>JAOPSE010000001.1:196014719-197259897 GCA_029449295.1 Zea luxurians | reverse complement strand
AAAGAGCTCCTTCATAAAACCCTCATCTTAAGTTGTCTCTAGTAGCTCATCCTATCTCATATCTCATCTCTTATTTCAAAATTCAATCTATAAACAATATAGTCTACAGTATAAAATAATGTTTACACGACCATAGTTATTAAGGCAGTAAGGCAACATAAGGCGCTGTCGGTGTTTTGGATCCGACCGCACACCCGGGGCTACCCCTCAAGGTGTTTTTAGGAGTAGGATGGTGTCGATGACTGTAGCAAAATGGTTCGTGCCAATTGCACGTGGGACAATGGACAATGTTTACAGGTTCGGGCCGCTTAGAGATGCGTAACACCCTACGTCCTGGTGAGTATGCTGGGTGAATGAGGTTACAAGAGAGCTCTCTGAATTAGAATGCCGAGAGTTGAAGTGGGGGCTAAGTAGTAGGATCGATCGATTTGAAGGGGTGCCCCCTAGGCCTTATATATTCGACCGTGGAGCAATACATGTGGATATGATAACAACGTGCGCCTAAAAAGTAGTGAACTGCTCGAGTCTATCTCCCTATGATTCTGCCGACCTATCCCCGCGTGGCTCCGTTGCATGAGAGCTCCAGCGCGGGAAAGTCGGATCTCTGTTGCGATCGCTCGCTCGACATTGTGGACCGTCCAGGTTTACACCGATCCGACCTCGTGTCAACCTGCTCTGCTGATTTTTCTTCCCCAGGCCCACGAAAGAATGGCCTCACGATTTATTGGGCCCTTAGGCCTTTCGTGAGGTCTTTTACTCTTTTAGTGGACCCGGGGATATCTGTCCCCCACAAGCCCCCGATCTTTGGGTTAATTTAGAAGTAATCAGCCCAAAGATCCCAGGTCCAGCTTGCAGGTGATTTGAAGAGAACGACTTCTTACTGTTTCCCCCTGCTTTTGATCCTTCTCAAACCGAAGCTTTATTTCGTACCCGTGCCTTAGAGGTCGGCATTTCGCTTTGCAGGACCCTAAACTTCATTGGGTGCACCGGAGGTGCACCCAATGGGTGTAGCCCCCGAGCTTCGAGTAGATTTTTAGAAAATAATCTACTCGAAGGTCTTCACCAAAAATTATTCCCATTTTTACTCCTGCATTTCGGTTGAGTGCTAGATTTGTCTTTAATCTTGTCCCATGCGTTAGGAGTCGGCACTATCTTGGCTTAGAATGATGATTCATGGGGTGCACCGGAGGTGCACCCAATGGGTGTAGCCCCCGAGCTTCAAGTGGATTTTTGAGGATAATCCACTCGAAGGTCTTCCTTTTGTGTCTTTTTGCTGAGGATTATCCTTTCTGCTTGTAAAAAATCGGCATGATGTCATCCGCACTATGTCATCAATATTATGCTCCAGAGGTCAGCATGTATTTTGTCTTTTGCAGCCGAGTTCGCAATCCATCCATATCTTGCTAGGTAGTGTAATTTATTTGCTCTGTGACTGATTGGACTTTTGATGGACGTTCTCTGTCTAGTCTTCAAGTCGCTTCTGTCGACCATATTTTGTACTTCACTGGCTATATTTGGCTTTCCTCTAATCCTCACTGATGTCTCATTTTTGTCTTGAGGTATTCACTGCGTGCCCTGCACAGATGTGACCACTTTGAAAAATATACTGATAATTCCTGGGCGTCCCCCCCAATGGGTGTGGGCAAGGGACGGTTTGGTACGCTGAGTGTTTTAGCCGGCTGCTTCTGAGTAGTAATGTGATGTGACGGCGGGTGTAATCATATCCTCCGCGCTGTTGACTGGAGTCCCAATGGGTGTTGTGTTGCGTGAAACGGCGTCAGCCGCCTGACGTGTCTTCAGACGGGTTGAAGTGCTTATTGAATGCTTTGCGACTGTTCAGTGACCGCGGTTGGAGGTGAGCGGTTGCCTTCTCCTTCTATAAGTAACGTCGTTGTCTCTCTGGCTTTTTCACATCTCTTCGCTGTTCTTCTGCTGCTTTCCTCTCTTCTCTCCCTTCTGCTTCCACCATGGGCAAGAACAACAAGCGCAAGCGTGAGCCAACTCCTTCATCGGAGGAGTTTGGTGACTCGGAGTACTCAGAGGAGGAGTTCTCCTCTGGGTCTAAGGGGTCTCCGGCTCCCGTCCCCCTGCGTGAGTCGTCTGACGACTCAGACGACTCCCAGGGGCTCGCGGCGGAGGTCTGGTCGTACATCCGGGCCGTCGAGCGCTCCGGGCTCGAGGGCTCGGATGGGTCGGAGTACTCCTCGGATGAGGAGGACTCGGACGGCGGCGGCGAGGACGAGGACGAGGACGACGACGACGACGACAATGGCGACGACGACGGTGACGGCAGCGGCAGCGGCGGCGGCAGCAAGGACGGTGACGACGGCGGCAGCAGGGGCAGCAACCGGGGCGGCAGCAGCAGGGGCAGCACCAGGGGCGGCAGCGGCGGCGGCAGCAACAGGGCCAGTGGCTAGATGCCACTGGTTTTTTAGATATTAGTATAGTATAGTTAGAATAATGTAGTAGTAATGTAGAATAGTATAGCGTAGTGTAGTAGTAGTAGTAATGTAATGTAGTAGTAATAGGGAAGTATCAACTCGTAAAGAGTTGATTTGTAAGTGCGCTATCTTCCCTTCTAATGAAAGAATGATGTTGGCTTCTCCTTTATGACTTGTCTTGCTCGTTTGTGAAACTGATTCCTTTGAGACAGTAAATGAATAACTCGGACATCAAACTGATGCTTTTTAGGAGTAGCCGCCGAGTAACTTTGTAGATGGTGTCGGCGCTTTTTAGAGTAACTGCTGAGTGATCGAACACAATATCGGAGTTTTAGAGATAACTGCCGGGCGATTGAATACAATATCAGCTTTTTAGAGGCAACACCGAGTGACTGGAGGGTGATGTCGGCGTTTTAGAGGCAACGCCGAGCACCTGATCACTATATCAGCTTTTTAGAGGCAACGCCGAGTGATTGAATATGATAGCAGCGTTTTAGAGGTAACGCCGAGTGACTGGAGGGTGATGTCGGCGTTTTAGAGGCAACGCCGAGCAACTGATCACTATATCAGCTTTTTAGAGGCAACGCCGAGTGATTGAATACGATAGCAGCGTTTTAGAGGTAACGCCGAGTGACTGGAGGGTAACATCGACGTTTTAGAGGTAATGCCGAGCGACTGAACACGATAGCAGCGTTTTGGAGGTAGCGCCGACTGATAGCAGGCCGCGCGAGCCACTTAGAGGATGATGACCGAGTGATGAGGTGGCGCACCGGTGTTCTGGAGATAACTGCCGGGTGACCACGTGGCATGCTGGGGTTTTGGAAATAACCGCCGGGTGATGACTGGGCACTTTTTGAAACGGTATCTGGCTCGAGAATATCCCTTAAGTGCTGCGCTTTTAGCCGCCTTTGCTTTCCGTGCCCTAGTTCTTGCTTTCCCGCTTTCGAATCCTCTCCGCCATTCGCCTCCCACCCTGCTCGCTGGTAGAATCGAGATGGCACCCAAGAGGAAGACCTCGAGCTCGTCTGCTGCGGTGATTCCTCCAATCGACCCCAACAGCTAGTTGCCTTTCGCAGGTAATCACATATCCGTCATTTCTGAAACTGAACTTCTCCACCTCGTATCCATCGGGGTTCTTCCTCCGCGAGAACTCTGTTCTTGGCGGATTTGCCATGGATTTACAGTTCCGACGGAGGATACCCATGAGTCCGTTGTTTACGCCCCTTTCCTTCTCCGCGGCTTTGGCCTTCCCATCTCTCCCTTTTTCCGTGGCCTCCTTGATTTCTACCATATTAACTTGACCCATTTGAATCCCAATTCAATTCTGCAAATCTCCATTTTCGTTCATTTATGCGAGGCCTTTCTTGGCGTGCTGCCGCATTTCGGTCTGTGGAAATACTTGTATCATTATCGCCCTGGGATGGCCGGGGGACAACACCAGTTGGTCGGGGGTGCCAGCTTGGAGATGCGCCGCGGGAGGAAAACTGAATATCTCGAGATCCCTCTCAAGGACAGTATTAAGGGATGGCGCCTAGAATGGTTTATAATTGAGAATTATGGGAATTCTCTCCCCTCCCGGTCGGGAAGACAGCCGGACGTTCGCACCCCAAGCTGGACCGAGTCTCCCACAGATCAGGAAGTAGTCGAGGCAGGTGTGTTGCTAGCTGAAGTTGGACTGCTGAAAGAGAGGGGTCTGACTGCTGAAGCTGTGGCAACCATTGAAAGACAGGGCCTACCCAGCTTATCTGTATCGAGGGCTAGCCGACTCAACTCGGGTTACTAACAGAAGAATTCCTTCTGCAGACTTGGTGAGTCGACTAGAGATGATCCTTAGGGGTAAAGTGTCAAATGTTGGTGCTCCAGTGGCATACTCGGCCTGGAACTTGCCTCCTCCCAAAGCCTTCACTCTTTTTGTGTCGAATCCTCCTGCTACTGACGGCAGTTTGGGCCTTAGAGTGCGGCCCTCTGCTGAAGAAGTTAGTGCCTTGGTTGCCACACTCGGGGGAATTCCCGATGATGAACGGCAGGATTATTTTGAGGTGCCCCTTAACCCTAGTGATGCGGAGATAGGTGCCATGCTTGATTTGCTGGCTGAGGACTCTTCTGACGCTGCTCCTGCTGGGGCATTGGTGGTGGCGCCCCTCCCAGAGGCTGGTGTGACCTTAGATACTCAGAAACCTGCTGGTACTCGCCCGAGGCGCCCTTGCCGAGCCAATCCATCCGATCCTTCTGCTGATGAACAGAAAAAGAAAAGGAGACGCCTTCGGCAGGTACCCAGTTTGGGTCGGGACGTTGGTACTTCGGTTCCTGATGCTGAAGAAGTGCTTGCGACTGAATTTACTGACGCTGATCCCAATGGGTGTCCCGAATCAGTTGCTGATCCCAATGGGGATGCTGCCTGTGTTGCTAATGTGAATGATGAGGAGGGAGAAAATGAAGTTCCTTTGACTCGGAAAAACAGTCGGCAATTCATTGCTAGCGGTGAAAGTAGTGGAGTTCCCTCTCCTGCTTTGTCTGCTCTCATTGGTCTGCAAGAACTGTCCCTGGCCAATTTTGATCAGACTCTCGAGGATATGGTTCCGGAGGACTTGTTATCGGAGCCAGTGGATGATGGTGCAATGGAGGCTTGCGCTGACGTGCTTGATGCTGGGTTGAGGTCATCCCGTGCTTCGTCGACCTTAGAGCGCAATCTCGAGGGTCGGGAGACTGACTTGGATCGTCCTGGTCCTATGGAAGTAACTGAGGGCCCGTCAACCTTAGAGGTGGTTACTGCAGAGAGCTTGGACCTCAAGAATGGTGCTGACACATGCCCAGCCCCCGAGGATGTCGCTAGGGATGACTTGGCTCGGGCGAAGAGTGTAAGCCACTGCCCAGCCCCCGAGGGTGCTGCCGGGGATGATCCGGCTCAAGTGGGCAGTGCAAACCATGACCCAGCCCCCGAGGGTGCCCGAGCAGGGTCTCCTTCCTGTACTTCCATGGACGTTCATGCGGGATCTCCTCCACACTCTGGCTGTATGGTGGTAGCCCAAACCGTGGACCAGGGAGTCGCTTTAGAGGGCAGCGTCCCCGCTGATCGAGTGTTTGGCTCTATTGAAGGCACCGAGCTGATTCCTACTGGTTCGTTGTGAGCTGCTTCGAGTGGTGGCCTCACGCCTGATTATCAACTGATCTCTCCTGATTTGGGGATCCCTTCGTTCTTTTCCAACCTCCAGGTACTGTGATGTATTTTAGCTTGGTTTTCACATTGTGTGAACTGCTGTCATTACACTCATCTGTTTTCCTCATCAGGCTTTGGTGGATGGGATGGCTGGCCAGCTGAGGCTACAGGGTGCTTCTATCCCAGAAGTAGCTTCGTCACTTACATGTTGGAATCCAGTGTCGCTTCAACATCGTATCTCTGAATTGGAGGCAACCAACACTGGTTAGTGCCCTTTTGCTTTTCTTTGCCTTCACTGTAGACTGCTCTATATTTTGACCATTATTTTGTTTGATTATCTCCTGCTAGGCATGACTCAGCAGATTTCCACTCTTGAAGAAAAACATTCCCGAGATCAGGCTGAATTGGCCCAGCGATGCTCTGACTTTGAGGAAAAGTACTCTCAGAGTCAGGTTGAGTTGGGTCAGGTCTCCGCTGCTTTAGATGACGCCAATGCACTGAGTTCTTCTCTTCATGCTCAGCTCGACTCTGAAAAGGTGATTTATGAAACTGCGCTTTGCCTTGTTGTGCTGCCATTACTTGCTTGGTGTTTGAGGGGGTTGACTTTTGTTTGCAGGAAGAAAAACACATCCTTGCTGCTTCTAGAGACAATCTTGAAAGGTTGTATCGTGATTCTAGCAACTCGCTGACTATCTTGGAGAGAAGTCATCGCTTCACCATGGAAGAATTAGACCTCCAACGTTGTAAGCTGCAGGAATCCATGGATGAGGTAACCCGGCTCAAGCAGTTGATATCAGCAAAGGATGCTACTATCAAAGAACTCCGAGCTTCCAAAAAATCCATTGTCGAGGAGTTAGAAACTGCTCGACTGGCTGCTAAAGTTGCCGAAGAAACTTCTGTTACTCTCAAAGCTCAGCGCGACAGAGCCATGGACAAGGCTATTCGGGCGGGACGGATCTTGATGAGGAGACCTGGCGTGGTTGTTCCTGAAGACATAAGGGCTGATGTGAATGCTGCCCCTGATTCCTCGAGTCGCCCTTCTTCGTCGGTCGCTCCTGAAAAAGACATTGCGAAATAGAGAAACATTTTGCGTGCTTTGAGCGCGCGGTTAGCATGATTGAGTATTTGTTAGAGGATATCAGTTCAGCATTCAAATGATATAGTTACTCTCTTATTGTCTCAGAATTCATCAGTTCGTAGATTTGCAGTGGTGAAATGACGCATGATGATTATGAAATTTGTTTGCGGGATATAGAAGTCATCCCTGTATGAGTAATCATAATTACGTCAGATCGCCTTAAGTCGCTGCTGGCTTAAGTCGTTTATTTTTGTTAATAGGGCGTAGTGGTCACCCTGAATTGCATAGGCATGAGCATGTGGCACCAGCTTAAGTCGCCACGGACTTTAGCCGATTGCTCCATTAGTAGGGCATGGTGGTCACCCCGAGTTAAGTAAGCGTGAGCATGTTGCACCGCCTTAAGTTGTTGCCAACTTAAGCTGATTGCTCCGTTAGCAGGGCATAGTGGTCGCCCCGAGTTAAGTAAGCGTGAGCATGTTGCACCGTCTTAAGTCGTTGCCAACTTAAGCCGATTGCTCCGTTGGCAGGGCATAGTGGTCGCCCCAAGTTAAGTAAGCATGAGCATGTTGCACCGCCTTAAGTCGTTGCCGACTTAAGCCGATTGCTCCGTTGGCAGGGCATAGTGGTCGCCCCGAGTTAAGTAAGCGTGAGCATGTTGCACCGCCTCAAGTCGTTGCCGACTTAAGTCGATTGCTCCGTTGGCGGGGCATAGTGGTCACCCCAAGTTGAGTAAGCGTGAGCATGTCAACCGTGAACAAACTGAGTATATTTGAAGCCTTTCTTCATTGATGACACATTTCCATTTTACAGAGTACATCGTCGTCCGATAGCTTTCGAAATGCAGCTAGGGATAAAACTTCCTGAGGTGTTCTATGTTCCAAGAGTTCCCGACTTCTATGCCATCCATCTGAGTGAGACGATAGGATCCTGGCCGAGTGACTTCTGCTACCACGAAGGGTCCTTCCCATAAGGGCGACAACTTGTGCCGTCCTTCCCCCGTTAGAATTCGGTGGAGGACGAGATCTCCTACTGAGAAGGATCGTTGTCGCACAGCTTTGTCGTGATAGCGCCTTAGAGTCTGCTGATACCGTGCTGATTGGATTACCGCATTTAGCCGTTCTTCTTCAAGTACATCAATGTCCTCCAGCCTGGTGGCTTCAACTTCTGCTATGTTTTCAAAGATCAACCTTGGCGCCCCGAACTTGAGATCGGCGGGTAGCACTGCCTCTGACCCATAGACCATGAAGAAAGGAGTGTTTCCATGCAAAGCTCGACTGGGTTGGGTTCTTAGGCTCCAAACGACATAGGGAAATTCCCTTATCCACTTTCCTGCGAACTTTTCATTCTTGTCGAAGACCTTTTTCCTGAGTGCCTCCAGTATCATCCCGTTGGCTCGCTCAACTTGCCTGTTGGCCCTTGGATGTGCTACAGACGCATACTTGATCTGAATGCTCTTTTGCTCGCAGAAGTCGAAGAACTCTGAACTTGTGAAGTTGGATCCTAAGTCAGTTATGATGCTGTTTGGTATCCCGAATCTGAATATTATGTCTTGTATGAATTCCACGGCCTTAGCAGAGGTTAAAGATGCGATGGGCTTGAATTCTATCCATTTAGTGAATTTGTCGATTGCTACCAATACATGAGTGTATCCCCCTTGAGCTTTCTTGAAAGGTCCAATCATATCCAGTCCCCAGCATGCGAAAGGCCAAGTTACTGGTATGGTCTGCAGTTGCTGTGCTGGCAGATGTTGTTGTTTTGACAAGTATTGGCAAGCTTCGCACCTCTGAACTAACTCGGTTGCATCATTCTTTGCTGTTGGCCAATAGAATCCTGACCTGAAGACCTTCCCGACTAGTGTTCTGGAGGCTGCATGTATTCCACATTGCCCAGCATGGACCTCCTCCAGAAGTTGCTTCCCAGTGGTCGAGAGAATGCATTTCATGAGGACGTCTGATGCACCCCTTCTGTACAAGGTCTCCCCAATGAGTGTATAGTGAGCCGACTGTCTGGCAATGCGCTCTGCCGAGTTCTTGTCATCTGGTTCTTCCTCATTCTTTATATACTTAATGATCGACCTTCTCCAGTCATCAGAATCTGATTCGGGTTGATCTATAATGTTGCATTCTTCTGTTTGATTCATTGAGATACTCGGCTGTAGTATTTCTTGCACAAAGACTCCGGGTGGGACCTGAGTTCGACTGGATCCTAAATTGGATAGTACATCGGCTGCTGTGTTCCGATCTCTTTCTACATGATGAAATTCTAGACCCTCAAACTTGTCTTCCAACTTTCGGACGGCAGTACAGTATTTTCCCATTGAATCGTTTGAACACCTCTCTTTGTTTATCTGGCTAATGACTACCAGAGAGTCTCCGTATACCATCAATCTCTTGATGCCCAATGATATGGCGATGTTCAATCCATGGATCAAAGCTTCATACTCGGCTGCATTGTTAGAGGCTGGAAACAGCAATTGGAGGGCATATTTGAGGTGCTCGCCTCCAGGTGCGGTGAAGAGAATTCCTGCTCCCGCTCTCTGCAGCTTCAGTGAGCCATCAAAATACATCTTCCATACTTCTGCCGTTTCTGGGTTCTCTGGTATTTGTTGTTCAGTCCATTCTGAAACGAAGTCAACCAATGCTTGAGATTTTATGGCAGTACGAGGTCGGAATTCGATGTCATGAGACCCCAGTTCACAGGCCCACTTAGCTATTCGGCCAATTGCTTCCTTGTTGCGAAGAATATCCCCTATCGGAAAGCCGGTGACTACTATGACTTTGTGATCATCAAAGTAGTGACGCAGCTTGTGGGCAGTCAGAAGTACTGCATATAATAGCTTCTGCACTTGAGGATATTTTTTCTTCGATGGACCCAGAACTTCGCTGATGAAATAAACAGGATGTTGCACGGGGTAGGCATGTCCTTCTTCTGCTCGTTCGACTACCAACGCGGTGCTTACCACGTGAGTCGTGCAAGAGATATACAGCAACAGATCTTCAGCCGGTTGGGTTGACGTGGCTCGTTGTGGTGGTTTCAGCACTGGTGGTGTTGTCAAGAATTTCTTCAGTGCATCTAGAGCTTCCTGTGCCTCTGAAGTCCACTGAAACTTATCCACCTTTTTGAGTAGCTTGTAAAACGATAGACCTTTCTCCCCCGGCCTGGATATAAATCTGCTCAGAGCTGCCATACATCCAGTAAGTCGCTGAACCTTCTTTTGTGATCGAGGTGCTTCCATCTTCATGATGGCTTCAATCTTATCTGGATTAGCCTCAATTCCCTGGTTGCTGACAATAAACCCGAGTAACTTTCCTGCCGGTCCCCGAAAACACATTTCTCAGGATTAAGCTTCCATCTATACCGCCTCAGACTGTTGAAAACCAGTTGTAAGTCTTCGATGAAGTTTTCTGAGTTCTCTGTTTTGATAACCACATCATCCACGTAGGCCTCCACACGCTTGCCCCAGTGATCGGCTAAGCATGTTTGAATGGCTCTCTGGTAGGTTGCTCCAGCGTTTTTGAGGCCAAACAGCATGGAGGTATAACAGAAAGCACCAAATGGAGTAATGAATGCTGTTTTTTCTTCATCTTCCTTCGCCAAACTAATCTGGTGGTATCTGAAATAGCAATCCAGGAAAGACAGCACAGAACACCCAGCGGTGGAGTCCACCACCTGATCTATCCTCGGGAGCCCGAAGGGATCCTTCGGACAGTGTTTGTTGAGATCAGTATAATCAACACACATGCGCCAATCCACTTTATTCTTTTTGAGTACAAGAACAGGGTTGGCTAACCACTCGGGATGTAACACTTCTCTAATGAACCCGGCCGCGACCAAGCGGGCCAGCTCAGCACGAATGGCCTCTCTCTTGTCGGGCGTGAAACGTCGTAGCTTTTGCCGAATCGGCCTTGCCTGGGGGTAGACCTTCAGTTTGTGCTCGACCAGTTCTCTTGGGACTCCCGGCATATCCGCAGGTTGCCATGCGAATACGTCTCGGTTATCTTGCAGAAACTGGACGAGCGCGCTTTCCTATTTGTCGTCCAAGCTGGAGCTGATGATGGCAGTCTTGCGTTCATCAGCGAACCCCAGGTTGATCCTCTTGGTTTCTTCAATCGGCCGCATAGAAGTCACGGCCTGAGCTTCGTTCGCCGGTACTGCGAGGTCCTCTTCAGGCTTAGAGTTCGCCAGTGTCGAAGAAACCGCCGACGGCTTGGTGGTGAGGGCTGCTTGGATGGCCACTCGAAAACACTCTGCGGCGCCTTGGAAGTCGGCGCGCACAGTTATGATTCCTTGCGGCCCTGGCATCTTCAGTATCATGTACGTGTAATGAGGGATGGCCATGAATTTGGCCAGTCCCGGCCTCCCGATGATGACGTTGTACCCGCAGTCGAAGTTCGCCACTTCAAACCTCAGGAACTCGGTTCTGTAGTTCTCCGGAGTTCCGAAGGTGACTGGCATGTAGATGTGGCTCAGCGGGTATTCCCCTTCCGTCGGCACGATGCCGAAGAAAGGGGTGTCCGACTCGTGGAGCTCTTTGAGGTGAACTCCCAGGCCTTGGAGTGTCCGGGGGAAGGTGACGTTGATGCTGCTCCCCCCGTCCACTAACACCTTCTTCACCCGGCTCTCTCGGATCACCGGATCGACGAGAAGCGGGTATTTGCCCGGGTGGTCGAAGTTGAGCCATTGATCCGCCCGAGTGAAAGTGATCGGGTGCTCCGACCACCGGTATGGGGCGGGAGGGCTGGTGGTCGCCACCAGTATCTGGCGATCGTTGAGCTTTTGCTGTCTTTTGTTCTCCTGCGATCCGTGTCCGCCGAAGATGACGTTGACCTCCCTGTCAACGCGTGGGAAAGCTCCTCCTCCTCCCTCCTCCTGCTGATGGAGTTGTCGTGGTTCATCTGGTCCTCCCCTCGGCGGAGGAGGAGGTAGAGGTTGGAAGGGTCGGCCGTGTCCGACGGAATGCTTGAAGTCCCGGCAGTTACGAAGAGTGTGGCGCATGTCCTTGTGGTACGGGCACTGGGCGTCGAGGATGTCGTCCAGCGTGCGTTCGCCTCCATGAGGTCCTCCTCGGGCGCGAGAGGCAGGTGGTCTGGCGGCGTGTACTTCTTCGCGAGGCCTCTTCTCCCATCGTTTGTCGGGTTGCTGGTTCGCGTCGCGTCGTGGTGCTGCCGGTGCGGGCTTTGCTCCTCCGATGAGGTCCTGGGCTCGCTCGTCGGCAGTGATGTAGAGGTCGGCTTCCCGGAACAGCTCCTCGGAAGTAGTCGGCGCCTTCTGTAGTATGGCTCGGACGAAAGCCGAGTCATTGGATCCTTTGTAGAAGTCCTCGATCACGACCGCCTCCGTGACCTCGGGGATACGATTTCTCATGGTCTGAAACCTTTTGAGGTACGACCGGAGAGTCTCGTCCCCCCGGCGCTTGATGGATTTGAGGTCCCACGGTTGCGCCGGCTTGTCGGAGAGGGACTGGAAGTTGGCGGTGAAGCGTCGACTGAAGTCGCCCCAGTCGTCGATGCAGTGTCGGGGTAGATGTCGCAGCCATTGCAGCGCGTCTTGCCCAAGGACAATGGGTAAGTACGCGGTCATCACGTCTTCGGATGCCCCGGCAGCTCAAGCAGCGGTGGTGTAGACGGCTAGCCAACCCCCTGGATCTTGCTTAGGTTCATATTTATCGACATTGGATACCTTGAAGTTTGGGGGCCATTGAATGGCCCTAAGGCATGGAGTGAGGGCTGACACTCCGCATGTGTCCTCCTGCCGTCGGTGATGATGTCTGTCCCGGGGAGGAGAGTAGTTGTCGTGGTTCCTCGACCGTCCCTGGGCAGTTCCACCAGTCGAGGCCGTCGTTGATTCGGTTCCGGTGGCTTGGCTCCGAGTGGGGATGCCATGATCCCTGTCGTATTCCTCCCGGCGGCGTATCTCATTCTCATGCCGTCGTTCGTGCGAAGCGTTGATAGAACTCCGTGCGTCCCGACGACTGTTGATGGCGTGCCGCAAATCGTTCGGCGGGTGAGCGAGAGGTAGAAGATGGTTGGCCGCCTGGGTGAGCAGGCGTCGATAGCCCTCGGCGTCTGGAGTCTGAGGGAGTCCGTCAGCTATCCGAGCTAGCACTCCTCCGACTTCACTCGGCGTATTCATGGCTTGGGCGAAGTCGGGGTTCAGGTTGCGGCCGAGTAGTGGATTTTCTCGGTGTTGCCTTGCGTTTTGCTCGGCTTGTTCCTGAGCTCGTCGACGGTCACATCGTCGGGAGTTCCTTCGTTCCCTGAAGACGCGTTCTTCCGGAGTCTCTCCTATCTCCGAGACCTCGTCTCGCGAGACAGGCTGCTCCGGATCCCGTTCTCCGGCCGCGTGATGTCGTCGAATGTTCCTGCACCGGTTCCTCCGCCGACGGGATTCTCGTTGAGGCGGTTCTTCTCCGGGTGCGGTCGGCTCGTCGTCGGAGACGGTAGGCGACTCCACTCTCCCGATGAAGAGGACGTCGGGGTAGAATGGTACTGTCGTCGCGGCGACTTTCTTTCCGTTCTCCTTTGAGGGCGGAGGAACGGAAAGAACGACTTGCTTTCCCTTGGTCTCCTTCTTCCTCGCGATCTGTGTCCATTCTTTTGTCGGGGAAGTAGACAGTGGAGTTCTCTGGGTCAGCGGGCCCTCGGTTCCCGATTTTCCGGAGACGATCTTTTTCCGGAGAGCTGGAGGTTGCGCTTCTCCGGCATTTTCGGAGTTTGTTGGAGGAGACTTCTTTTCCGGCGGATCCGCAATGCGGTGTAGAGTTCCCTCTTCATCCACTACGGATGAGATTGTTCCGAAGCAGAATACGGATCCGGGACGCAGGGTGATCTTGCTGTAGAAGGTGACGGCCATTGAGCTAGCTTGGATCGTCGACACACCCCCTACCTAGCGCGCCAGCTGTCGGTGTTTTGGATCCGACCGCACACCCGGGGCTACCCCTCAAGGTGTTTTTAGGAGTAGGATGGTGTCGATGACTGTAGCAAAATGGTTCGTGCCAATTGCACGTGGGACAGTGGACAATGTTTACAGGTTCGGGCCGCTTAGAGATGCGTAACACCCTACGTCCTGGTGAGTATGCTGGGTGAATGAGGTTACAAGAGAGCTCTCTGAATTGAGAATGCCGAGAGTTGAAGTGGGGGCTAAGTAGTAGGATCGATCGATTTGAAGGGGTGCCCCCTAGGCCTTATATATTCGATCGTGGAGCAATACATGTGGATATGATAACAACGTGCGCCTAAAAAGTAGTGAACTGCTCGAGTCTATCTCCCTATGATTCTGCCGACCTATCCCCGCGTGGCTCCGTTGCATGAGAGCTCCAGCGCGGGAAAGTCGGATCTCTGTTGCGATCGCTCGCTCGACATTGTGGACCGTCCAGGTTTACACCGATCCGGCCTCGTGTCAACCTGCTCTGCTGATTTTTCTTCCCCAGGCCCACGAAAGAATGGCCTCACGATTTATTGGGCCCTTGGGCCTTTCGTGAGGTCTTTTACTCTTTTAGTGGACCCGGGGGATATCTGTCCCCCACAGGCGCCCAACCTCCCTTTTACCTTTAGGCGATAAAGTGTAAGACGAAGCGAAACCTTAATTAAATAATAAAATAAAAATAGTATATCACTTAGACCAAATAGTATAGAATTTGTCGACAATTTACCACACCTTCCCTAATCCAGTCTGTCACCTTAACTATTCCCTATTATGTTAAATTAGAAAAAAGAAATGAAAAGTATGGATAAGTGTCTATTTAAAGGCCCATCTAGCCCATTTAAAGCACCTCCAAGCCACCATATCTATACCCTAAGTCCTCAAGTTCTCATACACACATCCGCAAGATCGCAAGACGAGCGAGAGAGTAGGAGGACGCATGCCCACAGCGCCGTGGAAGGGCATAGTGGCGAGCAGAGCAGGAGGACCGCACAATCGTGCCACAACGGAAGGGAGAGGAGGGTCGCAGTTGTTGCCCCGCAGTCCACTCCTCCATATGTACACCCTCCCCAAGGCCAAGGGTCAACTATCTAACACCTTACTAACGCCTTGCGCCTAAAAGGCGACACTCTAGCTAAGGCGAACGTCTTACATCGACGAGTAAGACGATCACAACATCTTGCCCTGTAGCCTTGCCTTACCGCTTTAGTGACGCCTTAATAACTATGTGCACAACCACATGTACAATCTATTAAAGACAACCTTATAAAGCTTCTAGGCCTAGCTGACACATCTTCGTCTTATAGAGCTCTAAAACCTAGCTAGCACATGCCTTGGCCCCTATGACACAATGCCCCAAGGATGTCAACTGACACCAAGCTAGATCCATTATGGGTTTACCTTCTGCTAATAAAGACTTGAAGGGTGTTTTACCACTAAACGAAGGTATGGTTTCTCCCTAAGGCCCCGTTCGTTTCTGCTGGAACAAACTAGGATTAATTCCAAATCTCCAAAACTTATAGTAATTATTGAAGGAATCCAAGCCAGATTTATTCCACCTCTTCATTCCATGCGAAACAAATAGGCCCTAAGGCCTTGTTCGTTTGTATCGGATTGGTGGGTAGAAACGATTCCTAGCTGGATTGCTTCTTTAATTTATATAAACTTTGATTAGCTGGAACGATTTCGGGTGCAATCCGATCTAAACGAACAAGGCCTAACAGATGAACAAGAGCTATTTGAGACTAATTTTTAGCTAATAGCACTTGTACCAAACAACCCTTAATAAGGAACAAGAGCTATTTTGGACTAATTTTTAGCTAATAGCACTTGTCCCAAACAACCCTTAATAAGTGTCAATTGTCTCCAGCAGCTTATCCATACTACGTCACATCTCATCTCCTATTTTAAAATTCACTATGCGAATAATAGTCTACAATATAAAACAATATTACGCACGACTATATCCATGATCTGTTGGGGAAGCCAATTCATTCTTATTGGGAAGAAAACAGTAGGCTACTGATGTTGATGCCATGGTACTTCTTGTCTAAAGAGCGAAGAATCCAAGTAACAAACCACGCATCAATTCTCCTACTAGATGCACTGTTCACTCACACACACACATCTCTTATCCGGGACACAAAGGTTTGTTACCCGCAGTTTTCAGACATTGAACTGGTACAGGTACCTCTACCACAAATTCCTGGGTGCTTATTGATGATTTAATGAGTGGTTGGATGATCTGATTAGAGAGCAGCGATGCACTCAATCTCAATCCGGGCATTCAGTGGCAGCGCCGCCACTTGGTAGGTTGATCGTGCAGGTGCTGGCGCCGGGAAATCTGCAGCAAGAACGAAAATATCTTCAGAGAAGGGAAAACAAATATTATCGATATGTGACATCCAGAATCTGATGATGGTAAAACGCTGTCACAGCTCTGTTATTAAAGAATGGAATTACACCATTAGGAACAGGTGGAACAACACAGCTCAAACTTACATTTGCCATAGATCTCGTTTACTTTATTGAAATCCTGCAGATCAGCCAACCTGCAGGTAAAATAATAGAATCACACCTGAAGACATCAAAATATCTTGAGCAAAACATAAAGAACATTTACTTACATGATCGTTGTCTTCACAACTGAAGAATAGCTAGCACCACTAGCTTTCAATATCTCGCCCATGTTCTTCATAACCTGTCACCGAGAGTACGTTACAGCAGACAAGTATTTTCAGAACACAAACTTGCAATTTGCAAAGGCAACTTATGTTCTTGCAGAATATCATACAAGGCATTCCATTTCTGCATTTAGCAAATGCAGATTCAATAACAAAGTTCTAAAATATTGCAGACAGTTTATTATATAGCACGTGCAAATCATGTAAATTCTTATGAGAGATGTTCGAAATACATATTTTTATGCAAGATTAAAAGATACTGTGAACAACTCAGAAATCACAAATGATATATATTCACACCTCACATGTAAGCAGCATTAAAGAATCAAGATTTTCACCTGCTCAGTTTGCTCCTCAACATTTTCAGAGATAAACTTCCTGGTCTGAAAACAGAAAGGCATATTAGTTGTCTCTTCACCTACCACCAGCAAACTGATTGGTTCGTCCAGTGGAAAAACCAGGAAACTGATACAAGCAATGTAGAAAAAAACAAGAAAATGATAGAACGACAGTGCAAAAGCAAACCTCGGGATTCAAGCCAAGAACTCCAGAAACAAACACAAGATTATTTGCTTTGATGGCCTGAGAATAAGGGCCTAGTGCTGGTGGTGCCTTCTCTGTCTGAACAGCCTCCTTTACAGCTAAACAAATTTCTCAAAATTGTCATTATAGCATACAAAATGGTCCAAGACGTTCAAAATCTATTTTAGACTTCCCCCTCAAGAGATAACCAAATGCCCCGCAGAGTTTCCATGTGTAAGAGAGAGAACCGGTTTTGTTTAGTTGTTCAACAGCATCAACTCGCAACTCATAAACCATGTTAATCATGTTTTTTGGTTTGTAGTTGTCCTTTAGTCCAGTTCATTTCTTTTATGTTTGAAAACACCAGGTCAGGTGAGCAATTGTTGTTCAGCTTAACTACATTTTCACACTGTGCTAACATTGCTTGGGTGAACTCTCTATGCCACTGTGACATTAAATTTCATGATTCTCAGCTACAAATACGGGATTGCGAAAAAAAACAGTAGCATAATAGACGCTTAATAGCATTTTAAAGGGGTATAGCACTCTTCTAGCAAACTCACTACTAAATACTAGTAATCATTCAGCACTTGTGAGAGCAGTTTCTTACATAGAACCATGTATATCCAAGATTCCCAACCTATATGAACACTAGAAACTTTTATGTGCACTTTATTACAAATCCCATCGTATTCAGCAATCCTCTTGATATCAGAAAGATCATCATTGCTTTGCTTTCCCCTTGGACATTTAGATCATTATTTATGCTTATATTGGGCATTGCTGGTGTCATACGCACTGAACAAGTGACCATCCAGCCAGATCTGCAATCTCTAGTTTTTTATTGGTTGACGCTGAGTGAGCTTGCACTTCTCGTTGCATAATGCAAACTTTGTTGCCTTTTCATGAAGACATAAAATGTTAACCAGCAAATTCAGCATTGCACATCTGTAGCTAATTATTGCCATGGATTAGCTGCCCCTACAATCGAATCGCTGAAGCAATCCATCCTCCGTTTTGAAACAAGGATGTCATTACAAACAGTAGGTATCCCCCGACACGACGAGATAAACAGTAAGTGCAAAGAAAATGGTAGCAATCCGCGCGTCTGTTTGGCGCCAAAGTAGCGGGAGGCGTACCGGTGGCAGAGGTCGAGAGGGACGCGGACACGGGGCGTCGGCGCCCACTGGAGAAGGACAGGGAGGAGCGAGAAGCGGCGGCTCCAAGCCTGACGGAGATGGGTGCCGCGGGTGGGGAGGCGGCGGCGAACCTGGAGACGGCGGCGGCGCTCCACGCCATGGCTAGAACCCTACCAACTGCGAGCACGGGCGAGGGCGTCAGGACTCACGAGGGTGAGGGATTTTGTCGTGTGATGGGTGGGTGCGAATGTGCGATCGCCTGTGCCCCACTTTAGCCTTAGGCTTTGTTCGGTTGTAATCAATATGGATTAAAGAGAAATTGAGAGACTAAATCAAAATCCTCTCCAATCTGTATCAATCTACTCCAATCCATATGGATTAAAAATAACCGAACTAGCCCTTAGTGGTAGCGACTACGGACTACTCACGTCCAAATTATAAATGGGCGGTTTGTTTAGAATTATAATATCTTTAAATTATATAATCTAATAAATTTTAAATTAACATTTAAAATACTTAGTGTATGCTTTTAAAACATCTCAATATTAAGAGAAGATAAATAATCATCAAGTGTAATGACTTAATATTCTATAAAACGAACTTATCGTTTGGTGTGTACTCCTGTGTATATGAAGTTTGTCAGAAATTGTTAAGGAGTAACTATATTGGTTTGAATGCTACCCAAGATTAATATCATGTCCATATTTGACTTATTGACATTTGATATATTCTGTGAGGACGTCTGCGAATATGATCCACCAGCCTTAGTCAAAGCATATGCTGATTATATATTCGTGTGGTCTATGATAACTCCTTGTCGGGGACCGTAATTAGAGGTACCCCCAAGACTCCTAATCTCAGCTGGTAACCCCCATCAGCACAAAGCTGCAAAGGCCTGATGGGCGCAATTCCGATCAAGGCTCCGTCCACTCAAGGGACACGATCTCGCCTCGCCCGAGCCGAGCCTCGGGCAGGAACGGTAGACCAAGGCAGATTCACGCCTCGCCCGAGGGTCTCCTCAAGCAACGGGCGCACCTTCGACTCGCCCGAGGCCTAGCTCGGGCAGGCTTAGCGGAGAAGCAACCTTGGCCAGATCGCCACGCCAACTGACCGTATCGCAGGAGCATTCAATGCAAGGATCGCCTGACACCTTATCCTGACGCACGCTCTCCAGTCGACAAGGCCGAAGTGACCGCAGTCACTTCGCCCCTCCACTGACTGACCTGACAGGAAAATAGCGCCGCCTGCGCTGCTCCGACTGCTGTGCCACATATCAGGGTGAGGCTGACAGCAGCCAAGTCCAGCCTCGGGCGCCATAGGAAGTTCCGCCCCGCCCGACCCCAGGGCTCGGACTCAACCTCGACTCCGGACGACGGTCTCCGCCTCGCCCGACCCCAGGGCTCGGACTCAACCTCGACTCCGGACGACGGTCTTCGCCTCGCCCGACCCTAGGGCTCGGACTCAACCTCGACTCCAGAAGACGGTCTCCGCCTCGCCCGACCCCAGGGCTCGGACTCAACCTCGACTCCGGAAGACGGTCTCCGCCTCGCCTGACCCCCGGGCTCGGACTCAGCCTCGACCTCGGAGGAGCCACCGCCTCGCCTGACCTTGGACTCGGACCGACCACGTCGCAGGGGGGTACATCATTACCCTACCCCTAGCTAGCTCAGGCTACGGGGAACAAGACCGGCGTCCCATCTGGCTCACCCCGGTAAAACAAGTAATGATGGCACCTCGCTTGCTCCATGACGACGGCGGTTCTCAGCCCCTTACGGAAGCAAGGAGACGTCAGCAAGGATCCAACAGCCCCGACAGCTGTACTTCTACATGGCTCAAGCGCTCCTCCGACGGCCACGACGCCACATGAACAGGGCTCCAACACCTCTCTAACAGCCACGTCGGCATGTACATGGGGCTCTAGCTCCCCTCTGCTAGACACGTTAGCACACTGCTACACCTCCCGTTGTACACCTAGACCCTCTCCTTACGTCTATAAAAGGAAGGTCCAGGGCCCTCGTACGAAAAGGTGGCCGCGCGGGAGGATGGGCTGACGCACAGGCTCTCTCTCTCTTTCTCCCTCGCGAACGCTTGTAACCCCCTACTGCAAGCGCATCCGCCCTGGGCGCAGGACAACACGAGGCCGCAGTTCCCCTTACTGTTTCCCCCCTTGTGTCTCCGTCTCGCGCCGACCCATCTGGGCTGGGACACGCAGCGACAATTTACTCGTCGGTCCAGGGACCCCCCGGGGTCGAAACGCCGACACTCCTATTATGAAATTACCCTATTGGTGTTTTGTCTCATGAAGAAGTTCAAAATGATGAAGTTTCTATCAATGCACGCAATGTTTTTGTGCGAGGAATACAGAACACTTAATCTTTCATTTTGAAAAATGGCGAAGATCGTTATTAAATGTGGGAGGCAAATGTATCGACACATATCTTGTCTTTCTAGATTGCAAACGGATCAAAAACGAAGTCCTAGACATGAGTGCTCGAAGCTCTCTTATCAGATCATTGATAAATGCAATCGAAGTTGAACCAATAATCACAAAGAGAAAGTCGCGATATTAAAGTTCGAACATTTGTGGACACTATCGAAATAATATGTGGTGAATGCGATGATTCAAGTGGTCTTGTGAGAGGCACATCCCATATATGTTTGAATAAACATTTTTCCGCTATATGATATAATCCGACAAATGACATGAATTAAAATATACAGTTAAAGGATTATGAAGATCCGACATGAGATCATAGGAGGACTCACAATCTTGAGCTATAAATATCCAACATATAAATCTCATATCGTATAATACATTCTTGATGAATGATCACACTACGTGTAGAGAGAATATCTCCTAGTTGAGATTATAGTTCTTTAATGGAATCTTTTCAGCAGAAACAAAGTTTGTGTTGAACACCAAAGTTTAATAACCCTATAAAGGGATAAAGACCCATACAAATATGAGAAATTATAAGATGAGGTACCACATGACTTGAAGTTCGTCAAATAAGCACATGTGCATTCCACAAGATTTACTAATGTTATTCCACTAAATATGGAATTATGGTATCCTCTAAAGTCCTGATAGCATAACCCTAGATGGTTTAGGTGTTGCTGGCAAAATATTCCCATTATCGCAGAATAACACACTATAATGATGTATCCTATCATTGAAAATCCCTGATGGATGATCTTTGATGAACTTTTGTTACAACATCATAGAAGTTGCAATGAACGAACGCTCGGAGCGAACAGTCGTATTTGGAATTTGTACTATTGCAATTATATTACTCCCTAAGTCCTCTAAAAGGACAAGTTATTTGTTGTGCACAACTATATATATATTATGGTGTAAGATAGAAAATTATAGCATCCCAGCATAAGATATCCTCATTATTCTAGATGAAAAATGAGACGCACATCTTGAAGAATATGTTTAAGTCACGAGGGATAAAATCTTTGACAAATATCGTCGTCAGGGGGAGCGAATGATTAATATTGATGACAATTGTAAGGCACCGAATGTCGTATTGTATGTCTTGAAGGCATTAGCTCGATGATCAATATGTTGATACTTACAGAAGTTTCAATCAAATAAATTGATACGTGCATATACTTCTAGAAGCGTGTCGAGGTGAAGTTTCTAAAATAATCCTTGCAGCAATATGCAATTTATTTGCTAAATCTCTATGTGCATATACTTCTAGAATAAGGTGGGTTATCGTATTAAAACATTTTTGCAAGGATGAGGGGAGCACATATCTAAAGTTAGCCCTTGTAGAAGATTAAGTGTATTCAAAATCTAGGAGATCAAAATATGTCGTGATGATAATTGTTGTACTCCTTTTCCCTTTGTGAGTTTTCCTGAAGTTTCTCGCATAAGTTTTTAATGAGGCAACAAAGTATAAATACAATTTGTGTCGCCATGCACTCTTTCTCCATGTTTTTTCCATCGAGTTTTTGGTATTTTTTAATGGGTCATGTGTTGGTTGCGGTATTCACCCATGGGTGAGTATTAAGTAATTATAGTTAGGGTTATGTTGGCAAATACCGATTTTGCCACGAGGGGTCTAACTTCATCTATATAAGGAACTTGTATATCCTCATAATGAGTGAAGAGAAAGAGTCCAGAGGCCTAACCCTACATCATGTGTCTTGTGTGTTCCCTATCGTGTTTCTGGGAAGGGGACGAATCTTCAACATCTTCTCGCACCTAAATTGCTGACATGAGGGAAGGGAGCGAATCTGGTGATCTATGGTAACGTAGTTCTTAACACCAATATCTTTGCCAAATTTCGGCGGCCTAGATGCTTTGGAAATTGGAAGGGTGGAAATGGGTAGAATTCAAACGTGTCCTTGCATTGGCTCATATGGAAGGCACAATCTCCAGCAGGTCTGGGCATAAAAATTGAAAATCGAACATCGAAACCGATCAAATCATAGTAATCTTCATTTACCATTCTTCATGAACTAATTAATCATGATGGACATCGACTAATATGCAAGTAAATCTTGCGTGCAAGCGTGCAATCACTTATTATAGTCACTGGGATGTCCATCCAACGGTGGATCAATAATTTTTAATTTGATCCTCCCATCAACATATTCCACCAGTGTGTAACATTTTATTATTAACCCTCTATTCGACTCACTATTGGATGGGTGAAAGTCGCCTAGAGGGGGTGAATAGGCGAAACCTAAAATTTATAAACTTAAAAACACACTAAGGCCAGGGTTAGCGTTAGAAATAAATCCAAGTGCGGAAGATTGTTTCTCTTGCCACGAGTTGCTCAAATGATGTGGATGACATTTGGTAGCAAACTCAAATCAATATTGGCAAGGAAACTTTAGAGAGAGGAAAGAGGGCAAACAAATCAAGTGGAGATCAAACAAGTGGACACAGTGATTTGTTTTACCGAGGTTCAGTTCCAAAGAACCTAATCCTCGTTGAGGAGGCCACAAAGGCCGAGTCTATTACAACCCTTTCACTCTCTCAAACAGTCACTTAAACCAGATGAGCCTTCTCCTTAATCAATCGGGTCACTAAGACCCCGCAAGGACCACCACACACTTAGGTGTCTCTTGCTAGCTTTACAAAGCACTTAAGAATAAGAATGGGAAGGAGAAAAGGCAATCCAAGCAATAAGAGCGCAAATGAACACAAAAACTCTCTCGCTCAAGTCACTAAGTGGTTGAGTCAATTTTGGGACTTGGAGAGGATTTTTATCTATTGAATGTGTCTTTAAAAGTCGCCTAGAGGGGGGTGAATAGGCGTAATCTGAAACTTACAACTTAAAACACAAACTACAAGCCGAGGTTAGTGTTAGAATTAAATCCATGTCCGGGAGAGAGGGGGAAACAAATCAACCAAGAAATAAAGTGGATGGACACGGTGATTTGTTTTACCGAGGTTCGGTTCTAAAGAACCTAGTCCCCGTTGAGGTGGTCACAAAGACCAGGTCTCTTTCAACCCTTTCCCTCTCTCAAACGGTCACTTAGACCGAGTGAGCTTTCTCCTTAATTCTCACGGGTCACTTAGACCCCGCAAGGACCACCACACAATTGGTGTCTCTCGCCTTGCTTACAAAATACTTGGGAACAAGAATGAGGAAGGAAGAAAACGATCCAAGAAACAAGAGCGCAAAGAACACGAACAAACACTCTCTCAAGTCACTAGGAGGTTGGAATGAATTTTGGCACTTGGAGAGGCTTTGATCTTTTGATTTGTGTCTTGGAGTAAATGCACTAGCTCTTGTATTGAATGTGGAACTCGGAAAACTTGGATGCTTGGAGTGGTGGTGGTTGGGGGGTATTTATAGCTCTCAACCACCAAACAACCGTTGGGGTGGCTGTTATCGATGGGCGCACCGGACAGTCCGGTGCACCAGCCACGTCACCCAACCGTTAGGGTTCGGGAGCTTCTGACCGTTGGAGGCTTTGTCTTCTAGTGGTACCGGACAGTCTGGTGCCTCACCGGATAGGTACTGTTCACTATTCGGTACGCCTCTGACAACTGCTCTGACTTCTGCGCGCACTGTTCACGCACTGTAGCGTTGCAGGGGTCCGTTGCAGTCGACCATTGCGCTGGATAGCCGTTGCTCCACTGGTGCACCGAACAGTCCGGTGGCGCATCGGATAGTCCGATGAATTATAGCGGAGCGCGCCTCTGAGAAACCCGAGACTGGTGAGTTTGGGATTGTACGGTCCTGGTGCACCGGACACTGTCTGGTGGCACAGACCAGGGCACACTCGGTTTCATTTGCTCCTTTGAATTGAACCCTACCTTGAGTGTTTATTGGTTTGTGTTGAACCTTTGTGCACCTATAGAACATGTTTTCTAGAGCAAACTAGTTAGTCCAATATTTGTGTTGGGCATTCAACCACCAAAATTAATTATGGGAAAAGGTTAACCCTATTTCCCTTTCAATCTCCCCCTTTTTGGTGACTGGTGCCAACACAAACCAAAGCAAATATATAAAGTGCAGAAATGAACTAGTTTGCATATGGTGAGTGCATAGGATACTTAGAATTGAAACCAATATGAAATTCTTGTTGCATATGAATATGAGTGAATGGATTGCTTTCTTTTATTTAACATTTTGGACCACATTTGCACCACATGTTTTGTTTTTGCAAATCGTTTCCAAATTCTTTTCAAAACTCTTTTGCAAATAGTCAAAAGTATATGAATAAGATTGTAAGAAGCATTTTCAAGATTTGAAATTTCTCCCCCTGTTTCAAATGCTTTTCCTTTGACTAAACAAAAGCTCACCCTGAATGAAAATCTCCTCTTAGCTTTCAAGAGGGTTTTGAAATGGGTACCAATTTTGAAATCTTAATTTCATAAGCATAGATACGAGTTTTGAAATTCTACCAATTGAAGAAATTGTCTTGAGTACTAATTGAAAAAACAAACATTTGTGAATACCAAATAAATCTTTCATTTCAAATTTTTTTTGAAATGGTGGTGGTGCGGTCCTTTTGCTTTGGGCTTAATATTTTCTCCCCCTTTGGCATTAAGCGCCAAAAACGGAGAACGTTGGAGCCCTTTGATATTTTCTCCCCCAATGATAATATAAATATGAGTAAAAGAGTATACCAATGTGGAGAGATGGTGGAATACTGACAAAGTTAAATAATACCGATGGAGTTGAGTGGAAGCGTTGTCTTTGCCGAATACTCCATTTCCCTTTCAATCTAAGACTAACACAAGAAATACTCATGGAAGCACATTAGTCTTAGTCGTGGCACAAGAAGAATAAGATATATGAATATGTACCAAATGAAAGAGATATGATCAAAGGTATATAAATGAGCTATGTGTGTAATGTTTCAATCAAAATTCCGAGAATCAAGTATATTTAGCTCATTCCTAAGTTTGCTAAAGGTTTTCTCATCTAATGGCTTGGTGAAGATATTGACTAATTGATCTTTGGTGTTAATATAAGCTATCTCGATATCCCCCCTTTGTTGGTGATCCCTCAAAAAGTGATACCGAATGTCTATGTGCTTAGTGTGGCTGTGTTCAATGGGATTCTCCGCCATGCGGATAGCACCCTCATTATCACATAAGAGAGGGACTTTGCTTAATTTGTAGCCATAGTCCCTAAGGGTTTGCCCCATCCAAAGTAATTGCGCACAACAATGGCCTGCGGCAATATACTCGGCTTCGGCGGTAGAAAGAGCTACTGAGTTTTGTTTCTTTGAAGCCCAAGACACAGGGATCTCCCTAGAAACTGACAAGTCCCTGATGTGCTCTTCCTATCAATTTTACACCTTGCTCAATCGGCATCTGAATAACCTATTACATCAAAGGTGGATCCCTTGGGGTACCAAAGTCCAAACTTAGGAGTATAAACTAAATACCTCATGATTCTCTTCACGGCCCTAAGGTGAACTTCCTTAGGATTGACTTAGAACCTTGCACACATGCATACGAAAAGCATAATATCCGGTCGAGATGCACATAAATAAAGTAAAGATCCTATCATCGACCGGTATACCTTTTGATCTACGGATTTACCTCCCGTGTCGAGGTCGAGATACCCATTAGTTCCCATGGGTGTCTTGATGGGTTTTGCATCCTTCATTCCAAACTTGTTAAGTATGTCTTAAATGTACTTTGTTTAGCTGACGAAGGTGTCATCTTGGAGTTGCTTTATTTGAAATCCTAAGAAGTATCTCAACTCCTCCATCATTGACATCTCAAATTTTTGAACCATAATCTGTAAGTGCAATCAACCCCTAGTGAGGGTTTTGGTGATTTAATGACAAAACAAATAAGGGTACTAACAGTTTTTGTTCCAAGTGTACGATTAGAAAGCAACAGAAACTCAAGGAAGCAACAAGGACTTCATACAACGAACTATAAAATTTTATGTAAATTTTGAGTTGCGTGATGTAATTCTTCCTTAGTATTTTTCGCATAGGTAATGGTGTTTGTTATAGCTCAAGTTCCCAAATTCAAAAGCTATTTTTGAAAACCAAAAATCACTTTAACATTCTATGGTTGATCGTGGTTAGGTTTGAGAAACCTAGAGTGTTCTTGCTAAAAAGCAGCTGAACTTCTTCAACTGCAGCTGAGCTTTCCAGCTGAACTTGACTTCAGCTGAGTTGAGCTTCTTTAGCTGCAGCTGAGCTTTTCAGCTGAGCTGAACTTCAGATGAGTTGAGCTTTCTCAACTCCAGCTGAACTTCAACTTTAGCTGTGGACCTCTTTGACCATACACCAGCTGAACTTGTCTCTGGGCAGTTGAGCTGGGGTTTTCTCTCCTAAACTCTCTAGTCTAGAGTCTAGACCAGCTGAACTGGTCCTGAGGGGTAGTTCAACTGATCTCTGACCCCTCTGACTTCTGACCTGTAGTCTGCCAGTCAGACTGGCAGTCAAATCACCAGAGTTGTCAGGGGGCGGTTCAACCGATCCTGTCATGCCTGACCAGCCTGCAGGTCAGTCTGGCAGTCAGACTGGTAGACAGTCTGCTGACCTGCCAGGGGGCGGTTCAACCGGTCTTCAGCCAGGTTCCAGGTCAAATGGCTAGTTTTTGAGCCGTGGCTATAAATACAACCTTCCACCCCCTCTTCAATGTTGTTGTACACTTACACATTTATTGCTCACCTAACTTGAGACAAAGCACTCCTCTCCCCTTTCTCTCTCACACTTAAATCTTCCTCAAGATTCAACCTTGTTGGAGGAGCTCTTGGGTGTGAGGTTTGTGCTTGTGCTCACGATTTGGTTTCTCCTCTCCCATCTCTTTTAAAATCTTGAGCTTGTGCAAACTCCTCTTGTTCGTTCTTAGTGTTCTTGAAACCCTAGGTTTCAAGACCGTTTGAGGTTGCTTGGGAGTCTCCAAATTTGTGGACGAGCCTAAGAAGTTTGTATCACCCGCTCTTTGAGCTAAGATAAGAGATTGCCTTGACCTTTGTGGTCGGCTTTTGGAGGATTAGGGTTGAAAAAGACCTGGCCCTTTGTGGGCTCCTCAACGGGGAGTAGGACACCTTTGTGGTGTGGCCGAACCTCGGGTTAAATCTTGTGTCTTATGTTCTTGCTTGTCTTCAACTTATGATATTTTTACTCGCAAGATTGACATATAGATTTTTCCGTAGAGTGGATCTAGAAGTGAAATAGCCTTTATATATTCATCTTCACATTCTAACTTAGTTATACTTCGCTTCTTAAAAGGATCCGCAAAATACTTTTTTGAGTAGATTATAGTCTAAAGTTTATAAAATAGTTGGATTGGTTCAGAGTGGTTCAACTTGCGCACGTAGCTCTTGAACCGGCCTGCACCAGTTGAACTGTGTATTTAACAATCTTTCGAAGTTTGTTGTGAAAATTTTCAGATTAGCCTATTCACCCTCCTCTAGGCTACTTTCAATTGGTATCAGAGCTTCATACCTCGTTTTACGCTTAACCGTGTGAGGAAACGATCATGTCTGCTCAAAGGGACCATGTGGATCCTCTCCTCGAGGAAATCCCCGTCACATCTTCTGATGAGGAAGTGGACCCTAAGGTCCTCGACCTCGCCATGAAGATTGCCGAGAAGATGTTCCTCAAAATGAAAGAGGAAGATGCTAAGAAAAGGGCCAAAGAAGAAGAATCAAGAAGAAAGGCCGAATAAGACAAAGGAAAGAGAAAATTTGAATACAATGATGATTTGGTAGAACTTTTGGTGTCAAGGGTGATGAGCAAGGTAAGTCTCACCACCGAAGGATCATCCACCAAAAGTAAAGATAACGAGTTCAATAAAGTTCAATTTGATTATTCTAGAAATTTTATTCCCAACTTCTCTTCCGCCTCACTTGGAAAGTTACCAACTCTTAGTGAGTTGAACTATGACGAGTGGGCCGATAAGATGAAGTCGCATTTAATCGGTGTGCATCCTAGTCTTTGGGAGATTGTCAATATAGGTATGCATAAGCTCGCCCAAGGAGAAGAGATGACTCCGGAAATGATGCAAGAAGTGCACCGCAATGCTCAAGCAGTGAGCATAATAAAAGGAAGCCTTTGTCCGGAAGAGTACCGGAAAGTCCAAGGAAGAGAGGATGCTCGTGACATTTGGAACATTCTCAAAATGTCACATGAAGGAGACCCCAAAGCAAAGAGACATGGAATTGAAGCTTTGGAGAGTGAGCTTGCACGATATGATTGGACTAAGGGTGAGTCACTTCAATCACTCTTTGACCGGCTAATGGTGTTGGTCAACAAAATCAGAGTGCTTGGAAGTGAAGATTGGAGCGATTCCAAGGTCACTAGACTATTTATGAGAGCATATAAAGAAAAGGATAAGAGTCTAGCAAGAATGATAAGGGACCATGATGACTATGAGGAAATGACACCTCACCAACTATTTGCAAAGATTCAACAACATGAGTCTAAAGAAGCCCCAATCAAGACAAGAGACACTCATGCCTTGATCTCAAGTGAACAAGATTCCTCTAAGAAGAACAAAGATCACAAGACAAAGAAAGTGGTCGAAACATCAAGTGATGAAGATAGTTCAAGTGATGAAGACACAACCATGTTCATCAAAACCTTCAAGAAGTTTGTGAGGAAAAATGATAAGTATCAAAGAAAAGGAAAGAAGAGGGCATGTTATGAATGTGGCCAAACCGGTCATTTCATAGCGGATTGTCCAAATAAAAAGGAACAAGAAGCTAAGAAGGAATACAAAAAGGATAAGTTCAAAAGGGGGGCAAGAACAAGGGATATTTCAAGAAGATGAAAATGGTCAAGCCCACATTGGTGAAGAATGGAATTCCGATGAAGAAAGTTCTAGCTCCAAAGAAGAGGAAGAGGTGGCAAACATCGCCATCCAATCTACTTCAAGATTGCAACTCTTCACCAACCTTCACGACGACTCCTACACTCCAACTTGCCTCATGGAAAAAGGAGACAAGGTACATTTGTTTAATAATGACTTTATTAATGATGATGAAGAACAACTTGCTATGAAAAATAAGATGATTAAAGAATTTGGTTTAAATGGATACAATGTAATCACTAAACTAATGGAGAAGCTAGATAAAAGAAAAGCAACTCTTGATGCTCAAGAAGACTTGCTCATCCTTGAAAAGGAGAGAAACCTAGAGCTTCAAGAATTGCTTTCAAATAATGATGAGATGCTTGAGGTGTTGACTAAGGAAATATATTTAGCCAAAGTAACTATAGAGGATAAAGAAAAGGAAATGACTAATGTAAAAACCTCTATAGTTAGTCTTGTAAATGAAAGGGATGCACTTGAATCAAGCTTGTCATGCTTAACAGTTCAAAATCAAGAACTCCAAGTGCAACTTGACAACTGCAAGAACTTCAACACCTCATCTTTAGTTGAAAAGTCTAAGGCTAGCTCCTCAAATAATGATATATGTAAACATTGTACAAAATATCATGCTTCTTGTTGTTTGACTAACCATGCAAGGAAGAAAAACCCACAGGTTAAGGTCAAAGAAATATTGAAGAAGTGCTCTAGCAATGATGGGTTAAAGAAAGTTGAACCCAAGTACAAGTCCTTAAAGCCCAACAATGGGAGAAAGGGGCTTGGGTACAACTCACATAAGGTAAACCCTAGCATAGAGCATAAGGGGTGGAGATCCCCCAAGTTCATAGAAGGAACCACCCTATATGATGCCTTGGGGAGGATTCACTCCTCAAATGACAAGTCAACTCAAGCAAAGGTAAACTTGAGTTACACAAAGGACAAGATGAAGGATGCGGTCTCCACAAATGGAGAAAAGTTTAGAGCTCCCATTTCTTATTCTTATCTTTGTGATTATATGTTGACTTGGGATTCAGGAAAATTGGTTGTTAAATATGTGGGTGCCTACACTAAGAGAAAGGTCATGAAAAGAAGTGTGTGGGTACCCAAGGCTATAACTAACACTGTAGGACCCAATTCAATTTGGGTACCTAAAAGCATAGCCTAAATTTGTTTTGCGGGTCTACTCCTCTGGTGGGTCAAGCTGGGTGCTTGACAGTGGATGTACAAATCACATGACCGGGGAGAAAGACATGTTTCACTTCTTGCAACTAACTCAAGAAGCACAAGAAATTGTGTTTGGAGATAGTGGCAATAGTGAAGTGATTGGTGTTGGTAACATTCCTATCTCCGACCACCAGTCACTTTCAAATGTTTTGCTAGTTGATTCGTTAAGCTATAACTTGATGTCTGTTTCACAACTTTGTGGAATGGAATATAATTGCCTATTTACTGATGTTGATGTGAAGATTCTCAGAAGGGAGGATTCCTCTGTTGCTTTTACAGGTCGCTTGAAGGGCAAACTCTATCTTGTTGATTTTTCAACTAGTAGAGTGACGCCTGAGACTTGTTTAGTGGCAAAATCCGACAAGGGTTGGCTTTGGCATCGCCGGCTAGCTCATGTTGGCATGAGGAACTTGGCCAAACTTCAAAAGGATAATCACATCATTGGACTAACAAATGTTATGTTTGAGAAAAATAAGGTATGCAGCGCATGTCAAGCAGGGAAGCAACATGGCGTTCCACATCAATCAAAGAATGTGGTCACAACCAAGAGACCCTTGGAGCTTCTTCATATGGACCTCTTCGGACCTGTGGCCTACATTAGTGTTGGTGGCAGTAAGTATGGTTTAGTTATTGTTGATGATTTTTCTCGCTTCACCTAGGTTTTCTTTTTGAGTGACAAAGGTGAAACCCAAGAGACCTTGAAGAAATTTGTGAGAAGAGCTCAAAATGAGTTTGATTTAAAAATCAAAAAGGTGAGAAGTGATAATGGGACAGAGTTCAAGAATATAGGTGTTGAAGAATTCTTAAGCGAAGAAGGAATCAAACATGAGTTCTCGGTCCCCTACACTCCACAACAGAATGGTGTTGTGGAAAGGAAGAATCGAACACTAATCAAAGTCGCTAGAACCATGTTGGATGAATACAAGACACATGACAATTTTTGGGCAGAGGTGGTCAACACCGCCTGTCATGCAATCAACCGCCTTTATCTTCACAAGATCTACAAGAAGACTACCTACGAGCTTCTCACCGGTAACAAACCTAAAGTTGACTACTTTAGAGTTTTTGGTTGTAAATGCTTCATTCTTAACAAGAAAGTCAAGAGCTTGAAGTTTGCTCCTAGAGTGGACGAGGGCTTCTTGCTTGGTTATGCATCAAATGCGCATGGATATCGTTTTTTCAACAATACCACTGGCCTTGTTGAAATAGCGATAGACGTGACATTTGATGAATCTAATGGCTCACAAGGGCATGTTTCTAATGATATTGCAGGGAATGAGATCTCACCAAATGAAGCCATCAAGAAGCTTGCAATAGGTGAAGTGAAGCCACAAGAAAAGGACGATGATGAAGGGAGAATTTGGATGACAAACAGGGTTGTTGATGGGAGTGCTAGAGTGGTTGGTGAAAATCCTTCCATCCAAGCAAACCCATCAACCTCAAGTCATCCAATCCTTGAAGAAGAGTGTCTACCACAAGATATGCCAACCATTGTGGAAAATGAGCAAGAAGAAGTTGCTAGTGAAGAAGCCATTGAACAAGATGAAAGTGATGATCAAATTTAGAAACATTCCCTGGTGCCTCACCCTCGAGTACACCAGGGCATTCAGAGAGATCATCCTATGGACAACATCCTAGGTAGCATCAGGAGAGGGGTAACAACTCGATCTCGTTTAGCAAACTTTTTGTGAATTTTACTCGTTTGTCTCCTCTCTTGAACCACTTAAGGTAGAAGAAGCACTAAGCGATCCAGACTGGATCATCGCTATGCAAGAAGAGCTTAACAACTTCACAAGAAATGAAGTCTGGTCCTTAGTAGCAAGACCCAAGCAAAACGTCATTGGAACTAAATGGGTCTTCCGCAACAAGCAAGATGAAAATGGCGTGGTCACAAGGAACAAGGCGTGGCTGGTTGCTCAAGGTTTCACTCGAGTGGAAGGACTTGACTTTGGAGAGACCTATGCACCGGTAGCAAGGTTAGAGTCCATAAGAATATTAATTGCCTATGCTACTAACCATGATTTCAAATTGTATCAAATGGATGTCAAAAGTGCATTCCTAAATGGACCACTGCAAGAATTGGTCTATGTGGAGCAACCGTCGGGCTTTGAAGATCCTAAGAAGCCAAACCATGTATACCTTCTTCACAAAGCGCTCTATGGGCTTAAACAAGCTCCTAGAGCATGGTATGAATGTCTTAAAGATTTCTTGCTTAAAAATGGTTTTGAAATAGGAAAAGTAGACTCTACTTTATTTACTCGCAAAGTTGACAATTAATTATTTGTATGTCAAATATATGTCGATGACATTATATTTGGCAGTACGGATGAAGCATTTTGTGAGGAATTTAGTAGGGTTATGACAAATAGGTTTAAGATGTCCATGATGGGCGAGCTCAAGTACTTCCTGGGATTTCAAGTTAAACAACTCAAGGAAGGAACCTTTTTGTGCCAAACCAAGTACACACAAGACATGCTCAAGAAGTTTGGCATGGAAAAGGCAAAGCACGCCAAGACACCGATGGCTTCAAATGGTCATCTCGACTTAAATGAAGAAGGTAAAACTGTAGATCAAAAGCTTTATAGATCAATGATTGGATCTCTGTTATATTTATGTGCATCTGGACTAGATATCATGCTTAGTGTGTGCATATGTGCCCGTTTTCAAGCTAACCCGAAAGAGTGTCACCTAGTGGCTGTTAAGAGAATTTTGAGATATCTAGTTCGCACCCAAAATCTAGGTCTCTGGTATCCCAAGGGCTCCTTTTTCGATTTATTTGGCTACTCTGACTCAGACTATGTCGGTTGCAAAGTAGATCGAAAAAGCACCTCTGGGACTTGCCAATTCCTTGGGCGATCCCTGGTGTCTTGGAGCTCTAAGAAGCAAAACTGTGTTGCACTTTCCACTGCCGAGGCCGAATACATAGCTGCTGGTGCTTGTTGTGCTCAGTTGCTATGGATGAAGCAAACTTTGAGGGATTTTAGTTGTGAATTTAAAAGAATTCCACTTCTATGTGACAATGAGAGCGCCATTAAACTAGCCAATAATCCTGTGCAACACTCTAAAACTAAACAAATAGACATAAGACATCATTTTCTGAGGGACCATGAAGCAAAAGGAGATATCGAACTATGTCATGTAAACACAGAAAATCAACTAGCCGATATCTTCACAAAACCCCTCGATGAGACTAGATTTTGCTTTCTTAGGAGTGAATTAAATATCCTGGATTCTCGTAACTTAACTTGAAAACGGACACAAAGATTGTTTGATTCACTGTTCTTTGTTTGAAAGGTTTAAATGTTAGTGATGTTCATTCAAACTTTGCGAAAATATTAAAATTAAAATGAGATTTAGTGTTAAAAATTATTTTAAAATTTCACTCGAAGCTCAACTGGTTTGACCAGCTGAACTTTCTAGTTCAGCTGGAAAGACCAGCTGAACTTTTGAGTTGAACTTCAGCTCGACTGGTTTTAACCAGGAAACTCCCTGGCTGAAACCGGTTGAACCGGTGTCTAGGACTGGTTGAGCCAGTGTGGCTCAGTCTGACCGGTCAGTCTGACCAATTTTCAGTCTGTGCTGACCGCTTTTGCAGACTGCGTCAGCCTTTTCCTGGACGCTTTTTAGACTGCGGCAGCACCTTTTTCATACGTTAGATCACCTTTTTCAGCTTTTGCTTTTTTAAAGAATCTGCACCTTAATTTATGTCGCGTCAGTCACTTTTTCCTGTCGCATCAGTCCCTTTTTCGCGCCTTTTCAGACTGCGTCAGGTACTGTACACTTTTCAGACGCGTCAGCTGTCATTTTTTGGAGATGTGTCATATTTTTTTGCTTTATTCCTTTGACCGAATCTGCTCATCAGACCACACTGCACGAAACCAGTTGAACTGGTATGGGGGCGGTTGAACCGGTCCCTTGGTGACTAGTACAACTGCCTATTTATTGGCTTTCCCCCTTTCTTCCCTCACTCTCAAACGTTCAAGCCTTAGCATTTCAGCCTCTTGAGCCTCCCCACTCACTCACTTCAATCTATCAAACTTCCCAAAGCCTCTCCAAACATGGTGCATCGCCGCAACCCTTCGGTGGTAGAGTTCAGCAGCGACTCTGACAAGATTTAGGAGGAATCACCGGCTCCCTCTCCTCCGCATCGTCGTTCCCTCTCCAAGAGAGGACGCGGCTCTGGCCGGATAGAAGGAGAGGGATCCTCAATGCCCTCACAGTCTGCTCGCGGGAGGCGCCAAAAGGTTGGCGCCACTCGTCCTCGTCGCAGCACCTCCTCCTCAGAATACGCTCCTTGCTAGGAGGAGGATGGAGCGTTCGACGATGTCGTCAATCTTCCGCCGTCCGACGCTCTCTACATCACAGACTGCACATGCATCCGGTGAATGTTTCCCAGGGACCTAATGAACTTCGTTCGACTTCTCTCTGAAGGGACTAGACACCCTTCAACGTCTAAGGTTCACTAACCCTACTCTCACTCCTTGTCATCCTGGTGTCTAGGACCCTCGGTTCTAGAATCTTTTCCAGGTGATTTCTATAATTCAGTCATCTTGACCAAGAAACACCCAGTTGTTAGGCATCAGTTTATTGACTGGGAAGGATGTGAGAATATGGGAGATGCTAACATGACGTCAGCTCTCCGTAACCTAGAGAGAAAGTGGTTAAAAATATTATGACAATGGAATACCCCTAGAACGACGAGGTGATAGCTCAGTTCTATACCACCCTCTGGATCAAGAAAGTAGATGAAGAAGCTGATAGGTATGATTACCCAGTCATGTATTTCTTTATCCAGGGGAACTGGCACAAAGTTAGCTACCGTCGTTTTGCCCATATCTTGGGCTTCTCTGATGCTGATATTCAGGGCAGCAACATGCGAGTTCATGACATTAGGCTACCCATGCGGGAAGAGACTGAATTTATTCATGTCTCTATGGATCGGGAGTTCTGGGCCACCGCCAACATGCATAGGTACTACAGGTACCTTAACTCTTTGTCCAGGACGACCGTTCTCCCGAAGGGCAGGAATCAAATGAATGTCCTTGGGGAGAGTCGGGTCTTCCTTCTCCTCCTTGCTCCAAACAGTCTCGCTCGCATCAATGTGTTTGACATGATCTGGGAAGAGATCTTTCGTGCTTCCTGGTCTCCTCTCAAGGGGTGTCTTCATGCACCCTTTATTATGAAGATGATTGAAGTGGTCACCCAGACTCACTTCGAAAAACCTGTCAAACACTCCCACTACGTACCCTACTGGGTTGATTCCACCAACCCAGCTGCTCGTACAAAGCGGGCTCCCTCAGGGTCTGGAGGCCCTGCCTCTTCTAATGAACCACCTCCTCAGCCTCCACATCACCTATCCTCCTCTCGCGCCGCCGCTGCCTCACGTCCGATGGACCACAGCGGGAGAGGAAGTGGTCTAGGCCAGGGACAGGGTCAAGGCCGGGAACTTTTCATTCATCTGGCCAAGGGCCTTCTTGGCGTCTTCGCCATGTGCCGCACTCGGGCGGTCGAGGAGTCTGTGCGCCGTCGCAGGACTGACCGACTGCATGAGGATTTTCTTCGTTATGCAGCTGAGACAGGTCATCCTCTCCCTCCCGGGTCCCCTCCACCTCCAGCCCCGACCTTCCCCGTAGACCTTAATGAGTGGCACCAACAGGAGTTTGGTGTGCCATTCATTACCCCGGAGGATGAGGTCGAGGACTTTGATGACCCCTACTACACCTCGGATCCTCCTCATCCTCCTCCTCCCTATTCGGGTCAGGGACCCACTCCCGGTGACCCCAGGCCATCCGGCTTTGGTCACTATCCCCCTCCACCCAACTCGGGTCCGTGACCCATTCCTGGTGACCCACGGCCTTCCGGCTCTAGTTACCATCACCACCCTCCTCCACCTCCTCCTCATCATTGTACGTCTTCTGCATCCGATTTTTCTGCGGGTGATGAGCCCCCTAGGGACTCCTCACTCGAGGAAGACATGATGCGGACCTTCTTTCCCGACTACACATCCTATCCTCCATCTTATCCTCCGTCCTATCCTCCTCCTGGAGGATGTTGATTCCTATGTTTTCTTCTCCCTCTCTCCTCGTTTTTGGTACTTGCTGCCAAAAATGGGGAGAAAATCCAAATTTCTAGTCATTCTGTTTGTGGTTCTTTTGGCTCTTTATTTCTCTTTTGTTTATTGTTTTGTTTTGGCCACTGTTGTGGCTTGTAACCTCTTATTAATGTTGAAATTAAACAGCTGGCATATTATTCAATGTAATATGATGGTCTTCTGGCCATCATCCTTTGTCCCATCAGTTTGTAATGATTACTTTGCTATGAAGTACAAATGATGTGTGTTTAGAGATAGTCATATGCATCACAACTCCTTTATGACACTCTTGCACCCCTCAGATGATTGTATTTAGTATGGACTTGGTCACTATCTCTAAATGTGTTGCTCATATGACATATTATGTCAACTCACTTGATTCACATTCATGAACACATTTAGGGGGAGCCATCTACATACAATCATCCAAAAGAATTTTACTATTTCAAATGTTTATCTTTTTGACCTTAATTGTTTTGGCATCAATCACCAAAAAGGGGGAGATTGTAAGTGTAATCAACCCCTAGGGAGGGTTTTGGTGATTTAATGACAAAACAAATAAGGGTACTAACAGTTTTTGTTCCAAATGTATGATTAGAAAGCAACAAGAACTCAAGGAAGCAACAAGGACTTCATGCAACGGACGTATAAAATTTTATGTAAATTTTGAGTTGCATGATGTAATTCTTCCTTAGTATTTTTCGCACAGGTAATGTTGTTTGCTATAGCTCAAGTTCCCAAATTCAAAAGCTATTTTTGAAAACCAAAAATCACTTTAACATTCTATGGTTGACCGTGGTTAGGTTTGAGAAACCTAGAGTGTTCTTGCTGAAAAGCAGCTGAACTTCTTCAACTGCAGCTGAGCTTTCCAGCTGAACTTGACTTCAGCTGAGTTGAGCTTCTTCAGCTGCAGCTGAGCTTTTTAGCTGAGTTGAGCTTTCTCAACTCCAGCTGAACTTCAACTTCAGCTGTGGACCTCTTTGACCATACACCAGCTGAACTTGTCTCCGGGCAGTTGAGCTAGGGTTTTCTCTCCTAAACTCTCTGGTCTAGACCAGCTGAACTGGTCCTGAGGGGCAATTCAATTGGTCTCTGATCCCTCTGACTTCTGACCTGCAGTCTGCCAGTCAGACTGGCAGTTAGATCACTAGAGTTGTCAGGGGGCAGTTCAATCGGTCCTGTCATGCCTGACCAGCCTGCAGGTCAGTCTGCCAGTCAGACTGGCAGACAGTCTGCTGACCTGCCAGGGGGCGGTTCAACCGGTCTTCAGCCGGGTTCCAGGTCAAATGGCTAGTTTTTGAGCCGTGGCTATAAATACAACATTCCACCCCCTCTTCAATGCCGTTGTACACTTACACATTTATTGCTCACCTAACTTGAGACAAAAGCTGTCCTCTCCCCTTTCTCTCTCACACTTAAATCTTCCTCAAGATTCAACCTTGTTGGAGGAGCTCTTGGGTGTGAGGTTTGTGCTTGTGCTCACGATTTGGTTTCTCCTCTCCCATCTCTTTTAAAATCTTGAGCTTGTGCAAACTCCTCTTGTGCGTTCTTGGTGTTCTTGAAACCCTAGGTTTCAAGACCGTTTGAGGTTGCTTGGGAGTCTCCAAATTTGTGGACAACCCCAAGAAGTTGTATCACCCGCTCTTTGAGCTAAGATAACAAGAGATTGCCTTGACCTTTGTGGTTGGCTTTTGAAGGATTAGGGTTGAAAAGGACCCGACCCTTTATGGGCTCCTCAACGGGGAGTAGGACACCTTTGTGGTGTGGCCGAACCTCAGGTTAAGTCTTGTGTCTTGTGTTCTTGCTTGTCTTCAACATAAGATATTTTTTCTCGCAAGATTGACATATAGATTTTTCCGTAGAGTGGATCTAGAAGTGAAAAAGCCTTTATATATTCATCTTCACATTCTAACTTAGTTATACTTTGCTTCTTAAAAGGACTCGCAAAATACTTTTTCGAGTAGATTATAGTCTAAAGTTTATAAAACAGTTGGATTGGTTCATAGTGGTTCAACTTGCGCACGTAGCTGTTGAATCGGCCTGCACCAGTTGAACTGTGTATTTAACAATCTTTCGAAGTTTGTTGTGAAAATTTTCAGATTAGCCTATTCACCCCCTCTAGGCTACTTTCATAATCCTACTAAACTCTTCACAAGTAGATTTGTTAGTAGACCCAAATATAATATCATCAACATAAATTTGGCATACAAATAAATCATTTGCAACAGTTTTAGTAAAGAGTGTAGGATCGGCTTTGCCGACTTTGAAGCCATTAGTGATAAGAAAATCTCGTAGGCATTCATACCATGCTCTTGGGGCTTGCTTGAGCCCATAAAGCGCCTTTGAGAGTTTATAAATATGGTTAGGGTACTCACTATCTTCAAAGCCGGGAGGTTGCTCAACATAGACCTCTTCCTTGATTGGTCCATTGAGGAAGGCACTCTTCACATCCATTTGATAAAGCTTGAAGAAATGGTAAATAACATAGGCAAGTAATATGCGAATTGATTCAAGCCTAGCTACGGGTGCATAAGTTTCATCGAAATCCAAACCTTCGACTTGTGAATAACTCTTGGCCATAAGTCGGGCTTTGTTCCTTATCACCATGCCATGCTCATCTTGCTTGTTGCGGAATACGCACTTGGTACCTACAACATTTTGATTAGGACGTGGAACCAAATGTCATACCTCATTCCTCGTGAAGTTGTTGAGCTCCTCTTGCATTGCCATCACCCAATCCAAATCTCTTAATGCATCCTCAATCCTGTAAGGCTCAATAGCGGAAACAAAATAGTAATGCTCATAGAAATGTGCGACTCGAGATCGAGTAGTTACCCCCTTATGAATATCACCAAGAATGGAGTTGACGGGGTAATCTCTTTGAATCACCTGGTGGACTCTTGGGTGTGGCATTTTTTGACCTTGTATTTCTTGCCCATCTTCCTTGTATTTATCATCATCATCTCCCCCTTGATCATTGACTTCTTCTTAAGGTGGCTCATCTTCTTGATCTTCTTCTTCATCACCTTGAGCCTGATCCTCATCTTGGGTTGGTGGAGATGCTTGGTTGGAAGATGACGGTTGATCTTGTGCTTGTGGAGGCTCTTCGGATTCCTTAGGACACACATCCCCAATGGACATGTTCCTTAGCGCGATGCACGGAGCCTCTTCATCATCTAGCTCATCAAGATCAACTTGCTCCACTTGGGAGCCGTTAGTCTCATCAAACACAATGTCACAAGAAACATCAACTAATCTAGTGGATTTGTTGAAGACTCTATATGCCATTGTGTTTGAGTCATAACCAAGTAAAAAGCCTTCTACAGTCTTAGGAGCAAATTTAGATTTTCTACCTCTTTTAACAAGAATAAAACATTTGCTTCCAAAGACTCTAAAATATGAAACGTTGGATTTTTACCAGTAAGGAGTTCGTATGATGTCTTCTTGAGGATTCGGTGATCATATAATCGGTTCATGGAGTAGCAGGTGGTGTTAATCGCCTCAGCCCAAAACCGGTCCGGTGTCTTGTACTCATCAAGCATGGTCCTTGCCATGTCTAGTAGAGTTCTATTCTTCCTCTCCATTGCACCATTTTGTTAAGGTGTGTAGGGAGAAGAGAACTCATGCTTGATGCCCTCATCCTCAAGAAAGCTTTCGATTTGTGAGTTCTTGAACTCCGTCCCATTATCGCTTCTTATCTTTTTGATCCTTAAGCCGAACTCATTTTGAGCCCGTCTCAAGAATCCTTTTAAGGTCTCTTGGGTTTGTGATTTTTCCTGCAAAAAGAACACCCAAGTGAAGCGAGAATAATCATCCACAATAACTAGACAATACTTACTCCCGCCGATGCTTATGTAAGCAATCGGGCCGAATAGATCCATGTGGAGTAGCTCCAGTGGCCTGTCCGTTGTCATTATGTGTAGCATCCCAAAAATTCAAATCCTGAAATTTTCTCAAACTCGCCCTAAATTCAAAATGAATTTCAAGTTTCATTTCAAAATGTTTATTTGCGAGTTGATATCAACAAATAAAATATAGTGGTCTATATTATCTCCAAAATCCTCCTCAAAATAACCTACAAATATTTCCCGAGTGATCCCCCTCAAATTCTTTCCAGAAATACTGCCTAGATATTTCCCTAGTGATCCCCTTCAAGTTCTTTCCAGAAATACTACCCAAATATTCCACCGATATATCTCCGGATATTTTCCTCTTGAGAAATACCTTCAGAATCATTTTTCAAGACCCTACAAATATTTTCTTCATAACTTTCCTCATGCCCATACGTATACGTATGCCTCCAGTGTCATACGGTGAGCTCTACAAGATAATTACACTTATACAAGACAAATACATGCTAATCCCCCACTAATCCTCTCATCCTCCCACTAATCCTCTCATCCCTCCCCCTAATCCCCCACCATGGCTATAAATAGAGGGGCAAGGGCCTCCTCTCATCCCACCCCAAGCCATTTCATGGCAACTCTCTCCCCCCCCACACACCCACTCCATGTTCCACACAAGCACACACTAGCACAAGGATCGTTCGATCGTTCTTCGATCGTTCGTCCCCCTGTTCTTAGTTTGTTCGTTCGTTCATCCGATCGTTCATGGTTCGTTTGTCCCTTCGTCCGATCGTTCGATCGTTCGTCCGTTTGTTCGTCCAAATAATCTTTTTCCTGCCGTTATGCTGCCGAAATTCCGATCGTTCGTTCGATCATTCGATCGTTCATCGTTCGTTCATAGTCCCTATTCATCGTTCATCGTTCGTTCATAGTCCCTATTCATCATTCTTCCAGATAATCTTTGTCCTGCCGTTATGCTGCCGAAATTCCGATCGTTCGTTCGTTCGATCATTCGATCGTTCATCGTTCGTTCATAGTCCCTATTCATCGTTCATCGTTCGTTCATAGTCCCTATTCATCGTTCTTTCAGATAATCTTTGTCCTGCCGTTATGCTGCCGAAATTCCGATCGTTCGTTCGTCCGATCATTCGATTGTTCGTCCGTTCGTTCGTTCAAATAATCTTTTTCCTGCAGTTACGCTGCCGAAATTCCGATCGTTCGTTCGTCCGATCATTCGATCGTTCGTCCGTTCGTTCATAGTTCCTATTCATCGTTCATCGTTCGTTCATACGAACTATTCACCATCACTATTCACCATTACTATTCACCATCACTATTCATCATTACTATTCACCATTACTATTCATCAATCATTACTATTCATCATTACTATTCATCGTTCATCCGATCACCCCAAATTTTAACTACTCATCCATCATTCTGTCCAGTCCACTTAAGACCAGCCGGACCCATATTCCAGTCATACGGACTCCAGTGACTGTGATTTTCCTTCCAGTAGGGAACTTCCCATCTGGTCACCCATCCCAGGTTTCTCCAAGTTGAGCACACTTAACTTTGAGATTCCTTCGAACCAGGCTTCCAAACCCCGATTCCAATAATTCTTGCTTCTAAATTCTTATCGAACTATTCCCTATCCAACCATGTCATCCCTTAAGCACGGTTCATATTCCAGAAAACTCCCAAAATACTCTTGTCCCATATTCTGCCTATAACTCTCCCGTTCATATTAAGTCAGACGATTCATTCGTCACTATTCTCACCAACAGTGAACTTCACTGTGCTACACCACATACACCCAGCTATAAATACACCCAGCTACCCTCTCCCTCTCCACACACACTCAACACCCTCAGCCAAGGTAAACACCCCACCCACTCAGTTACTCCGCTCTGCCGGCTACACGCATAGTGTCGCTTTGCCTCCAGTCCACCCTCCTGGTAAGCACCTCCGCTCCACCACCAGTAATATCACAACACCACATGACACAGATTCTACTCAAGACTCTACCCATCCATATATCGCTATTCTGACCACTATACTAAATATTTGTTGGTATACTTGCTGGTTTGTATGTTTGCTTGTTCATGTTGCATAGTTATCGGAGCGTTCGTGCTGTCTCGTGGAGGCCAGATCTGCAAGTCTACGCTAGGCAGTGGAGCTAGAAGCCAGTTCCACGAGCTCCCCTTCCCCCTTCGCCGGATAAGCACGTCAAGCTCACTGGATCCCTTTGATGCATAAATTACCTATGATTTTTCAACCACAACCCTCAGCCTGTTATTTTATGCATGATATGATTTTGAGACAAGTTATTATGGCCACCTAGCCGCTTGCCGCAATCAATCCTTGATATATTTGTTCCAAATGATTTGAGAAAAGGTGTGAGTTTTCAAAAGAAAATGCATTTCAAAATGTGTATGATGAAGGGTTTTCACCCTTATCACCTTTGAGTAGGGATGATCAGGGACTCCCTGGTTTAGGGGAGGGCCTAAGGTGATGGCTCAGCTGGTTTAGGCGTGAGCAGAAGGATTGTCCCCTCTTATAAGGACCGGTTTGTCATCTTTCACTACCTGTACTCATGATAAGTACAACCACTCGAGATTGTGTGGGCAGTCACTCAATCTGAACTCGTACGGTCCAACCCCAGGGTTATGAAGGCTGGGGAGCACCGGGAGGATAAGGAGGGGGAATGTTTTGTCCGGTTTGGACATGGCGGTGGCCTGACTCCTTCCGGTATAACCGTTAAGGTTAGGACGTGCGAGGAAAGAAAGAGATTCAGATTCGGATCTCATTGATCATGAGATCGCAGAGCCGGACTAGTGGGTAAAGTGTACACCTCTGCGCAGAGTTTGAAAACCTATTCGGATAGTCCGTGTCCACAGGAATGGACGAGTCTGGTGTGGTATGGCAATTAGTGTTTTGCTTTCAAAAAAGAGGTGCGTTTGAGAAAAGTGTTTTTTTAAAAGGTCCGGCGGTTGAGCCATGAGCTATGGTGGACGGGAAGTCCAGTAGCTGTTTTTGAAAATGAGAACCAGTGGGAAACTGTTGAGATACCTGGATGGTTTAGTCTAGGGGATTTTATTCTATATTGAAAAACTTTCTGCTCCTTTTGGAGAGGATGCGCTTTGCAAAATATAAAATGTTTTTCAAAACAACCCTGCATAAAATACTGCTGTTTCTGCAAAATATCCTGAGCTCCATATATTCCATGCATTATATCTGATTTCCCCATTCCGCGGGTGAAGGTGGGCTGCTGAGTACGTTTGTACTCACCCTTGCTTATTTGTTGTTTTTCAGAAAAAAGGAGATCGGGTAAGAGTTATGTTGGGGGCTTGTTCTCAAATGCTAAGAGTTAAGAACAAGGCAACACAGAAAATGTTAAATATTAAGGTCCTTCGTCCTCCACTACATTATATCCCTTCGGGATATAAGGAACTTCGGACGAAGGTTACGAAGGACGTACCTTCGTAAACATAATGGTGAGGGATGAAGCATTCATATAAATCATGAGGCATAAAGTGGACATTCAAATGTTAACATAGAATCATTTTCGTTTCTACTAATATGAATGAATACAAATGACTTCAAATTACAAATGTACCTTCGGTCCTGAGGAAGGCAGGAGAGCAAGTGTGATGCGAAGGCAAATGACAGGTTCGCGTGAACAGTACAGAGGTACTGTTCATCTATTTATAGGCACAGGTCGCAGCCTGTGACAAATTACAATTATGCCCCTTACAAAAATTTACAACATTGACTCAGACCTCTTATGGATAAAAAGGTCATTCTATTTCTATGTCGGTTTGTAACGCCGAAGCTCCATGAAAAGGAACCTTCGGCCATCTTTTGGAGACGACTTCAGCCGAAGCTGCTTCTTCGTGTGGGACCTTCGGCGCACCGAAGCACGACCCCAACAGTAGCCCCTTTCGCGGTGCTAGATCGTTTTTTGTAACGAGCTTGACCCGTGAAAAAAGCCTCTTCAGCTTCGGGAAGCCGAAGGTCCAAAAAAACACCTTCCCTGAGCTCGTTGCGGAGAAACGATCCGGCTTCCGAGCGCGTGCCAGGCCCACCTTGCAGAATTACTGTTTGATCTTTGCGGTCCACTGCACAGCGAGTACAAGTGACCGCCCGTCTGGTGTAAAAATCCTGCCGCTTCGCCTTCTTACCTGCAGCACTATATAAACAAACGGGTAGGTGTGAAGTTACCACAGCATTCATTGCTATTTGCACTGTTTTGCTGCCAAAATTTTCCACCGTAGCCGAAGCTTGACTCTCAGAATCGAACGAAGGTCCGTCCCGACGTCTGCTTCGTCAGAAAGAAAAACTTCGGAGAAAAGAAAAAAGAAAAAAGTTTCTGATTTCCCCAAACTCAGAATCAAATGGCGAGAGTGCGATCTACTGCCAAAGTTGTACGTGAGGGAGACGAAGCCGAAGGTTCAGACACTGTGCCCATCTCCGAAGCGATGCAGCGTTCCGGTCTAGTGACTGCGGAAGAAATGCCTGCTGCTGAAGCAAACCCGACAACTGCCGAAGGAGAAGAAGAAAACATTGAAGGGACTGACCCCGAAGATGACTACCACATTGCCATGCCCAGCAAGCCCAGTCACCTGGATTTTGGGAAATCAACTGTTTCAAAAACTGATCTTTCGAAGATGGTGAAAGCAGGTTATTTCAATGAAGATCAGAAGAAGCTACTCCGCTTCGGGGGAGAAGAAACCACCCCGAAGCCAGGGAAGGATGAGATTGTTATCTTCAAAAGCTTTTTAAAGGCTGGGCTGAGATTTCCTCTGCACAATATTATTGCGGAGATACTGAGGAGGTTTGGTATCTATTTTCATCAATTGACTCCTAACGCCATCGTTAGGCTCAATGTTTATATCTGGGCCCTCCGAAGCCAAGCTGTGGAACCGTTTGCCGACAGCTTCTGCCGAGTTCACGAATTACATTACCAAACAAAGGCCAGAAAAGATGGGCTACATGATAATTTCGGCTGCTATAATTTTGCCTACCGGAAGACAACAAAGTGTCCTGTCATCAGCTACCGAAGCAAATGGCCAGCAGGCTGGAAATCTGAGTGGTTTTATGTAAAAGTTGACGAAGACAAAGAAAAATTGGTACAAAGCCCTCTGGATTTAATCTTCGGAGAGACGAGGCCACGATGCCGCATCGGCGATCTAAAAGGTCCCACCTGGGCTGCTCTGGGTGAATTTGAAATTATCTCAGAACATATTGGCACCAGGGATCTAGTTCAGGAGTTCTTGGCATTCAGAGTTTTCCCTACTCTAAAAGAGTGGGAAATGCCGAAGATGGAGGGAGAGAAGAAGAAGGGGGAGCTTGTTCGGCTTCCTTATCACTTCAAGTTTAAGAAGTACTTTAAAAAACCCTGCAAAGAATGGTTAGACACAGTTGAGGTGATGTGCAATGAAATTCTGGGGAATTACTCCAAAAAAGAGGATCAACTAATGACAGCGGCCTTCGGCGCCCGACCGAAGCGAAGGCTGAACCGAGTGCTTGATGCCCTTGGCTTCGAGTACCCAGATTATGAGCAGTTGAACAAGGGTGCCGAGGGCCACAAAAGAAAAAGAGTAGCCGAAACTCTGATCAGGGATGAAGAAAGACCAGCAAAGGAAAAGAAAATTCCGAAGAAAAGAAAAATATCTACTCCGAAGCGCAAGTCACCCGAAGAAGAGGGGACCCCCACACCGCCTTCTGCCAGCGACGTGGAGGAAATTTTAAAGGTAATGACTGAACCCATGCCCACGAAGCTAAGTCCATTAGGGCTCCAACTGACGAAGCTTTTTCAAAAGGTGGACGAGCCGGATCAAACGAAGATAAGCAAACCCAAGCGGCAAAGAATTATTGCGGTAACTGAAGTGATCGACAAGACGCCGCCTAGAGCGTCAGTTCAGAAAACACCAGCTGTCAAAGGCACCACAACCGTCGAAGTCGCACCTTCGGAGGTCGCGGCCACCGAAGCCGCTACAGCCGAAGATGTGAATTTAGAAACAACCATTGAGGATATTAACAAAATTTTGGAAGACATGGCTGCAGAAGAAGCTGGTGCTACTGCTGAAAAAACCATGGCCACAGTGCCTGAAAAAGGAAAAGAAATAGCCGAAGACACTTCGGACGACGAAGCCTACTCTTTTCAAAATTTAGTTGGGCAAAAACTGACGAAGGATGAAATAGAAGAGCTCAAAGATTATGCCAAATCTTGCGGCTACAAACCCGGAGCTCTTCTATTTGGAGGCGTAGACGATGAAAAATTAGGCTGCATTCGAGACCAGACTGGAGCCAAGGTAATCGGTACTCTATCGAAGAGTATCGGTTTTCCGAAGCTAGAGACAGACATCAGCCGCTACCGACGACAACACATCGTCGGCAGCTTATTTTACTCCAACTTCAAGGTAAACAACCTTTTCTCTGGTTTCTATTGCTGTTAATAATGAAAATGTTACCAACGTAAATTTTTCTGTGCAGAGCATGCTACTGAGCAAAGCTCTGAAGATGCAGCAAGATCTGGAGGACAGAAAGCATGAAGCTATAATTGAAAACTTAGAAAACAAGATAAAAGAACAATCTGGCATCATTGAAAAGAAAGACTTCGAGCTCCAATCGACCGAAGGCTTGCTGGCTGAGACTGAGGCTAAAGTATCAGAGTTGAATTCGAAGCTTATCAGTCAATCAAAACAATTCGATCAGGAGAAGTTAGAGCTTAATTCGAAGCTTGAAGCCGAAGTCCAGACCAGCTCAGAGTTGAAGAAATCTTTAGCAAGCCTTCAAGACAAATGCTTAAAATTTAGCAACAATTGTATTGGACGATTAAAAAAGATATTTTACTCTGTTGGAGCCAGCAGCGGGAAATTTAACCCTTCAGCGGAAAATTTACCACAGGCCTTCGATCATATTGAAGCCGAAATTGAAGAACTTGACGAAGTTATAGCCGGGCACGGCGACTTCTGTGCCTGGGTAGCTTCTCGGGGTACCGCTGCTGCATTCCTGAAGGCCGGCTGCGAACATGGAAAAATAGTCAACAGGCCCAACTTCACCCTATCTCCATCAATCCTGGATGATATACCTGACCTCGCCCGAAGTATCTCAAATAGATTTGTAAAAATGATATGGACAAAAGGCGGGCGGGAGAAGGCTGGAGACGAAGCACGAAGTCATCTTGAACCAGTAAGAAATGATACTTCGTACTTACCTTTTCCTTTGCTCTTGATTTTTACTCATAATTCCTTGATTTATGTAGGATGACGAAGGTGAAGATGATGCCTAAGTTATGTCGCCGAAGCTGTCGCCGAAGCTGAAGCTTAATGAAGATCAGTAGAAGTATACTATAGAAAAACTCAGGATATTTTTGTAACAATTCTTGTAAATACAATTAGACTATTCTCAAGGAACTTTGTACATATCTTGTAATATATTCTTACCCTTTGATTGAGGCGCTTTGATGTGGACGAAATCAGTATTTTGAGCCGAAGGCGAAAAAACACCTTCCCTTCTTTTCGTACACAACGAAGCATAAAAGCAATTCTTCCTTTTGCCGAGCAACGAAGCTTTTCTCTTTTGTGCACAACATAGCATAACGAATCATAAAAAACCACTTCTCCGAAACTTTTCTTTTACACAACGATTCATAAAAAGCCAATTCTCCCTTCTGCCGAAGCAACCACTTTGGTACACAGATGCTATGAATGAATGCTTATGCATGCAAATGTTATGATGTAATGTAATGCGCGAATGAATGTCCGAAGCATGTGTCCGAAGCCACATTGTCAGCCATTACTTCCTTAGAAACAACCACACATTAGCTCTGCATTCCCTTAGGAACGACTTTGGAGCCTCTTCGCCTTTTACTTAGGCAGTATTAGCGTTGACTTTTCACTGTAAGCTCTGCATCCCCTTAGGGACGTCTTTGGAGCTTCTTCGCCTTTTACTTTCGGCGGAATCAGCGTTGACTTTTCGCTGTGAGCTCTGCATCCCCTTAGGGACGTCTTCGGAGCTTTTTCTCTTTTTCAGTTTCGGCACTCGATGGTGCGCTCTCAGCTTTTACATTTACATTCTCTGGGGGATTTTGCTCTTATAAAACTAAAAAGGAAAATTACATATGATGGCCCCATTAAAAACCTTTCTCCCCCTTTAGAAAGGAAAAGGGTGCCATGAAAAAGAAAAGAAAAAACATACAAAATTACATCGAGTTATACATAAAATCGCCGAAGCTCATCCGCATTCCAAGATCTTGGAATTTCATTGCCATCCATGTCCTTCAGTCTGTACGAACCAGGCCTTGACGAAGATGCTACTAAGAAGGGCCCTTCCCATTTCAGTTGCAACTTGCCCACTGTATCTGGGTTGGCCACTCTCCGAAGCACCAAGTGTCCTGGCTCAATATTTTTTAGCCGGACCTTTCTATCTCGCCATTTTACTGTTTCAGCCTGGTATTTATTGATATTCTCCACGGCTTGGAGCCTAATCCCCTCTAAGGCATCTTTTTCCACGAGACAAGTATCTTCGAAACCTGATTCTGCCGAAGCTACCACTCTTATTGATCCAGCTTTGGCTTCTTCCGGGGTTATTGCTTCGTCACCAAATAGCAACTTAAATGGGGTAAAGCCTGTAGACCTTGATGTTGTTGTATTGTGGCTCCACACCACTTTGGTCAACTGATCTGGCCATTTTCCCCTTGGTTGATTAAAGATTAGCTTCATTATTCCTGTCATTATGATGCCGTTGGCCCTTTCAACAAGCCCATTCGACTCCGGATGCCTGACTGATGCAAAATGGATCTTCGTGCCAATTTGATCACAGAAATTTCTGAAATCTTCGGAGTCGAACTGTGTTCCATTATCTACAGTGATGGCCTTCGGCACTCCGAAGCGACAGACAATATTCTGCCAGAAAAATTTTTGGACAGTGGACGAAGTTATTGTGGCTAATGGCTTCGCCTCAATCCACTTGGAAAAATACTCCACAGCCACTATAACATATTTCAGATTGCCTTGAGCCGGTGGTAATGGACCCAGCAAGTCGAGGCCCCACCTTTGCAATGGCCAGATGGGCTGTATCAGCTGTGTTAGAGACGAAGGTTGCTTTTGATCTCTTGCACATTTCTGACAACCTTCGCACTTTTGAACCAACTCCGCTGCATCCGAAGCTGCCTTCGGCCAATAAAACCCTTGGCGAAAAACTTTTCCAAGTAACGGCCTGGATCCGATGTGGGATCCACACAGGCCTGCATGTATCTCTTTCATCAATTCTATACCTTCGGCTCTAGATAAGCACTTGAGCAGCGGGGCACAAACTCCATGCTTGTATAACTCCCCTTCTATCATGACATACGGACGAGCTCTTGCCTCTATCCTTTTATTATAAGCTTCGTCATCTGATAGGAAGTTACCCTGAAGGTAAGAGATTATTTCAGTTCTCCAATCTTCACTGTAAACAGGAGAAATGTTAAGGACTGCTCTTTCAAGTAGCTCCACTGAAGGTGCCTTTATTGTTTCAAAGAATACATCCGAAGGTAGCGGCAGTCCCTGTGCTGCAGACTTGGCTAACAAATCAGCATGCTCATTTTGTCCTCGAGGGATATTCTTAACAGAAAATCCTTCAAAGGAAGCTTCGATCCTTCGGACCGTGTCTAGGTATTTTTCAAGCTTCGGGTCTTTAGCCTTGCAACTTTTGTCAATATGACCCGAAACAACCTGAGAATCAGTTTTAAGGATCGCCCTTCTGATCCCCATTGCCTTTAGTTTCCGAAGACCCAGGAGCAAGGCTTCGTACTCAGCGATATTATTTGTGCAGCTGAAGTCAAGTCTTGCTGCATAGCAAGTTTTAACCTTGGACGGAGAGACCAACACAGCAGCTGCACCTGCTCCGAAGGTTCCCCAAGAGCCATCACAAAACACTGTCCATGCTTCGGCATCTTTATTCGCTTCTTCGTCCTGAGCCCCTGGCGTCCAGTCGGCAATGAAATCTGCCAATGCTTGAGACTGAATTGAGGATCTATGCACATAATCAATGTAAAATTCATTGAGTTCCGCAGCCCATTTTCCAATACGCCCAGTAGCTTCTCTATTCCTCATGATGTCCTTCAACGGCTGCGAAGAAGGAACAATAATGTTGTATGCCTGGAAGTAATGCCGAAGCTTCCTGGATGCCATTAAAACGGCATACAACACCTTCTCCAGCTCTGTATAATTTTTCTTTGAGACACTGAGGACCTCAGACACAAAATATACTGGGACCTGCTTCTTGACTTGTCCATCAAACTTCTCCTGAACAAGTGCCGCACTTACTGCTGAGTGCGAAGCTGCCACATACAACAACAGAGGAGCCCCTGGCGTTGGTGGAGTTAATGTTGTGAGATCTATTAAGTATTGCTTCAGCTCTTCGAAGGCTTTTTGTTGACTTGGGCCCCATTGAAAGACTTCAGCTGACTTCAGCACCTCGAAGAATGGTAAGTTTCTTTCTGCTGATCTGGATATAAATCTGTTGAGAGATGCCAGCCTTCCTGTCAATCTTTGGGCCCCCTTTCTTGTGGTTGGTGGCTCCATTCGAAGTATAGCTTCGATTTTATTTGGGTTAGCTTCGATTCCCTTCGTTGAAACCAAACATCCAAGAAATTTACCCTTCTTCACTCCGAAGACACATTTTTCTGGATTCAGCTTCAGTCCAGCTTGTCTGAAGCTGGCGAAGGTCTCCTGCAGATCAGCAATATGATTTTCTTGCTTCGTGCTCTTTACGATGATGTCATCGACATAAGTCAACACATTTCTGCCTATCTGAGATTGGAGAACCTTCGCAGTCATTCTGCTGAAACTCCCTCCAGCATTCTTGAGCCCCTCGGGCATCCGAAGATAGCAATATGTACCACTTGGGGTGATGAAACTAGTCTTCGGCTCATCTTCCTTCTTCATCCAGATTTGATGATAGCCTGAGTAGCAATCCAGGAGACTCATGAGCTCTGAAGAAGCTGCTGCATCAACTAAAGAGTCTATCCTTGGCAACGGGAATTCATCCTTCGGACAAGCCTTGTTGAGATCTGTGAAATCAATACACATTCTCCACTTGCCATTGGCCTTCTTCACCATAACAGTATTAGCTAACCACTCTGGATACTTCACTTCTCTGATAACTCCTGCACTGAGGAGTCTTTTCACTTCATTGCGAGCCCCTTCGGCCTTGTCATCAGACATTTTCCGAAGCCTCTGCTTTCGGGGTCTGAAGGATGGGTCAACATTGAGCGAATGTTCAATAACATCCCGATTTACTCCACAGAGATCGTTGGCTGACCATGCAAAGACATCTTTGTTGTTGAATAAAAACCTTATCAAGGTTTTCTCCTGGTCTTCAGATAGTTGCGAGCCCAACAGCACCTTCTGCTCCGCTATGTCTTCACACAATAACATGGGCTTCGGCTGATCTGCTGAAGCTGCCTTCTCCCTCCTGAATTTGTACTGTTCACAAGCTTCAGCTCCATCTATGTTATGGATTGCCTTGGAGTCAGTCCAGCTTCCTTCGGCCCTTCTAGCAGCTTCCTGGCTTCCATGAATAGCAATAGGTCCTTGGTCCGAAGGTATCTTCATGCAGAGATAAGCTGGGTGAAGAATTGCCTCGAAAGCATTAAGAGTGCCACGGCCGATGATAGCATTGTAAGGATACTCCATGTCAACAATATCAAACACAATTTGCTCAGTCCTTGTGTTGTTAACAAATCCGAAGGTTACCGGCATGGTAATCTTCCCAAGTGCCACAATCTGCCGCCCTCCGAAGCCACAAAGAGGGTGCGCAGCATCATGAATCTTGTCTTCGGGCTCTTGCATTTGTCTGAAGGCTTTAGCAAATATAATGTCAGCTGCACTGCCTGTATTGTAACACCCTAGGTGTTACTCAGAGTGTCCACCCCAGGGTTACCCCCCCCTTTTAACCCATTGTTACTTAGAGAATTGTGGGCAAAGTATCTCAATCTTGGAATTCAAGGTCCTAATCAAGTGCAAACTATCTTGGATGTCATGCCCTAGCTGGTAATGCACACCTAAGTGGAGATCTCCCAAAAACCTAGAACAAAACCCCCATAGGTAATTATAACCTTAACTGAAGCCATGATCAAAAGACAATGTAAACATCATGATCATGGTTTGGGCCAAATATAAAAGTTGTAATATACTTAATAACCTATGTTTAATAGTAAGGAAGTACCCCCAAAAAGTTTTCAGAAAGGCCCTAAAAAGATCACCCAAGTTTGAACACAAGGGAAGAATTCAGATTTTGCCTAAGTCAAAAACCAACCCTTAAGCAAAGATCCCTCATGTTCACCTTGATCTCCTTTTCAAAACCAGTCGACCCAATTAACAAAATGGCGCCAAATTAACCCTAGAACACCCTGGCAAGAGATGACACCTACCCTAGGGCGCTAGACACGACTTGACACCCCTTTTGTCTCGGTTTGGACCCAGCTGACACAGCAAACTTCTCCCCTCTCTATCTCCCTGCCCTGACCATATCTCGACTTGGAACTCACAGCAAAAGGGTAGGATTTGGAGCAGAGAAGTGACCGTACACAGTGACTTTGCCGAGATATGCACGCCATGGCGCTCGAATCGGCCGTTGAACCTTGGCAGACGCAACCCTCCACGTGTTCGACGCGAGCTGGCACCCGGGGGCGCGCTCAGAGCACGCCCGTGCGCGAACCCCCGCGCGCCCGCGGTCGCCCGTGACCACGCCCGAGCCGTGCCTATAAAACCCGCCCCAGCGCTCGGTTGTTTCCCCCAGTACCTCATCCGTACCTCGCCGGACTTGCCCGAGCCAGCCCTCGCCTCCGGCGACCTCCCCGCGGCCCGCCAGTGCCGGCCGAAGACCACCATCGTGACCAACCCCTCTCCAGCCTCCCTCCGTTCGATCCAAGCCTTAAGTAAGCTTCCTGGTGAAGCCGTGAGCCTTGCTCAAGCTTGAACCGAGAGCCTGCGTCACCGGAGTGGCCGAATCGCGCTCGCCGGACTTCAAGAACCCGCCGGCGCGCGTGGACCGGGTAAATCCCTCCACCATTTCTCGATTCCTTGCGTGTATGGCCTCTGCGTCATTCCGTGATGCTCCTCGTACCCCTGGATTGAACCATACCACCGTGGATAGGCCGGAGCGCACGCCGCCGACGAGCTCGCCCGCCTGCGCACGTGGACCAAGCAGCTTCGACCACCTCCAGCGGCGACCCGCACATCGACGTGACCGCCGCAACCTCCCGAGTGTCTCTGACCACCTCGCCGGACCTCCCTCGTCGCCGGTAAGCCGCGCCGTCCTTTCTTTTCTACGGCCACTGTTTGGATTAGGGGAGGGACCGCGGGTGAGAGGGAGAGAAACCCAGGGGGTTAAGTGCAAAGCCAAAGACTCAGGTGAATAGTAACCCGAGGGTAGATCTGCGAGATTTGAATCCGTTTAACCCCAGGGGTCTCGGTGCAAACTGGTTTTTCCAGAAAACCTTAAGTAAATCTGTTTTTAAATTGGACATCAACTTTGAAAATGCATAACTTTTGTTTAAATCATCCAAATTTAGTCAAACCAATTTTGCCAGACTCTAAATAATGTAACCTGTCTAAGAAAAATATAAAACCCCATATGAACAAAAGAAAAATCTAAGGTTCAGATTTATTTTCAGTTTTGGCCAAAAGCTTAATACTAGCAAGAAAAATAGTTGCACTATTTAACTAGGGTTAGAAAAATTTGGAGAAGTTTGTATTCACTCACTAACTTAGTTAAAAATATTAAACCTCTCTGTCTATTACATTAAGATAATTTTAACCCCTTATTCTATAATATGCTTAAGTTTAAGGAAAATAGAAAAGGTAATATAAATGATGAACCAGAGGGCACACCTATTTTTGTTGAGATACTTAGTCAATGTAGTTCACTGGAAAAATGTGTCATACCTTGTTGTAGTGTAAAATAAGCAAGATACCTTTTTAATGAAGAAAATAGGGATAACTTAGAAAAACCCTACAAAAATACCCCTAAGGTGAAACCTCCCCAAACCTTAGGATAACTAATGTGTTGATAATGAGAACTTAAGAAAAATCTGAAATCTGTTGTTTGATATTTTTCAAATGACAAGTTAGTTCTAATCACTCTTTTTGCACCCAAGTTTAGAAATTCACCATTAATTAACCACCATGTAGCTCTCTGTCATTTTTGGCACAAGAGCTTTTCATCACTACTAGAGGCCAGCAAAAATAACCATTAAGTCAGAAACCACTTTAATAAAGGACTTGTAGTGTAAAGTGGCCCCAATTACCTAACCATTGTTATTTTTGTTTAAAGATTAGCTTTTATACTTTAAGCCTCAAATTTTCAAAACAAGCTAGTATAGCCAGTGACAACCCACTGTAATTTTTACAGAATTTTTGGAAATTTTTAAACTACTATCATAGTTCAAAACCCTACTAGAAACCCTAGGTGGAAATTAAGAAAGGAAAATGGATGATGGAACTTAATGTCCCCCTAAGGCCTTTATAATTGTCCACTGAAATTTATAAAGGCCATACAAATCCAATAAGTTATTTTAGAAAGAAAACCTAAAACTAAAAGGTAATAAGTCTATGAATACCACTAGAAGACCCTCGTAACCAAGAAGCCCTAAGTTAAATTCTTAACTTGAATTCTGTAGCTTAATGTTCTTAAATTTTGCATAATCATGACATACATGTTCATTGCATTTCGATAGACTGTAATCTTGCTGACGGAGAGTACGTCCTCGTGCCGGAGCAAGGAGCTGCCCAGGAGGTTGCCCCAGACCCAGCACCAGAGCCTGCACCAGAGGACCTGCCTGCCACTGCTTTGGAAGGCAAGCCCCGGTTTTATGCATAACCTGTTATTTACGCTATTTTACTTCACTTAATGATTGTAGGATTGGTTGTGCACTTAAGTGTAGGAATTGTGTGAAACCCTAGTTGCATGATCTCAGGAATCCTTTTGAGATGGATACTAGTATGCTAGGTCGAGTAGCTGCTTTATTAATTAGGATCTCGGTAGAAGTCGAGTGATTTTTCTAGCACTCGCGCGAGGTCAGGAATTGGCTGTATCCACCTTCTTATCATATTGAGGTTGGTTTGTGGGCAACAATCCATGGGGATTGGTTGTTCACGGGATAAAAAGTTGATTAAGGATTAAGGTGTGGTACCGTGAGTCAAGCGTTTGAACGTACTAAACACATACCGAGAAATATGGTAAATCGGTAAGCCTAGTACCTGATTGAACCTGGCAGTAGACATACCTCCTCACGCGACCTGAGACGTAGTCTCCCATTCCGGTTATGGTGGGTACAAGTGCGGTCACTGCACGACGGCCAGTCGGGGTCAGTGAGGCATTGTACGCCAAGGCGGTGAGACCTGATCTGCTGACGGGGAATCGATGGGGACGGTTGATGTGTGTGGGGACGAAGTGCCCCTGCATGTCGTGTGTTTGGGTTTACCTTGCAAGGATAAAACTCGATTCGAATCGTCTGCTTCTCGCAGCTAATGAGACTGCTTGATCCATGCTGCTACATTGAGTAACAAGTGGAACTGGTTGAGATGATACAAACTGTTGATTGCTAATAATGCTTGCTACTATGTATGAATAGATAGTACACTTTTAGCCTTAAGAGAGTCACACTTAACTTTGATTAAGTTAAAATCTTGATTTAGAAACTCAGCTAGTGCTTTTTGCAACCAAACTCCACAGCCAAACAGCTGCATGTCTAGAGGTAGAGGAGTATAGACTCCTCACACCGGGTAAGTCTAGCTGAGTATTAGTATACTCAGCCTTGCTTGTGGCATAATTTTTTTTACAGGTTCTCTGGAGGACATGGTTGCTGGAGTGACTTGGCCATCCACCCTGCCACCGGGTTGGACTGTCGAGTGGGACCCCGCCTCGGCTGAGGAGGAGCATGAGGAGTGATGGGACAGGCTTCCCCATCCCTCCATTTATTTACCGTTAGTTTAATTTCCGCTGCATTCCAAAAACAATGATGGTTACTTTTGCGAAAACTCCGATGATGACAATGATGATGTAATAATTTCATACTCTTCCATGCATGGTTTTATGCCTTATTGTATTTGCTCTGTGACTCACCATCGAGTGAGACTGGGGTACTTGATCCTGTCAGTGGCCGTGTCGGACTAGATCCGAGGGATTGACGGGTTGTTCCCATTTAAGTGTGGTCTAGCCTCTAAGGTCGGACTTAGGCACTTAAGTCGGAATAATTCGGTCAGTTCCGCCACAGCTGGTATCGGAGCTTGTACCACCACAGAGGAATCAATAAATCCTAAACACCATCCTTTTTCTAAAAGTAAAACTGGATAGAAACAATGTTGGATAGATAGTAGGGCGAGCAGGATAGACCTAGGACGTGAAGCCTTAGGATAATAGAAGGGTAGCTAGGTGGCTAAGTGACTAGGCCCTACAGGCCACTTTTACAGGATGGGACTTCTTCCCTATTCCTTTTATATTCTTGTGAGGTCGTTCAGGACGTGCATGCATGCATTCTTAATTAAGTAAATAATTGACCAAATAAAAAGGACTTAAAGGTGAAATAGCAGCCAACTAGGTCCTCACTACCTTTTTCTTTTAACCAGAGGCAGGTTGAGTTTTGTTTTCCCTGTTCTTTTTACTTCTTTTTCTTTACTTACGCTTAAACCATGCACAGATGACTTCCCACGGATCCTCCGAGGATGGAGATGCACTGACCCACACTGACGGACTTGCGCGAGAGGGTTTTCCCCGCATCTTGTGGGAGGTGCTTCAGGGGGCAGGATATTCGACACCCCCTCAGTACGCGGTGCAGCTATTCGAGAAGCACCGGGTACCTCGCTGTAGGGTGAGGATGACCTTGGAGCCTCATCCCTTGCAGCCAGGCTGGCGTTCACTGGACTCTGAGTCCTATGGATACCGGGCTGAGGACACTATTGAGGCTATCGCTCTGCATGGACTGACCACCTTCTGTGGATTTCACCCTTTGGAGTTGGCTACCCACCCCATTGGGTTGTTCCCTGCGGAAAAGGAGGACGACCCGATGTGGAAGGACCGGGTGGAGCATGCCAAGGACATCTGGGCTCTCTACCCAGGCCACACGGCACACTTGTCGGTACGGTGCATGAATGCTCTGTATCGTCTGCAAGTGATGCGTGGGGAGGCCATGTCCCACCTGATGGCATTGCTGGAGGACACCAAGATCACCCTGGATAACAGGGAGGAGCTCGTGGTGGATTTATCCCAGGAGCTGGTGGAGAAGGATTTACAGGTGGAGCAGCTGACTGACGAGGCTCATGAGTTGGAAGAGCTGGTGGGTACCAGGGAGAATACCATAGAGGTCCTCGAGGATCAGCTCCTCAACACTCAGCAGCAATTAGCAGAGGCTAATGCGCATCTGGACATGCATCACCAAGAGATCCATGATGCGGAGGCTGACGAGGACGTTGACATCGAGGGAGGAGACGAGTCTGCCTCCAGTGTAGACACCGCTGGCTCAGGGAGACCACCTTCCCCCGAGTCTAGCGTCGCCTCGTTCGCTCAGTAGAGGCCAGACTAATGCTAGAAATTGATGATAGTTGGACTCCTCGCCGCTAGCTTAGCTTTTGCACCCTTAGGGTACTAGGCTAGGTAGAGTTGAGTCTTCTGATCCTTGATGTAACCAGTAGTAAAAACTCTTTTGGATGTTTAGGGATGACTGATGGTAATTTAAATTTGGATGGAAGGATTATGTTTTCATTATTTTATTTGGAATCTATCAATTACTTTGACTCCCCTACCATGTTCGAACCTTAAGCTTGGAGATGTGTTATTAAGCAACCATGTGGCTTTTTCAGATGGCTGGGAGAGCGCGCCGTGGACAGAATGAGCACGTTCCTCCACCGCCACCGCCTCCCACTCTGCAGGAGCTCATGGCCCAGCAGAATGAGATTCTGAGGCAGCTAGCTCAGCGGCAGCCACCACCTCAGCAGTATGGTGGAGACCACCAGCGTCACCCCGTCGCTGCTACTTACCAGGAGTTTCTCAGCACACAGCCGCCATTGTTTACCAGGTCAGAGGACCCACTGGATGCAGATGTGTGGTTGAGGGTGATAGAATCCAAGTTCCCATTGCTCCATGGGGCTTGTTCGGAGGGCACCAAGGTCAGGTTCGCCACACAGCAGCTTCGCGGACCCGCAAGGACTTGGTGGGACCATTTTCTGGCTATGCAGCCGGATGGTAGAGAGGTGGAGTGGAGGGAGTTCAAGGCCGCTTTCAGAGGGCACCATATTCCCGCTGGCATCATGGACCGGAAGCTCAATGAGTTTCTGGCACTCACTCAGGGCAGCAGGACAGTGTTACAGTATGCCCAGGCCTTCAACGATCTGTGTCAGTACGCCGGATACCATGCAGACACGGATGAGAAGAAGCGAGACCGGTTCAGGAGAGGGCTCAGCACCAAGCTCCGTGACCGTCTCAACACCGTCCGGGCCAACAGTTACAATGAGTTGGTCAACATGGCCATCTCCCAGGAAGACTGCATCTTGGCTCGGCAGGCGGAGAAGAAGAGGAAGACCCCTGTGGCCGGACCCTCGTCACAGCCCCAGCGCTTCAGGATTGTGTCTGACTCCCAGAGCAGGGGACCCCAGCAGCAGCAGGGAAGGTGGGTGATCAGGCCACCACAGCAGCAGCAGCAGCAACAGCAGCAGGCACCCAACCGTGCCCAATTCCCAGCTCAGAGGAACAACCAGCAGCAGCAGTACCGCCAGGCTAATGATAACCGGTGTTTCACTTGTGGCAGTACTGGGCACTATGCCAAGAATTGTCCCAAGAATCAGCAGAGGCAGGGGCAAAATGTCAACCAGAACCAGGGAAAGAGGCAGAAAGTGCAAGTGAGGCAGGGCAAGCTGAACTTCACTACAATGGCTGACATTCCGGAGGGAGCACCCGTCATGACTGGTATCTTTACAGTTTTAAATTTTCCTGCTACTGTCCTTTTTGATTCTGGTGCATCGCATAGTTTTGTCAGTGCCAAATTTAGTGTCAAGTGCCAGTTGCCTTTTTGCCACACCCACGGGGCTATTACCATTTCCACCCCGGGAGGCAGGATTGCCACTAACCAAATCAGCATGAAGGTACCTCTAAAGTTTGGTAGTTTGATAATTAAAACTGACCTCCTTATTTTGGGACTGGATAGTGTGGATATCATCTTGGGGACTGATTGGTTGACCAGACATCAGGCAATACTGGACGTTGCGGCCAGAGCCATTGAAATTCATTCCCCTGTTTATGGCGAGACTGTTTTGTATTTACCCAACCAGGGTGGTACCCAGTCTTGTGCCTTTGTTATGGCAGAGTCTCCAGTAAGGCAGATCCCAGTAGTCTGCGACTACCCCAATGTCTTTCCGGAGGAATTGCCAGGAATGCCACCTGACAGAGATATTGAGTTCGCCATTGAATTGCAACCCGGGACTGCTCCTATCTCCAAGAGACCTTATAGGATGCCTCCCGCAGAGTTGGCGGAATTGAAGAAGCAACTGCAAGAATTGTTGGACAAGGGATTTATTCGACCAAGCACTTCACCATGGGGATGTCCCGCCTTGTTCGTGAAGAAGAAGGATGAGAGTTTGAGGATGTGTGTTGATTACCGCCCTCTCAATGCGGTGACCATCAAAAACAAGTACCCGTTACCCCGCATTGATGTTCTGTTTGATCAGTTGGTAGGAGCCAAAGTATTCTCCAAGATAGACCTTCGCTCGGGCTACCATCAGATCAAGATTCGAACCAGTGATATTCCCAAGACGGCTTTCTCTACCAGATATGGGCTCTATGAGTTTTTGGTGATGTCTTTTGGGCTAACCAATGCCCCGGCTTATTTCATGTACTTGATGAACTCAGTATTCATGCCAGAGCTGGACAAGTTTGTGGTTGTCTTCATTGATGACATTTTGGTTTATTCCAAGAATGAAGATGAACACACGGAGCATCTGCATATTGTACTTCAAAGGCTTCGTGACCATCAGTTGTATGCTAAGTTGTCCAAGTGTGAGTTCTGGCTGAAGGAAATAAAATTCTTGGGTCACACTATCTCTCAGGATGGGATATCAGTTGACCCTGAGAAGGTGCAAGAAGTGATGGACTGGAAACCCCCGACTACGGTGAAGCAGATTAGGAGTTTTCTGGGATTGGCAGGGTATTACCGACGATTTATTCCGGATTTCTCTAGAATTGCCAAGCCAATGACTGAACTGTTGAAGAAGGGAGCCAAATTTGAGTGGAACCAAAAGTGTGAAGATGCTTTTCATACCCTGAGGCAACATTTGACAACAGCTCCAGTGCTAGCTCAACCCGACAACACCAAGCCATTTGAGGTTTATTGTGATGCTTCTGGTACGGGATTGGGTTGTGTGTTGATGCAAGAGAACAGAGTAATTGCTTATGCTTCCCGAGCCCTCAGACCTCATGAGCAGAATTACCCGACACATGACTTGGAGTTGGCAGCGGTAGTTCATGCTCTCAAGATATGGAGACACTACTTGATGGGAGCCCACTGTAACATTTACACTGATCACAAGAGCCTCAAGTACATTTTCACTCAGGCAGATCTGAATATGAGGCAGAGGAGATGGTTGGAATTAATCAAGGACTATGATTTGGAGGTACATTACCATCCTGGCAAGGCAAATGTTGTGGCAGATGCTTTGAGCCGAAAGGCCCAATGTAATTGCATGAACATGGATGCAAGAATCATCACCTTGTGTGATGAGTTGTGCAAGCTGAACCTGGAAGTTGTTCCTTCCGGCGAATTGAGATATATTGCAGTGGAGCCCACATTGCAAGAACAAATAGCTCAGGCACAGTTTGGGGATAAGGGTGTTCAGATCATCAAGGATATGATCAAGCAAAAGGCCGAGAAATACAAGTGTTTCCGTCAGGACAGCAAGGAAATTTTATGGTTTGAAGATCGATTGGTTGTTCCCAAGAATCCAGAGCTCAGAAAGAAGATATTAGATGAAGCTCACCTTTCTAAGTTCTCCATGCACCCTGGTAGCAACAAGATGTACCATGATCTCAGACCTCTTTATTGGTGGACCAGGATGAAGAGGGAAATTGCCAAATACGTTTCAGAATGTGACACTTGTCAGAGGGTAAAAGCTAGTCATCTGAAAGCAGCAGGCCCTTTGCAACCCCTTCCCATACCATCTTGGAAATGGGAGGACATTTGCATGGATTTCATAGTGGGATTACCCAATACCTCCCGACACCATGATTCCATATGGGTTATTGTGGACAGATTGACCAAGACGGCTCATTTCTTGCCAGTGCACACTACCCACCGGACGGAGAAGTATGCGGAAATTTACATCGACCAGATAGTTCGTCTGCATGGGATACCAAGGACCATAGTCTCTGACCGAGGAGCACCTTTTGTGGCACGATTTTGGGAGCAATTACAGGAATCACTTGGGACCCATGTAATCCGAAGCTCAGCATATCACCCTCAAACAGATGGTCAGACAGAAAGGGTAAATCAGATTTTAGAAGACATGTTGAGAGCATGTGCACTACACTATGGAAAGGACTGGGACAAGTGTCTGCCCTTGGCAGAGTTTTCTTACAATAACAGCTATCAGTCTAGTCTGAAAATGGCACCTTTCGAGGCTTTGTATGGAAGAAGATGCAGAACCCCGCTAAATTGGTCTCAAGCAGGAGAAAGGGAAATATTTGGGCCAGATTTGGTAATTGAAGCAGAGGAAAAGGTTAGAGTTATCAGGAAGAACTTGGAAGCTGCTCAGGCCAGACAAAAGAGTTATCATGACAAGAGGCGGAAGCCTCTACAGTTTGCGGTGGGAGATCATGTCTATCTTAAGGTATCACCAACCAAGGGTATCCAGAGATTTGGGATCAAGGGCAAGTTGGCCCCTCGCTACATTGGACCTTATAAGATCAAGGAAAGTTGTGGACCCGTAGCTTACCAATTGGAGCTACCACCCCATATGTCAGCAATTCACAATGTGTTCCATGTATCTCAACTGCGAAAATGTGTTCGTCTACCCACTGAAGTGCTACCAGAACCAGACATTGAGATAGAACCAGACTTGTCCTACCAAGAGTACCCCGTCAAGGTATTGGATCAGAAGGAAAGATCGACTCGAGCAAGATCAATCAGAATGTATAAGGTTCAGTGGAGTCATCATTCAGCAGAAGAGGCTACATGGGAGACGGAGGATTTTTTGCGCTCTCGCTTCCCCGACTTTCTACCCAAAGAAGCCGGTACGTAACCCCAAAACCCCACCCCCACCTGCCCTTTGAATACAATTATAAGAAAAACTTAGATAACAAGGATAGTCTAAGTTATGGATACAACTTAAGAAGGGCTTCCTTCTGAAGTTGCAAAGAGGATGACATTCGAAGAGCAGTTAACAAGAGAAACTTGGGTAAAGGAGAGACACCACCATCACCCCCCCCCTCAAGCACCCCTCCAAGGGACTCTACCTGCAATCTCGGGACGAGATTCCTTTAAGGGGGGAGGGCTGTAACACCCTAGGTGTTACTCAGAGTGTCCACCCCAGGGTTACCCCCCCCTTTTAACCCATTGTTACTTAGAGAATTGTGGGCAAAGTATCTCAATCTTGGAATTCAAGGTCCTAATCAAGTGCAAACTATCTTGGATGTCATGCCCTAGCTGGTAATGCACACCTAAGTGGAGATCTCCCAAAAACCTAGAACAAAACCCCCATAGGTAATTATAACCTTAACTGAAGCCATGATCAAAAGACAATGTAAACATCATGATCATGGTTTGGGCCAAATATAAAAGTTGTAATATACTTAATAACCTATGTTTAATAGTAAGGAAGTACCCCCAAAAAGTTTTCAGAAAGGCCCTAAAAAGATCACCCAAGTTTGAACACAAGGGAAGAATTCAGATTTTGCCTAAGTCAAAAACCAACCCTTAAGCAAAGATCCCTCATGTTCACCTTGATCTCCTTTTCAAAACCAGTCGACCCAATTAACAAAATGGCGCCAAATTAACCCTAGAACACCCTGGCAAGAGATGACACCTACCCTAGGGCGCTAGACACGACTTGACACCCCTTTTGTCTCGGTTTGGACCCAGCTGACACAGCAAACTTCTCCCCTCTCTATCTCCCTGCCCTGACCATATCTCGACTTGGAACTCACAGCAAAAGGGTAGGATTTGGAGCAGAGAAGTGACCGTACACAGTGACTTTGCCGAGATATGCACGCCATGGCGCTCGAATCGGCCGTTGAACCTTGGCAGACGCAACCCTCCACGTGTTCGACGCGAGCTGGCACCCGGGGGCGCGCTCAGAGCACGCCCGTGCGCGAACCCCCGCGCGCCCGCGGTCGCCCGTGACCACGCCCGAGCCGTGCCTATAAAACCCGCCCCAGCGCTCGGTTGTTTCCCCCAGTACCTCATCCGTACCTCGCCGGACTTGCCCGAGCCAGCCCTCGCCTCCGGCGACCTCCCCGCGGCCCGCCAGTGCCGGCCGAAGACCACCATCGTGACCAACCCCTCTCCAGCCTCCCTCCGTTCGATCCAAGCCTTAAGTAAGCTTCCTGGTGAAGCCGTGAGCCTTGCTCAAGCTTGAACCGAGAGCCTGCGTCACCGGAGTGGCCGAATCGCGCTCGCCGGACTTCAAGAACCCGCCGGCGCGCGTGGACCGGGTAAATCCCTCCACCATTTCTCGATTCCTTGCGTGTATGGCCTCTGCGTCATTCCGTGATGCTCCTCGTACCCCTGGATTGAACCATACCGCCGTGGATAGGCCGGAGCGCACGCCGCCGACGAGCTCGCCCGCCTGCGCACGTGGACCAAGCAGCTCCGACCACCTCCAGCGGCGACCCGCACATCGACGTGACCGCCGCAACCTCCCGAGTGTCTCTGACCACCTCGCCGGACCTCCCTCGTCGCCGGTAAGCCGCGCCGTCCTTTCTTTTCTACGGCCACTGTTTGGATTAGGGGAGGGACCGCGGGTGAGAGGGAGAGAAACCCAGGGGGTTAAGTGCAAAGCCAAAGACTCAGGTGAATAGTAACCCGAGGGTAGATCTGCGAGATTTGAATCCGTTTAACCCCAGGGGTCTCGGTGCAAACTGGTTTTTCCAGAAAACCTTAAGTAAATCTGTTTTTAAATTGGACATCAACTTTGAAAATGCATAACTTTTGTTTAAATCATCCAAATTTAGTCAAACCAATTTTGCCAGACTCTAAATAATGTAACCTGTCTAAGAAAAATATAAAACCCCATATGAACAAAAGAAAAATCTAAGGTTCAGATTTATTTTCAGTTTTGGCCAAAAGCTTAATACTAGCAAGAAAAATAGTTGCACTATTTAACTAGGGTTAGAAAAATTTGGAGAAGTTTGTATTCACTCACTAACTTAGTTAAAAATATTAAACCTCTCTGTCTATTACATTAAGATAATTTTAACCCCTTATTCTATAATATGCTTAAGTTTAAGGAAAATAGAAAAGGTAATATAAATGATGAACCAGAGGGCACACCTATTTTTGTTGAGATACTTAGTCAATGTAGTTCACTGGAAAAATGTGTCATACCTTGTTGTAGTGTAAAATAAGCAAGATACCTTTTTAATGAAGAAAATAGGGATAACTTAGAAAAACCCTACAAAAATACCCCTAAGGTGAAACCTCCCCAAACCTTAGGATAACTAATGTGTTGATAATGAGAACTTAAGAAAAATCTGAAATCTGTTGTTTGATATTTTTCAAATGACAAGTTAGTTCTAATCACTCTTTTTGCACCCAAGTTTAGAAATTCACCATTAATTAACCACCATGTAGCTCTCTGTCATTTTTGGCACAAGAGCTTTTCATCACTACTAGAGGCCAGCAAAAATAACCATTAAGTCAGAAACCACTTTAATAAAGGACTTGTAGTGTAAAGTGGCCCCAATTACCTAACCATTGTTATTTTTGTTTAAAGATTAGCTTTTATACTTTAAGCCTCAAATTTTCAAAACAAGCTAGTATAGCCAGTGACAACCCACTGTAATTTTTACAGAATTTTTGGAAATTTTTAAACTACTATCATAGTTCAAAACCCTACTAGAAACCCTAGGTGGAAATTAAGAAAGGAAAATGGATGATGGAACTTAATGTCCCCCTAAGGCCTTTATAATTGTCCACTGAAATTTATAAAGGCCATACAAATCCAATAAGTTATTTTAGAAAGAAAACCTAAAACTAAAAGGTAATAAGTCTATGAATACCACTAGAAGACCCTCGTAACCAAGAAGCCCTAAGTTAAATTCTTAACTTGAATTCTGTAGCTTAATGTTCTTAAATTTTGCATAATCATGACATACATGTTCATTGCATTTCGATAGACTGTAATCTTGCTGACGGAGAGTACGTCCTCGTGCCGGAGCAAGGAGCTGCCCAGGAGGTTGCCCCAGACCCAGCACCAGAGCCTGCACCAGAGGACCTGCCTGCCACTGCTTTGGAAGGCAAGCCCCGGTTTTATGCATAACCTGTTATTTACGCTATTTTACTTCACTTAATGATTGTAGGATTGGTTGTGCACTTAAGTGTAGGAATTGTGTGAAACCCTAGTTGCATGATCTCAGGAATCCTTTTGAGATGGATACTAGTATGCTAGGTCGAGTAGCTGCTTTATTAATTAGGATCTCGGTAGAAGTCGAGTGATTTTTCTAGCACTCGCGCGAGGTCAGGAATTGGCTGTATCCACCTTCTTATCATATTGAGGTTGGTTTGTGGGCAACAATCCATGGGGATTGGTTGTTCACGGGATAAAAAGTTGATTAAGGATTAAGGTGTGGTACCGTGAGTCAAGCGTTTGAACGTACTAAACACATACCGAGAAATATGGTAAATCGGTAAGCCTAGTACCTGATTGAACCTGGCAGTAGACATACCTCCTCACGCGACCTGAGACGTAGTCTCCCATTCCGGTTATGGTGGGTACAAGTGCGGTCACTGCACGACGGCCAGTCGGGGTCAGTGAGGCATTGTACGCCAAGGCGGTGAGACCTGATCTGCTGACGGGGAATCGATGGGGACGGTTGATGTGTGTGGGGACGAAGTGCCCCTGCATGTCGTGTGTTTGGGTTTACCTTGCAAGGATAAAACTCGATTCGAATCGTCTGCTTCTCGCAGCTAATGAGACTGCTTGATCCATGCTGCTACATTGAGTAACAAGTGGAACTGGTTGAGATGATACAAACTGTTGATTGCTAATAATGCTTGCTACTATGTATGAATAGATAGTACACTTTTAGCCTTAAGAGAGTCACACTTAACTTTGATTAAGTTAAAATCTTGATTTAGAAACTCAGCTAGTGCTTTTTGCAACCAAACTCCACAGCCAAACAGCTGCATGTCTAGAGGTAGAGGAGTATAGACTCCTCACACCGGGTAAGTCTAGCTGAGTATTAGTATACTCAGCCTTGCTTGTGGCATAATTTTTTTTTCAGGTTCTCTGGAGGACATGGTTGCTGGAGTGACTTGGCCATCCACCCTGCCACCGGGTTGGACTGTCGAGTGGGACCCCGCCTCGGCTGAGGAGGAGCATGAGGAGTGATGGGACAGGCTTCCCCATCCCTCCATTTATTTACCGTTAGTTTAATTTCCGCTGCATTCCAAAAACAATGATGGTTACTTTTGCGAAAACTCCGATGATGACAATGATGATGTAATAATTTCATACTCTTCCATGCATGGTTTTATGCTTTATTGTATTTGCTCTGTGACTCACCATCGAGTGAGACTGGGGTACTTGATCCTGTCAGTGGCCGTGTCGGACTAGATCCGAGGGATTGACGGGTTGTTCCCATTTAAGTGTGGTCTAGCCTCTAAGGTCGGACTTAGGCACTTAAGTCGGAATAATTCGGTCAGTTCCGCCACATGTATCAACTAGGACATTGTGGACCAGAAATCCTTTGATCACGCAAGAGATAACCATGGCATCATTGTGGGGATAATCCTTAAGCTGAAGGTCTTCCTGAGAGAAGGTAATTGGGATATGGGACCATTTTGACTTGATGAAGGGTCCCTGCACTCCAACATGCTGCACCCTTCTCTGAGCCTCTTTCCTCTGCTTCTTGTTGGCCGGCTCTGAGCAAGAACCGCCTGTTATCGGGAGCACCAGCTTCGAAGCCGAAGCAGCTCCAGCTTGGTTGTTGAACGAAGCCATCAGCTCAGGAAAGTGGAAGTGAGTTCACCGGAGGTGGGCGCCAATGTTGGGGGCTTGTTCTCAAATGCTAAGAGTTAAGAACAAGGCAACACAGAAAATGTTAAATATTAAGGTCCTTCGTCCTCCACTACATTATATCCCTTCGGGATATAAGGAACTTCGGACGAAGGTTACGAAGGACGTACCTTCATAAACATAATGGTGAGGGATGAAGCATTCATATAAATCATGAGGCATAAAGTGGACATTCAAATGTTAACATAGAATCATTTTCGTTTCTACTAATATGAATGAATACAAATGACTTCAAATTACAAATGTACCTTCGGTCCTGAGGAAGGCAGGAGAGCAAGTGTGATGCGAAGGCAAATGACAGGTTCGCGTGAACAGTACAGAGGTACTGTTCATCTATTTATAGGCACAGGTCGCAGCCTGTGACAAATTACAATTATGCCCCTTACAAAAATTTACAACATTGACTCAGACCTCTTATGGATAAAAAGGTCATTCTATTTCTATGTCGGTTTGTAACGCCGAAGCTCCATGAAAAGGAACCTTCGGCCATCTTTTGGAGACGACTTCAGCCGAAGCTGCTTCTTTGTGTGGGACCTTCGGCGCACCGAAGCACGACCCCAACAAGTTACGACTGTTCCCAACCTTGCCTGTGGCTGTTGGACCGTTAATTTGCTTTGTTGCGTATATCGGGCTGCTTTAGCCCCACTCTGATGATATGTCCCGAGTTGTGGACCAACTCTTAAAGTTGTTCGCCACCTTTGTAGGTTTGTCTCGTTTAAGCAGATTTGATATCATCTGATGTATAAATGTGTTTACTAGCCTCCTAGGACTAGTAATTTTATCACATTTGAGTCCCAGAGGATTGGGGACGCTTCATTATGTTCTTGTGTGGATGGTGAGTGCCAACTTGCTTTCCTGGTTGACATGCACCACAAACCCTGTCTTTCTCAAAATAAACATTTGTTAGTCCCAAAATCTGTTCTCACTTTAGAAGTTTGTGAAGATTCTTCATCCCAACATGGGCAAGTCGGTGATGCTAGAGCTAACTGTTGGGGGCCTTCGGCTTCCGAAGGTCCTCAAAAACATAATTTAACAATGTTTCTGGAGTATAATACATGAACAGGTATCTTCGGACTCGGATCAGAACCAGTGTGAAGAAGCACAAGGAATACGAAGGTTGGCGCAACGAAGGTTGGCGCAGAGCCGAAGCTGTATGCAGGGGAGCTTCGGCATGGTAGCGGAAGAGGAAACCGACTTAAGAAGGAAAAGGCTATTCAGACCTCGATGGGCTATTACAGAATCATTAGCAAATGTAAAGGGCATGGGTGTAATTTTACATGGGCTGCGTCCCGTGCCTATAAATAGTTGAATAGTACTCCCGTACTGTTCATGTTGACTTGGCATTTGCTTTTGCGCCACGCTTGTATTCTCACCTTCTTTTAAGTCGAAGGTACATTTGTAATTTGATTTCATTTCTATTTCCCATAGTAATAAGATAGAAATGAAATAGAAGTAAGTTGATAATAATACATGGTTGTTTATGTTGTATTTCATATGATTTCTTCTCCATCATTTTATGTTATGCTGTTGAAGGTGTGTCCTTCATAACCTTCGTCCGAAGATCATTATATCCTAAGGGAAATAATGTTTCGAAGGACGAAGGACCTTAACGTTTAACATTTTTTGTGTTGCCTTGTTCTTAATTTATAGCACTTGAGAACTAGTCCCCAACACTAACCCATATTAGTCTTAGCAATTAAATAAGTGTCGAGTTCAGCTTCATTAAAATTAACCAAGTATAACTAACCCTCTAACACTCCTTTAAATGCTACTGAATCATCACTCCTTCTAAAGACAGTAACACCTGAGAGCACCTAGAGGGGGTGGTGAATATGTGATCCTGTAAAATTCAACATTAAATTCCAACAAACTTGATTAAAGAGATGTTAGCACGAGTTAATCAAGTCTGTGAGGCGAGCTCTTGCGAACACAGACAAACAAAGAGAGAGCAATCACAAGAGACACGCGATTTTATCCCGTGGTTCGGCCAAGTAATACTTGCCTACTTCCACGTTGTGGCGTCCCAATGGACGAGGGTTGCACTCAGCCCCTTTCAAGTGATCCAATGATCAACTTGAATACCATGGTGTTCTTCCTTATAGTTTTCTTCCTGTTTGCGAGGAATCTCCACAAGTTGGAGCCTCTTGCCCTTACAAGGGTGATCACAAATAATGCACAAGAGTAAGGTTGGGAAGAGCAACACACACAAGACTCAAATCGCAGCACAACCACGCACACAAGTCACGACTTGAGCTCACAATGCAACACACGGAGTTCACAACTCAAATGGAGCTCAAAACGCTATCACAAAGAATCAAATGTGTGAAGTTGGAGTCTTGGAGTCTTAGGATGCTTAGTGAATGCTTGGATGACTCCTCCATGCGCCTAGGAACCCCTTTTATAGCCTCAAGGCAGCTAGGAGCCGTTGGAGGCCAACAAGGAAGGCCATCCTTGCCTTCTGTCGAGTGGCGCACCGGACAGTCCGGTGCAGCACCGGACAGTCCGGTGCACCACCGGACAGTCCGGTGAATTTTAGCCGTACACCGCTGATCCACTTCCCGAGAGCGATGAGTTCGCCGCGGACGACTCACCGGACAGTCCGGTGCACCACCGGACAGTCCGATGAATTATAGTCGTACGCCGCCGTCGAGTCCCGAGAGCGGCCTGTTCACGCGGACTAGCCTGGCGCACCGAACACTGTCCGGTGCACCACTAGACACTGTCCGGTGCACCACCGGATAGTCCGGTGTGCCAAGCCGAGCTGAAGTTGGCTGCACACAGCCACTTCTTTTGCAATTCTTTCTTTTCCTGTTTCTAGTACTCAAACACAATGTGTTAGTACTCAAAACAATGTACTAAGTCTAGAAACATACCTCATGTCTTGATTTGCACTTTTCTCTTCATTTAGCACATTAGAACTTAATTAAATGTGTTGGGCACTCAATCACCAAAACATAATAGAAATTGCTCAAGGGCACATTTCCCTTTCAATCTCCCCCTTTTTGGTGATTTATGCCAACACATCCAAAAGCAACCAAAAGAAGTGCAACATCAATGCAATGGAAAACAGAATTGTCTTTGCACAAGTTTTGACATATTTGGATCAATCTTTGCCACCACTTGGTTTGTTTTTGCAAACCAAATTCATTTTCCTATCTCTAATTCAAACTCACTTGTTTGGGCATCAAGAGAGATAATCCAAGAGTGAAAGTGATCAAGAGCCAAAAACTCCCCCTTTTTCCTATAATGAAAAATTCTCCCCACAAGAGACTGGATTTTGTAATAAAAGTATTTTGGACAAATCAATATTCTAACTCTACTAATAAGAGTATTTTGGACAAATCAAAAGTCTAACTCTACTATTTTCAAAATTCTCAAGTGGTAGCTGATCCATTTGCTTTGGCCTTAATTTCTCCCCCTTTGGCATTAAGCACCAAAACGGGATCATTATTGGCCCTTTAACCCCATTGCCTCACCAAAAATGTCAATTAGGAGCAAAAAGGCAATAAGAGCATACGAAATGAACTTGGAATTAAGTACACTAATACCGAAGTGCAGTGGAAGTCTTTGCATGGTCCAAGTTCACCTTTCCCTTTCAATCCACCTTTGATACTACATCAAGTATACTCAAACAAACGGATTAGTCTCAAAGGGTCAAGTTGTAGCACATCTCCCCCTAAATATGTGCATCACTCACACATGGACTTGTGAGGTCCGAGGATCCCTTGCACAACTTGAGCACCATAAATAAGCAACAAATTACATAAATGCATAAATTAACATGATCAAAGGCATAGAACACATGTATGCTATAGATCAATCCAAGTTACACGAATCTAAGACATTTAGCTCACAACGCAACCTGCAAAACCTTTTCTCATCTAAAGGCTTGGTGAAGATATCAGCTAGCTGGTTCTTGGTGCTAATATGGTACACTTCGATATCTCTCTTTTGCTGGCGTGGTCTCTCAGAAAGTGATGCCGGATGTCTATGTGCTTAGTGCGGTTGTGTTCAACAGGATTATCCGCCATGCGGATTGCACTCTCATTGTCACATAGGAGTGGGACTTTGCTCAGATTGTAGCCAAAGTCCCTGAGGGTTTGCCTCATCCAAAGTAGTTGCGCGCAACACTGTCCTGCGGCAACATACTCGGCCTCAGCGGTGGATAGGGCAACAGAAGTTTGTTTCTTTGAGCTTCACGACACCAGGGACCTTCCTAGAAATTGGCACGTCCCTGATGTGCTCTTCCTATCAACCTTGCACCCGGCATAATCGGAGTCTGAATATCCAATCAAGTCAAAGGTAGACCCCTTTGGATACCAGATCCCGAAGCAAGGCGTAGCAACTAAATACCTAAGAATTCGCTTAACGGCCACAAGGTGACATTCCTTGGGGTCGGATTGAAATCTAGCACACATGCATACACTAAGCATAATGTCTGGTCTACTAGCACATAAATAAAGCAAGGAACCTATCATAGACCGGTATGCCATTTGATCAACGGACTTACCTCCTTTGTTGAGGTCGACATGCCCATCGGTTCCCATTAGTGTCTTTGCGGGCTTTGCGTCCTTCATCCCAAACCTCTTGAGAAGGTCTTGAGTGTACTTTGTTTGGGAGAGGAAGGTGCCATCCTTGAGTTGCTTCACTTGGAACCCAAGGAAGTAGGTCAACTCGCCCATCATCGACATCTCGAACTTTTGAGTCATCACCCTGCTAAACTCCTCACAAGACTTTTGATTAGTAGAACCAAATATTATGTCATTGACATAAATTTGGCACACAAAAAGGTCACCATCACAAGTCTCAGTGAAAAGAGTGGTATCGGCTTTCCCAACCTTGAAAGCATTAGCAATCAAGAAATCTCTAAGGCATTCATACCATGCTCTTGGGGCTTGCTTAAGTGAAGTGCCCCAATCCTCTAGGACTCAAATGTGATACAATTACTAGTCCCAGGAGGCTAGTAAACACATTTATACATCAGATGATTACAGATCTGCTTAAACGAGACAAACCTATAAAGGTGGCGATCAACTTTAAGAGTTGGTCCACAACTCGGGACATATCATCAGAGTGGGGCTGAAACAGCCTGATATACGCAGTGAAGCAAATCAGCGGTCCAACAGCCACAGGCAAGGTTGGGAACAGCCGTAACTCTTACCCGAACTCCTTTTTTTGAAAAACAACAAATAAGCAAGGGTGAGTACAAACGTACTCAGCAGCCCACCTTCACCCGCGGAATGGGGAAATCAGATATAATGCATGGAATATGTGGAGCTCAGGATATTTTGCAGAAACAACAATATTTTATGCAGGGTTGTTTTGAAAAACATTTTGTATTTTGCAAAGCGCATCCTCTCCAAACGGAGCAGGAAGTTTTTCAGTATAGAACAAAATCCCCTGGACTAAACCATCCAGGTACCTTAGCAGTTTCCCCCTGGTTTTCATTTTCAAAAATAGCTACTGGACTTCCCGTCCACCATAGCTCACGGCTAAACCGCCGGACCTTTTAAAAACCACTTTTCTCAAAATCATCTTTTTTTGGAAAACAAAACATTAATTGTCATACCACACCAGACTCGTCCATTCCAGTTGACACGGACTATTCGAATAGGTTTGAACTCTGCGCAGAGGTGTACACTTTACCCACTAGTCCGGCTCTGCGATCTCATAGCTAGTGAGACCCGAATCCGAATCTCTTTCTTTCCTCGCACGTCCTAACCTTAACGGTTATACCGGAAGGAGTCAGGCCACCGCCATGCCCAAACCGGACAAAACTTTCCCCCTCCTTATCCTCCCGGTGCTCCCTAGCCTTCATAACCCTGGGGTTGGACCGTACGAGTTCAGATTGAGTGACTGCCCACACACTCTCGAGTGGTTGTACTTATCATGAGTACAGGTAGTGAAAGATGACAAACTGGTCCTTATACGAGGGGACAATCCTTCTGCTCACGCCTAAACCAGCTGAGCCATCACCTTAGGCCCTCCCCTAAACCAGGGAGTCCCCGATCATCCCTACTCAAAGGTGATAAGGGTGAAAACCCTTCATCAAACACATTTTGAAAAGCATTTTCTTTTGAAAACTCACACCTTTTCTCAAATCATTTGTAACAAATATATCAAGTATTGATTGCGGCAAGCGGCTGGGTGGCCATAATAACTTGTCTCAAAATCATATCATGCATAAAATAACAGGCTGAGGGTTGTGGTTGAAAAAGCATAGGTAATTTATGCATCAAAGGGATCCAGTGAGCTTGCCATGCTTATCCGACGAAGGGGGAAGGGGAGCTCGCGGAACTGACTTCTAGCTCCACTGCCCGGCGTAGACTTGCAGATCTGGCCTCCACGAGACGGTACGAACGCTCCGATAACTATGCAACATGAACAAGCAAACATACAAACAAGCAAGTATACCAACAAATATTTAGTATAGTGGTCAGAATAGCGATATATGGATGGGTAGAGTCTTGAGTAGAATCTGTGTCATGTGGTGTTGAGATACTACTAGTGGTGGAGCGGAGGTGCTTACCAGGAGGGTGGACTGGAGGCAAAGCGATACTATGCGTGTAGCCAGCAGAGCGGAGTAACTGAGTGGGTGGGGTGTTTGCCTTGGCTGAGGGTGTTGAGTGTGTGGAGTGGGAGAGGGTAGCTGGGTGTATTTATAGCTGGGTGTATGTGGTGTAGCACAGTGAAGTTCACTGTTGGTGAGAATAGTGACGAATGAATCGTCTGACTTAGTCTGAACAGGGAAACTATAGGCAGGATATGGAATAAGAGTATTTTGGGAGTTTTTTGGAATATGAACCATGCTTAAGGTATGACATGGTTGGATAGGGAATAATTTGACAAGAATTTAGAAACAAGAATGATTGGAATCTGAGTTTGGATGGAGGAGTTTTGGATTTTATAATCATAGGAAGAAAAAGAAAAGGAAAGGAATATTCTTGGAATATTCTAGAATTTGAATATTTAGAGATATTTGGAAAATCAAAAATATGTATTTTTGAGCGGGGTGCGAGGAATTATTTTTGGGCTTTTCTTGGGCAGCGGTTTATGTTGGTGGAAATTGTTCCTACCTACTGTGTCACATCAGACAACAGTGAGGCGGGACCCAAATAGCTGGAATGCTGTGGTATTCTAGTCCGAGTGGGCTGTGGTATCTTGGGCCAGGTTTTATAGGATTGAAGACGTATCCATACAAACATGGTTTGCCTTTCTTTTTGGAAGTCTGGCTTGAAAGAATCCCAAAGTTAAGCGTGCTCAACTTGGAGAAATCTAGGATGGGTGACCAGATGGGAAGTTCCCTACTGGAATGAAAATCATAGTCACCGGAGTTTGTATGACTGGAATATGGGTCTGGCTGATCTTAGGTGGACTAAACAGCATGATGGATGAGTAGTTGAAATTTGGGGTGATCGGATTAGCGATGAATAGTAACGATGAATAGTAACGGTGAATAGTGATGGTGAATAGTTCATATGAACGAACGATGAACGGTGAATAGTGACGATGAACGAACGATGAACGATGAATAGGAACTATGAACGAACGATGAACGATGAATAGGAACTATGAAAGAACGATGAACGATGAATAGGAACTATGAACGAACGATGAACGATCGAATGATCGAACGAACGAACGATCGGAATTTCGGCAGCATAACGGCAGGAAAAAGATTATTTGGACGAACGAACGGACGAACGATCGAACGATCGGACGAACGAACGATCGGAATTTCGGCAGCATAACGACAGGAAAAAGATTATTTGGACGAACGAACGGACGAACGATCGAACGATCGAACGATCGGACGAACGGACGAACAAACCATGAACGAATGGACGAACGATCGGACGAACGAACGAACAAACTAAGAACAGGGGGACGAACGATCGAAGAACGACCGAACGATCCTTGTGCTATTGTGTGCTTGTGTGGGAGGTGGAGTGGGAGTGGGAGTGGGTGTGGGGGAGGGGGAGGGAGTTGCCATGAAATGGCTTGGGGTGGGATGAGAGGAGGCCCTTGCCCCTCTATTTATAGCCATGGTGGGGGGATTAGGGGGAGGGATGAGAGGATTAGTGGGAGGATGAGAGGATTAGTGGGAGATTAGCATGGATTTGTCTTATATGAGTGTAATTAGCTTGTAGAGCTCACCGTATGACACCGGAGGCATACGTATACGTATGGGCATGAGGAAAGTTATGAAGAAAATATTTGTGGGGACTTTAAAATGATTCGGAAGGTATTTCTCAGGAAGAAAATACTTGGAGATATATCGGTGCAATATTTGGGCAGTATTACTGAAAGAGTTTGAGGGTGATCACTGGGGAAATATTTGTAGGATATTTTGAGGAGGATTTTAGAGAGAATATAGACCACTATATTTTATTTGCTGATATCAACTCGCAAACAACATTTTGAAATGAAATTTGAAATTCATTTTGAATTTAGAGCGAGTTTGAGAAAATTTCAAGATTTGAATTTTTGGGATGCTACAAATCTACCCCACTTAAAAGGAATCTCGTCCTCGAGATTCAGCTTAGAAGGGTTATGGGTATAGCTTTACTTCAGCTACATATCTTCACTTTGCAGACTCTTCGAGGAGATGGAGCTTCAACAAAATCTGGCCTTCCAGGAGCATCCGGTTGCTGATTGCAAATGCTGATTCTGGCTAATCAAAGATCATCTTCAGGCTTCTGGCTTTCGCTTGGCAGCTAGCTTATTGAAGAAGCATCGATGCCGACATGCAAACCTTTCTCTTGCGAACTCCCACATGGATTCCTTCCTTGATTGGTCTTCTGGTGCTTTAACAACAAAACTTGGGTGACCACTTCTCATCCAGAAACTTATACGCTTGGAAGATCTGGTCTTCCACAAGCTTGCTACAGGTCTCCTTCTTCTTCTCCATAGCAGGAACCTTGCTGGAACACTACCCCACTTAAAAAGAATGAGGGTAGATCTCTTGAATCTTGGGGATTTGAACTCCTTGAAGTACCTCATAACAAGGGTGTTACGGGGCCTTCTTCTGCTGTTGCTACTTGAATAGGCTGCGGAGAAATGACTGACACAGGGTTGATTCTGGGACAACTTTCTTCTCATCTTCTCTTCACTATCTTCTTTTCACTGACCCTTTCTTTCTCTTTGCTCTTCCCACTGGAGGATTCTATCAAAGAGTATTACCATCATACAGAGGAGGAAACCAAAGATGTTGAACCATGCACAACAGTCTTCAACCCAAGAATCACCAAGCATTGTGATATTAGGGGCGAGGGAGTGGAAAATGGAGTTGCTTGCAATTTGGCAGAGGAGATTTTATCAGGTGTGTGCTTTGCTTGGGATGGGAATTGAGGGAGTTGGTGTGGGGGTTTTATAGGAGAGCGGTATGCGAGGTGGTGCTCGGGTGCAGAGTGGCGGTGATGGAGCAGGTGACACGAGGCAGTAGGTGCGACAAGGGGTGGGGAACGGTGTTGCCGGCGATGATGGCGGCGGTGGGTGCGCTGCAAAGGGGGGTGTGGGTGGTGGTAGTGCGCATGGAGGCAGGCACGTATGCGGGGGGGCATGAGTGAGGGGTGGGGTCAATGACCCTGATGTTTGTGGTCTCTGGTTCCAAGAATCTTTGCCTCTCTGTATGGTAATAACTCCTTCTATCCTCTTTTCCTATTTACTTTGACTCAGGGGCAGTGCTTTGATTCTCACGGTCGGTCCTTTTGACTGAGCGACTGGACTGGTTTCTTCTGTAGCTTATTCTAGGCTTCAAGGGTAAGCTTCTCGGTATCTTCTTGGGTAAGGCACTTTTCTCTTGAGATGGGTTAATATGAGAATGGAAGGATAAGGTGAGGATTAGCTCTAATTTGTTATCTATGTTTTTAGAGAAAACCTTTTTAAGAAAACAAAAAGAAAACACATAAGCTCATCAATGATAAGCACAAACAAATCAAATGTTTTGAATAAGGGAAGAATAGAGTTTTTCCAAAGCACGAACTACTCAGATTTGGGGGCTAAGCATAACTACTATTGCTTGGCTCCTGAATTGAGAACTATGCTAAATGCAACTTATGAGCACTAACGTTAAAGCATCACATATGCACTCAAAAAGGGAGAAAACATTAAGCGAAATTCATTTTGAAATGCCCTAGGGGGCCACACAATTAGAGTTTTTCAAAACACGGGGCTACACGATTACCTCTCATACATGCAGGGCTCTAGCCAAAGTGAAGAAAAACTTCACTACCCAATGCATGCAGAGGACTGGGCATAACTAACTCAGATCTGGCAGCTTCTCTTCTGGCAAGGCTGGCGCACAACTTCAATCTGAGACATCTCCTGGATGGGTTAAGAGGGAGCTAATGTTGATGACTTCTTCTGGCGGCGACTGAGATGGCAACACGGGGTCGAACTCTTCTTGAAGCGGGACAGGCTCTTGTAGCTCCTCAGAGGGCAGCGATGCTGGCGGGGTGCTTGCAGCTTCTTCTTTGATCTCAAGGGACGGTGCTAGAATCTTCTTCATGGTGAGAGGCTCAAACAACTCTGGCGGGGGATCTTGGGAGGATTTAGGGTGCTCTTGCTTATCCATAGCCTGAGGGAAGACTGGAATTCCTTCCAAGACTATGGCTCCTTCCGGTAGTTCCCAAGCCTTCTTCTCTCCTCTGATAGAGACCGGGTGAACTTCAAGAATCTGGGGGTCTTCAGCTCTGATGGGTTGAACTGGGTTGGATGAAGCGGGCTCTTGGATTCGCAGGGCTTTATGTTGGTTATGGGTTACCAAGTAGGCCTCCATCAACTTCTGGACATGCTCATCCTTGGCTTGCTTCAGGGCTTCAACAGCAATGACTTCACGACTTTCCAAGGCAGCTACACGGGCTTGAGTTGTGGTGAGATCCACATGGAGCTTACGGTTGAGCTTCTCTGCATCTTCTGCTCGGGCAATCATCTGACGGTGGTGCCGAGCCAAGAAATCATACTGTGCATCCAGGGTGAGCAGGTATGCGGTGAGGTATACGACTGTGAGGTCGTCCTCAAGCAACTGCTGACCTTCCAATGCACGCATCCTGGCCATCCAAACGGGACGGTCTCTCTGAAAGGGTGGAAAGAATCTGAGCGGGGTGTCAGCCACTTCTTCATAAATCTGACACAGGGTCCTCAATGCCTTGCGGGCGACGACTTGGCAGGTGTCTTTGAATCTGTGCCCAGCAGCAGTGACACTCCATTCCACATGGTGCGGACTGGATCCAATGTATACAGTCATGACACACTTCTCTGTGCCATGCTCGATGAATTCACGACCATCATACTCTGACTGGCTCCTAATTCCGAGGCGGACTGTGCATGCTCTCAGCAACTTGGGGAAACCATCTTCATTCTGGCAAAAGCTGGTTTGGCAACGAACCTCCATCTGACTTCTGAGAGAAGGAAAGGAGGAAACCATTTTTGAAATGAAGGGATAAGAGCAAGAATTTTTTTTAGAAAATAGTTTTGACTCAAAAACTTTTGGATCAGGCTAAGGGTTACGTCCTGCGGCCAACCTAACAGCTCTGATACCACCTGAAGCGCCCCAATCCTCTGGGACTCAAATGTGATACAATTACTAGTCCCAGGAGGCTAGTAAACACATTTATACATCAGATGATTACAGATCTGCTTAAACAAGACAAACCTATAAAGGTGGCGATCAACTTTAAGAGTTGGTCCACAACTCGGGACATATCATCAGAGTGGGGCTGAAACAGCCTGATATACGCAGTGAAGCAAATCAGCGGTCCAACAGCCACAGGCAAGGTTGGGAACAACCGTAACTCTTACCCGATCTCCTTTTTCTGAAAAACAACAAATAAGCAAGGGTGAGTACAAACGTACTCAGCAGCCCACCTTCACCCGCGGAATGGGGAAATCAGATATAATGCATGGAATATGTGGAGCTCAGGATATTTTGCAGAAACAACAATATTTTATGCAGGGTTGTTTTGAAAAACATTTTGTATTTTGCAAAGCGCATCCTCTCCAAACGGAGCAGGAAGTTTTTCAGTATAGAACAAAATCCCCTGGACTAAACCATCCAGGTACCTTAGCAATTTCCCCCTGGTTTTCATTTTCAAAAATAGCTACTGGACTTCCCATCCACCATAGCTCACGGCTAAACCGCCGGACCTTTTAAAAACCACTTTTCTCAAAATCATCTTTTTTTTGGAAAACAAAACATTAATTGTCATACCACACCAGACTCGTCCATTCCAGTGGACACGGACTATTCGAATAGGTTTGAACTCTGCGCAGAGGTGTACACTTTACCCACTAGTCCGGCTCTGCGATCTCATAGCTAGTGAGACCCGAATCCGAATCTCTTTCTTTCCTCGCACGTCCTAACCTTAACGGTTATACCGGAAGGAGTCAGGCCACCGCCATGCCCAAACCGGACAAAACTTTCCCCCTCCTTATCCTCCCGGTGCTCCCTAGCCTTCATAACCCTGGGGTTGGACCGTACGAGTTCAGATTGAGTGACTGCCCACACACTCTCGAGTGGTTGTACTTATCATGAGTACAGGTAGTGAAAGATGACAAACTGGTCCTTATACGAGGGGACAATCCTTCTGCTCACGCCTAAACCAGCTGAGCCATCACCTTAGGCCCTCCCCTAAACCAGGGAGTCCCCGATCATCCCTACTCAAAGGTGATAAGGGTGAAAACCCTTCATCAAACACATTTTGAAAAGCATTTTCTTTTGAAAACTCACACCTTTTCTCAAATCATTTGTAACAAATATATCAAGTATTGATTGCGGCAAGCGGCTGGGTGGCCATAATAACTTGTCTCAAAATCATATCATGCATAAAATAACAGGCTGAGGGTTGTGGTTGAAAAAGCATAGGTAATTTATGCATCAAAGGGATCCAGTGAGCTTGCCATGCTTATCCGACGAAGGGGGAAGGGGAGCTCACGGAACTGACTTCTAGCTCCACTGCCCAGCGTAGACTTGCAGATCTGGCCTCCACGAGACGGTACGAACGCTCCGATAACTATGCAACATGAACAAGCAAACATACAAACAAGCAAGTATACCAACAAATATTTAGTATAGTGGTCAGAATAGCGATATATGGATGGGTAGAGTCTTGAGTAGAATCTGTGTCATGTGGTGTTGAGATACTACTAGTGGTGGAGCGGAGGTGCTTACCAGGAGGGTGGACTGGAGGCAAAGCGATACTTTGCGTGTAGCCAGCAGAGCGGAGTAACTGAGTGGGTGGGGTGTTTGCCTTGGCTGAGGGTGTTGAGTGTGTGGAGTGGGAGAGGGTAGCTGGGTGTATTTATAGCTGGGTGTATGTGGTGTAGCACAGTGAAGTTCACTGTTGGTGAGAATAGTGACGAATGAATCGTCTGACTTAGTCTGAACAGGGAAACTATAGGCAGGATATGGAATAAGAGTATTTTGGGAGTTTTTTGGAATATGAACCATGCTTAAGTTATGACATGGTTGGATAGGGAATAATTTGACAAGAATTTAGAAACAAGAATGATTGGAATCTGAGTTTGGATGGAGGAGTTTTGGATTTTATAATCATAGGAAGAAAAAGAAAAGGAAAGGAATATTCTTGGAATATTCTAGAATTTGAATATTTAGAGATATTTGGAAAATCAAAAATATGTATTTTTGAGCGGGGTGCGAGGAATTATTTTTGGGCTTTTCTTAGGCAGAGGTTTATGTTGGTGGAAATTGTTCCTACCTACTGTGTCACATCAGACAACAGTGAGGCGGGACCCAAATAGCTGGAATGCTGTGGTATTCTGGTCCGAGTGGGCTGTGGTATCTTGGGCCAGGTTTTATAGGATTGAAGACGTATCCATACAAACATGGTTTGCCTTTCTTTTTGGAAGTCTGGCTTGAAAGAATCCCAAAGTTAAGCGTGCTCAACTTGAAGAAATCTAGGATGGGTGACCAGATGGGAAGTTCCCTACTAGAATGAAAATCACAGTCACCGGAGTTTGTATGACTGGAATATGGGTCTGGCTGATGTTAGGTGGACTAAACTGTTGAGAACTACGTTACCATGGATCACCAGATCCGCTCCCTTCCCTCCCGTCAGCAGTAGAGGCGCAAGAAGATGTAGAGAGCCCGTCTCCCTTCCCATAAGCACGACAGAGGAAACACACGAGACACTGGATATAGGGTTGGGCCTCTGGCCTCTTTCTCTTCTCTATTCCATATGAGGGGTACATGTTCTATATATAGAGACGTGATTGCCCTCAGGGGCATATTCGGTATTTGCCCACATAACCCTTCATTAGGGTTTCTCAACACTCCCCCTTGGGCGAATACCGCGACCAACACATGCCTCATTAAAACTCCCAAAAAACCCAGTGGGAAAATATGGAGAAAGAGCGCATGGTGACGCAAATTGCATTTGCACTTTGTTGCCTCGTTAAAAACCTCATGTGAGAAACTTCAAGAAAACTCACAAAGGGAAAAAGAGTACAACAGCTGTCATCGGGACAGATTTCGATCCTCTGAGATCTAGATTATATCGAATCTTCTACAAGGGCTAACTTTTATAAATGTGCTCCCCCTGATCCTTGCAAAACCGTATCAATAAGGCAAAACATCTTCTTCTAGAAGTATATGCGAATAAAGATTTAGCAAACGGATTGCATATCCTTGCAAGGACTATTTCAGGAACTTTACCTCTACTCACTTCTAGGATATACGAGGTAAGTGCACGTATCAATATAAATAAGCCACTTTGATTGATGGTGTTCGATCGACTAGATCTATATATTTGATAGAAAGTTCCATAAAGGTTCACATATTGATCATCAAGCTCACGCCTTCAGGGCATAGAATATGACATTTATTGTCTCACAGTTGTGATTAATATAAGCATTTGCTCCCCCTGACGATGACATCTGTCAAAGTCTTTATCCCTCATAACTCAAGCATATTCTTCAAGATATATGTCTCATTGTTCATCTGGAATAACGAGAATAAATGAGGTTGGGGTGCTATCATTTTCTATCTTACACCATAATTTATACATAGTTGTGCAAAGCAAATAACATGTCCTTCAATAGGACTTAGGGGATAATATAGTTGCAATAGTACATATTCTAAATATGACACATCGCTCGAGGCGTTCATCCATTGCAACATCTATGATGGTGTAACAAAAGTCCATATAAGATCGTAATCCATCAGGGATTTTTCATCGATCAGATACATCGTTATAGTCTGTCATTCTGGCACAATGGGGATATTTTGCCAGTAACACCTAAACCTTATAGGTTTCTGCCATCAGGGCTTTAGAGGATACCGTAATTCCACATCTAGTGGAAATTACCATGAGTAAAACTCATGGAATGCACATGTGCTTATTCGGTGAACTTCAAGTTCTTTGGTACCTCATCTTATTCCTTTTCGGGTCTGTATGGGTCTTTATCCATTTATAGGGATTATCAAACTTTGGTGTTCGACACAGACTTTGTTTCTTCTGGATAGGTTCCATCTGGGAACGATAGTCTCAACTACGAGATATTCTCCCTACATAGGAGAGTGTTCATTCGTCAGGAATGTATTATTCGGTACGAGATTTATATGTTGCATATTTATAATTCAAAAATATGAGTCCTCCTAGGATCTCATGACGGATCTTCAGAATCCTATTAACTGCATATTTTAATTCATGTCATTTGCTAGATATATTACATAGCGGAACAGTGTTTATTCAACACATATGTGGGATGGGTCTCTCACAAGACCACTTGAACCATCGCATTCACCACACATTATTTCAATAGTGCCCATAAATGTCCGAGCTTCAAGCTCGCGACTTTCATTTTGCGATTATTGGTTCAGCCTCGATTGCATTTATCAATGACCCGATAAGAGAGCTTCAAGCACTCATGCCTAGGACTTTGTTTTGGATCCATTTGCAATCTAGAGCGGCAAGATAGGTGTCGACACATTTGTCTCCCACATTTAATAATGATCTCCATTATTTCCCAAAACGAAAGATTCATTGTTCCGTGTTCCCAGCACAATGATATTGCGCGCATTGCTAGGAATTTCATCATCAAGATGAACCTCTTCGTGAGGCAAATCACCATCAGGGTGAATTAATCGGAGGAGAGTTAACACAGACCACGTGAATCTGCAATCAGAACATATGCTTTGACTAAGGCTGATGGATCATATTCGCAGGCGTCCCCGAGAATAGATCAAATACCAATAAGTCAAATGTGGATATGATATTAATCCCGGGTATATCCACATCTACATCAGGTAGAAGCATTCAGACCAATATGGTTACTCCTCAACGATTTCTGGCAAACTCCATATACACAGGAGTATACACCGAACGACAGGTTCAGTTTAACTTTTGTGCGTTTAATAGAATATTGAGGCATTACATTATATGGGCATTCCTCCCCCTAATGCCGAGATGTTCTAAAAGCATACAGATAAAATCCCCAACCACAATCATCCAGTCGTGGCCAATGTATGCTATTGTGGTGATTTATTTGGGAAATTCTTACGCACATTATAGATAGGGGTTTTATGCAGTGAGCTTTGGACTTAGATTAAGGCAGTAGCATGAATACTGCATCTTTTTCCTTCAATGTTGAAGGTGTAGTCTCAACTTCTAGCGAGACGCGCAACAACAAGTTGCTTCGTGGTTACAATTCTGCCAACTTATTGTTATTATTACCAAATGCACAGTCAGTCATTAAGATTTAGACTGATACGCGCAAAAATATGTTAGCCATAAAAACAAAAACTTTAGGGCTCATGCACACCATTTGTCGTTCGGAGCAAGTAGTTGACTTCAGATTAACAAGGACAATGACCATCAGGTCTAGCGCTCACAAGAACATTCATTGGTTGCATTGTGCTTTCAAGCACATAGGAGAATTTGCGCATATATAATGGTGGTAAAGTGCACGGTATCCGGCCAATGCTGGCAAGCAGAGATTTTTATATGCAGAGATGTATAGTCCAGCTCGTTTTTATCATTGTCCATGGTTTACCCAATTACTCATACCATTCTGAAATTGGATATCGATTTATGCAACATTTTTAGGTATTATAATTTTGAGAGAGAACTTATAACAATAATTAATTATTTGTGGTGTTGCCAGCAGGGCAAACATTTCTCCTCATATTATATACCAAATTGTTCTATAAAGCATTATTTCGATCTCTTCATTGTTCAACAAAAAAAGAAGCTTTGGAATAGAACATACAAGGCCAAGAATTCGTTTTATCTGGGAAAAAACACCTGATTGCTAAGATTTCGATTAAGCAAATGGTGATAACTGCTTGGCAATAGAGAAACAAGACCGTTATCCGTCTGGGACCAGGCTTCAACAACATATAGTAGTGCTCTCATAAGAAGAAATCATCAGGAGTAGAGAGGATACAACAGGTCTCCACAAGATCTTCATATTTCTATCACAAATTATCATCACTAATAGTCTAGTGGCCAAGACATATGACTCTTCTGGCTTCGAGGACCAATGACATGTTAATGTCTAATCTAGCTTCAAGCTCTGTGGTGATGTGGGATTTCATAGTTATTTGTCTACTCTTCTCACTTCTGGTAGATCGGAGGTAGATAATGGTAAGCATGCCAAAGGGTGGAATTCAGTGTAGTTCGGCTACATAAACCCCAGGTATGTGTCCATTCAGGACCGACCTTTACCATTTAGCTTACAGTGTATACCAAATTGTCAAAGGACTATCCTAAGTCAATTCAGTGACTATAAGTATTTATAATTCCGAGAGATGTATGCGACACAAGCATATAGGTCCTAGATAGAACGAGTAAAGTGGTTCGACAGGAACACACTATGGTTTTCACACCAACATAGTGAAAAAATTCTCAGAATAACCTCTCGGTATACTCGCAACTTCGTGTTGCTGGCCATTACATTTCCTTTTATCTCATAGTTTGCTTCATGTCATTTAGCGACAAAGAGAGCAAAGTGCTAACATCTGGTTGAGCAATGTATGGCTGAGATTTAGTCTTAAATCATTTGGTAAGGCATTTTGCTTACTAATAGAATCCCAATTTGTGATGTCTTCTATGCCAAAATGGCTTTCATGCATTATATTATATATCTTCGGGTTACTTCGGGTAAAACTTTATGCATGAGGAGAGAGCAAAGAATTAACTTATCTGTGTTTCATTGTATTTCAATTTAATTTCCCAGATTTCCAAGCACTATAGAGCTTGATATAATTGTTAAGGCCACTTGGCGATATATATAAATATATGATGCCACACAACACAATCAAATAAAATATAAAGCCAAATAAAATTGTTTACGAATGTTGCGCGTAATCTGACTTTAGGGCTTGAACGACCCACCACAATCCACGCGAGTACAAGTTCTATCGTATCTGGCGTCAACATGTGTGCGGCCATCAGGGCTACGACAACAAATAAGCCTCTGTAACAAGCGCAACAGACGCAATTGTGGCTCAATGATTGTGACACATGGATAGTGCCTACAGGGCATGCGAAAAATGCGTGACTCGGCGATGGCAGTCCGACTCAACGGGAGCGATCCGATTAATGGAGAGTGCGACATAGCAATCACATGACGCAGCCAAGTTCGAACGTCACAAATACTGCGTCGTGTTGCCAGGGCGCAGCCAATATTCAGCTAATGCGATAACTCAGCCGATTACCAACGCAGCCTGATCAGCGTGTCCGAGTACCCACTATACAATTTAATCGCTCAGCGTGAGTCCGAAAGCTCAACACAACACAAATATTTAGAGCGATTTAAGTATACACAATATATACTCCACATGTATTTTAATATTTTTCTAATTTACTTCAGGAAATAAAGCAGAAAAAATAAATACCAATATTAATGCATAATCATAACACATCGGGTGTAAAAAATATCTGTCTAATATTTAAGCATGCATTTTTTTCTATTAATTATTTACAACAGAAAATAACTAATTGAGGTAGAAGCCGTAGCATACAATAGAAAACAACGACACATCAACTGGTCAAACGTCAAACCTCTATATGGGCCTGCCGTTCACCTCTTCCTGAAGAGGCGCATTAAATGGACAGCCCGTTTGTGCTGCTGCCAGCTGCCGGCCCCCGCGAGGTCACGCGGTCAAAGAAAGATCCAAAATTAATGCCTTTTTTAGTTTTATCCTCACCAGGCCGTTGACAGCAGGCGAAGGAGGATCTCCGTGATGAGCCTGGGTTAGTGGCGGTCACAAGTACGGTGGACGGCGAATGGAGAGGAAAGAGCGGCCTTGATCGCGTCACTAGGCCTGCAGTTCCTCTTGCTACTGCATCATCTGCATCAGGCAGACTAGACACAGAGCGCCATGGGCTTCGGGCCCCGCATCGCAAAAGTGGTGATGCAAGTCGTCTGGTGACCGCGTAGCCATGACGGCGAGGAGCAGATGCTCGCATGAAGACCGTTGCGCGGGGTGAGAAGGTGTGGTTTTTTTTTGCGAGCTAACAGTAGATTGGGAAGGTACTAAATCCAAAATAGGAATTTTATACCGCGATTTTTCGTTCAGCGAACGGAAATAAGCAGAACAGTAAACATACCGCTCAATTGCACATAGGGAAATCGAAGCCTCTCGCGTAGGAGAGTTCGGCTAGGCCAAAGACCTGCCGGCTTGACGGAGAGTTGATGCAGATCTGATCTAACCGCAGCAACGTCGAGGTAGAGCGTGCTGATAACGTGTTGAGAACTACGTTACCATGGATCACCAGATCCGCTCCCTTCCCTCCCGTCAGCAGTAGAGGCGCAAGAAGATGTATAGAGCCCGTCTCCCTTCCCATAAGCACGACAGAGGAAACACACGAGACACTGGATATAGGGTTGGGCCTCTGGCCTCTTTCTCTTCTCTATTCCATATGAGGGGTACATGTTCTATATATAGAGACGTGATTGCCCTCAGGGGCATATTCGGTATTTGCCCACATAACCCTTCATTAGGGTTTCTCAACATAAACAACATGATGGATGAGTAGTTGAAATTTGGGGTGGTCGGATGTAACGCCCTGAATTTGGGGGTAGAATTTTTTCTTCTTTTCTCTCACCAAATTCAGGCGTTACCCTTTCCTTTTTCCCTTTTCTCCTCGCTAAGCCTTGATCTTTTTCAAAGTCGCAGCGGGTTTTGGCTTTAGACCTCGTGTAAAGCAAAACCTTAAAAAATACTTTATTTTGTGTGATGCATCATGCCGAACCATGCATACTTCTTGATTGATTAAAAATGTGAATGCTTTCATCTAGAGGAAATTAGAAATCAGAAAAAGGAAAAGCTTTTTCTTTTTTTTCTTTCTTTTCTCTTCCCCCCCCTTTTCTCCCCTTTCGGCCCAACCCCCCCCCTTCGGCCGGCCCAGCTGGCGGCCCAGCCGCCCCCCTCCCCCCCCCTTCCCGCGTGGGCCCCGCGCCGGCCCAGCCGCGCGCCCCCTCTCCCCCCCTTTGGGCCCAGTCGGCCCAACCGTCCCCCCTCTCTTTTTTTCTTTTTCCAAAAATCTCCTCCCTCTCCCTCTCTCTCCCTCACCCTCTCCCTAACCCTAGCGCCGCCACCGCCCTCCCCTAACCCTAGCGCCGCCGCCGCCGCTCCCTTCCCCGTGCCCCGCCGTGCCGCCCTCCTCTGCCGTGGTGAGACTTCACCCCCTCCTCCCTTCTCCTTTCCCCCTCTCCCTCCTCCTTCCCCGCGTCCGGCTCGGCCGCCCGACCCCTGCTCGGCCGCCCGGCCCCGGCTCGGCCGCCCGCACCGCCCCTCCCCCGCGTTTGGCCTCGGCCACCCGGCCCCGGCTCGGCCGCCCCCCGCCCCAGCCCGGCCGTCCCGGCCCCTGCTCGGCCGTGCCCCCGCCCGGCTCGGCCGCCTCTCGCGCCCGCCCCGACGTTCCCCACCCCGGTTCGGCTGCCCCCGCCCCGGTTCGGTCGCCCCCGCCCCGGCCCGGCCGTCCCCGCCCCGGCTCGGCCGCCCCCGCCCCGCCGTGCCCCGGCTCGGCCCCCCCCGGCTCAACCGACCGCCCCGTGCCACCGCCCCGTGCCCCGGCTCGGCCGACCCTGGCCCGACCGTCCCCGTGCCCCGGCTCGACCGCCCCCGCTCTCGGCCTCGGCCGTGCCCCCGCCCTGCCCGTGCTTCGCCCCGCCCGTGCGCCGTGCTTGCCCGCTCGCCCCGCCGTGCCTTGCTCGCGTCGCGTCGGCCCTCGGCGTGCCCTCGAGCTCGGCCCAGCGTGCCTTCGGCGCGCGGCCTCGAGCTCGGCCAGCGCACAGCCCCAACGCGTGCGCGACTCGTTCGCGGCACGTTAAGTGTGATTTTGCGCGTGCGCGTGCTCGCGCAGCGTTCTGGCGTAGTTCGTCGTGCTCGCGACGCGACGCATAGCGCCCTGTTGCGCTCGTGACACGATCGTCTACCCCCTAGCCCCGTCTACCCCCCCCGTATCCTATGGGCCTGTTTGTTTCGGCTTCTGGCAGCTTCTGGCCACCAAAAGCTGCTACGCACTGCCAAACGCTCAGCTTTTCAGCCAGCTTCTATAAAATTCGTTGGGGCAAAAACCATCCAAAATCAACATAAACACATAATCGGTTGAGTCGTTATAATAGTAGGAATTCGTCACTTTCTCGATCCTGAGCCCTATGAATAACTTTATCTTCCTCCACACGTAATGGTAATGATACTCAGATTCTCGCCACAGCCAGATTCTCCCCACAGCTAGATTTTCAGAAAAGCTGGTCAGAAAAAAGCTGAACCAAACAGGCAGATTCCCCGTATCCTATATGCGCTAATCACGTTGTTTATATTAATAAGATAGGAGTCCCAATTTGGAAATTGGTTAAGTTAGTTAATTTGTATAGCTAATCGTCTATCTTATTCAATGTTAATCTACTAAAAGTGGTCACGTTTACATTAGTGCATGTAGCTAATTCTTTTGTTAGAACCAATTGGAACTAGAACACGTGACGTCTAGTTGTTCACCAACCCGTAGTGTGTCTCGGGCATAAGCTTTAACTCTCGCGAGACCTTTTCTCATTTCTTTCTAACCATGGTAAATTCATCGTCGTATGTGATATTCTATGCATATTTACTTTAATTGTTCTCTTGTATGGTGTACTGTTTGTTTCCTAATTTGAATGGATGGATGTATGTATGCTTGCAATCGCATAGAGAACGATCCGGTTGGAGAGCCCGAAGAACTCGCAGGAGAAGCCCCTGAGCAGCAGTCGGTTGGTGGAGGCAAGTGTCCTTTGACCTATCTCTGTCCTATTCATTCTTTAATTCACCTCCCGCATTACACATTTATACCTAAGGATTGACTAGCTTTTGTTATCCATGTCCTTGTTTACCTATTTGGGTCGGATTATTATTATTTAGCTCTATGCTATTGCTCAAACTCTAATCAATGAACATGATGAGATTATATATGATACGCTGTTTTCCCTTCTCTTATTATGATGTTGTACTTGTGGTCTTCAAGGGGGCTCGAGCGGTTTCTCGAGTGCCTCTCCGTAAGGACCTGTTCTATGGATGACCGCCCGGGAAAACAGTGCAACCATGAGGGTGGAGTGGGACGCCCTTAGCTGAATAATTAGAGGAACCGGGGTGTAGTTCGCTTAGCCGTTGTGCCGTCAGTGGGGCTCGGTGTATGCGGCTCGCTCTGCCAAGGTTGATTTGTCCCTTGGAGAGGAGTGCGGTACATTTAGGAAACCTAACGGGCGGCTACAGCCCCGGGGAAATTTTTGTAAAGGCTACGTAGTGAGACCCTGCCTATTCACCTTGGTAGTGTTTAAGGGTTTGATCGGCCCGAGGCAAGAGGGAATCACGGCTTGTGGGTAAAGTGCACAACCTCTGCAGAGTGTTTAAAAACTGATATATCAGCCGTGCTCGCGGTTATGAGCGGCCAAGGGAGCTCCAGTGATTAGTGGTACTTGATCAGAGACATTTTGGTTTACAGATGACAATGAGGATGGTTATGATTATGCTTATGGTAATGGTAAGTGGTATTCTTTCCGTTTGGAAAGGGTACTTTGGGTTAATAACTTGGGTTAATGCTAAAACCTGGCTTTCTACTAGTAAATAATAAACTGACCAACTAAAAGCAACTGCTTGACTTACCCCCACATAAAGCTAGTCCACTCCAAGACTACGACGAGTTCTAGGTGTGGGTTAGCGGCAACCCCCAGTCGGCTGCCTGTGAAGGCCGCGGTTTTCTACGTTTCGTTTTCGCACTTTGATTTATTGTAAGGACTATATGGACGTCTCAGACGCATGATGTAATCGACTATTATTTCCCTTTTAATACTATTTTGAGCACTGTGTGATGATGTCCATGTTATGTAACTGCTGTGTACGTGAATAACTGATCCTGGCACGTACATGGTTCGCATTCGGTTTACCTTCTAAAACCGGGTGTGACATAAGTGGTATCAAAGCCGTGCTGACTGTAGGACCGCTAACCTAGAGCAGAATGGTCGTTCTAAGGATTATAGACCTCTGTCCCTGCCTTGACTTTGGTACCCCTTCAAAAGTTGGTCATACCGACCAAACCTATGTTCTACTATATGTTATACCTTGCTGAAAATTGTGTTTTATTCTAATCCTTCATTTATTTATGATTCATTATTTGCTGGTCATATTAATTCTGTTCTCACTCTTTTGCTTGCGGTGTCTTTTGTAGATGGCTCGACTTAGACACACTGCACGAAAGTCCGTCATCCCCTTCTTACCCTCCCGCCTTGCGGAGCGTCGGCTTCGCTGTCCCGTGGCCGGACAGTCCAGCCACTTGGAGAGACTGCACCACCGCCTGCATGAGGAGCAGGAACGTCGACGACAGGAGCAGCAGGGCTCTTCCTTCTCGCTCCAGCAGGAGATAGAGTCTGTGAGGAGCTGCTCTCCTGTGCTTCCCCTGGAGGCGCCCCCTGCACCACCACTGGGCGCCCCAGCCTCTGGAGTAGCTGCTGGAGGAGACCCAGACAACGGAGATGGCGACGACAGCCCGAGCCACGACACTGACTTCCCTGCTGACCATGAGCCGGAAGGATGGGTTGCTCGACCCATCACTCGCGACACTGCTCGCGGGTGTCACTTCCACGACGCGCTCGACACCCTGCTACGTCAGGCACTTGACCGGCGTACTTGGTCCATCGAGTATCGCTGTGTGGTCTACCAGCATAGTCGCGGGGTCTACCCGGACCGCTGGGAGGCGACCTGTTTGGTGCGCCGTCCGGAGAACAGTCTCCAGGGCGCGGAGGCCTGCTCAGAGCACTATTCCATCTCTGAGCGGGACTCAGCTGAGGCAGCCATGCAAGACGCTGCACGGCGTGCGCTTTCGCACTACTGCTCGGTTCTCGGTGGGGTAGCTGACGGTCTCGACCTGAAGTATTACCCCCGCCGTCCATCTGGCAGCATAGGAGGCGTGATTGTTTCACCTGCTGGTGAGGACAATCCTAGGTTGAGCAGCACAGTCAACCTAGCCGCCGTGCTAAACACGGAGCTGGACCATGCATTAGACGAGCTGAGTAGGGCTCATGCTGAGATCGCCCTGCTGCGGGCTGAGCGCGCGGAACGTCGTCACTTGGATGATGGTTCCCCCGCCCCCGTTGGGACTCAGCACCCGTACTGCTCACCTCGGCGTGGACGCCAGTCTTATGGCAATCCCGACTGCAAGACCAAGATAAATCTAGAACCATAAATCGTTAGAGTTGGATCTTGTAATTAATACAAAATATATACGTAGAAGCTACAGTCTTAGCATTAGTCCCGCTTTTAGTTAGTCTTAGTTAGACAGGATAGTTTGCTATATCCTGTGCATCTATGTTTGTCATGATGAACTATGTTTGGTTTGGATTTTTGTAATGACTGTCACCAGAGTGTGGGTACCCCCTGCATTTTGGTTTACATATTATGTTAATGGAGTTAGTTATATAGTTGGGAAACCTTTATTCCACTTTCCTCTCTATCTGAGAAGCTGTGTGGTCTGTGTTGGAGATCAGTGAAGATGCTCATCTGTTCAGTGCTGTTGAAGAATTCTATACTCTTTTCTTATGCTGCAAGATTTGCCAGATCAGTTCTGATGTGTGGTTGCATTCTGCAGATGTCAGAGAACAGGCGCAGAGGAGGAAGGCGTGCTCAGCAGGAGCGAGCCGCTCCGCAGGATGAGGTGCCCCAGCAGCAGCACCTGCCACCCCCGCCCCCGATGTCGATCGAGCAGATGTTTCTGATGCAGACTCAAGCGGTTCAAGCCATCGGTCAGACTCTGGCCGCCATTCAGCAGCAGCAGCAACAACAATAGCAGCAAGCACCACCTCAGCCTCAGATGCCTCAGATGCCCAGAGACAAGCGTGCTGAATTCATGAGAGGTCATCCACCAACGTTTGCTCACTCTTCTGACCCCATGGATGCTAAAGATTGGCTGCGCACTGTGGAGCGGGAGTTGCATACCGCTCAGTGTGATGACAGGGAGAAAGTCTTGTATGGTCCCCGTCTGTTGAGAGGAGCAGCCCAATCATGGTGGGAGTCTTATCTCGCCACCCATGCCAACCCCGATGCCATCACCTGGGAAGAGTTCAGAGGTAGCTTTCGTCAGTACCATGTGCCTGCAGGTCTGATGACAGTGAAGAAGGAGGAGTTCCTGGCCCTTAAGCAAGGGTCATCATCTGTCAGTGAGTATCGAGACAGGTTTCTGCAGTTGTCTCGCTATGCTCCTGAGGATGTCAACACCGACGCCAAGCGACAGTACCGTTTCTTGAGAGGCTTGGTTGACCCTCTTCAGTACCAACTGATGAATCATACCTTCCCGACATTCCAGCACCTGATTGACAGAGCAATCATGACAGAAAGAAAGTGTAAGGAGATGGAGGATCGTAAGCGCAAGATCAGTGGACCTCAGCCTGGAAGCAGCAGCCGTCCTCGTTTCTCAGGCAATCAACCTCAGCAATTCAGGCAGAACCAGCGTCCACCTCAGCAGCATCAGCAGTTCCAAAGGCAGTATCCTCAGCATCAGTACCAGAACCGTCAGAGCAATCAGTCAGGAGGTCAGTTTCAGAGGCAGAATCAGTAGACACCTCGTCTTCCTGCCCCAGCAAACCAGCAGAACAGTCAGGCAGCACCAGCTCAGGTTGGAAACAGAACATGTTTCCACTGTGGAGAGCAAGGCCACTGGGTGATGCAATGCCCGAAGAAGGCAGCCCAGCAGCAGTCAGGCCCCAATGCCCCAGCAAAGCAGAATGTGTCTCAGCCTGGAGCAGGCAATCGCCCTCAGCCGCGTTACAATCATGGAAGACTGAACCACTTGGAGGCTGAAGCAGTTCAGGAGACCCCCGGCATGATAGTAGGTATGTTCCCAGTCGACTCCCATATTGCAGAAGTGTTATTTGATACTGGAGCAACGCATTCTTTCATTACTGCATCATGGGTAGAAGCACATAATCTTCCAATTACTACCATGTCAACCCCCATTCAAATTGACTCAGCCGGTGGTAGAATTCGAGCTGACAGCATCTGTTTGAATGTAAGCATGGAAATAAGGGGGATAGCGTTTCCCGCCAACCTTATAGTAATGGGTACTCAGGGAATAAATGTCATCCTAGGGATGAATTGGCTAGATAAGTATCAGGCAGTTATCAGTTGTGATAAAAGGACAATCAAGTTGGTGTCCCCACTAGGAGAGGAAGTGGTGACCGAGTTAGTCCCGCCTGAGCTGAAGAGAGGAAGTTGTTATCAGATGGCTATCGATAGCAGTGAAGCAGACCCAATTGAGAGTATCAAGGTTGTGTCTGAATTTCCAGACGTGTTTCCAAAGGACTTACCGGGTATGCCACCAGAGCGGAAAATTGAGTTTGCCATAGAGCTTCTTCCTGGAACCGCCCCCATCTTTAAGAGAGCTTACAGAATATCCGGACCAGAGTTGGTTGAGCTTAAGAAGCAGATTGATGAGCTGTCAGAGAAAGGTTACATCCGGCCGAGCACCTCGCCTTGGGCCGCCCCTGTCTTGTTCGTGGAAAAGAAAGACGGCACCAAAAGGATGTGTATCGATTATCGAGATTTGAATGAAGTCACGATCAAGAACAAATACCCTTTGCCTAGAATAGAAGATCTGTTCGACCAGTTGAGAGGAGCCAGTGTGTCCTCCAAGATCGATCTGAGGTCAGGTTATCATCAGCTCAGGATCCGACCTTCGGACATTCCGAAGACGGCATTCACTACCAAGTATGGGTTATATGAGTTCACAGTGATGTCTTTTGGTTTGACCAATGCACCAGCGTTTTTCATGAACTTGATGAACAGTGTATTCATGGATTACCTTGATAAGTTTGTGGTGGTATTCATTGATGACATTCTGGTTTATTCTCAAAGCGAAGAAGAGCATGCGGATCATTTGAGGATGGTATTGCAGAGATTGCGAGAGCACCAGTTGTATGCAAAGTTGAGCAAGTGTGAATTCTGGATCAATGAAGTCCTGTTCTTGGGTCACATAATCAATAAAGAAGGATTGACTGTGGATCCGAACGTAGTGGCAGATGCTTTGAGCAGGAAGAGTCAAGTCAATCTGATGGTCGCTCGTCTGATGCCTTATGAGTTGGCCAAGGAGTTTGACAGGTTGAGTCTCGGGTTTCTGAACAATTCGCGAGGAGTCACAGTTGAGTTGGAACCTACCTTGGAGCGAGAAATCAAAGAAGCGCAGAAGAATGATGAAAAGATCAGTGAGATTCGGCGACTGATTCTAGATGGCAGAGGCAAAGATTTTCGTAAAGATGCAGAAGGTGTGATATGGTTCAAAGACCGATTGTGCGTTCCTAATGTCCAATCCATTCGGGAGTTGATTCTCAAGGAAGCTCATGAGACTGCTTATTCGATTCACCCTGGTAGTGAGAAGATGTATCAGGATCTGAAGAAGAAATTCTGGTGGTACGGAATGAAGAGGGAAATCGCAGAGCATGTGGCTATGTGCGATAGTTGTCGAAGAATTAAGGCAGAGCATCAGAGACCAGCTGGATTGTTGCAACCGTTGCAGATCCCTCAGTGGAAATGGGATGAAATCGGTATGGATTTCATAGTTGGATTGCCTCGCACTCGAGCCGGCTACGATTCTATTTGGGTAGTAGTGGACCGTTTGACCAAGTCAGCCCACTTCATACCCGTCAAGACCAACTACAGCAGTGAAGTGTTGGCAGAATTGTATATGTCTCGGATCGTTTGTCTTCATGGTGTGCCAAAGAAGATAGTGCCAGACAGAGGAACGCAGTTCACCTCTCATTTCTGGCAGCAGTTGCATGAAGCCTTGGGTACACATCTGAATTTCAGTTCAGCTTATCATCCGCAGACAGATGGCCAGACCGAAAGGACCAATCAAATTCTCAAAGATATGTTGAGAGCCTGTGCGCTGCAAGATCAGTCCGGATGGGATAAGCGATTGCCTTATGCAGAATTCTCCTATAACAACAGTTACCAGGCCAGTTTGAAGATGTCACCATTTCAAGCGCTCTATGGGAGGAGTTGTAGAACTCCGTTGCAATGGGATCAGCCTGGGGAAAAGCAAGTGTTCGGGCCAGACATTTTGCTTGAAGCCGAAGAGAACATCAAGATGGTCCGAGAGAATCTGAAGATAGCGCAATCAAGGCAGCGAAGCTATGCAGACACAAGAAGAAGAGAGCTGAGTTTCGAAGTCGGAGACTTTGTCTATCTGAAAGTGTCACCGATCAGAGGAGTCAGAAGATTCGAAGTCAAAGGCAAGCTAGCACCCCGCTACATTGGTCCGTACCAGATTCTCGCAAAGCGTGGAGAAGTGGCCTATCAGCTCAGTCTGCCAGAGAATTTGTCCGCAGTGCATGATGTCTTTCATGTGTCTCAGTTGAAGAAGTGCTTGCGTGTGCCAGAAGAGCAGTTGCCAGTGGAAGGTCTTGAAGTCCAGGAAGACTTGACCTACGTTGAGAAGCCAGTGCAAATCCTTGAGGTTGCAGACAGAGTCACCCGAAGGAAGACCATCAGAATGTGCAAAGTCAGGTGGAATCACCATTCAGAGGAAGAAGCAACCTGGGAGCGTGAAGATGATCTGATGGCCAAATACCCTGAGCTCTTTGCTAGCCAACCCTGAATCTCGAGGGCGAGATTCTTTTAAGGGGGGATAGGTTTGTAACGCCCTGAATTTGGGGGTAGAATTTTTTCTTCTTTTCTCTCACCAAATTCAGGCGTTACCCTTTCCTTTTTCCCTTTTCTCCTCGCTAAGCCTTGATCTTTTTCAAAGTCGCAGCGGGTTTTGGCTTTAGACCTCGTGTAAAGCAAAACCTTAAAATACTTTATTTTGTGTGATGCATCATACCGAACCATGCATACTTCTTGATTGATTAAAAATGTGAATGCTTTCATCTAGAGGAAATTAGAAATTAGAAAAAGGAAAAGCTTTTTCTTTTTTTCTTTCTTTTCTCTTCCCCCCCCTTTTCTCCCCTTTCGGCCCAACCCCCCCTTCGGCCGGCCCAGCTGGCGGCCCAGCCGCCCCCTCCCCCCCCCCCTTCCCGCGTGGGCCCCGCGCCGGCCCAGCCGCGCGCCCCCTCTCCCCCCCCTTTGGGCCCAGTCGGCCCAACCGTCCCCCCTCTCTTTTTTTCTTTTTCCAAAAATCCCCTCCCTCTCCCTCACCCTCTCCCTAACCCTAGCGTCGCCGCCGCCCTCCCCTAACCCTAGCGCCGCCGCCGCTGCTCCCTTCCCCGTGCCCCGCCGTGCCGCCCTCCTCCACCGTGGTGAGACTTCCCCCCTCCTCCCTTCTCCTTTCCCCCTCTCCCTCCTCCTTCCCCGCGTCCGGCTCGGCCGCCCGGCCCCTGCTCGGCCACCCGGCCCCGGCTCGGCCGCTCGCCCCGTCCGGCTCGGCCGCCCGCACCGCCCCTCCCCCGTGTTTGGCCTCGGCCACCCGGCCCCGGCTCGGCCGCCCCCCGCCCCGGCCCGGCCGTCCCGGCCCCTGCTCGGCCGTGCCCCCGCCCGGCTCGGCCGCCTCTCGCGCCCGCCCCGGCGTTCCCCACCCCGGTTCGGCCGCCCACGCCTCGGCCCGGCCGTCCCCGCCCCGGCTCGGCCGCCCGCGCCCCGGCCCCGGCTCAACCGCCCCGCGCCCGGCTTGGCCGCCCCCGCCCCGTCGTGCCCCGGCTCGGCCGCCCCCCGGCTCAACCGACCGCCCCGTGCCCCGGCCCGACCGCCCCGTGCCCCGGCTCGGCCGACCCCGGCCCGACCGCCCCCGTGCCCCGGCTCGGCCGCCCCCGCTCTCGGCCTCGGTCGTGCCCCCGCCCTGCCCGTGCTTCGCCCCGCCCGTGCGCCATGCTTGCCCGCTCGCCCCGTCGTGCCTTGCTCGCGTCGCGTCGGCCCTCGGCGTGGCCTCGAGCTCGGCCCAGCGTGCCTTCGGCGCGCGGCCTCGAGCTCGGCCAGCGCACGGCCCCGACGCGTGCGCGACTCGTTCACGGCACGTTAAGTGTGGTTTTGCGCGTGCGCGTGCTCGCGCAGCGTTCTGGCGTAGTTCGTCGTGCTCGCGACGCGACGCATAGCGCCCTGTTGCGCTCGCGACACGATCGTCTACCCCCTAGCCCCGTCTACCCCCCCCCCGTATCCTATATGCGCTAATCACGTTGTTTATATTAATAAGATAGGAGTCCTAATTTGGAAATTGGTTACGTTAGTTAATTTGTATAGCTAATCGTCTATCTTATTCAATGTTAATCTACTAAAAGTGGTCACGTTTACATTAGTGCATGTAGCTAATTCTTTTGTTAGAACCAATTGGAACTAGAACACGTGACGTCTAGTTGTTCACCAACCCGTAGTGTGTCTCGGGCATAAGCTTTAACTCTCGCGAGACCTTTTCTCATTTCTTTCTAACCATGGTAAATTCATCATCGTATGTGATATTCTATGCATATTTACTTTAATTGTTCTCTTGTATGGTGTACTGTTTGTTTCCTAATTTGAATGGATGGATGTATGTATGCTTGCAATCGCATAGAGAACGATCCGGTTGGAGAGCCCGAAGAACTCGCAGGAGAAGCCCCTGAGCAGCAGTCGGTTGGTGGAGGCAAGTGTCCTTTGACCTATCTCTGTCCTATTCATTCTTTAATTCACCTCCCGCATTACACATTTATACCTAAGGATTGACTAGCTTTTGTTATCCATGTCCTTGTTTACCTATTTGGGTCGGATTATTATTATTTAGCTCTATGCTATTGCTCAAACTCTAATCAATGAACATGATGAGATTATATATGATACGCTGTTTTCCCTTCTCTTATTATGATGTTGTACTTGTGGTCTTCAAGGGGGCTCGAGCGGTTTCTCGAGTGCCTCTCCGTAAGGACCTGTTCTATGGATGACCGCCCGGGAAAACAGTGCAACCATGAGGGTGGAGTGGGACGCCCTTAGCTGAATAATTAGAGGAACCGGGGTGTAGTTCGCTTAGCCGTTGTGCCGTCAGTGGGGCTCAGTGTATGCGGCTCGCTCTGCCAAGGTTGATTTGTCCCTTGGGGAGGAGTGCGGTACATTTAGGAAACCTAACGGGCGGCTACAGCCCCGGGGAAATCTTTGTAAAGGCTACGTAGTGAGACCCTGCCTATTCACCTTGGTAGTGTTTAAGGGTTTGATCGGCCCGAGGCAAGAGGGAATCACGGCTTGTGGGTAAAGTGCACAACCTCTGCAGAGTGTTTGAAAACTGATATATCAGCCGTGCTCGCGGTTATGAGCGGCCAAGGGAGCTCCAGTGATTAGTGGTACTTGATCAGAGACATTTTGGTTTACAGATGACAATGAGGATGGTTATGATTATGCTTATGGTAATGGTAAGTGGTATTCTTTCCGTTTGGAAAGGGTACTTTGGGTTAATAACTTGGGTTAATGCTAAAACCTGGCTTTCTACTAGTAAATAATAAACTGACCAACTAAAAGCAACTGCTTGACTTACCCCCACATAAAGCTAGTCCACTACAGCCAAACAGGATACTTGCTGAGTATGTTGATGTGTACTCACTCTTGCTCTACACACCAAACCCCCCCCAGGTTGTCACCATTGCAACCACTGCTCAGGAGAAGATGAAGCTGTGGAAGGAGACTTCCAGGAGTTCCAAGACTACGATGAGTTCTAGGTGTGGGTTAGCGGCAACCCCCAGTCGGCTGCCTGTGAAGGCCGCGGTTATCTATGTTTCGTTTTCGCACTTTGATTTATTGTAAGGACTATATGGACGTCTCAGACGCATGATGTAATCGACTATTATTTCCCTTTTAATACTATTTTGAGCACTGTGTGATGATGTCCATGTTATGTAACTGCTGTGTACGTGAATAACTGATCCTGGCACGTACATGGTTCGCATTCGGTTTACCTTCTAAAACCGGGTGTGACATCGGATTAGCGATGAATAGTAACGATAAATAGTAACGATGAATAGTAACGGTGAATAGTGATGGTGAATAGTTCGTATGAACGAACGATGAACGGTGAATAGTGACGATGAACGAACGATGAACGATGAATAGGAACTATGAACGAACGATGAACGATGAATAGGAACTATGAACGAACGATGAACGATGAATAGGAACTATGAACGAACGATGAACGATCGAATGATCGAACGAACGAACGATCGGAATTTCGACAGCATAACGGCAGGAAAAAGATTATTTGGACGAACGAACGGACGAGCGATCGAACGATCGGACGAACAAACCATGAACGATCGGACGAACGAACAATCGGAATTTCGGCAGCATAATGGCAGGAAAAAGATTATTTGGACGAACGAACGAACGAACGATCGAACGATCGGACGAACGGACGAACGAACCATGAACGATCGGACGAACGATCGGACGAACGAACGAACAAACTAAGAACAGGGGGACGAACGATCGAAGAATGACCGAACGATCCTTGTGCTAGTGTGTGCTTGTGTGGGAGGTGGAGTGGGAGTGGGAGTGGGTGTGTGGGTGTGGGGGAGGGGGAGGGAGTTTCCATGAAATGGCTTGGGGTGGGATGAGAGGAGGCCCTTGCCCCTCTATTTATAGCCATGGTGGGGGATTAGGGGGAGGGATGAGAGGATTAGTGGGAGGATGAGAGGATTAGTGGGAGATTAGCATGGATTTGTCTTATATGAGTGTAATTAGCTTGTAGAGCTCACCGTATGACACCGGAGGCATACGTATACGTATGGGCATGAGGAAAGTTATGAAGAAAATATTTGTGGGGACTTTAAAATGATTCGGAAGGTATTTCTCAGGAAGAAAATACTTGGAGATATATCGGTGCAATATTTGGGTAGTATTACTGAAAGAGTTTGAGGGTGATCACTGGGGAAATATTTGTAGGATATTTTGAGGAGGATTTTAGAGAGAATATAGACCACTATATTTTATTTGCTGATATCAACTCGCAAACAACATTTTGAAATGAAATTTGAAATTCATTTTGAATTTAGAGCGAGTTTGAGAAAATTTCAAGATTTGAATTTTTGGGATGCTACATTAAGTCCATAGAGCGCCTTAAAGAGCTTAAAAACGTGGTCGGGATACCTGTCATCCTCAAAGCCAGGGGTTGTTCCACATACACCTCCTCCTTGGTTGGCCCGTTGAGGAAAGTGCTCTTCGCATCCATTTGAAACAACCTGAAAGAGTGGTGAGTGACATAGGCTAATAATATTCGAATAGACTCTAGCCTAGCCACAGGAGCAAAAGTCTCCTCGAAATCCAAACCTGTGACTTAGGCATAACCTTTTGCCACAAGTCGAGCCTTGTTTCTTGTCACCACCCCGTGCTCGTCTTGCTTGTTACGGAACACCCACTTGGTTCCCACAACATTTTGCTTGGGACGTGGCACCAGGCTCCAAACTTCATTCCTCTTGAAGTTGTTGAGCTCTTCTTGCGTGGCCAACACCCAGTCCGGATCTTGCAAGGCCTCTTCTACCCTGAAAGGCTCAATAGAAGAGACAAACGAGTAATGCTCACAAAAATTAGCTAGACGTGAGCGAGTTGTTACTCCCTTGCTTATGTCACCGAGTATCTGATCAATGGGGTGATTTCTTTGGATTGTTGCTCGGACTTGAGTTGGAGGGGCCAGTGGTGCTTCTTCCTCCATAACTTGTTCTTCTTATGCTCCCCTTGATCACGCGCTTCTTCTTGAGGAACCTGTCCATCATCTTGAGTTGGGGGATGCACAATAGTTGAGGAAGACGGCTGATCTTGGTCTTGTTGTTCATGTGGTCGCACATCACCTTTCGCCATCGTGCGTATTGCGGCCGTTGGAACATCATCTTCATCTATATCATCAAGATCAACTTGCTCTCTTGGAGAGCCATTAGTTTCATCAAATACAACGTTGCTAGAGACTTCAACCAAACCTGATGATTTGTTGAAGACTCTATACGCCCTTGTATTTGAGTCATACCCTAGTAAAAACCCTTCTACTGCCTTGGGAGCAAATTTAGAATTTCTAACTTTCTTCACTAGAATGTAACATTTGCTCCCAAATACACAAAAGTATGAGATGTTGGGTTTGTTACCGGTAAGAAGTTCGTACGAGGTCTTCTTGAGGAGGCGATGTAGGTAGAGCCGGTTTATGGCGTGGCAAGCTGTGTTCACAGCTTCCGACCAAAACCGCTCGGGCGTCTTGAATTCTCCAAACATCGTTCTCGCCATGTTGATAAGTGTCATGTTCTTCCTCTCTACCACACCATTTTGCTGTGGTGTGTAGGGAGCGGAGAACTCGTGCTTGACGCCTTCTTCCTCAAGGTACTCCTCCACTTGCAGATTCTTGAACTCGGACCCGTTGTCGCTTCTTATCTTTTTCACCTTAAGCTCAAATTCGTTTTGAGCCCGCCTTAGAAAGCGCTTGAGGGTCCCTTGGGTTTCTGATTTATCCTGCAAAAAGAACACCCAAGTGAAGCGGGAAAAATCATCAACAATAACAAGACCATACTTACTTCCCCCGATGCTAAGGTAGGCAACGAGTCCGAAGAGGTCCATAAGTAGTAGCTCCAGTGGTCTTGATGTTGTCATCACATTCTTGTTGTGATGAGTGCTCCCCACTTGTTTTCCCGCCTGACAAGCTGCACAAGGTCTATCTTTCTCGAAACAAACATTTGTTAGTCCTAACACATGTTCTCCCTTTAGAAGTTTATGAAGGTTCTTCATCCCAACATGTGCTAGACGGTGATGCCACAGCCAGCCCATGCTAGTCTTAGCTATTAAGCATGCATCTAGATCGGCCTCCTCTTTCGAAAAATCAACTAAGTAGAGTTTGTCGTCTAATACACCCTTAAATGCTAATGAACCATCACTCCTTCTAAAGACAGAAACATCAATATTGATAAATAGACAATTATAATCCATGTTACATAATTGACTCACAGGCAATAAGTTGTACCCGAGCGATTCAACTAAGAACCCATTAGATATAGAATGCTCAGATGAAATTGCTATCTTGCGCAAGCCTTTGACCTTGCCTTGGTTCCCATCTCCAAAAATAATCGTATCCTGGGAATCCTTGTTCTTGATGTAGGAGGTGAACATCTTCTTCTCCCCCGTCATGTGGTTTGTGCATCCACTGTCGATAATCCAGCTTGAGCCTCCGGATGCATAAACCTGCAAGGCAATTTACACTTGGGTTTTAGGTACCCAACTCTTGTTGGGTCCTACAAGGTTAGTCACAATAGCCTTTGGAACCCAAATACAAGTATTGTCTCCCTTGCATTTGGATCCCAATTTCCTAGCCACTACTTTTGCATTCTTATATAAAAGTGCAAATGAAGTATTGCAAGCATGGTATATAGTAGTGGATTCATTACACACTTTCCTAGGCACATGGTGCACAACATGGTTTCTCCTAGGCCTACTTCTACCGTGGACAAAAGTAGAACTTGAGGCAAACATTGCATGTGAATCAAAAGCATCAAGATTATAACTCCTATCATAATTGGAATGACTAGCAATTTTCCTATTGTACATAAAAGCATGATTCTTTTGAATACTACTAGCCATAGGGGCCTTCCCTTTCTCCTTGGCGAGAATGGGAGCCTTTTGGCTTGTTAAGTTCTTGGCTTCCTTTCGAAAACCAAGCCCATCCTTAATTGAGGGGTGTCTACCAATTGTGTAGGCATCCCTAGCAAACTTTAATTTATCAAAATCAAACTTGTAAGTCTTAAGTTGAGCATTAAGACTTGCCACCTCATCATTTAATTTAGAAATGGACGCAAGATGATCATCACAAGCATCAATATCAAAATCCTTGCATCTATTGTAAATAACTACATCTTCTACACAAGATCTAGTAGTATTAGCTTCCTCTAGCTTAGCATTTAAATCATCATTCAAAATCTTTAAACTAGAGATTGATTCATGGCACACAAACAATTCAGAGGATAACATTTCATTTCTCTTAATTTCTAGAGCAAGAGATTTTTTAATGCTAACAAATTTATCATGCTCTTCATACAAAATATCCTCTTGCTTTTTCTAAAAGTCTATCTTTTTCATTTAGAGCATCAATTAACTCATTAATTTTATCTACTTTAGCTCTATCTAAACCCTTAAATAAATCAGTATAATCTACTTCATCATCACTAGAATCATCATCGCTTGAAGTAGTATACTTAGGGGTTTCTCGAATAATTACCTTCTTTTCCTTGGCCATGAGGCAAGTGTGGCGTTCGTTGGGGAAGAGAGAAGACTTGTTGAAGGTCGAGGCTGCCAGTCCTTCATCGTCGGAGTCGGATGAAGAGTAGTCCGAGTCCCATTCTTTGCCAAGGTGTGCCTCGCCCTTCGCCTTCTTGTAAACTTTCTTCTTCTCCCTCTTCCCATGCTTTTCTTGTTCCTGGTCATTTTCATTATCAGGGCATTGTGCTATAAAATGACCAGTCTTACCGCATTTGAAGCAGGAGCGCTTCCCCTTTGCTTTGTTCTTGTTAGGGTGCTCCTTGCGTCCTTTTAGAGCGGTCTTGAAGCGTTTAATGATTAGGGCCATCTCTTCTTCGTTTAGCCCGGTAGCTTCAACTTGTGCCACCTTGCTTGGTAGCGCCTCCCTGCTGCTTGTTGCTTTGAGGGCAACGATTTGAGGCTCGTGGATGGGTAGTGGACCGTTTAGAGCATCGTCCACATATCGGGCCTCCCTCACCATCATGCGCCCGCTCACAAACTTCCCAAGAATCTCCTCGGGCGTCATCTTGGTGTACCTGGGATTCTCACGAATAAGGTTAACAAGATGGGGGTCAATTACCGTGAATGACCTTAGCATAAGTCGAACGACGTCGTGGTCTATCCATCTTGTGCTTCCATAGCTTCTAATCTTGTTAACCAGGGTCTTGAGCCTGTTGTATGTTTGTGTTGGCTCCTCTCCCCTGATCATCGTGAACCTTCCCAGTTCGCCTTCCACCAACTCCATTTTGGTGATCATGGTGGCGTCGTTCCCCTCATGAGATATCTTGAGGGTGTCCCAGATTTGCTTGGCGTTGTCCAAGCCGCTCACCTTGTTGTACTCATCCCTGCACAAAGATGCTAGCAAAACAGTGGTAGCTTGTGCATTCTTATGAATTTGCTCATTTATGAAAACGGGGTTTTCAGTATTATCAAAATGCATTCTGTTTTCAACAATCTCCCAAATACTAGGATGGAGAGAAAATATGTGACTACGCATTTTGTGACTCCAAAATGAGTAGTCTTCTCCATCAAAGTGCGAATGTTTCCCAAGTGGAATTGATAATAAATGAGCATTAGAATTGAATGGAATACGAGAATAATCAAATGAAAAGTTTTGATTAGCCGGTTTTTTTTGACGAGTCATCGTCGTCGTCGTCTCTTGGTGAAGAAGAAGATTCATCGCTGTCGTAGTAGACGATCTTCTTGATGCGCCTCTTCTTCTTCCCGTCCTTCTTCTTGTGACTCGAGCCAGAGTCAGTGGGCTTGTCATCTCTTGGCTCGTTGAAGATGGACTCCTTCTCCTTGTCGTTGACCACCATCCCCTTTCCCTTAGGATCCATCTCTTTGGGCGATTAGTCCCTTGTGTGAAGAGAACGGCTCTGATACCAATTGAGAGCACCTAGAGGGGGGTGAATAGGTGATCCTGTAAAATTCAACATTAAATTCCAACAAACTTGATTAAAGAGATGTTAGCACGAGTTAATCAAGTCTATGAGGCGAGCTCTTGCGAACACAGACAAACAAAGAGAGAGCAATCACAAGAGACACGTGATTTTATCCCGCGGTTCGGCCAAGTAATACTTGCCTACTTCCACGTTGTGGCATCCCAATGGACGAGGGTTGCACTCAACCCCTTTCAAGTGATCCAATGATCAACTTGAATACCACAGTGTTCTTCCTTATAGTTTTCTTCCCGTTTGCGAGGAATCTCCACAAGTTGGAGCCTCTCGCCCTTACAAGAGTGATCACAAAGAACGCGCAAGAGTAAGGTTGGGAAGAGCAACACACACAAGACTCAAATCGCAGCACAACCACGCACACAAGTCACGACTTGAGCTCACAATGCAACACATGGAGTTCATAACTCAAATGGAGCTCAAAATGCTAACACAAAGAATCAAATGCGTGAAGTTAGAGTCTTGGAGTCTTAGGATGCTTAGTGAATGCTTGGGTGACTCCTCCATGCGCCTAGGGCCCCCTTTTATAGCCCTAAGGTAGCTAGGAGCCGTTGGAGGCCAACAAGGAAGGCCATCCTTGCCTTCTGTCGAGTGGCGCACCGGACAGTCTGGTGCACCACCGGATAGTCACTGTAGACGGTCCGGTGTCGATCTCCTTCCTTTTCTAGCACAGATGGCTGTTGCAACTCCGGGCCCGTTGGCGCACCGGATACTGTCCGGTGCACACCGGACAGTCCGGTGCCCCCCGCCGACCGTTGGAGCTGCCATGCGTCGCGTGAAGATTGCGCGGCCGACCGTTGGTGCAGTCGACCATTGGCTCACCGGACAGTCCGGTGCACCACCGGACAGTCCGGTGAATTATAGTCGTACGCCGCCGTCGAGTCCCGAGAGTAGCCTGTTCAGGTGAACTAGCCTGGCGCACCGGACACTATGCACCACCGGACAGTCCGGTGCAACACCGGACAGTCCGGTGTGCCAAGCCGAGCTGAAGTTGGCTGCACACAGCCACTTATTTTGCAATTCTTTCTTTTCCTGTTTCTAGCACTCAGACAAAATATGTTAGTACTCAAAACAATGTATTAAGTCTAGAAACATACCTCATGTCTTGATTTGCACTTTTCTCTTCATTTAGCACATTAGAACTTAACTAATGTGTTGGGCACTCAATCACCAAAACATAATAGAAATTGCTCAAGGGCACATTTCTCTTTCAACACCTGTATCTGTAAATAGACAGTTGTAGCCCATATTGCATAATTGAGAAACAGAAAGCAAATTGTAACCTAAAGAATCTATAAGAAAAACATTGGAAATAGAATGATCAGGTGATATAGCAATTTTACCAAGTCCTTTGACCAAACCTTGATTTCCATCCCTGAATGTGATAGCTCTTTGGGGATCTTTGTTTTTCTCGTAGGAGGAGAACATCCTTTTCTCCCATGTCATGTGGTTTGTGCATCCGCTATTAATTATCCAACTTGAGCCCCCGAATGCATAAACCTGTAAAACAATTTAGGCCTTGTTCTTAGGTACCCAAACAGTCTTGGGTCCTTTCACGTTAGAAACAAGCACCTTGGGTACCCAAACACAAGTCTTTGAACCCTTGCGTTTGCCTCCAACATATTTGGCAATTATTTTGCCTGATTTGTTAGTGAGCACATAAGAAGAATCAAAAGTTTTAAATGAAATGTTATGATCATTTGATGCAGTAGGAGTTTTCTTTTTAGGCATTTTAACATGGGTAGAATGCCTAGAGCTAGAAGCCTCATTCTTATACATAAAAGCATGGTGAGAAACATTATGAGGTTTCCTAGCATGAATTCTCCTAATTTTGTCCTCAGGATAATTAGCAGGATATAAAATGCAACCTTCATTATCCTGAACCATAGGTGCTTTGCCCTTAACAAAGTTAGATAATCTTTTAGGGGCATTAAGCTTGACATTGCTTCCCTGTTGGAAACCAATGCCATCCTTAATGCCAGGGCGTCTCCCATTATAGAGCATGCTACGAGCAAATTTAAATTTTCCATTCTCAATCTCATGCTCATTGATTTTAGCAGTTAATTGAGCTATATGATCATTTTTTGTTTAATTAAAGCAAGGTGATCATTTATAGCATCAACATTAACATCTCTACATCTAGTGCAAATAGAAACATGATCAACAGTAGATGTAGAGGGTTTGCAAACATTTAATTCATCTATCTTAGCATGTAAAATGGCATTCTCATCTCTAAGACAGGAAATGGAATCATTGCAAACATTTAAATCTTTAACCTTAGAAATTAAATTATCATTTTCAGTTCTAAGGTAGAAATTGATACATTCAATTTATCAATCTTAGCATTTAAACTAGCATTTTCATTTCTACGATTGATAGTTGAATCATTACAAGAATTTAACTTTTCAACCTTAGCAATTAAACTAGCATTCTCAGTTTTAAGGTTGGAAATAGTGTCATGACAAATGCTAAGCTCCTTAGTCAAGATTTCATATTTTTCTATTTCCTGAGCATAAGCATTTTTTACTTTAACATGCTTCTTGTTTTCTTTAATAAGGAATTCCTCTTGGCTATCCAAGAGTTCATCCTTCTTATGAATGGCTCCTATCAATTCATTTAATTTTTCTTTCTGTTGCATGTTAAGGTTGGCAAAAAGAGTGAGCAAGTCATCTTCATCATCACTAGAACTACCCTCATCACTAGATGTAGTATACTTGTGGGTGGTTCTAGGTTGTACTTTCTTCTTTTTGCCATCCTTTGCCATGAAGCACTTGTGGCCGACGTTGGAGAAGAGGAGGACCTTGTTGATAGCGATATTGGTGGCATCCTCGTCGTCGGAGGAGTTGGTGGAGCTCTCGTCGGAGTCCCATTCCCGACATATGTGGGCATCACCGTCCTTCTTCTTGTAGTACCTCTTCTTTTCCTTCTTCTTCCCCTTCTTGTCGTCGCCCTGTCACTATCACTTGACATTGGACATTTTGCAATAAAATGACCGGGCTTACCACACTTGTAGCACACCCTCTTGGAGCAGGGTTTGTAGTCTTTCCCCCTCCTTTGCTTGAGGATTTGGCGGAAGCTCTTGATGATGAGCGCCATTTCCTCATTGTCGAGCTTGGAGGCATCAATGGGAAGCCTACTCGATGTAGACTCCTCTTTCTTCTCTTCCGTCGCTTTGAATGCGACGGGTTGCACCTCGGGTGTGGAGGTGGTGCCTTGCTCCAAGTTGACAATGTGTTTGGAGCCTTTGACCATTAGTTCAAAGCTCACAAACTTTCCTATCACTTCCTCGGGAGACATTAGCTTATATCTAGGATCACCACGTATTAATTGAACTTGAGTAGGATTATGAAATACGAGTGATCTAAGAATAACATTAACCATCTCATGGTCATCCCATTTGGTGCTCCCGAGGTTGAACACTTGGTTCACTAAGGTCTTGAGCCGGTTGTACATTGCTTGTGGCTCCTCTCTTTGGATGAGGACGAATCGACCGAGCTCCCCCTCGATCGTCTCCCGTTTGGTGATCTTGGTCACCTCATCTCCTTCTTGTGCTGTCTTAAGTATGTCCCAAATCTCCTTGGCACTCTTCAACCCTTACACTTTATTATACTCCTCTCAACACAAGGAGGCGAGGAGTATAGTAGTTGCTTAGGAGTTGAAGTGCCGGATTTGGGCTACCTCGTCCGAGTCGTAGCCGTCATCTCCTACTTTAGGTACCTGCACTCCAAACTCAACAATGTTTCATATGCTTTCGTGCGATGAGGTTAGATGATGCCTCATTTTATCACTTTACATAGAATAATCCTCACCATCAAAACATGGTGCCTTGCCTAATGGAACAGAAAGTAATGGAGTGCGCTTAGAAATGCGGGGATAACAAAGTGGCATCTTACTGTACTTCTTGCGCTCATGGCGCTTAGAAGTGACGGACGCCGAGTCAGAGCCGGATGTGGAGGGCGATGAAGAGTCGGTCTCGTAGTAGACCACTTTATTCATCTTCTTCTTCTTGTCGCCACTCCGATGCGACTTGATGTGAGGAGGGGATCCCTCCTTCCCTTTGGTGCCAGACTCCCTTGATGGGGCCTTCTCGTGGCTTGTGGCTTTGTCACCGGTTTCCATCTCCCTCTTGGCGTGATCTCCCGACATCACTTCGAGTTGTTAAACTCTAATGAAGCACCGGGCTCCGATACCAATTGAAAGTCGCCTAGAGGGGGGTGAATAGGCGTAAACACAAACTACAAGCCGAGGTTAGCGTTAGAATTAAATCTGAGTCCGGGAGAGAGGGGGAAAACAAATCAACCAAGAAATAAAGCGGATGAACATGGTGTTTTGTTTTACTGAGGTTCGGTTCTAAAGAACCTAGTCCCCGTTGAGGTGGTCACAAAGACCGTGTCTCTTTTAACCCTTTCCCTCTCTCAAATGGTTGCTTAGACCGAGTGAGCTTTCTCCTTAATTCTCATGTGTCACTTAGACCCCGCAAGGACCACCACACAATTGGTGTCTCTCGCCTTGCTTACAAAATACTTCTGACCATTAGGGTTCGAGAGCTTCTGATCGTTGGAGGCTTTGTCTTCTAGTGGCATAGGACAGTTGAAAGGGAAATGTGCCCTTGGGCCATTTCTAGTATATTTTTGGTGATTAAGTGCCCAACACATATTGAGTGAGTAATTATGTGCCAAATGATGGATGAAGTGCAAATCAACAAGAAGATATGATTCTAGACTTAGTACATTGTTTTTTGTGTACTAATATATTTGTCTAAGTGCTAGAATCAGAGAAAAGAGAAAAGGATAAGACTTGGCTCGAGCAGCCAAGACTCAGCGCAGTCTGGCACACCGGACTGTCCGGTGGTGCACCGGACAGTGTCCGGTGCGCCAGGCTGGCTTCTGGCGAACTGGCCACTCTCGGGAATTCATCGGCGGCTTACGCCTATAATTCACCGGACTGTCCGGTGGTACACCGGACTGTCCGGTGAGCCAACGGCCGCCAGCGCAACGGTCGGCCGCCAAATCCGCGGGCGACGCGTGGCCCGCTCCAACGGTCGGCAGGAGGCACCGGACTGTCCGGTGTGCACTGGACAGTGTCCGGTGCGCCAATGGCTACAATTCTGTAATGGTCGGCTGTGCCATTTCAGGAAGGCGATCTGCACCGGACCATGAACAGTGTCTGTCCGGTGGTGCATCGGACTGTCCGGTGTGCCACCCGATAGAAGGCAAGAATTGTCTTCCCGGATTGCCTCCAACGGCTCCTAGCTGCCTTGGGGCTATAAAAGGGACCCCTAGGTGCATGGAGGAGTCACCCAAGCATTCTTTGATCATCTCTAAGCACCAAGACTCCATTCTCGCGCATTTGATTCTTTGTGATAGTGACTTGAGCTCTATTTGAGTAGAGAACTCCTCGCATTGTGTTGTGAACTCAAGTTGTGGCTTGTGTGCGTGATTGTGCTCGTGCTTTGAGTCTTGTGTGTGTTGCTCTCCCCTCCCTTACTTTCGTGCTTCTTTGTGATCATCAATTGTAAGGGCGAGAGGCTCCAAGTTGTGGAGATTCCTCGCGAACGGGAAATAGTAAAAGAAAAGAAAACACCGTGGTATTCAAGTTGATCATTGGATCACTTGAAAGGGATTGAGTGTGACCCTCGTCCAGCGGGACGCCACAACGTGGAGTAGGCAAGTGTTATACTTGGCCGAACCACGAGATAAATCACCGTGTCTCTTGTGCTTGTTTTCTTCGTGACCATTGTGTTTCACAAGAGCTTGGTCCTTAGCCACTTAATTCTATTGAGCTAACACTTAACCAAGTTTTGTGGCTACAAGTATTTGATTTTTATAGGATCACCTATTCACCCCCCCTCTAGGTGCTCTCAACAGTCCGGTGCCGCACCGGACAGGTACCGTTCACTGTCCGGTGCGCCTCTGACAACTGCTCTGACTTCTGCGCGCACTGTTCGCGCACTGTAGCGTTGCAGGGGTCCGTTGCAGTCGATCGTTGCGCTGGATAGCCATTGCTTCGCTGGTGCACCGGATAGTCCAGTGGCACAACGGACAGTCCGGTGAATTATAGTGGAGCGCGCCTCTGAGAAACCCGAGAGTGGCGAGTTTGGGATTGTACGGTCCTGGTGCACCGTATAGTGTCCGGTGGCACACCGGACAGTCCGGTGTGCCAGATCAAGGCACACTCGGTTTCATTTGCTCCTTTGAATTGAACCCTATCTTGAGTGTTTATTGGTTTGTGTTGAACCTTTGTGCACCTGTAGAACATGTTTCTAGAGCAATCTAGTTAGTCCAATGTTTGTGTTGGGCATTCAACCACCAAAATTAATTGTGGGAAAAGGTTAACCCTATTTCCCTTTCAGTCTTGGAGTGTAGTCTTTTGCTCTTATATTGAATGTTGAATTCAGAACACTTGGATGGCTTTGAATGAGGTGGTTGGGGTATTTATAGCCCCCAACCACTTCCTAGCCGTTGGCTATTTTTGCTGTCGATGGGCGCACCGGACACTGCACTGTTCATTGTCTGGTGCGCGCCACGTCAGCTATCCGTTAGGGTTTGGAGCAGTTGACCGTTGGTGTCTTCTGTCTTCAAACGGCACCGGACAGTCCGGTGGCACATCGGACATGTCTGGTGCGTTCTAACTTCTCTGCTCTGACTTTTGACCGCACTGTTTACTGTGGTAGTCGACCGTTGACGTGCAGGGAGCCGTTGCTCCGCTGGCTCATCGGACAGTCCGGTGCACACCCAATAGTCCAGTAAATTATAGCGGAGCACGCCCCGCGAATTCCCGAGAGTGGCTGGTTTGATTGCATACGGGTCCAGTGCACCGAACACTGTTCAGTGCGCCATTTTTTAGTACACTCTAAGTCCTTTGCTCAAAATTTGATTGTGTCCCCAACTGAATTTCTTTCTTGGTTTTTGTTGAACCTTATGCCCCTGAGATAAATGATATCTAGACAAACTAGTTATACCACGTGGTTTGTGTTGGACGTCATCCACCAAAATCGATTATAGGAAATGATTAAGTCCATTTCCCTTTCAATCTCCCCCTTTTTGGTGATTGATGCCAACAATAACCAAAGCAAATATGAAGTGTAGAAATGTAACTAGTTTGCAATTGAGATAGATGTGCATAGGTTACTTAGAATTTAAACCAATTGAAAGATATTATACATGTTTCTAAAATGAATGGATTGCTTTCTTTTTATTTAACATTTTGGACCACATTTGCACCACTTGTTTGTTTTCACAAATCTTTTGAAAAATCTTTTCAAAATCTTTTGCAAATAGTCAAAGGTATAGGAATATGATTGCAAGAAGCATTTTTAAGATTTGAAATTCCTCCCACCTGTTTCAAATGCTTTTCCTTTGACTAAATAAAAGCTCCCCCTGAATGAATTCTCCCCTTAGCTTTCAAGATGGTTTTTGAAATAGATACAAAGTGATATTATATCAATTGAAATTTTTCATACTAACTTGATATTTTGAAACTGAATAAGATACCAATTGAAAATTGATTTAACTGACTTAAAATGCCAATTGAAATTTATTTTGAGGCTAACTCAAATACCAATTGAAATATTCATTAGTGAAAATTTTGAAAATATGGTGGTGCGGTCCTTTTGCTTTGGGCTTAATACTTTCTCCCCCTTTGGCCCCACCAAAAACGAAGAATTTGAGAGACCTCTCTAATACTTTCTCCCACATTGGTAGAGTAAATATAAGTGAGGAGTTATACCAATTGAGAATTACATGAGTATCGGCAAAGGGTAAATGATATTGTCAGAGTTGGAGTGGAAGCCTTGTCTTTGCCGAATACTTCATTTCCCTCTCAATCTAAGACTAATCATAGAGATATACTTGAAAACACATTAGCCTTAGCATTGGCACAAGAAGAATAAGATATATGCATTTGTACCAAAAGAAAAAGACATGATCAAAGGTATATGAATTAGCTATGTGTGCAATGTTTCAATCAAAATTCCGAGAATCAAGTATATTTAGCTCATTCCTAAGTTTGCTATAGGTCTTCTCATCTAGTGGCATGGTAAATATATCAACTAATTGGTTGTGGGTGTTAACATAAGCAATTTTGATATCCTCTTTTGTTGGTGATCTCTCAAAAAGTGATACCAGATGTCTATGTGCTTAGTGCGACTGTGTTCAACAGGATTATCCGCCATGCGGATTGCACTCTCATTATCACAAAGGAGAGGGACTTTGCTTAATTTGTAGCCATAGTTCTTAAGGGTTTGCCTCATCCAAAGTAATTGCACACAACAATGACCTGTGGCAATGTACTCGGCTTCGGCGGTGGAAAGAGCTACTGAATTTTGTTTCTTTGAAGCCCAAGACACCAGGGATCTCCCCAGAAACTGACAAGTCTCTGATGTGCTCTTCCTATCAATTTTACACACTGCATAATCGACATCAGAATTTCCAATTAAATCAAATGTAGATCTCTTGGGAGTGTAAACTAAATATCTCATGATTATTTTCACGGTCCTAAGGTGAACTTCCGTAGGATTTGCCTGGAACCTTGCACACATGCATACTGAAAGCATAATATCTTGTTGTGATGCACATAAGTAGGGTAAAGAACCTATCATCGATAGGTATACCTTTTGATCTACGGATTTACCTCCCGTGTCGAGGCCGAGATGCCCATTTGTTCCCATGGGTGTCTTGATGGGTTTGCCATTCTTCATTCCAAACTTCTTAAGTATATCTTGAATGTACTTCGTTTGGCTGATGAAGGTGCCTTCTTGGAGTTGCTTGATTTGAAATCCAAGGAAATACTTTAACTCTCCCATCATTGACATATCGAATTTCTGTATCATAATCCTACTAAACTCTTCAGAAGATGACTTGTTAGTATATCCAAAAATAATATCATCAATGTAAATTTGGCATGTAAACAAGCCTTTTGCAATAGTTTTAGTGAAGAGAGTAGGGTCGGCTTTGAAGCCATTAGTGATATGAAAGTCTCTCAGGCATTTATACCATGCTCTTGGGGCTTGCTTGAGCCCATAAAGTGCCTTTTAGAGCTTGTAAACATGGTTAGGGTACTCACTGTCTTCAAAGCTGGGAGGTTGCTCAACATAGACCTCATCCTTGATAGGGACATTGAGGAAGACACTTTTCACGTCCATTTGATAAAGTTTAAAGCCATGGTAAGTAGCATGGGCAAGTAATATACGAATTGACTCAAGCCTAGCTACGGGTACATAGGTTTCATTAAAATCCAAACCTTCGACTTGTGAGTAAACTTTTGCAACAAGTCAGGATTTGTTCCTTGTCACCACACCATGCTCGTCTTGCTTGTTGCGGAATACCCACTTGGTACCTACAATATTTTGGTTAGGATGTGGAACTAAATGTCATGCCTCATTTCTCGTGAAGTTGTTGTGCTCCTCTTGCATTGCCACCACCAAATCTAGATCTCTTAGTGCATCCTCTATTCTGTATGGCTCAATAGAGGACACAAAAGAGTAATGTTCACAAAAATGTGCAACTCGAGATCTAGTGGTTACCTCCTTATGAATGTCGCCAAGAATAGAGTTGACGAGGTGATCTCTTTGAATTGCTTGGTGGACTCTTGGGTGTGGTGGTCTTTGATCCCGAATCTCTTGTTCATCTTCCTTGTCTTTATTATCATCATCTCCCCCTTGATCAATGTCCTCCTCTTGAGGTGGCTCATCGTCTTGATCTTCATTCTCTTCTTCTTGAGCCTTGTCCTCATCTTGAGTCGGTGGAGATGCTTGTATGAAAGATGACGGCTGATCTTGTGTTTATGTAGGCTCCTCGGATTCCTTTGGACACACATCCCTAATGGACATGTTCCTTAGCACGATGCATGGAGCCTCTTCATCATCTAATTCATCAAGATCAACTTGCTCCACTTGAGAGCCATTAGTCTCATCAAACACAATGTCACAAGAAACTTCAACTAATCCAGTGGATTTGTTGAAGACTCTATATGCCCTTGTGTTTGAGTCATAACCGAGTAAAAAGCCTTCTACAGCTTTAGGAGCGAATTTAGAATTTCCACCTCTCTTAATAAGAATAAAGCATTTGCTCCCAAAAACTCTAAAATATGAAACATTGGGCTTTTTACTAGTGAGGAGTTCATATGATGTCTTCTTGAGGATTTGGTGAAGATATAATCGGTTGATGGAGTAGAAGGCAGTGTTAATCGCTTTCGCCCAAGATCGGTCTGGTGTCTTGTATTCATCAAGCATGGTTCTTGCCATGTACAGTAGAGTTCTATTCTTCCTCTCTACTACACCATTTTTTTGAGGTGTGTAGGGAGAAGAGAACTCATGCTTGATGCCCTCCTCCTCAAGAAATCCTTCGATTTGAGAATTCTTGAACTCCGTCTCATTATCGCTTCTAATCTTTTTGATTCTCAATCCGAACTCATTTTGAGCCCGTCTTAAGAATCTTTTTAAGGTCTCTTAGGTTTGAGATTTTTCCTGCAAAAAGAATACCCAAGTGAAGCGAGAATAGTCATCCACAATAACTAGACAGTTGAAAGTCGCCTAGAGGGGGGGTGAATAGGGAGAAACTGAAAATCTCAAAAATAATCACAACTACAAGCCAGGTTAGCGTTAGAAATATAATAGAGTCCGCGAGAGAGGGCGCAAAACAAATCGCAAGCGAATAATAAAGTGAGACACGCGGATTTGTTTTACCGAGGTTCGGTTCTCTCAAACCTACTCCCCGTTGAGGAGGCCACAAAGGCCGGGTCTCTTTCAACCCTTCCCTCTCTCAAACGGTCCCTCGGACCGAGTGAGCTTCTCTTTCTCAAATCACTTGGGAATCAAACTTCCCGCAAGGACCACCACACAATTGGTGTCTCTTGCCTCAATTACAAGTGAGTGTTTGATCACAAGAAAGAATGCCAAAGAAAAAGAAGCGATCCAAGCGCAAGAGCTCAAATGAACACTACAAATCACTCTCTCTAGTCACTAGGGCTTTGTGTGGAGTTGGGAGAGGATTTGATCTCCTTTGATGTGCTTTGCAATGAATGCTAGCTCTTGTATAGTGATTGGAAGCTGGAAAACTTGGATGCAATGAATGGTGGGGTGGTTGGGGTATTTATAGCCCCAACCACCAAACTAGCCGTTTGGTGAGGCTGTCTGTTCGATGGCGCACCGGACAGTCCGGTGCACACCGGACATGTCCGGTGCGACAGCCACGTCACCAAATAGTCGTTGGGTCAACCATTGGAGCTCTGTCTCTGGGCCCGCCTTGATGTCCGGTGGCGCACCGGACATGCACTGTAGAGTGTCCGGTGCGCCTGCTCCCGCGTGCCTGACGACTGCGCGCTTCTGGCGCGCATTAAATGCGCCTGCAGGTGACCGTTGGCGCGAAGTAGCCGTTGCCCCGAGGTTGCACCGGACAGTCCGGTGTACACCGTACATGTCCGGTGAATTATAGCGGAGCAGCCTTTGCGAATTCCCGAGACTGGCGAGTTCCTGAGCCGCGTCTCAAATGAGCACCGGACACTGTCCGGTGTACACCGGACAGTCCGGTGAATTTTAGAGCGCTGGCTCTGGAAATTTCCCGAGGGCGACGAGTTTGAGCTGAGGTCCTCTGGTGCACCGGACACTGTCCGGTGGCACACCGGACAGTCCGGTGCGCCAGACCAGAGGAGCCTTTGGTTGCTCCTTTGCCCTTTTGTTGAACCCAACACATGGTCATTTTATTGGCTAAGTGTGAACCTTTTGCACCTGTATAACTTATACACTAGAGCAAACTAGTTAGTCCAATATTTGTGTTGGGCAATTCAACCACCAAAATTATTTAGGGACTAGGTGTAGGCCTAATTCCCTTTCAATCTCCCCCTTTTTGGTGATTGATGCCAACACAAACCAAAGCAAATATAGAAGTGCATAATTGAACTAGTTTGCATAATGTAAGTGCAAAGGTTGCTTGGAATTGAGCCAATATAAATACTTACATGATGCGCATGGATTGTTTTCTTTGTTTTTGACATATTGGACCATATTTGCACCACAAGTTTTGTTTTTGCAAACTCTTTTGTAAATTCTTTTCAAAGTCCTTTTGCAAGATAGTCAAAGGTAAATGAATAAGATTTTGCAAAGCATTTTCAAGTTTTGAAATTTTCTTCCTTTGTTCCAAATGCTTTTCCTTTGACTAAACAAAACTCCCCCTCAAATAAAGTCTCCTTTTAGTGTTCAAGAGGGTTTTAAGACATCAGTTTTGAAAATACTACTTGCTCCCCCTTTAGAGCACAAAGAGATACCAATTTTGAAATTTTTCATCCGATTGACAAACATTAGTTTTAAAATTAGGGTGGTGGTGCGGTCCTTTTGCTTTGGACTCATATTTTCTCCCCCTTTGGCATGAATCGCCAAAAACGGAATTATTAGAGCCCTTAGAAGTACTTTCTCCTCCTTTGGTCATAAAATAAATGAGTGAAGATTATACCAACGTTGGAGAGTGATGCGGAGCGACGGCGAAGGATGAGTAGTAGAGCGGAGTGGAAGCCTTTGTCTTCGCCGAAGACTCCAATTCCCTTTCAATATACCTATGACTTGGTTTGGAATACACTTGAAAACACATTAGTCATAGCATATAAAAGAGACATGATCAAAGGTATTCTTATGAGCTATGTGTGCAAGTTTAGCAAAAGAAATTCCTAGAATCAAGAATATTAAGCTCATGCCTAAGTCTGGTAAAAGATTGTTCATCGATTGGCTTGGTAAAGATATCGGCTAATTGATCTTTAGTGTTAATGTATGAAATCTCGATATCCCCCTTTTGTTGGTGATCCCGAAGAAAATGATACCGAATGGCTATGTGTTTAGTGCGGCTATGCTCAACGGGATTATCCGCCATGCGGATTGCACTCTCATTATCACATAGAAGAGGAACTTTGGTTAATTTGTAACCGTAGTCCCGCAGGGTTTGCCTCATCCAAAGCAATTGCGCGCAACAGTGGCCTGCGGCAATATACTCGGCTTCGGCGGAAGAAAGAGCGACCGAATTTTGCTTCTTTGAAGCCCAAGACACCAAGGATCTTCCCAAGAACTGGCAAGTCCCCGATGTGCTCTTTCTATTAATCTTACACCCCGCCCAATCGGCATCCGAATAACCAATCAAATCAAAAGTGGATCCCCGAGGGTACCAAAGCCCAAACTTAGGAGTATAAGCCAAATATCTCAAGATTCGTTTTACGGCCGTAAGGTGTGATTCCTTAGGGTCGGCTTGGAATCTTGCACACATGCAAACGGAAAGCATAATGTCCGGTCGAGATGCACATAAATAAAGCAATGAACCAATCATCGACCGGTATACCTTTTGATCCACGGACTTACCTCCCGTGTCGAGGTCGAGATGCCCATTGGTTCCCATGGGTGTCTTGATGGGCTTGGCATCCTTCATTCCAAACTTGCTTAGAATGTCTTGAGTATACTTTGTTTGGCTAATGAAGGTGCCCTCTTGGAGTTGCTTGACTTGGAATCCTAGAAAATACTTCAACTCCCCCATCATTGACATCTCGAATTTCTTTGCCATGATCCTACTAAATTCTTCACATGTAGATTCGTTAGTAGACCCAAATATGATATCATCAACGTAAATTTGGCATACGAACAAATCATTGTCAAGAGTTTTAGTGAATAAAGTAGGATCGGCTTTGCCGACTTTGAAGCCATTAGCAATAAGGAAATCTCTAAGGCATTCATACCATGCTCTTGGGGCTTGATTGAGCCCATAAAGCGCCTTAGAGAGCCTATAAACATGGTTAGGGTACTCACGGTCTTCAAAGCCGGGAGGTTGCTCAACATAGACCTCCTCCTTGATCGGTCCATTGAGGAAGGCACTCTTCACGTCCATTTGATAAAGCTTCAACTTGTGAATACCCCTTGGCCACGAGTCGAGCTTTGTTCCTAGTCACCACACCATGCTCATCTTGCTTGTTGCGGAAGACCCACTTGGTTCCTACAACATTTTGGTTAGGACGTGGAACTAAGTGCCATACCTCGTTCCTTGTGAAATTGTTGAGCTCCTCTTGCATCGCCATCACACAATCCGCATCTTGGAGCACTTCCTCTACCCTGTGTGGCTCAATAGAGGAAACAAAAGAGTAATGCTCACAAAAATGTGCAACCCAAGATCGAGTAGTTACCCCCTTATTAATGTCGCCGAGGATGGTGTCGACGGGGTGATCTCGTTGGATTGCTTGGTGGACTCTTGGGTGTGGCGGCCTTGGTTCTTCATCCTCCTTGTCTTCATCATTTGCATCTCCCCCTTGATCGTTGCCGTCATTTTGAGGTGGCTCATCTTCTTGATCAACATCTTGAGCCTCATCCTCAATTTGAGTTGGTGGAGATGCTTGCGTGGAGGAGGATGGTTGATCTTGTGCATGTGGAGGCTCTTCGGATTCCATAGGACACACATCCCCAATGGACATGTTCCTTAGCACTATGTATGGAGCCTGTTCTTCACCTATATCATCAAGATCAACTTGCTCGGTTAGGAGTTCATAGGATGTCTTCTTGAGGATTCGGTGTAGATATAACCGGTTGATGGCGTAGTAGGCGGTGTTGACCGCCTCGGCCCAAAACCGATCCGGTGTCTTGTACTCATCAAGCATGGTTCTTGCCATGTCCAATAGAGTTCGATTCTTCCTCTCCACTACACCATTTTGTTGTGGAGTGTAGGGAGAAGAGAACTCATGCTTGATGCCCTCCTCCTCAAGGAAGCTTTCAATTTGAGAGTTCTTGAACTCCGTTCCATTGTCGCTTCTAATTTTCTTGATCCTTAAGCCGAACTCATTTTGAGCCCGTCTCAAGAATCCCTTTAAGGTCTCTTGAGTATGAGATTTGTCCTGCAAAAAGAACACCCAAGTGAAGCGAGAATAATCATCCACAATAACTAGACAGTACTTACTCCCGCCGATGCTTATGTAAGCGATCGGGCCGAATAGGTCCATGTGTAGGAGCTCCAGTGGCCTGTCACTAGTCATGATGTTCTTGTGTGGATGATGAGTGCCAACTTGCTTCCCGGCTTGGCATGCGCTACAAATCCTGTCTTTCTCAAAATGAACATTGGTTAGTCCTAAAATGTGTTCTCCCTTTAGAAGCTTGTGAAGATTCTTCATTCCAACATGGGCTAGTCGGCGGTGCCAGAGCCAACCCAAGTTAGTCTTAGCAACCAAGCAAGTGTCGAGTTCAGCTCTATCAAAATCTACCAAGTATAGCTGACCCTCTAACACTCCCTTAAATGCTATTGAATCATCACTTCTTCTAAAGACAGTAACACCTATATCAGTAAATAGACAGTTGTAGCCCATTTGACATAATTGGGATACGGAAAGCAAATTGTAATCTAAAGAATCTACAAGAAAAACATTGGAAATAGTATGGTCAGGTGATATAGCAATTTTACCCAATCCTTTGACCAAACCTTGATTTCCATCCCCGAATGTGATAGCTCGTTGGGGATCTTGGTTTTTCTCATATGAGGAGAACATCTTTTTCTCCCCTGTCATGTGGTTTGTGCACCCGCTGTCGAGTATCCAACTTGAGCCCCCGGATGCATAAACCTACAAAACAATTTTAGTTCTTGACTTTAGGTACCCAAACGGTTTTGGGTCCTTTGGCATTAGAAACAAGAACTTTGGGTACCCAAACACAAGTCTTGGAGCCCTTGTGTTTGCCCCCAACAATCTTGGCAACTACCTTGCCGGATTTGTTAGTTAGAACATATGATGCACCAAAAGTTTTAAATGAAATGCTATGATCATTTGATGCATTAGGAGTTTTCTTTCTAGGCAACTTGGCACGGGTTGGTTGCCTAGAGCTAGATGTCTCACCCTTATACATAAAAGCATGGTTAGGGCCAGAGTGAGACTTCCTAGAATGAGTTCTCCTAATTTTGCTCTCAGGATAGCCGGTAGGGTACAAAATGTAACCCTCGTTATCCTGAGGCATGGGAGCCTTGCCCTTAACAAAGTTAGATAAATTCTTTGGAGGGGCATTAAGTTTGACATTGTCTCCCCTTTGGAAGCCAATGCCATCCTTGATGCCAGGGCGTCTCCCATTATAGAGCATACTTCTAGCAAATTTAAACTTTTCATTTTCTAAGTTATGCTCGGCAATTTTAGCGTCTAATAATGCTATATGATCATTTTGTTGTTTAATTAAAGCCATGTGATCATGAATAGCATTGATATCAACATCTCTACATCTAGTGCAAATAGAAGTGTGCTCAACGGTAGATGTAGATGGTTTGCAAGATTTTAATTCTACAACCTTAGCATGCAACATATCATTCTTAGTTCTAAGGTCGGAAATTGTAACATTGCAAACATCTAATTCTTTAGCCTTAGCAATTAATTTCTCATTCTCATTTCTAAGGCTAGCAATAGAAACATTCAACTCATCAATTGTAGCAAGCAAATCAACATTATCATTTCTAGGATAGGAAGTTGAATCAATACAAACATGAGAATCAACCTTAGCAATTAAATTAGCATTTTCATTTCTAAGGTTGGCAATAGTGTCATGGCATGTGCTTAGCTCACTAGATAGTTTTTGACATTTTTCTACTTCTAGAGTATAAGCATTTTTAACCTTAACATGTTTCTTATTTTCCTTGATTAGGAAGTCCTCTTGGGAGTCCAAGAGATCGTCCTTTTCATGGATGGCACTAATTAGCTCATTTAATTTTTCTTTTTGTTCCATGTTAAGGTTGGCAAAAAGGATACGCAAATTATCTTCCTCACCACTAGCATTATCATCACTAGAAGATTCATATTTAGTGGAGGAGTTATATTTAACCTTCTTCCTTTTGCCGTCCTTTGCCATGAGGCACTTGTGGCCGACGTTGGGGAAGAGGAGTCCCTTGGTGACGGCGATGTTGGCGGCGTCCTCGTCGTCGGAGGAGAAGTCGGTGGAGCTTTCGTCGGAGTTCCACTCGCGGCACACGTGGGCATCGCCGCCCTTCTTCTTGTGATACCTCTTCTTTTCTCTTCTCTTGCCCTTCTTGTCGTTGTCCCTGTCACTGTCACTTGATAATGGACATTTAGCAATAAAGTGACTGGAACGGGATTTGTAATCCTTCCCCTTCCGTTGCTTGAGGATTTGCCGAAAGCTTTTGATGATTAAGGCCATCTCCTCATTGTCGAGCTTGGAGGCGTCAATTGGTTGTCTACTTGGTGTAGACTCCTCCTTCTTCTCCTCCGTTGCCTTGAAGGCCACCGGTTGCGCCTCGGATGTGGAAGGTTCGTCAAGCTCGTTGATCTTCTTTGAGCCCTTAATCATGCATTCAAAGCTCACAAAATTCCCGATAACTTCCTCGGGGGTCATTAGTGGATATCTAGGATTACCACGAATTAATTGAACTTGAGTGGGGTTAAGGAAAATAAGAGCTCTTAAAATAACCTTAACCACTTCGTGGTCATCCCACTTTTTGCTCCCGAGGTTGCGCATTTGGTTCACCAAGGTCTTGAGCCAATTGTACATATCTTGTGGCTCCTCCCCTTGGCGAAGACGGAAGCGACCGAGCTCCCCCTCGATCGTTTCCCGCTTGGTGATCTTGGTGAGTTCATCACCCTCGTGCGCGGTCTTGAGTAGGTCCCAAATCTCCTTTGCATTCTTCAACCCTTGCACTTTGTTGTATTCCTCCTTGCTTAAAGAGGCGAGGAGTATGGTTGTGGCTTGGGAGTTGAAGTGCTCGATTTGGGCCACTTCGTCCGTATCATAATCCTCATCCCCTACAGAAGGTACCTGTGCTCCAAACTCAACAACATTCCATATACTTTTGTGGAGTGAGGTTAGATGAAATTTCATTAAATCACTCCACCTAGCATAATCTTCGCCATCAAAAGTTGGCGGTTTGCCTAAAGGAACGGAAAGTAATGGAGTATGTCTAGATGTACGGGGATAGTGTAAGGGGATCTTACTAAACTTCTTGCGCTCTTGGCGCTTAGAAGTTACGGACGGTGTATCGGAGTCGGAGGTGGATGTTGATGAAGTGTCGGTCTCGTAGTAGACCACCTTCCTCATCCTCTTGTGCTTGTCGCCTTTCCGATGCGACTTGTGAGAAGAAGATTTTTCCTTCTTCTCTTTGTGGTGAGAAGAGGAAGATCTTTTCTCCTTCCGTTTGGAGGAGTCCTTCTTCTTCTCCCTCCTCTTGGTGCGGGACTCTTCCGATGAAGTGCTCCCTTGGCTTGTAGTGGGCTTGTCGCCGGTCTCCATCTCCCTCTTGGTGTGATCTCCCGACATCACTTCGAGCGGTTAGGCTCTAATGAAGCACCGGGCTCTAATACCAATTGAAAGTCGCCTAGAGGGGGGGTGAATAGGGAGAAACTGAAAATCTCAAAAATAATCACAACTACAAGCCGGGTTAGCGTTAGAAATATAATAGAGTCCGCGAGAGAGGGCGCAAAACAAATCGCAAGCGAATAATAAAGTGAGACACGCGGATTTGTTTTACCGAGGTTCGGTTCTCTCAAACCTACTCCCCGTTGAGGAGGCCACAAAGGCCGGGTCTCTTTCAACCCTTCCCTCTCTCAAACGGTCCCTCGGACCGAGTGAGCGTCTCTTTCTCAAATCACTTGGGAATCAAACTTCCCGCAAGGACCACCACACAATTGGTGTCTCTTGCCTCAATTACAAGTGAGTGTTTGATCACAAGAAAGAATGCCAAAGAAAAAGAAGCGATCCAAGTGCAAGAGCTCAAATGAACACTACAAATCACTCTCTCTAGTCACTAGGGCTTTGTGTGGAGTTGGGAGAGGATTTGATCTCCTTTGGTGTGCTTTGCAATGAATGCTAGCTCTTGTATAGTGATTGGAAGCTGGAAAACTTGGATGCAATGAATGGTGGGGTGGTTGGGGTATTTATAGCCCCAACCACCAAACTAGCCGTTTGGTGAGGCTGTCTGTTCGATGGCGCACCGGACAGTCCGGTGCACATCGGACATGTCCGGTGCGACAGCCACGTCACCAAATAGTCGTTGGGTCAACCGTTGGAGCTCTGTCTCTGGGCCCGCCTTGATGTCCTGTGGCGCACCGGACATGCACTGTAGAGTGTCCGGTGCGCCTGCTCCCGCGTGCCTGACGACTGCGCGCTTCTGGCGCGCATTAAATGCGCCTGCAGGTGACCGTTGGCGCGAAGTAGCCGTTGCCCCGAGGTTGCACCGGACAGTCCGGTGTACACCGTACATGTCCGGTGAATTATAGCGGAGCAGCCTTTGCGAATTCCCGAGACTGGCGAGTTCCTGAGCCGCGTCTCAAATGAGCACCGGACACTGTCCGGTGTACACCGGACAGTCCGGTGAATTTTAGAGCGCTGGCTCTGGAAATTTCCCGAGGGCGACGAGTTTGAGCTGAGGTCCTCTGGTGCACCGGACACTGTCCGGTGGCACACCGGACAGTCCGATGCGCCAGACCAGAGGAGCCTTTGGTTGCTCCTTTGCCCTTTTGTTGAACCCAACACATGGTCATTTTATTGGCTAAGTGTGAACCTTTTGCACCTGTATAACTTATACACTAGAGCAAACTAGTTAGTCCAATATTTGTGTTGGGCAATTCAACCACCAAAATTATTTAGGGACTAGGTGTAGGCCTAATTCCCTTTCAACAGTACTTACTCCCACCGATGCTTATATAAGCGATCGGGCCAAATAGGTCCATGTGGAGCAGCTCAAGCGACCTGTCAGTCGTCATGATGTTCTTGTGTGGATGATGGACTCCAACTTGCTTCCCAGCTTGACATGCGCTACAAATCCTGTCTTTCTCAAAATGAACATTGGTTAGTCCTAAAATGTGTTCTCCCTTTAGAAGTTTGTGAAGATTCTTCATCCCAACGGGGGCGAGTCGGCGATGCCAGAGCCAGCCCATGTTAGTCTTAGCAATTAAGCAAGTGTCTAGTTCAGCTTGATTATCATTAAAATCAACTAAATATAGCTGACCATCTAACACTCCCTTAATTGCTATTGAATCATCACATCTTCAAAAGACAATAACACCTATATCAGTAAAAAGACTGTTGTAGCCCATTTTGCATAATCGAGAGACAAAAAGCAAATTGTAATCTAAAGAATCTACAAGAAAAATATTAGAAATGGAGTGGTCAGGAGATATAGAAATTTTACCCAAACCTTTGACCAAACCTTGATTTCCATTCCCGAATATAATAGATCGTTGGGGATCTTCATTTATCTCATATGAGGAGAACATCCTTTTCTCCCCTGTCATGTGGTTTGTGCACCCGCTATCGATTATCCAACTTGATCCACCGGATGCATAAACCTACAAAACAAATTTAGGCCTTGTTCTTAGGTACCCAAACGGTCTTGGGTCCTTTGACATTAGAAACAAGCACCTTAGGTACCCAAACACAAGTCTTTGGACTCTTGTGTTTGCCCCCAACATATTTGACAACTACTTTGCCTGATTTGTTAGTTAGCACATAAGAAGGGTCAAAAGTTTTAAATGAAATGTTATGCTCATTTGATGCATTAGAAATTTTCTTTTTAGCCATTTTGATGTGAGTTGTATGCCTAGAACTAGAAGCCTCATTTTTATACATAAAAGCATGATGAGAAACATTTTGAGGCTTTCTAGCATGAATCTTCCTAATTTTATGCTCAGGATAGTTTGCAGGATATAAAATGTAGCCCTCTCTATCTTGAACCATGGGAGCCTTGCCCTTTACAAAATTAGACAATTTCTTATGGCATTAAGTTTGGTATTGTTTTGGCTCCCTTGTTGGAAACAAATCCCATCCTTAATGACAGGGCGTCTCCCATTATAGAGCATGCTTCTAGCAAATTTAAATTTTTCATGTTCTAGCTCATGCTTGGCAATTTTAGCATTTAATGTAGCTATGTGATCATTTTGTTCTTTAATCATAGCAATGTGATCATCAATAGCTTCATCATTTATATCTCTACATCTAGTGCAAATGGAAACATGCTCGACAGTAGATGTAGATGGTTTGCAAACATTCAATTCATCAATCTTAGCATTTAGACTAGCATTCTCATCTCTAAGACATGAATTTGAATCATTGCAAATGCTAAGATCTTTAGACAAATTTTCACATTTTCTACTTCTAGAGCATAAACATTTTTCAATTTAACAAACTTTTTGTTTTCCTTAACGAGCAAGTCCTTTTAGCATTCCAAGAGATCATCCTTCTCGTTAATGGTTTCTATTAATTCATTCAATTTTTTCTTTTGGTCCATGTTAAGGTTGGCAAAGAGAGAAATTAAATCATCTTCATTATCGCTAGAGCTACCCTCATCATTGGATGTAGTATACTTAGGGGTGGCTCTAGAGTACACCTTCTTCTTTTTGCCATCCTTAGCCATGAGACACTTGTGGCCGATGTTGGCGAAGAGAAGTCCTTTATTGACGGAGATGTTGGCGGCGTCCTCGTCAGAGGAGGAGTCGGTGGAGCTATCGTCGGAGTTCCATTCTCGCACCATGTGTGCCTTGCCACCCTTCTTCTTGTAATACCTTTTCTTCTCCATCTTCTTCTTCCCCTTCTTGTCTTCGTCCCTGTCACTTTCACTAGAATACAGACAGTTAGCTATAAAGTGACCGGACTTACCACACCGATAGCACACCCTTTTGGAGCGGGGCTTGTAGTCTTTCCCCCTCCTTTGCTTGAGGATTTGGCGAAAGCTCCTAATGATGAGAGCCATCTCCTCGTTGTCGAGCTTCCAGGCGTCGATTGGATGCCTACTTGGTGTAGACTCCTCCTTTTCTTTCGTTGCTTTGAATGCAACGGGTTGCACCTTGGGTGTGGAGGTGGCACCTTGCTCCAAGTTGACAATATGTTTTGAGTCTTTGATCATAAGTTTAAAGCTCACAAACTTGTCAATAACCTCCTCGGGAGACATCTGTTTGTATCTAGGATCCCCACGTATTAATTGTACTTGAGTAGGATTACGAAAAATGAGGGGTCTTAGAATAACCTTGACCATTTCATGGTCATCTCATTTTGTGTTCCCGAGGTTGCGCACTTGATTGACCATGGTCTTGAGCCGGTTGTACATGGCTTGTGGCTCTTCTCCTTTGTTGAGGACGAATCGACTAAGCTCTCCCTTGATCGTCTCCCGCTTGGTGATCTTTGTCACATTGTCCCCTTCGTGCGCCATTTTGAGGATGTCCCAAATTTCTTTGACATTCTTTAACCCTTGTACCTTATTATACTCCTCTCGACACAAGGAGGCGAGGAGTATAGAAGTTGCTTGAAAGTTACTGTTGGGGGCCTTCGTCCTCCGAAGGTCCTCAAAAACATGATTTGACAATGTTTCCCAAGTGGATTATATGAACAGGTATTTTCGGATTCAGAATTATGGATATGGAGCACGACCAGGACGAAGCCTGAACCAGACGAAGGTCGAGGGCGGCCGAAGCTGTGCGCAGGGAAGCTTCGGCGCGTTGGCATACGAGAGAACCAACTTAAAGATGAAAAGACTTCGGGGGCCTCGACAGATTTCCATAAACTGTTAACAAATGTAATGGACATGAATGTAATTTTACGTGGGCTGCGTCCCGCGTCTATAAATAGATGAACAGTACTCCCGTACTGTTCACGCTGACTTGGCATTCTGCTTTTGCGTCACACTTATACTTTATACCTTCTTTCAGGACCGAAGGTACATTTGTAATTTGAAATCATTTCTATTTTTCCATGTTAATAAAATAGAAATGATTTTATGTTGTTTATATTATATTTCGTGCTTTATATAAGTCCTTCGTCATTACCCATTATAATTACGAAGGTATGTCCCTTATGACCTTCGTCCGAAATTCATTATTTCCCGAAGGGGCATAATGTTTCGAAGGACGAAGGACTTTAACATTTAACACTTTTTATGTTGCCTTGTTCTTAACTCTTAGCATTTGAGAACAAGTCCCCAACATTGGCGCCCACCTCCGGTGAACTCACTTCCACTTCGAGCTTTTGTGAACACCTTCGGAAGCTATAGACCTTCGCTATGGCGCCGAAGAAAGCTTCAGCAGTTGGGGCTTCAGCACTGCAACCGCTGGACCACAACCAGGAGACCGTCTCTCTTCGGGAGGCCCGAAGCCAGAAGAGAAAGGCCGTCAGCCCGACGCTCGAGGAAGAAGAGCTAGACCAAGAAATCAGAGATATGGAGATGCTACATCAACAAGTGCAGAGGAAGAAGGAGAAGATGGCCCGCCTAGCTGAGTTGCAGAGACAAATAGACGAAGCCTCTGAGGAAGTTCGCCATCTTACCCACGATGAGCAGAACAGAAGACCTCATCAGAAAGACCTTCATCAGGAGGGCTTCGTCAACGAAGATGACTGGTATGACAATTTCCATCAGGGAAATTTTGTTTTTGATGACGCTTCTCCTCTGTCCGCTGAGCTGCAGGCTACACCTTGGCCTCCATCCTATAAGCCACCTCAGCTTCCCATGTTTGACGGCCACTCTGATCCGAAGCAGTTCTTGATGAGCTACGAAGCAACAGTGTCTTCGTACGGGGGCAATGCTGCAGTCATGGCGAAGTCTTTCGTTATGGCCGTCAGGAATGTTGCTCAGACCTGGTATTCCTCCCTTCGGCCAGGAACAATCACCTCATGGCAGAAGCTGAAGGACATGTTGCTGACCAGCTTTCAAGGATTTCAGACAAAGCCGGTCACAGCTCAAGCCTTGTTCCAGTGTGTTCAGGATCACGAAGAGTACCTTCAGGCGTATGTCCGAAGGTTCTTACGATTGAGGGCGCAGGCACCAACGGTGCCCAATGAAATCGTTATCGAAGCCATGATCAAGGGACTCCGCCCTGGACCTGCAGCTCAATACTTTGCTCGGAAGCCTCCTCAGACACTGGAGAAATTGCTCCAAAAGATGGATGAGTACATTCGTGCTGACAATGATTTCCGCCAAAGAAGGGAGGAGGCCTTCAGATTTTCTGAAATGACCAGGGGCTTCGGAGGAAGATACTACCCGAGGCACGTCCGTTCCATCCACAACACTCAGAATGATGATAAGGGGAGTCAGCAAAACAGGCCGCAAAGCTCCTCACAGGCTTCGGCGCAACAACAAACCTCCTTCCGGCCACCAGCTCCAAGGGGCAGAGGCGCCAGGGGCTTCGGCGGAAGATTCGGAGATCAGCCAAGGAGACTGTTTTGCTTGTTCTGTGGAGAAGGCAAGGGCCATACCACTAGGACGTGCCATGTTACAATCCAGAAACAAAAGGAAATAGCCGAAGCTGCATCTCAACAAGCTCAGCCGAAGCAGGTTATGCATACTGCTTCGTATCATCCGCCTTATATCCCACAATACATAGACAACCACCCTGCAGCTTCTGTAGCTTCGGCAAGTCAACCTCAAGCTTCCTGGCAACAGCTTCCGCCCCCACCTCCATTGCAGCAAGGCCAACAGCCAGAAGGGAGTCAATACACTCCACATCAGAGGGACTTCAGAGAGCAGTCCGAAGCTCGCACAGTTAACAGCACTGTGCCAGAGTCGAAGCACATATATTGATACATATCCTACCTTTGATAGCACTCTTTCCTATTCAGTTTTATTTTCTATGAAGCAAAAAACATTGGTAGTTTTCATGTAATAATTTCGTTGTTTTCCGCGAGGAAGATCTATTTGTTCCACAAGCTTAAGTTGCTGAAGCTTAAAATTTTTTCCGTTACCAAGGAGGACCTTCGAATTAAAAATCCTTCGGAGTAACAGAAAGTCGTTCTAAGGAACGCAGCGTAAGTTTGCGAAGTCACAAAAAGTCGTTCCAAAGGGAGCGCAGTGTAAGTTTTCTGCTCAGAAGTCGTTCCTAAAGGAATGCAGAGCCTACAGCGAAAAGTCAACGCTGATACCGCCTAAGTAAAAGGCGAAGAAGCTCCTAAGGGAGGCTTACAGCGAAAAGTCAACGCTGATACCGCCTAAGTAAAGGGCGAAGAAGCTCCTAAGGGAGGCTTACAGCGAAAAGTCAACGCTGAGATCGTCTAAGTAAAAGACGAAGAAGCTCCAAAGACGTTCCTAAGGGAATGCAGAGCTTACGAATATATTTTATGAGTATCTTCGGAACAAATGTCACATGCATAGCATAACATCATCACATCATTTTGCATAACATAAGCATCATACATCATATTGCATTTGGCGAAAGAAAGTGACACTCTCAACCTTCGAAAGGATGCTCTGAGAAAGTGATATCGAAATTGTATAGCTTCGGATTACAGCTTCGGAGAATATTTTTATGAAACATGGGTGAGCTTTTTCAGATCAATATTGAGATTGTATAACCTCGGAGTATAGCTTCGGATAATGATTTCACGAAGCATGGATGTCATCCATCAGAATAATTTTAACAAAGAATGTTTTCTTCACGAAGCATGAAAAGAAGGGAAGGTGTTTTTTCGCCGAAGGCTCAAAAAGGTATGTATATAGAGTTTCATGCATCGTGAAGAATTGAATAATGAAAAGAAACTTGTATAATACATCCAAATGTACAAAATATTACACAGATCACAATTTAAATGTTTTTCTAATAGTATCTAGTCCTCTCTTAATACTGCTTCGGCGACTTCATTTAAAAGTTGGTCAACAACTTTGTCCATGATAGCTTCGGCCATTTGTTTGATTTCTTCATCTCCTTTTGTGTGGGGGTCGGCAGTCAACCCAGCAGCTTCTGAGGGAAGAGAACATTTCTTCATCACTATTACAAACTAAGTGCAGAGTTTGAAACAAAAATTACAACACAATAAGAACAACTAATTAATACCTAATTGCCTTTCGGGCTCCGTACTTTTTTCAGTAGTTTCTGCCACTTTTCTAGCATCATGGATGCCTTTTTCACTCCTTTGGATAATCTCTTGCGCCATTCCTCGGCCGCCGTCGTTCCAGATATCCGTAAAAAATTTGCCGCCAACCACGCTTGCTTCGGCCGAGGGGTCCTTAATATCTTCGGAAGATAAGGCAGCTTCGGACTGAGCAAGAAATTTTACATGATCGCAACCTTTCTTCTCTAAGACAGAGGCAATTCCTCTGGCGCCCGAAAAAGCGCAGATATCGCCACGACTGCTCAGGATCTCCTCGAAGGCCTCTGCTTCGTGACTAATCCATTCCAGTGGACCTTCGGGATTGCCTCGAGAGAAATTCTCTTCGCTGGAGAAGGCGCCCACGCTGGCAAAGCTGGTTTTAATTTTATTCACACATTCTATAGATTTGACATAACACTTTCCCTGAGATGTACGAAGCTCTTTAACTCTTAACTCCAATTTGTTGACCATATGATCACTGAGTTCTCGCGTGTAAAAAATATAATAATAATACAAGAGGGTTTTCTTTTCAAGCGTTAAATTCCCATACCTTCAGGCTGTTGTACGCAAGACTGTCTGCGAGATCTTCTTTTGTCATGGCGCTTAATCCAGATTCGAGCTTCGGGAAACCAATACTCCTGGCCATTTCTCGGCAGACAGAGAGCTCTTTGTTGTCGGGCAGGCAATATAAAAAATCATCTTCATTTGTCCCATTGAATATTACTGCCCCCTTTGGATATTTTAGCTCCTTTGCATAATGGTTAGCTTCATGAGTTTCTTCTTCAGATAATTTTTTCCCCGAAGCATGTCGTATGATGTAATCACACATGCTGGCAGGCGCTTCGGGGATGGCAGTGTCAGTCTCTTCAATTAAAATTGGTTCTGGTATTTTTATTGCTTCGGCTTCCAAAGTTTGTTCCCTGAAGGGCTCTGAAGGCCCAGCTTCAGCTTCGGCTTGTTGCGTCGGAGCTTCAGAGGAAGCTTCAGCAATTTCAACACTCTTTTTTGGAGTTGTGCTTGAAGACTTAATTGTCTCCAAGACATCTAGTACATTTACCATTCTCTTCCTTTTTGGGGTCACCATTGGACCCTTTTGGATTTTTGCTGCTTCGACATTTACTACAGGACTTAAAATTTCTGATGCTTTTTCCTTAGACAGATTTTTCGCTTCTTCCATTTTTCCTGTCGATGGTGCTTTGGCCATCTCTGCAATTTCTGGCAGCAAGGTTGGCTGTTCAGCTTCGGCGGCCGAAGAAGTTTCTCCAGTGAACTCAGGCACCGAAGCTGGTTCAATATGGCGTGGTCGGTGTGTAAGGACCTTCAACCTTTTTCCTTTTGGTTCTGGCTCGCTAGGAGCGGTTCCAGCTTCTTCTTTTTCAGAGGTTATGTTTTTCCTTTTTTGCCTTCGGATGGGATAACAATAATCAGGGTAGAAGAACCCGACTGCATCAAACACTCGGTTCAGTCTCTTCTTTTTTCGGCCTCCGAAGGCTGCTGATAGTGCAGTATTTTCAGCCTTCGAATATGCCCCAAGTAATTCATCACTTAACGTTTCAATGCTTTTCAGCCACTCATCATCAGGTTCAATAAATTTATCTGCATATTTGAATGTGTACTTTAGTCTGACTAGTCCGCCTTCGTCGGACTCTTTGATGGTTTCCTTCGGCATTTCCCACTTTTCTGCAAGTGGCCATACCCTGAAGGCGATGTGTTCTTGGACCAAATCCCTTGTCCCAATAAACGAGCAAACTACCCCGAAGGCTCTTTGGCATTCTTCGGCGGCTTCGTCCATTTCGACCTTCGGCCTTCGAAGACCGAAGCGTTGCCAGATTGGGTGCATAATAATACTCTTCACATTCTCTTGAGCTGTTAGATCATTCTTTACATAAAACCATTCAGTCATCCAGGCTCCGGGCCACCTCTTCCGAAAGGTCGGCACAGGGCAGCTTGACCCGGAGCGGGCGCCGAAGCTGTAGCACCCAAAGTTGTTGTGGTATTGCTCTTTTCCCCAGGGCTTCGTCTCGTATAATAACTCATGAATGTTGCAGAAGCTTTTAGCGTTCGGTTCCAAACCTTGGCTTCTTGCAGCCCAGACAAAAATCCCCATTCTTATAATAGCTTCGGGAGTGAGTTGATGAAGGTAGACTTGGAATGTTTTTAGTACCTCAACAACAAAATTGCTCAGGGGGAATCGAAGCCCAGCCCTGAGGAAGCTTCGGAAAATCACAACTTCATCCTCTTCGGGGGTGGGAGAAGTCTTCTCCCCGGCATCAGCTCTCACAATAGATATGTCTCGGAAATATCGCCCCCTCATATTATCAATATGACTCTGCTTGATGGTCGTTTTCCCAAAAACTGTGTGACTTGGTCGCCACGGTCGATCTTCGGCCTCTTCCCCACCACTTTCCACATCATAGCTGTCGCTGTCATCAGAATCTTCAGATAAACCTTCGAGAATTTCCTTCGTAATTTTCTCTGTATTAGTCTCTGCCATCGCTATCAGGAACCCTAGATTCTTCTCCTCCTCGAGACTCAGCTTCGTCTCAGCAGGGATCTTCAGCTTCGTTTCAGCAGGGGTCTTCTTGCCTTCAGACATCTTCGGGAACGCTCAAAAATTCTTCCCGAGGCCGAAGCTTCGAAATCAAAAAGAACAGCAAATCTTAATGAACAAGCGCTAAAAATTTTAGTGGGCCGAAGCAAAAGGCAAGTGTGCGTATCAAATGAGTTCGCGATGTGATCTTATTTATACGCCTAGGGCGCTGAAAATTAAAAGGCCCCGCTTGTCAGTGAATGTTGCTATTCTAGCAAAGGGAAGGTGTTTTTTCGGACCTTCGGCTCAAGGCCTTCGTCCAAATCGCAATCTGAATTTATTATTTACAAATTAATATTGCGAGGGGCTACTGTTGGGGGCCTTCGTCCTCCGAAGGTCCTCAAAAACATGATTTGACAATGTTTCCCAAGTGGATTATATGAACAGGTATTTTCGGATTCAGAATTATGGATATGGAGCACGACCAGGACGAAGCCTGAACCAGACGAAGGTCGAGGGCGGCCGAAGCTGTGCGCAGGGAAGCTTCGGCGCGTTGGCATACGAGAGAACCGACTTAAAGATGAAAAGACTTCGGGGGCCTCGACAGATTTCCATAAACTGTTAACAAATGTAATGGACATGAATGTAATTTTACGTGGGCTGCGTCCCGCGTCTATAAATAGATGAACAGTACTCCCGTACTGTTCACGCTGACTTGGCATTCTGCTTTTGCGTCACACTTATACTTTATACCTTCTTTCAGGACCGAAGGTACATTTGTAATTTGAAATCATTTCTATTTTTCCATGTTAATAAAATAGAAATGATTTTATGTTGTTTATATTATATTTCGTGCTTTATATAAGTCCTTCGTCATTACCCATTATAATTACGAAGGTATGTCCCTTATGACCTTCGTCCGAAATTCATTATTTCCCGAAGGGGCATAATGTTTCGAAGGACGAAGGACTTTAACATTTAACACTTTTTATGTTGCCTTGTTCTTAACTCTTAGCATTTGAGAACAAGTCCCCAACAGTTACAGTGCCTTATTTGGGCAGCCTCGTTCGAGTCATAGTCCTAGTCCCCCACCTGTGGTGCCTGTGCTCCAAATTCAAAAATGTCCCATATGTTTTCGTGGAGTGAGGTTAGATGATGCCTCATTTTATCACTCCACATACAATAATTTTCACAATCAAAATATGGTGGTTTGCCTAAGGGAACGGAAAGTAGAGGAGCGTGTTTGGAAATACGGGGATAGCGTAGGGGTATCTTACTATACTTCTTACGCTCATGACGCTTAGAAGTAGTGGACGACTCGGTGCCGGAGGTGGAGGGTGTTGAAAAATCGATCTCGTAGTAGACCACCTTTTTCATCTTCTTTTTCTTCTTGTCACCCCTCCTATGTGACTTGATGGAGGAAGAGGATTCCTCCTTGTACTTGTTGCCAGACTCCCTTGAGAGAGTCTTCCCCGAGCCCGTGGGCTTTTCGCCGGTCATGATCTCCCTCTTGACATGATCTCCAGACATCACTTCGAGTTTGTTAGACTCTTAATGAAGCACTGGCTCCGATGCCAATTGAAAGTCGCCTAGAGGGGAGTGAATAGGCGAAACCTGAAATTTATAAACTTAAACACACACTAAGGCTGGGGTTAGCGTTAGAATTAAATCCGAGTGCAGAAGATTGTTTCTCTTGCCACGAGTTGCTCAAATGATGTGGATGACGTTTGGGAGCAAACTCAAATCAATATTGGCAAGGAAACTTTAGAGAGAGGAAAGAGGGAAAACAAATCAAGTGGAAATCAACACAAGTGGACACGGTGATTTGTTTTACCGAGGTTCAGTTCCAAAGAACCTAATCCCCGTTGAGGAGGCCACAAAGGCCGGGTCTATTCCAACCCTTTCCCTCTCTCAAATGGTCACTTAGACCGGATGAGCCTTCTCCTTAATCAATCGGGTCACTAAGATCCCACAAGGACCACCACACACTTAGGTGTCTCTTTCTAGCTTTACAAAGCACTGAAGAATAAGAATGGAAAGGAGAGAAGGCAATCCAAGCAACAAGAGCCCAAATGAACACAAAAACTCTCTCACTCAAGTCACTAAGTGGTTGAGTCGATTTTGGGACTTGGAGAGGATTTTGATCTATTGAATGTGTCTTGGAGTGTAGTCTTTTGCTCTTGTATTGAATGTTGAATTCAGAACACTTGGATGGCTTTGAATGAGGTGGTTGGGGGTATTTATAACCCCCAACCACTTCCTAGCCGTTGGCTGTTTTTGCTGTCGATGGGCGCACCGGACAGTCCGGTGGCGCACCAGACACTGCACTGTTCATTGTACGGTGCATGCCACGTTAGCTATCCGCTAGGGTTTGGAGTAGTTGACCGTTGGCGTCTTCTGTTTTCAAGCGACACCGGACAGTCCGGTGGCACATCGAACATATCCGGTGCGTTCTAACTTCTCTGCTCTAACTTCTGACCGCACTATTCACTATGGTAGTCGATCGTTGACGCGTAGAAAGTCGTTGCTCCGTTGGCTCATCGGACAGTTTAGTGCACACCGGACAGTCCGGTGAATTATAGCGGAGCACGCCCAGCGAATTCTCGAGAGTGGCTGGTTTGATTGCGTACGGGCCTGGTGCACCGGACACTGTCCGATGCGCCATTTTCAGCACACTCTAAATCCTTTGCTCCAAATTTGATTGTGTTCCTTACCGAATTTCTTTCTTGGTTTATGCTGAGATAAATGATATCTAGACAAACTAGTTAGTCCATGTGGTTTGTGTTGGATGTCATCCACCAAAATCGATTATAGAAAATGATTAAGTCCATTCCCCTTTCAATGGGCATCTAAGGGACTAGAAGACATGATTGCATGCTTACACACAGGGTCTGCTTACATATTAGTCGATGCCATCATGGTGATAGCTCACATACATCTTTCTTCCTTTATCATATGGAGCACATTTTCTTACTTTATTAATTATTATATAGGGCGTGGCATTCGAAGTGCCAGCACAACATCACCTTTCCTTTGAGCCACTGTAATTGATCTATTGACAACATGCCCAACAAACTTTAGCTAGTGTAGGTGTCGTGTTGGTCCTACTCTGTAGGAGTAGTTCACAGGATTTTTAAAAGTTCAGTTTTTTCGTTAAAACCAGATCAAACTAGGTGTTGTTTGGTTCATATATTGATAACATAATGAGTAACCGATAACATTAAATTATGTTTGTTTAGGTCTAACTATAATCCATACCACACTAGAAATAGATACCGTCTTGGCTTATTTAAACTTGTTACCGCTGGTATTCGATTGTGAATCATTATCATTTACGTTATATACATTTCGTGAATCAAACGGTAACTATGTGGCTAACTAAATATTATTCAAAAAAACAAACTTAAAAAAACCAAAAAATCGATCCGAACTTCGATTAGCCCAATGCCCAATCCTAGATCTCCGCAGAACGCCTGTACCTAAGGCCCCCTTTGGTATAGCTCCTTCAAGAGCTGCTTCGTGGGTTTCTCCAAACAATTTACCAAACGCAGGGCTTTTTGATGGGATTCTCCTGCAAAATAGGAAGGAGCCTCTCCTCCAAACCTGCTGAAGCCAAGAGCCCAGAATTATAGCTTCTACCGGCTCACGTACACGGCATGGTCCCACAGAATAGTTAAAAACAAGTGAAACCCTTTTTCCCGTCGCTCTCTCCCTCAGGTGGAATAGCCTTGACGGTGCACAAGATGCAGCAACCTGAACAAATCAACGACGGCGGCGTCCATGCAACCGGAGCTAGAGGCATTCCAGCGGTCATCAATGGTGCCGGCGTGGCTGCCGGCCAGGAGGCCGTCGCGGCGAGGGCCGCACCTACCGGCGCTGCCAGGGGCACAACCAAGGTCGCAGCTCCCGACGCGGCCAAGCGTGTGCCTCCTGGCACGACAAGGCGCGCGGCTACCGGCGCGACGAGGGCTGCAGCTATCGGCGAGGTGACCGGTGCTGTCAGGGGCGCGCGACTGCTGTCCAAGCTGCCGGTGCGGTCAGGGGCACGGCTGCTGGCCAAGCTGCCGGCGCGGCTGTCAGCGCATCTAATACAGCACGGGCCATGGACAAAACTAGTACTTGGGCGAGCGTTTCTTGGTCGGCCACACTCCCACATCCGTTTCTTGGCTGATCCTTGGTGACAGGAGCACAACAATCTTTGACGCCATTCTGTTGCATCGAGACGGATGCAGCAACCAGTGCACAACCATTCATAGCAGGTTTCGGTGCTCCAACAAAGGTCACAGGAGGAGCAGGGTGACCGGACTGGTGGACTGGTGCTGCAAAAGTAGCACTTGGTCCAAATTGGCTCAACGATGATCCTTTATACGGAGGTCCTTCGGCGATGAGAACTGAACTTGATCAAACTGATGATCGTGTCGAAGAGGTGCCAGATCAGGTTACTACTGCTCGGCGTAAACGTGGTAGAGCAGCATCAAAGGCACTAGTACCCGCAACAGTCGCAATCGACATCGACCTCACCCAGGATTCAAGGTGATAAAATTATTTTTTGCTCTCTTATGATTTCTAGTTGTTAGTGCATATAGTATTTAAATTGATTCGAAATTATTGATGCATAGTGTGGCTGATTGGAGTGATGACAATGTAAGGATTGTTTGTGAGCTTTTTGCTGAAGAAACAAGAATCGGAAACCGTTCAAACACTCATTTGAATTCAGCTGGCTACAAAAATGTGATTCGAAGGTTTAAAGACAAAACCGGTATTTCATACACTAGAAAACAGTTCAAGAACAAATGGGAAAAGTTAAAAATTGACTATGGTATTTGGAAGAAATTAAATAAGCAAACAGGAATTGGATGGGATGAAGGTCACAAGAATATTGTGATGTCGGAGGAATGGTGGAGTAGGATGTCAAAAGTAAGTTCATGTACATAATTTGTGAACACCAGATTGTGATAGTTTATTTATGCTCCTCTTTTATTCATTGCAGCAAATCAAGGGGTCTGGTAGGTTCAAAGAAAAAGGTCTTTAGAATGAGGACCAACTAGAAATTATGTTTGAAAGTCTTCATAATACCGGGGATGACCATTGTTCTGCTTCTAGTGGTTTACTGCTGTCCCAACCCAATAATACTTCTACTATTGATCTTGAAGGGGAAGACGATGTTGATAATCAGGAGGATGATAGTGAACCAGAAGAGTTCTCACCTACTAGTGAGCAAACCAAGAGACCTGATAAAACAAATGTTAGCAAGGTAAAGAAACCTAAAACTGCAGTGGGACATTGGTTTCAAGAACAAATGGCGGTACTTGTGAAATAGAGTGAGAGAACAACTGCATCTGCTGAGTCTATTGCTATGAGTCAAGATAATAATGGATGTTCCATTGCAGATGTGATGAAACTGGTGAAAGAATGTGGTGCAACTCCTGACACAAATGAGCATTTGTTGCTACTCTAGTGCTAGTCAAGAGGACTGAAAAAGAGATGTTTATGACCTTAGATACTCCAGAAGAAAGGTTTTAGTGGTTGAGGAGGAAGTACGAGTGGATGACTAGAAATGATGTCGCGAAATAGATTGATTTGTGTGTTATAAGACTTAATTATTGAAGCGTCCCCAATCCTATGGGACTCAAATGTGATACAATTACTAGTCCCAGGAGGCTAGTAAACACATTTATACATCAGATGATACCAAATCTGCTTAAACGAGACAAACCTACAAAGGTGGCGAGCAACTTTAAGAGTTGGTCCACAACTCGGGACATATCATCAGAGTGGGGCTGAAGCAGCCCGATATACGCAGCGAAGCAAATCAGCGGTCCAACAGCCACAGGCAAGGTTGGGAAAAGTCGTAACTCTTACCCGATCTCCTTTTCTAAAAAACAACAAATAAGCAAGGGTGAGTACAAACATACTCAGCAGCCCACCTTCACCCACGGAATGGGGAAATCAGATATAATGCATGGAATATGTGGAGCTCAGGATATTTTGCAGAAACAGCAATATTTTATGCAGGGTTGTTTTGAAAAACATTTTGTATTTTTGCAAAGCGCATCCTCTCCAAAAGGAGCAGGAAGTTTTTCAATATTAGAACAAAATCCCCTAGACTAAACCATCCAGGTATCTCAGCAGTTTCCCACTGGTTTTCATTTTCGAAAACAGCTACTGGACTTCCCGTCCACCATAGCTCACGGCTCAACTGCCGAACTTTTTAAAAACCACTTTTCTCAAGCGCACCCTTTTTTTGAAAACAAACACTAGTTGCCATACCAGACCAGACTCGTCCATTCCTGTGGACACAGACTATTCGAATAGGTTTTCAAACTCTGCGCAGAGGTGTACACTTTACCCACTAGTCCGGCTCTGCGATCTCATGATCAATGAGATCCCAATCCGAATCTCTTTCTTTCCTCGCACGTCCTAACCTTAACGGTTATACCGGAAGGAGTCAGGCCACCGCCATGTCCAAACCGGACAAAACATTCCCCCTCCTTATCCTCCCGGTGCTCCCTAGCCTTCATAACCCTGGGGTTGGACCGTACGAGTTCAGATTGAGTGACTGCCCACACAATCTCGAGTGGTTGTACTTATCATGAGTACAGGTAGTGAAAGATGACAAACCGGTCCTTATAAGAGGGGACAATCATTCTGCTCAAGCCTAAATGTAATACTCCAAGTTGTATACCAAGAATAATAGAGAGTTAGCCTCAAATTCTATGTGCCTCATTTGCATCATAAGAAAAGAGCGCACACACACAATTTAGAGATTAAGTCAAACAAATGATAAAAAAATGCATCATGCTGGAGTTTTTATGTTTGTGCATTAAATAAAATAATAAAAATAATAATAAGGATAATAAGATAATAAATACTAGAAGTTAAATCAAACCCTAAATTAAAATTTGGGTTTTGAAAAGGAGAAGAGAAATGATATATATATAAAAATAAAATAAAATAATATAATTATATCTCTAAAACTGGTAATTTAACTTCACCATATGATTTGGGAATAAATTCGGCCCAAGTTTGATTTGAAACTTGAATTCAAATTTGGATTAGAAAATGGTGAAAAAGGAATGAAAAAAAAGATAAAACAAAACCCAGGTAATGGGCCTCGTACCTCACTTTTAGCCCAGCGAACCATTCCAGACACGTGGCCCATATCCCAGTCCACCGCGCGTGCACGCCCACCTTCCATGCGGGGCCCACTGCTCGGTCTCTGCGGCGCGCGCTGCGTGCAGTAGAAGGGGTCGCCGACCGTCTGGGTCCACTGCCCAGCGTTCGTCGCGCTCGCGTCTACACTGATCAGTGGGTCCCCCCTGGCAGTGGCCTGACCGCTTCTTCCCCGCGGAACTCGCCAACGGAAGCCAGTCCGCCCAGCTTTGGTCGCCACGATTACCGGACCACCAGGGTCGCCAGCTTGCGATGGTCTCCTCTGCTACATCCGGGTCTCGGGGTATATAGCTCACCTTGGACCACGCCTAGTCCCCCATCGATTTAGGGCATCACTACACCATTAGCGCGTTGGGTGGGCTGAGGTTTCCGCCGCCGTCATCGTCGGGCAAGAAAACGGGTGCTCGCGCCTCAGAGTTTGGGTCAGCGTGCTCGCGAAGAGATCCCGGAGGTGTTCGCGGACCCCGCTGCCCCAGAACTCAAATCGTTCCACCGTAATTTCTCGTCGCCGCCTTGCGCATCGCCTAGATCCGCCGCTCGCCGTGGCCAAGACTATCTGCGGCGAATCATGGGGTAAGCTCACGTTCATCGCATTCCTCTTGCTTAGGGCATCGAGTAGGGCCCCTCGAATCGGAGCGTTACGTGCGGAGCTGAGCTTTGGGGATGTCCCAACCATGGCGCCGCCGCGCCGGGTGCTCCGTCGTGCCTGTTCACCGGGAAGAGCAGGCGATGGGGAGTGGCGCGATGGATGCCGTCGATCTCAAGATTGGCGGATAGGATTAGATCTGGGGAGGGTGGGTTTTTGTGCCGTGGATCATAGGATGGACGGCCGAGATCAAAACCAGGAATACCTCTTCGCGTTATAAAATCAGAGCCCTCGGTTTGGGATCGTGTGGCCCAGATCTGAGCGGGAGTTCATAAAGCGCGAATCTAATCGTAGCCGTAGATCGTCGATCGGGCGGCCGAGTCTCGCCCGTACCCCTTCGCGGGTCAATTTTTCTAAAGAGACCCTCACCTCTCTGGAAATCAACCCGCCATCCGTATAGACTGTTCCCTGAGTCTGGGGTATTTTGTGCCAGGGCCCCTGAGTTTTCTGGGATTCGAGGCCTAGTCCAGGGAATATTAAAAAACAGAGAATTGATATTAGAAATTCGTTTTTAATACAAAAACAATTCTAGAAATTTGTATAATTCATAGAAAATGCATAGGAACTCCAAATTGGTCCGTTCCAGTTCCTAAATTTTTGTAATAATATTGTCTACCCATTAGTGCCTCTGTTCTAACATGACAAACACATTAAAATTATTCTTTCACTTAATCTTGTATTAAATGCATAAAACCCTAGAAAATCCATAACTTAAAATATATAACTCCAAATTTAGTGATTCCAGTTCCTATGATTTCATTTTAATGTGTAGATTTTTACTGTGTATTATACTTACATGTTTGGTGCAATGTTAATTTTTGCTATACTATGTATGTATTGTGTTGATGCGAGTAGACGAGCAAGCCACTGTGGAAACTGAGGTTCAACAAGTAGAGATAGCTGAGCAGGAGCTCATTGAAGGCAAGTTGTGCCCTTGATCACTTACTTTTCCCAGCCATGTTCTTATTAATTTTAATGAGCTGCATAGGTTAATTTTGATGGGAGCCTTTATGTTACCCCAGTTTTGATTACCTCTATACCTTGTTCACCCCTGAAATATTTTTGGGTAGTACTTGCTATTGCTTTATGTGGATTGGGTATGGAGATATACTATTCATGATTATTCTGTTATTATCTTGTTATTATTGCTGTTCATGTTAAGATCATTAAATTAATGGGAACATGGAGCGACCACCCGGGAAAACAGTGCTACCACAAGGGTTTAATGGGACGCCCTTGGCTGATTAACTAGGAAAGCTAGTGGAGGGCTACCTTACCCGAAAGGGGCAAGGGCAGTAGGGGAGTGGTCAGTGTAGGGAGGTCCTTGTTTGATTTTGCTGCGATGGCGGTCAGGCAAGAACCCTGCACTGGAGCTTCCTATAAACTGTAGCGGGTAGTCTGAAGCTAGTGGAACTTTGTAAAGGCCTCGTAGTGTTACCCTGCCTCGCTTCCTTGGTAGAGGTGTATGGGATTCATGACCCCTTGGCAGATGGGTAACACGGCTTGTGGGTAAAGATGCGCAACCTCTGCAGAGTGTAAAACTAGTATACTAGCCGTGCTCACGGTCATGAGCGGCTCGGACCCTCACATGATTAACTATGGAACTTAAGTTTAATTTGACATTTGCATCGCATTTGGGATTATTTTACTATCACTGTTCTTTATTATTATTAAGGTTTGGTATTTACTTACACTTAGTAATTGCTAATAAAATTTTAACCAACTCATAAAAGCAATGCTCAGCCTCAGCCTTTATTTCTTTGATTAGCCTTACACTACATGAACTCCCACCTTTGGTGAGTTCATGCCACATTATTCCCCACGACTTGTTGAGCTATGAACGTATGTGAGCTCACTCTTGCTGTCTCACACCCCCCCCCCCACAGGAGAAGAACAGGTGGTCGAAGAGGAGCCGCCTAACACTGAGGAGTTCGATCTGATCTAGGTGGCGTTTCTCAGTTGACAATGGCGCCGTCGATCCTTAGTTCGTTTTATATTTACTATTTTATTTTGTAATAAGTCTTCCGCTATGTAATAAATACTCTGATGTTTTATGACATTTATCTCTATACACTCTGTTATTATATATGTTGTCTTCTTTGGCGCATGTATGAGATGCACCCGGCTTTGTCCTTTAAAACCGGGTGTTACAGAAGTGGTATCAGAGGAAATGTTGACTGTAGGACGAAACCTAGATAGAAATGGATAAAACCCTTACCTACTTACCTTACTCTGATTCTTTCTACACTTATCTTGATCCTGTCTCACCTTCTACTGTTCTACTCTGATCATTCTTACCTTTTCTACTCTTGGACAAGATGGATTTCACACCTTGGAATCCCTACCCCTAGGATATTTTTAAGGGATAGGAAGCCTATGTAACACCCGGTTTTAGAGAACAAAGCCGGGTGCATCTCATACATGCGCCAAGAAGACAACATATATAATAACAGAGTGTATATAGAGATAAATGTCATAAATCATCAGAGTATTTATTACATAGCGGAAGTCTTATTACAAAATAAAGATAAATATAAAACGAACTAAGGATCGATGGCGCCAATGTCGACTGAGAAACGCCACCTAGATCAGATCAAACTCCTCAGTGTTAGGCAGCTCCTCCTGAACCACCTGCTCTTCTCCTGTGGGGGGGGTGTGAGACAGCAAGAGTGAGCTCACATACGATCATAGCTCAACAAGTCGTGGGGAATAATGTGACATGAACTCACCAAAGGTGGGAGTTCATGAAGTGTAAGGCTGATCAATGAAATAAAGGCTGAAGCTGAGCATTGCTTTTATAAGTTAGTCAAAATTTTATTAGCAGTTACTAAGTGTAAGTAAATACCAAACCATAGTAATAATAGGTAAAAGAAATAATAAAATAATCCCAAATGCAATGAAATGACAGGTTAAGTTTAGTTCCATAATTTAATCATGTGAGTGTCCGAGCCGCTCATGACCGTGAGCACGGCTAGTATACCAGTTTTACACTCTGCAGAGGTTGCGCATCTTTACCCACAAGTCGTGTTACCCATTTGCCACAGAGTTGATCAGACTCCATACACCTCTACCTAGGAAGCGAGGCAGGGTACCACTACGAGGCCTTTACAAAGTTCCACTAGCTTCAGACTACCCGCTACAGTTTATGGGAAGATCCAGTAAAGGGTTCCTGGCTGATAGCCATCGCAGCAAAATCAACCAGGGACCTCCCCGCACTGACCTCTCCCCTACTGCCCTTGCCCCTTTCGGGTAAGGTAGCCCTCCCCTAGCTTTCCTAGTTAATCAGCCAAGGGCGTCCCATTCCACCCTTGTGGTAGCACTGTTTTCCCGGGTGGTTCTCCATGTTCCCATTAACATAATGATCTTAACATGAACAGTAAAGAATAACACAGATAATAAAAAGTATAACAATGAGTGATGAATATCTCTATACCCAAATCCACGTAAAGCAATAGCATGTACTACCCAAAAACTTTAGTAGTAAAACCAGTGGTGAAGCAAGGTATAAAGATAGTCAAATCTAGGGTATCCTATTGGGTCCCAGCAAAATTATCCTATGCAGATCATTATGAATAATAAGAACATGAATGGGTAAAAGAAGTGATCAAGGGCACAACTTGCCTTCAACGAGCTCCTGCTCAGCTGTCTCAACTTGTTGAAGCTCTGGTTCCACAGTGGGTTGCTCGTCTACTCGCATCAATACAATACATACATGGCATAGCATAAATTAACATCACATCAAACGTGCAAATAAAATATACAGTAATAAACTAGACATTAAAATAAGATTACAGGAACTGGAATCATTAAATTTGGAGTTATATATTTTAAGTTATGGATTTTCTAAGGTTTTATGAGCTTAATACAAGATTAAGTACCAAAATAATTCCAATTTGCTTTTCATGCCAAAACAGTGGCACAAATAGACAGACAATAATATTATGAAAATTTAGAAACTGGAATGGACTAATTTGGAGTTCATATGCATTTATTATGAATTAAACAAGTTTTGACATTTATTTTTGCACTAAAAATTAATTTCTGATATTAATTTCTGATTTTTAAAGTTCTCTGGATCGGGCCTCAAATACAGGAAACCGCAGGGGGTCTCGGGTAAGAATTCTACAGACTCAGCGCACTATACAGGTGGACCGCGGGTTGATTTCCGCAAAGTCCAGGGACTCTTTAGTGAATTGGCCATCGCGAAGGGGTATCGTCTTACACTGGCCGCCCGATCAACATCTAACGGCTGAGATTAGATCCAACCCGCGCTGAGTCGGTATGCAACGATGACCCTCGGATCGGAGATCGACGGTCGAGGGAGTACCACGCCTATGACTTAGCCTAGCCCTCAGATCAAAAATTTGCGGCGACGATTTTTATTCCCGAAGCGGTACGCGAGCTTCTAATCACAGCCCTCCGTCATCAGATCAACGGACACGGCGCCTCCGCACCCCTGATCTAATCCTGGCCCTACATCTAGATCCAACGGCGCACGATCCGTCGTCCACCTCTGATGAGCTGCGGCGGCGCACGCTGTCCCGCGGCGAATACCCCATCGCCGGAATCCGGGCTCGACGATTTAGCGCACGATTCGTGATTCTATCGGGTCCTTCACTATCGCAGGGAGCAAACGAACTCGGGAGAGGGTTTACTCACCGGAGCTGGCGACCAGACGAAGCCACCCGCGGCGCACGGCGGATCTCGGCCGAGACGAAGGCTCCGGCGAGGAATTTGCCGCAGCAACCCCACAGCACACCGCCTGCAGTCCGCCCGGTCAGGTTCCCGATGACCCGAAGGACGTTCCCGACCCACTCCTTCCTCCAAAGGCGCGCGATACCGGAGTATTGATCGTGGCGTCGACGGCGGCCAATCCTTTCTCGGGCAGAACTCTCCAATGGTGGCTAGTCTCTCGGTGGTTTAGAACACGGCGAGCGCGGAGCAATTGAGGAGGAGGCGGGGCCGTTTGAGGTTTTAATCCCCACGATCGGAGTCGGTCAACGGCGAAATTCGCGGGGAAGATCCGAGCAAGTCCGCACGAGCAGCGCCCCGTTCGGGAGGTTGTTGACGACGCTGACTTGTGGGGCCAAGCCGTCAGCGTCTCGCGGAGAAGTGTTCTGCGCGCAGGAACCGGCTGCCAGGCGGGGCCCACGGGTCGGCGAAACAGATGAGAAGGCGCGCGCGCGGGAGCGGAATCAACTTGGGCCGCGCGAGGTGGTTGGCTTAGTGGGCCGAATCCTGAGGGAGGGAGCCCAGGCAGGGTTTTAACCTTTTCTATTTTATTTTCTACTTTCCTTTCTCCATTTCCAAGTTAAATTTGAATTCAAACTTAAATTCAAACTTCTATGCAGATTTTGTGCTCAGATTATATTGTGAATTTAAGAAGTATTTGTTTGGGAAATATAAGGTTTATTTATGTTTTGTACACTTTCTTTTCCAAATTTCCAAGTTTATGAATTAGGGAAAAACTTCCTTTTTATTATTAATGTGTTTTTATCATTATTATTAACATTATTATTTTATTTAATGCACAAACAATAACACTTCAACATGTTGCACATTTTTTTTATCATTTGTTGGAATTAAACTCTTAAATTTTGTGTAGGCTCTTTTCATGATGCACATGAGACATACAAAATTGAGAAAAATTCTCTCTATTATTCTTGATATACAACTTGGAGTATTACAAATCCTACCCCCCTTAAAAATAATCTCGTCCTCGAGATTTAAGAAGGACTAGGGAAAAGATGGGGAAAATCTATGCGAAGCTCTTCTTCTCTTTCCCAAGTAGCTTCATCTTCACCATGGTGACTCCATTGAACTTTGCACATCTTTATCACCTTATTTCTTGTAACTCGAGTCAGAGTGTCCAAAATCTTGATAGGGTACTCAGCATAAGTCAGGTCATCTTGAACACTAAGGTCTTCCATTGGTAACTGCTCCTCAGGTACCCTGAGGCACTTCTTTAGCTGAGATACATGAAACACATCATGTACATCTGACAGATGATCGGGTAACTCCAGTTGATATGCAACTTCACCCACTCGCTTTAAGATCAAGAAAGGTCCAATGAAGCGAGGGGATAACTTTCCTTTAACTTTAAATCTCCTCATACCACGAAGTGGTGACACCTTCAAGTAGACATGATCACCCTCCTTAAACTCCAGGAGTCTTCTCCTATTATCAGCATAGCTCTTTTGCCTTGATTGTGCAATCCTCAAATTTTCTCTTATCATTCGAACTTGCTCTTCTGCCTCTTGAATCAATTCAGGCCCAAAGAACTGTCTTTCTCCAGTCTGATCCCAATATAATGGAGTCCTGCATTTTCTACCATACAGAGCTTCAAATGGTGACATCTTCAAACTAGCCTGGTAGCTATTATTATAAGAAAACTCAGCATATGGTAAACTCTTTTCCCAACTGCCACCATGTTTAAGAGCACAAGCTCTTAACATATCCTCCAGCACTTGATTAGTTCTCTCTGTCTGTCCATCAGTCTGGGGATGGTAGGCTGAACTGAAATTCAACTTTGTATCCAAACTCTCATGCAACTTCTTCCAAAACCGAGAAGTAAACTGTGATCCTCGATCAGACACAATCTTCTTAGGCACTCCATGTAGACAAACTATCCGAGTCATATACAATTCTGCTAGCTTGGCTCCCGTATAATTAGTCCTTACAGGTATGAAATGAGCCACCTTTGTCAATCTGTCCACAATTACCCAAATAGAGTCATATCCTGCTGGAGTGCGGGGTAGTCCAACAATAAAATCCATACCAATTTCTTCCCATTTCCACTCCGGTATCTTCAATGGGTGCAATAATCCAGCGGGTCTTTGATGTTCGGCCTTGACTCTTTGACATACATCACACTTAGCCACATGAGCAGCCACATCTCTTTTCAGTCCATACCACCAATACTTTCGCTTCAAATCTTGATACATCTTAGTACTTCCAGGGTGGATGGAGTAATCAGAATCATGAGCTTCTTTCAATATAGTCTCACGGAGGCTATCGATCTCCGGAACACATATCCGATCTTTGAACCATATAGTACCTTGCTCATCCTCCGTGAACTCCGGAACTCTTCCTTCAGTAATAAGATCCTTGATCTCTTGAATCTTAACATCACCAACCTGACCTTTACGAATCTCTTGCTCCAGGGTAGGTTCCAACTCAATGGTAACTCCTTCAGTATGAGTAACAATTCCCAGGTTGAGCTTCTCAAAATCTTTCGCTAATTCATCGGGTAGCTGGACAACGAAAGCGGAGTGAACATGTTCCTTCCGACTCAAGGCATCTGCGACCAAATTCGCCTTGCCCGGGTGATAGTGAATCTCCAAATCATAATCCTTGATGAGCTCCAACCAACGACGTTGTCTAAGATTGAGATCCTTCTGAGTGAATATATACTTCAAACTCTTGTGATCCGTATATACTTGGCACTTAGTTCCCATAATGTAGTGTCTCCAAATCTTAAGTGCATGCACAACCGCTGCTAATTCCAAGTCATGAGTGGGGTAGTTCAATTCATGCTTCCGCAACTGACGAGATGCATAGGCAATCACATGTCCATCTTGCATGAGCACACATCCAAGTCCTTGGCCACATGCATCACAATAAATATCAAATCCTTTCTGCAAGTCTGGCATAACCAATACTGGAGGTGACATCAATCTTTCCTTCAATTGATCAAAGCTCTCTTGACATTTCTCATCCCACTTAAATTCTTTTCCTTTCTCCAAAAGCGATGTCATAGGCTTGGCAATCTTAGAGAACCCTTCAATAAATCTCCGATAATATCCTGCGAGTCCCAAGAAACTCCGAATCTCCGTAACAGTAGTGGGTACTCTCCACTCCATTATCTCCTTAACCTTAGCAGGATCCACTGCTATTCCTCCATTAGAAATAATATGACCAAGGAATGGCACCTTGTCAATCCAAAACTCACACTTGCTGAACTTAGCGTAGAGCTCATTATCTCGTAACTTCTGTAGCACCAATCTCAGATGTTGTTCATGATCACTTTCATTCTTAGAATAGATAAGAATATCGTCGATGAATACCACGACGAATCTGTCCAAATACTCCATAAACACCTTATTCATCAAATTCATGAAGTAAGCTGGTGCATTGGTTAGTCCAAACGACATAACAGTAAACTCATATAGTCCATATCGAGTTGAGAAAGCCGTCTTAGCAATATCCGATGGTCTAATCTTCATCTGATGGTATCCCGATCGGAGATCAATCTTCGAGAATACCCTGGCTCCTCTCATCTGATCAAATAAATCCTCAATGCGGGGCAACGGATACTTGTTCTTCACCGTAACATCATTAAGAGATCTATAATCCACACACATCCGTTGCGATCCATCCTTCTTCTGCACAAATAACACCGGTGCTCCCCACGGTGAGGAACTTGGACGAATATAGCCAGCTTCTTGTAACTCCGTCAACTGCTTCTTCAGTTCCTTCAACTCCTCTACGGACATTCTATATGGCCGTTTAGAAATAGGGGCGGTTCCAGGTAAGAGATCAATAACAAACTCGACTTCTCTATCAGGTGGCATCCCTGGTAACTCCTCTGGAAAGACATCCGGAAAATCTCTAACCACCCGGATGTTGTCACCAACAAACTCCTCCGGCATAAAGAACATTGCACGCATGGATGAGGAGGTTACTGCAATGTTAACTTGAAACCTTTCTCCTTTAGTAGTAGTGAGTTCTATGGTACCCCTACCACATGCTATAACGGCCTTTGCCTTTCTTAGCCATGACATACCCAGGATCAAATCTATACTGCTTGACTCTAATATTATAGCAGTGGCCCCAAATTCTCTACCCATAATAGTCAATGTCAATCTACGTGTCATTTGATTTGCCTCAACAGGCCCTTTAGGAGTAATTACTATCAGGGGTTTTCTCATATTTAGCAGCGGTATTTCATTTGTGTTGGCATATCTAGCAGACATGAATGAATGTGTAGCACCAGAATCAAATAATATGGTTGCAGGAATTGCATTAACATAAAACATACCAATTACGAGGTCACCACCATCAGGAGTATCATCAACGCTGACTTGATTCACCCTGGCTATAGAATATCCCTTGCCAGGGGTCTGTTGCTTGTTCTGAGTTGGAGTAGTAGCAATCCTTTGTGGGCAGACATTTGCATAGTGACCAATCTTCCCACACTTGTAACATTGAGTGCCCGGACTCTGTCCTGAAAACTTCGTCGGGGTGCCAGTGGGAGTAGCCTGTCGAGGAGGTGGAGTCCTCAGTGGTGATTGCTGAACTGGGCGTGGTCCTCCTGGTCGAGTCGGTGTACCCTGTGGTGAACTGTAGCGAGGACGAACACTGCTGCTACCCTGTCCTTGTGAGATAGCCTTCCTCTTCAAATCACCCAATTGAACACGCTTGTGTTCAATAGCAAGAGCCTTATCCAATAGCCTCTGAAATGATGGAAAAGTGTGTGCCACTAGTGCATACTGCAAGGGTCCATTAAGTCCTTCAATGAAGTGCTCCTGCTTCCTCTCATCCTCAGCAACTTCTTCAGGGGCATATCTGGATAGCTGAATAAACTTGTCGCGGTACTCGCTGACTGACATGTTGCCTTGCTTCAGTGACAGAAACTCCTTCTTCTTGATCTTTATCATCCCAGCAGGAATATGGTAGTTCCTGAACTGCGTACTGAACTCTGCCCAAGTAATAGTATCAGCCGCATCATGGGCAGCAGTATAAGAATCCCACCAGTCAGCAGCAGGACCAGTCAGACGTCCAGAAGCATATAACACCTTCTCCCGGTCAGTGCATTGGGCAATATTCAGCATCTTCTCAATTGACTTCAACCAATCATCCGCGTCAAGTGGATCTGGCGAGCTGGCGAAGGTTGGTGGCTTGTGACTCATAAACTCCCGGTGCTTGTCACGAGGTGGAACTGGTGGTGGTGGTGGAGGCAGTGGCACTTGCTGCTGTTGCTGCTGTTGTTGAAGTTGTTGTTGCAGCTGCTGTTGTTGCGCCCTCCTTTCTTGACGTATCTCATCTCTCTCCTGGCGCAACTCCTGTCGTATATCTTCTCTTTCTTGACGCATCTCCTGGCGTTCTTGCTGCATCTGGGCACGCATATCAGCCATGGTGTCCGCCATTTGCTGCATCACCGCCATCTGAGCAGCAACCAGTGGGTCAACACCGCCTGGTGGAGGATTAGGAGGATTCATCCCGGCAGGTTGTGGCTGAGGTTGTCTTCGAGTGTGTTGGTTAGGAGGCAAATCAATTCCACCACCCCTCCTGGTATTGACCATCTGAGTTAGATACATATGGTAAGAAAGAGCAGTAGACAAGGCAGTAATTACAATCGTGTTACTTTGGGGGTTTTATTAGCTAAGCAGATTAGTTTGTCACCTACTAAAGCTAATACAATACCTTATAGTGGTACATGCTAAGATGTCCATCCATACTATTTCAATCAATCAAAGAAGCAAATCAGGCATTGATCATCAGAACAATCAACCAACATTTTAAAATAGAGAAAATAGTTTTAATTTTGTCTTAGGTTCCCTATCTCTTAAAATGTCATAAGGGTAGGGATTCCAAAGTTTGAAATCCATCTTGTCTCAGAGTAGAAAAGATAAGATTGATCAGAGTAGAACAGTAGAAGGTGAGACAGGATCAAGATAAGTATAGAAAGATTCAGAGTAAGGTAAGTGTAGAATGATTCAGAATGAGATAAGTAGGTAAGGGTTTGTCCATTTCTATCTAGGTTCCGTCCTACAGTCAACATTTCCTCTGATACCACTTCTGTAACACCCGGTTTTAGAGAACAAAGCCGGGTGCATCTCATACATGCGCCAAGAAGACAACATATATAATAACAGAGTGTATATAGAGATAAATGTCATAAATCATCAGAGTATTTATTACATAGCGGAAGTCTTATTACAAAATAAAGATAAATATAAAACGAACTAAGGATCGATGGCGCCAATGTCGACTGAGAAACGCCACCTAGATCAGATCAAACTCCTCAGTGTTAGGCAGCTCCTCCTGAACCACCTGCTCTTCTCCTGTGGGGGGGGGTGTGAGACAGCAAGAGTGAGCTCACATACGATCATAGCTCAACAAGTCGTGGGGAATAATGTGACATGAACTCACCAAAGGTGGGAGTTCATGAAGTGTAAGGCTGATCAATGAAATAAAGGCTGAAGCTGAGCATTGCTTTTATAAGTTAGTCAAAATTTTATTAGCAGTTACTAAGTGTAAGTAAATACCAAACCATAGTAATAATAGGTAAAAGAAATAATAAAATAATCCCAAATGCAATGAAATGACAGGTTAAGTTTAGTTCCATAATTTAATCATGTGAGTGTCCGAGCCGCTCATGACCGTGAGCACGGCTAGTATACCAGTTTTACACTCTGCAGAGGTTGCGCATCTTTACCCACAAGTCGTGTTACCCATTTGCCACAGAGTTGATCAGACTCCATACACCTCTACCTAGGAAGCGAGGCAGGGTACCACTACGAGGCCTTTACAAAGTTCCACTAGCTTCAGACTACCCGCTACAGTTTATGGGAAGATCCAGTAAAGGGTTCCTGGCTGATAGCCATCGCAGCAAAATCAACCAGGGACCTCCCCGCACTGACCTCTCCCCTACTGCCCTTGCCCCTTTCGGGTAAGGTAGCCCTCCCCTAGCTTTCCTAGTTAATCAGCCAAGGGCGTCCCATTCCACCCTTGTGGTAGCACTGTTTTCCCGGGTGGTTCTCCATGTTCCCATTAACATAATGATCTTAACATGAACAGTAAAGAATAACACAGATAATAAAAAGTATAACAATGAGTGATGAATATCTCTATACCCAAATCCACGTAAAGCAATAGCATGTACTACCCAAAAACTTTAGTAGTAAAACCAGTGGTGAAGCAAGGTATAAAGATAGTCAAATCTAGGGTATCCTATTGGGTCCCAGCAAAATTATCCTATGCAGATCATTATGAATAATAAGAACATGAATGGGTAAAAGAAGTGATCAAGGGCACAACTTGCCTTCAACGAGCTCCTGCTCAGCTGTCTCAACTTGTTGAAGCTCTGGTTCCACAGTGGGTTGCTCGTCTACTCGCATCAATACAATACATACATGGCATAGCATAAATTAACATCACATCAAACGTGCAAATAAAATATACAGTAATAAACTAGACATTAAAATAAGATTACAGGAACTGGAATCATTAAATTTGGAGTTATATATTTTAAGTTATGGATTTTCTAAGGTTTTATGAGCTTAATACAAGATTAAGTACCAAAATAATTCCAATTTGCTTTTCATGCCAAAACAGTGGCACAAATAGACAGACAATAATATTATGAAAATTTAGAAACTGGAATGGACTAATTTGGAGTTCATATGCATTTATTATGAATTAAACAAGTTTTGACATTTATTTTTGCACTAAAAATTAATTTCTGATATTAATTTCTGATTTTTAAAGTTCTCTGGATCGGGCCTCAAATACAGGAAACCGCAGGGGGTCTCGGGTAAGAATTCTACAGACTCAGCGCACTATACAGGTGGACCGCGGGTTGATTTCCGCAAAGTCCAGGGACTCTTTAGTGAATTGGCCATCGCGAAGGGGTATCGTCTTACACTGGCCGCCCGATCAACATCTAACGGCTGAGATTAGATCCAACCCGCGCTGAGTCGGTATGCAACGATGACCCTCGGATCGGAGATCGACGGTCGAGGGAGTACCACGCCTATGACTTAGCCTAGCCCTCAGATCAAAAATTTGCGGCGACGATTTTTATTCCCGAAGCGGTACGCGAGCTTCTAATCACAGCCCTCCGTCATCAGATCAACGGACACGGCGCCTCCGCACCCCTGATCTAATCCTGGCCCTACATCTAGATCCAACGGCGCACGATCCGTCGTCCACCTCTGATGAGCTGCGGCGGCGCACGCTGTCCCGCGGCGAATACCCCATCGCCGGAATCCGGGCTCGACGATTTAGCGCACGATTCGTGATTCTATCGGGTCCTTCACTATCGCAGGGAGCAAACGAACTCGGGAGAGGGTTTACTCACCGGAGCTGGCGACCAGACGAAGCCACCCGCGGCGCACGGCGGATCTCGGCCGAGACGAAGGCTCCGGCGAGGAATTTGCCGCAGCAACCCCACAGCACACCGCCTGCAGTCCGCCCGGTCAGGTTCCCGATGACCCGAAGGACGTTCCCGACCCACTCCTTCCTCCAAAGGCGCGCGATACCGGAGTATTGATCGTGGCGTCGACGGCGGCCAATCCTTTCTCGGGCAGAACTCTCCAATGGTGGCTAGTCTCTCGGTGGTTTAGAACATGGCGAGCGCGGAGCAATTGAGGAGGAGGCGGGGCCGTTTGAGGTTTTAATCCCCACGATCGGAGTCGGTCAACGGCGAAATTCGCGGGGAAGATCCGAGCAAGTCCGCACGAGCAGCGCCCCGTTCGGGAGGTTGTTGACGACGCTGACTTGTGGGGCCAAGCCGTCAGCGTCTCGCGGAGAAGTGTTCTGCGCGCAGGAACCGGCTGCCAGGCGGGGCCCACGGGTCGGCGAAACAGATGAGAAGGCGCGCGCGCGGGAGCGGAATCAACTTGGGCCGCGCGAGGTGGTTGGCTTAGTGGGCCGAATCCTGAGGGAGGGAGCCCAGGCAGGGTTTTAACCTTTTCTATTTTATTTTCTACTTTCCTTTCTCCATTTCCAAGTTAAATTTGAATTCAAACTTAAATTCAAACTTCTATGCAGATTTTGTGCTCAGATTATATTGTGAATTTAAGAAGTATTTGTTTGGGAAATATAAGGTTTATTTATGTTTTGTACACTTTCTTTTCCAAATTTCCAAGTTTATGAATTAGGGAAAAACTTCCTTTTTATTATTAATGTGTTTTTATCATTATTATTAACATTATTATTTTATTTAATGCACAAACAATAACACTTCAACATGTTGCACATTTTTTTTATCATTTGTTGGAATTAAACTCTTAAATTTTGTGTAGGCTCTTTTCATGATGCACATGAGACATACAAAATTGAGAAAAACTCTCTCTATTATTCTTGATATACAACTTGGAGTATTACAGCCTAAGACAAAATTAAAACTATTTTCTATATTTAAAAATGTTGTTTGATTGTTATGATGAAAAATGTCTGATTTGCTTCTTTGATTGATTGAGATATTATATATGGACATCTTAGTATGTGCCAGCGTAAGGTAATAAATTAGCTATGGTAGGTAAAACATTAATCTGCTTAGCTAATAAATCTCCCAATTTAACATGATTCGTAATTACTGCCTATTCTACTGCTTTCTCTTACCTTATGTATCTAACTCAGATGGTCAATACCAGGAGGGGTGGTGGAATTGATTTGCCTCCTAACCAACACACTCGAAGGATATATAGACAACCTCAGCCACAGCCTGCAGAGATGAATCCTCCTAATCCTCCACCAGGTGGAGTTGACCCACTGGTTGCTGCTCAGATGGCGGTGATGCAGCAAATGGCGGACACTATGGCTGATATGCGTGCACAGATGCAGCAAGAACGCCAAGAAATGCATCAGGAAAGAGAAGATATACGCCAGGAGTTGCGCCAGGAGAGAGATGAGATACGCCAAGAAAGGAGGGCGCAACAACAGCAGCTGCAACAACAACTTCAACAACAGCAACAACAGCAACAAGTGCCATTGCCTCCACCACCACCACTAGTTCCACCTTGTGATAAGCACCGAGAGTTCATGAGTCATAAGCCACCTACATTTGCAAGTTCGCCAGATCCACTTGATGCAGATGATTGGCTGAAAGCAATTGAGAAGATGCTCAACATTGCACAATGCACTGACCGGGAGAAGGTTTTATATGCTTCTGGACGTCTGATGGGTCCTGCTGCTGACTGGTGGGATTCTTATACTGCTGCCCATGATGCTGCTGATACTATTACCTGGGCAGAGTTCAGTACGCAGTTCAGGAACTACCATATTCCAGCTGGGATGATAAAGATCAAGAAGAAGGAGTTTCTGTCATTAAAGCAAGGCAACATGTCAGTCAGCGAGTACAGAGATAAATTCATTCAGCTGTCGAGATATGCTCCGGAGGAAGTCGCTGAGGATGAAAGGAAGCAGGAGCACTTTATTGAAGGACTTAATGGACCCTTGCAGTATGCACTGGTTGCACACACCTTTCCATCATTTTAGAGGCTACTAGATAAGGCTCTTGCTATTGAACACAAGCGTGTTCAACTGGGTGATTTGAAGAGAAAGGCTATCTCACAGGGACAGGGTAGCAGCAGTGTTCGTCCCCGCTACGTACCGCCACAGGGTACACCGACTCGACCAGGAGGACCACGCCCAGTTCAGTATGCTCCACAGGGGTCTCCACGTACACCACCTACTCGTCAGGCTGCTCCCACTGGCACCCCGACGAAGTTTTCAGGACAGAGTTCAGGCACTACTTGTTTCAAGTGTGGGAAGACTGGACATTATGCAAATGTCTGCCCACAGAGGATTGCTACTACTCCAGCTCAGAACAAGCAACAGACTCCTGGCAAGGGATATTCTATAGCCAGGGTTAATCAAGTCAGCGTTGATGATACTCCTGATGGTGGTGACCTCGTACTTGGTATGTTTTATGTTAATGCAATTCCTGCAACCATATTATTTGATTCTGGTGCTACACATTCATTCATGTCTGCTAGATATGCCAACACAAATGAAATACCACTGCTAAATATGAGAAAACCCATGATAGTAATTACACCTAAAGGGCCTGTTGAGGCAAATCAAATGACACGTAGATTGACATTGACTATTATGGGTAGAAAATTTGGAGCTACTGCTATAATATTAGAGTCAAGCAATATAGATTTGATCCTTGGTATGTCATGGCTAAGAAAGGCAAAGGCCGTTATAGCATGTGGTAGAGGTACCGTAGAACTCACTACCACTAAAGGAGAAAGATTTCAAGTTAATATTGCAGTAACCTCCTCATCCATGCGTGCAATGTTCTTTATGCCTGAGGAGTTTGTTGGTGACAACATCCGGGTGGTTAGAGATTTTCTGGATGTCTTTCCAGAGGAGTTACCAGGGATGCCACCTGATAGAGAAGTTGAGTTTGTTATTGATCTCCTACCTGGAACCGCCCCTATTTCTAAACGACCATACAGGATGGCTGTAGAAGAACTGAAGGAGCTTAAGAAGCAGTTAACTGAGTTGCAAGAGGCGGGGTATATTCGTCCGAGTTCCTCACCGTGGGGAGCACCGGTGTTATTTGTGCAGAAGAAGGATGGATCGCAACGGATGTGTGTGGACTATAGATCACTCAATGATGTCACGGTGAAGAACAAGTATCTGTTACCCCGTATTGAGGATTTATTTGATCAGATGAGAGGTGCTAGAGTATTCTCGAAGATTGATCTCCGATCGGGTTACCATCAGATGAGGATTAGACCGTCGGATATTCCCAAGACAGCATTCTCGACCCGATATGGATTATATGAGTTTACTGTTATGTCATTTGGATTAACCAATGCACCGGCTTATTTTATGAATTTGATGAATAAGGTGTTTATGGAGTATTTGGACAGATTCGTCGTGGTGTTCATCGACGATATTCTGATCTATTCTAGGAATGAAGGTGATCATGAACAACATCTAAGGTTGGTGCTACAGAAATTGCGAGATAATCAACTCTACGCTAAGTTCAGCAAGTGCGAGTTTTGGATTGACAAGGTGCCATTCCTTGGTCATATTATTTCTAATGGAGGAATAGCAGTGGATCCTGCTAAGGTGAAGGAGATTATGGAGTGGAGAGTGCCCACTACAGTTACTGAGATTCGGAGTTTCTTGGGACTCGCAGGATATTATCGAAGATTTATTGAAGGGTTCTCTAAAATTGCTAAGCCTATGACATCGCTTTTGGAAAAAGGAAGAGAATTTAAGTGGGATGAGAAGTGCCAAGAAAGCTTTGATCAATTGAAGGAGAGATTGATGTCACCTCCAGTATTGATTATGCCAGATCTGCAGAAGGGATTTGACATTTATTGTGATGCATGTGGCTAAGGACTTGGATGTGTGCTCATGCAAGATGGACATGTGATTGCCTATGCATCTCTTCAGTTGTGGAAGCATGAATTGAACTACCCCACCCATGACTTGGAATTGGCAGCCGTTGTGCATGCGCTTAAGATTTGGAGACACTACATTATGGGAACTAAGTGCCAAGTATATACGGATCATAAGAGTTTGAAGTACATATTCACTCAGAAGGATCTCAACCTTAGGCAACGCCGTTGGTTGGAGCTCATTAAGGATTATGACTTGGAGATTCACTATCACCCAGGCAAGGCGAATTTGGTTGCAGATGCCTTGAGTCGGAAGGAGCATGTTCACTTCGCTTTCGTTGTCCAGCTACCTGATGAATTAGCAAAAGACTTTGAGAGGCTCAACTTGGGAATTGTTACACATACGGAAGGAGTGACTATTGAATTGGAACCTACCTTGGAGCAAGAAATTCGTAAAGGTCAGGTTGGTGATGCCAAAATCTAGGAGATCAAGGATCTGATAACAGAGGGTAGAGGCCCAGAGTTCACGGAGGATGAGCAAGGCACGATATGGTTCAAGAATCGGATCTGTGTTCCCGATATTGATAGTCTTCAGGAAACCATATTGAAGGAGGCACATGATTCAGTTTATTCTATCCACCCTGGGAGCACTAAGATGTATCAGGATTTGAAGCAAAAGTATTGGTGGTATGGTTTAAAGAGAGATGTGGCTGCACATGTGGCTATGTGCGATGTATGCCAAAGAGTTAAAGCTGAACACCAGAGGCCAGCCGGACTACTGCATCCACTGAAGATACCTGAGTGGAAATGGGAAGAGATTGGCATGGACTTCATTGTTGGATTACCCCGCACGTCTGCTGGATATGATTCTATATGGGTGATTGTGGACAGGCTAACCAAGGTAGCCCACTTTATTCCAGTGAAGACCACTTATTCAGGAGCTAAGTTGGCAGAGTTGTACATGGCACGGATTGTATGCCTGCATGGTGTGCCAAAGAAGATTGTGTCAGATCGAGGATCACAGTTTACCTCTCGATATTGGAAGAAGTTGCACGAGTCCTTGGATACAAGATTAAATTTTAGTTCGGCTTACCATCCCCAGACTGATGGGCAGACTGAGAGGACTAACCAAGTGCTTGAAGATATGTTAAGAGCTTGTGCTCTTAAGCATGGTGGTAGTTGGGATAAGAGTCTACCATATGCGGAGTTCTCTTATAATAATAGCTATCAGGCCAGTTTGAAGATGTCACTGTTTGAGGCTTTATATGGCAGAAAGTGCAGGACTCCACTGTATTGGGATCAAACTGGTGAAAGACAGTTGTTTGGACCTGAGATTATACAGGAAGCAGAGGAACAAGTCCAACAGATCAGGGAGAATTTGAGAACTGCACAGTCCAGGCAGAAAAGTTATGCTGATACCCAGAGAAGACTACTTGAGTTTAAGGAGGGTGATTATGTCTATTTGAAGGTGTCACCACTCCGGGGCATGAGAAGGTTCAAAGTCAAAGGAAAGTTGTCCCCTCGCTTTATTGGACCCTTTTTAATCTTAAGGCGAGTGGGAGAGGTTGCATACCAATTGGAGTTATCGGATCATCTTTTGGATGTTCATGATGTATTTCATGTATCTCAGCTGAAGAAATGTCTCAGGGTGCCTGAAGAACAATTACCAATGGAAGACCTTAGTATTCAAGAAGATTTGACTTATGCTGAGTACCCCATCAAGATTTTGGATACTTTGACTCGAGTTACGAGGAATAAGGTTATAAAGATGTGCAAAGTTCAATGGAGTCACCACGGTGAAGATGAAGCAACTTGGGAAAGAGAAGAAGAGCTTCGCATAGATTTTCCCCACCTTTTCCCTAGATCCTCTTAAATCTCGAGGACGAGATTATTTTTAAGGGGGGTAGGATTTGTAATACTCCAAGTTGTATACCAAGAATAATAGAGAGTTAGCCTCAAATTCTATGTGCCTCATTTGCATCATAAGAAAAGAGCACACACACAATTTAGAGATTAAGTCAAACAAATGATAAAAAAATGCATCATGCTGGAGTTTTTATGTTTGTGCATTAAATAAAATAATAAAAATAATAATAAGGATAATAAGATAATAAATACTAGAAGTTAAATCAAACCCTAAATTAAAATTTGGGTTTTGAAAAGGAGAAGAGAAATGATATATATATATATATATATATATATATATATATATATATATATATATATATATATATATATATATATATATATATATATAAATAAAATAATATAATTATATCTCTAAAACTGGTAATTTAACTTCACCATATGATTTGGGAATAAATTCGGCCCAAGTTTGATTTGAAACTTGAATTCAAATTTGGATTAGAAAATGGTGAAAAAGGAATGAAAAAAAAAGATAAAACAAAACCCAGCTAATGGGCCTCGTACCTCACTTTTAGCCCAGCGAACCATTCCAGACGCGTGGCCCATATCCCAGTCCACCGCGCGTGCACGCCCACCTTCCATGCGGGGCCCACTGCTCGGTCTCTGCGGCGCGCGCTGCGTGCAGTAGAAGGGGTCGCCGACCGTCTGGGTCCACTGCCCAGCGTTCGTCGCGCTCGCTGTCGGTGTTTTGGGTCCGACCGCACACCTGGGGTTGCCCCTCAAGGTGTTTTAGGAGTAGGAAGGTGTCGACAACTGTAGCAAAATGGTTCGTGCTGATCGCACGAGAGACGGTAGACAAGGTTTACAGGTTCGGGCCGCTTAGTGATGCGTAACACCCTACGTCCTGGTGGGTATGCTTGATGGGTATGATTACAAGAGAGCTCTCTGGATTAAGAATACAGAGAGTTGATGCGGGTGGCTAAGTAATGGGTCGATCATTCTGAAGGGGTGCCCCCTAGGCCTTATATACTCGACCGTGGGGCAATACACGTGGATAAGATAGTAACGAGTAGCTAAAAGATAGTGAACATCTTGTGATTATCCCTACGTAACCCCCGCCGACTTATCCTCGCATGGCTTCGCTGCATGGAGGCTCCCGCGCGGGAAAGTTGGATCTCTGTTGCAGCCACTCGCTCGACGCTATGGGCCGTCCGGGTTTGCACCAATCCGGCCTTACGTCGCTCTGCCTGGCTGGTTGTTTCCCCCCAGGCCCACGAAAGAATAGCCTTACGATTTATTGGGCCCTCGGGCCTTTCGTGAGGTCCTTTACTCTTTCAGTGGACCCGGGGGATATCTATCCCCCACAAGCCCCCGATCTTTGGGTTAATTTAGAGATAATCAACCCGAAGATCTCAGGTCCAGCTTGTAGGTGATTTTGAAGAAAAATGGCTTCCTGTTGTCTTCTCCTGCTCCGATCACTTGTTGACTAAAACCCGGCATCGTGTCTGTGCCTTAGAGGTCGGCATTCCAATTTGTGAGATTCTGAGCTTCATTGGGTGCACCGGAGGTGCACCCAATGGGTGTAGCCCTCGAGCATCGAGTAGATTTTAGAAAATAATCTACTCGAAGGTCCTCAGTAGAGATCATTTCTATTTGCGCTTGCTCATCTTGGGTGTGGGCTGGCTTTTTAATCTTGTCCCATGCTTTAGAAATCAGCATTATCCTGGCTTGGAATGATAATCCATGGGGTGCACCGGAGGTGCACCCAATGGGTGTAGCCCCCGACCTTCAAGTGGATTTTTTGAAGATAATTCGCTTGAAGGTCTCCTTTTTATGTCCTTTCTCTGAAGATTACTCTTTCTGCTTATAAAAAAGTTGGGATGATGTCATCCGTGCTATGTCATCAATATTATGCTTCAGAGGTCAGCATGTATTTTGTCTTTTGCAGCCGGGTCTGCAATCCTCCCATATCTTGCTAGGTAGCGTAATTTATTTGCTCTGCCACTGATTGGACATTTGATGGACGTTCTCTGTCTAGTCTTCAAGTCGTGTCTGTCGACCGTATTTTGCACTCTGCTGGCTATATTTGGTTTCTCTCTAACTCTTGTTGATATCTCATTTTTGTCTTGAGGTATTCACTGCATGCTCTGCACAGATGTGACCATTTTGAAAAATATACTGACAATTCCTGGGCGTCCCCCCCCCCAATGGGTGTGGGCAAGGGACGGCTTGGTACGCTGAGTGTTTTAGCCGGCTGCTTCTGAGTTGTAATGTGATGGGACGGCGAGTGTAATCATACCCTTTGCGCTGTTGACTGGAGTCCCAATGGGTGTAGTGCTGCGTGAAACGGCGTCAGCCGCCTGACGTGTCTTCGGACGGGTGGAAGTGCATATTGAATGCTTCGCGACTGTTCAGTGACCGCGGTTGGAGGTGAGCGGTTGCCTTTCTCTTCTATAAATAACGTTGTTGCCCCTCTGGTTTCTTCACATCTCTTCGCCATTCCTTACTGCTTCCTTCTCTTCTTTCCCGCTTGCTTCCACCATGGGCAAAAACAACAAGCGCAAGCGCGAGCCGACTCCTCCATCGGAGGATTTCGGCGACTCGGAATACTCGGAGGAGGAGTTCTCCTCCGAGTCCGAGGGGTCTCTGGCTCCCGTCTCTCCCCGGCGTCGTCCGATGACTCGGACGACTCCCAGGGGATAGCCGCGGAGGTCTGGACGTATATCCGGGCCGTCGAGCGCTCCGGGCTCGAGGGCTCGGATGAGTCGGAGTACTCCTCGGATGAGGAGGACTCGGACGACGACGGCGAGGACGAGGACGAGGACGACGACGACGACGATGACGGTGGCGACGACGACGGCAGCGGCAGTGGCAGGGGCGGCGGCAACGGCAGCAGCAAGGGCAGCACCAAGGGCAGCACCAAGGGCGGCGGCAGCAGGGGCAGCACCAAGGGCGGCGGCGGCGGCAGCACCAAGGGCGGCAGCGGTGGCAGGGGCAGGGCCAGTGGCTAGATGCCACTGGTCTTTTTAAATATTAGTATAGATTAGAAATAGTATAGTGAAATAATTTAGTAGTAGTTAGTAGTAGAATGTAGTATAGTAGTGGTAGAAATGTAGTGTAGTAGTAGAATGTAGTATAGTAGTAGCAATAGGGAAGTATCAACTCATAATGAGCTGATTTGTAAGTATTGCCACTTCCCTTAATGAAGAATGACTTTGGTTTCCTCTTGATGACTCGTTTTGTTTGATTATAAATCTGATTCTTTTGAGACAATAGACGAACAGTTTGATCATCATACTGACGCTCCCAGAAGTAGCCGTCGAGCAACATCGCAGTCTGTATCGACGTTTTTAGAAGTAACGCCGAGCGACTGAGCACTATACCAGCATTTTAGAGGCAATGCCGAGCGATTGAAGGTCGACGCCGACATTTTAGAAGTAATGTCGTGCGATTGAACATGATACCGGTGTTTTAGAGGCAACGCCGAGTGATTAAAGGTCGCCGTCGGCATTTTAGAAGTAACGCCGAGCGATTGAACTCGAGATCAGCGTTTTAGAGGCAACGCCGAGTGATTAAAGGTCGCCGTCGGCATTTTAGAAGTAATGCCGAGCGATTAAGTTCGAGATCAGCGTTTTAGAGGCAACGCCGAGTGATTAAAGGTCGCCGTCGGCATTTTAGAAGTAATGCCGAGCGATTGAGCTCGAGATCAGCGTTTTAGAGGCAACGCCGAGTGATTAAAGGTCGCCATCGGCATTTTAGAAGCAATGCCGAGCGATTGAGCTCGAGATCAGCGTTTTAGAGGCAACGCCGAGTGATTAAAGGTCGCCGTCGGCATTTTAGAAGCAATGCCGAGCAATTGAGCTCGAGATCAGCGTTTTAGAGGCAACGCCGAATGATTAAAGGTCGCCGTCGGCATTTTAGAAGTAATGCCGAGTTATTTTGAGGATAACACCCGAGTGATGAGATGGCCCACCAGTTTTTGGAAATAACTGCCGAATGACCACGTGGCATGCTGGGATTTTGGAAATAACTGTCGAATGATGACTGGGCGCTTTTTGAAACGGTATCTGGCCCGAGAATATCCCATAAGAGCTGCACTTTTAGCCGCCTTTGCTTTCCGCGCCCTAGTTCTTGCATTCCCGCTTCCGAATCCTCTCTGCGCTCGCCTCCAATCTGCTCACCGGAAGAATCGAGATGGCTCCCAAGAGGAAAATCGCAAGCTCGTCCGCTGTGGTGATTCCTCCAATCGATCCCAACAGCCAGTTGCCTTTTGCAGGTAACCACATGTCTATCATCTCCGAAGCCGAACTCCTCCACCTCGTGTCCATCGGGGTTCTTCCTCCACGGGAACTCTGTTCTTGGCGGATTTGCCACGGGACTACGGTCCCGACAGAGGATACCCACGAGTCCGTGGTTTACGCTCCTTTTCTTCTCCGCGGCCTTGGCCTTCCTATTTCTCCCTTTTTCCGTGGTCTCCTTGATTTCTACCACATCAACCTAACCCATCTGAACCCTAACTCAATTCTGCAAATTTCCATCTTCGTCCACTTATGTGAAGCCTTTCTTGGTGTGCTGCCGCATTTTGGCTTGTGGAAACACCTGTATCATTGTCGCCCTGGGATGGCCGGGGGACAACATCAGTTGGTCGGAGGTGCCAGTTTGGAGATGCGCCGGGGGCGGAAGACTGAATATCTTGAGATTCCCCTTAAAGACAGCATTAAGGGATGGCGTCTGGAGTGGTTTATAGTTGATAACTATGGAAATTCTCTCCCCCCCCCCCCGGTCGGGAAGACAGCCAGACGTTCGCACCCCAAGCTGGACCGAGTCGCCCACAGACGAGGAAGTAGCCGAAGCCAGTGTACTGCTAGCTGAAGTTGGACTATTGAAAGAGAGAGGTTTAACTGCTGAAGCTGTAGTTGCTGACTTCGTTTTCAAAAACATTCAGCCACTGAAAGATAGGGTCCACCCGGCTTATCTGTATCAAGGGCTAGCCGACTCAACTCGAGTTATCAACAAGAGAATCCCTTCTGCAGATTTGGTGAGCCGACTGGAGATGATTCTCAGGGGCAAAGTATCCAATGTTGGTGCTCCGGTGGCGTACTCGGCCTAGAATCTGCCTCCTGCCAAAGCCTTCACTCTTTTCGTGTCAAATCCACCTGCGACTGATGGCAATTTGGGCCTTAGAACGCGGCCCTCTGATGAAGAAGTCAATGCTTTGGTTGCCTCACTTGGGAAAATTCCTGATGATGAACGACAAGTCCATTTCGAGGTGCCTTTGGATCCTAATGATGCAAAAATGAATGCCATGCTTGATATGTTGGCTGAAGATTCTTCTGACGCTACTCCTGCTGAGACATTGGCAGTGGCGCCTCTCCCAGAGGTCGGTATAACCTTGGATGTTCAGAGACCTGTCCGTGTTCGCTCGAGGCGTCCTTGCCGAACCAATCAAACTGATTTTTCTGTTGATGAGCAGAAAAAGAAAAAGAGACGTATTCGACGAGTATCTAGTTTGGATCAGGGTGCTGGTCCCTCGGTTCCTGCTGCTGAGGAGGTTCCTGTACCTGAATTTACTGATGCTGATCCCAATGGGTGTGGTATGTCTGTTGCTGATCCCAATGGGTGTACTCCACCCGTCGTTGATCCCAATGGGGGTGTTGCCTGTGTTGCTGATGAAGACGACAGAGAAGAAGAGAATGAGGTCCCTCTGACTCGGAAGAACAGTCGGCAATTCCTCGCCAGTGGGGAAAGTAGTGGAGTTCCTTCTCCTGCTTTATCTGCCCTCGTTGGTCTACAAGAAATATCCCTGGCCGACTTTGATCAAACTCTTGAGGATATGGTCCCCGAAGACTTGTTATCAGGGCCAGTGGATGATGATGTAACGGAAGTTTGTGGTGCTGTGCCGAATGCTGGGTTGAGGTCATCTCGTGCCTCGTCAACCTTAGAGCGCGATCTCGAGGGTCGAGATGCTAACTTGGATTGTCCTGATTCCATGGAAGTAGCCGAGGGCCCATCAACCTTAGAGGTGGTTACCGCAGAAAGTCTGGACCTCAAGAAAGGTGCTGACACTTGCCCAGCCCCCGAGGGTATCGTCGGGGATGACTTAGCTCGGGTGAAGAGTGCAAGCCACTGCCCAGCCCCCGAGGGTGCTGCCGGGGATGATCCAGCTCAAGTGGGCAGTGCCAACTATGACCCAGCCCCCGAGGGTGCCCAGACAGGGTCTCCTTCCGGCACTTCCATGGACGTTCACGCGGGGTCACCTCCATACTCTGGCTGTATGGTGGTAGCCCAAACTTTGGACCAGGGTGTCGCTTTAGAGGGCAGCGTCCCCGCTGATCGGGTGTCCGGCTCTGTTGGAGGCGCTGAACTGATTCCCACCGTTCCGTTGCAAACTGCTTCGGGTGGTGACCTTGCGCCTGGTTATCAGCTGATTTCTCCTGATCTGGGGATCCCTTCATTCTTTTCCAACCTCCAGGTACTGTGCAGTTTTTTGGCTTGATTTTTACATTGCATGAACTTTTGCTATTATGCTCATCTGTTCTTCTCATCAGGCTTTGGTGGATGGGATGACCAGCCAGCTGAGATTGCAGGGTGCTCCTGTTCCAGAAGTGGCTTCATCTCTTTCGTGTTGGAATCCGGTGTCACTTCATCGTCGTGTATCCGAGTTGGAGGCAACTAACGCTGGTTAGTGCCCTTTTTCTTTTCTTCACGTTTGTTGTGGACTGTTTTACCTTCTGACCTCGTTTTGTTTGGTTACTTCTTGCTAGGAATGACTCGACAGATTGCAATTCTTGAGGAAAGACATTCTCAAGATCAGGCTGAATTGGCTCAGCGATGCACTGATCTTGAGGAAAAGTACTCTCAAAGTCAGATTGAGTTGAGTCAGGTCTCTGCCGCCTTAGATGATGCCAATGCGTTGAGTTCTTCCCTGCATGCTCAGCTCGACTCTGAAAAGGTGATATACGAAACTGTGCTTTGCCTTACTGCGCTCCTATTACTTGCCTGGTTTTTGAAGGAACTGACTTGTGCTTGTAGGAAGAAAAACGTATCCTCGCCGCTTCTCGTGACAATCTTGACAGGTTGTATCGAGACTCTAGCAATTCGCTGACCATTTTGGAAAGAAGTCATCGCTTCACCATGGAAGAATTAGACCTTCATCGTCATAAGCTGCAAGAATCCATGGAGGAGGTAACCCGGCTTAAGCAGTTGATATCAGCGAAGGATGCTACTATCAAAGGGCTCCGGGCTTCCAAAAAATCCATTGCCCAGGAGTTAGAGAGTGCTCGACTGGCTGTTAAAACTGCTGAAGAAACTTCTGTTACTCTCAAGGCCCAACGCGATAAAGCCCTGGACAAGGCTATTCGGGCGGGACGAATTTTGATGAGGAGACCCGGCGTGATTGTTCCCGAAGATATAAGGGCTGACGTGAATGCTGCCCCTGATTCCTCGAGTCGCCCTTCTTCGTCGGTTGCTCCTGGAAAAGACGTTACAAAATAGAAAAACATTTTGCGTGCTTCAAGCGCGCGGTTTGTATGATTGAGTATTTGTTAGAGAACATCAGTTTACCATTCGAATGACATAGTTATTTTTTCACTGTATCAGAATTTATTAGTTAATGAGTTAGCAATAATGACGCATGATGATTATGAAATTTGTTTGCAGGATATGGAAATCATCCCCTGAATTATATAGGCACGAGCATGTTGTACTGGTCTTAAGTTACCGCCAACTTAAGCCAATAGCTGCGTTCGTAGGGTATAGTGGTCACCCTGAGTTAAGTGAGCGCGAGCATGTTACATCGCCTTAAGTCGCTGCCGACTTAAGTCGATTGCTCCGTTGGCAGGGCATAGTGGTCACCCCGAGTTAAGTAAGCGTGAGCATGTTGCACCGCCTTAAGTCGTTGCTGACTTAAGTCGATTGCTCCGTTAGCAGGGCATAGTGGTCACCCTGAGTTAAGTAAGCGTGAGCATGTTGCACCGCCTTAAGTCGTTGCTGACTTAAGTCGATTGCTCCGTTAGCAGGGCATAGTGGTCACCCTGAGTTAAGTAAGCGTGAGCATGTTGCACCGCCTTAAGTCGTTGCCGACTTAAGTCGATTGCTCCGTTAGCAGGGCATAGTGGTCACCCTGAGTTAAGTAAGAATGCAAGTCAGTCGTGAATGAATTGAATATCCTTGAGACCTCTTTTTTATTGATGACATATTTCCACTTTACAGAGTACATCATTATCGTCCTAGCAGTTTTGAGGTACAGCTAGGGATAAAATTTTCTGAGGTGTTCTATGTTCCAGGAGTTTCCAACTTCCGTGCCATCCATCTGAGTGAGTCGGTACGATCCGGGCCGAGTGACTTCTGCTACCACGAAAGGTCCTTCCCATAAGGGTGATAACTTGTGTCGTCCCTCCCCCGTTAGAATTCGGTGGAGGACGAGATCTCCTACCGAGAAGAATCGTTGTCGCACAGCCTTGTCGTGATAGCGCCTTAGAGTCTGCTGGTACCTTGCTGATTGGATTACTGTGTTTAACCGTTCTTCCTCGAGTATATCTATGTCTTCCAACCTGGTGGTCTCAGCTTCTGCTATGTTTTCAAAGATCAGCCTTGGCACCCCAAACTTGAGATCAGCAGGCAGCACTGCCTCCGACCCATAGACCATGAAGAAAGGAGTGTTTCCATGCAAAGCTCGGCTAGGTTGGGTTCTTAGGCTCCAAACAACATAGGGTAATTCCCTTATCCACTTTCCTGCGAACTTTTCATTCTTATCGAAAATCTTTTTCCTGAGTGCATCCAATATCATCCCGTTGGCTCGCTCAACTTGCCCGTTGGCTCTTGGATGGGCTACAGATGCATACTTGATCTGAATGCTCTTTTGCTCGCAGAAGTCAAAGAATTCTGAACTCGTGAAGTTGGATCCTAAATCAGTTATGATGCTGTTTGGTATCCCGAATCTGAATATTATGTCTTGTATGAATTCCACGGCCTTAGCAGAGGTTAAGGACGCAATGGGCTTGAATTCTATCCATTTAGTGAACTTGTCAATTGCTACCAATACATGAGTGTATCCCCCTTGAGCTTTCTTGAAAGGTCCAATCATATCCAGTCCCCAGCATGCAAAAGGCCAAGTTACTGGTATGGTCTGCAGTTGCTGTGCTGGCAGGTGTTGTTGCTTTGACAAGTATTGGCAGGCTTCGCACCTCTGAACTAACTCGGTTGCGTCGTTCTTTGCTGTTGGCCAATAGAATCCTGACCTGAAGACCTTCCCGACCAGTGTTCTGGAGGCTGCATGTATTCCACATTGTCCAGCGTGGACCTCCTCCAGGAGTTGCTTTCCAGTAGATGGGAGGATGCATTTCATGAAGACCCCTGATGCACCCCTTCTGTATAATGTCTCTCCAATGAGTGTATAGTGAGCCGACTGTCTTGCAATGCGCTCTGCCAAATTTTTATCATCTGGTTCCTCTTCATTCTTTATATACTTGATGATCGGCCTCCTCCAGTCATCAGGGTCTGACTCAGTTTGATCTATGACATTGCACTCTCCTGTTTGATCCGTTGAGATACTTGGTTGCGGAATTTCTTGCACGAAAACTCCAGATGGGACCTGAGCTCGACCGGACCCCAGTTTGGACAGTACATCGGCTGCTGTGTTCCGATCTCTTTCCACATGATGAAATTCCAGGCCCTCGAATTTATCTTCCAGCTTTCGAACGGCAGTGCAATATTTTCCCATTGAATCACTCGAGCAATCCCACTCCTTGTTTATCTGACTGATGACTACCAGAGAGTCTCCGTATACCATCAATCTTTTGATACCCAACGATATGGCAATGTTCAATCCATGGATCAAAGCTTCATACTCGGTCGCATTGTTAGAGGCTGGGAATAACAACTGGAGGGCGTACTTGAGGTGTTCGCCTCCAGGCGCAGTGAAGAGAATCCCTGCTCCTGCTCCCTGCAGCTTTAGTGAGCCATCAAAATACATTCGCCATACTTCTGCAGTCTCCGGGTTGTCTGGCACTTGTTGTTCAGTCCACTCCGATACGAAATCCACCAGTGCTTGAGTTTTGATGGCGGTGCGAGGTCGGAACTCGATGTCATGAGATCCCAGCTCGCAAGCCCACTTGGCTATTCGACCGATGGCTTCCTTGTTGTGAAGAATATCCCCTATTGGAAAACTTGTGACTACTATGACTTTGTGGTCGTCAAAGTAGTGACGCAGTTTGCGGGCAGTTAGAAGTACTGCATACAATAGCTTCTGAACTTGAGGATACTTTTTCTTTGAGGGGCCAAGGACTTCACTAATGAAGTAGACAGGATGTTGTATTGGATAGGCATGCCCTTCTTCTACTCGCTCGACTACCAACGCGGTGCTTACCACGTGAGTCGTGCAAGAGATGTACAATAGCAAATCTTCAGCTGGTTGAGTTGGCGTAGCTCGCCGAGGTGGTTTCAATACTGGTGGTGTTGTCAAGAATTTTTTCAGAGCATCTAGAGCTTCTTGTGCTTCTGAAGTCCACTGAAATTTATCCACCTTCTTGAGTAACTTATAAAACGGCAGACCTTTTTCTCCCAGCCTGGATATAAATCTGCTTAAAGCTGCCATGCATCCCGTAAGTCGCTGAACCTTCTTCTGCGATCGAGGTGCTTCCATCTTCATGATAGCTTCAATCTTATCCGGATTAGCCTCAATTCCCCGGTGGCTGACAATAAATCCGAGCAACTTTCCGGCCGGTACCCCAAAAACACATTTCTCGGGATTAAGCTTCCATCTATACCGCCTCAGACTGTTGAAAACCAGTTGCAAGTCTTTGATGAAGTCTTCTGAGTCTTGTGTTTTGATTACCACATCATCCACATAGGCTTCCACACGCCTGCCCCAGTGATCTGCTAAGCATGTTTGAATGGCTCTCTGGTAAGTTGCTCCAGCGTTTTTGAGGCCAAACGGCATGGAGGTATAACAGAAAGCACCAAACGGGGTAATGAATGCCGTTTTTTCTTCGTCTTCCTTTGCCAGACTGATCTGATGGTATCCGGAATAGCAATCCAAGAAAGACAGCATAGAACATCCAGCGGTGGAGTCCACCACCTGATCTATCCTTGGGAGCCCAAAAGGATCCTTCGGACAGTGTTTGTTGAGATCTGTATAATCAACACACATGCGCCAGTCCACTTTATTCTTTTTGAGTACAAGAACTGGATTGGCTAACCACTCGGGATGTAATACTTCTCTAATGAATCCAGCCGCGACCAAGCGAGCTAACTCGGCGCGAATGGCTTCCCTCTTATCAGGCGTGAAACGACGTAATTTTTGTCGAATCGGCCTCGCCTGGGGAAAAACCTTCAGTTTGTGCTCGGCCAGTTCTCTTGGGACTCCCGGCATATCCGCAGGTTGCCATGCGAATACGTCTCGGTTATCTTGCAGAAACCGGACGAGCGCGCTTTCCTATTTGTCATCCAGACTGGAGCTGATGATGGCCGTCTTGCGCTCATCGGCGAACCCCAGGTTGATTCTCTTGGTTTCTTCAGTCGGCCGCATAGAGGTCGCGGCCTGAGCTTCGCTCGCCGGTACCGTGAGGTCCTCCTCAGGCTTAGAGTTCGCCATTGCGGAGGGAGCTGTCGATGGCTTGGCGGTGAGGGCTGCTTGAATAGCCACTCGGAAACATTCTGCGGCGCCTTGGAAGTCGGCGCGCACAGTTATGATCCCTTGCGGCCCTGGCATCTTCAGTATCATGTATGTGTAATGCGGAATGGCCATGAACTTGGCCAATCCAGGCCTCCCGATGATGGCGTTGTACCCGCAGTCGAAGTTCGCCACTTCAAACCTCAGGAACTCAGTTCTGTAGTTCTCCGGAGTTCCAAAGGTGACTGGCATATAGATGTGGCCCAGCGGGTATTCCCCTTCCGTCGGCACGATGCCGAAGAAAGGAGTGTCCGACTCGTGGAGCTCTTTGAGATGAACTCCCAAGCCTTGGAGTGTCCGGGGGAAGGTGATGTTGATGCTGCTCCCCCCGTCCACTAACACCTTCTTCACCCGGCTCTCTCGGATCACCGGATCGACGAGAAGCGGGTACTTGCCCGGGTGGTCGAAGTTGAGCCATTGATCTGCCCGAGTGAAGGTGATCGGGTGCTCCGACCACCGGTATGGGGCGGGAGGGCCGATGGTCGCCACCAGTATCTGGCGATCATTGAGCTTTTGCTGTCTTCTGCTCTCCTGCGATCCGTGTCCGCCGAAGATGACGTTGACCTCCCTGTCAACGCGTGGAAAAGCTCCTCCTCCTCCTCCCTCCTCCTGCCGATGGGGTTGTCGTGGTTCATCTGGTCCTCCCCTCGGCGGAGGAGGAGGTAGAGGTTGGAAGGGTCGGCCGTGTCCGACGGAGTGTTTGAAGTCTCGGCAGTTTCGAAGAATGTGGCGCATGTCCTTGTGGTACGGGCACTGGGCGTCGAGGATGTCATCCAGCGTACGTTCGCCTCCATGAGGTCCTCCTCGAGCGCGAGAAGCAGGTGGTCCGGCAGCGTGCACTTCTTCGCGCGGCCTCTTCTCCCACCGCTTGTCAGGTTGCTGGTTCGTGTCGCGTCGTGGTGCTGCCGGTGCGGGCTTTGCTCCTCCGATGAGGTCTTGGGCTCGCTCGTCGGCGGTGATGTAGAGGTCAGCTTCCCGGAACAGCTCCTCGGAGGTGGTCGGCGCCTTCTGTAGTATGGCTCGGACGAAAGCCGAATCATTGGATCCTCGGTAGAAGTCCTCGATCACGGCCGCCTCCGTGACATCGGGGATACGATTCCTCATGGTTTGAAATCTCTTGAGGTACGACCGGAGAGTTTCGTCCCCCCGGCGCTTGATAGATTTGAGGTCCCACGGCTGCGCCGGCTTGTCGGAGAGGGACTGGAAGTTGGCGGTGAAGCGTCGACTGAAGTCTCCCCAGACGTCGATGCAGTGTCGGGGTAGATGTCGCAGCCATTGCAGCGCGTCTTGCCCAAGGACAATGGGCAAGTACGCGGTCATCACGTCTTCGGACGCCCCGGCAGCTCGAGCAGCGGTGGTGTAGATGGCTAGCCAACCCCATGGATCCTGCTTAGGTTCATATTTGTCAACATTGGATACCTTGAAGTTGGGAGGCCATTGGATGGCCCTAAGGCGCGGAGTAAGGGCGGACACTCCGCACGTGTCCTCCTGTCGTCGGGGTCGATGTCTGTCCCGGGGAGGGGAGTTGTGATTGTGATTCCTCGACCGTCCCCGGGTGGTTCCGCCAGTTGAAGCCGTTGCCGACTCAGTCCTGGTAGCTTGGCTCTGAGTCGGGACGCCATGATCCCTGTCGTACTCCTCTCTACAACGAATCTCGTTCTCATGCCGCCGTTCCCGCGAAGCATTGATGGAGCTTCGCGCGTCTCGGCGACTGTTGATGGCGTGTCGCAGATCGTTCGGCGGGTGGGCAAGCGGTAGAAGATGGTTAGCCGCCTGGGTGAACAGTCGTCGGTAGCCGTCGGCGTCAGGAGTCCGAGGAAGTCCTTCAGCTATCCGAGCCAGCACCCCTCCGACTTCGCTCGGCGTGTTCATGGCCCGGGCGAAGTCGGGGTTCAGATTGCGCCCGAAGAATGGATTCTCTCGACGTTGCCTTGCATTCTGCTCAGCCTGTTCCTGAGCTCGTCGGCGATCACGTCGTCGGGAGTTCCTTCGCTCTCTGAAGACGCGTTCTTCCGGGGTTTCTCCTACCTCCGAGACCTCGTCTCGAGAGACAGGTTGTTCTGGATTCTGCTCTCCGGCTGCGTGATGTCGTCGAACGTTCCTGCGCCGGTTCCTCCGTCGACGGGACTCTCGCTGAGGCGGTTCCTCCCCGGGTACAGTCGGCTCGTCGTCGGAGATGACAGGCGATTCCGCTCTTCCGATGAAGAGGACGTCGGGGTAGAACGGTGCTGCAGTCGTAGTGATCTTCTTTCGGAGAGCCGGAGGTTGCGCTTCTCCGGTATTTTCGGAGTTTGTTGGGGAAGATTCCTTTTCCGGCGGATCCGCGATACGGCGCAGAATTCCTTCTTCGTCCGCTACGAATGAGATTGTTCCGAAGCAGAACACAGATCCGGGGCGTAGGGTGATCTTGCTGTAGAAGGAGATGGCCATTGAGCTAGCTTGGATTGTCGACACACCCCCTACCTGGCGTGCCAGCTGTCGGTGTTTTGGGTCCGACCGCACACCTGGGGTTGCCCCTCAAGGTGTTTTAGGAGTAGGAAGGTGTCGACAACTGTAGCAAAATGGTTCGTGCCGATCGCACGAGAGACGGTAGACAAGGTTTACAGGTTCGGGCCGCTTAGTGATGCGTAACACCCTACGTCCTGGTGGGTATGCTTGATGGGTATGATTACAAGAGAGCTCTCTGGATTAAGAATACAGAGAGTTGATGCGGGTGGCTAAGTAATGGGTCGATCGTTCTGAAGGGGTGCCCCCTAGGCCTTATATACTCGACCGTGGGGCAATACACGTGGATAAGATAGTAACAAGTAGCTAAAAGATAGTGAACATCTTGTGATTATCCCTACGTAACCCCCGCCGACTTATCCTCGCATGGCTTCGCTGCATGGAGGCTCCCGCGCGGGAAAGTTGGATCTCTGTTGCAGCCACTCGCTCGACGCTATGGGCCGTCCGGGTTTGCACCAATCCGGCCTTACGTCGCTCTGCCTGGCTGGTTGTTTCCCCCCAGGCCCACGAAAGAATAGCCTTACGATTTATTGGGCCCTCGGGCCTTTCTTGAGGTCCTTTACTCTTTCAGTGGACCCGGGGGATATCTATCCCCCACACTCGCGTCTACACTGATCAGTGGGTCCCCCCTGGCAGTGGCCTGACCGCTTCTTCCCCGCGGAACTCGCCAACGGAAGCCAGTCCGCCCAGCTTTGGCCGCCGCGATTACCGGACCACCAGGGTCGCCAGCTTGCGATGGTCTCCTCTGCTACATCCGGGTCTCGGGGTATATAGCTCACCTTGGACCACGCCCAGTCCCCCATCGATTTAGGGCATCACTACACCATTAGCGCGTTGGGTGGGCTGAGGTTTCCGCCGCCGTCATCGTCGGGCAAAAAAACGGGTGCTCGCGCCTCGGAGTTTGGGTCAGCGTGCTCGCGAAGAGATCCCGGAGGTGTTCGCGGACCCCGCTGCCCCAGAACTCAAATCGTTCCACCGTAATTTCTCGTCGCCGCCTTGCGCATCGCCTAGATCCGCCGCTCGCCGTGGCCAAGACTATCTGCGGCGAATCATGGGGTAAGCTCACGTTCATCGCATTCCTCTTGCTTAGGGCATCAAGTAGGGCCCCTCGAATCGGAGCGTTGCGTGCGGAGCTGAGCTTTGGGGATGTCCCAACCATGGCGCCGCCGCGCCGGGTGCTCCGTCGTGCCTGTTCACCGGGAAGAGCAGGCGATGGGGAGTGGCGCGATGGATGCCGTCGATCTCAAGATTGGCGGATAGGATTAGATCTGGGGAGGGTGGGTTTTTGTGCCGTGGATCATAGGATGGACGGCCGAGATCAAAACCAGGAATACCTCTTCGCGTTATAAAATCAGAGCCCTTGGTTTGGGATCGTGTGGCCCAGATCTGAGCGGGAGTTCATAAAGCGCGAATCTAATCGTAGCCGTAGATCGTCGATCGGGCGGCCGAGTCTCGCCCGTACCCCTTCGCGGGTCAATTTTTCTAAAGAGACCCTCACCTCTCTGGAAATCAACCCGCCATCCGTATAGACTGTTCCCTGAGTCTGGGGTATTTTGTGCCAGGGCCCCTGAGTTTTCTGGGATTCGAGGCCTAGTCCAGGGAATATTAAAAAACAGAGAATTGATATTAGAAATTCGTTTTTAATACAAAAACAATTCTAGAAATTTGTATAATTCATAGAAAATGCATAGGAACTCCAAATTGGTCCGTTCCAGTTCCTAAATTTTTGTAATAATATTGTCTACCCATTAGTGCCTCTGTTCTGACATGACAAACACATTAAAATTATTCTTTCACTTAATCTTGTATTAAATGCATAAAACCCTAGAAAATCCATAACTTAAAATATATAACTCCAAATTTAGTGATTCCAGTTCCTATGATTTCATTTTAATGTGTAGATTTTTACTGTGTATTATACTTACATGTTTGGTGCAATGTTAATTTTTGCTATACTATGTATGTATTGTGTTGATGCGAGTAGACGAGCAAGCCACCGTGGAAACTGAGGTTCAACAAGTAGAGATAGCTGAGCAGGAGCTCATTGAAGGCAAGTTGTGCCCTTGATCACTTACTTTTCCCAGCCATGTTCTTATTAATTTTAATGAGCTGCATAGGTTAATTTTGATGGGAGCCTTTATGTTACCCCAGTTTTGATTACCTCTATACCTTGTTCACCCCTGAAATATTTTTGGGTAGTACTTGCTATTGCTTTATGTGGATTGGGTATGGAGATATACTATTCATGATTATTCTGTTATTATCTTGTTATTATTGCTGTTCATGTTAAGATCATTAAATTAATGGGAACATGGAGCGACCACCCGGGAAAACAGTGCTACCACAAGGGTTTAATGGGACGCCCTTGGCTGATTAACTAGGAAAGCTAGTGGAGGGCTACCTTACCCGAAAGGGGCAAGGGCAGTAGGGGAGTGGTCAGTGTAGGGAGGTCCTTGTTTGATTTTGCTGCGATGGCGGTCAGGCAAGAACCCTGCACTGGAGCTTCCTATAAACTGTAGCGGGTAGTCTGAAGCTAGTGGAACTTTGTAAAGGCCTCGTAGTGTTACCCTGCCTCGCTTCCTTGGTAGAGGTGTATGGGATTCATGACCCCTTGGCAGATGGGTAACACGGCTTGTGGGTAAAGATGCGCAACCTCTGCAGAGTGTAAAACTAGTATACTAGCCGTGCTCACGGTCATGAGCGGCTCGGACCCTCACATGATTAACTATGGAACTAAGTTTAATTTGACATTTGCATCGCATTTGGGATTATTTTACTATCACTGTTCTTTATTATTATTAAGGTTTGGTATTTACTTACACTTAGTAATTGCTAATAAAATTTTAACCAACTTATAAAAGCAATGCTCAGCCTCAGCCTTTATTTCTTTGATTAGCCTTACACTACATGAACTCCCACCTTTGGTGAGTTCATGCCACATTATTCCCCACGACTTGTTGAGCTATGAACGTATGTGAGCTCACTCTTGCTGTCTCACACCCCCCCCCCCCCACAGGAGAAGAACAGGTGGTCGAAGAGGAGCCGCCTAACACTGAGGAGTTCGATCTGATCTAGGTGGCGTTTCTCAGTTGACAATGGCGCCGTCGATCCTTAGTTCGTTTTATATTTACTATTTTATTTTGTAATAAGTCTTCCGCTATGTAATAAATACTCTGATGTTTTATGACATTTATCTCTATACACTCTGTTATTATATATGTTGTCTTCTTTGGCGCATGTATGAGATGCACCCGGCTTTGTCCTTTAAAACCGGGTGTTACACTAAACCAGCTGAGCCATCACCTTAGGCCCTCCCCTAAACCAGGGAGTCCCTGATCATCCCTACTCAAAGGTGATAAGGGTGAAAACCCTTCATCATACACATTTTGAAAAGCATTTTCTTTTGAAAACTCACACATTTTCTCAAATCATTTGGAACAAATATATCAAGTATTGATTGCGGCAAGCGGCTGGGTGGCCATAATAACTTGTCTCAAAATCATATCATGCATAAAATAACAAGCTGAGGGTTGTGGTTGAAAAATCATAGGTAATTTATGCATCAAAGAGATCCAGTGAGCTTGCCGTGCTTATTCTGCGAAGGGGAAGGGGAGCTCGCGGAACTAGCTTCTAGCTCCACTGCCTGGCGTAGACTTGCAGATCTGCCCTCCACGAGACGGCACGAACGCTCCAATAACTATGCAACATGAATAAGCAAACATACAAACAAGCAAGTATACCAACAAATATTTAGTATAGTGGTCAGAATAGAGATATATGGATGGGTAGAGTCTTGGGTAGAATCTGTGTCATGTGGTGTTGTGATATTACTGGTGGTGGAGCGGAGGTGCTTATCAAGAGGGTGGACTGGAGGCTATAAAAGGGGTTCCTAGGCGCATGGAGGAGTCATCCAAGCATTCACTAAGCATCCTAAGACTCCAAGACTCCAACTTCACGCATTTGATTCTTTGTGATAGCGTTTTGAGATCCATTTGAGTTGTGAACTCCGTGTGTTGCATTGTGAGCTCAAGTCGTGACTTGTGTGCGTGGTTGTGCTGCGATTTGAGTCTTGTGTGTGTTGCTCTTCCCAACCTTACTCTTGCGCATTATTTGTGATCACCCTTGTAAGGGCGAGAGGCTCCAACTTGTGGAGATTCCTCGCAAACAGGAAGAAAACTATAAGGAAGAACATCGTGGTATTCAAGTTGATCATTGGATCACTTGAAAGGGGTTGAGTGCAACCCTCGTCCATTGGGACGCCACAACGTGGAAGTAGGCAAGTATTACTTGGCCGAACCACGGGATAAAATCGTGTGTCTCTTGTGATTGCTCTCTCTTTGTTTGTCTGTGTTCGCAAGAGCTCGCCTCACAGACTTGATTAACTCGTGCTAACATCTCTTTAATCAAGTTTGTTGGAATTTAATGTTGAATTTTACATGATCACCTATTCACCACCCCCTCTAGGTGCTCTCAGGTGTTACTGTCTTTAGAAGGAGTGATGATTCAGTAGCATTTAAAGGAGTGTTAGAGGGTTAGTTATACTTGGTTAATTTTAATGAAGCTGAACTCGACACTTATTTAATTGCTAAGACTAATATGGGTTAGTGTTGGGGACTTGTTCTCAAGTGGTATAAATTAAGAACAAGGCAACACAAAAAATGTTAAACGTTAAGGTCCTTCATCCTTCGAAACATTATTTCCCTTAGGATATAATGATCTTCGGACGAAGGTTATGAAGGACACACCTTCAACAGCATAGCATAAAATGATGGAGAAGAAATCATATGAAATACAACATAAACAGTCATGTATTATTATCAACTTACTTCTATTTCATTTCTATCTTATTACTATGGGAAATAGAAATGAAATCAAATTACAAATGTACCTTCGACTTAAAAGAAGGTGAGAATACAAGCGTGGCGCAAAAGCAAATGCCAAGTCAACATGAACAGTACGGGAGTACTATTCAACTATTTATAGGCACGGGACGCAGCCCATGTAAAATTACACCCATGCCCTTTACATTTGCTAATGATTCTGTAATAGCCCATCGAGGTCTGAATAGCCTTTTCCTTCTTAAGTCGGTTTCCTCTTCCGCTACCATGCCGAAGCTCCCCTGCATACAGCTTCGGCTCTGCGCCAACCTTCGTTACGCCAACCTTCGTATTCCTTGTGCTTCTTCACACTGGTTCTGATCCGAGTCCGAAGATACCTGTTCATGTATTATACTCCAGAAACATTGTTAAATTATGTTTTTGAGGACCTTCGGAAGCCGAAGGCCCCCAACAGTTAGCTCTAGCATCACCGGCTTGCCCATGTTGGGATGAAGAATCTTCACAAACTTCTAAAGTGAGAACACATTTTGGGACTAACAAATGTTTATTTTGAGAAAGATAGGGTTTGTGGTGCATGTCAACCAGGAAAGCAAGTTGGCACTCACCATCCACACAAGAACATAATGAAGCGTCCCCAATCCACTGGGACTCAAATGTGATAAAATTACTAGTCCTAGGAGGCTAGTAAACACATTTATACATCAGATGATACCAAATCTGCTTAAACGAGACAAACCTACAAAGGTGGCGAACAACTTTAAGAGTTGGTCCACAACTCAGGACATATCATCAGAGTGGGGCTGAAGCAGCCCGATATACGCAGCAAAGCAAATTAGCGGTCCAACAGCCACAGGCAAGGTTGGGAACAGTCGTAACTCTTACCCGATCTCCTTTTTCTGAAAAACAACAAATAAGCAAGGGTGAGTACAAACGAACTCAGCAGCCCACCTTCACCCGCGGAATGGAGAAATCAGATATAATGCATGGAATATATGGAGCTCAGGATATTTTGAAGAAACAGCAGTATTTTATGCAGGGTTGTTTTGAAAAACATTTTATATTTTGCAAAGCGCATCCTCTCCAAAAGGAGCAGAAAGTTTTTCAATATAGAATAAAATCCCCTGGACTAAACCATCCAGGTATCTCAACAGTTTCCCACTGGTTCTCATTTTCAAAAACAGCTACTGGACTTCCTGTCCACCATAGCTCATGGCTCAACCGCCGGACCTTTTAAAAAAACGCTTTTCTCAAACGCACCTCTTTTTTTGAAAGCAAAACACTAATTGCCATACCACACCAGACTCGTCCATTCCTGTGGACACGGACTATTCGAATAGGTTTTCAAACTCTGCGCAGAGGTGTACACTTTACCCACTAGTCCGGCTCTGCGATCTCATGATCAATGAGATCCGAATCCGAATCTCTTTCTTTCCTCGCATGTCCTAACCTTAACGGTTATACCGGAAGGAGTCAGGCCACCGCCATGTCCAAACCGGACAAAACATTCCCCCTCCTTATCCTCCCGGTGCTCCCTAGCCTTCATAACCCTGGGGTTGGACCGTACGAGTTCAGATTGAGTGACTGCCCACACAATCTCGAGTGGTTGTACTTATCATGAGTACAGGTAGTGAAAGATGACAAACCGGTCCTTATAAGAGGGGACAATCCTTCTGCTCACGCCTAAACCAGCTGAGCCATCACCTTAGGCCCTCTCCTAAACCAGGGAGTCCCTGATCATCCCTACACTAGTAAGAATGTGATCATCAGTGACGATTTTCTAGTGACGCTGGTGACTTCAGTCACAGATTGATACATTTCTATGACCAAATTTACATCTTCGTCAACAATTACAAGGGACGAAGATTAGACTTGAATATTAAAGACGAAAATGAAAGGAATGTCATAGACGAAAATGAAAGGAACGTCACAGATTAATTTGGCTTGATCGGCTGACGTAATGATGAAATAAATTGGTCACAGATGAGTTTTAGTAAAAAATGGCCCACGTGTACACACCACTTGACGGCGTGGGATCCTTGGCCTACATGGGCCGCAGTTTTTTGGGACACAGCCCCCACCTAGCGACGCGGACCCAGCCCAGTACTGAAGCGGCAGTTAGTTATTTGGAAAAAAAAGTTGCGCCCGCGGAGGATCGAACCAGGGACCTGCGACTTTCTTTAAATCGTTGCTACCACCAGACTACGCACTTGTTCTTGTATATAAAGAAAGTATACGTCTGTTAACAGGTGTTCTTATCTGTCGTTATGTTAACAGGTTTTCCCAGCCGCCATTCTGCGATCTGCATGGGTGTTCGCCTGTTCTGATTTTTCTTGCTGCGATCTGCGCTTCTGCGATCGGTCGTCAGGTTACGGCACACAACGACGCCGACGTCTGTCGTCGTCCGCTTGATCGGCAACTGGGTAGCGTCGCAGCGAACGAGCGATCTTGTCGTCTGATCCATTGATCCAACTGTGTTGGAAGAACGGCGTCGTCTGCAAACAGCGAGGCAGAGAAGCTTCGGGCGCGGCAAAGCAGCGGCGTCTTGCGCAGAGCTACAGCGGGCGTGGACAGAACAGCGGCAGGGCGGGGAGAAAAGACAAGGTTTGATGTGTTGTGTTTTTGACAATAAGGTTCCTTGTGCGTTTGAATTTTATTTCATATATGCATGTGTTTGATGTGGTTTTCAATTTTGTTCAATGTAATCATAGTTATGGAGTTAATGCAAGTTTTAATTTATTGTCAAAATAGATGGATAGAAGATGGGTTTATGGGAAACAATTCACACCTGCATATGTGAAAGGAGTTGAAGAGTTCATGAATTTTGTTACTGAAAGATACCCAGAAGACACAGACATTCGTTGTCCGTGCGTGAATTGTCTTAATCAAAGGTTGCGACCTCAGAGTGAAGTAGAAACTCATATACACATTTATGGAATGTCAGCTACATACACGAGGTGGATTCATCATGGGGAGTCGGCAGATACAGAAGTTGAGGGTATAGAGGAGGATGTCGAAGGATATGATAATGACTTTGGGATACATATGGATGTGGACGATGATGTTTACGATGATGATCATGGAGTACCTGAGATGATCGGTGAACTGTTTGCAGCGGCAGAAGCTGATGGAGAAGAGCCAAGATTTGCAGGAGTTCTTGGAGATTCAAAGAAGGCACTTAGTCCGGGTTCTAGCCATTCAAAATTTTCTTTTATGGTGAGGATGTTGTATATGAAGTCTCGTTATCGAATCAGCAATACAGCATTTTCAGCAATGATGAAGCTGATGTCTGATGGATACCCTAACAGTGAGTTGCCAAAATCATATAATGAGGCCATGAAATATCTTAAAGAATTGGGCCTTGGATACGAAAACATCCATGTGTGCAAGAACAATTGTGTGTTGTTTCGGAATGTTAATGCTAAATTGAATGAGTGCCTAGTATGCACGGAGTCTAGATGGAAAGATGAAACTGGTTCGAAGCGGGTTCCACATAAGGTTTTGAGGCATTTTCCACTGTTGCCAAGGTTGAAAAGAATTTTTGCTTCAAAACAAACTTCAGAGGAAACACAATGGCACAAGAAAGTGAGGAAGCCAGTCGCCAATGTGATGAGCCATCCAACTGATGGGGAAGCGTGGAAGGACTTTGACCGAAAGTACCCAGGTTTTGCAAATGATCCGAGGAACCTGAGGCTAGCCTTAGCTACCGATGGATTCAATCCATTTGGCAACATGAGTACCCAGTACAGTATGTGGCCATTGCTTGTGACACCGCTTAATCTCCCACCATGGGAATGCGTGAATCCAACAAACTGCTTTATGTCTTTACTCATCCCAGGTCCAAGATGTCCAGGAAAGGATTTTGATTTGTTCCTTGAGCCCCTAATTGAAGAACTGCTGAAGCTATGGAAGGGTGTCAAGACCTATGATGCATGTACTGGTAGGAAGTTCGACCTTCGTGCTGCTGTACTATGGTGTATACATGATTATCCAGCGCTGGCCACGTTATCTGGGCGAACAACAAAAGGGTATTATGCATGTATTTATTGCAACAAGAATCCGTTGTCTATGGCAATAAGGAACAAGTTATGCTACATTGGACATCGTTGTTACCTTAAAAGGACACATTCATGGCGGAATAGCTTGGATTTCAATGGTAAGCGTGAAAACAAAGTTGTGCCTGGCAGGTTCACTGTGGATGAGGTCCTACAAGAGCTAGAGAAGGTGAAAGATGTCAGGCCAGGGAAGCAGGCTGACATTACTGGAAATAAAAGGAAGCGTAGTAGTGATGGTCCAAAGATTTATAGCCGGAAATCTGGGTTGTGGCAATTGCCATATTGGAAAGATTTGATGCTTCCACATAATCTCGATGTGATGCACATAGATAAAAATGTATGTGAAAATATTCTTTGCACACTACTTAGTATACCAGGCAAGTCCAAGGACACACATAATGCAAGGCTAGATTTGTATGATATGGGCATAAGACCTGAACTGCACTTGCAACAAGATGGCAACTCGGCCTGCAGAGCTCCACCTGCTCCATATGTGTTGGGGAAGGATTAGAAAGTCGAGTTTTGCAAGTTCCTCAAAGGTATCAAGTTTCCTGATGGATTTGCGGATAACCTAGCAAGATACATAAGTGAAGATGGTTCAAAGGTGGTTGGAAAACTGAAAACACATTCTTGCCACATACTCCTACAGAGAATCATAGCCGCTGGCCTTAGAGGACTGGTGAGGAAGGATGTATATGAAGCAATTGCAGAGCTAGGGACCTTCTTCAGGGAACTATGTAGTAGAAATCTACGGATAGATGTTGTGCAACGGCTAAAAGGAGATATTCCATTGATCCTATGCAAGCTTGAGAAAATCTTTCCACCTGCCTTCTTTGATGTCATGGTGCACTTGAGTGTCCATCTTCCCGATGAGGCAATGCTTAGAGGACCTGTTCAGTATGGATGGATGCACCCAATAGAAAGGCGACTAGGCACTTTGAAAAATTTTGTAAGGAACAGGGCTAGGCCGGAAGGATCAATTGCTGAGGCATATATGGCAAGTGATACCTTAACATTTTGTTCTAGGTACATGAAGGATGTTGACACTAGATTTAACCAGGATGATGATAGTGGTACAGAGATGCCATTGCCTAATGACATGTCTGTTTTTAAGCATGGTGCTACTCTTGTTGGAGCTACTAAGACTGAGTACATTGATGATGCTATCATGAATAAGTTAGTTTGGTATGTGCTACATAATGCTAATGAAGTACAGGAATATTTGACGTAAGTTAGTTTGGTATGTGCTACATAATTTATGTTATGTTTATTAAATTTGAAAATATGCTTATGAATAAAGTATGCCATGCAGTCTGTATAGGGAGGAGCTATCGCAGCAAGGTGCACGTCCAAATGATGTTGATCGAATGGTTCAACAAGGATTTGCAAAGTGATTTATGTCCCATGTAAGTCACTAAACTTTTATGTTATAGGTTTACTAAAGTTTTGGGTATGCATATGTAATTGCTCAGCTGAGTAATTTTGTTGCAACAGGTTGAGAAGAAGCGTAATGAGAATCCAGAATTGGTTAGTGAAGGACTGTGGGCACTGTCATGTGGCCCAGCTCAGCGAGTTAAGACTAGTACAGCTTGCAAGATTAATGGAGTGCGGTTTAGCACAGTGGATCGTGAGAAGTTCATGCAGACACAAAATAGTGGTGTAATGACTGAAGGTGAACATAATGGGGAGAACATAGATTTTTATGGTGTCCTTAAAGAGGTAATTGAGTTACAATATAACTCGAATTATCAAGTTCGTCGGTCGGTGGTTGTATTTCGATGCGATTGGTACAACCAAGTAGGAAAGACTGTGGGCATTCGAGATGACAGCCATTTCAAATCCATCAATGTGCAGTCATTTTGGTACAAGTCCGATCCTTTTATCTTGGCAGACCAAGCGAAAAAGATATTTTACCTGCAAGACACAACTCCACAATGTAAAGATTTCCGAGTTGTGCAGAAATTTGAACATAGGTATATTTATGATGTGGCTGAAAAATATGAGGGCGGTAATGATGTGCATCAGGATGATTATTGTTCTGATACAGAGCATATAGTGCAAGAAGGTGATGATAATCAGGTTCTGCACAATGTTGAAGGTGGAGAAGCCAGTCTAATTGAAGGCAATTTAGTGGAACTAATAAGAAAAAAGAAGGAAGCTGCTATTATTCTTGAAGATAGTGAGGATGAGGAGGAAGATGATACAATGTTTCAATATTTTAATGATGGTGGCGACGACAACAATGATGACATGTCCATAGAAGATGAAGATGAGGATTTCTAGTATTGATAGTTGATTTATGAATTGTTCAGTTCAGATTAGTACAGCATACTGAATGTGTGTCTGAAATTCAGTTCATGTTTAGATGATACAATGTATTTTCTGTATTTTCAGAACTGAATGTGTGTCTGAAATACTGAATTTGGGGTGAACTGAATGTGTATTCTGTATTTTCTGTATTTTCAGAACTGAACATCTGAAAATTTTCAGTTCATGTGATCTAAGCTGGGTTTATGGGAAATAATTTTCAGTTCATGTGATCTAAGCAAGTTTTAATTTATTGTCAAAATTTAAGCTGGGTTTTAATCTAAGCTGGGTTTATTGTCAAAACGGACCATCTGAAAATCTGAAAAATGACCATCTGAAAATCTGAAAAATGAAATGACCATCTGCTAGAAATGAAAACAGAAAACTGAAAATGCAGAACTCTGAACTGGGCAGTTTAGAATCTGAACTTTGAACTTTGGACTGGGCAGTTTAGAATCTGATTTTTGGGGTGTTGATGGAGGTGTACTCTGAACTGGGCAGTTTAGAATCTGAACTTTGAACTTTGGACTGGGCAGTTTAGAATCTGATTTTTGGGTGTTGATGGAGGTGTACTCTGAACTGGGTAGTTTAGAATCTGATTTTTGGGGTGTTGATGGAGGTGTACTCTGAACTTTGGACTGGGCGGAGTTTACAATCTGAACTGGGCAGCAATCTGAACTGGGCAGCAGAGTTTACTCAGAACACCCAGCAATCTGAACTGGGCAGTTTACAATCTGAACTGGGCAGAACAGTTGATGCTTAAATATGGACTGGGCAGAACTCTGAACTGGGCATAACATAAAAATGCAGAAATCTGAACTGGGCAGTTTACAATCTGAAAATGCAGAATATGAACTGGGCATTCAGAACTCTAAACTGGGCGCTCGGTTACATCCTGGACAGAGAATAGTTTATGCTTAAATATAACTACGCTCTGTTACTAATGAACAAACATGACTAGTCCAATGGTAACTCCTTGCTACTGTGAACCCTGGCGTCTTGTGTTCGAGCTTGGGATAGGTAGGTTTTTTTTTGTTTTGTTTACATTTTTAATCATTTTTGTATTTTTATTTTATTTATTTACAAGTATAGCACCAGTTTCTCCAAATCATTTCAACCTTTTTTTGGGGTGTTGATGGAGGTGTACCATGATGTTTTGTGCCGGTGCAATTTTTAGAACTAGTTTAACTATTAATGTAAGTATTTGTTATTTTACTAAATAATAAGTGCTAAAAACCTTAGGTAGCTAGAAAAATCTAGAAACTTGCATGTACACTTCATTTTGGTGTACAATGTTGACAAAAAAATGCAATTTATTCTGACAAAATGGTGACATACATCCTACAAAAATGCATACGGCCCTCATATAAGGCTAATTACTAAGTGAGAGATGTTCATGCTTGTGATGGATCTATACTACCACTTTCTCCAAATCATTTTAAACTTTAATGGCATGTTTATTGAACCAACCTATGATGTTGTGTGCAGTTATGCATTTTTCAGACCTATTTTACTAATTACTGTAATTATTTGTTGTATTTCGTAAAGATATTTGTTACAATACCATAACCTAGCTAGAAAAATCTAAAAACTTGCATGGACCATTCATTTTGGTGTACAATGTTGACAAAATAGTTTCAACTCATTCGGACAAAGTGGTGACACACATCCTAAGAAAGGCATACATCTCTCATATAAGGCTAATTACTAAGTGAGAGATGCTATTGCAAGTGAGAGATGTATAGTACCACTATGTCAAAAATATTTCAAAATATTATAACATGATCATAAACCAAACTAATGTGTCCATGAATAGATAATTGCAAAAAAAAACATAGAGATAAATAAAAAACAAAGAATTAATATAAAATGGTAGGCAAAACACAAAAAAATGTCTCCTTGTAGGCGCTTGAACCTAGGAGCTCAATCTTATAGTTAGCAGGTCAAACCATTGAGCTATGCACATGTTTTCGATATATACCCAGCGCTAGTATACTTAAACGCATTAGCCTCCGCATTGCCAAACACATTGGGCGCCAAAAAACATGTTTCGCCGTCGTCACTAAAACAGACTCCGCTCTCATCCTCTATCTCCCGCACTCCTCTTATTTCTCCCCCACTCTTCTTTCTCCCCCACTATTTTCTCCAAACCTAATCGCCGCCGCCGGGACACGACGTCTGTCGACGACCTGCCCCCTCGACCAGGTACCTCACCGCCGTCGCTGGGACACATCCGCCGTCGACGACCTGCCCCCTCGACCAGGTACCTCACTGTCGCCCCCTTACCTCTCATCGCGTCGATGAGCTGCGTCGTCGCCGACTTCACTCGCCGCATCCCGCTCTATCTCATTGCCATCCGCATTTCTCTCGCCCCCTTCCACCTAACACGCCCCATCCACATTGCTCTCGCCAACCCCTAAACCCTAACATCGCTGGATTTGGGTCATCGCAGACGACCTTGATGGTGAACAAAAGGAGGCACAGAAGTCAGAAAGGTCCAACCCCTAAACCCTAACCATCACTAGATTTAGTTTAATTATTCATTCGTTGTTATCAGAGATATTATAAATTGATTTATGTAATCATTGTGCACTGATACAGTTGTGTTTGGTTCCTTACATTGTGTTATATGCAGTCACATCCATGTTTTAGTAGAGAACTTATGTTTCTAGTACTGGTAGACAAGGTTCAAGAAAGCGCGATTAGGCGTGTGATTAGGCGCGGTTAAGCGCTGAGCAGAGGGTCAACGCATCGCTTACCTACTAAGCGGGCAATTAAGCGCTGGCCCTGCTTAATCGTGCCCATTCGGCATGTTTAAGGGAGAAGAGGAGGGAGAGGAAGAGGAGGAACACCTCCGGGGTCAATCCAGCAGGCAGCAAATCGACGGATCGACGAGAGAGAGAGAGCGGACGGACCTACGATGGTTGCAGGCAGCAGATTGGTGAGAGAGAGGCGGAGCGGCTTCGCGGTAGAGGTGAAGATCGCACGAGGGAGGAGAGGCTTCGGGAGAGGGAGCCGGAGAGCGTACGACATGGAGGAGGATAGGCTTCGAGAGAGGGAGGCGGAGAGCACAGGGCAGCGGCGCGGGGCGTGGAAGGAGGCAGCAGAGTACTAGGTCATCACGGGAGAGGGGTTTTGCGTTGAGCCTCCTGGCAGGTGGGCCTAGTGGGCTGCAGACTCATGAAGAGAGGAGGTGGGGGTTAAGGGCTGCTGCAGGGTGGCCCAATATCATGTATTTTTTTCTCTTTTTAACAAAAATGATTAAGCACGATTAATCACGCTTAAGCTTTTTCACCACCATACCGCTCGCTCAGCGCTTAGTGCTTTCTTGAACCTTGCTGGTAGAAAGAGATGATAATATCTTCACTTTTTTTGTTCATCAGCTTGTGTAAATCTACATCGCCTAATCAATGTACTAGCTAGTACTTTGAACATTGTTTAAGCCTGCATAAAGATTTCCACAACCAAACAGGGGAAAAACTACAGTTATAGTGCAACCACAATTATGAAATTGCACAATCATAACCAAGCTTCATTATGACTGAATCTACACATCTTATCTATTTGCTTTTAGTCAAATCCTTCCCTGCAAATAGTAGTACCTCTTAGCTTTTAGTAAAATCCTTTACATTATCTAATACGCACAGTATGCTTGTTCTTATCTATCTTGCAAGTAGTTCAACATGAGCGAACTGCTTATGAGAGAAGACGGGATAAACAAGTGGAGGAGAATATAAAGAAGATGCAAGATTTGGGTCTGAACAAATATACTTCTATTCTAAATAATTCTGTCTCACCATCTGCATCAACAAAGGGGAAAAATGCAGCAAACAAGATAAATAATAGTTCAGATTCGGATTCATATGTCTCTTTCTATCTCCTTGACGATGATGATCAAGGAGATACTGATGATGACACTGAATATTATGAGCAGCCAAAACCCCTGGCAATGAAGGTGCTCCTTCTATCTTCAAAGTAGTGGATGCCAAATAGTTGCATTACATTTCAATGTTTTTAATCTGGTGTTTAATATATGCTCATGCTTTTAGATTCATCTTCTTTATTTCATACCTCTTAATTAATATATGGTCTTGCTTTTAAATGCACATGACTATTTTTTGTGGACAGTATCCTAGAAGAGGTAGAAACACAACCCTTGCTTCAAAGAAGAAGATAGACCCCAACATGGCTCCAGGCATTAGGTTCAGCAAGAGAGTGAGGGCAGGTGCACAACCAGAGGAGCAATCTTCAAAAAGGCTTCACTCTACAGAGACAGATGGCCACAATGTACAGGAACCAACAGATGGATATGATCACATACCAAACAGCCCTACTACACCTGGACTTGCTGATCATTTCAGCAGAGCTGCAGAGGAAGCCATGGCATCTGCTGCTCATGACAGTACAGGTGATGCTGAAGGCAACAACCGTACTACACCTGGACTTGCTGATCATTTCAGCAGAGCTGAAGAGGAAGACATGGCATCTGCTGCTCATGACAGTACAGGTGATGCTGAAAGCAATGTAGCTAGAAATGAAGAAACGGAAGGCAAGTTCTATTTTTCAGTCAAATAAGGCATCTCTTTTGCTGATTTGCATGAAACAAAACAATTTCATTATTCAATAAAAGCGAATTATATTTTGTAGCTCCTACACAGCGAGCACCAAGGAGACCCAGAGCAGCAACCAAGGGAAAACAACTGGACAGGATGACTAAAGTTATGCAAAGGAGACTGTCCATAGCTGTTGAGGAAGGCAAAAAAAGGCCACATGAACCTGTTCAAGCTGCCAAGTTTGCATCAGAGGCTGGCATCATTATTCGGGAAACCATGCCTATCCTAACTCGTTGGAAAGATTACAAGGATGACCAGAAATACTACAACAGCTTTGTGTCACAGCTAAATGTAAGTGCATTACTGATTCTATGGTTCACTTGTATACTGCTTAACCTGAATTGACTAACTATGGAATTATCATATGCATAGGGGCGCTTGTCCGTTAACATTGAGGACAAGGCAACAAAGGAAGCTTGCACCGATATGCTACGCTCTGCGGTAAAAAACCAGTGTTATCGGCTCAAGCAGAAATACTTCAATGGTGTACCTGCAAATGAGATTAGCACAACTTCTCCTGTATCTTACATGACTGATGAACAGTGGAGGGCATTAGTTGCAAAGTGGTCTGATCCAAAGAACATGGTATGGGTATCTTGTCATATATTGTTCTTTCACTATAAGTTTGCAAAGGATCTTCGCATATTGAACCTATGATCTAATCTGACATGTTCATTCTCTTGTAGGAAATAAGTGAAAAGAACAAGCAGAACCGCAGTCAAGTCAAGTTTCATCAGGCTACGGGTTCTCGCTGCTATGTGGCACACTTACATGCATATGTAAGTAACTATTACCTTGTACTACTACCTGCACTTTTGCACTCAACTTCTATTGCATTTGATCTGAGCAAACTTCGATGTGATTGTTTATCCACGAAACAGAAGCAGAAGAGAAACCGAGAAGAACCCAGCTTAGATCAGACTGAAGAACTAGATGCGGTGGACGCCTTCAAGACCTGTCATACCAGCTCCAAACGTGGCCTGAGTGAACCGGCAAGAGAAGCACTTGTAAGTTCATTTGTTTGCTTTATTTAGTGTAATTTTTATGAGATTATATGAGGGAGGCTGGCTGTGGGTCGATGGAACGAAGGGGAGTGAGATCGATGAGTGAGATTGAAAGGGAATTAGGCTTACACCTAGTCCCTAATTAATTTTGGTGGTTGAATTGCCCAACACAAATATTTGGACTAACTAGTTTGCTCTAGTGCATAAGTTATACAGGTGCTAAAGGTTCACACTTAGCCAATAAAAAGACAAAGTATTGGGTTCAACCAAAGAGCAAAGGGACAACCGAAGGCACCTCTGGTCTGGTGCACCGGACTGTCCGGTGTGCCACCGGACATGTCCGGTGCACCAGAGGACTCCGACTTCAAACTCGTCACCTTCGGGAATTTCCAGAGGCAACTCCGCTATAATTCACCGAACTGTCCGGTGTACACCGGACATGTCCGGTGCTCCAAGGAAGAGCGGCCTCCGGAACTCGCCAGCCTCGGGAATTCATTGAAGCTGCTCCGCTATAATTCATCGGACTGTTCGGTGTACACCGGACTGTCCGGTGTAACAGCGGGACAACGGCTATTTCGGCACCAACGGCTACCTGCGACGCATTAAATGCGCGCGCTGCGCGCGCAGAGGTCAGGCACGCCCATGCTGGCGCACCGGACAATCTACAGTTCATGTCCGGTGCGCCACCGGACATCAAGGTGGGCCCAGAAGACAGAGCTCCAACGGTTGGAACCCAACGGCTTTGGTGACGTGGCTGTCGCACCGGACATGTCCGGTGTGCACCGGACTGTCCGGTGCGCCATCGAATAGACAGCCTCACCAAACGGCTAGTTTGGTGGTTGGGGCTATAAATACCCCAACCACCCACCATTCATAGCATCCAAGTTTTCCAGCTTCCAACCACTATACAAGAGCTAGCATTCATTGCAAAGCACACCAAAAGAGATCAAATCCTCTCCCAACTCCACACAAAGCCTTAGTAACTAGAGAGAGTGATTTGTAGTGTTCATTTGAGCTCTTGCGCTTGGATCGCTTCTTTTCTTTGGCATTCCTTCTTGTGATCAAACACTCACTTGTAATTGAGGCAAGAGACACCAATCTTGTGGTGGTCCTTGTGGGAACTTTGTGTTCCAAGTGATTGAGAAGAGAAAGCTCACTCGATCCGCGGGATCGTTTGAGAGAGGGTAAGGGTTGAAAGAGACCCGGCCTTTGTGGCCTCCTCAACGGGGAGTAGGTTTGCGAGAACCGAACCTCGGTAAAACAAATCCGCGTGTCACACTCCTTATTCGCTTGCGATTTGTTTTGCGCCCTCTCTCGCGGACTCGATTATATTTCTAACGCTAACCCGGCTTGTAGTTGTGATTATTTTTGAGAATTTCAGTTTCGCCCTATTCACCCCCCCTCTAGGCGACTTTCAATTGGTATCAGAGCCCGGTGCTTCATTAGAGCCTAACCGCTCGAAGTGATGTCGGGAGATCACACCAAGAGGGAGATGGAGACCGACGACAAGCCCACTACGAGCCAAGGGAGCACTTCATCGGAAGAGTCCCGCACCAAGAGGAAGGAGAAGAAGAAGGACTCCTCCAAACGGAAGGAGAAAAGATCTTCTTCTTCTCACCACAAAGAGAAGAAGGAAAAATCTTCTTCCCACAAGTCGCATCGGAAAGGCGACAAGCACAAGAGGATGAGGAAAGTGGTCTACTACGAGACCGACACTTCATCAACATCTACCTCCGACTCTGATGCGCCGTCCGTAACTTCTAAGCGCCAAGAGCGCAAGAAGTTTAGTAAGATCCCCTTACACTATCCTCGTACACCTAGACACACTCCATTACTTTCCGTTCCATTAGGCAAACCGCCAACTTTTGATGGCGAAGATTATGCTAGGTGGAGTGATTTAATGAAATTTCATCTAACCTCACTCCACAAAAGTATATGGAATGTTGTTGAGTTTGGAGCACAGGTACCATCCATAGGGGATGAGGATTATGATACGGACGAAGTGGCCCAAATCGAGCACTTCAACTCTCAAGCTACAACCATACTCCTCGCCTCTCTAAGCAAGGAGGAATACAACAAGGTGCAAGGGTTGAAGAATGCAAAGGAAATTTGGGACCTTCTCAAGACCGCGCACGAGGGTGATGAACTCACCAAGATCACCAAGCGGGAAATGATCGAGGGGGAGCTCGATCGTTTTCGTCTTCGCCAAGGGGAGGAGCCACAAGATATGTACAACCGGCTCAAAACCTTGGTGAACCAAGTGCGCAACCTCGGGAGCAAAAAGTGGGACGACCACGAGGTGGTTAAGGTTATTCTAAGATCTCTCATTTTCCTTAACCCCACTCAAGTTCAATTAATTCGTGGTAATCCTAGATACACACTAATGACCCCCGAGGAAGTAATCGGGAATTTTGTGAGCTTTGAATGTATGATTAAAGGATCAAAGAAGATCAACGAGCTTGACGAACCCTCCACGTCCGAAGCACAACCGGTGGCATTTAAGGCGACGGAGGAGAAGAAGGAGGAGTCTACACCGAGTAGACAACCAATTGACGCCTCCAAGCTCGACAATGAGGAGATGGCTTTAATCATCAAAAGCTTTCGCCAAATCCTCAAGCAACGGAAGGGGAAGGACTACAAATCCCGTTCCAAGAAGGTTTGCTACAAGTGTGGTAAGCCCAGTCACTTTATTGCTAAATGTCCATTATCAAGTGACAGTGACAGGGATAACGACAAGAAGGGCAAGAGAAGAGAAAAGAAGAGGTACCACAAGAAGAAGGGCGGCGATGCCCACGTGTGCCGCGAGTGGAACTCTGACGAGAGCTCCACCGACTCCTCCTCCTCCGACGAGGACGCTGCCAACATCGCCGTCACCAAGGGACTTCTCTTCCCCAACGTCGGCCACAAGTGCCTCATGGCAAAGGACGACAAAAGGAAGAAGGTTAAATCTAAATCCTCCACTAAATATGAATCTTCTAGTGATGATAATGCTAGTGGTGAGGAAGACAATTTGCGTATCATTTTGTTGGAACTTGCTCTCAGCTGCAAGGGGATCCAACAAGGGTGAACAGTGATGACAACAGGGCACTCACGCTAGATGGCAAAAGCTCTGTTAATCTGGCCTCTCACGGGCACTGTACAGGGGTATTTATAGGTACCTGAGCGCGCAGCACCTCGAGCTAAGGACGCATGTGCCCTCAGGTACCTAGGTTATCCCAAGAATATTCCCATAAAGCGGGGTTACAGACCGTAATTACAGGAATGCTTTTACAAAATAGGCCCGTAACATGGGGCGGCCAAGCGGGCCCCATTACGACGGGCCGGATTGCACGTGGGCCTCCGAGCTGGGCGAGGCCGCGCCGTGGGATGCCCTTCGTCGCCAGTCTTCGCCTGGAGCGGAAGAAGCGAAGGGTGTCCCCGCCTGTTTTGTTTCTGTCAGTTCAGCTGCTGCAGCGAAGGCTTCGAGCGAAGGGTGGCGCCTTTGCCTTCGCCCCAACATTTGCCCTCCGAGGGACCAGTTCGACAAAGTCACCTGGTGCCGAAGACGTCATTAGATGGCGGAGACGCTGCCCTCGCTCGAAGTGGTTCCGCGGGGGTTTTTGATGTGACCGTTGATTGACGGCGTACTGTTGGACTGCGGGTTTCCCGAAGCGCCGCGCCCTGTTGGATTGCGGGTTTCCCGAAGAGCCACGCCCTGTCTATAAAAGGGGGCGGGGGTCGGCGCTTTTTGAACTTCACCTTCCGCGCTCCACAAAAACCCTAGCCGCCCTTTCCGCCGACTTGCTGCTCGTCTGCCTGTCGCGGTCTTGTTCGCCGGAGATCTGGCTCGAGTGAAGCAGACCGCCCGCCGCCGCCGACGGTACGTTGCGATGTCGTCCTCGTCTTCTTCCGCTGCCGCTACGCCGCCGGCCGTTCCCTCGCCGCCGGCCGCCGCCTCGTCTGAGGAGACGCTGAGTAGCTTAATGGCGGAGGAGTTGCACGCCGGCGACTCTGTTGATTTCAGCGTATCGCGGATGTCGTCGGCCCGCGTGCAAGATATGCAGCGGTTGGGTTACTTCGGCGGCGGAGTTGGTCGAGTCCCGGGGGCGGAGGAAGTCCCCGAGCCAGAGGGCGAGTTGGTCGTTTTCGAGGCGTTCTTCGCCGCCGGACTCCGCTTGCCTGCGCACCGATTTGTTGGCGAAGTCCTGCGCAGGTTCAACGTTCAAATACACCAGCTGACACCGAATGCCATAGTGGCACTGTCGAAGTATGTCTGGGCGACGACTTCGTACGGCGGACAGCCATCGGTGGAAGTTTTTGCGAAGTATTATTGTTTGCATTGGCAGAAGAGGATGATTGGAGGCGAAGTCGCTCAGTTTGGATCCTGCACATTCACGCCGAAGACCGGCAAAACCACGATGCAGGTGGTCGAGTTGGTTCCTTGCGCCCGCAACAAGTGGGGCAACTGGAATGAATTTTGGTTTTACGTCGCTGAGGGTACCGTCGAAGGCCATGAGGGACTCCCCGTGTCCGCGATGTGTTCTCATTTTTACTCAGCGTATCCGCCCTTTGAAGTGGCGGAGGAGGATGAGGACGAAGGGGCTCTTCGGTGCGCCGCCGGCCTGAGCAGTGGGCGCGACTTGGTTGAAGAGTTTGTGGCGTACGGGGTGTGGCCATTGGCGTGTGGCTGGGCGTTGGGCGAAGTATGCCCTCGCCAGATGCCTTTTCATGGTGGAAGGGTGGTGCGGAGTCCCGCCTTCGCCCTGAATCTGCAAAGTCGCGATCCGGCCGCCGTTGTGCGTGAGGCGGAGGATGGGGCGGTGCGGCTTATTGGACGCTACGTGCCGAGGGCAGAGGGCCAGCGCAGCTGGGATATCCGCGGGTCGAATGACCGCTTGAACAGGGTTTTTGAATCACGGTGGGCACCAAATGTTGGAACTTGCTCTCAGCTGCAAGGGGATCCAACAAGGGTGAACAGTGATGACAACAGGGCACTCGCGCTAGATGGCAAAAGCTCTGTTAATCTGGCCTCTCACGGGCACTATACAGGGGTATTTATAGGTACCTGAGCGCGCAGCACCTCGAGCTAAGGACGCATGTGCCCTCAGGTACCTAGGTTATCCCAAGAATATTCCCATAAAGCGGGGTTACAGACCGTAATTACAGGAATGCTTTTACAAAATAGGCCCGTAACACGGGGCGGCCAAGCGGGCCCCGTTACGACGGGCCGGATTGCACGTGGGCCTCCGAGCTGGGCGAGGCCGCGCCGTGGGATGCCCTTCGTCGCCAGTCTTCGCCTGGAGCGGAAGAAGCGAAGGGTGTCCCCGCCTGTTTTGTTTCTGTCAGTTCAGCTGCTGCAGCGAAGGCTTCGAGCGAAGGGTGGCGCCTTTGCCTTCGCCCCAACACCTTTTTGCCAACCTTAACATGGAACAAAAAGAAAAATTAAATGAGCTAATTAGTGCCATCCATGAAAAGGATGATCTCTTGGACTCCCAAGAGGACTTCCTAATCAAGGAAAACAAGAAACATGTTAAGGTTAAAAATGCTTATGCTCTACAAATTGAAAAATGTGAAAAATTGTCTAGTGAGCTAAGCACTTGCCATGAGACCATTAACAACCTTAGAAATGAAAATGCTAAATTAATTGCTAAGGTTGATTCTCATGTTTGTATTGATTCAATTTCCAATCCTAGAGATGATAATGTTGATTTGCTTGCTAGGATTGATGAGTTGAATATTTCTCTTGATAGCCTTAGGATTGAAAATGAAAAGTTAATTGCTAAGGTTAAAGATTTTGATGTTTGCAATACTACTATTTCCGACCTTAGAACTAAGAATGATATGTTGCATGCTAAGGTTGTAGAATTAAAATCTTGCAAACACTCTACATCTACCGTTGAGCACACTTCTATTTGTACTAGATGTAGAGATGTTGATATCAATGCTATTCATGATCACATGGCTTTAATTAAACAACAAAATGATCATATAGCAATGTTAGATGCTAAAATTGCCGAGCATAACTTAGAAAATGAAAAGTTTAAATTTGCTAGAAGTATGCTCTATAATGGGAGACGCCCTGGCATCAAGGATGGCATTGGCTTCCAAAGGGGAGACAATGTCAAACTTAATGCCCCTCCTAAAAACTTGTCTAACTTTGTTAAGGGCAAGGCTCCCATGCCTCAGGATAACGAGGGTTACATTTTGTACCCTGTCGGTTATCCCGAGAGCAAAATTAAGAAAATTCATTCTAGGAAGTCTCACTCTGGCCCTAACCATGCTTTTATGTATAAGGGTGAGACATCTAGCTCTAGGCAACCAACCCGTGCTAAGTTGCCTAGAAAGAAAACTCCTATTGCATCAAATGATCATAGCATTTCATTTAAAACTTTTGATGCATCTTATGTTTTGACTAACAAATCCGGCAAAGTAGTTGCCAAGTTTGTTGGGGGCAAACACAAGGGCTCCAAGACTTGTGTTTGGGTACCCAAAGTTCTTGTTTCTAATGCCAAAGGACCCAAGACCGTTTGGGTACCTAAAGTCAAAAACTAAAATTGTTTTGTAGGTTTATGCATCCAGGGGCTCAAGTTGGATACTCGACAGCGGGTGCACAAACCACATGACAGGGGAGAAGAAGATGTTCTCCTCTTATGAGAAAAACCAAGATTCCCAACGAGCTATCACATTCGGGGATGGAAACCAAGGTTTGGTCAAAGGATTGGGTAAAATTGCTATATCACCTGACCATACTATTTCCAATGTTTTTCTTGTAGATTCTTTAGAGTACAATTTGCTTTCCGTATCCCACTTATGTCAAATGGGTTACAACTGTCTATTTACTGATGTAGGTGTTACTGTCTTTAGAAGAAGTGATGATTCAATAGCATTTAAGGGAGTGTTAGAGGGTCAGCTATACTTGGTAGATTTTGATAGAGCTGAACTCGACACTTGCTTAATTGCTAAGACTAACTTGGGTTGGCTCTGGCACCGCCGACTAGCCCATGTTGGAATGAAGAATCTTCATAAGCTTCTAAAGGGAGAGCACATTTTAGGACTAACAAATGTTCATTTTGAGAAAGACAGGATTTGTAGCGCATGCCAAGCCGGGAAGCAAGTTGGCGCTCATCATCCACACAAGAACATCATGACTAGTGACAGGCCACTGGAGCTCCTACACATGGACCTATTCGGCCCGATCGCTTACATAAGCATCGGCGAGAGTAAGTACTGTCTAGTTATTGTGGATGATTATTCTCGCTTCACTTGGGTGTTCTTTTTGCAGGAAAAATCCCATACCCAAGAGACCTTAAAGGGATTCTTGAGACGGGCTCAAAATGAGTTCGGCTTAAGGATCAAGAAAATTAGAAGCGACAACGGGACGGAGTTCAAGAACTCTCAAATTGAAGGCTTCCTTGAGGAGGAGGGCATCAAGCATGAGTTCTCTTCTCCCTACACCCCACAACAAAATGGTGTAGTGGAGAGGAAGAATCGAACTCTATTGGACATGGCAAGAACCATGCTTGATGAATACAAGACACCTGATCGGTTTTGGGCCGAGGCGGTCAACACCGCCTGCTACGCCATCAACCGGTTATATCTACACCGAATCCTCAAGAAGACATCCTATGAACTCCTAACCGGTAAAAAGCCAAATATTTCATATTTTAGAGTTTTTGGTAGCAAATGTTTTATTCTTGTTAAGAGAGGTAGAAAATCTAAATTTGCTCCTAAAACTGTAGAAGGCTTTTTACTAGGATATGACTCAAACACAAGGGCATATAGAGTCTTTAACAAGTCCTCAGGACTTGTTGAAGTTTCTTGTGACGTTGTGTTTGATGAGACTAATGGCTCTCAAGTAGAGCAAGCTGATCTTGATGAGATAGGTGAAGAACAGGCTCCATGCATAGCGCTAAGGAACATGTCCATTGGGGATGTGTGTCCTAAGGAATCCGAAGAGCCTCCACGTGCACAAGATCAACCATCCTCCTCAAGGCAAGCATCTCCACCAACCCAAAATGAGGACGAGGCTCAAGTTGATGAAGGTGAAGATCAAAGAGATGAGCCACCTCAAGATGACGGCAATGATCAAGGGGGAGATGCAAATGATGAGGACAAGGAGGATGAACAACCAAGGCCGCCACACCCAAGAGTCCACCAAGCAATACAATGAGATCACCCCATCGACACCATCCTCGGCGACATTCATAAGGGGGTAACCACTCGATCTCGGGTTGCACATTTTTGTGAGCATTACTCTTTTGTTTCCTCTATTGAGCCACACAGGGTAGAGGAAGCACTCCAAGATTCGGATTGGGTGATGGCGATGCAAGAGGAGCTCAACAACTTCACGAGGAACGAGGTATGGCATTTGGTTCCACGTCCTAACCAAAATGTTGTAGGAACCAAGTGGGTCTTTCGCAACAAACAAGACGAGCATGGTGTGGTGACAAGGAACAAAGCTCGACTCGTGGCCAAGGGGTATTCACAAGTCGAAGGTTTGGATTTTGGTGACACCTATGCACCCGTAGCTAGGCTTGAGTCAATTCGCATATTATTAGCCTATGCTACTTACCATGGCTTCAAGCTTTACCAAATGGACGTGAAGAGTGCCTTCCTCAATGGACCAATCAAGGAGGAGGTCTATGTTGAGCAACCTCTCGGCTTTGAAGACAGTGAGTACCCTAACCATGTTTATAGGCTCTCTAAGGCGCTTTATGGACTCAAGCAAGCCCCAAGAGCATGGTATGAATGCCTTAGAGATTTCCTTATTGCAAATGGCTTCAAAGTCGGCAAGGCCGATCCTACTTTATTCACTAAGACTCTTGACAATGATTTGTTTGTATGCCAAATTTATGTTGATGATATCATATTTGGGTCTACTAACGAATCTACATGTGAAGAATTTAGTAGGATCATGACACAAAAATTCGAGATGTCTATGATGGGGGAGTTGAAGTATTTTCTAGGATTCCAAGTCAAGCAACTCCAAGAGGGCACCTTCATTTGCCAAACAAAGTATACACAAGACATTTTAACCAAGTTTGGAATGAAGGATGCCAAGCCCATCAAGACACCCATGGGAACCAATGGGCATCTTGACCTCGACACGGGAGGTATGTCCGTGGATCAAAAGGTATATCGGTCGATGATTGGTTCATTGCTTTATTTATGTGCATCTCGACCGGACATTATGCTTTCCGTATGCATGTGTGCAAGATTCCAAGCCGACCCTAAGGAATCACACCTTACGGCCGTAAAACGAATCTTGAGATATTTGGCTTATACTCCTAAGTTTGGGCTTTGGTACCCTCGGGGATCCACATTTGATTTGATTGGTTATTCGGATGCCGATTGGGCAGGGTGTAAGATTAATAGAAAGAGCACATCGGGGACTTGCCAGTTCTTGGGAAGATCCTTAGTGTCTTGGGCTTCAAAGAAGCAAAATTCGGTCGCTCTTTCTATCGCCGAAGCTGAGTATATTGCCGCAGGCCACTGTTGCGCGCAATTGCTTTGGATGAGGCAAACCCTGCAGGACTACGGTTACAAACTAACCAAAGTTCCTCTTCTATGTGATAATGAGAGTGCAATCCGCATGGCGGATAATCCCGTTGAGCATAGCCGCACTAAACACATAGCCATTCGGTATCATTTTCTTAGGGATCACCAACAAAAGGGGGATATCGAGATTTCATACATTAACATTAAAGATCAATTAGCCGATATCTTTACCAAGCCACTTGATGAACAATCTTTTACCAGACTTAGGCATGAGCTCAATATTCTTGATTCCAGGAACTTCTTTTGCTAATTTGCACACATAGCACACAAGTATACTTTTGATCATGTCTCCTTTATATATGCTATGACTAATGTGTTTTCAAGTGTATTTCAAACCAAGTCATAGATATATTGAAAGGGAATTGGAGTCTTCGGCGAAGACAAAGGCTTCCACTCCACTCTACTACTCATCCTTCGCCGTCACTCTGAGCATCTCTCCAACTTTGGTATAATCTTCACTCATTTATTTTATGACCAAAGGAGGAGAAAGTACTTCTTGGGCTCCAATGATTCCGTTTTTGGCGATTCATGCCAAAGGGGGAGAAAATATGAGCCCAAAGCAAAAGGACCGCACCACCACCTAATTTTAAAAATTTGGAGATTTTCAATTGGTCAATTTCAAATTGGTATCTTATTATGTTCTAAAGGGGGAGGAAGTAGTATTTCAAAAATGATATATCAAAACCCTCTTGAACACTAAGAGGAGGATCTCATTTAGGGGGAGTTTTGTTTCGTCAAAGGAAAAGCATTTGAAACAAGGGGAGAAAATTTTTAAACTTGAAAATGCTTTGCAAAAATCTTATTCATCTACCTTTGACTATGTTGCAAAAGGACTTTGAAAAGGATTTACAAAAAGAATTTGCAAAAACAAAACATGTGGTGCAAATGTGGTCCAATATGTTAAAAACAAAGAAACAATCCATGCACATCTAGTAAGTAACATTTATTGGCTCAATTCCAAGCAACCTTTGCACTTGCATTATGCAAACTAGTTCAATTATGCACTTTTATATTTGCTTTGGTTTGTGTTGGCATCAATCACCAAAAAGGGGGAGATTGAAAGGGAATTAGGCTTACACCTAGTCCCTAATTAATTTTGGTGGTTGAATTGCCCAACACAAATATTTGGACTAACTAGTTTGCTCTAGTGCATAAGTTATACAGGTGCTAAAGGTTCACACTTAGCCAATAAAAAGACAAAGTATTGGGTTCAACCAAAGAGCAAAGGGACAACCGAAGGCACCTCTGGTCTGGCGCACCGGACTGTCCGGTGTGCCACCGGACATGTCCGGTGCACCAGAGGACTCCGACTTCAAACTCGTCACCTTCGGGAATTTCCAGAGGCAACTCCGCTATAATTCACCGGACTGTCTGGTGTACACCGGACATGTCCGGTGCTCCAAGGAAGAGCGGCCTCCGGAACTCGCCAGCCTCGGGAATTCATTGAAGCTGCTCCGCTATAATTCACCGGACTGTTCGGTGTACACCGGACTGTCCGGTGTAACAGCGGGGCAACGACTATTTCGGCGCCAACGGCTACCTGCGACGCATTAAATGTGCGCGCTGCGCGCGCAGAGGTCAGGCACGCCCATGCTGGCGCACCGAACAATCTACAGTTCATGTCCGGTGCGCCACCGGACATCAAGGCGGGCCCAGAAGACAGAGCTCCAACGGTCGGAACCCAACGGCTTTGGTGACGTGGTTGTCGCACCGGACATGTCCGGTGTGCACCGGACTGTCTGGTGTGCCATCGAACAGACAGCCTCACCAAACGGCTAGTTTGGTGGTTGGGGCTATAAATACCCCAACCACCCACCATTCATATCATCCAAGTTTTCCAGCTTCCAACCACTATACAAGAGCTAGCATTCATTGCAAAGCATACCAAAAGAGATCAAATCCTCTCCCAACTCCACACAAAGCCTTAGTAACTAGAGAGAGTGATTTGTAGTGTTCATTTGAGCTCTTGCGCTTGGATCGCTTCTTTTCTTTGGCATTCCTTCTTGTGATCAAACACTCACTTGTAATTGAGGCAAGAGACACCAATCTTGTGGTGGTCCTTGTGGGAACTTTGTGTTCCAAGTGATTGAGAAGAGAAAGCTCACTCGATCCGCGGGATCGTTTGAGAGAGGGTAAGGGTTGAAAGAGACCCGGCCTTTGTGGCCTCCTCAACGGGGAGTAGGTTTGCGAGAACCGAACCTCGGTAAAACAAATCCGCGTGTCACACTCCTTATTCGCTTGCGATTTGTTTTGCGCCCTCTCTCGCGGACTCGATTATATTTCTAACGCTAACCCGGCTTGTAGTTGTGATTATTTTTGAGAATTTCAGTTTCGCCCTATTCACCCCCCCTCTAGGCGACTTTCAGAGATCGCCTGTCCCATCCCAGGGGAGTTCAGATCATAGTCTATTTTGTCTGCCATTTGTCTGCCATCAAATTTCTAAAATGAAATTAAATATCATAGTCTATTTTTTGTAGGACCCGTGCACTAGAAATGTATAGGTTTTAGAGTCTTTGTTAAGCAAATCTGCTATAATTTGTAACTGTTTTCACATTATTTTTCATAGTCTATTTATAGAGTCTTTCAAATGTATAGCTTTTAATTTGCCATCAAATGTATAGCTTTTAAGCAAATCTGCTATAATTTGTAACTGCTATAATCTGCTATAATTTGCCATCAAATGTATAGGTTTTAGAGTCTTTGTTAAGCAAATCTGCTATAATTTGTAACTGTTTTCACATTATTTTTCATAGTCTATTTATAGAGTCTTTCAAATGTATAGCTTTTAATTTGCCATCAAATGTATAGCTTTTAAGCAAATCTGCTATAATTTGTAACTGCTATAATCTGCTATAATTTGCCATCAAATGTATAGCTTTTAGAGTCTGTCATAGTCTATTTTTCATAGTCTTTGTTAATGCCTTGTAGGACCCGTGCACTAGAAATGAAAGTCACTGTTTTCACATTATTGTCAGCGACAAATCTGCTATAATTTGTCATCTCTACATGCCTCAAATTATTGCAATAACTAACAATTGGCATCTTGTTGTTGCTCATTAGCATTAACATGTAACTGTTTCTGTCCATGATATTTCAGTCTCATATGGAGGCTTTGAGGGCTGAACCTGTTGCTAAAGGTGAGATGCCAGCATCCAGTGTGCACCTTGTGTCGAAGGTGCTGTCCTAGAGCAGCTCACACCAATTCCTGAAAAGCGTCGACATCAAAACATCGGCAACCTCCAAGGCATCATCATCAAGTCATAGTGAGCTTCGAGAACAACTTGCAGCTGAAGCGACGGCTGCTGTTCAAGGTGAACTCGACCAGCTCAGGAAGAAATGTGAAGAAGCTGAGGAACAGCAGGCGAGGACACAAAGGGAGTTGGAGGAGTACAAGAAGATAACAGAGAAGAACAGCAAGGAGATGGAGGAGACCAATGTGCTCATCAAGAAGCTCTTGTCCTTGCATGGTAACTCTTCTTCGACATGAGGGCTGCTAGTCAGAGCTGCTGTTTTTGGCCTGTTCTTTGACATGAGGGTACCCAAAAACTCTAGTTGCTCGTGGGTGTCAACTTTTGATTATATGCTGTTATGTTTGTGCAAACTCAACTGAAATGTGAAGTCAAGTGGTGATGCTGTGAACTGAGTTTAGTGTTGTCCACTTAGTTTGTATGCGCACTGGAATACTAGTTGTATTCATCTATGGAATATGGAATTGTGTGCTCATTCCTCTGTTCTAGTATATTTTGCAATTTCCAATAAAATTATTATCTGCACATCTATGACCAAACTGGTGGCATATAATAAAACATATGCCACGTCAGCTGCCACTGTACTAGCCACGTCAGCGTTGACGTCAGCGCTGACATCAGCTGCCACGTCACTAGCCACGTCAGCGCTGACGTCATACGCATCAGCACCTTCCAAACGGCTGTTAATGACCAAACCACGGCTCTATCTATGACGATACCGTACCGTCACAGAAACCAAACGGCGTTAACAACGCCGTCAGTTTGCTCGGGCAGACGACGAATTATGACGGAAAAGTGCCTTCCTCTATGACCACAACTGATCGTCATAGAATGAATTCACTTCCATGACAACGCGGCTTTCGTCACAGAATGTATACACATCGATGACGAAAATGGGTAGTCCGTCACAACACAACAAATGTGACGCGACCCCTATGACCAAATCGAACTCGTCACAAATTCGTCACAAACCTTTATCTGTGACGATATATACACATGCAGTGACGCAATACGAACGTCATCGATGATAAGATCTCTACTAGTGCTACTCAAAGGTGATAAGGGTGAAAACCCTTCATCATACACATTTTGAAAAGCATTTTCTTTTGAAAACTCACACCTTTTCTCAAATCATTTGGAACAAATATATCAAGGATTGATTGCGGCAAGCGGCTGGGTGGCCATAATAACTTGTCTCAAAATCATATCATGCATAAAATAACAGGCTGAGGGTTGTGGTTGAAAAATCATAGGTAATTTATGCATCAAAGGGATCCAGTGAGCTTGCCGTGCTTATTCTGCGAAGGGGAAGGGGAGCTCGCGGAACTAGCTTCTAGCTCCACTGCCTGGTGTAGACTTGCAGATCTGGCCTCCACGAGACGGCACGAACGCTCCAATAACTATGCAACATGAATAAGCAAACATACAAACAAGCAAGTATACCAACAAATATTTAGTATAGTGGTTAGAATAGCGATATATGGATGGGTAGAGTCTTGGGTAGAATCTGTGTCATGTGGTGTTGTGATATTACTGGTGGTGGAGCGGAGGTGCTTACCAAGAGGGTGGACTGGAGGCGAAGCGACACTATGCGTGTAGCCGGTAGACCAGAGTAACTGAGTGGGTGGGGTGTTTGCCTTGGTTGAGGGTGTTGAGTGTGTGGAGAGGGAGAGGGTAGCTGGGTGTATTTATAGCTGGGTGTATGTGGTGTAGCACAGTGAAGTTCACTGTTGGTGAGAATAGTGACGAATGAATCGTCTGACTTAGTATGAACAGGAGAGTTATAGGCAGAATATGGGACAAGAGTATTTTGGGAGTTTTCTGGAATATGGACCAGGCTTAAGGGATGACATGGTTGGATAGGAAATAGTTTGATAAGAATTTAGAAACAAGAATTATTGGAATCTGAGTTTGGAAGCCTGGTTCAAAGGAATCTCAAAGTTAAGCATGCTCAACTTGGAGAAACCTAGGATGGGTGACCAATTGGGAAGTTCCCTACTGGAAGGAAAATCACAGTCACCGGAGTTCGTATGACTGAAATATTGGTCTGGCTGGTCTTAGGTGGACTGGACAACATGACGGATGAGTAGTTGAAATTTGGGGGGTGGTCGGATGAATGATGAATAGTAATGGTCAATAGTAATGGTGAATAGTAATGGTGAATAGTGATGGTGAATAGTTCGTATGAACGAACGATGAATAGTGACGATGAACGAACGATGAATAGGAACTATGAATGAACGGACGAACAATCGAATGATCGAACGAACGAACAATCGAAATTTCGGCAGCATAACGGCAGGACAAAGATTATCTGGAAGAAAGATGAATAGGGACTATGAACAAACGATGAACGATGAATAGGAACTATGAACGAACGATGAACGATCGAAATTTCGGCAGCATAACGACAGGGAAAAAATTATTTTGACGAATGAATGGACAAACGATCGGAATTTCGGCAGCATAACGGCAGGACAAAGATTATCTGGAAGAACGATGAATAGGGACTATGAACGAACGATGAACGAGGAATAGGAACTATGAACGAACGATGAACGATCGAATGATCGAACGAACGAACGATCGGAATTTTGGCAGCATAACGGCAGGGAAAAGATTATTTGGACGAACGAACGGACAAAGGATCGAACGATCGGACGAACGAACCATGAACGATCAGATGAACGATCGAACGATCGGACGAACGAACGAACAAACTAAGAACAGGGGGACGAACGATCGAAGAACGACCGAACGATCCTTGTGCTAGTGTGTGCTTGTGTGGAACATGGAGTGGGTGTGTGGGGGGGGGAGAGAGTTGCCATGAAATGGCTTGGGGTGGGATGAGAGGAGGCCCTTGCCCCTCTATTTATAGCCATGGTGGGGGGATTAGGGGGGAGGGATGAGAGGATTAGTGGGAGGGTGAGAGGATTAGTGGGAGATTAGCATGTATTTGTCTTGTATAAGTGTAATTAGCTTGTAGAGCTCACCGTATGACACTGGAGGCATACGTATACGTATGAGCATGAGGAAAGTTATGGAGAAAATATTTGTAGGGACTTGAAAAATGATTCTGAAGGTATTTCTCAAGAGGAAAATACTTGGAGATATATCGGTGGAATATCTGGGCAGTATTTCTGGAAAGAACTTGAAGGGGATCACTGGTGAAATATCTGGGTAGTATTTCTGGAAAGAATTTGAGGGGATCATTGGGAAAATATTTGTAGGATATTTTGAGGAGGATTTTGGAGAGAATATAGACCACTATATTTTATTTGCTGATATCAACTCGCAAACAAACATTTTGAAATGAAATTTGAAATTCATTTTGAATTTAAAGCGAGTTTGAGAAAATTTCAAGATTTCAATTTTTGGGATGCTACAATTATGCTACTCATTTTGTGTGTTATAAGACTTATTTATGCTACTCATTTGTGTGTTATAAGACTTATTTATGCTACTCATTTGTGTGTTATAATTTGTAATGTGTGTACAGATACGGCAGTTTTTCTGATGATAGTGATTGTGAGATGGATGATAGTGATTCTGATGATGATAGGAAAATACATGCTTTGTCGGTGTTCCGAGATGCTCAGAATAATATTATTGCTACATTTCTGCTTGCTACGAAGTACTACTTCACGTATCTTGACAAGAAACCTTCGAGAATTCCAATGCAGAGTGGTTACAGTTGGGTCATGGAGACTTTGAAAACTCCAGGTGAAAGTCGTAAGATGTTTCGAATGAATGCTTCACTCTTCTACAAATTGCATGACCTTTTAGTACATGACTATGACCTCAAATCTTCCATTCATATGAGCTCTATTGAAGTATTTGCTATCTTTCTTGTAACTTGTGGGCATGGTTGGTCAAATAGTGCTCTTCATGGAACCTTCAAGCATTCAGAGGAGACATTGAGTAGGAAATTTGGTGAGGTCTTGATTCGTATAGTGCATATGTGTGCACATTACATAAGGTCGGTTGATCCTAACTTCACTACCACACACCCTAGGATAAGTTGCGATAGTAGGATGATGCCTTTTTTTAAGATTGCATTGGAGCTGTTGATGGTACACACATCGTAGTGGTGCCACCTCCACATGATCTTGTTCGATATATTGGAAGAAGTGGTAAAGCAACTCAAAATGTTCTTGTTGTGGTTGACTTTGATTTGAGGTTCACATATGCATCCATCGGGCAACCTAGCTCTATGCATGATACAAGCGTGTTGTTGGGGGCCTTCGGCTTCCGAAGGTCCTCAAAAACATGATTTAACAATGTTTTCCAAGTGGAATATGTGAACAGGTATCTTCGGAATCGGGTCATGAGTATACAAGAGTATGGTCAGTACGAAGCCTGAGCGAGACGGAAAGCGATTATGACGAAGGATGAAAATGACCACGAAGCTGTGCGTAGAAAAGCTTCGACATGATAGCAGAGAAAGGGAACCGACCTAAAGATGAAAAGGCAAATTAGACCGCGAAGAATTACTATAGATTTATTGATAAATGTAAAGGGCACAAATGTAATTCTACACGGGCTGCGTCCCTTGCCTATAAATAGATGAACAGTACTCCCGTACTGGACACGCTGACTCAGCATTCGCCTTTTTTGCATCACGCTTGTACCTTTACTTTCTGTCAATCCGAAGGTACATTCATAATTTGTTATTTTGAAGATGATAGTGCAAATAAATATAAGTTGATAATAATATTTAATTTATTCTTCGTATTTGATATATTAATTCTTCTTTATTGTATACCTAACTTGCGAAGGTCCTTTCCCTCATAACCTTCGTCCGGATTTCATTATGTTCGAAGGGATATAATGTCTTGAAGGACGAAGGATTTTAATATTTAACACTTTTTATGTTGCCTTGTTCTTAATTCTTAGCATTTGAGAACAAGTCCCCAACATTGACGCCCACCTCCGGTGAACTCACTTCCATTTTTTGAGTTTTGAACACCTTCGGCAAGCATCACCTTCGTCATGCCGCCAAAGAAACCTTCAGCAACAGGGGCTGCCGCTCTGCAGCCGCTAGATCCCAATCAGGATGTCCTTTCTCTTAGGGAGGCCCGAAGCCAGAAGAGGAAGGCCACCAGTCCGACGCCTCCGGAGGACGAATTGGATCAAGAAATTCAAAACTTGGAGATGCTCCATCAACAGGTCCAACGCAAAAAGGAAAAGATGGCTCGTCTAGCTGATCTACAAAGGCAGATAGACGAAGCCTCTGAAGAAGTTTGTCATCTTGTTCAAGATGACCAGAACCGAAGGCCTCCGCGCAGAGAGCTTCATCAAGAGGGCTTCTACAACGAGGACGATTGGTATGAAGATTTCCATCATGGAAATTTTGCTTTTGATGAGACTTCTCCTTTATCAACAGAACTGCAGGCTACACCATGGCCCTAGTCCTACAAGCCACCCCAACTTCCCATGTACGACGGTCATTCAGACCCGAAGCAATTCTTGATGAGTTATGAAGCAACCATATCTTCGTATGGTGGCAATACTGCAGTCATGGCAAAGTCTTTCGTCATGGCTGTCAGGAGTGTTGCACAAACCTGGTACTCCTCTCTTCGGCCAGGAACAATCACCTCATGGCAAAAGCTGAAGGATACGCTGATAACCAGCTTCCAAGGGTTTCAAACGAAGCCGGTCACTGCTCAAGCCTTATTCCAGTGCACCCAGGACCACGAAGAATACCTTCAGGCGTATGTCCGAATGTTCCTGCGTCTGAGGGCACAAGCACCAACAGTGCCCAATGAAATTGTCATTGAGGCCATGATTAAGGGGCTTCGGCCAGGACCTTCAGCTCAATACTTTGCCAGGAAGCCTCCTCAAACTTTGGAGAAGCTGCTCCAGAAGATGGATGAGTATATTCGAGCTGACAATGACTTCCGTCAAAGAAGGGAGGAAGCATATAGGTTCTCCAAAATGACCAGGGGCTTCAGAGGAAGACTTCATCCAAGGCACGTCAGGTCAATTCATAACTCTGCTCAGAGTGATGATAGAGGGAGTCAACAGCAAAGACCGCAGTACTCCTCACAAGCTTCGGGGCAGCAGCAAAGCTCTTTTCGGCCACCAGCTCCAAGGGGTAGAGGCGCCAGGGGCTTCGGAGGAAGATTTGGGGATCAGCCAAGGAAACTTTATTGTCTATTCTGTGGTGAGGACAAGGGCCATACCACCAGGATGTGCCATGTTACCATCCAGAAGCAAAAGGAGATAGCAGAAGCTGCAGCACAACAGAGTCAGCCGAAGCAAGTCATGCATACTGCTTCGTACCATTCGCCTTACTTTCCAGAATATGTAGGCAACCACCCTGCAGCTTCTGTTGCTTCGGCAAGCCAACCCTAAGCATCTTGGCAACAACCTCCACCTCCACCACCAACGCAACACGGCCAATAGCCAGAAGGGAGTCAGCACGCTCACCTTCAGCGTGACTTCAGAGAAGGGTCCGAAGCTCGCACAGTCAATAGCACTGTGCCAGAGTCGAAGCATATTTACTGACAAATATCCTACCCCGACAGCAGTTTTTCGCATTCAGTATTATTTTCTTTTTTAAGAAACACTTATGGGAGGTTTAAGTGCTTTTTTGTCGTTTTTAATCCCTTGTAACAGTTTCGCTTTTTACCATAATGAAAATATATCTTCTCCACAGGCTTAAGTTGCCGAAGCATAAGAATTTATGGTGATAAGGAGGACCTTCGAATTGTCAAAAATTTTGTTCTAAGGAACACATCGTAATTTAGTCGAAGCAGCAAAAAGTCGTTCCTAAGGGAACACAGAGTAAGTTTTTTGCTCAAAAGTCGTTCCGAAGGGAATGCAGAGCTTACTTTGAAAAATAAACGCTGATTCCATTAAAAGTAAAAGGCGAATAAGCTCCTAAGGGAGGCTTACAGCGAAAAATAAACGCTGATTCCGCTGAAAGTAAAAGGCGAAGAAGCTCCTAAGGGAGGCTTACAGTGAAAAATAAACGCTGATTCCGCTGAAAGTAAAAGGCGAATAAGCTCCTAAGGGAGGCTTGCAGCGAAAAATAAACGCTGATTCCGCTGAAAGTAAAACGTCGACCTTCGGCAAATATCACTTTGCATAACATCACATCATTACATCATTCGCATAGCATAACATCATACATCATATTGCATCAACAATGCAAAGAAGGGGATCCCAGTATCGATATTCGAAAATTGTTTCGAAGGAAAAGTGGCAAGGCACAAAAAATAGCTATTGAAGAGTTATACTTTCGTCAAATGGAAACATTTATTGGTTATTAATTTTACGAGGATTGGTTGCTGATCATATGAGAACACGGATATTATTTACGAAGCATGAAAAGAAGAGAAGGTGTTTTTTTCGCCGAAGGCTCAAAAACGGTATGTATATGAAGTTTCATGCATCGTAAAGAAAAGAACCATAAATACTTTATATATTACATTCAGAGTTACAAATATTACACATTATATTCTAAATATTTTTACAGCAGCATCTAATCTTCCCTTAGAACTACTTCTGCAGCTTCGTTTAGTAGTTGATCAACAACTTTATCCATGATGGCTTCGACCATTTTCCTAATTTCGTCATCCCATTTTGCGTGGGAGCCCGCAGATGGTTCAGCAGGTTCTGAGGGAGGAGAAGATACGGCTATATTACTATTACAAACCGTGAACAAGTTCGAAATCAAAAAAATTACAACAAAGAGTCAAAAACCACTATTTAATACCTATTTGCCCTTCGGGCTCTGCACTTCTCTCAGCGGCCCCTGCTAATTTTCTAGCGTCATGAATGCCTTTTTCGCTTTTTCGTATAATCTCTTGGGCCATTTCCCGGCCACCGTTGTCCCAGATGTCGGTGAAAAATTTTCCACCGACCAGGCTTGCTTCGGCCGAGGGGTCTTTTATATCTTCGGAGGATAAAGCGGCTTCAGATTGTGCCAAAAGCTTCACATGCTCACAGCCTTTCCTCTCCAAAATGGTAGCAATCTCCCTAGCACCCGAAAAGGCACATATGTCTCCGCGGCTATTCAAAATTTCTTCAAAGGCCTCAGCTTCGTGACTGATCCATTCGATTGGGCCCTCGGGGTCACCCTTTATGAAGTTTTCTTCACTTGAAAAAGCGCCAACGTTGGCGAAGCTGGTCTTTACTTTTTTAACACATTCTATAGATTTTTCATAGCATCTTTTCTTAGATGCACGAAGCTCTTCAACGCTTTTTTCCAAATGGTTTGCCCATTGTTCATTGAGTTCTCGTTTCGTTTCTTCAAGTGTGCGTTCCTTTTTAGCTCTGGCCAGTTGTTTTCGAAGATCTTCAATTTCACGCCTCTGAGCCTCAGCTTGAACTTTAAAAGTAGCTTCGTCTTCTTTTATTCTATCTATCAATGAATGCAATATTTTATCTTTTTCGAGACCTTCGTTCCTTAGTTCAATTACTTCGGAACGAAGGTTGCTCAGGGCCATAATACACCCTTCGTCTTCGGCATCTTTTTGGGCCCTGAGGGCATTGCTAAGTATAAGGCCCTGCAAAAAGAAAAATGTGAGTGCGACCATAAATTTAAGCAAACGAAAAATTTTGGTTTCAAGAAAAAATACGAAAACCTCATTCTCTGTACCTTTAAGCTATTATATGTTAGGCTGTCGGCTAACTCGTTTTTTGACAGCACCGAGAGCCCGTCTTCCAGTGTTGGGAATCCGAAGCTCTTGCTCATCTCCCGACAGACAGAAATCTCCTTGCTGTCAGGGAGACAATACAAAAAGTCTTCTTCCCCACTGCCATTGAATATCAATGCCCCCTTCGGATATTTCAATTTGTGGGCGTAGTACTGGGCCTCTTGCTGTTCTTTCTTAGTCAGCTTTTTCCCCGAAGCATGACGAAGGATATAATCGAAGGTTTCGGAAGATGCTTCGGGGGCGGCAGTACCAGTTTCTTCAGCTGAAATTTGTTCTGCTGTTTCTGTCTCTTCGACTTCCAAGGATTTCACCTTGGTGGGCTCCGAAGGCCCAGCTTCAGTCTCAGTCTGATGTTTTGAGGTTCCGGCATCAAATGCTTCAGTATGTGCTTCGGAAGATTCAACAGTTTTCTTCGGAGTTGTGCTTGAAGACTTAATTGTCTCCAAAACATCCAGCACATTAACCATCCTTTTTCTTTTTGGGGTCACTGCTGGCCCCTTTTGCCTTTTTGTTGTCTCAATTTTTGCTGAAGGACTTAGAATTTATGTTGTCTTTGTTACTTCAGCCCTCGATTCTTCTATTTTTTCCGTCACTGGCATTTCGGCCAGCCCTACAATATTTGGCAGGGGAGTTGGTTCTTTAGCTTCGGTGGCCGAAGAGGTCTCACCGGCAAACTCGGGCACTATGGCCGATTCAATATAACGTGGCCGGTGTGTGAGAACCTTTACCCTTTTCCTCTTCGGCGCCGGCTCGCTAGGAGCGGCCGAGGCAACTTCCTTCGCAGAAGATGTATTCTTTCTTTTTTGACCCCGCGTTGGATAACGGTAGTCGGGGTAGACAAACCCAATTGCATCAAATACTCGGTTGAGTCTCTTTTTCTTTCGGCCTCCGAAGGCCGCTGACAGTGCAGTGTCTTCGGCCTTCGAGTATAATCCAAGCAATTCATCACTTACGGTCTCAATACTTTTTAGCCAGTCATCATCTGGCTCGACGAATTTATCTCCATATTGGAATGTGTATTTTAGCCTAACTAATCCACCTTCGTCAGTTTCTCTAATGGTCTCCTTCGGCATTTCCCACTTTTCTACAAGTGGCCATATTCTGAAGGCAATGTGTTCTTGGACCAAATCCCTTGTCCCAATAAAAGAGCAAACCACGTCGAAGGCTCTCTGGCATTCTTCGGCTGCTTCATTCATTTCTACCTTCGGCCTCCGAAGGCCGAAGCGTTGCCAGATAGGGCGCATAATGATACCTTTAATATCTTCCCGAGCTTCCAAGTCATTCTTCACATAAAACCATTCCGTCATCCAGTCCCCGGGCCACCTCTTTCGAAAGGTTGGCACGGGACAGCTTGACCCAGACCGGGCGCCGAAGCTGTAGCAGCCAAAATTGTTGTGATACTGCTCTTTACCTCAGGGTTTTGTCTCATACAATAGCTCATGTATGTTGCAGAAACTTTTTGCATTTGGTTCTAAACCTTGGCTCCTCACGGCCCAGACGAAGATGCCCATTCTTATGATTGCTTCGGGAGTAAGTTGATGAAGGTAAATTTCAAATATCTTCAGTACTTCTACGACAAAACCGCTCAAAGGAAATCACAGTCCGACCTTTAAAAAGCTTCGGAAGATTACGACTTCATTCTCTTCGGGAGTAGGCACAGTTTTCTCCCCTTCATCTGCCCTCACAGTAGACATGTCTCGAAAGTATCTTCCCCTCATGTTGTCAAGATGACTCTGTTTCATGCTCGATTTTCCGAAGACTGTGTGACTTGGTCGCCACGGTCGATCTTCGGAGTCTTCACCCCCACTTTCCACATCATAGCTATCACTGTCTCCAGTATCTTCAGATAAACCCTCCAAAATCTCCCTAGTGATCTTCTCTGTGTTGGTCTTTGCTATTGACTGAATAAACCCGAGATGCATCTCTTCAGAAAGGCTCAGCTTCGATTCAGCAACGACTTTCTTATCTTCAGACATCTTTGTGAACGCCGAGAAAGTGCTCTCAAATCCGAAGCTTAAAAATTTAAAAAAGCCAAGCAAGCGTTGTTGCGCACAGGCAAAAACTCGAGTGAGCAAGAGCAGATGGCAAGAAAGCGTGCCAAATAACTCGTGGCAAGCTCTTATTTATACACCTAGTGCGTTGAAAACTGAAGGGTCCCGCTTGTCAATGACTGTTGCTATTCTAGCAAAGGGAAGGTGTTTTTTCGGACCTTCGGCTTAAGGCCTTCGTCCATGTCGCAATATGAATTTATCATTCTAGCAAATTAATATTGCGAGGGGCTACTGTTGGGGGCCTTCGGCTTCCGAAGGTCCTCAAAAATATGATTTAACAATGTTTTCCAAGTGGAATATGTGAACATGTATCTTCGGAATTGGGTCATGAGTATACAAGAGTATGGTCAGTACGAAGCCTGAGCGAGATGGAAAGCGATTATGACGAAGGATGAAAATGACCACGAAGCTGTGCGTAGAAAAGCTTCGGCATGATAACAGAGAAAGGGAACCGACCTAAAGATGAAAAAGGCAAATTAGACCCCGAAGAATTACTATAGATTTATTGATAAATGTAAAGGGCACAAATGTAATTCTACACGGGCTGCGTCCCTTGCCTATAAATAGATGAACAGTACTCCCGTACTGGACACGCTGACTCAGCATTCGCCTTTTTCGCATCACGCTTGTACCTTTACTTTCCGTCAATCTGAAGGTACATTCATAATTTGTTATTTTGAAGATGATAGTGCAAATAAATATAAGTTGATAATAATATTTAATTTATTCTTCGTATTTGATATATTAATTCTTCTTTATTGTATACCTAACTTGCAAAGGTCCTTTCCCTCATAACCTTCGTCCGGATTTCATTATGTTCGAAGGGATATAATGTCTTGAAGGACGAAGGATTTTAATATTTAATACTTTTTATGTTGCCTTGTTCTTAATTCTTAGCATTTGAGAACAAGTCCCCAACACGTGCTATTCCATGCAATTGAGCATGACCATGAGTTCCCACACCCACCTGTAGGTATGATTATACATATATATTACTATTATTTTTAGGAAAATATTTATATTATATTGATGAAACAATAAAATTTTTATATTATTATTTAGGAAAATATTATCATGTTGATGTCGGGTTCCCTAATCGTCCTGGATATTTGGCTCGATTGGAGAGGAGGTGTCACTCCAAGTGGTGAGCAAGAGACTTTCAACTTTTTACACTCAAGCATCCATAATTGTGTAGAACGTGCCTTTGGTGTTTGAAAAATGAAGTGGAAAATTCTTTTGAACATGCCGAGCTATCCGTTGGAGAAGCAAATGATGATTATTGTGGCTACAATGTGCCTTCATAATTACATTCGTGAGATGGATGTAGAAGATAAAGATTTTGTTAAGTGTGATCGAAATCTTGATTATGTGCCAACCATTCCGTCAAGATACGTAAGACACCTTCCTTCGAGAAATGCGTCGGATACATCAACCCCACATTCTAGTGATAGGAACATGGATAAGTTTCGTGTGATCTTGCAAAGTCAATCTATCTTTCTAGGGCTTCATGATCTTGTAACCAATTATTTTAGTCTATTCATTTTGGCGGATTAAACTATATATTATTTATTTATTTATTTATTTATTATGGCATTATGTTATAGATAAAAAATATTTGTAATGATAATATATAATATTCTCTCATATAAGGAGCTGCTAGAGGATCTATGTTTATAACAAAATAAGGTGCTCCTTCTACGGCTCTTCCTAAACATAAGGAGAGATTTTACCAGAGAAGCCGGAGCCAGAGCTGGAACTGGTAGAGAAAGAGAGCCCTGCCAAAGGGGCCTAAACCTCGCAAAAGCCCAACCCAAACCCTAGCACCTCTCGAAATCTCCCCGCGAAAGACAGCCTTCCGGTCACATGGATTTCGGTCGCCGGAAGGCGGCGGCGCTGGCTGCGCTCTCCTCGCCGACGCCGGACAGGTCCCCGAAGGGTGGCGTCGACGCCCCGATCGCTCCGCTCCTCGATGCCCTCAACTCCCACCCGGACCTCTTCACTACCTCCTCCTGCTCCGGCCGCGTCTCCGTCCTCGCGCAGCCTCCGCCGCCGCATGAGGGCCGGGGCGAGGGCGCCCCCAAGCCGAAGAAGAAGGCGCGGGGCGGCGGGTGGGTATACGTATCGCACGACCCTGCCGATCCGGACGATGTGGTGGAGCAGCTGTTCGGCGGGAGCGGGTCGGGAGTGGCGGGGGACGAGCTGGTGTTCAGGTTCGAACCGATGATCGTGGCGGTGGAGTGCAGAGACGTTGCCGCAGCTGCGGCGCTCGTCGCAGCCGCGATCGGTGCGGGGTTCCGGGAATCAGGTGAGCTGTGTGATTGTGTGTAGCGTGCCTCCTTCAACCCTGTGTTTAAAGTTTTGTTGAGATGTTGGATAAGGCTTCGATTTCCACGAACAACTCAGCAGTGTATCCTTACCATCAGTGTTATTGTACAGTTTCAATACATGGAAATGCAGAACTATTTGTGATTCTTTCTGTCATTGATCACAGGGTTCAATTCTAGCCAGTTTTGCATATGTTAGTTTTAGATAAGTATGATATTCGGTCCGCTTTTGGCTTTTATGATAAAGTGACTAAGTGAAAGTTTGCATATGTGAGTTATGTATTCACTGGGTTGCAATGTGTATTGCTGAGTTTTTATACGATGTTTCTTGTCCTTATTTATTGGAATATCATACTAAGTTTGTTTAAAAACCGCTTAATCTGGTTTTCAGGTATCACAAGCTTGCAGAAACGTGCAATGGTAGCAATAAGATGCTCAATTCGCATGGAAGTGCCACTGGGGCAGATTGACGAACTTGTTGTTTCTCCGGAGTATGTCCGCTACCTTGTTAGAATTGCCAACAGTAAAATGGAGGCAAATAAAAGGCGAATGAATGGATTTTTGGATCTCTTGCAAACTAAGGTATTGAGCTATTTTGTCTTATTGTGTTCCTTGTACTGCCGCTCACTTTTTTTTGTTAGCGTGCATGACAAAAATGTTTGGAAACTTTGGATATTGTTTAAGTCCAAAAATGTTTCTGCTGAATGTTCATTAAGCTGGAGTGAAGAGTAAATTCAGTATTTCTTTTAAGAGATAATAATAATAATATAGGACATTTCTGTTAATAAACTACTTAATGAGCTGATCAAGATTTTTCAAGCAGACGCCGGTGGTTACTTCTTGATTTACTACCACTTGTCAGATACTACCTCTGATCTTTTTTAAATGACACTGGTAGTTCAAAACTGAACTAGCCAGCATCATTTAAAAGATCAAAGAGTGTAAGTTTATCTTCATTTTTTTCCTACATCCTGAACATTTGTGTGTTCTCAAAAAAACTGAGCACCACATCATTTATAAATATGTTTGTACATTCTACAACAATTTAGTTCATTTAGTGCTGCAATGACCTTTAGTATTTTTATTGTTATTAATTTTTTTTTCATTTAACATGTTGGTTCCAATCAAATTGCAAGGGTTTGTCATACCCATCGGGGTTATCAAACAACTCTAATGGAAGTGGTGGTCAGTCTGATGATTATGAGGCTTCTGTGGGTCCTGAAGTTAAGATACCATCAGATAAATGTGCCAAAACAAATGATGAGTACTTAGTTACAAAAATGAGAAATGGTGGACGTAGTCGTGATGATGATGATACAGGTTCAATAGAAGCACAGTATTTTGGAAAACAAGACTCTGCATGGAGCCAGGGTGTCAATCATGGTTCTGGTAATGCTAAACGGCAGGTTCTCTTATCTCTTTTTCCATCTTGTTCATACCTTTTTACTTTTCTTAGATTAGCATGTAAATTTATTTGTTTGATGGGCCCTGAAATGGATATTTGATATCATTTGGCTGCTTCAAAGAGGTGCATCACAGATATTCACAGTACATGGTATCTTGGCATACTTGGCTGTTAATTGTCCATGTTGTTTATATGTGTAAATTTTGTAAGCAGTGTTTCCCATAAATGCTTAAAAGGTTGTCAACTTTATTTATCCTTGTTGGATTAAACAGCCTAATAGTCAGATTACATGTCCACATTGGTTTTAAGGAACCTTTTGTTTTGAGAAATATTTCTCAAAAAAGAAACTTTTTGTTGAACGTTAGCTACTTAGCTGAACTAAGTGAGAAATTTAATTTAATTTGGGTTGGTTAAAAATATTTTTGTTTTTGCTTATAGCAGATGGGATGAAGGGCAAGCCTAGTGCAGTGGTGAGAGCTGTCTCACTGAGGCACTAGGTGACAGGTTCAAAGCAGCCTCTCCGCATTTGCGGGGGAAGGCTTGCCTCGGTTTATTCCTTCAACATTGGTTCTCCCCTCTTTTATAGCAGATAGGTGATTGTTTTGTGTTACTAAACCATGATTTTCTCTTCGCTATTTAATGAATTGATGGTCCTGCAGCTATTTAGGTGTCTACATTGTTATTCCATAATTTTGATAATTGTACTTCTAGTCTTCTTACTGACAAAGTGACAATCCAGTAGCTCAGAGCCTTTGATTCAACCCTTTTCATCTTTTCTGTTCTATGGTATGCAGATTATTAACGCTGGAGAAGCTGCGAGAAAACAAAAATCATCTCTCTACCACAACATTGAAGATTAGTGGTGAACCAATTGAGAAGCTCTTCTTATGGGGCCAAGCCTCTTGTGTGTTTACTATTGGAGAAGAGCAGCAGGTCCTAACTTTTGGTGGTTTTGGGGGACCAGGGCGACATGCAAGGAGAAACTATTCCCTTCTACTCGATCACAAATCTGGTCTGTTGACAGAAATGATCTTTAAAGCATCTCCTTCACCACGGATGGGGCATACAGTTACTGCAGTTGATAATACCACTTATATAATTGGAGGTAGAGGTGGCCCTTCAGAAATTCTTGATGATGTCTGGATTTTGCCAAGTGTTGGGAATACATGGTCAAAACTGGAGTGTTGTGGAGATCTGTTTCGACCAAGGTACTCTTTAGATGAAATTATGTACCCCCCTGCCCGTTCTCGATTTTTTATGGACGTTCTATCTCGTTATGCAGGCACCGACATGCAGCTGCTGCAGTAGCTTCAAAAATTTATGTATTTGGCGGACTCAGTAATGAAGGCATATATTCTTGTATGAATGTATTAGACACAAAAAATATGCAATGGAGTGTACTTGCTGCTTCAGGCGAATGGCCATGTGCTCGACATTCACATTCTATGGTCTCGTATGGTACAAATCTATTCATGTTCGGAGGTCATGATGGCCAACGGGCACTGAAGGACTTCTACAGTTTTGATACAACAAAACTTAGGTGGAACAAGGAAAACACAAATGGGGGAACTCCGTCACCTAGATTTTCACACTGCATGTTCATCTACAAAAATTATCTTGGGATACTTGGTGGCTGCCCTATTACAGAAAACAATCAAGAAGTTACATTGCTGAACTTAAATCATCGAGTCTGGTTTTGTGTTTCCGTTCCATTGCTGAGCCAGTCCCTCTGTGTCCGTAGTTCATCGGTTGTCATTAAAGATGATCTTGTTATTTTAGGTGGTGGTGCATCTTGTTATGCATTCGGAACCAAGTTCAGTCAACCAATAGTTCTTGATCTGCATTCAGTGGAGTCTATGTTTAAATATGATATGAACAAAGATGGCACAGTTCAAAGGCGTGATGCAATATCTGTTGTTGAATTGTCAAGAGATGAGCAAAATGGCATCCTTGATCATGACACAAAATTACAAGATGCTTGTTCAGGTAGTTTGACGGACTCTAGCCCTCTGGTTCTTCAACTGGGGAAGACATATGCCAAATTAGCAAAGGACATCATGAAAAAGTTTGGATGGTTGGATCTTTCTAGAAAAGTTCGAATAAGTCATGATAATGGCCATGTTCTTTTTCCTATTAATGAATCTTTCTGTGCCCTAAATGCTGAAGATCATATCAATATGAATCTTGATGATTCATGTACCTTTGGGGAATCATTAGTATTTTCTGAAAAGAAGCTTGTAGGGGACAACCTATCACTTCAGGATGCATTAATTTTTTTTTCATCTTGCAATGGTTCCGTTATGAAAGATGAACTAGCCATCAGCCGAAAGCCTTCCAAGTCTCCTCAAACTATCATGAAAGAACTTGTATCTTCTCTACTGGAAAGTAAAGGGATGCCCTCTCAGTTGTTGCAGCAGCTTCCGGCTAGGTTTTTTTCTCTGATGAAAATATCTATTGTTATTACAACAACAGTTGCTCTTGCTTGCTTAAATCTTATTCTGATGTGTAGGTGGGAGACACTTGGTGATATCGTCATACTTCCAAAGACATGTTTTAAGAATCCATTGTGGGAATCTGTTAGCGAGGAACTTTGGCCACTAGTTGCCAAGTCAGTTGGTGCACAACGTCTTGCACGCCAAGTAAGTACTAGATGAACTCTTTGTTTGTAAGTTGTGGAAATGAGAATAGTTATCGTACCATTATTAGTGAACCTAGAACACCTATTTGTGAGCTGCTGTTACTCTTGAATTCAATACCTAGTATGTTCACGTGTTATCTCCCGTCCTCAATTAAATTTCCATGTTAAGTATTTCTACTCTTATAATTTGTGACCTGACTTGTGAGTAATGTTTTCAAGTCTAGTCAAACCTAGTCGTATAGCTTTCGACCAGTCGACTAGTCACGATTAGTCGTCGACCAGATCGACTAATCGAGCCTAGTAGCAACAGCCAACAAGAAGGGGCATATTGCACGGGCTATAGCAAGTAGCAACAGGGCAACAAGCTAGAAAAGTAGAGCATCATGAAACACACTCACAATCTGAGGATGAGCTCATCTTTTGGGTTTTGGGATTCTATCTATTGTTGCTTGATGCAGGCGAACATGCTAGAGCTGGGCCTGGGCAACGATGCTTAACCTAGAAGATGGCCATGTCGCTGGATCTTGTGGGTGCCAGCAGTGGAGCTCGGGCAGCCGCCTGGAAGGTTGGAGCTGGATCTTGCGGCCGGGGGGTGGCACTGCGGCAGGGTGCGCATTCACCTGGATTTTGTGCCCTTGCGAGCGACCTACGGGCGGGGGCAGGACTGTGAACTTGTGTGGCGGCAGGGGGGCACTGCGGCAGCACGGGGCCACGGAAGGCTTTTGCGGCTGGTGGCTACCCAACCCTACAAGGCCACAATTGCTGCCCATAGATGCAGCACCAAATGGCAGCCCACATGTCCACAACAACAGCTCCAAAAGCCTATCTAAAAATACATGTCTAATCTGGTCGTTCCACACCAAATTGGACGACTAATCGTGATTAATCGTCGACTAATCATGATTAATTGTCGACTAATCATGATTAATCGTTGACTAATCGGACGACCAGGATTCTGGTCCAGCTAGTTGCTTCGGTGGGTCTAGTTGGGTTCAAGTTACCAATTAGTCTGACTAATTAGTCAGACGACTTGAAAACACTTGTGACATGCATTTAGTTACCCTACCAGGCATTTATTTCTGTTGGGGATGCCCTTTTCAATATGATTCATTCAACAACCTGTCTTTTTTTTGGCAGGGTAAAATCATGCCAAATGGTACAAGAGATAGTACACTGGAACTTCTTCTGGGTGATAATGGATGGGTTACCCATTATGAAAATGGCATCTGCTATTCACTTGATGCAACAAAATGCATGTTTTCTTCTGGTAATCGTTCAGAGAAACTTCGCATGGGACAGCTAAACTGCAGAGATGAGGTGGTCGTGGATTTGTTTGCTGGAATTGGATATTTTGTTCTTCCATTTCTTGTGAAGTACATTCTCTTTAGCCCTTGGTCAAACACTTCTGATTCTAATTTTATCCCCTCTAAAAAGTATTATTCTTATTCTCTTACTCTTGCAGGGCTAATGCCAAGCTAGTTTATGCATGTGAATGGAATCCACATGCTCTGGAGGCTCTTCGGCGCAATGTTAGTGACAACAGAGTGGAGGATCGATGTATTATACTTGAAGGAGATAACCGGGTGACTGCACCCAAAGTATGTACTGGGCAAATTTCATCTTTTGGTCTAACACATGAATTACGATGGCTGCTGATCTTTCTTTCTTACTGGACTTGAATTAGGGTGTTGCTGATCGAGTCTGTCTTGGATTGTTACCCTCAAGTGAATGTAGCTGGGCCACTGCTGTCGAAGCTTTAAGGTGATCTGTCTTCATCACCACCTGAGTTGTTTCAGTCATGCTTATTTCATTCTAGGTTTCTTGTAGTGTTCCAAGAATATTTTATATAGAGGTCTAACTGCCTAGGTAAGCTCTGTCTTGGCCTCTAGTCGGACCTGCTGAGGTTCTTGTTTCTATTGCACAAGTAGCTGCATCATTGAGTAATTAAGATGATTTATTAGTATTGCTTGAGTTGGTTTTACCAGGGAGACAGGTTGTGTTAGGGAGTCAATTGGGAATGTGCCTATCTTTTGAAAGTCTTGTGTCTATGTTTTAGGATTGGTTAGTTCATAATAATGGGCTAGGTCGGAGTCCACAGGGTTTCATATCCCTTCTAATTTTCTCTTCTACCCTGCTTTCCTTCTCTAATCACCAATCCACATCAAGGGTTTCATATCCCATACAACCTTTTAATCGCGAAGGTGTACTTGACAGCAGCAAAATGTTGTTTCTGAATATTCTAAATGTTCTTTAAAAACTCTGCTCAACAACATATTGATGTTAGATAATCTGACATCCAAAAGACATCCTGCCATTTTTTTAGAGAAAAGGTTCCCCCTGCCCCCCACTGAATCAACAAAGCACAATTGAGTTTACATCTAGCAGATCATTTTCAAGGAGGCTGGGATACTAAAGATTCTCTTACTGAAGTTCATTTCATGTGAAAAGATCATTTGATTGTTATCGTCCTCCGATTCATGCTGAAGTATCGTCTCTCCTGATATGGCCAACTGGAGTTGCTGGAGACCGCCGTCTCGATCCTTCCATTTACATGCTTGCCAAGTTTGGTTATCTGACACACTGAAAATGCCTGCATGGTGGTGCTTTCAGTGTGTAGGGCATGAAATACGTTGGGCTGCTTGATGGAATGTGTGGCCTCACTTGGGAAAAAGTTCTCTATAATTTTTAATGTGATGTTTGGAATTTTGTCAATTTGCTGGATCCACAAACCTTTGATATTAACATTTTACTCTATTACTATGTATAGGGTTGGCGGGGGCGTGTTGCATATACATGGGAATGTTAACGACTCTGATGAGACACGCTGGTTGGACAGTGTTGTTGAATCCATCAGTAATATCGCCAAAAATCATGGTAAAAATGGCGCATTTATGCTTTGATCAGTTGCGATGCATTTATTTTTGCTCCCCAAGAGTTCATATCCGTTCTCATGTCATTTTGTGCTGCAGGACTATCTTGGAACGTGTCAGTGGAGCATGTTGAACGTGTCAAATGGTACGGGCCGCGTATTCGCCACCTTGTAGTTGATGTTACATGCAGGCAAATCTAGCAAAGCAGATGCGTTCACAGAATCTTTGTGCACTGCCAGGCCTTGGATTCTTGGATAGTTGGATGCATATATCATTGCAGATTGTAATGCTCAACAGCTTGCATCGTTTGTGTTTTAGTCCCAAGTGGGTTACAGTACTCTTACGGCTTGTTCGGTTAGCTCTCAATCCATGTGGATTAAGTGGGATTGGATCGGTTTGAATCTCAAACAAGTCAAACTTCTTAATTTTTTCTAATCTCATCCAATCCATATGTATCGGGAATAACCGAACAAGGCCTTAGGTTCTGTTCGTTATGTTTCAAATCCATGTGGATCGAGGGAGAATAAATCCACTACTAGTCAAAATCCACCTCAATCCACTCTAATACCCCTCAATCCACATGGTTTTGGAATCCACATGGTTTTGGGATGAAACGAACTAGGCTAGTCATCATGGAGCCCTCTTTGTGACCTTGAAAGCATGTTCAGGTTCTTGACGACAGTTTCGCAACTGTATTGCTACTGTAAAGTTGTGTTCTTGTGCCGAGTGTATTTATCTTATGTATCTTTTGTTTTTCTTATATAAGATACTTTATTACGTTGTTTGAACATTTTTGTACCACCTTTTGCATTGGCTGATGGCACCGCACGCAATGTATTGCATTGATTAATGTGTTTGGTTACATGGTGGGGTGGGAGAGGGCGGTCATAGTTTTTATAGTGTTTAGACGAGAGTCATGTAGCGGCGAGCTAAATACCGGAGTAGTTTTTTTTGTGGTGTGATCCAAAAAATCAATAGGACAGTGTCGTTTCTGCCTTATCCTATTTTGACCTTAAAACAAACAGAGTAAGTGACAGTGACGGTGAAGCAGGAAAGTCACGGGGAAGTAAAAATATTGTAAAACCAGGCCCATTTTGTTTTGAGAACGAAAACAAGTACTGTATTTGGTATGTATTGACCGGATATCTGGGCACATTATAAGCATTAACGAACGTATTTGCTGATCACATTCCGCGGTATCCGGAAACTATGGCTACTGGCAAGTATGCGTATCTGTAGAATGATACCGAACGTCAAGGATGTGTTTAGTTGGAGGCCTTCTGAGATGGAACAGTTTCATTCTAGTTTTCTATTTAGTTGCACAATGAATTTTCAATAAAAAAAAATCTGAGGTGCTGCATCATCCGTCCCCAAGATGGATTTGTCACATTCTACCTCGTTTTTTATCCAAACTGACCACAAGAGCCACGCACAAGTGGATTTGGTGCACCTGGATTCTTATTACTCAATACTATAGCGGAAACTACAGTATTCCCCCAAAGCTTAAAAAATATTTGCATTGAAATAGGCTCCTAGCGCATAAACATTATATAAATTTGTATCTTACCAATTTCTTTTTTGAACATATAATCAAATATCATACATATTGTATTCTTGATTAGTAAGGAAATTTTAGTAGCAGAATTAGTAAGGAATCTTGGTTACTAAATTGGAAATAGACCTTTTCCCCATTACTAGTTACCTAACTGAAAGCTATATTTTAACAGAGACAAAATGCACTTTTTATTAGATGTACTTGCATAAACAAACTTACAAAAGGAAGGGACGTTCAAGATACTACAATGCAACAAACACGAGCAAAAAGGTAAAAAAAAAGGTATAGACAATCATCTCTCAACAATACAAAAGCAACACACATTGTAAGCTTTATCCGACTACCAAGTACCAAACATGAAGAAAAAAGGTGAACAGTAACTAGTGGTAAACCGTTACTATTAAGGAAACAGGCTATTTGAGCCTCATTGGCTGCTGCATCCCTCCTCTCATCATTGCGCAAAACTCCTCATAGTTAATCCTCCCATCCTGTGGCAGGCAAATTGACCAACATCAAGAAGATGAAATGAATAAACAAAACACAGCTGAGAAGGCAATAACGTGAATAGCTTACATTATCTGTGTCAACTTCTGATATGATCTCCTTTATTGTACTCGTGTCGCCCATCTCATGCTCAATCAAAGCAGATTCCAGTTCATCCCTTGTGATGAAGCTGCATAAAATAAACGTAAATCTCCATGTTAAACAAAAACAATTCTGCTTTTGAGAAAACAAAAAAAAAAGTTTATGCATGAGACATATTTTGGAAGAAAGTCAGTGCCAAAAACAGTTTATGCAAAAAGTAGGTTACTCCCACAGGTTGAGTTCTATTTACATAATTGATAGCGTAGACATGTTTTGACGGTATAAAAAGGGTGGCATACAGCATACTATGTTAGCATTTGAGATATCAATTTGAAGTACTCACCCGCTGTTATCTTTGTCAAAGTACTGGAATGCCTTGAACAAATGCTCGTCCCTTTCGAGCTTGTGTCTATGCATTGTGGCAGTGATGAACTCCACATAGTCAATGGATCCATTCCCATCAACATCAGCCTGAAATTGGTCAAAAGGTAAGCATGCCAGTCAAGAACATGATTCTAATAATGGTATTGTAATATAGATTATAGATTAGAACATACAGCCTCCATCAACTGCTTTACTTCAGCTTCTGACAGCTTTGATCCAAGTTTGGCTAATCCTGCTTTGAGTTCTTCGTATGTGATTGTGCCACTATTGTCTGTGTCCATGTTCATGAACATTTGCTTTAGCCCCTTGATCTCTTCCTCGTTAAGGTTTGAAGCAATAACCTGCACATATATTCCCTCAAAAGCATTAGATAAAGAAAAACTACCCAAGTAAATATTAACATGAAGACAATAACCTTTAGGGCCATCTTTTTCAGCTTATTCATTGCTCTGAATTGCTTCATTCTAGAAAGAACAGCACTGTCGATAGGCTTATCAGATGCCTCCCCACCTTCTCTGAGCCACTGATGTTCTGATAGAGCATTTAATACACATATTATTATCATTATTTTTTCAAAGTTCTAAAGTTTGGAATTATTAATTCCTCAGAAGCTTACGAAGAACTTGGGCTGAAGTCAGTCTTTTCTTTGGATCTCGTGTCAACATCTTTCTCACCAAGTCTTTAGCACTCTCAGAAATTGATGGCCAAGGTTGACTTTCAAAGTCAATCTCCTCATGCAGAATAGCATCAAATATCCCCTTTTCAGTTTCTACACAGCAAAAACAGAGGATAAACAACAAAAAAGAGACAATATTGTTGCTTAACAGTATACATTAATTCAAAAGTTGAATTGGTTCTTAGAGGTCAATATACCAGCCCAAAATGGAGGCACGCCACTGAGAAGAATGTACAAAATAACACCTGCACTCCAAACATCTATCTCTTTTCCATAGTTCCGCCTAAGGACTTCAGGAGCAACATAGTAAGCACTTCCAACAATGTCCCTGTACATCTTTCCTGTTTTGCAGTATAGAGATAATGAGACCCCAACTCCGGAAATTTAGTATCTAATATAATGGTATTAATCACCAACAAGTTACTACGGCTTCTGACAAGTTCCCTTTGATTAGGAATAATAGAAAAAAAACAACAAATACTGGGGATGACTGATGAAAACGAGAGAAGAATGGTTTGCCTCCCCACAATAAGCAATTGTCATATATTCTGCAATTGCCATTACCATCCACAACAATGTAATATATATCTCAGATATAAGAATCACCACTAAGAGGGCAATAAAATGATAGAGCATTTCATATCTTAGCGTGATTGCAATTGGGCTTCAAACAGGTCAAACCTAAAAAGCCATTGAGCTATTATTACTAGTGGTTTCCCACTACTAGGGCTTGTTCGGTTGCTAGGGGATTGGAGGGGATTGAAGAGGATTAAATCCCCTCCTATTCAATTTTGAATAGGAGGGAATTTAATCCTCTTCAATCCCCCTCAAACCACTAGTAACCGAACATGGCCCTAATGGGCATAGAAACAGCTGCTAATAATTAGCTCCTTTGGGTCCAAACGGGGCTAGCTAATAGTCTAGCTAATCGTTAGCCAAATATCCAACTATTAACTATCTCGCTCGTTTGACAAAACCAGCTAATAGTAGCTATGAGCTATTAGCTAGCTAACTATTAGCAGCTAATGGATCCAAACAGGGCCTAACTGACATAGAAAGAGCTGTACAGTTTCCAGTGCTTTTCCCCTCGAAGTGAACATGGCAAAGATAACCAGTTATCGACTGGTTCTCATGAAGATAGGCAGGAGCAAACGCTTTTCAAATTTAAAAGTATTATGGCATGTTATAATACACTTTGCAGGGACCAAAAAATGCCTGAATATGTCCAAAATGATGCGAATTATCCACAGGTTCGAGGTTCCCCAATTGCTTGGATTAAGAAGCACCATACGTTCCCATAACCCCAAAACAGATTATATATGAAATACTAGCCTTAGCGGTTCAGAAATATGGTAAAAGATAAATTGAAAATTACAACCTACCATGAACCTCAACAGATCAAAAGTTAAGAAATATATGTCTAACTGCTATCTATATTCAGCTAACAATGCAATTCCAAGTGTCCATAGAGCACAATATTCACATTACCTTCTTCAATGAAGACAGAAAGCCCAAAATCAGTGGCCTTGAGCATTGCATTCTCCTCCTTGGTCGCAAGCAAGAAGTTCTCGGGTTTCAGATCACGATGCATCACACCCATGAAGTGGCAAATGTTGACAACATTCACAACTGCTCTGCAGATTGTAGCAGCCGCACGTTCTGTGTAGTGCCCCTTTGCAATGATGCGATCGAAGAGCTCCCCACCTGCGCAGAGCTCCATCACCACATGGACATTGCTCTTGTCCTCGTATGCTCCCCGGAACTCAACAATGTTTGGCTGCCCAGACAGGTGCTGCATGATCTGGATCTCCCTTCGAATGTCCTCCCTGTCTGCCTTGCTGACGAGCTTGCGCTTGGAGATGGACTTGCAGGCGTACTGCCTACCAGAGGCAATCTCTGTGCAGAGGTATGTCACCCCGAACTGGCCCCGGCCAAGCTCCTTCCCGAGGGAGTAGACAGAGCGCACGTCCTCGTACTGCTTGCCAAGAATCGTGTCCGCCGTTGGCTTCGGCGGCACAGCCACAGGTGGGACTGCCGAAGAGTTCGTCGCCGATGGTGTGTACCTCACCTCGGCCGCCTGCTGAGGAGGGTTGTAACTCGGAGGTGCTTGCGCCGGCTTTGCCTGGTTAGAATAGCCATATCCATTGGCACCTCCCCGTCCAGAGTCCGGGGCCGTAGCTCTGCTGCAACACTGCCCCATTTCTCTACTCAGATTATTCCTTCCAGCTCTAAGCCTGCAGCCCGACTGGTGGGTTGGTGAGACAAATCAAAAACAAGAACTGGACCTGCAGGGAAATCCCAAGGAGTAGAACACTTGTGTCAAGACAAAGCAAGCCAAGCAAGGACGTTTATATTGGAATTCACAAGCTCATGATTCAAGACGAGGAATCCAAAACTGGATCTGCAAGCACAACCCAAACAACAGGACGAAAGAAACAACTCTAATCCCCAAACAGAGTGACTTCATAACATGACTCTGGATCCAGGAAGGAATAGACGCTGCACAGCGAAAGGATAAGATTCCAACCTTAGAGTCCGCAAAAGGAACCACCGCTCTCTGCCGATCCAGAGCTAGAGAACTCGGAGTTCCCTTTTTCAGCAAGGAGCGCTGCGGAGGCTCGGGAACCGGGTGTGGAACAAATCTTGGAGTCGGAGAGAGGACAGAGCAAGAACAGCTCGGCGAGGCGAACGCGGGGAGTGGATTGGAAGTGGTGGCCACCGCAATTGGCGCCCTGCCTCGATCGTGGCAGCGACTCACGGGGTCCGGAACAAAAGATCCTGCGGGGGGCCGAGTTTTCTCAAAGAAAAAAGGTTGACAGGAGGAGAAACGGCGACAGCGCGTTTTTGAGTAAAAGCTTAGCCTGTCGAGAGGGGCACTCGTTCACCCTCCTCCTCCTGTGTTCTCTATATTAATTAACCAAGGATCTACGTGTCTGATGGGCCAATTACAAAATCTAAACAGTTCAGGGCAATATATATATATATATATATATATATATATATAAAAGACACTAAAACGGTTCTCCAATCATAAGAGACAACTAAAAGACTATATTATATAATAGAGTATCTATAAATATAGTCTATTAATAAATATAGAAATAAATGCGCCTGTACAATATTGGATCGATAGAAAAGACGACGAATTCGTACGGTGGAAGGTAAGTCGTCTGTTGCTGCTGGATCTACGAGCCAGAGATGTCTATTCACGGAGAGACGGCTCCACGATTTTCTTTTACAAATAGCTCATTTAAACACCTTAAAAGTCTCTATATTAATCACCACTTTATATGTCTTAAACAGACGATTGCCTGCCAGCTTTAAATTTCAAGCCGAATGAAAGCAATAGTGAGAAAAAGAAATACGTACTAGAATATACAGTGAGCAGATGGCCTTTTATGCTGGCTGTACGTAGTAGAACATTCTTAGACTTCCTTTTAAATTTTTGTTCCCCGAGTTGTTTTTCTACGCGCTTTCAGCATCCAACCGTCGTCGTAGTACCGTGCGTAAACTATACTGTGACAGCTGTGAGATTAAGGGTAAACAATTAATTACGTGGGCATCTTGTTTGCGATTAGCTGTACGTGACTGTAAGCTTTGGTGATAATTTTAAATTACAACCGTGTCAGTTGACTAGGTGCGATCGAGGATATGTCTGGTACCTGATCACGCAGAGATTCTCCAGGGAATGACGGCCAATGTTTTTGCTTATTGGCACGAGACAGACCGTGCAGGGCAACAGAAAACCCCACTTTTTTAATGACAAAGACCATGCATGTTTCTATTTTCTTTTTCCCAAGAAGTTCGATGGTTTTATAGTTGGGGATCAAAATTAGACAAAAAATGTACTTGATCAATTTCAACCATTGTTAGCTATAATACCCACCTTGGTACTAACCCATCCTAAAAAGGATATACTATCCTAGCACAAACAAAAACTACTACCGCCTCTAAATAGGATGTCATGGGAGTAAAAGATCATATTATTGTCATTGTTGGAGGCACATCAAATTAGAGGAAGAACAGTTCGGCAATATCTACACATTCATACTATGGAAAAAATGTTGTGCACCAATATGCTAGTATTGTAGAAGTGGCTAGGGTTCCATGGGGAGGAGGGTTTTGAGACGGTCGAATCTAAGTGTTGCACACAACACCACATCCATATATATAGACTCCTAACGGGACCTCTAACATGAAAGTCTAGATTGAGTCTATATATGAATAATAAATTGAATGATTTAGAGACTTTGTGGTATATTGTATCAAAGACATGGAAGAGAGAATTAAGATCCACATCAATGTCATGTCTGGTTATTATCGTGGGTGGAAGTTCATAGTCCAATTGTTGTTTTTGTTGTACTAGTCACTGCTGATATACTTTACTAGTTAGCTGAGGCTACCTCTAACGGAGTCTACATGCGAATGCACATTTTGAGCGGCCATAATATGAATATGAGCATACAAACGAGAGGACGCTTCCAGCAGAGCATGCATGTGGACACACAAATAGACCCACGAAGGAGAGAGAAATCGTTGATTTGGGGTATGGGAAGGCCGATCACTCATTATTCGTGTTTTCATCCCCTGCTGGAAGGGTGAACAATTATTTACGAGCGTGTAAAATGTGCATGCGCGTCCGTTCCAGGAGTCTGTTGGAGATAGCCTAAGGGTGCACCTTTACATGATGCTTGTTGAAACAAAGAAAGACTTTACAAGCTTTTAGAACCACTGCTAGTACCTCGGGTTGCAACTACTAGTGTTGCAAGAGTCTTTTCCTCATGATTGTGTGAAGGATAATTTGAGAAATAATAAGTGTTGGGGGCCTTCGTCTTCTGAAGGTCCTCAAAAACATGATTAACAATGTTTCCCAAGTATTATGTATGTACAGGAACCTTCGAACTTGTAATGAGGTTGTACACAATATGAAAAGCATGGTTAGCGGCCTGCTTCATCGCCGAAGGTCCTTTAAGAAGAAGCACCTTCGAAAGATCAGTGTATAATCAAACACAGCGCGAAGGTATACGCCGAAGATACGATCCAGGGAGCTTCGACATAACGACATGCCTTGAGACGAAGGGCTGCACCGACTTAAAGAGGAAAAGATCGATCAGTCCATGATGATTTGTGTTATGATTGTAACTAGTCATCAAGGGCATACATGTAATTCTGATCGGGTTGCGTCCCGTGCCTATAAATAGGTGAACAGTACTCCCGTACTGTTCACGCTGACTTATATTTGTTCGTGCGTCACACTTTGACTTTTACCTTCTGTCAAGCCGAAGGTATAAATGTAATTCAATATTGTTTCTGTTTATCTATGATAACCAAAAGAAGATATATTAATAATTTCATATGGCTATTCATGTTGTCTTTTACATTTCATACGCTTCTCCTTTCATTAACATACATTACAACGATGAAGGTATGTCCTTCATGACCTTCGCCTGAAGATCATTATATCCTAAGGGAAATAATGCTTCGAAGGACGAAGGGCATTAACCTTTAACATTTTATGTTGTCTTGTTCTTAACTCATAGCATTTGAGAACAAGTCCCCAACATTGGCGCCCACCTCCGGTGAACTCATTCGACCACCTTCGACAAGCTGTGACCTTCGTCATGCCGTCGAAGAAAGCTTTAGGGCTAGGGGCTGCACTGCAGCCACTAGACGTCAACCAGGATACGCTGTGCGAAGCCCGAACTCAAAAGAGGAAGGCTACAAGTCCAACCCCCCAAGAGAAGGAGCTGGACCAGGAGATAAGGGATCTCGAAGCTATCCATGAGCAGGTCGAAAGGAAGAGAGAGAAGATGCTTCATCTTTCTGATCTTCAGAAGAAGATCGATGAAGCTGCTGAAGAAATACGTCATCTTACTCAAGATGACCAGGACCGAAGACCTCCACAGAGAGAGCTTCGTCAGGACAATTCCTACAATGATGATGATTGGTATGACGATTTCCATCATGGAAATTCTTCTTTTGATGATGCTTCTCCTCTATCAGCAGAACTGCAGGCTACCCCATGGCCCTCATCATACAAGCCCCCTCAGCTCCTCATGTATGATGGACACTCAGATCCGAAGCAGTTCCTAATGAGCTACGAAGCAACTATATCTTCGTACGAGGGCAATACTGTAGTCATGGCGAAGTCCTTCGTCATGGTAGTTCGGAGTGTGGCCTAGACATGGTACTCCTCTCTCCGGCCAGGGACAATCACGTCATGGCATAAGCTTAAGGATATGTTGGTCACCAATTTTCAAGGGTTTCAGATGAAGCCAGTCACTGCTCAGGCCTTGTTCCAGTGCACTCAAGATAATGAGGAGTACCTTCAGGCATATGTCTAAAGGTTCCTGCGCCTGAGAGCACAAGTGCCTAAAGTGCCCAATGAAATCGTCATTGAAGCCATGATAAAAGGTCTTCAGCCAGGGCCTACGACTCAATACTTCGCCAGGAAGCCCCCCTAGTCTCTGGAGAAGCTGCTTCAGAAAATGGATGAGTACATCCGGGCTGACAATGACTTCCGCCAAAGAAGGGAGGAAGCTTATAGATTCTCTGAGATGACTAGGGGCTTCGGAGGAAGAATTCACCCTAGGCATGTCAGATCAATCCACAGCTCTAGTCAGAATGATGACAAAGGAAGCCAGCTTCAGAGGCCATAGTCTTCAGGACAACAGCAAAGCTCCTTTAGGTCACCAGCTCCAAGGGGTAGAGGCAGCAGGGGCTTCGGAGGCAGATATGGGGATTAACCCAAAAAAATTTATTGTTTATTCTGTGGTGAGAACAAGGGCCATACTACAAGAACGTGCCAAATCACCATTCTGAAGCAAAAGGAGATTGCCGAAGCAGAAGCTCGGCAGAATCAGCCGAAGCAAGTCTTACATACTGCTTCGTGTCACTCTCCTTATATACCAGAATACGTGGGCAATCAACATGCAGCCTCTGTCGCTTCGACAAGCCATTCACAGGCTTCTTAGCCTTAGCTTCCACCGCCACCTCCACTACAGCCTACTTATTCCCGAAACCAGCAGCCAGAAGGGTGCCAACAACAACAACGTGACTTCAGGGAGGAGTCCGAAGCTCGTACAGTCAACAGTACTGTACCAGAATCAAAGCACATATACTGACCAATATCCTGCTTCCTAAATACTTCTATCTTCTAGCTTATTTTTGCTTTTTTGAATAAGGAACAAGCAATGAAAACTTAGATTTAATTTCTTGTAATGATTTTGTTTCTATCAGAATGAAATATATCTTCTTCACAGATTTATGAAGCTACAAAAGTCGTTCCTAAGGGAACGGAGCCAAAATTGACGAAGCTACAAAAATCGTTCCCAAGGGAACACAGAGCCAAAATTGACGAAGCTACAAAAGTTGTTCCTAAGAGAGCGCAGCGTAAGTTTTATGCTCAAAAGTCGTTCCAAAGGGAATGCAGAGCCAAAATTGCCGAAGCTACAAAAGTCGTTCCTAAGGGAACACAGCGTAAGTTTTCTGCTCAAAAGTCGTTCCAAAAGGAATGCGGAGCTAAATACCGCCGAAATATAAGGCGAAGAAGTTCAAAAGACGTTTCTAAGGGGATGTAGAACTTATACCGCTGAAATAGAAGACAGAAAAGTTCAAAAGACGTTTCTAAGGGGATGCAGAACTTATATCACCAAAATAGAAGGTGAAGAAGCTCAAAAGACGTTCCTAAGGGGATGCAGAGCTTGTGTGTTCTAGTGTGAGTGTGTGGCTGTATATCTTCGGCATCCTCATCATTTTGCATCATATCATCACATCACTTCGCATAGCATTACATCATACATCATATTGCATTACCGATACAAGAATCGAATACGAAGCCAATCTTCAGCAAATGCTTTGTTAAATTGAAAATGTGCTAAGGCACGAAGTAAGCTTCGGGAAATACAGTTTCAAGAGCCTTGTCGTAAGAAGGGATCTTTTTCTTTACAAAGCATGAAAATAAGGAAAGGTGTTTTTCGCCGAAGGCTCAAAAATAGTATGTGCGTAAATTTCATGCATCGCAAAGAAATAAATTACACTAATTTACATATTTTTTCAATATTACATGCTTCAGACATTACATAGTTTTGTTACTAAAGAGATCTAATCTTCCTTCAATTGTTTTACACATCAGGCTTCTCAAAATGAATATTATAATAAAATCTATTCCTCTTTAAGGACTTTTTCGGCAATTTCGTTCAGTAATTTGTTGACGACTTCGTCAATAATGGATTCAGCCGTGCTTATGATATCCAATGATTTCTTCATCTCTAGATCAACTAGGGGATCATACGGCTCCGGTGGCAGGGATAGTTTAGCTGAAATAGGTAAACACGTAAGTTCGAAGCCTTAAAGAAAGTAACGAAGCTAGATAATCAATATATAATATCTATACGCCTTTCGTGTTCTGCAGCTTCTTCAGCTCGCTTTGCTTCTGCCTGGGCGTCATGGGTGTCTTTTTCACTCTTTTTTATAATTTCATGGGTCATCTCTCGGCCACCATTCACCCAGACATCATTATAGAATTTTCCGCCCATAAGGGTTGCTTCAGCTGAAGGATCCTTTGTATCGTCCACGGAAAAGGTGGCTTCGGCCCGGGCTATGGATTTAATATGATCGCATCCGGCCTTCTCCAAGATGGATGAAATCCCCCGCACACCGGAAAACGCGCAGACATCCCCGCGATCGCTCAAAATTTCTTCGAAGGTTTCCGCTTCTCCACTTAACCATTCAATAACGCCTTCGGGGTCGCCTCACACGAAGTTTTCTTCGGCAGAGTACGCACCCACTTTGGCGAAGCTAGTCTTCAATTTCTTCACACAGTCCAAGGATTTCTCGAAGCACCTTTCCTTGGATTGGCGAAGTTCTTCAACACTTTTCTCTAGATAATTTTTCCAGTACTCGCTGATCTCTCGGTTGGCCTGTGCGAGTGTGCAATTCTCTTTAGCTTCGACCAGCTGTTTGCGAAGATCTTTGATTTATGCTTTCTGGGCTTTGGTCTGAGCATTATAGTTAGCTTCGTCCTCTTTTACTTTATTTGCCAAAGAAATCAAAACTTTATCCTTTTCTAAACCTTTGTTTCTTAGTTCAATCACTTCTGAACGAAGGTTATTAAGGGCCATCATATAACTTTCGTCTTCAATGTTTTTCTGCGCCCTAAGGGCATTACTAAGAATTAAGCCCTACAAGAGGAGGAAAGAATTGAGTATGACAAACAAAATACTTCATTCTCAAATTCAAAGTTAACTTCTATACCTTCATACTGTTGTATGCTAGGCTGTCAGCAAGATCATCCTTCGACAAAATTGAAAGGCTGTCTTCTAGCTTCAGGAATCCAATGCTTTTACCTATCTTCCGGCAAACAGATATTTCTTTGTTGTCCGGGAGACAGTATAAGAAATCATCTTCATTACTCCCGTTAAAAACTAAGGCTCCTTTTGGATATTTTAGTTTTTGAGCATAATGCCTTGCTTCCGTGATTTCATCTTCAGACACTTTCTTCCCCGAAGCATGTCGAATGATGTAGTCAACAGTTTTGATTGAAGCTTCGGGAGCAGGAGTTTTAGGTGCAATGTGTCCTGCTGCTTTTTCCTCAGGCGCGGCAGGCTTCGCTGCGACGGGCGCTGAGGGCCCAGCTTCGGCTTCAGCCTGAGCTTGCGGAGCTTTCGTAGCTTCGGTTTCTGCTTGCCCAGTTTCAGCTTTGGCTTGCGTTTTGGTAGCATCAGCAATTTTCTTTGTAGGAGCAGGGCTCAAGGCCTTTGTAGTCTCCAGCATAGCATCTAGCACGTTGGCCATTCTCCTCCTCTTGGGAGTTGTGGCAGAAGCCTTTTGCATTTTCGGCAGTCTTGCCTCTGCTGGTGGGCTCAGAATTTCTGGCTCTTTTACTACTTTCTTCGCCTGTGGCTCTTCGGCCTTATCATCTTTTGAAAGCTCTCTTGTGGGTTTTGGTGTTTGGATGACAACTCAATTAAAGGACTAACAAGTGTGTTAAGTGTTGAACAGGTGCTTTATGTAAAGCTAATATGGTTCAACACAAGTGAACAAGTGTGATGGTCCAAAGACTAAATTATTTTTAGATAATGGACATCACAAGAAGGATGGACATTGCTTAAGTGAGACTCGATGTGCATAACTCAGAGACAACCGATCAAGCCAAGGATGGAAGCAAGAAAAGCTTCGAGGTACCGAGTGCACGGGAGGAAGTCAAGGAGACCAGGAACCCAAAGCTAGGGGTGAAGAAGAAGACTTGCAAAGTCAAGGTTGATCTTATTGAGAGTTATGGTGCATCAAGGAACACTACATAAGGACATGACTTACAACCAATGAGGTAACATCCACAATTATGTGGTGTAAGTCATAAGGCTCAAGATCTAGCTCAAGAAGTAAATAAGGTCACCAGAAGGAGAACCAATGTCAAAATCAGAACTGGAAGCAGCCCAAAAAAGCTAAGTGCACCTTGACCTTTAGTTTGGGTTGTTCCTATGTTTGGAGATATTCTATGTGACCTTTGCAGGATGTTGGAGCTCAGAAATGTCAATCTAGATCAAGTCAAGCTGACTTGATGATTTATGAGTCCAACATCAATCTCAAGCATGCCAAATGCTAAAGAAGTTAAAATCAAAGAGAAGGTATGTTTCTAGACTTAGTACATTGGTTTTTGTGTACTAATATATTTGTCTAAGTGTTAGAAACAGAAAGAAGAAGAAAGAAAAGAAATGCAAAAGGCTTGGCTGTGTACAGCCAAGACTCAGCTCAGTCTGGCACACCGGACTGTCTGGTGGTGCACCGGACAGTGTCTGGTGCACCCGACTGAACTCCGGTGAACAGGCCGCTCTCGGGAGAAGTCTGGCGGCGTACGGCTATAATTCACCGGACTGTCCGGTGGTGCACCGGACTGTCCGGTGAGCCAACGGTCAACTGTGCCAACGGTCGGCAGCGTGATCAGCGGGCGACGCGTGGCATGGGCCAATGGATAGTTGGCGCACCGGACTGTCCAGTGTGCACCGGACTGTGTCCGGTGAGCTGAGACGACCGTTGCTCTAACGGTCAGCTGAGCCCGATTTGGAAGGAGATCGCGCACCGGACAAGCTACAAGACCTGTCCGGTGGCGTACCGGACTGTCCGGTGCGCCACCCGACAGAAAGCAAGTCTTGCCTTCCAAATGGGATTCCAACGGCTCCTAGGCCCCTTGGGTCTATAAAAGGGACTCCTAGGCACTTCCCACATAAAAAGAGTGCAGCCAACAATAGTATACATCACTCGGATCAATTCTCACTCTCCCTCTTGTGTGAATCTCTCTAGTTTGTGTAGAAGGCAAAGATATAAGCCTTTAGAGAGTGGAGAAGTGCTGCTAAGAGCTAGAGCATAGTCTTGAGCATATCGTTACTCTACCGGAGTGCTGTCAAGAATATTGTAAGCAGCCGCGACTTTGTTGTAACCAAACTCAACATAGTGGAAGGCTCTATCTGTCATACTGACAGATCTGAGCAAACGGAGGAAGGAGTTGAAATAGACTCCAAGCCCAGGTGTGGCTAACTCCAACGAGGACTAGGCAAGCATTTCAGGCTTGGTCGAACCTTAGGATAAATCCCTGCGTCTGTGTTCTCTGCTCTGTGCTGTGTATTGATTCTTTGTCTTACTCACTTGTTATATCTGCACTTCAATACTTATTTGTGGTACAAGCGATATTTGAAGTGCAGGGCATTTTGAGACAGGATCTTTTATTCCGCTGCAACCTACTCGAAGGGTCTTTCATTGCACTGCGATCTGGTCTTCGAGTAGAGTAAGAACTAAAGTTTTAAAGTGATAATTTTTTATTCGCCTATTCACCCCCTCTAGGCGACATCCAGATCCTATTCTCGGGCAAAGGGAACTTTCAATTGGTATCAGAGCTAGGCCTCTCTAGTGTGGGCTTAGCCGTCCGGAGATGATGATGTTGTCACAAGAGGTAACTGTAGAACTTCTTCTAGGCGATGACTCTAATTATAAATCTTGGTATGTCTCTATTTATAATGCCTTCATGCGTGTTGATCCTGATTTGAGACAGATCTTTAGTAGAAGTATTTTTCCCTCCAATTTTAGTCAAAATCCTCTAATGATGAACTAAGATGCCTGTCTCTCAATCACCATGCTTGCAACATCTTAGTTGACTCACTTTCTAGAAGTGCCTATTTTGCAATCATGAGTAGTGATAGTGATTTATTTGTTGATGCTCATGATCTATGTACCAAAATTAAGTTAAATTTTTTTAAGTCCATATGCACTGCTTCTGCTCCCTCTATTGCTGGTAGTACTAACTTGTCCAAGGGAGAAGAACAAGAGAGATGGACACCAAGCGATGGATCCACCTCACCGACAGGTTCATCTCCCACTTGTTATACATGTCTTGTTGCTAACGATGAGAATGGAGATGAAAGCAATCATGAGGAGGAATATGAGGATGAGGAGTCTACATCATCACAAGGTACATTTTCCTATTTTTCTTCCACTGACAATAGTGACAGGGAAAATGAGATCGACGATGTAGAAGAAGAGGAGATTCACCGTTTCTACACCCATCTCAACAAAGAAGACAAAGCGCTCTTGGTTAAGCTATTGAGAAGGAACAAGGAACAAGGCGAGACGCTTCTCAGGCTAGAGGAGACTCTCATCAAAACCAACGACAGCCTGGAGAAGATGACCAAAGAACATGAGGAGCTAAAGTGCTCTCATGATGATTTGACCCAACAGTATGATTCAGTTTTAATTGAGCAAAGAAATAATGATGATGTTTTATCTTGTGTTGCTCAACTTAAAATAGAAAATGCCATGCTAGAGAGGCAAGTAGAATTGCTAAGTCATGATAAACTTGCTCTTACTGAAAAATATGATTTATTGTCTTGTTATCATAATAATCTCTTGGATAGACATATCATGTTTGATGTTGCTCATGAGGTTGTAATTGCGAACCTAAATTCATGTGAACCTCATTCTTGCACACGTGCACATCTAGACAATATATCACCATGTGCTAACCCCGGTTGCTCAAAAGAAAGCCAACTCTTGGATGAGCATCAAGCTGCAGGATCAAAGGAAAAAGTGCTCATCAATAAAGAAAGGAACAAGAAAACAAAGCAACTAAGGAGAAGACGCATTGCTCAACCTTCTCAAGATATCCACGGGCGCGTGGTGAAGAAGCTTGAGACGGGAAAAACTGCAGCAAGTGTTAAGCTCCATAAGAAGGATGTTCCTAAAGCAAAAAATGAAGAAATCACATTAGCTTGGAAAAAGGTAAAGATTCAATTAGTCATGTTGTTTGCACTGACCATTTCTCTATGTCATCCAAGAACAAAAAGAGAAAAGGGAAAAGGAGGTGCTTTAAGTGCAATAAGTCAGGACACCTCATTGCGTCGTGTCCATACAACGACAAGGATGAAGGGATAAGGAGATGCTTTGGATGCAATGACAAGAACCATACGATCACTTCTTGTCCGCTAATGATAAATCAAGCATGTGCACTCTCCGGGATGACCCCCACTAAGAAAGAAGACAAACAGCAAGCGTCATGTCAGGTTAAGCGACGCTTCTGCTACAAGTGTGGTGAGCAGGGTCATCTATCCAAGGTATGTAAAAAGGGTAAGGTTCCTAAGCAAGTAAATCTATCTCAATCTTATTCACTTAGGAGACCCAAACCATACACTTGTGCTAGATCAGTAATGAGATCACCTAGAACTAGCACAATTGCTATTTGGGTACCAAAAGCTCTTATGGATGATCATTATGGACCCATCTCGAGATGGGTACCAAACTGTGCCAACTAGACCATGGAGGTGCCTTGAGATGAACTGGAGACCATGGGAGAGCTTAAGACGGTTAATTCAAACTCTATGCTTAAGCCGTTAATTTTTATTGTCTATTCATTGACCCAAGGTTGAATTATTGTGCAATACTAATCCCATGTTCATCTCAAGTGAAATAAGTTGTAGAGGTCCTTAATCATTATTGGTGAATCAAGCAAAGGACCTTGATGAGAATCTGCAACTTGCTCTCCAAAGGATGGTACCCGTGTATCTTAAGTACATTATTGATAATCAATATTGCTCTTAAGTTGGATTGTTGTGCTACCTATCTTTGGAGTAGTTATGCTTTTGAGATTGCCTGTGTTATCAATGGTTCATAATGATGCTTGCTTAATCATGATTGTGTGTTCTAGATGTTATATCTTTTGAATCATTAAATGGGTAGTTTTTCATTTGATATATTCACCAAGATTAACTCCTTTTGTGTTCATGGATAAACCTATATCTTTGTGTAAGTCATGCTATATGTTTTTTAAGGTTAATCTATGTGCAAGCATGATATCTTGTTTAGTCCATGTTTACATAATTACCTCATTTTGATACTGCATGTATACCAAATCCATGTTGTGCCACTAATGCACCTTCTTGAGTTATGAGGTGCATGAGCAAACAGAGCACTCAATTAGGTGACAACTGGTGCTCTCATGGCAATTCAGGAAAAGGCAAAGGTATGGAGAATGGAACTGTGCAATTTCATTGAAAATTTTGAAGTTCCGTTGATTGTGATCATAGCTATGTTCTTGCCTTTCAAATGGTAGTATCTTGGCGTAGGTGCCTTATGCCTTAAAATGTTGTTTCCCTTGGTATACCTAAGAAAATTCTTCTTAATCTTGATGTGATTAGACATTGTGCTTTATATGCATGATCTTGTCATCTTTCAATTGGTGTTGCAATGATCATCACGTGTGAAGCGTGCCTAGGTTGCTTGTAAAATGTTATATATCTTGAGGCATGCATCGTTTTCACTAGGCACAAGTTGTATTATGTCATCCAATTGGTATCTCCTTGTGATGAAATTGATAGATAATGTCTAGACCAAGATATGTTGTGATCCCCTCTAGTTCTGAGGATGCTAGAATGTGCAAAGTGCAAGTCATTCAAACACTTGATGCACAACTTTAGGGGGAGCACACATAACTTGTGTCTTTTGAGACTAAATTGCTTCTTGAGTGATCTTGTATAGTCTCAAGGTGGAAAAGGAAAGATGAGCAAGAAATGGAGCAATCAGGACCTGGGTACCTCCGTAAGTCAAGTATTTGGTATCTTAAGTTGTGAGTAATTGCATATTTTTAGATTGCTCATGCTCTATAATATTTAGTGATACTAGATGCTTATCTTTAGATATCATGGAGCTATGACAGTAATGATTTTTCAATTGGTAGCCATGGTAGTTTGCTTCAATTGATATCTTTTGGTAATCACTAGAATAGAAGCTTCATCTTGTGCCACAATACTATAACTTGCTCAAAGCTTGGTGTCTTAGCAACAAGAAAAGGTTAGGATAAAGGGTGAGGCACAAGTATGGAGAAGCTCCCTAGAGATTAAACTTTCAAGATGGAAAGTACACCACAACATGGTAAAGGTACAAAAGAAAGTATTGATCTTTTGCGTATATGTATCTTAACTTTCCTCCAAATTCTTGTGTTGCATATGTTCAATGGGTAAGGGGGAGTAATGTTAGTGTGTTGTATTTTACCTACTAAATTCCCTGCTGTCCCTCGATATCATCCTATGTTCTTGCTTGAATATGGTTTTGGTGTTTGATGTCAAAGGGGGAGAATTTGTGCATTAAAGCTTAGGTTTCCTTGAGTTCCTTTGATATTAAGGAAGGATGTGTTAGTTTGTGTTATTGATAATTCTTATCATATGCTTCTTGTTGTATTATATGTGTTGTATTATATGGTGATGATGCAAAACTAGTGCTTCCGTTGACATGAATCAATTGGCATCTATTCTGTAATAGATATTCATGTGGTTCTGGTGCTTTAAAATTGTTTTAATTTGGTATCTTAGTGGTGAATAGTGGTAGGTTGATATTTCTGTATTAATGGTGAATAGTGGTAGGTTGGTATTTCTGTATCTATTCAATTGGTGTTTAACTCTGATTCTGTGCATTCGTGTGTCATACGCATCACGGTTTAATTAGTGACACAATGCATCCCACAGGTGCTAAGGTGTAGTAATGCTTCGAATTAGCCTAAGTATGTGCAATTTGGCATATAAGGCCAAAATTAAGATTTTGATGTAAGCACATATTTAGGGGGAGCATTCTATAAACTTAGAATTCAAAATTTGTGCTTTAAATTTCACTCTTATGTAAGCTTTAATTGTGTTGCCATCAATCACCAAAAAGGGGGAGATTGAAAGCTCTCTTGTGGGTTTTGGTGTTTGGATGACAACTCAATTAAAGGACTAACAAGTGTGCTAATTGTTGAACAGGTGCTTTATGTAAAGCTAATATGGTTCAACACAAGTGAACAAGTGTGATGGTCCAAAGATTGAATTATTTATAGATAATGGACATCACAAGAAGGATGGACATTGCTTAAGTGAGACTCGATGTGCATAACTCAGAGACAACCGATCAAGCCAAGGATGGAAGCAAGAAGAGCTTTGAGGTACCGAGTGCACGAGAGAAAGTCAAGGAGACCAGGAACCCAAAGCCAGGGGTGAAGAAGAAGACTTGCAAAGTCAAGGTTGATCTTGTTGAGAGTTATGGTGCATCAAGGAACACTACATAAGGACATGACTTGCAACCAATGAGGTAACATCCACAATTATGTGGTGTAAGTCACAAGGCTCAAGATCTAGCTCAAGAAGTAAACAAGGTCACCGGAAGGAGAACCAATGTCACAATCAGAACTGGAAGCAGCCCAAAAGAGCTAAGTGCACCTTGACCTTTAGTTTGGGTTGTTCCTATGTTTGGAGATATTCTATGTGACCTTTGCAGGATGTTGGAGCTTAGAAATGTCAATCTAGATCAAGTCAAGCTGACTTGATGATTTATGAGTCCAACATCAATCTCAAGCATGCCAAATGCTAAAGAAGTTAAAATCAAAGAGAAGGTATGTTTCTAGACTTAGTACATTGGTTTTTGTGTACTAATATATTTGTCTAAGTGTTAGAAACAGAAAGAAGAAGAAAAGAAAAGAAATGCAAAAGGCTTGGCTGTGTACAGCCAAGACTCAGCTCAGTCTGGCACACCGGACTGTCTGGTGGTGCACCGGACAGTGTCTGGTGCACCCGACTGAACTCCGGTGAACAAGCCGCTCTCGGGAGAAGTCTGGCGACGTACGACTATAATTCACCGGACTGTCCGGTAACACCAGACATTCCGGTGAGCCAACGGTCGACTGTGCCAATGGTCGACAGCGCGATCAACGGGCGACACGTGGCATGGGCCAACAGATAGTTGGCGCACCGGATTGTCCGGTGTGCACCGGACCGTGTCCGGTGAGCCAAGACGACCATTGCTCCAACGGTCAGCTGAGCCCGATTTGGAAGGAGATCGCGCACCGGACAAGCTACAGGACCTGTCCGGTGGCGCACCGGACTGTCCGGTGCGCCACCCGACAGAAAGCAAGTATTGCCTTCCAAATGGGATTCCAACGGCTCCTAGGCCCCTTGGGTCTATAAAAGGGACTCCTAGGCGCCTCCCACATAAAAAGGGTGCAGCCAACAATAGTATACATCACTCGGATCAATTCTCACTCTCCCTCTTGTGTGAATCTCTCTAGTTTGTGTAGAAGGCAAAGATATAAGCCTTTAGAGAGTGGAGAAGTGCTGCTAAGAGCTAGAGCATAGTCTTGAGCATATCGTTACTCTACTGGAGTGCTGTCAAGAATATTGTAAGCAGCTGTGGCTTTGTTGTAACCAAACTCAACATAGTGGAAGGCTCTATCTGTCATACTAACAGATCTAAGCAAACGGAGGAAGGAGTTGAAATAGACTCCAAGCCCAGGTGTGGCTAACTCCAACGAGGACTAGGCAAGCATTTCAGGCTTGGTCGAACCTCGGGATAAATCCCTGCGTCTGTGTTCTCTGCTCTGTGCTGTGTATTGATTCTCTGTCTTACTCACTTGTTATATCTGCACTTCAATACTTATTTGTGGTACAAGCGATATTTGAAGTGCAGGGCGTTTTGAGACAGGATCTTCTATTCCGCTGCAACCTACTCGAAGGGTCTTTCATTGCACTACGATCTGGTCTTCGAGTAGAGTAAGAACTAAAGTTTTAAAGTGATAATTTTTATTCGCCTATTCACCCCACTCTAGGCGACATCCAGATCTTGTTCCCGGGCAAAGGGAACTTTCATCTTTAGCTTCGGCCGGCCCGACTGTAGGCACCTTCGGCACTACAGTCGGCTCTTCAACGCTCTGCACAATCGAAGCAGTCTTCTTTGCTTCGGCAACTGAAGAGGGCCCTTCGCCAAGTTCAGGCACCTTGGCCGGTTCAATGTACCGCAGCGGGTGGGTCAAAACCTTCAACTTTTTGCTCTTCGGCACAACTGTAGTGGCCGAAGCGGCAACCTTCCTCGTTTTCTCTTGCCCTCGCAGCAGGTAGCGGTAATTAGGGTATACGAAGCCAATAACATCGAATACCTTGTTTAATCTTTTCTTACCTCGACCTCCAAAGGCTGCGGACAGAGCATTATCTTCGGCTTTGGAGTATCCTCCAAGTAGATCATCACTGGTAGCTTCTATACACTTCAGCAGTCGTCGTTTGGCTCATCAAACTTCTCCCTAAATCTGAAAGTATACTTTAGTCAGACTAGACCACCCTCACTAGAGTCGGCGGTGGTCTCCTTTGGCATATCCCAACTCTCCACAAGTGGCCATACCCTGAAGGATATATGCTCTTGAATCAAATCCCTTGTGCCAATGAAGGCACACACGGTACTAAAAGCCCTTTGACATGCTTTGACATTGCCATCAATTTCTACCTTCGGCCTTCGGAGGCCGAAGCGAGACCAGATGGGGCGCTGAATGATTCCCTTGATGTCTTCCCTTGCCTTTAAATCATTCTTAACGTAAAACCACTCCTCCATCCAGGCCCCGGGCCACCTTTTACGGAATGTTGGCACTAGGTGGCTTGCATTAGGGCGAGAAATAAATCCATAACAGCCGAAGTTGTTGTGGTACTGTTCCTTACCAGTAGCCTTCGTCTTATATAAAAGCTCGTGCATATTGCAGAAGCACTTCGCGCTTGGCTCTAGCCCTTGACTCCTTACAGCCCAGACAAAAATCCCCATCCTAATAATAGCTTCGAGGGTGATCTGATGAATGAAGATCTGATATATCTTCAGCACTTCAACCACAAACTTGCTCAAAGGGAACCAAAGACCAGCCTTAAAAAAGCTTCGGTAGATAACAACTTCATTTTCCTCAGGGGCAGGGGTAGTGTTGTCTCCGCCAACTCTCACGATAGACATATCATGAAAGTACCTCCCTCTCATGTTGTCAAGATGACTCTGTTTAATAGTTGACTTTCCGAAGACAATATGTCTTGGTCGCCAGGGCCAGTCTTCAGAATCTTCATCTCCACTCTCTACATCATAACTATCGCTATCATCAGTATCTTCAGACAAACCTTCTAGAATCTCTTTCGTAATCTTCTCTGTGTTTGTTTTTGACATAGACTCAACAAACTCGGCGATAAAAGGATCTGTAGTCTTATTTTCTTCAAACAACTTCGTTTCCTCAGTTACCTTCATTTCCGCAGTGTTTTTCTTTTCTTCAAACAACTTCGTTTTTAAATCGAAGCTCGAAAAAGCTTGAATATCAGGCGAGAGCTAGTGAGCAAGAGCTAAAAAGTTTGGAGACAATAATGCAAATGGTGGAAATAGTGTATCAAGTGTTGCCGCCGTCGTTTATATTTATACCCCAGTGCCTTGCAACTTGGTGGGCTCCGTTTGTCATTGACTGTTGCTATTCTAGCAATGGGAAGGTGTTTTTTCGGACCTTCGGCTTAAGACCTTCGTTCACGTCGCAGTCTAAATTCGTTATTTAAACAAATTAATACTGCGAGGGGCTACTGTTGGGGGCCTTCGTCTTCCGAAGGTCCTCAAAAACATGATTAACAATGTTTCCCAAGTATTATGTATGTACAGGAACCTTCGAACTTGTAATGAGGATGTACACAATATGGAAAGCACGGTTGGCGGCCTGCTTCGTCGCCAAAGGTCCTTTAAGAAGAAGCACCTTCGAAAGATCAGTGTATAATCAAACACAACGCGAAGGTATACGCCAAAGATACGATCCAGGGAGCTTCAGCATAATGACATGCCTTGAGACGAAGGGCTGCACCGACTTAAAGAGAAAAAGACCGATCAGTCCATGATGATTTGTGTCATGATTGTAACTAGTCATCAAGGGCATACAGGTAATTCTGATCGGGTTGCGTTCCGTGCCTATAAATAGATGAACAGTACTCCCGTACTGTTCACGCTGACTTGTATTTGTTCGTGTGTCACGCTTGGACTTTTACCTTTTGTCAAGCCGAAGGTATAAATGTAATTCAATATTATTTCTGTTTATCTATGATAACCAAAAGAAGATATATTAATAATGTCATATGGCTATTCATGTTGTTTTTTATATTTCATACACTTCTCCTTTCATTAACATACATTACAATGATGAAGGTATGTCCTTCATGACCTTCGTCTGAAGATCATTATATCCTAAGAGAAATAATGCTTCGAAGGACGAAAGACATTAACCTTTAATATTTTATGTTGCCTTGTTCTTAACTCATAGCATTTGAGAACAAGTCCCCAACAATATGGGAAATCGATGCTTGAATGATTGCTTAGTTGTATTTATTAAGTGTGGATTCTTATGCATGTTATAAGGATTGTTATACCCTTGGTCACTTCTCATTATAGTGTAAGCTATTTGATATTTTTTTGGGACAGAATCACTTTTCTCTTTTTTCAGAAAAAAAGAATATGCAATCCAAGTGAGACCTAGCTTCACCATAGCTTTTCTACGTAGGGATGTTAATGGGCTCTAGATTTTATATTATAAAATTTAAGAATCGAATCCGATTAGGACCAGGCTCTATTTCTAGTTACTTTCGAACTAGAATTAATTAAGGATCCTAACTTTTTATGAAGAAACATTTGGATCATGGTCCATTACCACTCCTATTTCTACGTACTACCTCAACATACAAATTGATGAATTCCCGTTTTTTGAGAAATGAAATAATTTTTATTTTAACCAAAGTTATATAAAGATATATTATTTATGATACAGAGTAAGTATTATTAAATTAATTATAACATGTATTTTTTAGCAAACCTAGTTGGAGACATAAATGCTAATAATATTTATTATTAACTTGGTTAAAGTTATTAAGATAATTTGATTGGCACAAATCTTAAAATTATATCTTTTGCGAACAAAGGGAGTACCATGCATAGGACATAGATGCTTAATTCCATTGCTCACACGGTACTAACGTTTACAACTTTAATCCTCATCGATCTAGCCACGATAAACACGTTTTACAACTTTTCTTCTTTTAGCCAAGAGAGTGTGCGGTCACTAAAGCTAGGAGCTCACAGGATGGATCCGGATATTTATTCGGATGTCAATTTTTTGGTCTTCTTTCTTCGATTGTGAACAACAAACATATAGAATTTGCTATGTAAATTTATATTCTTGTTTTTAGCATTGAGGCTATTAATCTTCACAAAAAATAAACATTAAATTCGTTCTATATCTTTTTAAATAATTCATAAAAAATTCGGATGTCTATCCGAATACGGATTCGGATGTTTTTTCACCTTTTTTGTTGTAGGGAGGAAATAATGTACATAAAAAATTATACAAAAAATTATTTAAATACTTCATAATATTCTTAATGACATTGCCGAAAATTAGCTTCAAATTCTATGTACATCTATACTAAAATATTAGATTTGTGATACAATTCGGATGTTTTAGGAACATCGTGGGAGTAGAGACAAACACCCTGTAAACTAGACAAAGTAGTGACTTTAGGTTAGGAGGAGGGCCGTTGGGCAGTGGCGATGCGACAAAAGGCAGCGATTTGGACGCGCTGGTGACGCGCACATGCCAGATGTTGTTGTTTACTAGCTCGGTGGCTACCACGAGAGGATTTGACGGGACGCAGTGAGGGATAATCATATCTCCAACGAACTCAACCAGCGGAGGAGCAGCTTGATGATTAGACCGACTCTAATGGTCCACCACTCCACCTTGATATTAGTTTATAAATTTTGTAATCGATAAAAGTGCAAAAGATAAAAGACTAGCATGACTAAAAAGAGCCTTGCATATTTTATGATATATTTCTATCTCAGGCACAATATTCTAAGAGCGGTTTTTTCTCGTCAAATTGTTACACATGTTGTTCCTGATCCAGCTCAACGCTCAACTGATAAGGAAGCCCATGTTGCAGAACCAGGCCCAAGAAGAGAAAGACGTGTCCGCAAGCCCATCTCTCGTCTTCAGGAGTTCATGTGATCGTGTAGTGAGGCTCGAGGGTTAAAAGGCGGCCGCCTTCTGTAAGGAGAACTCAGAATTGATAATAATCCTATAATACAGAAGTCCTACGTTCCTCACCTACTATTCTTATTCTTCCCCACGACTCCCTTCTTCCGCGCGAATGAGTGTTTGCCGATCCTAACATTTGGTATCAGATTTAACGATCGCAGCCTGGAGCCCTACCACTAGTACTACACCCATCGACAGAAGAGTCTAGGTGCCATGGATCCCAATTTTAAAGGTGTCTTCGAGGACGAGATGAAGATGATGTGTGGCAAGATCACGAAGGAAATTTCCAAGTGCTTCTCTGATCATGATATTGCCCTCAACCAACGGTTCGTCAATCTCTCTGCGGCTGAAGAGCACCACAACGCCCACATCGTGTCCCTAGAGGAAGCAGCATCCAAGTTCGATCACTCCTTCTCCACCTGGCAATCAGAGATCGAGGCCTCTGTCACTGACTGTCGGTGTCTAGTGTCCAACCGCACATCCGGGGATAAACTCGCGGTGTTTTTGGGTAGGATGGTGTTGCTGATTGTAGCTCAATAGTTCGTGCTAGGAGCACGAGAGAGTTAGAGAAAGACATGCGATTTTCTGCAGGCTCGGACCGCTTTAAGAGGCATAATACCATACTTCCTGGGGTGGCTCTGTATATGTGGTGTGTTACAAGTGGCGTCTCCTGAATGGGGAGGGGCTAATGAGATGACAATGATGGGATTCCCCCTAGGTCTTATATATACGACCGTGGGACACTCCCTACATGCATGATGATCACATTCTTTCAGTATATCTCCTAGCTAATAGCGAACTGACTTAGCTTATCATAAGGAAAACCCGCCGACTCCATCCCGATCTTCCCCCGACGTTCAAGGGCGCCGAGCGCGGGAAAAACGGACGGTTCGATCTAGGCACAAACCCATTGCCATCTTGGGTTGGCCCATTTCTTTTGCGGTCTTTGCTTGTCCCACTACGAGACGACCTTGCGGGGTAACTGGTCTGTGGCTCCATGCAAGAGTCTTTCGCTTCCTAGTGGACCCGGGGGATATCTATCCCCCACAAGCCCCCAATCTTTAGGTTAATTTTGAAATAATCGACTCAAAGGTTCTTGGTCCTGCATGTGGGTTTGTTGCATGGCCTAATTTTTGTACTGTCTTTGGGTGCACCGAAGGTGCGCCCATTGAATGTAGCCCCCGAGCTTTGAGTGGGCTTTAGAGATAATCCATTCAAAGGTCTTCGTGGCCTCCTTGATTTTTATGCTCTGAATCTTACACATTTAATCCCAAACTCTATTCTTCAAATTGTCGTGTTTGTTCACCTCTATGAGGCGTTCCTTGGGATTCTTCCTCATTTCGGGCTTTGGAAATATCTCTACCACTGTTGGCCCGGGATGGCCGGGGGCATCAACTTGTTGGCGGTGCCAGCTTGGAGCTTCATTGGGGCAGAAAAGTCGAATACCTTGATATCCCTCTGAAGGACATCATTAAGGGGTGGCACGTTGAGTGGTTTACCATGGAGAACCACAAGTCCCTCCCCCTCAATCAGGGAGGCAGCCCGACGTTCGCACGCCTAGCTAGACAGAGTCCCCCATAGCTTCAGAGTTAGCTGAGTCCAGGGTGCTGCTTGCCGAAATATGTGCGCTGAAAGACAAGGGTCTGACTGCCAAAGTCGTTGTCGCTGACTTCGTATTCAAGAACATCCAGCCTCTGAAAGATAGAGTGTACCCGGCTTATCTGTATACTGGGGTCAATGATCCTACCAGAATTACCAATAGACGGATTCCTGACGGGGACCTGCTGAGCCGGATTGACTTGATGTTAAGGGGCAAGGTCTTGAATGCCGGTGCTTCTCTATCTTATTCTGCCTGGAATCTACCTCCACAGAGTCACTTCTCTAAATTCATTTCCAACCCTCCTGTTCAAGATGGCAGTCCGGGTCATAGAGTGCGACCTTCATTAGATGACATTGAGGCTTTCATTGCTCCATTCCAAAATCTTCCTGAAGTAGAGAGACAGACTTATTTCCAGATGTCGATCAGTGCTGATGAGGCTGAGGTGAACGCTGTTCTCAGCATGCTGGCTAGAGAATCGTCTGACTCTGTCCGTACTGAGTCGATGGCTGCTGCGATTGGATAGAACCTTGGCGAGGATGAAGAAGTTCAAAATCCTGAAGGTGTTCATCGCAAGCGATCGTGCCGAATGAACTACCCAACCGCGTCGAAGGAGAAAAAGAGAAAGAAAAGACTTCGACGGTTATCATGCTTGGAACAAGATGTTGGTCCCTCGACATCACTCCTTGGCGATAGCCCGCAGAGCACCACCCTCGAGGACGATATCAGAGGTTGCGATGATGCCCAAGTTGGCAGTTGCGTGCTTGAATCGTAAGAACAGCCGCAGCAGTAGGAGCAGTGACATTCCGATGCAGGCCTTATCAGGACTTGATAGCCTCCAAGGGTTGACAATGTCTGCCTTTGACCATGCATTGGAAGAAATTATTCCTGAAAAACTTTTATCATAGCCTACTGAAGTTGAAAGTTCCATTGTCCGTTCAGAGGTTCCGGATGATGTCCCTTTGCCATGTGATCCTGTCGGGCAAGAGGTAACCCGAACAGTTTCTCACGCTTCATCGACCTTGGAGGGCGGTCTAGTTCATGAGGATACACTGGCCCTTGATGCTGCTGATCAGAGTACCTAGTTCCTCTAGGTACAACCAAAGGTACTTCAGCTTCGAAAGTTGCCGCTAAGGGGGACCCAGCCCTCAAGGGTGGTGCTGAGGGCGATCTAGCCCCCGAGGTTGTTGGACCAGGCTCCTCTTCTGCTGCTTCTATGGACGTTAACGTTGGATCACCACTGGTTCAATCTGAGGAAGTCGTGGTGACAAATTTATCTGCTTCTCTCGCCGGTCCGGTCACCTTAGAGGCTAGTGACCCGGATGCTAGGAATCTGCTGCCTGTTGACGGAGCTGAGGTCTTTCCGAGTCATGCCTTCAACATTGTTTCTATCGATGCCCCTCAACAAGCAATGCACCAATGCTTCCAGCTTTGGGTATTCCCTTATTTCTCTCCAATCTTTAGGTGAGTCGACTTTTGCTTCTTACCGTTCATTCTAGCAAATGGGTACTCTTGCTAATTTTTGAAATTGCAGAACTGAGAGCACCTAGAGGGGGGGGTGAATAGGTGATCTTGTGAAACTTGAAAACTTAATGCCACAAAACTTGGTTAGGCGTTAGCACAATAATGCCAAGTGGCTAGAGAGGAGTCTCAACCAAAACACAATAACCACAAGAGATCAACACAGAGATGGCACAGTGGTTTATCCCGTGGTTCGGCCAAGACCAACGCTTGCCTACTCCACGTTGTGGCGTCCCAACGGACGAGGATTGCAATCAACCCCTCTCAAACGGTCCAAAGACCCACTTGAATACCACGGTGTTTTGCTTTTCTTTATCCCGCTTGCGAGGAATCTCCACAACTTGGAGCCTCTCGCCCTTACAAAGATGTTCACAAAGAAGCGCGGAGTAAGGGAGGGATGAGAAACTCACACAAGACACAAAGATCACAGCAAATACGCACACACAAGACCTAGACTTGAGCTCAAGAGACTATCACGAGTTTCTCACTAGAACGGAGCTCAAATCACTAAGAATGTCGAACAAGTGCGCAAGAACGAAGTGTGAGTGATCGACAATGCTCAAAGGATGCTTGGATGTCTTCTCCATGCGCCAAGGGGTCCCTTTTATAGCCCCAAGGCAGCTAGGAGCCGTTGAGAGCATTGTAGGAAGGCAATTCTTGCCTTCTGTCGACTGGCGCACCGGACAGTCCGGTGCACCACCGGACACTGTCTGGTGCGGATTTCCTTCCTTATTTGGCGAAGCCGACCGTTGCAGATTGAGAGCCGTTGGCGCACCGGACACTGTCCGGTGCACACCGGACAGTACGGTGCTCCAATGTGACCGTTGGCTCGGCCACGCGTCACACGCGGAATCCTCGGCCGACCGTTGCCCCGGCTGACCGTCTGCTCACCGGACAGTCCGGTGCATCACCGGACAGTCCGGTGAATTATAGCCGTACGCCGTTGATGGCTTCCCGAGACCGACGACTTCGCCTGTGAACGGCTCACCGGACAGTCCGGTGCACCACCAGACAGTCCGGTGATTTATACCGTACAACGCCGTCGAAGTCCCGAGAGCAGCAAGTTCGCCAGAGCCAGCCTGGCGCACCGGACACTGTCCGGTGCACCACCGGACAGTCCGATGCACCTAGACTGCGCAGACTTTGGCTGAACAAAGCCATCTCTTTTCCAATTCGATTCCTCCTATTTCCAGCACTTAGACATAATACATTAGTCCATAAAACAATGTACTAAGTCTAGAAACATACCTTTTGACTTGATTTGCACTTTGTCCACCACTTTGCATAGATTAACAGAAAAACACTTGTGTTGGCACTCAATCACCAAAATACTTAGAAATGGCCCAAGGGCACATTTCCCTTTCAATCTCCCCCTTTTTGGTGATTTATGCCAACACAACATAAAGCAACTAGAACAAGTGCAATATCAATGCAAATGAAAACTCAATATTGTTTTGATTCAAATTTGGCATATATGGATCACTCTTTGCCACCACTTGGTTTGTTTTTGCAAATCAAACTCAATTTCCTATCTCTAAGTCAAACTCACTTGTAGAGACATAAAGAGAGGTATTCCAAGAGAGATTGATCAAAGATTTCAAAAAGTCCCCCTTTTTCCCATCATCAACATTTCTCCCCACAAGAGGCCAACTTTTGACAAGAGAGACAATAAGAGAGTTTTGACAAACCAAAAGCTCTATTCTACTATTTTCAAAATTTCTCAAGTGGTAGCTGATCCATTTATTGCTTTGGCCTTATTTTCTCCCCCTTTGGCATCAAGCACCAAAACGGGATCAATCTTGGCCCTGAACCCCATTGCCTCACCAAAATCTTCAAATAAGAATACAAAGGCAATAGGAGTACATGAGATGAACTTGGAATAAGTTACCCTCTCATCGAAGTGCAATGGAAGTCTTTCATGGTCCAAGTCCACCTTTTCCCTTTCAACCTTCCTTTGAGACTAAATCAAGCAAACTCAAGTACACAGTTAGTCTCAAAGGGTCAAGTTGTAACACATCTCCCCCTAAATATGTGGATCACTTGCAAAAGGACTTGTGAGGTCTAGGGAGTGATTGTACAACTTGAGCACCACAAGTAAGCAACAAAATGCATAAGGAACATGATCAAGGGCATAAACACATGTATGCTATAAATCAATCCAAGTTCCGCGAATCTAAGACATTTAGCTCACTACGCAGCCTGCAAAAGGTCTTTTCATCTAAAGGCTTGGTAAAGATATCGGCTAGCTGGTTCTCGGTGCTAACATGAAACACTTCGATATCTCCCTTTTGCTGGTGGTCTCTCAAAAAGTGATGCCGGATGTCAATGTGCTTTGTGCGGCTGTGCTCAACAGGATTTTCCGCTATTCAGATAGCACTCTCATTGTCACATAGGAGTGGGACTTTGCTCAGATTGTAGCCAAAGTTCCGGAGGGTTTGCCTCATCCAAAGTAGTTGCGCACAACACTGTCCTGCGGCAACATACTCGGCCTCAGCGGTGGATAGGGCAACGAAAGTTTGTTTCTTAGAATTCCATGACACCAGGGACCTTCCTAAGAATTGGCACGTCCCCGATGTACTCTTCCTATCGACCTTACATCCAGCATAGTAGGAATATGAATATCCAATCAAGTCAAAGGTAGACCCCTTTGGATACCAGATCCCGAAGCAAGGCGTAGCGACTAAGTATCTAAGAATTCGCTTCACGGCCACTAAGTGACACTCCCTTGGATCGGATTGAAATCTAGCACACATGCATACGCTAAGCATAATATCCGGTCTACTAGCACATAAATAAAGTAAAGACCCTATCATTGACCGGTATGCTTTTTGATCAACGGACTTACCTCCTTTGTTGAGGTCGGTGTGTCCGTCGGTTCCCATCGGAGTCTTTGCGGGCTTGGCGTCCTTCATTCCAAACCACTTTAGCAAGTCTTGCGTGTACTTCGTTTGGGAGATGAAGGTGCCGTCCTTGAGTTGCTTCACTTGGAACCCAAGGAAGTAGTTCAACTCGCCCATCATCGACATCTCGAATTTCTGCGTCATCACCATGCTAAACTCTTCACAAGACTTTTGATTAGTAGAACCAAATATTATGTCATCGACATAAATTTGGCACACAAACAAATCACCATCACAAGTCTTAGTGAATAAAGTCGGATCGGCTTTCCCAACCTTGAAAGCATTAGCAATTAAAAAGTCTCTAAGGCATTCATACCATGCTCTTGGGGCTTGCTTAAGTCCATAGAGCGCCTTAGAGAGCTTAAACACGTGGTCGGGGTACCGTTCATCCTCGAAGCCAGGGGGTTGCTCCACGTACACCTCCTCCTTGATTGGCCCGTTGAGGAAAGCGCTCTTCACATCCATTTGAAACAACCTGAAAGAATGGTGAGCGGCATATGCTAGCAAAATACGAATGGACTCTAGCCTAGCCACAGGAGCAAAAGTCTCCTCAAAGTCCAAACCTGTGACTTGGGCATAACCTTTTGCCACAAGTCGAGCCTTGTTCCTCGTCACCACCCCGTGCTCGTCCTGTTTGTTGCGGAACACCCACTTGGTTCCCACAACATTTTGCTTGGGATGAGGCACCAGTGTCCAAACTTCATTACGCTTGAAGTTGTTGAGCTCCTCCTGCATGGCCAACAACCAGTCCGGATCTAGCAAGGCCTCTTCTACCCTGAAAGGCTCAATAGAAGAGACAAAGGAGTAATGCTCACAAAAATTAACTAATCTAGAACGAGTAGTTACTCCCTTGCTAATGTCACCCAAACTTTGGTCGATGGGATGATTCCTTTGAATCGTCGCTCGAACTTGGGTTGGAGGTGCCGGTTGTGCTTCTTCCTCCATCACATGATCATCTTGTGCTCCCCCTTGATCACACGCCTCCTTTTGATGAACCTGTTCATCATCTTGAGTTGGGGGTTGCACCATTGTTGAGGAAGAAGGTTGATCTTGCTCCTTTTGTTCCAGTGGCCTCACATCTCCAATCGCCATGGTGCGCATTGCGGCCGTTGGAACATCTTCTTCATCTACATCATCAAGATCAACAACTTGATCTCTTGGAGAGCCATTAGTCTCATCAAATACAACGTCGCTAGAGACTTCAACCAAACCCGATGATTTGTTGAAGACCCTATACGCCTTTGTATTTGAGTCATAACCTAATAAAAACCCCTCTACAGCTTTGGGAACAAATTTAGAATTCCTACCCTTCTTCACTAGAATGTAGCATTTACTCCCAAAAACTCGAAAATACGAAACATTGGGTTTGTTACCGGTTAGTAGCTCATACGAAGTCTTCTTGAGGAGGCGGTGAAGGTAGACCCGGTTGATGGCGTGGCAAGCCGTGTTCACGGCTTCCGACCAAAAGCGCTCGGGGGTCTTGAACTCTCCAAGCATCGTCCTCGCCATATCGATGAGCGTCCTGTTCTTCCTCTCTACCACACCATTTTGCTGTGGTGTGTAGGGAGCGGAGAATTCATGCTTGATCCCTTCCTCCTCAAGGAACTCCTCCACTTGAAGGTTCTTGAACTCGGACCCGTTGTCGCTCCTTATCTTCTTCACCTTGAGCTCTCCTGAGGAAGCGCTTGAGGGTCCCTTGGGTTTCAGATTTATCCTGCAAAAAGAATACCCAAGTGAAGCGAGAAAAATCATCAACTATAACAAGACCATACTTACTTCCTCCTATGCTTAGATAGGCGACGGGTCCAAAGAGGTCCATATGAAGCATCTCCAAAGGTCTTGATGTGGTCATCACATTTTTGGTGTGATGAGAGCTTCCCACCTGTTTGCCTGCTTGACACGCTGCACAAGGTCTATCTTTTTCGAAATGCACATTAGTTAGACCTATCACGTGTTCTCCCTTTAGAAGCTTGTGAAGGTTCTTCATCCCCACATGTGCTAAACGACGATGCCACAGCCAGCCCATGCAAGTCTTAGCAATTAAGCATGCATCTAGACCAGCCTCTTCTTTTGCAAAATCAACTAAATAAAGTTTGCCGTCTAGTACACCCTTAAAAGCTAGTGAACCATCACACCTTCTAAAGACAGACACATCTACATTTGTAAATAAACAATTATATCCCATATTGCAAAGTTGACTCATAGACAACAAGTTATATCCAAGCGACTCAACTAAAAACACATTAGAAATAGAGTGCTCGGATGAAATAGCAATCTTTCCTAACCCTTTTACCTTGCCTTGGCTCCCATCACCGAATATTATTGAATCTTGGGGATCCTTGTTCTTGACGTAGGAAGAGAACATCCTCTTTTCCCCCGTCATGTGGTTTGTGCATCCGCTGTCGATAATCCAGCTTGAGCCCCCGGATGCATAAACCTGCAAGGCAAATTTAGGCTTGGGTTTTAGGTACCCAACTCATGTTGGGTCCTACAAGGTTAGTTACAATAGTCTTAGGGACCCAAATGCAAGTTTTATCTCCCTTGCATCTTGCCCCTAATTTCCTAGCAATTACCTTCTTATCCTTTCTACAAATAGCAAATGAAGCATTGCAAGCATGATATATTGTCGAAGGTTCATTAATTTTCCTAGGAACATTAACAACATTTCTCCTAGGCATATGATGAACAACATTTCTCCTAGACATATCTCTACCATGCATATAGGAAGAACTAGAAGCAAACATGGCATGAGAATCAAAAGCATCATAACTTCTATAGGCATTCCTAGAATGTCTCCTATCATGATACATGAAAGCATGGTTCTTTTTAGCACTACTAGCCATAGGGGCCTTCCCTTTCTCCTTGGTGGAGATGGGAGCCTTATGGCTTGTTAAGTTCTTGGCTTCCCTCTTGAAGCCAAGTCCATCCTTAATTGAGGGGTGTCTACCAATCATGTAGGCATCCCTTGCAAATTTTAACTTATCAAATTCACTCTTGCTAGTCTTAAGTTGGGCATTAAGACTAGCTAGTTCATCATTTAACTTTGCAATAGACACTAGGTGTTCACTACAAGCATCAACATTAAAATCTTTACACCTAGTGCAAATCACAACATGTTCTACACAAGAGTTAGATCTATTTGCTACTTCTAGTTTAGCATTTAAATCATTGTTAACATCTTTTAAACTAGAAATTGTCTCATGGCAAGTAGATAGTTCACAAGAAAGCATTTCATTCCTTTTGATTTCTAAAGCAAGGGATTTTTGAGCCTCTACAAACTTATCATGTTCTTCATATAAAAGATCCTCTTGCTTCTCTAATAATCTATTCTTATCATTCAAGGCATCAATTAATTTGTTAATCTTATCAACCTTGGTTCTATCTAGACCCTTGAATAAACAAGAATAATCTATTTCATCATCATCACTAGACTCATCCTTACTTGAAGAAGCATAAGTAGTATTGTCTCGAGTACATACCTTCTTCTCCTTTGCCATGAGGCATGTGTGACACTCGTTGGGGAAGAGGGATGACTTGTTGAAGGCGGTGGCGGCGAGTCCTTCATTGTCAGAGTCGGATGACGAACAATCCGAGTCCCACTCTTTGCCAAGGTGTGCCTCACCCTTAGCCTTTTTGTTTGCCTTCTTCTTCTCCCTCTTGTTCCCTTGTTCCTGGTCACTATCATTTTCGGGACAGTTAGCAATAAAATGACCAACCTGACCACATTTGAAGCATGAGCGCTTCCCCTTTGTCTTGGTCTTGCTTGGCTGCCCCTTGCGACCCTTTAGCGCCGTCTTGAAGCGCTTGATGATGAGGGCCATCTCTTCATCATTGAGCCCTGCCGCCTCAACTTGCGCCACCTTGCTAGGTAGCGCCTCCTTGCTCCTCGTTGCCTTGAGAGCAACGAGTTGAGGCTCATTGATTGGACCATTCAACGGGTCATCCACGTATCTCGCCTCCTTGATCATCATTCGCCCGCTTACGAACTTCCCAAGAACTTCTTCGGGCGACATCTTGGTGTACCTAGGATTTTCACGAATATTGTTCACCAGATGTGGATCAAGTACAGTAAAAGACCTTAGCATTAGGCGAACGACGTCGTGATCCGTCCATCGCGTGCTTCCGTAGCTCCTTATCTTGTTGATGAGGGTCTTGAGCCGGTTGTATGTTTGGGTTGGCTCCTCTCCCCTTATCATTGCAAATCTCCCAAGCTCGCCCTCCACCAACTCCATCTTGGTGAGCATGGTGACGTCGTTCCCCTCATGTGAGATCCTGAGGGTGTCCCAGATCTGCTTGGCATTATCCAAACCGCTCACCTTATGATACTCGTCCCTGCACAAAGAGGCTAACAACGCAGTAGTAGCTTGTGCATTTTTATGAATCTGTTCATTGATAAACATAGGACTATCCGAGCTATCAAACTTTATTCCACTCTCAACAATCTCCCATATGCTTGGATGGAGAGAGAACAAGTGACTACACATTTTGTGACTCCAAAATCCGTAGTTCTCTCCATCAAAGTGTGGAGGTTTGCTAGAGGGATAGAAAGCAAATGTGCATTTGAACTCTGCGGAATACGAGAGTAATCGAAAGAAAGGTTCGAATTAACCGTCTTTCTTTTGTCGTAGTCGTTGTCGTCGTTGTCCTTTTGGGAAGAAGTGGACTCGTCGCTGTCGTCGTAGTAGACGATCTCCTTGATGCGCCTTGTCTTCTTCTTCTTCCCATCTTTATGTTTGTGGCCCGAGCCCGAGTCGGTAGGCTTGTCATCCTTCGGCTCGTTGACGAAGGACTCCTTCTCTTTATCATTGATCACAATTCCCTTCCCCTTAGGATCCATCTCTTCGGGCGATTAGTCCCTTTCTTGAAGAGAACGGCTCTGATACCAATTGAGAGCACCTAGAGGGGGGGGGGGGGTGAATAGGTGATCTTGTGAAACTTGAAAACTTAATGCCATAAAACTTGGTTAGGCGTTAGCACAATAATGCCAAGTGGCTAGAGAGGAGTCTCAACCAAAACACAATAACCACAAGAGATCAACACAGAGATGGCACAGTGGTTTATCCCGTGGTTCGGCCAAGACCAACGCTTGCCTACTCCACGTTGTGGCGTCCCAACGGACGAGGATTGCAATCAACCCCTCTCAAGCGGTCCAAAGACCCACTTGAATACCACGGTGTTTTGCTTTCTTTATCCCGCTTGCGAGGAATCTCCACAACTTGGAGCCTCTCGCCCTTACAAAGATGTTCACAAAGAAGCGCGGAGTAAGGGAGGGATGAGCAACTCACACAAGACACAAAGATCACAGCAAATACGCACACACAAGACCTAGATTTGAGCTCAAGAGACTATCACGAGTTTCTCACTAGAACGGAGCTCAAATCACTAAGAATGTCGAACAAGTGCGCAAGAACGAAGTGTGAGTGATCGACAATGCTCAAAGGATGCTTGGATGTCTTCTCCATGCGCCAAGGGGTCCCTTTTATAGCCCCAAGGCAGCTAGGAGCCGTTGAGAGCATTGTAGGAAGGCAATTCTTGCCTTCTGTCGACTGGCGCACCGGACAGTCCGGTGCACCACCGGACACTGTCCGGTGCGGATTTCCTTCCTTATTTGGAGAAGCCGACCGTTGCAGATTGAGAGCCGTTGGCACATCGGACACAGTCCGGTGCACACCGGACAGTCTGGTGCACACCGGACAGTCCGGTGCTCCAATGTGACCGTTGGCTCGGCCACGCGTCACGCGCGAAATCCTTGGCCGACCGTTGCCCCGGCTGACCGTTGGCTCACCGGATAGTCCAGTGCATCACCGGACAGTCCGGTGAATTATAGCCGTACGCCGTTGATGGCTTCCCGAGACCGACGACTTCGCTTGTGAACGGCTCACCGGATAGTCTGGTGCACCACCGGACAGTCCGGTGATTTATACCGTACAACGCCGTCGAAGTCCCGAGAGCAGCAAGTTCGCCAGAGCCAGCCTGGCGCACCGGACACTGTCCGGTGCACCACCGGACAGTCCGATGCACCTAGACTGCGTAGACTTTGGCTAAACAAAGCCATCTCTTTTCCAATTCGACTCCTCCTATTTCCAGCACTTAGACATAATACATTAGTCCATAAAACAATGTACTAAGTCTAGAAACATACCTTTTGACTTGATTTGCACTTTGTCCACCACTTTGCATAGATTAACACAAAAGCACTTGTGTTGGTACTCAAATCACCAAAATACTTAGAAATGGCCCAAGGGCACATTTCCCTTTCAAGAACGTCTTCGATTCTGTGTCTACCCAGCTAAAATCTTGTGGCGCTCCCATCCTCGACCAACTTTCGTCTTTGATGCAGTGGAACCCTCTGCTGCTTCAAAGACAAATAGATGATCTGAAAGCCTCAAACCTTGGTTAGTGAGTCTGCAGTTTTCTTTTTATTGCTTTTCTTATCTCATATCTTGTGCTTTTTTCCTACTGCTTTACCAGCTTTGACTCAGCGGTGCTCCGATGCTGAAGAAAAGTATACCCAGAGCCAGGCTGACCTGAACCAAGTCTCTGCCTTCTTGGATAGTGCCCGCACCTTGATTTCTTCTTTGAATGCTCAACTTGACTCGGAGAAGATGGCTTATGAAGTAAATTTTCTTGACTGCTTCTGCTTTGCTATCTTTGCTTTGATGCTTATTGTTGTTCTTGGTTGCAGGAAGAGAGGCGGAAGCTCCTTGCTTCTCGCAACAATCTGGACATATTATATTGCGACGCCAGCAATTCCTTGACCATTCTAGAGAGGAGTCATCGCTTCACCATGTCGTACCTGGACCATCATCGGGATGAACTGAGGGCGTCCTAGTCTGAAGTGTCTCAACTTGGTAAGCTGTTGTCTTCAAAGGATTCTGTCATCAAGGAGCTGCGCGCTTCAAAGAAGATTGTCACGCAAGAGTTGGAGGCCGCCCGTCTCAACATCAAGGCCTTAGAGGATGACCGTGTTGTCATGAAGGTGATGTGCGATAAAGCCATGGACAAGGCCATTCGCGCTAGGTGGATCCTGATGAGAAGGTCTGGCGTTGTGGTGCCCGAAGATATTGTTGCCGATGTCCTTACTGCGTCTGCTGTCGCGAGCCGACCTTCTTCTTCTGCCACTCCTGCAGCTAAGGCTTCCTACAAAAATGCTCTTGTACAGTGATTTGCTCAGATGGAAAACACTTTTTATTGAGTTAGCACTTTCTAGCGAAACAGTGTATCGTGAATTTCATGTGTATGTAATTGCGCTATGTTCGAACTGATCGTTCTATTAGCAGGATGCCGAAACCACCATCGAGTATGTGAACGAGTTACTTTTCTTTGAAGTGCTCCTGATTTGAGTTAATATTTTGCTAGTAGGGTATCGTGATCACCTTGAGTCACGCAGACGTGAGCATGGCGCACCGACTTAAGGCGTTTCTGACTTAAGCCGATTGCTCTGTTAGTAGGGTATAGTGATCACCCTGAGTCGTGTAAGCGTGAGCATGTTGCACCGACTTAAGATGTTTCCAACTTAAGCCGATTGCTCCGTTAGCAGGGTATAGTGATCACCCTGAATCGTGTAAGCGTGAGCATGTGTAATACTCCAAGTTGTATACCAAGAATAATAGAGAGAGTTGTTCTCAATTTTGTATGTCTCATTTGCATCATGAAAAGAGCATATACAAAAATTTAGAGTTTAATTCAAACAATTGATAAAAATTTGCATCATGTTGGAGTTTTATTGTTTGTGCATTAAATAAAGTAATAATGTTAATAATAATAATAATAAAACAATGATCCTAAAGGTTGAAGTGATCCCTAAATTAAAATTTAGGGGTTTGAAATAAGAAGAATAGGAAAGACATAGAAATACAAAAATATAAATATTCTTAGGCTTACTACTTTTTACTGTACAAACATAGTGTAAATGTGGCCACAAAGTTTGAATTTAAACTTGAACTCAAATTAGATTTGAAAATGGAGAAAAGAAAAGGGAAAGAGAAAAGAATAAAGAAGACCTAGCCTAACTGGGCTTCATACCCGAATTCAGCCCACAACAGGAATTGCCTCCGCGCGGCCCACAAAAAAAACCACTCCCGCGCCTACCGCCTTCGCTTACACCGACACGCGGGACCGGCGTGTTTGACTCGCTGCCGTGTGGGCCCGCTCGCTCAGGGGCGTCAACCACCTCGTGAGCTTCACGCGGGCGGCCGTCAACCAGCCGAATCCGCGGACTCCGCCGGAGCTAACGCAACTACCCGCTCCACCCCGCACGCTCATAAGAGGTCCGGCCACAATCTCTCCTCATCCTCGAGTTTCTGTGCGCCGACAACCACCATCTCCTCACCTGGGCACCACCGTGGGAGTGACTTGAAGCGACCGCGCCATTACCGCTGACCCCGCATCTCGACGCTACCTCGCCACTACCGCCGTGGAGCCGTCCATTGGGTCCAGAGCGTTTCGGGCCAACTCGCTGTTGGTATACCCAGGCTCGTCGGGCGGAATCAACACCCGGGGCCCACGAATTTTGTCGCCGTCGAGACAAGATCCGCCGCTCGCCGTGGCCAAGGTCTTCTGCTTCGTATCGCGGGGTAAGTCCATGTCCATCGTATTCAGTGCACTTAGGGCAAGGTGTAGCAGGCTTTAATTGAGTTTTCGTGCACTGTATCGCCGAATCAAGCTTCGCCGGTGGGGGTTCACCGTGGATGGTGGCCGGCTCGGTCGTGTGCGCTCGATGGGTGGAAGACGGTCTCCTGACCGTTGGAATCCTAGCGGACGGTTTAGATAGAGACACGCAGATCGTTTAGGCAGGGTTAATCTGGACCGTATGGATCCGATCGGACGGTTCGGGGCGAATCAGACTTCATAAAACCATAACCGTTGGATCCCGATCTGATGGTTCCAGGCGCACACTGATTCATAATGCGATAAACTCTAATCGCAGCCGCAAGCCTTAAATCCAACGGCCCACCGTGGCCGATACCCCTTCGGCCGGGTCGTTTTGCATAAGAGTCCCTGGACTTTGCGGAAATCAACCCGCAGTCCACTCGAGTTACCCTCTGTGTCTCGGGAATTTTTATTGTTTAGCCCCTGCAGTTTCCTGTAATTGAGGCCCGATCCAGAGAGTATTAGAAATCAGAAATTAATATATGAAATTAATTTTTAGTGCATAAATAAATGTTAAAACTTGTTTAATTCATAGTAAATGCATATGAACTCCAAATTAGACCATTCCAGTTCCTAAATTTTTGTAATAATATTGTCTACCCATTAGTGCCTCTGTTCTGACATGACAAACACATTAAAATTATTCTTTCACTTAATCTTGTATTAAATGCATAAAACCTTAGAAAATCCATAACTTAAAATATATAACTCCAAATTTGATGATTCCAGTTCCTGTGATCTTATTTTAATGTCTAGTTTATTACTGTATATTCTATTTGCATGTTTGATGTGATGTTAATTTATGCTATGCCATGTATGTATTGTATTGATGCGAGTAGACGAGCAACCCACTGTGGAACCTGAGCTTCAACAAGTTGAGACAGCTGAGCAGGAGCTCGTTGAAGGCAAGTTGTGCCCTTGATCACTTCTTTTACCTATTCATGTTCTTATTAATCATAATGATCTGCATAGGATAATTTTGCTGGGACCCAATAGGATACCCTAGATTTTGACTATCTTTACACCTTGTTTTACCACTGGTTTTACTACTAAAGTTTTGGGTAGTACATGCTATTGCTTTATGTGGATTTGGGTATAGAGATATTCATCATTCATTGTTATACTATTTATTGTTATCTGTTTTATTATTCCTTGTTCATGTTAAGATCATTATGTTAATGGGAACATGGAGAACCACCCGGGAAAACAGTGCTACCACAAGGGTTTAATGGGACGCCCTTGGCTGATTAACTAGGAAAGCTAGGGGAGGGCTACCTTACCCGAAAGGGGCAAGGGCAGTAGGGGAGAGGTCAGTGCAGGGAGGTCCCTGGTTGATTTTGCTGCGATGGCGGTCAGCCAGGAACCCTGTACTGGATCTTCCTATAAACTGTAGCGGGTAGTCTGAAGCTAGTGGAACTTTGTAAAGGCCTCGTAGTGGTACCCTGCCTCGCTTCCTAGGTAGAGGTGTATGGAGTCTGATCAACTCTGTGGCAGATGGGTAACACGACTTGTGGGTAAAGATGCGCAACCTCTGCAGAGTGTAAAACTGGTATACTAGCCGTGCTCACGGTCATGAGCGGCTCGGACACTCACATGATTAATATATGGAACTTAAACTTAACCTGTCATTTCATTGCATTTGGGATTATTTTATTATTACTTTTACTTATTATTACTATGGTTTGGTATATACTTACACTTAGTAACTGCTAATAAAATTTTGACCAACTTATAAAAGCAATGCTCAGCTTCAGCCTTTATTTCATTGATCAGCCTTACACTTCATGAACTCCCACTTTTGGTGAGTTCATGTCACATTATTCCCCACGACTTGTTGAGCTATGATCGTATGTGAGCTCACTCTTGCTGTCTCACACCCCCCCCACAGGAGAAGAGCAGGTGGTTCAGGAGGAGCCGCCTAACACTGAGGAGTTCGATCTGATCTAGGTGGCGTTTCTCAGTCGACATTGGCGCCATCGATCCTTAGTTCGTTTTACATTTATCTTTATTTTGTAATAAGTCTTCCGCTATGTAATAAATACTCTGATAATTTATGACATTTATCTCTATACACTCTGTTATTATATATGTTGTCTTCTTGGCGCATGTATGAGATGCACCCGGCTTTGTTTCTTTAAAACCGGGTGTTACAGAAGTGGTATCAGAGGAAATGTTGACTGTAGGACGAAACCTAGATAGACTGGACAAACCCTTACCTACTTATCTCATTCTGATTCATTCTACACTTACCTTACTCTGATTCTTTCTACACTTATCTTGATCCTGTCTCACCTTCTACTGTTCTACTCTGATCATTCTTACCTTTTCTACTCTGAGACAAGATGGATTTCACACCTTGGAATCCCTACCCCTATGACATTTTTAAGAGATAGGAAGCCTAAGACAAAATTAAAATTATTTTCTCTATTAAAAATATTGGTTGATTGTTCTGATGATCAATGTATGATTTGCTTCTTTGATTGATTGAATTATTATAGATGGACATCTTAGCATGTACCAACATAAGGTAATAAATTAGCTATGGTAGGTAAAACATTAAACTGCTTAGCTAATAAATCCCCCAAAGTGCCATGATTGTAATTACTGCCTTGGCCACTATTTTCTTACCATATGTATCTAACTCAGATGGTCAATACCAGGCGGGGTGGTGGAATTGATTTGCCTCCTAACCAACACACTCGAAGACAACCTCAGCCACAACCTGCTGGGATGAATCCTCCTAATCCTCCACCAGGCGGAGTTGACCCACTGGTTGCTGCTCAGATGGCGGTGATGCAGCAGATGGCAGACACCATGGCTGATATGCGTGCCCAGATGCAGCAAGAACGCCAGGAGATGCGTCAAGAAAGAGAAGATATACACCAGGAGTTGCGCCAGGAGAGAGATGAGATACGCCAAGAAAGGAGGGCGCAACAACAGCAGCTGCAACAACAACTTCAACAACAGCAACAACAGCAACAAGTGCCATTGCCTCCACCACCACCACCAGTTCCACCCCGAGACAAGCATAGAGAGTTTATGAGTCATAAACCACCTACATTCGCCAGCTCACCTGATCCACTGGACGCGGATGATTGGTTGAAGTCAATTGAGAAGATGCTGAATATTGCACAATGCACTGATCGGGAGAAGGTCTTATATGCTTCTGGACGTCTGACTGGTCCTGCTGCTGACTGGTGGGATTCTTATACTGCTGCCCATGATGCTGCTGACACTATTACTTGGGCAGAGTTCAGTACACAATTCAGGAACTACCATATTCCAGCTGGTATGATCAAGATCAAGAAGAAGGAGTTTCTGTCATTGAAGCAAGGCAATATGTCGGTCAGCGAGTACAGGGATAAATTTATTCAGTTGTCGAGGTATGCTCCAGAGGAAGTTGCTGAGGATGAAAGAAAGCAGGAGCATTTTATTGAAGGACTTAATGGACCGCTGCAGTATGCTCTAGTGGCACACACTTTTCCATCATTTCAGAGGCTACTGGATAAGGCTCTTGCTATTGAACACAAGCGTGTTCAACTGGGTGATTTGAAGAGGAAGGCTATCTCACAAGGACAGGGTAGCAGCAGTGTTCGTCCTCGCTACAGCTCACCACAGGGTACACCGACTCGACCAGGAGGACCACGCCCAGTTCAGCAATCACCACTGAGGACTCCACCTCCTAGACAGGCTACTCCTACGGGCACCCCGACGAAGTTTGCAGGACAGAGTCCGGGCACTCAATGTTTCAAGTGTGGGAAGATTGGTCATTATGCAAATGTCTGCCCACAGCGGGTTGCTACTACCCCAGCTCAGAACAAGCAACAGACCCGTGGCAAGGGATATTCTATAGCCAGGGTGAATCAAGTCAGCGTTGATGATACTCCTGATGGTGGGGACCTCGTGATTGGTATGTTCTATGTTAATGCAATTCCTGCAACAATATTATTTGATTCTGGTGCTACACATTCATTCATGTCTGCTAGATATGCCAACACAAATGAAATACCACTGCTAAATATGAGAAAACCCCTGATAGTAATTACACCTAAAGGGCCTGTTGAGGCGAATCAAATGACACGTAGATTGACATTAACCATTATGGGTAGAGATTTTGGAGCTACTGCTATAATATTAGAGTCAAGCAGTATAGATCTGATCCTTGGAATGTCATGGCTAAGGAAGGCAAAGGCCGTTATAGCATGTGGTAGGGGTACCGTAGAACTCACTACCACTAAGGGAGAAAGATTTCAAGTCAATATTGCAGTAACCTCCTCATCCATGCGTGCAATGTTCTTCATGCCTGAGGAGTTTGTTGGTGACAACATCCGGGTGGTTAGAGATTTTCCGGATGTCTTTCCAGAGGAGTTACCAGGGATGCCACCTGATAGAGAAGTTGAGTTTGTTATTGATCTCTTACCTGGAACCGCCCCCATTTCTAAACGGCCATATAGAATGTCCGTAGAGGAGTTGAAGGAACTGAAGAAGCAGTTAACGGAGTTACAAGAGGCTGGTTACATTCGTCCAAGTTCCTCACCTTGGGGAGCACCGGTGTTATTTGTGCAGAAGAAGGATGGATCGCAACAGATGTGTGTGGATTATAGATCTCTTAATGATGTTACGGTGAAGAACAAGTATCCGTTGCCCCGTATTGAGGATTTATTTGATCAGATGAGAGGTGCTAGAGTATTCTCGAAGATTGATCTCCGATCGGGATACCATCAGATGAAGATTAGACCATCAGATATTCCTAAGACGGCTTTCTCAACTCGATATGGATTATATGAGTTTACTGTTATGTCGTTTGGACTAACCAATGCACCAGCTTACTTCATGAATTTGATGAATAAGGTGTTTATGGAGTACTTGGACAGATTCGTCGTGGTGTTCATCGACGATATTCTTATCTATTCTAGGAATGAAAGTGATCATGAACAACATCTGAGGTTGGTGCTATAGAAGTTACGAGATAATGAGCTCTATGCTAAGTTCAGCAAGTGCGAGTTTTGGATTGACAAGGTGCCATTCCTTGGTCATATTATTTCTAATGGAGGAATAGCAGTGGATCCTGCTAAGGTTAAGGAGATAATGGAGTGGAGAGTACCCACTACAGTTACTGAGATTCGGAGTTTCTTGGGACTCGCAGGATATTATCGGAGATTTATTGAGGGATTTTCTAAGATTGCTAAGCCCATGACAACGCTTTTGGAGAAAGGAAGAGAATTTAAGTGGGATGAGAAATGTCAAGAGAGCTTTGATCAATTGAAGGAAAGATTGATGTCACCTCGAGTATTGGTTATGCCAGACTTGCAGAAAGGATTTGATATTTATTGTGATGCATGTGGCCAAGGACTTGGATGTGTGCTTATGCAAGAAGGACATGTGATTGCCTATGCATCTCGTCAGTTGAGGAAGCATGAATTGAACTACCCCACTCATGACTTGGAACTAGCTGCAGTTGTGCATGCACTGAAGATTTGGAGACACTACGTTATGGGAACTAAGTGCCAAGTATACACGGATCATAAGAGTTTGAAGTATATATTCACTCAGAAGGATCTTAACCTGAGGCAACGCCGTTGGTTGGAGCTCATTAAGGATTATGACTTGGAGATTCACTATCACCCAGGCAAGGCGAATTTGGTTGCAGATGCCTTGAGCCGGAAGGAGCATGTTCACTCCGCTTTCGTTGTCCAGCTACCTGATGAATTGGCAAAAGACTTTGAGAGGCTCAACCTGGGAATTGTTACACATACGGAAGGAGTGACTATTGAATTGGAACCTACCTTGGAGCAAGAAATTCGTAAAGGTCAGATTGGTGATGCTAAGATTCAAGAGATCAAGGATCTTATTACTGAAGGTAGAGGCCCGGAGTTCACGGAGGATGAGCAAGGTACCATATGGTTCAAAGATCGGATATGTGTTCCAGAGATTGATAGCCTCCGTGAGGCTATATTGAAAGAAGCTCATGATTCTGATTTCTCCATCCACCCTGGAAGTACTAAGATGTATCAAGACTTGAAGCAGAAGTATTGGTGGTATGGACTGAAAAGAGATGTGGCTGCTCATGTGGCTAAGTGTGATGTATGTCAAAGGGTTAAGGCTGAACATCAAAGACCTGCTGGACTATTGCATCCATTGAAGATACCCGAGTGGAAATGGGAAGAAATTGGTATGGATTTTATTGTTGGACTACCCCGCACCCCTGCTGGGTATGACTCTATTTGGGTAATTGTGGACAGATTGACAAAGGTGGCTCATTTTATACCTGTGAGGACTAATTACACGGGAGCCAAGCTAGCAGAATTGTATATGACTCGGATAGTTTGTCTACATGGTGTGCCTAAGAAGATCGTGTCTGATCGAGGATCACAGTTTACTTCTCGGTTTTGGAAGAAGTTGCATGAGAGTTTGGATACAAAGTTGAATTTTAGTTCCGCTTACCATCCCCAGACTGATGGACAGACAGAGAGAACTAATCAAGTGCTGGAGGATATGTTAAGAGCTTGTGCTCTTAAACATGGTGGCAGTTGGGAGAAGAGTTTACCATATGCAGAGTTCTCTTATAATAATAGCTATCAGGCCAGTTTGAAGATGTCACCATTTGAGGCTTTGTATGGCAGAAAGTGCAGGACTCCCCTGTATTGGGATCAAACTGGAGAAAGACAGTTCTTTGGGCCTGAATTGATTCAAGAGGCAGAAGAACAAGTTCGAATGATAAGAGAAAATTTGAGAATTGCACAATCAAGGCAAAAGAGCTATGCTGATAATAGAAGGAGACTCCTGGAGTTTAAGGAGGGTGATCATGTCTACTTGAAGGTGTCACCACTTCGTGGTATGAGGAGATTCAAGGTCAAAGGAAAGTTGTCCCCTCGCTTCATTGGACCTTTCTTGATCTTAAAGCGAGTGGGAGAAGTTGCATATCAACTGGAGTTACCCGATCATCTGTCAGATGTACATGATGTATTTCATGTGTCTCAGCTAAAGAAGTGCCTCAGGGTACCTGAGGAGCAGTTACCACTGGAAGACCTTAGTGTTCAAGAGGATTTGACTTATGCTGAGTACCCTATCAAGATTTTGGACACTTTGACTCGAGTTACAAGAAACAAGGTGATAAAGATGTGCAAAGTACAATGGAGTCACCATGGTGAAGAAGAAGCAACTTGGGAAAGAGAAGAAGAGCTTCGCATAGATTTTCCCCATCTTTTCCCTAGTTCTTTTTAAATCTCGAGGACGAGATTATTTTTAAGGGGGGTAGGATTTGTAATACTCCAAGTTGTATACCAAGAATAATAGAGAGAGTTGTTCTCAATTTTGTATGTCTCATTTGCATCATGAAAAGAGCATATACAAAAATTTAGAGTTTAATTCAAACAATTGATAAAAATTTGCATCATGTTGGAGTTTTATTGTTTGTGCATTAAATAAAGTAATAATGTTAATAATAATAATAAAACAATGATCCTAAAGGTTGAAGTGATCCCTAAATTAAAATTTAGGGGTTTGAAATAAGAAGAATAGGAAAGACATAGAAATACAAAAATATAAATATTCTTAGGCTTACTACTTTTTACTGTACAAACATAGTGTAAATGTGGCCACAAAGTTTGAATTTAAACTTGAACTCAAATTAGATTTGAAAATGGAGAAAAGAAAAGGGAAAGAGAAAAGAATAAAGAAGACCTAGCCTAACTGGGCTTCATACCCGAATTCAGCCCACAACAGGAATTGCCTCCGCGCGGCCCACAAAAAAAACCACTCCCGCGCCTACCGCCTTCGCTTACACCGACACGCGGGACCGGCGTGTTTGACTCGCTGCCATGTGGGCCCGCTCGCTCAGGGGCGTCAACCACCTCGCGAGCTTCGCGCGGGCGGCCGTCAACCAGCCGAATCCGCGGACTCCGCCGGAGCTAACGCAACTACCCGCTCCACCCCGCACGCTCATAAGAGGTCCGGCCACAATCTCTCCTCATCCTCGAGTTTCTGTGCGCCGACAACCACCATCTCCTCACCTGGGCACCACCGTGGGAGTGACTTGAAGCGACCGCGCCATTACCGCTGACCCCGCATCTCGACGCTACCTCGCCACTACCGCCGTGGAGCCGTCCATTGGGTCCAGAGCGTTTCGGGCCAACTCGCTGTTGGTATACCCAGGCTCGTCGGGCGGAATCAACACCCGGGGCCCACGAATTTTGTCGCCGTCGAGACAAGATCCGCCGCTCGCCGTGGCCAAGGTCTTCTGCTTCGTATCGCGGGGTAAGTCCATGTCCATCGTATTCAGTGCACTTAGGGCAAGGTGTAGCAGGCTTTAATTGAGTTTTCGTGCACTGTATCGCCGAATCAAGCTTCGCCGGCGGGGGTTCACCGTGGATGGTGGCCGGCTCGGTCGTGTGCGCTCGATGGGTGGAAGACGGTCTCCTGACCGTTGGAATCCTAGCGGACGGTTTAGATAGAGACACGCAGATCGTTTAGGCAGGGTTAATCTGGACCGTATGGATCCGATCGGACGGTTCGGGGCGAATCAGACTTCATAAAACCATAACCGTTGGATCCCGATCTGATGGTTCCAGGCGCACACTGATTCATAATGCGATAAACTCTAATCGCAGCCGCAAGCCTTAAATCCAACGGCCCACCGTGGCCGATACCCCTTCGGCCGGGTCGTTTTGCATAAGAGTCCCTGGACTTTGCGGAAATCAACCCGCAGTCCACTCGAGTTACCCTCTGTGTCTCGGGAATTTTTATTGTTTAGCCCCTGCAGTTTCCTGTAATTGAGGCCCGATCCAGAGAGTATTAGAAATCAGAAATTAATATATGAAATTAATTTTTAGTGCATAAATAAATGTTAAAACTTGTTTAATTCATAGTAAATGCATATGAACTCCAAATTAGACCATTCCAGTTCCTAAATTTTTGTAATAATATTGTCTACCCATTAGTGCCTCTGTTCTGACATGACAAACACATTAAAATTATTCTTTCACTTAATCTTGTATTAAATGCATAAAACCTTAGAAAATCCATAACTTAAAATATATAACTCCAAATTTGATGATTCCAGTTCCTGTGATCTTATTTTAATGTCTAGTTTATTACTGTATATTCTATTTGCATGTTTGATGTGATATTAATTTATGCTATGCCATGTATGTATTGTATTGATGCGAGTAGACGAGCAACCCACTGTGGAACCTGAGCTTCAACAAGTTGAGACAGCTGAGCAGGAGCTCGTTGAAGGCAAGTTGTGCCCTTGATCACTTCTTTTACCTATTCATGTTCTTATTAATCATAATGATCTGCATAGGATAATTTTGCTGGGACCCAATAGGATACCCTAGATTTTGACTATCTTTATACCTTGTTTTACCACTGGTTTTACTACTAAAGTTTTGGGTAGTACATGCTATTGCTTTATGTGGATTTGGGTATAGAGATATTCATCATTCATTGTTATACTATTTATTGTTATCTGTTTTATTATTCCTTGTTCATGTTAAGATCATTATGTTAATGGGAACATGGAGAACCACCCGGGAAAACAGTGCTACCACAAGGGTTTAATGGGACGCCCTTGGCTGATTAACTAGGAAAGCTAGGGGAGGGCTACCTTACCCGAAAGGGGCAAGGGCAGTAGGGGAGAGGTCAGTGCAGGGAGGTCCCTGGTTGATTTTGCTGCGATGGCGGTCAGCTAGGAACCCTGTACTGGATCTTCCTATAAACTGTAGCGGGTAGTCTGAAGCTAGTGGAACTTTGTAAAGGCCTCGTAGTGGTACCCTGCCTCGCTTCCTAGGTAGAGGTGTATGGAGTCTGATCAACTCTGTGGCAGATGGGTAACACGACTTGTGGGTAAAGATGCGCAACCTCTGCAGAGTGTAAAACTGGTATACTAGCCGTGCTCACGGTCATGAGCGGCTCGGACACTCACATGATTAATATATGGAACTTAAACTTAACCTGTCATTTCATTGCATTTGGGATTATTTTATTATTACTTTTACTTATTATTACTATGGTTTGGTATATACTTACACTTAGTAACTGCTAATAAAATTTTGACCAACTTATAAAAGCAATGCTCAGCTTCAGCCTTTATTTCATTGATCAGCCTTACACTTCATGAACTCCCACTTTTGGTGAGTTCATGTCACATTATTCCCCACGACTTGTTGAGCTATGATCGTATGTGAGCTCACTCTTGCTGTCTCACACCCCCCCCCACAGGAGAAGAGCAGGTGGTTCAGGAGGAGCCGCCTAACACTGAGGAGTTCGATCTGATCTAGGTGGCGTTTCTCAGTCGACATTGGCGCCATCGATCCTTAGTTCGTTTTACATTTATCTTTATTTTGTAATAAGTCTTCCGCTATGTAATAAATACTCTGATAATTTATGACATTTATCTCTATACACTCTGTTATTATATATGTTGTCTTCTTGGCGCATGTATGAGATGCACCCGGCTTTGTTTCTTTAAAACCGGGTGTTACAGCATGTCACACTGACTTAAGGCATTTCCGAATTAAGCTGATTGCTCCGTTAACATGGTATAGTGATCACCCTGAGTCGTGTAAGCGTGAGCATGTCGCACCGACTTAAGGTGTTTCCGACTTAAGCCGATTGCTCTGTTAGCAGGGTATAGTGATCACCCTGAGTCGTGTAAGCATGAGCATGTCGCACCGACTTAAGGCGTTTCCAAATTAAGCCGATTGCTCTGTTAGCAGGGTATAGTGATCACCCTGAGTTGTGTAAGCGTGAACATGTCGCACCGACTTAAGACGTTTTCGACTTAAGCCGATTGCTCCGTTAGCAGGGTATAGTGATCACCCTGAGCGTGATGATTTCAAGTTGAGCCCGACCTATGTCAGTTGTTGATCAAGAACTTGTATGCCTTGGAAAATGGAAGCTTTATTGATATGAAACCTTCTGCTTACAAAGTACAACTTGTTCTCGAGAACTTTGAGGCATTGCTAGGGGTAGAATTTCCTGAGGTGCTCAATATTCCATGAATTCCCCACTAAGGATCTCATACATGCGCCAAGAAGACAACATATATAATAACAGAGTGTATAGAGATAAATGTCATTAACATCAGAGTATTTATTACATAGCGGAAGACTTATTACAAAATAAAGTAACGAAGATAAAACAAACTAAGGATCACCGGCGCCAATGTCGACTGGGAAACGCCACCTAGATCAGATCGAACTCCTCAGTGTTAGGCAGCTCCTCCTGAACCACCTGATCATCTCCTGTGGGGGGGGGGGGGTGTGAGACAGCAAGGGTGAGCTCACACATGATCATAGCTCAACAAGTTGTGGGGAACCAGTGGACACAAACTCACAAAGGTGTGAGTTCATGTGATGTGTAAGGCTTAATCAAAGACAGGGGTTAAAGCTGAGCATTGCTTTTAAGTAGTTGGTCAAAATTTTATTAGCACTTACTATGTGTAAGTAAATACCAAACCATAAGTAAAGTAATAGAACAAAATTAATAACAAACCCATGCAATGAAAATGACAAAATTGAATTTAAGTTCCATAATTTAAACATCAGAGAGTCCTGAGCTGCTCATGACCGCGAGCTCGGCTAGTATACCAGTTTTACACTCTGCAGAGGTTGTACCCTTTACCCACAAGTCATGTTACCCATCTGCCAAGGGGTCATGAATCTCATACACCTCTACCTAGGAAGCGCGGCAGGGCAACATTACGAGGCCTTTACAAAGTTCCACTAGCTTCCGAAAACCCGCTACAGTTTATAGGAAGATCCAGTACAGGGTTCCTGGCTGACTGCCATCCCAGCAAAACAAACCAGGGACCTCCCCGCACTGACCTCTCCCCTACTGCCCTTGCCCCTTTCGGGTAAGGTAGTCTTCCACTAGCTTTCCTAATTAGTCAGCCAAGGGGTCCCATTCCTCCCTTGTGGTGGCACGTGGTTCTCAAGTTAAGCTCTATGTTCCAATTAACATTAATGATAACAACATGAACATAAACAGAATAACAACAAGAATTGGAACATAGAGGTAATAAATGATTATCCCAAAACCATATAAAGCAATAGCAAACTACCCAAGTGATTCAGGGGTAAACAAGGTAATGAGATAAACAAATCTAGGGTGACCTATTGGGTCCCATCAAAATTAACCTATGCATGGATAAGTGATATTAAAGAACATTATTGGGTAAAAAGTGGTCAAGGGCACAACTTGCCTTCGATGAGCTCCTGCTCAGCTACTTCAACTTGCTGCTCACCAGGATCCTCAGCAACGGGTTCTTCTACTCGCCACAATACAAACAAGCACAGGATACAGGGAAAATTAACATTACACCAAGCATGTAAACAAAATACACAGAGATATTCTACATATTAAAATAAAAACTTAGGAACTGGAATCATAATTTTCTGAGTTATAGATTTTAAGTTATGCATTTTCAAAGGTTTTATGTGCTTTAAATAAGATTAAGTGATAAATAAATTTCCTTACTGTTTTTATGCCAAAACAGAGACACTAAGTGCTAGAGAATAAAATTACAAAATTTTAGGAACTGGAATGGATGAATTTGGAGTTAGTATGAATTTTCTATGAATTTATAAAGTTCTAGCAATTATTTTCCTATTAAAAATCCATTTTCCAAATCCTTTACTCGATTTAATTAAGCTCTGGACTGGGCGTCAAATCCAGAGAAACCCAGGGGGCTCGGGGCAAGTTGCCCGAGACACAGCGCACAGTGCAAAACGGACGGCGGGTTGATTCCTATGAAGTTCAGGGGCTCTTTAACAAAAATGACCCGCGAAGGGGTATGAACAGACTTGGGCCGTCCGATCGGCCACCTACGCTCTAGATTAAATCATGGTATAAGCGAAGCGGTACACATTGCCATCCACAGGATCACGATCCTACGGCACAGATTTAATTTTGTCCAGAGCCACCCGATCCATCCGATCGGATATCAACGGCTGACGCGAAACCCACCAAAGCGTTACCCGCCTTCTAATCCGAGCCATACAACGAGAAATCGACGGCCCACGATTTCCGGCCGAACCCCGCCCAACTCCGGCCACCGGGATACACCCGCGCGCGGCGGCGCCATGGCAGAGATGTCAAGCGCGTGAATTGGTACACAATGTCTACTCATCTCAGGTGCAAAACGAAATTAAGAGAATGGCGAACTCGAGGAGCGCATCCATACCACGTTCCCGACGGTCTCCGGCCCTGCTCACGGCGCACGGTGAACCCACGACGACGGCGAGGAATTAACAGTCCGCTGCAGGCGCTCCTTGCCAACGGATGGTTCCTACACGTGTGGCGGGGGCGTGTGGAGTTGCAGACCAATTCGCCGTGGCCGATAGTCCGACCAAGTCCCAGTTCACCGATGGCGGCGCGGCACCGAGCTTGCGGCAGCGGAAAGGGTCGGCGATGGCGGCTTGGACCTACGACTACGGCGCAATAAAGGAGCCACGAGTGGAGAGGAGGGGGCGCAGCTTATGTGGGAGGGGGAGCCGAGTAGAGTTCGTCAACAGACGCCGAGATTCCCGGCGCGCCCCCGCCATCAGCGGCAAATTCGTTGAAGAAGACGACGGACACGCGGGTGAGCGACTGACGGGGCGGTCCCACAGGTAAGTGATGAATCAAGCGCACGCGAGACTGGCAGCCGGGCCCCATATGTAAGCGAGTCTAAGCGCGCGCGCGGGTGAGTTAGATGGGCCGCACGGAGGGGAAAGGTAAGTTGGGCTGAATTGAGGTAGCCGGCCCAGTTAGGTATAGTATCCCTTTTCTTTTATATTTTCTTTTTTTTCTGTTTTCTTTTCTTTTTATTTTTCAATTCCCAATTTGAATTCCAAGTATGACTTTGAATTTGTACTCAAATTATAGGTAAATTTCAATCATACCAGTATGGTTGAGTTTGTGTATTTATAAATTTGGTTTTACATTTTATATTATTTCTTTCTTTCTTTCTCCTTTTTCCTCCAATCCTCTTCTCAATGTCATTTTATTTCTATGTTGTCACCAAATGCACACACAAATAAAATATCCAGCATGATGCAACAATTTAGTAGTAGATCTTTTATTAATTGTTCTTGGACATGGTGTTCTCATAGGATGATGCATAAAATTCAAACTCACATAAAGAGAGAAATGTTTCTCTATTGATATTATTCCTAGCACTTACAAAGTAGGTGTTACAAATCCTACCCCCCTTAAAAAATAATCTCGTCCTCGAGATTTAAGAAGATCTAGGGAAAAGGTGGGGGAAATCTATGCGAAGCTCTTCTTCTCTTTCCCAAGTTGCTTCATCTTCACTGTGGTGACTCCATTGAACTTTGCACATCTTTATCACCTTATTCCTTGTAACTCGAGTCAAGGTATCCAAAATCTTGATCGGGTACTCCGTGTAAGTCAAATCACCTTGAACACTGAGCTCTTCCATGGGTAACTGTTCCTCGGGAACACGGAGACACTTCTTAAGTTGAGACACGTGGAACACATTATGCACATCCGATAGAGTAGCAGGTAACTCGAGTTGGTATGCCATCTCCCCAACTCTTCTAAAGATCAAGAATGGTCTAATGTAGCGAGGGGACAATTTGCCCGTAACTTTAAATCTCCTCATTCCGCGCAGTGGTGACACCTTGAGATACACATAATCTCCTTCTTCAAATTCCAGTGGCCTCCTTCTATTATCAGCATAACTCTTTTGCCTGGTTTGAGCCACTCTCAAATTTTCTCGAATTATACGAACTTGTTCTTCTGCTTCTTGAATCAGTTCAGGCCCAAAGAACTGTCTCTCTCCAGTCTGATCCCAATATAGAGGAGTCCTGCACTTCCTCCCATATAAAGCTTCAAAAGGTGACATCTTCAGACTGGCCTGATAACTATTATTATATGAGAACTCAGCATACAGTAGACTTTTATCCCAACTTCCTCCATGCTGAAGGGCACATGCTCTCAACATATCCTCCAATACTTGATTAGTCCTTTCGGTCTGTCCATCAGTCTGAGGGTGATAAGCCGTACTAAAATTCAACTTCGTACTCATGTTCTCATGAAAGCTTCTCCAAAATCTTGAGGTAAACTGCGAACCTCGATCAGACACGATCTTCTTTGGTACTCCATGTAAACACACAATCCAAGCCATATATAACTCTGCTAGCTGAGAACCTTTATAAGTAGTCTTCACAGGAATAAAGTGAGCCACTTTAGTCAATCTATCCACAATCACCCATATAGCATCATATCCTTTCTGGGTGCGAGGCAATCCAGTAATGAAATCCATACCAATCTCTTCCCATTTCCACTCGGGTATCTTCAGTGGATGCAGTAGTCCAGCTGGCCTCTGGTGTTCAGCCTTAACTCTTTGACATACATCGCACATAGCCACATGTGCAGCTACATCTCTTTTCAATCCATACCACCAATACTTCCGTTTCAAATCCTGATACATCTTGGTACTACCAGGATGAATAGAATAATCCGAGTCATGGGCCTCCTTTAAAATAGTCTCCCGAAGGCTTTTAACATCAGGAACACATATTCTGTCCTTGAACCATACAGTGCCCTGCTCATCTTCCGTAAATTCCGGAACTCGACCTTCAGTAATCAGATCCTTAATCTCTTTTATCTTATCATCACCAATTTGTCCCTTGCGGATCTCTTGCTCCAAAGTAGGTTCCACATCAATTGTAACTCCTTCAGTATGAGCAACTATCCCCAGGTTAAGTCTCCTGAAGTCCTCAACAATCTCATCGGGTAGCTGGGCAACAACAGGTGAATGAACATGCTCCTTGCGACTCAAGGCATCTGCAACCAAGTTTGCCTTGCCCGGGTGATAGTGAAACTCCAAATCATAATCCTTAATAAGCTCCAACCAACGGCGTTGCCTAAGGTTGAGATCCTTCTGAGTGAATATATACTTCAAACTCTTATGATCCGTATATACTTGGCACTTGGTCCCCATGATATAATGTCTCCAAATCTTAAGTGCATGCACAACGGCAGCCAATTCCAAGTCATGAGTGGGGTAGTTCAATTCATGTCTCCGCAACTGACGAGAAGCATAAGCAATCACATGTCCTTCTTGCATGAGCACACATCCTAAGCCTTGGCCACATGCATCACAATAGATATCAAATCCTTTCTGTAAGTCTGGCATAACCAAAACTGGTGGCGACATCAACCTCTTCTTCAATAGATCAAAGCTGTCTTGACACCTCTCGTCCCACTTAAATTCTTTTCCTTTCTCCAAAAGCGAAGTCATCGGCTTAGCAATCTTAGAAAATCCTTCAATAAATCTCCGATAATAGCCAGCAAGTCCTAAGAAACTTCGAATCTCAGTAACTGAAGTGGGGACTCTCCACTCCATTATCTCCTTAACCTTAGCAGGATCCACTGCTATTCCTCCATTAGAAATAATATGACCAAGAAATGGCACTTCGCCAATCCAAAACTCGCACTTGCTGAACTTAGCATAGAGTTGATTATCTCGTAGCTTCTGTAGCACCATCCTCAGATGTTCCTCGTGATCACTTTCACTCTGAGAATAAATAAGAATATCGTCGATGAATACCACGACGAATCTGTCCAAATACTCCATAAACACCTTGTTCATTAAGTTCATAAAATAGGCTGGTGCGTTAGTCAATCCAAATGACATAACTGTGAACTCATATAATCCATATCTAGTCGAGAAAGCCGTCTTGGGAATATCCGATGGTCTAATCCTCATCTGATGATAACCGGATCGGAGATCAATCTTCGAAAATACTCTTGCTCCTCTCATTTGATCAAACAGGTCCTCAATGCGGGGCAACGGATACTTGTTCTTCACTGTAACATCATTAAGAGATCTATAATCCACACACATCCGTTGCGATCCATCCTTCTTCTGTACAAACAAGACCGGTGCTCCCCAAGGTGAGGAACTCGGACGAATGTACCCAGCCTCTTGTAACTCGGTTAACTGCTTCTTAAGTTCCTTCAGCTCTTCTACGGACATCCTATACGGCCGTTTAGAAATAGGGGCGGTTCCAGGTAAGAGATCAATAACAAACTCAACTTCTCTATCAGGTGGCATCCCTGGCAACTCCTCTGGAAAGACATCCGGAAAATCTCTAACCACCCGGATATTGTCACCAACAAACTCTTCGGGCATAAAGAACATTGCACGCATAGATGAGGAGGTTACTGCAATGTTAACTTGAAACCTTTCTCCTTTAGTAGTAGTGAGTTCTACGGTACCTCTACCACATGCTATAACGGCCTTTGCCTTTCTTAGCCATGACATACCAAGGATCAAATCTATACTGCTTGACTCCAATATTATAGCAGTAGCTCCAAAATCTCTACCCATAATGGTTAATGTCAATCTACGTGTCATTTGATTCGCCTCAACAGGCCCTTTAGGTGTAATTACTATCAGGGGTGTTCTCATATTTAGCAGTGGTATTTCATTTGTGTTGGCATATCTAGCAGACATGAATGAATGTGTAGCACCAGAATCAAATAATATGGTTGCAGGAATTGCATTAACATAAAACATACCAATCACGAGGTCCCCTCCATCCGGAGTAGCATCAACGCTGACTTGATTAACCTTGGCAATGGAATATCCCTTGCCAGTTCCTGGAGTTTGCTGCCTGTTCTGAACTGGAGTAGTCGCAATCCTCTGTGGGCAGACATTTGCATAATGCCCAATCTTCCCACACTTGTAACATTGAGTGCCCGGACTCTGTCCTGAAAACTTCGTCGGGGTGCCCGTAGGGGTAGCCTGTCGAGGAGGTGGAGTCCTCAGTGGTGACTGCTGAACTGGGCGTGGTCCTCCGGGTCGAGTCGGTGTACTCTGTGGTGAACTGTAGCGAGGACGAACACTGCTGCTTCCTTGTCCTTGAGATATTGCCTTCCTCTTCAAATCTCCCAGCTGAACACGCTTGTGTTCAATAGCCAGGGCCTTATCAAGCAGCCTCTGAAATGATGGAAATGTGTGTGCCACAAGAGCATACTGCAGTGGTCCATTAAGTCCTTCAATGAAATGCTCCTGCTTCCTCTCGTCTTCAGCAACTTCTTCAGGGGCATATCTGGATAGCTGAATAAACTTGTCGCGGTACTCGCTGACTGACATACTTCCTTGCTTCAGCGACAGAAATTCCTTCTTCTTGATCTTTATCATCCCAGCTGGAATATGGTAGTTCCTGAACTGCGTACTGAACTCTGCCCAAGTAATAGTATCAGCAGCATCGTGGGCAGCAGTATAAGAATCCCACCAATCAGCAGCAGGACCAATCAGACGTCCAGAAGCATATAAAACCTTCTCTCGGTCCGTGCATTGTGCAATATTCAGCATCTTCTCAATTGCTTTCAGCCAATCATCTGCATCAAGTGGATCTGGTGAGCTTGCAAATGTGGGTGGCTTATGGCTCATGAACTCCCTATGCTTATCTCGGGGTGGAACTAGTGGTGGTGGAGGTGGAGGCAGTGGCACTTGCTGCTGTTGTTGTTGCATTTGCTGTTGCAGCTGCTGTTGTTGCGCCCTCCTTTCCTGGCGTATCTCATCTCGCTCCTGGCGCAACTCCTGTCGTATATCCTCTCTTTCTTGACGCATTTCCTGGCGTTCTTGCTGCATCTGAGCACGCATATCAGCCATAGTATCTGCCATCTGCTGCATCATTGCCATCTGAGCAGCAACCAGTGGGTCAACTCCGCCTGGTGGAGGATTGGGAGGATTCATCCCAGCAGGTTGTGGCTGAGGTTGTCTTCGAGTGTGTTGGTTAGGAGGCAAATCAATTCCACCACCCCGCCTGGTATTGACCATCTGAGTTAGATACATATGGTAAGAAGATAATAGACAAGGCAGGTATTTACAAATCAGGTTACTTTGGGGGATTTATTAGCTAAGCAGATTAATATTTTACATATCCTAGCTAATTCACTACCTTATGGTGGTACATACTAAGATGTCCGTCTATAATAATTCAATCAATCAAAGAAGCAAATCAGGCATTTAGCATCAGCACAATCAAACAACATTTTTAATAGAGAAAATAGTTTTGATTTGGTCTTAGGCCTCCTATCTCTTAAAAATGTCATAGGGGTAGGGATTCCAAGGTTTGAAATCCATCTTGTCTCAGAGTAGAAAAGGTAAGAATGATCAGAGTAGAACAGTAGAAGGTGAGACAGGATCAAGATAAGTGTAGAAAGAATCAGAGTAAGGTGAGTGTAGAATGAATCAGAATGAGATAAGTAGGTAAGGGTTTGTCCAGTCTATCTAGGTTTCGTCCTACAGTCAACATTTCCTCTGATACCACTTCTGTAACACCCGGTTTTAAAGAACAAAGCCGGGTGCATCTCATACATGCGCCAAGAAGACAACATATATAATAACAGAGTGTATAGAGATAAATGTCATTAACATCAGAGTATTTATTACATAGCGGAAGACTTATTACAAAATAAAGTAACGAAGATAAAACAAACTAAGGATCGCCGGCGCCAATGTCGACTGGGAAACGCCACCTAGATCAGATCGAACTCCTCAGTGTTAGGCAGCTCCTCCTGAACCACCTGATCATCTCCTGTGGGGGGGGTGTGAGACAGCAAGGGTGAGCTCACACATGATCATAGCTCAACAAGTTGTGGGGAACCAGTGGACACAAACTCACAAAGGTGTGAGTTCATGTGATGTGTAAGGCTTAATCAAAGACAGGGGTTAAAGCTGAGCATTGCTTTTAAGTAGTTGGTCAAAATTTTATTAGCACTTACTATGTGTAAGTAAATACCAAACCATAAGTAAAGTAATAGAACAAAATTAATAACAAACCCATGCAATGCAAATGACAAAATTGAATTTAAGTTCCATAATTTAAACATCAGAGAGTCCTGAGCTGCTCATGACCGCGAGCTCGGCTAGTATACCAGTTTTACACTCTGCAGAGGTTGTACCCTTTACCCACAAGTCATGTTACCCATCTGCCAAGGGGTCATGAATCTCATACACCTCTACCTAGGAAGCGCGGCAGGGCAACACTACGAGGCCTTTACAAAGTTCCACTAGCTTCCGAAAACCCGCTACAGTTTATAGGAAGATCCAGTACAGGGTTCCTGGCTGACTGCCATCCCAGCAAAACCAACCAGGGACCTCCCCGCACTGACCTCTCCCCTACTGCCCTTGCCCCTTTCGGGTAAGGTAGTCTTCCACTAGCTTTCCTAATTAGTCAGCCAAGGGGTCCCATTCCTCCCTTGTGGTGGCACGTGGTTCTCAAGTTAAGCTCTATGTTCCAATTAACATTAATGATAACAACATGAACATAAACAGAATAACAACAAGAATTGGAACATAGAGGTAATAAATGATTATCCCAAAACCATATAAAGCAATAGCAAACTACCCAAGTGATTCAGGGGTAAACAAGGTAATGAGATAAACAAATCTAGGGTGACCTATTGGGTCCCATCAAAATTAACCTATGCATGGATAAGTGATATTAAAGAACATTATTGGGTAAAAAGTGGTCAAGGGCACAACTTGCCTTCGATGAGCTCCTGCTCAGCTACTTCAACTTGCTGCTCACCAGGATCCTCAGCAACGGGTTCTTCTACTCGCCACAATACAAACAAGCACAGGATACAGGGAAAATTAACATTACACCAAGCATGTAAACAAAATACACAGAGATATTCTACATATTAAAATAAAAACTTAGGAACTGGAATCATAATTTTCTGAGTTATAGATTTTAAGTTATGCATTTTCAAAGGTTTTATGTGCTTTAAATAAGATTAAGTGATAAATAAATTTCCTTACTGTTTTTATGCCAAAACAGAGACACTAAGTGCTAGAGAATAAAATTACAAAATTTTAGGAACTGGAATGGATGAATTTGGAGTTAGTATGAATTTTCTATGAATTTATAAAGTTCTAGCAATTATTTTCCTATTAAAAATCCATTTTCCAAATCCTTTACTCGATTTAATTAAGCTCTGGACTGGGCGTCAAATCCAGAGAAACCCAGGGGGCTCGGGGCAAGTTGCCCGAGACACAGCGCACAATGCAAAACGGACGACGGGTTGATTCCTATGAAGTTCAGGGGCTCTTTAACAAAAATGACCCGCGAAGGGGTATGAACAGACTTGGGCCGTCCGATCGGCCACCTACGCTCTAGATTAAATCATGGTATAAGCGAAGCGGTACACATTGCCGTCCACAGGATCACGATCCTACGACACAGATTTAATTTTGTCCAGAGCCACCCGATCCATCCGATCGGATATCAACGGCTGACGCGAAACCCACCAAAGCGTTACCCGCCTTCTAATCCGAGCCATACAACGAGAAATCGACGGCCCACGATTTCCGGCCGAACCCCGCCCAACTCCGGCCACCGGGATACACCCGCGCGCGGCGGCGCCATGGCAGAGATGTCAAGCGCGTGAATTGGTACACAATGTCTACTCATCTCAGGTGCAAAACGAAATTAAGAGAATGGCGAACTCGAGGAGCGCATCCATACCACGTTCCCGACGGTCTCCGGCCCTGCTCACGGCGCACGGTGAACCCACGACGACGGCGAGGAATTAACAGTCCGCTGCAGGCGCTCCTTGCCAACGGATGGTTCCTACACGTGTGGCGGGGGCGTGTGGAGTTGCAGACCAATTCGCCGTGGCCGATAGTCCGACCAAGTCCCAGTTCACCGATGGCGGCGCGGCACCGAGCTTGCGGCAGCGGAAAGGGTCGGCGATGGCGGCTTGGACCTACGACTACGGCGCAATAAAGGAGCCACGAGTGGAGAGGAGGGGGCGCAGCTTATGTGGGAGGGGGAGCCGAGTAGAGTTCGTCAACAGACGCCGAGATTCCCGGCGCGCCCCCGCCATCAGCGGCAAATTCGTTGAAGAAGACGACGGACACGCGGGTGAGCGACTGACGGGGCGGTCCCACAGGTAAGTGATGAATCAAGCGCACGCGAGACTGGCAGCCGGGCCCCATATGTAAGCGAGTCTAAGCGCGCGCGCGGGTGAGTTAGATGGGCCGCACGGAGGGGAAAGGTAAGTTGGGCTGAATTGAGGTAGCCGGCCCAGTTAGGTATAGTATCCCTTTTCTTTTATATTTTCTTTTTTTTTCTGTTTTCTTTTCTTTTTATTTTTCAATTCCCAATTTGAATTCCAAGTATGACTTTGAATTTGTACTCAAATTATAGGTAAATTTCAATCATACCAGTATGGTTGAGTTTGTGTATTTATAAATTTGGTTTTACATTTTATATTATTTCTTTCTTTCTTTCTCCTTTTTCCTCCAATCCTCTTCTCAATGTCATTTTATTTCTATGTTGTCACCAAATGCACACACAAATAAAATATCCAGCATGATGCAACAATTTAGTAGTAGATCTTTTATTAATTGTTCTTGGACATGGTGTTCTCATAGGATGATGCATAAAATTCAAACTCACATAAAGAGAGAAATGTTTCTCTATTGATATTATTCCTAGCACTTACAAAGTAGGTGTTACATCTACCGAGGAGACGAGGCAGGGTAACACTACGAGGCCTTTACAAAGTTCCACTAGCTTCAGAAAACCCGCTACAGTTTATAGGAAGCTCCAATGCAGGAATCCCTCGCATGACCGCCATCGCAGCAAAATCATCCCAAGGGCCTCCCTACACTGACCACTCCCCTACTGCCCTTGCCCCTTTCGGGTAAGGTAGTCATCCACTAGCTTCCCTAATTAATCAGCCAAGGGCGTCCCATTAAACCCTTGTGGTAGCACTATTTTCCCGGGTGGTTCTCCATGTTCCAATTAACATAATGATCTTATCATGAACAGTAAATAACAACTGATAATAAAAGTATAACCGTGAATAGTAATGTGTATCTCTATACCCAAAACCACATAAAGCAATAGCAGGTACTACCCAAAGATTTAGTGGTGAACAAGGTATAAAGATAGTCAAACTAGGGTAACCTATTGGGTCCCATCAAAATTAACCTGTGCAGATCATTATGATTAATCAGAACATGACTGGGTAAAAGAAGTGATCAAGGGCACAACTTGCCTGGGACTTGAGATTTCAGGTACCAGGATGATCTTCAGGTGACTCGTGACCTCACCGCTATTCGTAGCAATACAGACCAACATGGTGTAGGCAAAACTAACATCACACCAAACATAAGAACAAAATACCTAATAATAATCTACACATTGAAATAAGATTTTAGGAACAGGAATCATTAATTTTGGAGTTATAGATTTTAAGTTATGGATTTCTAAAGATTTTATGTGTTTTGTACAAGATTAACTAGGATATAAATTTTATTGTGATATTCATGTCAAAACAGTGGTACAAAAGGATAAACAATAATATTACAAAATTATTGGAATTTGAATGGATTAATTTGGACTACATATGAATTTTCTAGGGATTATACAAGTTTTACAATTATTTTTATACTCAAAATCAATTTCTAAATCTCTTTTTCCTATTTTCTTTAATTCCTGGACTGGGCGCACAATTTTATAAGAATGCAGGGGTTAAAACATAAGTTCCCTAAGACTCATATACACCCAGCGTGGATGGCGGGTTTATTTCAAATACGCGCTGGGGCTCTTTTGAAAAGCTGCAGCCACGAAGAGGTACGGTTAACTCTCGGCCGCCCGATCAAATATCGAAGGCCAGGATTAGATCTTGGCTCACTGAACCGGTACGCTACGTCTGCGCTTGGATCGCGATCCTGCGGTTCAGATTTTAATAACCCGCGGCAACCCAGGATCGCCCGATCCCATTCCAACCGCCCGGATCAATCCATCGAAGCGGTATGCGTTGTTCTAATCTCAGCCGTTCCCCTCCGATCCAACGGCTATTGCTTTGGCCTTTATTTTCAAAAGAGACAATAAAAGAGTTTTGACAATCCAAAAACTCTAATCTATTATTTTCAAAATTTCTCAAGTGGTAGCTGATCCATCTATTGCTTTGGCCTTTATTTTCTCCCCCTTTGGCATCAAGCACCAAAACGGGATCAATCTTGGCCCTTTAACCCTATTGCCTCACCAAAATCATCAAAAGAGAACACAAAGGCAATAAGAGTATGAAGATGAACTTGGAAAGTTACTCTTTGCATCGGAGTGCAGTGGAAGTCTTGCATGGTCCAAGCCCACCTTTTCCCTTTCAATCCTCCTTGAAGACTAAAACAACCAAACTCAAGTACATGGTTAGTCTCAAAGGGTCAAGTTGTAGCACAGCTCCCCCTAAATATGTGCATCACTTGCAAAAAGGACTTGTGAGGTCCAGGGAGTGTTTGTACAACTTGAGCACCACAATAAGCAACAAAATGCAGAATGAACATGATCAAAGGCATAAACACATGTATGCTATAATTCAATCCAAGTTCCGCGAATCTAAGATATTGAGCTCACTACGTAGCCTGCAAAAGGTCTTCTCATCTAGAGGCTTGGTAAAGATATCGGCTAGCTGGTTCTCGGTGCTAACATGAAACACTTCGATATCCCCCTTTTGCTGGTGGTCTCTCAAAAAGTGATGCCGGATGTCAATGTGCTTTGTGCGGCTGTGCTCAACAGGATTTTCCGCTATTCGGATAGCACTCTCATTATCACATAGGAGTGGGACTTTGCTCAGATTGTAGCCAAAGTCCCGGAGGGTTTGCCTCATCCAAAGTAGTTGCGCGCAACACTGTCCTGCGGCAACGTACTCGGCCTCAGCGGTGGATAGGGCAACGGAAGTTTGTTTCTTAGAATTCCATGACACCAGGGACCTTCCTAAGAATTGGCATGTCCCCGATGTACTCTTCCTATCGACCTTACATCCAGCATAGTCGGAATCTGAGTACCCAATCAAGTCAAAGTTAGACCCCTTTGGATACCAGATCCCGAAGCAAGGCGTAGCGACTAAATATCGAAGAATTCGCTTCACAGCCACTAAGTGACACTCCTTAGGATCGGATTGAAATCTAGCACACATGCATACGCTAAGCATAATATCCGGTCTACTAGCACATAAATAAAGCAAAGAACCTATCATGGACCGGTATGCTTTTTGATCAACGGACTTACCTCCTTTGTTGAGGTCGGTGTGTCCGTCAGTTCCCATCGGCGTCTTTGCGGGCTTGGCATCCTTCATCCCAAACCGCTTTAGCAAGTCTTGCGTGTACTTCGTTTGGGAGATGAAAGTGCCGTCCTTGAGTTGCTTCCCTTGGAACCCAAGGAAGTAGTTCAACTCGCCCATCATCGACATCTCGAATTTCTGCGTCATCACCCTGCTAAACTCTTCACAAGACTTTTGATTAGTAGAACCAAATATTATGTCATCGACATAAATTTGGCATACAAAAAGATCACCATCGCAAGTCTTAGTAAAAAGAGTTGGATCGGCTTTCCCAACCTTGAAAGCATTAGCAATTAAAAAGTCTCTAAGGCATTCATACCATGCTCTTGGGGCTTGCTTAAGTCCATAGAGCGCCTTAGAGAGCTTACACACGTGGTCGGGGTACCGTTCATCCTCGAAGCCAGGGGGTTGCTCCACGTACACCTCCTCTTTGATCGGCCCGTTGAGGAAAGCGCTCTTCACATCCATTTGGTACAACCTGAAAGAATGGTGGGCGGCATATGCTAGCAAGATACGAATTGATTCTAGCCTAGCCACAGGAGCGAATGTCTCCTCAAAGTCCAAACCTGCGACTTGGGCATAACCTTTTGCCACAAGCCGAGCCTTGTTCCTTGTCACCACCCCGTGCTCGTCCTGTTTGTTGTGGAACACCCACTTGGTTCCCACAACATTTTGCTTGGGGCGAGGCACCAGTGTCCAAACTTCATTGCGCTTGAAATTGTTGAGTTCCTCCTGCATGGCCAACACCCAGTCCGGATCTAGCAAGGCCTCTTCTACCCTGAAAGGCTCAATAGAAGAGACAAAAGAGTAATGCTCACAAAAATTAACTAATCTTGAACGAGTAGTTACTCCCTTGCTAATATCACCCAAAATTTGGTCGACGGGATGATCCCTTTGGATCGTCGCTCGAACTTGGGTTGGAGGTGCCTGAGGTGCTTCTTCCTCTTCAATTTGAACATCCTGTGCTCCCCCTTGATCATGCACCTCCACTTGAGGTACCTGTTCGTCATCCTGGGTTGGGGGATTCACCATAGTTGAGGAAGATGGTTGATCTTGCTCCAAATGTTCCTGAGGCCGTACATCTCCAATCGCCATGGTGCGTATCGTGGCCGTTGGAACGTCTTCTTCATCTACATCATCAAGATCAACAACTTGCTCTCTTGGAGAGCCATTAGTCTCATCAAATACAACATCGCTAGAGACTTCAACCAACCCCGATGATTTGTTGAAGACCCTATACGCCTTTGTATTTGAATCATAACCTAATAAAAACCCTTCTACAGCTTTGGGAGCAAATTTGGAATTCCTACCCTTCTTCACTAGAATGTAGCATTTACTCCCAAATATACGAAAGTACGATACATTGGGTTTGTTACCAGTCAGTAGCTCATATGAAGTCTTCTTGAGGAGGCGGTGAAGGTAGACCCTGTTGATGGCGTGGCAAGCCGTGTTCACGGCTTCCGACCAAAAGCACTCGGGGGTCTTGAACTCTCCAAGCATAGTCCTCGCCATATCTATGAGCGTCCTGTAATTCCTCTCTACCACACCATTTTGCTGAGGTGTGTAGGGAGCGGAGAACTCGTGCTTGATCCCCTCCTCCTCAAGGAACTCCTCCACTTGAAGATTCTTGAATTCGGACCCGTTGTCGCTTCTTATCTTCTTCACCTTGAGCTCAAACTCATTTTGAGCTCTCCTTAGGAAGCGCTTGAGGGTCCCTTGGGTTTCAGACTTATCCTCCAAAAAGAACACCCAAGTGAAGCGGGAAAAGTCATCAACAATAACTAGACCATACTTACTTCCTCCTATGCTCAGATAGGCGACGGGTCCGAAGAGGTCCATATGCAGCAGCTCCAGTGGTCTTGAAGTGGTCATCACATTCTTGCTGTGGTGTGCTCCTCCCACTTGTTTACCTGCTTGACAAGCTGCACAAGGTCTATCTTTTTCGAAATGTACATTGGTTAGACCTATCACGTGTTCTCCCTTTAGAAGCTTGTGGAGGTTCTTCATCCCCACATGTGCTAAGCGGCGATGCCACAACCAGCCCATGCAAGTCTTAGCCATTAAGCATGCATCTAGACCGGCCTCTTCTTTTGCAAAATCAACTAAGTAAAGTTTGCCGTCTAGTACACCCTTAAAAGCTAGTGAACCATCACATCTTCTAAAGACAGACACATCTACATTTGTAAATAAACAATTATATCCCATATTACATAATTGACTAACAGATAGTAAATTATATCCAAGACTCTCCACTAAAAACACATTAGAGATAGAATGCTCATTTGATATTGCAATCTTGCCCAAACCTTTCACCTTGCCTTGGTTCCCATCACCGAATATGATTGAATCTTGGGAATCCTTATTCTTGACGTAGGAGGTGAACATCTTCTTCTCCCCCGTCATATGGTTTGTGCATCCGCTGTCGATAATCCAGCTTGAACCCCCGGATGCATAAACCTGCAAGGCAAATTTAGGCTTGGGTCTTAGGTACCCAACTCTTGTTGGGTCCTACAAGGTTAGTCACAATTTCCTTAGGGACCCAAATGCAAGTTTTATCGCCCTTGCATTTTGCCCCTAATTTCCTAGCAACTATCTTCCTATCCTTTCTACAAATAGCAAAGGAAGCATTCAAAGCATGATAAATTGTAGAGGGACCATTCATAACTTTCCTAGGAGCATGAGCAAAATTCTTTCTAGGCACATGATGAATATTTTTCCTAGGCATATCTCTACAGTGCATATAGGAAGAACTAGAAGCATACATAGCATAAGAATCATAGGCATGTGAATCAAAAGTATTACAACTCCTATGGGACTGTCTTCTATTATTGTACATAAAAGCATGGTTCTTTTTAGTACTGCTTGCCATAGGGGCCTTCCCTTTCTCCTTGGCGGAGATGGGAGCCTTATGGCTTGTTAAGTCCTTGGCTTCCCTCTTGAAGCCAAGTCCATCCTTAATTGAGGGGTGACTACCAATCGTGTAGGCATCCCTTGCAAATTTTAGCTTATCGAAATTACTTTTGCTAGTCTTAAGTTGGGCATTAAGACTAGCTACTTCATCATTTAATTTTGCAATAGAAGCTATGTGTTCACTACAAGCATCAATGTCAAAATCTTTACATCTATTGCAAATAACAACATTTTCTACACAAGTTGTTGATTTCCTAGCTATTTCTAACTTAGCATTCAAATCATCATTAATGCTCCTTAAGCTAGAAATTGTCTCATGGCAAGAAGATAATTCACAAGAAAGCATTTCATTTCTTTTAACTTCTAGAGCATGAGATTTTTGTGCTTCTATAAATTTGTCATGTTCTTCATACAACAAATCTTCTTGTTTTTCTAGAAGCCTATTCTTATCATTCAAGGCATCAATCAGTTCATTAATTTTGTCTACCTTGGTTCTATCTAGGCCCTTAAATAGACATGAATAATCTATTTCATCCTCATCACTAGATTCGTTCTCACTTGAAGAAGCATAAGTAGTGTCTCGAGTACATACCTTCTTCTCCCTTGCCATAAGGCATGTGTGACGCTCGTTGGGGAAGAGGGAGGACTTGTTGAAGGCGGTGGCGGCGAGTCCTTCATTGTCGGAGTCGGACGAGGAGCAGTCCGAATCCCACTCCTTGCCAAGATGAGCCTCGCCCTTTGCCTTCTTATAGTTCTTCTTTTTCTCCCTCTTGTTCCCTTGATCCTGATCACTATCATTATCGGGGCAGTTAGCAATAAAATGACCAAGCTTACCGCATTTGAAGCATGAGCGCTTCCCCTTGGCTTTGGTCTTGCTTGGCTGTCCCTTGCGACCCTTAAGCGCCGTCTTGAATCTTTTGATGATGAGGGCCATCTCTTCATCATTAAGTCCGGCCGCCTCAATCTGTGCCACCTTGCTAGGTAGCGCCTCCTTGCTTCTTGTTGCCTTGAGAGCAAGGGGTTGCGGCTCGTTGATCGGACCATTCAAAGGGCCTGTTTGTTTCGGCTTCTAGCAACTTCTGGCCACCAAAAGCTGCTGCGCACTGCCAAACGCTCAGCTTTTCAGCCAGCTTCTATAAAATTCGTTGGGGGCAAAAACCATCCAAAATCAACATAAACACATAATCGGTTGAGTCGTTATAATAGTAGGAATTCGTCACTTTCTCGATCCTGAGCCCTATGAATAACTTTATCTTCCTCCACACGTAATGGTAATGATACTCAGATTCTCGCCACAGCCAGATTCTCCCCACAGCTAGATTTTCAGAAAAGCTGGTTAGAAAAAAGCTGAACCAAACAGGCCCAAAGCGTCGTCCACGTACCTCGCCTCCTTGATCATCATTCGCCCGCTAACGAATTTTCCAAGGACTTCTTCGGGCGACATTTTGGTGTACCTGGGATTCTCACGAATATTATTCACCAAATGAGGATCAAGAACGGTAAAGGACCTTAGCATCAGTCGGACGACGTCGTGGTCCGTCCATCGCGTGCTTCCGTAGCTCCTTATTTTGTTGATAAGGGTCTTGAGCCGGTTGTATGTTTGAGTTGGCTCCTCGCCCCTTATCATCGCGAACCTTCCAAGCTCGCCCTCCACCAACTCCATTTTGGTGAGCAAGGTGACGTCGTTCCCCTCGTGAGAAATCTTGAGGGTGTCCCATATTTGCTTGGCGTTATCCAAGCCGCTCACTTTGTGGTATTCATCCCTGCACAAGGAAGCTAGAAGAACAGTAGTAGCTTGTGCATTCTTATGAATTTGTTCATTAATGAACATGGGACTATCTGAACTATCAAAGTGCATTCCACTCTCTACAATCTCCCATATACTAGGATGGAGAGAGAATAGGTGACTACGCATTTTGTGGCTCCAAAATCCGTAGTCCTCCCCATCGAAGTGTGGGGGCTTGCCGAGTGGGATGGAGAGCAAATGTGAATTTGAACTTTGCGGAATACGAGAGTAGTCAAAAGAAAAGTTCGAATTAACCGGTTTCCTTCTCTCGTAGTCGTTGTGGTCGTCGTCCTTTTGGGAAGAAGTAGACTCATCGCTGTCGTCGTAATAGACGATCTCCTTGATGCGCCTCGTCTTCTTCTTCTTCCCTTCCTTCCGTCTATGGCCCCAGCCGGAGTCGGTAGGCTTGTCGTCCTTCGGCTCGTTGACGAAGGATTCCTTCTCTTTGTCGTTGATCACGATACCCTTCCCCTTAGGATCCATCTCTTCGGACGGTTAGTCCCTTTGTGAAGAGAACGACTCCGATACCAATTGAGAGCACCTAGAGGGGGGGGGGGTGAATAGGTGATCCTGTAACACTTCAAAAACTTAAGCCACAAAACTTGGTTAATTGTTAGCACAATAATTGCCAAGTGGCTAAAGAGGAATCCTCAACAAAACACAATAACCAACAAAGATCAATCACAGAGATGGCACGGTGGTTATCCCGTGGTTCGGCCAAGACCAACGCTTGCCTACTCCACGTTGTGGCGTCCCAACGGACGAGGGTTGCAATCAACCCCTCTCAAGTGGTCCAAAGACCCACTTGAATACCACGGTGTTTTGTTTGCTTTACTCAATCCCGTTTGCGAGGAATCTCCACAAATTTGGAGCCTCTCGCCCTTACACTTGAAATTCACAAAGAACACGGAGCAAGGGAGGAATTAGCAACGCACTCAAGACAAGAAATCACAGCAACACCACGCACACAAGTCGCAACGAGAGCTCACAACACAACTCAATGAGTTCACCACTCAACTAGAGCTCTAATCGCTATTGCAAAGCATCAAAGGCGCGGAATCGATGTCTTGGTGCTTAGGAATGCTTAGGAGATGCTTGGTGTGCTCCTCCATGCGCCTAGGGGTCCCTTTTATAGCCCCAAGGCAGCTAGGAGCCGTTGAGAGCAATCTTGGAAGGCTGATCTTGCCTTCTGTCGACTGGCGCACCGGACAGTCCGGTGCACACCGGACATGTCCGGTGCCTGATTTCTTTCCATAAACAGCGCAGTCGACCGTTGGCAGCCTGGGAGCCGTTGGCGCACTTGACATGTCCGGTGCACACCGGACAGTCCGGTGCCATCTTCTAGCCGTTGGCTCGGCCACGTGTCCCGCGCAGATTGCGCGGCCGACCGTTGGCCCGGCCGACCGTTGGCTCACCGGACAGTCCGGTGCACACCGGACAGTCCGGTGAATTTTAGCCGTATGCCGTTGATGGTTTCCCGAGAGCGACGAGTTCGCCTGTGAGCGGCCCACCGGACAGTCCGGTGCACACCGGACAGTCCGGTGATTTTTAGCCGTACACCGCCGTCGAAGTCCCGAGAGCAGCCTTTTTCCTCGAGCCAGCCTGGCGCACCGGACACTGTCCGGTGCACCACCGGACAGTCCGGTGCACCCAGACTGAGCAGACTTTGGCTGCTCGAGCCATCTCTTCTCCAACTCGATTTTTTCTGTTTCCAGCACTTAGACACAATACATTAGTCCATAAAACAATGTACTAAGTCTGAGAAACATATCTTTATCCTTGATTTGTACTTTGTCCACCTTTTTACACTTAGGCACTTGTGTTGGACACTAAACCACCAAAATACTTAGAAATGGCCCAAGGGCACATTTCCCTTTCAACAGGGCTGGCCCATAGAACGGTGACACAAGGCAAAGGCGTAGACGCGCGCTGAGCAACTGGCGAGGGGGCCCGGTCTGCCAGCGAGTCCGCGCGTTAAAAAGCTGTTAGGCCACGCGGAGGTAGGCGCACGAGGTGGAGCAGGCTGAAGAGTGGGCCCCATGTGTCTGTGACTTGGTAAGGGAAAATGCGAAGTGGGCCGAGGCGTGGGGAAAATAGGTCCTGGGCCACAGGTGTGGATTCGGCCCAAGCTAGTTCTGGCGTTTTCCTTTTCTATTTTTTTATTCTAATCTCTTCTCAACTTCAAATTCAAATTCAAGTTTTGAACTTCAAATATTCAATTGTCTAAAATAACCCTAATATGAATATATCTCCACGATTTACAATATTATTATTATTATTATTATTATTCCTATTATTTATTTATACAAGAATAAGTGACTTCATTAAAATTTCCTTTCTAATTTCTTTTTTTTATGTTTTCATGTATAATTTTGAGGTCAAATTTATGTGTTCAATAAAGTGCCTCACAACAAAGTTATACACAAGAGGTACATTTTTCTTTATTTATTTATTGGTTACTTAATTAGTTTAGTAACATTAATTGATTATAAAAAAATCCAAATGAATTTCCAAGGGTTTCAACAATCCTCAAAACATTATCATAAATATATTTATTTATTTTTATTTTTTTTCTACCAAATTTGGGCCTTACAGTCGACCAGCTCATAACCCTAACGGTTAGCTGACGTGGCGGCGCACCGGACAAGGAACAGTGCCTGTCCGGTGGTGCACCAGACTGTCCGGTGTGCCCATCGCTAGCAGCCTTCACCAATGGCTATGAAAGTGGTTGGGGGCTATAAATACCCCCAACCACCTCATTCATATCCATACAAGTCTTCTAAAATATTCATTCATTGCAAGAGAAAAAACCCAACACTTTAAGACACAATCAAAGCAATCGATCCACTCAAAGTCCCCGAATCAACTCTAGTGCTTTAGGACTTGTGAGAGGATCTCTCGTGTTCTTTTGTTGCTCTTGTCGCTTGGATTGGCCCTTTTCTTTTTCCATCTTTATTCTCAAGTGCTTTGTAAGCGAAGCAAGAGACACCAAGTGTGTGGTGGTCCTTGCAGGGTCTTAGTGACCCCTGAGATTAAGGAAGAAGGCTCACTCAGTCTAAGTGACCGTTTGAGAGAGGGAAAGGGTTGAAATAGACCCGGTCTTCGTGACCTCCTCAACGGGGACTAGGTTCTTTGGAACCGAACCTCGGTAAAACAAATCATCGTGTTCACTCGCCTTGATTCTTGTTCGATTTGTTTTCCCCTCTCTAACGTTTCCTTGCTAGTATTTGAGTTGGCTCCCATACGCCATCCACAATCTTGAGCAACTCCTAGCAAGAGAGATATTCTTTTGGACTTAAATTTAATTCTAACGCCTAAGCTCCCATACAGAGAGGTGACAAGAAGAAAAAGATAAAGAAGGTGGTCTGCTATGAGACCGACTCTTCGTCACCCTCCACATCAAGCTCTGAGTCATCCATCACTTCTAAGCGCCATGAGCGCAAGAAGTATAGTAAGATGCCCCTACGCTATCCTCGTATTTCAAAATGCGCTTCATTACTTTCCGTACCCCTAGGAAAGCCACCATATTTTGATGGTGAAGATTATTGTATGTGGAGTGGTAAGATGAGGCATCATCTAACCTCACTCCACGAAAGTATTTGGGATATTGTTGAATTTGGAGCACAGGTACCAAAGGTAGGGGACAAGGACTACGATTCAGACGAGGCCACCTGAATTAGGCACTTTAACTCCCAAGCCACTTCTATACTCCTTGCCTCCTTGTGTCGAGAGGAGTATAATAAGGTGCAAGGGTTAAAGAACACCAAAGAAATTTGGGGCGTCCTCAAAACCGCGCACGAAGGGGACGAGGTGACAAAGATAACCAAGCGGGAGACGATCTAGGGCGGGCTTGGTCGATTCGTCCTCAACAAAGGAGAAGAGCTGCAAGCCATGTACAACTGGCTCAAGACTATGGTGAACCAAGTGCGCAACCTCGAGAGCACCAAGTGGGATGACCATGAGATGGTCAAGGTTATTCTTAGATCACTTGTTTCTCGTAATCCCACTCAAGTGCAACTAATCCATGGAGATCCTAGATACAAGCTAATGTCTCCCGAGGAAGTTATTGGCAAGTTTGTGAGCTTTGAACTAATGATCAAAGACTCCGATCATATTGTCAACTTGGAGCAAGGCGCCACCTCTACACCCGAGGTGCAACCCGTCGCATTCAAAGCGACAGAAGAGAAGGAGGAGTCCACACCAAGTAGGCTTTCAATCGATGCCTCCAAGCTCGACAACGAGGAGATGGCGCTCATCATCAAGAGCTTCTGTCAAATCTTCAAGCAAAAGAGGGGAAGGACTACAAGTGCCGCTCCAAGAAGGTGTGCTACCAGTGTGGTAAGTCCGGTCACTTTATTGCTAAATTTCTAATTTCTAGTGAAAGTGACAGGGATGAAGACAAGAAAGGGAAGAAGAAGGAGAAGAAGAAATACCACAAGAAGAAGGGCAGCGATGCCCACATATGCCGGAAATGGGACTCCGACGAGAGCTCCACCGACTCCTCCTCCGAAGAGGACGCCGCCAACATCGCCATCAACAAGGGACTTCTCTTCCCCAATGTCAGTCACAAGTGTCTTATGGCTAAGGACGGCAAGAAGAAGAAGGTACACTCTAGAGCCACCCCCAAATATACAACATCTAGTGATGAGAGTAGCTCTAGTGATGATGAAGATAATTTAATGTCTCTCTTTGCCAACTTTAGCATGGACCAAAAGAAAAAATTAAATGAATTAATAGAAGCCATTAATGAGAAGGATGAACTCTTGGAAAGCCAAGAGGACTTCCTCATTAAAGAAAACAAAAAAAATTGTTAAACTGAAAAATGCTTATGCTCAGGAAGTAGAAAAATGTGAAAACTTATCTAAGGAGCTTAGCATTTGTCATGATTTAATTTCAAGTCTTAGAACTGAAAATGCTAGTTTAGTTTCTAAGATTGAAAAATTGAATATTTGCAATGATTCCATTTCCTATCTTAAAAGTAAAAATGTCATTTTAAATGCTAAGATAGAAGAATTAAATACTTGCAAACCTCCTACATCTACTGTTGAGCATGTTTCTATTTGTACTAGATGTAGAGATATTAATGTTGAAGCTATGGATGATCACCTTGCCATGATTAAACAACAAAATAATCACATGGCTAAATTAACTGCAAAAATTAATGAGCATGAGCTATAAAATGAAAAGTTTAAATTTGCTAGAGGCATGCTTTATAATGGGAGACACCCTGGCATTAAGGATGGCAATGGTTTACAATAGGGCAGCAATGTCAAGATTAATGCCCCTAAAAGATTGTCTAATTTTGTTAAGGGTAAGGCTCCCATGGTTCAGGATAATGAGGGTTACATTTTATATCCTGCAAACTATCCCAAACACAAAATTAGGAAGATTCATGCTAGAAAACCTCACAATGTTTCTCAATGCATTTATGTATGAAAATGAGGCTTCTAGCTCTAGGCAAATCACTCATGTTAAAATGCCTAGAAAGAAAATTACTGCTGCATCAAATGAGCATAATGTTTCATTCAAAACTTTTGATGCTTCCTGTGTGTTAACTAACAAATCAGGCAAAGTAGTTGCCAAATATGTTAGGGGCAAACACAAGAGTCCAAAAACTTGTGTTTGGGTACCAAGATGCTTGTTTCTAACGTCAAAGGACCCAAGACTGTTTGGGTACCTAAGAACAAGGCCTAAACTTGTTATGTAGGTTTATGCATCCAGTGGATCAAGTTGAATAATCGATAGCGGGTGCACAAACCACATGACTGGGGAGAAAAGAATGTTCTCCTCCTACGAGAAAAATGAAGATCCCTAACGAACTATCACATTCGGGGATAGAAATCAAGGATTGGTCAAAAGTTTGGGTAAAATTGCTATATCTCCCAACCATTCCATTTCCAATGTTTTTCTTGTGGATTCTTTAGATTACAATTTGCTTTATGTTTCTCAATTGTGTAAAATGGGCTACAACTGTCTATTTACTAATATAGGTGTTACTATCTTTAGAAGAAGTGATGATTCAATAGCATTTAAAGGAGTGTTAGATGATCAGCTATATTTAGTTGATTTTAATGATAATAAAGCTGAACTAGACAGTTGTTTAATTGCTAAGACTAATATGGGCTGGCTCTGGCATCGCCGACATGCTCATGTTGGGATGAAGAATCTTGACAAGCTTCTAAAGGGAGAGCACATTTTAGGGCTAACAAATGTTCATTTTGAGAAAGACAGGGTTTGTAGCGCATGGCAAGCAGGAAAGCAGGTTGGAGTCCATCATCCACACAAGAACATCATGACGACGGACATGCCACTAGAGCTACTCCACATGGACCTATTCAGCCCGATCGCTTACATAAGCATCGACGGGAGTAAGTACTGTCTAGTTATTGTGGATGATTATTCTCACTTCACTTGGGTGTTCTTTTTGCAGAAAAAATCACAAACCCAAGAGACATTAAAAGGATTCTTGAGATGGGCTCAAAATAAGTTTGGGTTGAGAATCAAAAAGATTAGAAGCGATAATAGGACGGAGTTCAAGAACTCTCAAATTGAAGGATTTCTTGAGGAAGAGGGCATCAAGCATGAGTTCTCTTCTCCCTGCACACCTCAACAAAATGGTGTAGTGGAGAGGAAGAATAGAACTAAACTGGATATGGCGAGGACCATGCTTGATGAATACAAGACACCAGATCGGTTTTGGGTCGAGGCGATTAACACCGCCTGCTACTCCATCAACCGGTTATATCTTCATCGAATCCTCAAGAAGACATCATATGAACTCCTCACTGGTAAAAAGCCAAATGTTTCATATTTTAGAGTCTTTGGGAGTAAATGCTTCATTCTTATTAAAAGAGGTAGAAAATCTAAATTTGCTCCTAAGGCGGTAGAAGGCTTTTTACTTGGTTATGATTCAAACACAAGGGCATATAGAGTCTTTAACAAGTCCACTGGCTAATGGCTCCTAAGACTAGTTGAAGTTTCTTGTGATATTGTGTTTGATGAGACTAATGGCTCCTAAGTGGAGCAAGTTGATCATGATGAATTAGATGATGAAGAGGCTCCATGCATCGCGCTAAGGAACATGTCCATAGGGGATGTTGAAAGTTGCCTAGAGGGGGGGGGGGTGAATAGGCGGAATCTGAAAATTATAAACTTAAGCACAACTACAAGCCGGGGTTAGCGTTAGAAATATAGACGAGTCCAAAAGAGAGGGTGAAAACAAATCATAAGCAAATAAGAATGGATGGCACAATGATTTGTTTTACCGAGGTTCGGTTCTTGCAAACCTACTCCCCGTTGAGGTGGTCACAAAGACCGGGTCTCTTTCAACCCTTTCCCTCTCTCAAACGGTCACCTAGACCGAGTGAGCATCTCTTCTCAATCAAATGAGACACTAAGTCCACTACAAGGACCACCACACAATTGGTGTCTCTTGTTCTAATTACAAGTGTTATGGAAACAAGAAAGAGGAAGAAGAAAAGCAATCCAAGCGCAAGAGCTCAAAAGAACACAAAAGTCACTCTCTCTAGTCACTAATTTGTTTGGAGTGATTCTGGACTTGGGAGAGGATTTGATCTCTTTGTTTGTGTCTTGTATTGAATGCTATAGCTATTGTATGAGGTTTGAAGGCTGAAAACTTGGATGCAATCGGACAGTCCGGTGCTAACTCAATAAAAAGTGTCCGGTATGCCAGCCACGTCACCCAACCGTTAGGGTTCGACCGTTGGAGCTCTGACTTGTGGGGTCACCGGACAGTCCGGTGGTGCACCGGACAGGTCCTGTAGACTGTCCGGTGCGCCTTCTAGCGCCTGCTCTGACTTCTGTGCGCATAGGCGCGCACTGTAGCGCATTAAATGCCTTCTGCAGACGACCGTTGGCGCGAAGTAGCCGTTGCTCCGCTGGCACACCGGACAGTCCGGTGTTACACCGGACAGTCCGGTGAATTATAGCAGAGCGGCCTCCCAAATTCCCGAAGCTGGCAAGTTCAGCGTCGATCTCCCTGGTGCACCGGACAGTCCGGTGCCCAGACCAGGGCTGCCTTCGGTATAATTTGCTCCTTAGTTTTGAACCCTTTCTTTTGACTTGTATTGGTTTGTTGTGGACCTTTGGCACCTGTAGAACTCATAATCTAGAGCAAACTAGTTAGTCCAATAATTTGTGTTGGGCAATTCAACCACCAAAATTCATATGGAAAAGGTTTGACCCTTTTTCCCTTTCAGATGTGTGTCCTAAGGAATCCAAAGAGCTTCCACAAGCACAAGATCAACCGTCGTCTTCCACGCAAGCATCTCCACCCACCCAAGACGAGGGTCAGGCTCAAGATGATGAAGATGAAGATCAAGAGGATGAGCCACCTCAAGAGGAGGACAATGATCAAGGGGGAGATAAAAAATAATGAAGACAAGGAAGATGATTAAGAAATCTAGGGTCAAAGACCTTCACACCCAAGAGTTCACCAAGCAATTCAACGAGATCACCCCGTCAACTCCATCCTTGGTGACATTCATAAGGGGGTAACCACTAGATCTCGAGTTGCACATTTCTGTGAACATTACTCTTTTGTGTCCTCTATTGAGCCATATAGGGTTGAGGATGCACTAAGTGATTCGGATTGGGTGGTGGCTATGCAAGAGGAGCTCAACAACTTCACGAGGAATGAGGTATGGCATTTAGTTCCACGCCCTAATCAAAATGTCGTAGGTACCAAGTGGATATTCCACAACAAGCAAGATGAGCATGGTGTGGTGACAAGGAACAAAACCTAACTTGTGGCAAAGGGATATTCACAAGTCGAAGGTTTGGATTTTGATGAAACTTATGCACCCATAGCTAGGCTTGAGTCAATTCATATATTACTTGCCTATGCTACTTACCATGGCTTCAAGCTTTATCAGATGGACGTGAAGAGTGCCTTCCTCAATGGACCTATCAAGTAAGAGGTCTATGTTGAGTAACCTCCCGGCTTTGAAGATAGTGAGTACCCTAACCATGTCTATAAACTCTTAAATGCGCTTTATGGGCTCAAGCAAGCCCCAAGAGCATGGTATGAATGCTTGCGAGATTTTCTTATCACTAATGGCTTCAAAGTCGGTAAAGTCGATCCTACTCTCTTCACTAAAACTATTGCAAAGGACTTGTTTATATGCCAAATTTATGTTGATGATATTATATTTGGTCTACTAACAAGTCATCTTGTGAAGAGTTTAGTAGGATAATGATTCAAAAATTCGAGATGTCAATGATGGGGGAGTTGAAGTATTTTCTAGAATTTCAAATCAAGCAACTCCAAGAGGGCACCTTCATTAGCCAAACAAAGTACATTCAAGATATACTTAAGAAGTTTGAAATGAAGGATGGCAAACCCATCAAGACACCCATGGAAACCAATGGGCATCTCGACCTCGACACGGGAGGTAAATCTGTAGATCAAAAGGTATACCGGTCGAAGATAGGATCTTTACTCTACTTATGTGCATCTCGACCGAATATTTTGCTTTCTGTATGCATGTGTGCAAGGTTCCAGGCAAATCCTAAGGAAGTTCACCTTAGGGCCGTGAAGAGAATCATGAGGTATTTAGTTTACACTCCTAAGTTTGGGCTTTGGTACCCTAAGGGATCTACCTTTGATCTAATTGGGTATTCCGATGCCGATTGGGCTAGATGTAAGATTGATAGAAAGAGCATATCAGGGACTTGTCTGTTTTTGGGAAGATCCCTGATATCATGGGCGTCAAAGAAACAAAACTCTGTAGCTCTTTCCACCGTTGAAGCCGAGTACATTGCCGCAAGCCATTGTTGTGCGTAATTACTTTGGATGAGGCAAACCCTCAGGGACTATGGCTACAAATTGAGCAAATTCCCTCTCCTATGTGATAATGAGAGTGCAATTTGCATGGCGAATAATCCCGTTGAACACAGCCGCACTAAGCACATAGACATCCGGTATCACTTTCTGAGGGATCACCAACAAAAGGGGGATATCAAAATAGCTTATGTGAGCACCCACAACCAATTAGCCGATATCTTTACCAAGCCACTAGATGAGAAAAACTTTAGCAAACTTAGGAATGAGCTAAATATACTTGATTCTCGGAATTTTGATTGAAACATTGCACACATAGCTCATTTATATACCTTTGATCATGTTTCCTTCATTTGGTACAAATGCATATTTCTTATTCTTCTTGTGCCAAGGCTAAGACTAATGTGCTTCCATGAGTATCTATTAAATCAAGTCTTAGATTAAAAGGGAAATGGAGTATTCGGCAAAGACAACGCTTCCACTGAACTACGGTATTATTTACCGTTTGCCGGTATTTCGCAAACTCTAAATGGTATGACCTCTCACTCATATTTATTTTACCATTTGGGACGTAATGTTAGGCCCCAAAGGGGGAGGAAATTACTAAAGGGCTCTCAAGCTCTCCATTTTTGGCGATTAATGCCAAAGGGGGAGAAAGTATTTAGCCCAAAGCAAAAGGACCGCACCACCACCATTTTAAAATTTTAGTATATTTAAAAAATTGGTATCTTTCAAAAAATAAGTATTTCAATTGGCTTTCAATTGGTAGTTGATCAAAATGAATTTTCAATTGGTATGTGAAGAGAATTTCTCAATTGGTATATTCAAAAACTTCACATTAAGAATGAAAGAATTTCAAATAGAATATTTTCAAATGGTAACAATTTTTCAACTCATATGTGAAAATAGAATTTCAAATTTGTCGGCGTTTCGAGACCGGGGGGGGTCCCTAAGCCGACGAGTGAATGTCGCCGCGTGCCCCAGCCCAGATGGGTCGACGCGAGGCCGAGCGCGAAGGGGGGAAGTGAGGTGGCCGGAGATGGGCGTGAGAGAGGTGGAAATCCCGCGGCCTTCGTGTTCGTCCCGCGCCCAGGTCGGGTGCGCTTGCAGTAGGGGGTTACAAGCGTCTACGCGGGAGAGGGAAGCGAGCGGCCCCAAGAGAGCGCCTGTCCCGTCCTCGTCCCCGCGCGGCCAACCCTCTCTAAGAGGGCCCTGGTCCTTCCTTTTATAGGCGTAAGGAGAGGATCCAGGTGTACAATGGGGGTGTAGCAGAGTGCTACGTGTCTAGCGAGGGAGAGCTAGCGCCCTAAGTACATGCCGATGTGGCAGCCGGAGAGATTTTGGCACCTAGCTGGTGTGATGTCGTGGCCGTCGGAGGAGCGACGGAGCCTGGCGGAGGGACAGCTGTCAGAGCGGTTGAGTCCCTGCTGACGTCCTCCTGCTTCCGTAAGAGAGCTGAGAGCCGCCGTCGTCACAGAGCACGCGGGGCGCCATCATTGCCTATCTGGCGGAGCTGGCCAGATGGGACACCGGTCTTGTTCTCTGCGGCCCGAGTCAGCTCGGGGTAGGGTGATGATGGCGCTTCCTGTTGACGTGGCTGGCCTGCGCCCTAGGTTGGGCGACGTGGAGGCTCCTCCGAAGCCGAGGTCGAGTCTGTCTTCCATGGCCGAGGCCGAGTCCGAGTCCCTGGGTCGGGCGAGGCGGAGGTCGTTCGGCAGAGGCCAGGGCGGAGTCCGAGCCCTGGGGTCGGGCGAAGCGGAGTTCGTCGTCTTCTGGGGCTGAGCCTGAGTCCGAGCCCTGGGGTCGGGCGAAGCGGAGTTCGTCGTCTTCTGGGACTTAGCCCGAGTCCGAGCCCTGGGTCGGGCGGAGCGGAGTTCGCCGTCTTCCGGGACCTAGCCCGAGTTCGAGCCCTGGGTCGGGCGGAGCGGAGTTCGCCGTCTTCCGAGACTTAGCCCGAGTCCGAGCCCTGGGTCGGGCGGAGCGGAGTTCGCCGTCTTCCGGGACTTAGCCCGAGTCCGAGCCCTGGGTTGGGCGGAGCGGAGTTCGCCGTCTTCCGGGACTTAGCCCGAGTCCGAGCCCTGGGTCGGGTGGAGCTTCCTATGGTGCCTTTGGCAGGGCCTGACTGCCTGTCAGTCTCACTCTGTCAAGTGGCACTGCGGTCGGAGTGGCGCAGGCGGCGCTGTCCTTCTGTCAGGCCAGTCAGTGGAGCGGTGAAGTGACGGCGGTCACTTCGGCTCTGCCGGGGGGCGCGCGTCAGGACAAAGGTGTCAGGTCACCTTTGCATTAAATGCTCCTGCGACTTGGTCGGTCGGTGCGGCGATTTAGTCAGGGTTGCTTCTTAGCGAAGGCAGGGCCTCGGGCGAGCCGGAAATATGTCCGCCTTTGTGGGGGCGCCTCGGGCGAGACGGAAATCCTCCGGGGTCGGCTGCCCTTGTCCGAGGCTAGGCTTGGGCGAGGCGTGATCGAGTCGCTCGAATGGACTGATCCCTGACTTAATCGCACCCATCAGGCCTTAGCAGCTTTATGCTAATGGGGGTTACCAGTTGAGAATTAGGAGTCTTGAGGGTACCCCTAATTATGGTCCCCGACAGTAGCCCCCGAGCCTCGAAGGGAGTGTTAGCACTCGCTTGGAGGCTTTCGTCGCACTTTTTTGCAAGGGGACCAGCCTTTCTCGGTTGCATTTTGTTCCGGTGGGTGCGCGCGAGCGCACCCGCCGGGTGTAGCCCCCGAGGCCTCGGAGGAGTGGTTTCACTCCTTCGAGGTCTTAATGCCTCGCGTAATGCTTCGGCTGGTCTGGTTGTTCCCTCATGCGAACTGGCCGTAGCCCGGGTGTACGGTCGGGGCCCAAGCTCTCGGGCTGGTATGTTGACGCTGTCAACGGTTCGGCCGGAGCCGGGTTTGCGAGAGCAGCCCCCGAGCCTCCGCACAGGGCGAGAGGGCGATCAGGGATAGACTCGGCTTTTTTACATACGCCCCTGCATCGCCTTTCCGCAAGGAGGAGGGGGGGGGGAAAGCGCCATGTTACCCTCGATGGGCGCCGAACATGGTGTCTCCGGTGAGCTGCAAGCGGGTAATCCGAGTGGACATCCGTGCCCTGTTCGTTAGGGGTCGGCTAGGGGCCTAGAGGCACGCCCAAAAGTACCTGCGGGTGATCTGCCGGACCCGGTCCCCTGGCGACGGGGTCCGAGGGCTCGATGCCTCCCTCTGATGGGATTCCGTTATAAGATCGCTCCCGCTGGTCTCGGAAATGTCCTAGGGTACCTCGGGAGCGCAGCCCGAGCCTTGGTTATGTATCGAACGTACCCCTGGTCATCCCTCGCTCGGCGTCTGAGGCGACTGTGAACCCTTCGGGGGCCAGCCTTCGAACCCCTGATCAGTAATGGGCGCGGAGCCCGAGTAGCCTGAGGCGGCCGTGGAACCCTTCGGGGGGCCGGCCTTCGAACCTCTGACCAGTAGTGGGTGTAGGGCCCACGCGATCTGAGGCGGCTGTTGAACCCCTCGGGGGGCCAGCCTTCGAACCTCTGATCAGTAGGGAGGCTCGGAGCCTGGTTCCTTCACGGGGAAGGATCCTTTTCGGGGTACCCCCCTTTCTCGGTCCCTGTTGCAAGAGATAGAGAAAGAGGAAAAAAGTAAAAGGATACGAAATCGAACGACGTGGCGTACCTTTTTTGGCGCGGTTTTTACGGCGAAGGCGAAGCGTCGCCCGCTTCTCCTGCCAGAAGCGCCGTCTGTCCCTCCACGGAGTTAATGCGACGGGGCGAGCGGTTGGCGGGGCGGCCGTTGCGCGTGCGCGAGCCGTTCGAGGAACGGATCACGGGCGCGTTGTCTTCACGCCGTGAGAGGGGGTTCTCTTGCTGCCCCCGGATGGGACGTGAGCTTGGCTGACGACGTGACCGCTGCTCCCGCCCGCCTGCCACCGTCATCACTGCCGGCCCACTTTTGGCCGCATTGACCGCCGTGTCAGGCTGGCGCTGCTGGGTTGTGTGCCTGGTCGCCTCGAGTCGCGGTATTGGTTCCGCAATCGAGGAGGCACGGTGGTGGCGCAAGTGGCAGTGCAGTTGCTTGCATGCAGCATCCGGCGCGCCGGTTGCGTGACGCGTGGGCCTGGGCCTCCATGCCGGCGTGTCGGGAGTCGGAGAAGCGTCCACTTGGCGCGGTTGCATGCCGCCTGCATGGCTGCCCGCCTCTTTCGCCCGTTGGTCTGGGCAAAAGTGGAGGGTCACTTGTAACCGCTGGGCGGTTGTGTGCACCACGCGCGGCGGTTTGGCTTCTTCTGCTCTGAGCCGGTTTGCATGACATGCGGGACCCAGCCCCCGCGCCGCAGGGGAGGGCCTTGGAGCGTGTTGGAGAAGACTCAGCCCATGACGGCTGGGGACGCGAGTAGGGAGAACCGCCCTTAACAGGAGGGTGACCCCCTTGGAGGGCGACCATGTCTTCGCGCTCCCTTACGCATCGTGTCTTTCCACCTTCCAAGCCCCCGGATGGGGGATACCCGCCGTCTTTTCGCCTCATCGTTGGAGGAACGCAACTCCGTGGGAGTTGGTACCTTTCAGCCATCGTTCGGCTTCAAGGATTTTCGTCATGCGGCCCGGCTGCACCCCTCCACCGGCGGTCACCCAAGATGGTGACCTCTAGCTTGATGGTGGGGGAAAGCGAGCAAGGCCGCGACCTCTGCCCCTCCCTCAGCCTCAAGGATTTTCATCACCAGGGCTGGGGAGGGGAGTGTGCCGAGTTGGGGTCGGCCCCTGTGTGGGCGGCGGCCTGCTCCTTCACTCAGTGACCGGAGGGAAGGGCGGTTGTCGTCCGTGGCGCTGGCAGCTGCACCGTGCCTGGCTCTCGGACGCGAGTGGCTTCGGAGCCGCTCGCGGCGCCGGCGTCTGCCACGGCAGCTGGAAGAGGTTCTCCCGCCGGCGAGATAGCCAAGGCCGGCCACGGACCGACCTCCAACTCTACGGCCTTCTGCCCGTCCTTGCCTCACGAGTTTGGGCATGGGCGGGGGCCTCCTGGCAGCAGCATCCGCCCTGAGGTCAGTGCTGCCGCTGTTCGGCCCCCCGGAGCAGAAGTCGTCGTCGTCGCCGCTGCTGGAGCGGGTGACGGCGCGCAGTTCGTCGGTCTTCTGTTGCTCCACAGGCCCACCCCTATCGAGTGGGGTTGTTCGTACCTGCGGAGGGGGAACCGGAGTTCCGTTTGTAATGGCACTTCGAATGACAGGGTTTTTTGTTCATTGCGGCTGTCGAGGCCTGAACATGTATGTAATTTTGGCACGGAGCCGTGTTTTTTTCCTCATTTTCGAGCACTATGACTCGCCTGTTGGTTGTCTGAACCGCTTCACCAAGCATGAGTTGCCCCGTGTCAAGGTGACGAGTGAGGTATCCGTATCCCGGAGGCATAGGAGTCCCTCGGCTCGGTCGGCCTTGTTGTCTGAGGCTCCTCTAGCTCAGTTAAAGGGACCCCTTGGCCGCTCTTCGACGAGCCAAGGCCAGGGGTAGCGATATCAGCATGAACAGAGGCGGAGTTGGCTCGAAAATGAAACCTGGTTGGCCAGAGCCTAGCCGGGTTGTCCGTTAGCGGGACCGACGCCGGAGTCGATCAGCCGAGGCCTCGGGTCGGGCTGGCGCCCTTGGGAGATGGTTGGCCGAGGCCCCAGGGGTACCCGGCCGAGCCGCCTGCTCGGGCCGGATTCCCGGAGAAGTCCCTGGCAGCGATTGTCCGGGCGTGGCGATGACGTCGTCCTCCAGAGTGGAGATCCCTGGACCGCGTCGTCGTCCGAGGCTAGGTCGGACCTCGCTGAAGGTGTCGTCGATGCCGAGGGTGCTACTGCCCCATTCCAGCGTCAAGACCCGAGCCTGCAGGATCAGAGTGTCTTGTAGCGTGTGCCTTCTGCGGCCGCCGAGGCTAGAATATACACACCCTCGCTGTGTTGTAAAGCTGCGTCTCCTTTCCTCTTGTTTCGAGTATCTGGACTTTTTTGTCGGTAACAGGGATGTTTGTGTGAGCGAGAGTTGCTTCTCGCGGAAGGTGATGAGTGAGGTATCCGTATCCCGGAGGCGTGGGAGTCCCTCGGCTCGGTCGGCCTTGCCGCTTACGCGCACTTTCACCCGTCCATGAGGCCCTGTCACCGACTCAGTCGAGAAGGCTCGAAGGATCGCTTCGGCAGAAGAGCTTCCGAACGTGAAGACTTGTTCGGTCCGTGGAATCATTTTATCCGAACGCGAGTTACTTATCGCAGAAGGTGATGAGTGAGGTATCCGTATCCTGGAGGCGTAGGAGTCCCTCGGCTCGGTCAGCCTTGGCTGCTTACGTGTACTCCGTCGTTTTCAGGGTCCACTTTTCGAAGTAGTCAGAAAGCACGAAAGATATTCTAGCAGAAGAGATCTTTTTTCGAGGAAAATTTCAACGCAGAGGGGGTCCCCCCCTGGCGGGTGTAGCCCCCGGATGCCTTCTGCAAGGGGTCGACGAGGTCCAGCCCCCACACAGCAAAGGGCCAGGTGATGGGTATCGTCTGCGGAGCCTGGGCGGGCAGGTGGGTTTGCTTCGCATAGAATTGACACCCTTCGCAGGTGCGGACAATTCTAGTGGCGTCAGCCACCGCCGTTGGCCAGTAGAAGCCTTGCCGAAAAGCATTCCTGACAAGGGCTCGAGGCGCTGCGTGATGGCCGCAAGCCCCCGAGTGTATCTCTTGCAGGAGTTCCTGACCTTCAGCGATGGAGATGCATCGCTGGAGGATGCCCGAGGGGTTGCGGTGGTAGAGCTCCTTCTCATCGCCCAGCAAGACAAACGACTTGGCGCGTCGTGCTACCCGCCGAGCCTCGGCTCGGTCGAGGGGTAGCTCTCCTTGGCGGAGATATTGCAGGTACGGGGTCTGCCAATTTCGATCAGGCGTGGCCCCGCTTCGCTCCTCCTCGATGCGCAATGCCTCACCCTCGGAGGCCGAGGGTACCTCGGGTTGAACCGAGGCCGCCTCGGGCCGAGCTGAGGGTGCCTCCGGCTGTGCCGAGGGCACCTCGGGCTGGACCGAGGGCGCCTCAGGCTCGGGCGCGTCGTCGATCTTGACGGAGGGTTGATGCAGATCCCGGGAGAAGACGTCCGGGGGAACCGTTGTTCGCCCCGAGGCTATTTTTGCTAGCTCGTCCGCAGTCTCGTTGTAGCGCCGAGCGATGTGGTTAAGCTCGAGCCCGTAGAACTTGTCTTCCAGGCGCCGAACCTCATCGCAGTAGGCCTCCATCTTCGGGTCGCGGTAGTGGGAGTTCTTCATGACTTGGTCGATGATGAGCTGCGAGTCACCGCGAGCGTCGAGGCGCCTGACCCCTAGCTCGATGGCGATCCGCAACCCGTTGACTAGAGCCTCGTACTCAGCCACATTGTTGGACACCGGGAAGTGGAGGCGTAGCACATAGCGTAGGTGTTTCCCGAGGGGCGAGATGAAGAGTAGGCCTGCGCCAGCTCCCGTCTTCATCAGCGACCCGTCGAAAAACATGGTCCAGAGCCGTCGGTAGCTGGGTGTCGACCCATTCGGCTACGAAGTCCGCCAAGACCTGGGACTTGATGGCCTTCTGAGGGGCGAACGAGATTGTCTCGCCCATGATTTCCACTGCCCACTTTGCAATCCTGCCCGAGGCCTCTCGGCACTGGATGATCTCCCCCAGGGGGAAGGATGACACCACAGTTACCGGATGAGACTCGAAGTAGTGTCGCAACTTCCGCCGCGTCAGGATCACTGCATACAGCATCTTCTGAACTTGTGGGTAGCGGATCTTGGTTTCGGACAGTACCTCGCTGACGAAGTAAACTGGCCTCTGAACGGGCAATGCATGCCCCTCTTCTTGCCTCTCGACCACAATCGCGGCGCTAACCACCTGGGTGGTCGCGACGACGTAGACCAAGAGGGCTTCTCCGTCAGCTGGGGGCACTAAGATAGGCGCCTTTGTGAGGAGCGCCTTCAGGTTCCCGAGAGCTTCCTCGGCCTCAGGGGTCCAAGTGAAGCGCTCGGCCTTCCTTAAGAGGCGGTACAGAGGCAGGCCTCTTTCGCCGAGGCGTGAGATGAAGCGGCTCAGAGCCGCGAGACATCCCATGACCCTCTGTACGCCCTTTAAGTCCTTGATGGGACCCATGCTGGTGATGGCTGCGATCTTCTCGGGGTTGGCTTCGATGCCCCGCTCGGAGACGATGAACCCCAAGAGCATGCCCCGGGGCACCCCGAAGACACACTTCTCGGGATTGAGCTTGACGCCTTTCGCCTTGAGACATCGAAATGTCACTTCAAGGTCGGAGAGGAGGTCGGAAGCTTTCCTCGTCTTGACTACGATGTCATCGACGTAGGCCTCGACCGTGCGACCGATGTGTTCGCCGAACACATGGTTCATGCACCGCTGGTACGTCGCGCCCGCATTCCTCAAACCGAACGGCATGGTGACATAGCAGTACATGCCGAAGGGCGTGATGAAAGAAGTCGCGAGCTGGTCGGACTCTTTCATCCTGATTTGGTGATACCCTGAGTAGGCGTCGAGGAAAGACAGGGCTTCGCACCCAGCAGTGGAATCCACGATTTGATCGATGCGAGGCAGAGGGTAGGGAACCTTCGGACATGCTTTGTTGAGACCAGTGTAGTCTACACACATCCGCCATTTCCCCCTTTCTTTCTCACAAGCACAGGGTTGGCAAGCCATTCGGGATGGAGTACCTCTTTGATGAACCCGGCTGCCATTAGCTTGTGGATCTCCTCGCCTATCGCTCTGCGCTTCTCCTCGTCGAATCGGCGCAGAGGCTGCTTGACGGGTCGGGCTCCGGCCCGAATATCCAGTGAGTGCTCGGCGACATCCCTCGGTATGCCGGGCATGTCCGAGGGACTCCACGCGAAGACGTCGACGTTCGCGCGGAGAAAGTCGACGAGCACTGTTTCCTATTTGGGGTCGAGCCCGGAACCGATCCGGATCTGCTTGGAGGCGTCGCCACTGGGGTCGAGGGGGACGACCTTAACCGTCTCCACTGGCTCGAAGTTGCCGGCATGACGCTTCACGTCTGGCACCTCTTTGGAGAGGCTTTCCAGGTCGGCGATGAGGGCCTCGGACTCGGCGAGGGCCTCGGCGTACTCCACGCACTCCACGTCGCATTCGAACGCGTGTTTGTACGTGGGGCCGACGGTGATGACCCCGTTGGGGCCCGGCATCTTGAGCTTCAGGTAGGTGTAGTTGGGGACGGCCATGAACTTCGCGTATGTCACACCTGGTTCCAAGGGGTAGAACCGAGCGCATAGCATATGTGTGCCAGGATCTATTTCCACACATATGTTGACGTCACAAGTGTAATATATCAAAAGAACAATGCATAAAAGCGTAAATAACGATTGTATTAACATATTACACTTCGAACAGACATAATGTCTTAACCTTTATTCATCAAAGTACAGCGAACATGGACATCCATCCACAGGAAGATGACCGAGGGTATCACTAGACTAGCATCCATGGAGTTCAACATCATATCTTCATCTGCAACTTCTGATCAAAATTAAGCAAGGGTGAGCTCACTTATGGTCGGGGCTCAGCAAGTGGGGGAAAAACTAATGCAAGTCTAACAAGGTGAGGCTGAGGTTGAGCAGTAAGCATTTTAGTTGGTCAACATTTTATTAACAACACCTGTCTTACTAATAAGTGTGAATCCCAAGTATTCCCATTAAGCAAAGATACAAGAGTATTTCAAAAACACTTAAGTGAAACCACTTAAGCAAACCATTGGCAGATCATCGGATCTCGATTTATTTCCATCTTCAAGTTCAATTATCATGTGAGGAGTCCAGGCTGCTCATAACCGTGAGCACGGCTGATATATCAGTTTTACACTCTGCAGAGGTGGTACAACTTTACCCACAAGCCATGTATCCCCTCTAGCCTGGGTCGGCCAAAACCCGTAAACACTTCCGAGGTGAGTGGCTAGGGATCCACTATGAGGCTTTCACAAAATACACTTAATACGAAGCAACCCGCTAAGGTTTCTAAAGACGATGGTGGAGGCCCCCTGGGTGAGGTACCTTAGCCAAGAATACGTCCCCATGTTAACGTGGGCTGCCAACACCTACCGCTCCCCCTCTTGCCCATATTTTAGGTAAGGTTTCCAGGCACTAAGCATATAAAGCTAATTACCAAAGCCAGAGCCATGATAGCACTTGTGGTTGCACTGTTTTCCCGGGTGGTCACTCCATGTTCGAATTAATATGCAATAATCTTGTTTAACCATCGGGTTAACAACAATAATGTAAACTTACCATTTTGGAACATTAATATCATAAGCGGGAGTGACTGCATAAAGTTAAGTTGTAGCAATAGCATAGCTACGAAGGTAAAGTATAATTCCCAGGTTTGATCAAGGAATAAGGTTGGAAAGGTTATCTAAATAGGTAACCCGTCAAATTATGCATATATATCCAAAAGAATAAACTTTATTAAATGTATTGTTTGGGATCAAACAGAGTATGCAGAGGGAGAAGTCCACTTGCCTTGCTTATTGAAAACTTGAGGTTCTTCCGTGGATCGGAATAGATCTTGATTCTTAACTACTAAATCAACCACTGAATATCACACAAACAAACAAGAAGAACAAACACCACTCAATAACATACAACATTCACCATATGTAAAGCTAAAAGAAAGCCTAACGAAAAGAGCGTTCGCTTTTCAAATACGTCGCAAGTCATGGTTATAATAAGAGGGTATTCTTTTAAAAATGTGTGATCTATACTTTATAAAACAAGACTTGAGCTTAAAATGTCTTAATTAAACTATACAAATATTAGGTTCACCAAATTAATCTTTTATAAAATGTCATATGTGATACGTCTAAGATAAAGGATTTATAAAACGATAAAACACGTTATAACGATATTAAACATTTTTTTAACCTTTTAGAATAGATATAAGTTATATATCTATGATTAATGGGCTACTAATCACGTTATTAATTTTAGAAGCATTATGGAGCATATTATAACTATTGTTAACCAATCACTTATGACAAATTAAGATATTAGTCTAAATAGGTTTTATATGAAAAGATCATTATTATTAAATACCTATTTTATGAAAAGTTATGATATATATGCTTTAATGAACTTTTATGTAAAAGACAATGAACAAACAATTATATTTTATTTTTATTAGAAAGTACATGTCCTATATTTTATTAAGAAAGCTATATACGAAACAGTATACAAACTAACATTATTATTAAAGAACATGAACACTAATTTCCTTAGTTTATTCTTTAGGAAAAACTAAGTGACACATATATGAATAATATGAACTAATTTTGATTAAATGATTAATTAAGCCTATATATCCAGTTGTAAACAAATATAAATCTAATTAACTAGGTTATGAGAGGACATAATTACTCTATTATTTATTTTTACATTTAGTTTAGAAACATATGACCTAGATATTATATTTATTGGTATGTTATTAACTATTGTTTTAGTTATGACAGTGTGAGCACTTAATTAAGCCATTATATCATTATTAGACATATTACTATTTAGTACGGCTACACTTAAACATCTATAACAAATCCTATTAAATCAAAATCATGATGTCTATTAAAAAGGTCATTTTATAGTTAGAAACAAATTCTCTAATTCTTTAGTAAGAAACCTATATTTACCAATATAACTATCAATTTCTTTAGTAATAAAATTCTATTCTTTCGTTTTTCTCCTTAAATAGAATTTATACGTATACTAAAAATTGTTTATTTAATTCCTTTAACATTAATATACTAGAATTAATTATACATCACTAAATGGGACTTTTAATAACATATTCATGGTTATTATGACATAAATAAGCCTTTTACTATTCTAAGTAATTAAGTGCTATACTTATGAATATATTTATTATGAATAGAAAAATCTATATTTTCATTCGACCGGAAATACGTGGCTTCATTTCTATTTCAATTTCTTATATCGCGTATATCAATACTAACCGATTATCGCTCCATACACTAAAGCGAAATTAAGTATAAACATTTCTAGTATAAAAATCACTAAGTTAGTGAGTAATGACCGTATTTATTTTTAGAATTATAAAATCATACGCATATTTAAAATATTGTCGCGGGGTTCAATTTTGGCTACCCGTATATATACAACGAATCTCTAAACTCATACACGAATCGACAAATCGCATTAATTTTACAACAATAATTCACAAGATTTATAAAGTAATTTAAAACATGATTTAGAAAGTAAATTAGTGGGTTGTCTTCAACCTTGTGGTGAATCGAGGGATTCGATCGCGGTGAGGCGAGACGCGAACTCCGGCGAGGCTCCACGGATGGCGAACGGCGTACGGATGCAGACGGTCCGGCAACGAGCTTCACGACGGCGAACTGTGCAAGGAATTGCTTCGACGAAGTGGCTGGCAGGCTTCGCCAAGGGATCCCTGGAGCGACGGCGCGACGACGTTGGATTTTGGTGAGCTGAACTGTGTCGGTGATGACGTGACAATCTGCAACTACTGCGTGGTGACGGGATCAGACGACGCAGGGACGACCGTGGCGATCCTCGACGTCGGTGAGCAAGGGACCACTGGAGGAGCTCTAGCAGGCAACAGAAATGAGGGACAGAGCGAGCTGAGCACGCAAGAAGCAAGCTGAGTGCACTGCAGCGAGCGGGAGGGCGAGAGCGCTGGAGAAAAGGCAGAGCAGAGAGGGAGGAGGGCGATTCCATTTTATAGACCATCAGGGAGAACGTTGAGACACGGAGGGTGATGACCATCAATGGCCATGAACGGAGGAAATAAAGCACGACAGCTCAGTAGGGAGAAACTGCCAGCGCATAATGGGAGGGGAGAGAAAGCAGGTGTGACTCTTCACTGCAGGAGGCGAAGAGGCGACGCGGCGCGGTGCTGAACAAGCGGCATGATGCGGTCGACGGCCATTAATGGCGAGATAATGTGAGAGGGAGAAACGGACGTGTTAAAGCTTCATAACGACGAAGACAAACGGTCACGGACGGCTCGACTTCATGGCACGGTCGTCGCGCGGGTGGTGCAGGGGCTCGGCGCGAGTCGCGGAGTGCTGTCCTCGGCGCGATTGGGTGCGCAGGTTGCAGGGGCGCGGCTGAGCAGTCGAGTTGGGTTGCGCGCTTGGCTCCTGGCGCGGCAGGGGAGAAGGCAGTTTTCGTGGCCGTGGGGCAGGGGCGCGCCTGGGCAGCTCGGGTCCTCCTGGAGGCGCTCTAGAGAGAGAAGGGAAGGAGAGAGAAAGGCGGTGGCCAGAGGGAAACAGGGGAGCGACGGCGGCTGCTGCTAATTTCTGCGAACAGAGCGATGGTTGAGAGATTGGGGAGAAGATGAATAGTACCTGGTGGGGCCCGCTTGGAAGAGAAACAAGGGAGCGGCTGGGGCTCTGTCCGTAATTGAGAAAGGGAAGAGAAAAAGTAAATGCTGTGTGGGGCTCACATTGTAGCCAATGAGAGGGAGAGGGAGAGTTCATCACGCAAAGTTTTTCTGATTCATTTTTTTCTTTCAAATTTTGTTTTTTTGGGTGCGTAGTTTTCTTTTTCTTAATTTCGAAATTCATTTTCTTTTATTTACTTAGAATAGCTTATTCGTTAATAAATATGTTTTAAATATTTCAAAAGTATAATAAATATAATATTATTATTATAATAAATAAAGTTCATATTAAATAATCTTTAGGCAATTTCTATTATTTAAAAAAAGACTTTATATAAGGGAATGAAATCAAATAAAATGAAATTTGCAAATACCTACAAACAAAAATTATTAATCATATCAAAATACATATTTTTCAATATTATTTCTAACAAATCATTATTTCACAAAATGGAGTTTTTGTATCACAAAATTTGAACCCAAAGATTGGTTCTACAAATCAGTCAAACAAAATGTGTGCGTCGACATGAATGCATCAAACACTTAACAAAATTTTATCTAATCAGGAAATCATCATTTCATTATTTCAAAACATAATTTTTTCCTTTCTACTAGAAATTAATAATATAAACTAAGTTATTTTCAATTGATGGATTAGGGTGTTACAAAATCTACCCCTCTTAAAAAGAATCTCGTCCTCGAGATTAAGAAAAGCTAGCAACAAAACAATGGTGATACATGGTTATTTGTAGGTTCTTAGTTCAAATTGAACTCCTCCAAACTTAAGGAACTTCCTTACTTCTTTGCTCCGCAATGTATACTAATCAAGCGACCTTTATCATCATACTTATAAAATGGTGGGTCTTCTGAATTATTGCTTAGATCATGCTTGGCAGCTTTCTTCTCTAGTCGGTCTAGACGCTTCTTGGGGCATTCGCGAATAAGATGTCCTTCATTTTTGCAGTAGTAGCAAGCACCTCTTGCTTTGAGTTCTTTGCGGGTCAACTTTGCTTGACCAACAGGGGGTGAGGGTTGATTGGGTGTCTGTATCTCATATAGCTGAGCCTGACTTGATTCTTCTGTTTGGGTATCCATGTGTTTCGGGGCTTTTGCTTATGGTTGAGGTGGACTACTCATGTATCCAAATATTTTTCTATTCCTTTTGTTATTCTTCACGATGTTGGTAGAAGTTTCTATGCATTTTGGTTCATATTCCATGTCTGGAGACTGAGATAGCTTTATCTCGGGGGTGTCCGGTAGTGAACTCTTCTCAGGACAGTTACGAAGGTAGTGATCTTCATGTCCACATTGATAGCAAGCTTTTCTTGAAGTTATTTCTTGACTTTTTCCATGTTTCCCTTTTTGTTTCTTGGACCTAATGCGACGACGAGGCTGAAACTGTGTGTAAGTAATAGTCCATCCATCAATGTAACACTCATGTGTTTCTTCTTGGGGTTGGGCATCCTTGTGATGTTTCTTTTTTTGGAATACTTTGCAATTCATCAACTGGCAGTGCATTTGCTATTAGTTGTTCTTGGGAAGACCATTGACTTTTTATACCAGAAAATAAAATCCGGTTCTTCTGTTTTGTAGTTTCACTTTCGTTCGTACTAATTTGGCGACAAGGAATTCCATAGTACTCACAACATGTTCCAAGATCATTTGTTTGTTGGTGTGCATCCTTTTGTTCATCAGTTGTTTCATTTCTAGTGACGTTTCGACTTGCCAACACTTGCTGGTATGAGGAGGTGAGTTGCGATACATTCTGTATTACAAGAGCTTGTGCATGTAACAACTTTTCTAAGTCAACTATCAAGGGTGATGTTGTGGTTGATGTCATATGGTTATCAGTAGTCTGCTCATGTGCTATAAATTCTGCTAAATCAACTTGTTGGAGTCTAGCTACCACTTGAGATGTTGCTTGCAGAAACTGTGCATGCGCCTTCTTGAACTGTTCCATCTGATCCTTAGCTAGAGGAGTTACTAACACAATGTATTCTTTGCACTTAGTGACATCACTTGTGGTTGACATTCCAAGGTCTGACATCTGTATGGATATAGTAAGGAAAGAAGGGACGAAAAGATTGAGCTAAGGCGGATCATAAAGAGTAGAGAGAACCCAACTATCTAAGGTTTAACCTAGCTAACTATTGTCATGGTGGACAAAAGTCACACAATACAACAACAATCATTACAAAGAAGCAAATCAAACATAGTCACAAAGATAACTAACATGAACTCAAACATATCAGCACAACATAACTCGATGTTATTCATTCAATCAAAAGGCAATCTTTCCCAAGAAAAACAATTTCTTATAGTTTTTTAAGGCGGGACAAGGTTAGGAATAAGAAATAGATTATAAAATCAAGGAATCAGATCAGAAATAACAAGGAGGTAGACAAGATCAAAACATTATTGTTAATGACCAATAATGAAATAAGATAACCACTAACTGGTGAAGCAAGGATAAATTATACAACCAAGGATATGAGAAAGTTTTTCCTTTTTTTAAGGATACAAAATACAAGGGCATTATCAAGTAGAGAGACAAAGGGTTCAATATCTCGAGGTAGATATTGTCCAAGGATGACAATACAATGGCAAGAAAACAAAAGTATAAGAATTCAATAGGGAGAAAGCACTATCGAGGAGAAAAGTAGAGAGGCAAAAGTTTAATATATCAAGGTAGATATTGCCTAAGGATGGCAATACAATGGCAAGGAAACAAAAGTATAAGAAGTCAAGGGTTTTATAACAATATTATGGATTAGAAAACCACTATAATATAATATCGTCTTTACCGATCTAGTCGAAAATCTTAATACTAAAGAACAATCCTATCAACCTAACCAAGAAGTCTGGTAATAGATCCAAAGGATCCATAACAAAACTTCTTGCAGAGTGGGGATAAGACAGAGAATAGGGCATCGTTGATAGCTTCGAAAAGGTTTCTTCTGGCAAATTTCGCTTCAAGTTCCACAATCCTAACTTGATCATCTTGCAATGCTTCTCATTAGAACCTTCTGATAGACCAAAAATCAGACAAGAAGGGTTGAAGATAAAAGAGACGAGTTTTGATATAAAGTAAGTTTTTACGAAGACAATTAAGTCAAGTTTTGAACGACTAACTGGGCTTTCCATTTCTAACTAATCTAGCGACCTACGGTCACATTGCTTTGATACCACTTCTGTCACACCTGGTTCCAAGGGGTAGAACCGAGCGCATAGCATATGTGTGCCAGGATCTATTTCCACACATATGTTGACGTCACAAGTGTAATATATCAAAAGAACAATGCATAAAAGCGTAAATAACGATTGTATTAACATATTACACTTCGAACAGACATAATGTCTTAACCTTTATTCATCAAAGTACAGCGAACATGGACATCCATCCACAGGAAGATGACCGAGGGTATCACTAGACTAGCATCCATGGAGTTCAACATCATATCTTCATCTGCAACTTCTGATCAAAATTAAGCAAGGGTGAGCTCACTTATGGTCGGGGCTCAGCAAGTGGGGGAAAAACTAATGCAAGTCTAACAAGGTGAGGCTGAGGTTGAGCAGTAAGCATTTTAGTTGGTCAACATTTTATTAACAACACCTGTCTTACTAATAAGTGTGAATCCCAAGTATTCCCATTAAGCAAAGATACAAGAGTATTTCAAAAACACTTAAGTGAAACCACTTAAGCAAACCATTGGCAGATCATCGGATCTCGATTTATTTCCATCTTCAAGTTCAATTATCATGTGAGGAGTCCAGGCTGCTCATAACCGTGAGCACGGCTGATATATCAGTTTTACACTCTGCAGAGGTGGTACAACTTTACCCACAAGCCATGTATCCCCTCTAGCCTGGGTCGGCCAAAACCCGTAAACACTTCCGAGGTGAGTGGCTAGGGATCCACTATGAGGCTTTCACAAAATACACTTAATACGAAGCAACCCGCTAAGGTTTCTAAAGACGATGGTGGAGGCCCCCTGGGTGAGGTACCTTAGCCAAGAATACGTCCCCATGTTAACGTGGGCTGCCAACACCTACCGCTCCCCCTCTTGCCCATATTTTAGGTAAGGTTGCCAGGCACTAAGCATATAAAGCTAATTACCAAAGCCAGAGCCATGATAGCACTTGTGGTTGCACTGTTTTCCCGGGTGGTCACTCCATGTTCGAATTAATATGCAATAATCTTGTTTAACCATCGGGTTAACAACAATAATGTAAACTTACCATTTTGGAACATTAATATCATAAGCGGGAGTGACTGCATAAAGTTAAGTTGTAGCAATAGCATAGCTACGAAGGTAAAGTATAATTCCCAGGTTTGATCAAGGAATAAGGTTGGAAAGGTTATCTAAATAGGTAACCCGTCAAATTATGCATATATATCCAAAAGAATAAACTTTATTAAATGTATTGTTTGGGATCAAACAGAGTATGCAGAGGGAGAAGTCCACTTGCCTTGCTTATTGAAAACTTGAGGTTCTTCCGTGGATCGGAATAGATCTTGATTCTTAACTACTAAATCAACCACTGAATATCACACAAACAAACAAGAAGAACAAACACCACTCAATAACATACAACATTCACCATATGTAAAGCTAAAAGAAAGCCTAACGAAAAGAGCGTTCGCTTTTCAAATACGTCGCAAGTCATGGTTATAATAAGAGGGTATTCTTTTAAAAATGTGTGATCTATACTTTATAAAACAAGACTTGAGCTTAAAATGTCTTAATTAAACTATACAAATATTAGGTTCACCAAATTAATCTTTTATAAAATGTCATATGTGATACGTCTAAGATAAAGGATTTATAAAACGATAAAACACGTTATAACGATATTAAACATTTTTTAACCTTTTAGAATAGATATAAGTTATATATCTATGATTAATGGGCTACTAATCACGTTATTAATTTTAGAAGCATTATGGAGCATATTATAACTATTGTTAACCAATCACTTATGACAAATTAAGATATTAGTCTAAATAGGTTTTATATGAAAAGATCATTATTATTAAATACCTATTTTATGAAAAGTTATGATATATATGCTTTAATGAACTTTTATGTAAAAGACAATGAACAAACAATTATATTTTATTTTTATTAGAAAGTACATGTCCTATATTTTATTAAGAAAGCTATATACGAAACAGTATACAAACTAACATTATTATTAAAGAACATGAACACTAATTTCCTTAGTTTATTCTTTAGGAAAAACTAAGTGACACATATATGAATAATATGAACTAATTTTGATTAAATGATTAATTAAGCCTATATATCCAGTTGTAAACAAATATAAATCTAATTAACTAGGTTATGAGAGGACATAATTACTCTATTATTTATTTTTACATTTAGTTTAGAAACATATGACCTAGATATTATATTTATTGGTATGTTATTAACTATTGTTTTAGTTATGACAGTGTGAGCACTTAATTAAGCCATTATATCATTATTAGACATATTACTATTTAGTACGACTACACTTAAACATCTATAACAAATCCTATTAAATCAAAATCATGATGTCTATTAAAAAGGTCATTTTATAGTTAGAAACAAATTCTCTAATTCTTTAGTAAGAAACCTATATTTACCAATATAACTATCAATTTCTTTAGTAATAAAATTCTATTCTTTCGTTTTTCTCCTTAAATAGAATTTATACGTATACTAAAAATTGTTTATTTAATTCCTTTAACATTAATATACTAGAATTAATTGTACATCACTAAATGGGACTTTTAATAACATATCCATGGTTATTATGACATAAATAAGCCTTTTACTATTCTAAGTAATTAAGTGCTATACTTATGAATATATTTATTATGAATAGAAAAATCTATATTTTCATTCGACCGGAAATACGTGGCTTCATTTCTATTTCAATTTCTTATATCGCGTATATCAATACTAACCGATTATCGCTCCATACACTAAAGCGAAATTAAGTATAAACATTTCTAGTATAAAAATCACTAAGTTAGTGAGTAATGACCGTGTTTATTTTTAGAATTATAAAATCATACGCATATTTAAAATATTGTCGCGGGGTTCAATTTTGGCTACCCGTATATATACAACGAATCTCTAAACTCATACACGAATCGACAAATCGCATTAATTTTACAACAATAATTCACAAGATTCATAAAGTAATTTAAAACATGATTTAGAAAGTAAATTAGTGGGTTGTCTTCAACCTTGTGGTGAATCGAGGGATTCGATCGCGGTGAGGCGAGACGCGAACTCCGGCGAGGCTCCACGGATGGCGAACGACGTACGGATGCAGACGGTCCGGCAACGAGCTTCACGACGGCGAACTGTGCAAGGAATTGCTTCGACGAAGTGGCTGGCAGGCTTCGCCAAGGGATCCCTGGAGCGACGGCGCGATGACGTTGGATTTTGGTGAGCTGAACTGTGTCGGTGATGACGTGACAATCTGCAACTACTGCGTGGTGACGGGATCAGACGACGCAGGGACGACTGTGGCGATCCTCGACGTCGGTGAGCAAGGGACCACTAGAGGAGCTCTAGCAGGCAACAGAAATGAGGGACAGAGCGAGCTGAGCACGCAAGAAGCAAGCTGAGTGCACTGCAGCGAGCGGGAGGGCGAGAGCGCTGGAGAAAAGGCAGAGCAGAGAGGGAGGAGGGCGATTCCATTTTATAGACCATCAGGGAGAACGTTGAGACACGGAGGGTGATGACCATCAATGGCCATGAACGGAGGAAATAAAGCACGACAGCTCAGTAGGGAGAAACTGCCAGCGCATAATGGGAGGGGAGAGAAAGCAAGCGTGACTCTTCACTGCAGGAGGCGAAGAGGCGACGCGGCGCGGTGCTGAACAAGCGGCATGATGCGGTCGACGGCCATTAATGGCGAGATAATGTGAGAGGGAGAAACGGACGTGTTAAAGCTTCATAACGACGAAGACAAACGGTCGCGGATGGCTCGACTTCATGGCACGGTCGTCGCGCGGGTGGTGCAGGGGCTCAGCGCGAGTCGCGGAGTGCTGTCCTCGGCGCGGTTGGGTGCGCAGGTTGCAGGGGCACGGCTGAGCAGTCGAGTCGGGCTGCGCGCTTGGCTCCTGGCGCGGCAGGGGAGAAGGCAGTGTGCGTGGCCGTGGGGCAGGGGCGCGCCTGGGCAGCTCGGGTCCTCCTGGAGGCGCTCTAGAGAGAGAAGGGAAGGAGAGAGAAAGGCGGCAGCCAGAGGGAAACAGGGGAGCGACGGCGGCTGCTGCTAATTTCTGCGAACAGAGCGATGGTTGAGAGATTGGGGAGAAGATGAATAGTACCTGGTGGGGCCCGCTTGGAAGAGAAACAAGGGAGCGGCTGGGGCTCTGTCCGTAATTGAGAAAGGGAAGAGAAAAAGTAAATGCTGTGTGGGGCTCACATTGTAGCCAATGAGAGGGAGAGGGAGAGTTCATCACGCAAAGTTTTTATGATTCATTTTTTTTCTTTCAAATTTTGTTTTTTTTGGGTGCGTAGTTTTCTTTTTCTTAATTTCGAAATTCATTTTCTTTTATTTACTTAGAATAGCTTATTCGTTAATAAATATGTTTTAAATATTTCAAAAGTATAATAAATATAATATTATTATTATAATAAACAAAGTTCATATTAAATAATCTTTAGGCAATTTCTATTATTTAAAAAAAAGACTTTATATAAGGGAATGAAATCAAATAAAATGAAATTTGCAAATACCTACAAACAAAAATTATTAATCATATCAAAATACATATTTTTCAATATTATTTCTAACAAATCATTATTTCACAAAATGGAGTTTTTGTATCACAAAATTTGAACCCAAAGATTGGTTCTACAAATCAGTCAAACAAAATGTGTGCGTCGACATGAATGCATCAAACACTTAACAAAATTTTATCTAATCAGGAAATCATCATTTCATTATTTGAAAACATAATTTTTTCCTTTCTACTAGAAATTAATAATATAAACTAAGTTATTTTCAATTGATGGATTAGGGTGTTACAGCGTAGCATGGCCTCCCCAGTACCGCGTGGTAGGTTCCTCGGAACCCGACCACCTCGAACGTCAGAGTCTCCCTTCGGAAGTTGGAGGGCGTTCCGAAGCAGACGGGAAGGTCGAGTCGCCCGAGGGGCTGGACGCGCTTCCCGGGAATGATCCCGTGGAAGGGCGCAGCGCCTGCTCGGACGGAGGACAGATCGACGCGCAGGAGCCTGAGGGTCTCGGCGTAGATGATGTTGAGGCTGCTGCCCCCGTCCATAAGGACCTTGGTGAGCCTGACGTCGCCGATGACGGGGTCGACGACGAGCGGGTATTTCCCCGGGCTCGGCACGTGGTCGGGGTGATCAGCTTGGTCGAAGGTGATGGGCTTGTCGGACCAGTCTAGGTAGACTGGCGCCGCCACCTTCACCGAGCAGACCTCCCGGCGCTCTTGCTTGCGATGCCGAGCCGAGGCATTCACCGCATGCCCACCGTAGATCATGAAGCAGTCGCGGACCTCGGGGAACTCTCCTGCTTGGTGATCTTCCTTCTTGTCGTCGTCACGGGCCCTGCCACCCTTCGCGGGTGGCCCGGCCCTGTGGAAGTGGCGCCGAAGCATGACGCACTCCTCAAGGGTGTGCTTGACGGGCCCCTGATGATAGGGGCACGGCTCCTTGAGCATCTTGTCGAAGAGGTTGGCACCTCCGGGGGGCTTCCGAGGGTTCTTGTACTCGGCGGCGGCGACAAGGTCCGTGTCGGCGGCGTCGCGTTTCGCTTGCGGCTTCTTCTTGCCTTTCTTCTTGGCGCCGCGCGGAGCAGACGCCTCGGGAGCATCTTCCGATGGGCGGCCCTGGGGCTGCTTGTCCTTTCGGAAGATAGCCTCGACCGCCTCCTGGCCAGAGGCGAACTTGGTGGCGATGTCCATCAGCTCGCTCGCCCTGGTGGGGGTCTTGTGACCCAACTTACTCACCAGGTCGCGGCAGGTGGTGCCGGCAAGGAACGCGCCGATGACATCCGAGTCGGTGATGTTGGGCAGCTCGGTGCGCTGCTTCGAGAATCGCCGGATGTAGTCCCGGAGAGACTCTCCCGGCTGCTGTCGGCAGCTTCGGAGGTCCCAGGAATTCCCGGGGCGCACATACGTGCCCTGGAAATTGCCGGCGAAGGCTTGGACCAGGTCATCCCAGTTGGAGATCTGCCCCGGAGGCAGGTGCTCCAACCAGGCGCGAGCGGTGTCGGAGAGGAACAGGGGGAGGTTGCGGATGATGAGGTTGTCGTCGTCTGTTCCACCCAGCTGGCAGGCTAGGCGGTAGTCCGCGAGCCACAATTTCGGTCTCGTTTCCCCCGAGTACTTTGTGATAGTAGTCGGGGGTCGGAACCGGGTCGGGAACGGTGCCCACCGGATGGCCCGGCTGAAGGCCTACGGACCGGGTGGTTCGGGCGAGGGACTCCGATCCTCCCCGCTGTCGTAGCGTCCCCCACGCCTGGGGTGATAGCCTCGGCGCACCCTCTCGTTGAGGGTGGCCCGACGGTCGCGATGATGGTGCTCGTTGCCGAGGTGGCCCGGGGCCACAGCCGCGGTGTTGCGCGTGCGCCCGGTGTAGACCGAGGCTTCCCGCATGAATCGAGAAGTCGCGGCATGAGGTTCCGAGGGGTATCCTTGCCTTCGGGAGGCAGAGCTCTCGGCCCATCGGACCGCAGCGCCTTCCAGGAGATTCTTGAGCTCTCCTTGGATTCGCCGACCCTCGGTGGTTGATGGCTCCGGCATCGCGCGGAGAAGCATCGCTGCTGCAGCCAGGTTCTGACCGACCCCACTGGATGCGGGTGGCGGCCTGACCCTGACGTCGTTGGCGACGTGGAGCGGGAGACCCTGGGGCAGGTGACGTATTTCTCCGGCTGGGGGTTGGCCCGCCCATGCCTGCCCGATGTCCCGGTGGATCGGCTCAAGCGCTCCTGCTCCCTCGTCGAGCCTGGCCTGCGCCCCGCGGACTTGCTCGAGCTGTGGGTCGTGACCCCCCGCCGGAACGGGGACCACAGCTAGCTCCCGCGGGATGTCAGCGCGGGGCACCGGCCTAGGGAGATCACCGCCCTCCGGCATGCCGAGATGGTTGCCTTCGGAGGGATCCCCTAGATCGACGTGGAAACATTCGCGGCTTGGGCCGCAGTCCTCGTCGTCGAGGCTGCGGCTACCGTCGGAACAGTCGGAGAGGCAGTAGTCACATGCGGTCATGAAGTCCTGCATGGCACTGGGGTTGCCAAATCCAGAGAAATCCCAACAGATGTTGGGGTCGTCATCTTCCTCGGACCCAGAGGGCCCGTAGGTCGAGACGTCCGTCAGCCGGTCCCAAGGCGACCGCGTGCGAAACCCTAGAGGGTTTGAACTCGCCTCTACGAGAGTGCCCGCCAAAGCAAGGTCGCTAGGCGGGTTGAGGCTGAATCTAAATGACGTAGGATGGGAATCGGTCGGTACCTTTCGGTCGACGAGCAGCGACATAGTCACGTCGGGGGCTGATTGCACCGTCGTCTCAGGTACGAGGGCGACGTCCTACAAGCTCTCCGCGAGCGCACTGGCGTCGTCCACTTGCTCGGGATTGGCGTGTCGCGGGGAGACGGCGCTCGCCTTCGTCTCAAACGCGAGGTCGACGCCCGACGCGCCCCCCGTTGGAGCGCTGGGGACGTCGACTCGCTCGACAGCCGACGAGGCGCGGCCTCCCGCTTGGCCTTGGTTGCCCCACCTCCTCCTCCGTTGTCGGGGGAGAGGACGGGGCGAGCTCGATGTTGTTCTTCCACCACGCGGGGAAGACGTCGTCGATTCCGCCACCGGCGGGCGGGCTGTCGGCCGCCATTATCGTTGTCGCGCGGCGGTGGAAGGAGTATCATGTCGTAGCTGCCGTCGAAGGACATGAACTCAAGACTCCCGAAACGGAGCACCGTCCCGGGTTGGAGAGGTTGCTGGAGACTGCCCATCTGGAGCTTGACGGGAAGCTGTTCGTCAACACGCAGCAGGCCCCTACCTGGCGCGCCAACTGTCGGCGTTTCGAGACCGGGGGGTCCCTAAGCCGACGAGTGAATGTCGCTGCGTGCCCCAGCCCAGATGGGTCGACGCGAGGCCGAGCGCGAAGGGGGGAAGTGAGGTGGCCGGAGATGGGCGTGAGAGAGGTGGAAATCCCGCGGCCTTCGTGTTCGTCCCGCGCCCAGGTCGGGTGCGCTTGCAGTAGGGGGTTACAAGCATCTACGCGGGAGAGGGAAGCGAGCGGCCCCAAGAGAGCGCCTGTCCCGTCCTTGTCCCCGCGCGGCCAACCCTCTCTAAGAGGGCCCTGGTCCTTCCTTTTATAGGCGTAAGGAGAGGATCCAGGTGTACAATGGGGGTGTAGCAGAGTGCTACGTGTCTAGCGAGGGAGAGCTAGCGCCCTAAGTACATGCCGATGTGGCAGCCGGAGAGATTTTGGCACCCAGCTGGTGTGATGTCGTGGCCGTCGGAGGAGCGACGGAGCCTGGCGGAGGGACAGCTGTCAGAGCGGTTGAGTCCCTGCTGACGTCCTCCTGCTTCCGTAAGAGAGCTGAGAGCCGCCGTCGTCACAGAGCACGCGGGGCGCCATCATTGCCTATCTGGCGGAGCTGGCCAGATGGGACACCGGTCTTGTTCTCTGCGGCCCGAGTCAGCTCGGGGTAGGGTGATGATGGCGCTTCCTGTTGACGTGGCTGGCCTGCGCCCTAGGTTGGGCGACGTGGAGGCTCCTCCGAAGCCGAGGTCGAGTCTGTCTTCCATGGCCGAGGCCGAGTCCGAGTCCCTGGGTCGGGCGAGGCGGAGGTCGTTCGGCAGAGGCCAGGGCGGAGTCCGAGCCCTGGGGTCGGGCGAAGCGGAGTTCGTCGTCTTCTGGGGCTGAGCCCGAGTCCGAGCCCTGGGGTCGGGCGAAGCGGAGTTCGTCGTCTTCTGGGACTTAGCCCGAGTCCGAGCCCTGGGTCGGGCGGAGCGGAGTTCGCCGTCTTCCGGGACCTAGCCCGAGTCCGAGCCCTGGGTCGGGCGGAGCGGAGTTCGCCATCTTCCGGGACTTAGCCCGAGTCCGAGCCCTGGGTCGGGCGGAGCGGAGTTCGCCGTCTTCCGGGACTTAGCCCGAGTCCGAGCCCTGGGTCGGGCGGAGCGGAGTTCGCCGTCTTCCGGGACTTAGCCCGAGTCCGAGTCCTGGGTCGGGCGGAGCTTCCTATGGTGCCTTTGGCAGGGCCTGACTGCCTGTTAGTCTCACTCTATCAAGTGGCACTGCGGTCGGAGTGGCGCAGGCGGCGCTGTCCTTCTGTCAGGCCGGTCAGTGGAGCGGTGAAGTGACGGCGGTCACTTCGGCTCTGCCGGGGGGCGCGCGTCAGGACAAAGGTGTCATGTCACCTTTGCATTAAATGCTCCTGCGACTTGGTCGGTCGGTGCGGCGATTTAGTCAGGGTTGCTTCTTAGCGAAGGCAGGGCCTCGGGCGAGTCGGAAATATGTCCGCCGTTGGAGGGGGGCCTCGGGCGAGACAGAAATCCTCCGGGGTCGGCTGCCCTTGTCTGAGGCTAGGCTCGGGCGAGGCGTGATCGAGTCGCTCGAATGGACTGGTCCCTGACTTAATCGCACCCATCAGGCCTTAGCAGCTTTATGCTGATGGGGGTTACCAGCTGAGAATTAGGAGTCTTGAGGGTACCCCTAATTATGGTCCCCGACAAAATTGGTATCTATCTCAAAACCCTCTTGAAAGCTAAGGGGAGAATTTCATTCAGGGGAGCTTTTAAATAGTCAAAGGAAAAGCATTTGAAACAGGGGAGGAATTTCAAAATCCAAAAATGCTACTTGCAATCATATTACTATACCTTTGACTACTCACAAAAGTTTTTGAATAGATTTCCAAAAGATTTGCAAAAACAAAACTTGTGGTGCAAATGTGGTCCAAAATGTTAAATAAAAGAAAGGCAATCCATTCACTCTTATTCTTAGTGATACTTTCAATTGGTTTAACTCTAAGTAACCTATGCACATTCATCATAAATGCAAACTAGTTACATTTATGCACTTTATATTTGCTTTGGTTTATGTTGGCATCAATCACCAAAAAGGGGGAGATTGAAAGGGAAATTGGGTTAACCATTTCCTATAATTAATTTTGGTGGGTGATGATCAACACAAACCCATGGACTAACTAGTTTGTCTAGAATTCATGGATTACAAGTGCATAAGGTTCAACACAAACCAATAAAGAAATCAGTTAGGGGTCACGATTCATTTGGAGCAAAAGGACTTGAGTGTGCTGAAAAATGGCGCACAGGACTGTCCCGTGTCCACCGGACAGTGTCCGGTGCACCAGGCCGTACAACTCCAAACCAGCCACTTTCAGGAATTCCAGGCCTTTTTCTTTTTCCATCTTTATTCTCAAGTGCTTTGTAAGCGAAGCAAGAGACACCAAGTGTGTGGTGGTCCTTGCGGGGTCTTAGTGACCCCTGAGATTAAGGAAGAAGGCTCACTCGGTCTAAGTGACCGTTTGAGAGAGGGAAAGGGTTGAAATAGACCCGGTCTTCGTGACCTCCTCAACAGGGATTAGGTTCTTTGGAACTGAACCTCAGTAAAACAAATCATCATGTTCACTCGCCTTGATTCTTGTTCGATTTGTTTTCCCCTCTCTAACGTTTCCTTGCTAGTATTTGTGTTGGCTCCCATACGTCATCCATAATCCTTGAGAAACTCCTAGCAAGAGAGATATTCTTTTGTACTAGAATTTAATTCTAACGCTAACCCCTGACCTTTGTGTGTGTTTAAGTTTATAAATTTCAGGTTTCACCTATTCACCCCCTCTAGGCGACTTTCAGGAATTCTAGTCCCTCGAACTTGTCCTCTAGCTTCCGCACTGCTGCACAATATTTGTTCATTGAGTCGGTCGAGCAGTCCTAGTCTTTGGTTACCTGACTTATGACCACCAGTGATTCACCGTACACCATTAATCTCTTGATGCCGAGTGAAACAGTGATGCTTAACCCATGGACCAGTGCTTCGTACTCTGCCGCATTATTGGATGCTGGAAATAAGAGCTAGAGTGCATATTTGAGTTGTTCACCTCCGGGAGCAATAAAGAGAATCCCTGCCCCTGCTCCTTGTAGTCTCAACGAGCCATCGAAGTACATTCTCCATATTTTAGTGACCTCTGGGCTTTCTAGGACCTGGTGCTCAGTCCACTCTAATATGAAGTCGACCAGTGCCTAAGTCTTTATCGCCGTGCGGGGTCGGAACTCTATATCTTAAGCTCCGAGCTCGCACGCCCACTTGGCTGTTCTCCCGATAGCTTCCTTGTTATGAAGAATGTCGCATATTGGAAATCCCGTGACTACTATGACTTTGTGGTCGTCAAAGTAGTGTCGGAGCTTGCGAGCGGTTAGAAGTACCGTGTATAACAGCTTCTGAACTTGTGGGTATCGTATCTTGGAGGGTCCAAGGACTTCATTGATGAAGTAAACTGGATGTTGTACTAGGTATGTGCGCCTTTTTCCACCCGCTTGACTACTAACGCGGTGCTTACCACGTGAGTCGTGCAGGAGATATACAACATCAAATCTTCTGCCGGCTGACCGGGCGTAGCTCAGCGTGGTGGCTTGAGTACTGGCGGGGTGGTCAAGAATTTCTTCAATGCCTCTACAGTCTCCTGTGCTTCTGTGGTCCACTAAAATTTGTCCACCTTCTTGAGAAATTTATAGAATGGCATTCCTTTCTCGCCTAGCCTTGAAATGAATCTACTTAGCGCTGCCATGCACCCAGTAAGCCATTGCACTTTTTTTTGTGACCGTGGCGATTCCATCCTCATAATGGCCTCAATCTTCTCTGGATTTGCCTCTATTCCCCGATGATTGACAATAAACCCAAGTAGTTGGTACTTCGAATACGCATTTTTCTAGGTTTAGCTTCCATCGGTAGTGTCTTAAGCTGTTGAAGACTAGTTGCAGATCTTTGATGAAGTTTTCTGAGTTCTCTGTCTTAATAACCACATCGTCGACATAAGCTTCCACTCGCTTTCCCCAGTGATCAACTAAGCATGTTTGGATGGCCTTCTGGTAAGTCGCTCTAGCATTCTTGAGGACGAACGACATGGAGGTATAACAGAAGGCTCCAAATGGTGTGATGAAGGCAGTCTTCTCCTCGTCCTCTTTCGCCAGGCTGGTCTAATGATACCTAGAGTAGCAGTCTAGGAAGGAGAGCATAGAGCAGCCAGCGGTTGAATCAACTACCTGATCTATCCTGGGGAGTCCAAAGGGATCCTTCGGGCAGTGCTGGTTGAGATCAGTATAGTCGACACACATGCGCCAATCAACTTTATTCTTTTTTAGTACCAGAACAGGGTTTGCCAGCCACTCGGGGTGTAGTACTTCTCTAATGATTCCTGCCGACACTAGCCAAGCTAACTCTGCATGGATAGCTTCTCTCTTATCGGGCATGAAACGACACAGCTTTTGTCGGATTGGTCTCGCCTGAGGATACACTTTAAGTTTGTGCTTGGACAGTTCTCTCGGGACTCCCGGCATGTCTGTAGGTTGCCATGCGAATACATCCCAGTTGTGTTGCAGGAACCGGACGAGTGTGCTTTTCTATTTATTGTCGAGGCTGGAGCTGATGATGGCAGTCTTGCGTTCGTCAGAGAATCCCAAGTTGATTCTTTTTTACTTCAGTTGGCCGCTTAGAAGTCGCGGCTTGAGCTTCGTTCGAGGGGATCATGAGGTTTTCATCGTTCGCGTGCGTGGGAAGGGCTGCCGGGGGCCTGGCGGTTAGGGCTGTCTGGATGGCACCCCAAAAGCATTCCGCGGCGCCTTGGAAGTCGGCACACACGGTGATAATCCACTAAGGCCCTGGCATCTTCAGTATCATGTACGAGTAATGCGAAATAGCCATGAATTTTGCCAGTCCTAGTCTTCCGATGAAGGCGTTGTACACGCAGTCGAAGCGTGCCACCTCGAACCTTAGGAACTCGGTTCTATAGTTTTCTGGGGTTTCAAAGGTGATGGACAGGTAGATATGTCCGAGCGGGTACTCCCCTTCAGTCGGCACGATGCCGAAGAAAGGAGTATCCGACTCAGTAAGGTCTTCGATGGCGACCCCCATGGCTTGGCGTGTTCGGGGGAAGGTGACGTTGATGCTGCTTCTACTTTCTTTACCCGGCTTTCTAGGATCACCGGATCAAAGAGTAGCGGGTACTTGCTGGGGTGATCAAAGTTGAGCCATTGATCAGCTCGGTCGAAGGTTATTGCGTGCTCTGACCACCTGTAAGGAGCTGGGGCACTAGTTGTGGCCACTAGGACCTGCCGGTCGTTGAGCTTTTGTTGCCTCCTGTTTTCTTGTGCCCCATGACCTCTAAAGATAATGTTGACCTCCCTATCAACGCGCGGAAAAGCTCCACTCCTCCCCTCTTTCCTGCTGCTGAGTCTGCCTAGGCTCGCTAGGCTCTATTCGTGGTGGGGGAGGTGGTAGTGGCTGAAACGGTCGGCCATGCCCGACGGAATGTTTGAAGTCTCTACAGTTCTGCAGGATGTGGCGCATGTCCTTGTGGTACGGACACTGGGAGTCGAGGATTTCATCTAGTGTCCATACTCCTCCTCGAGGTGCGTCGCGGGCCCGAGCGGCAGGCGGCCCGGCGGTGTGCACCTTCTCGCGAGGCCTCTTCTCCCAGCGCTTGTCTGGCTGCTAGTTCGCATCCCGTTGTGGCGCGGGTGGCACGGATTTCATGCCCCCAATGAGGTCTTGGGCCCACTCATTCGCGGTGATGTAGATGTCCGCCTCTCGGAACAATTGTTCGGAGGTAGATGGTGCTTTTTGGAGTATGGCTCGGACGAAGGCCGGGTCATTGGATCCCCGATAGAAGTTTTCAATTACGGTCGCCTCGACAACTTTGGGGATGCAGTTCCTCATTGTTTGAAAGCTTTTGAAAAACGATCAGAGGGTCTCATCATTCTGGCGCCTGACGGGTTTGAGGTCCCATGGTTGTGCTGGCTTATGAGAGAGAGATTGGAAGTTCACGATAAACTGGCGACTAAAATCGCTCCAATCGTCGATGCAGTGTCGTGGTAGATGTCGAAGCCATTGCAGCGTACCTTGCCCGGGGAAAATGGGCAAGTATGCCGTCATGACGTCCTCCGTTGCCCTAGCAGCTCGATCTGCAATCGTGTAGACGGCTAACCAGTCGCACGGGTCCTGCTTAGGCTCGTATTTGTCGACGTTGGAGACCTTGAAGTTGGGAGGCCACTGGATGGCCCAGATACGTGGAGTGAACGTGGAAACTCCACATGTGTCCTCTTGCCAGTGTTCGCGTCATCGGTCCCGGGGAGGGGAGTCGGTAGTAGGTCGTCTTGGCCGTCCCCAGAACGGGCCACTAGTTGAGGCTGTTGCCTACTCAACTCGGATGGCATGACTTCATACTGGTACGTTGTGATCCCAGTCGTACTCCTCCCAGCGCCTTATCTCATTTTCATGTCGTTGGTCACGTGAAGCGTTGATGGAGCTCCACACGTTTCGTCGGCTGTTGATGGCATGACGCAGGTCGTTCACAGGATGAGCGAGGGGTAGAAGGTGATTAGCTGCCTGAGTAAGCAGCCACCGGTAGCCTTCCGCGTCTGGGGTTCGCGGGAGACCGTCTGCTATCTGTGCCAGCACTCCTCCGACTTCACTAGGCATGTTCAGTGCTCGAGCAAAATCAGGGTATAGGTTTCGGGCGAGGAGAGGGTTCTCTCATCGAAGCCTAGCGTCTTGTTCGGCTAGCTCTCGCTCCCGATCTTGAGCTTGTCGGCGATCGCGGCGGTGGGAGTTACACCTTTCTCGGTGCACTCGCTCTTTGGGAGTTTCTCCCACCTCCGAGGATTCGTCTCGGGACATGGGCTGCGCCGGATCCCGTTCCCCGGCTTCATGGTATCACCGCACATTCCGGTGTCTGTTTCTCCGTCGCCGGGCGTCACGCTGGGGAGGTTCCTCCCCTTGCATGGTGGGCTCATCGTCGGAGATGGGTGCTGACTCCAATCTGCCCTGGATGAAGAGGATGTTAGGGTAGAAAGGAGCTGCCGCGACGGTGTTCTTCTTCCCTTCCTCCTTTGAGGGCGGAGGTACCGGAAAGGTGCCTCGTCGTGTTCTTATTCCCTGACTTGGGACGTTTATTTCCCTCTTCTGAGTGATCCGTGTCCACTCCTTAGTGGGCGAGGTGGACAACGGAGTTTTTCGGGTAAGCAAAACCCCGACCGGTCGATCTTTCTTCTCCTGAGGGCTCCCAAACCTTGGTCCGCAAGGGATCATCTTCCCCCAAGCCACAAGCGGGGGCGATGTCCGCAGTTTTGCTCTGAATTCCATCGGGATTCCCGGCTTCGTCTCGGGTGGATCCTCTATGCGGTGTAGAGTCCCTTTTTCATCCGATATGCATGAGATGGTTCCAAAGTGGAACACAGCTCCTGGGCGAAGAGTGATCTTGCTCTTGAAGGTGATTGCCATCGAGCTAGCTTTGATCAACGACACAACCCTTACCTGGCGCACCAGCTATCGGTATCTAGTGTTCGACCGCACACCTAGGGATATCCTCACGGTGCTTTTTGGTAGGATGGTGTTGCTGATTGTAGCTCAATGGTTCGTGCTAGGAGCACGAGAGAGTAAGAGAGAGATAGGCGATTTTCTACAGGTTTGGGTCGCTTTGAGAGGCGTAATACCTTACTTCCTAGGGTGACTCTGTATATGTGGTGTGTTACAAGTGACGTCTCCTGAATGGAGAGAGGCTAATGAGATGAAAATGATGGGGTTCCCCCTGGGCCTTATATACACGACCGTGGGACACTCTCTACGTGCATGATGATCACATTCTTTCAGTATATCTCCTAACTAATAGAGAACTGACTTAGCTTATCCTAAGAAAAACCCATCGACTCCATCCCGATCTTCTCCTGACGTTCAAGGGCGCCAAGCGCGGGAAAACGAACGGCTCCTTGAGATTATGCGCAATCCACGGTCGATCTAGGCATAGACCCATTGCCGTCTTGGGTCGGCCCATTTCTCTTGCAGTCTTTACTCGGCCCACGACGAGACGACCATGCGGGGTAACTGGTTTGTGGCCTCATGCAAGAGTCTTTCGCTTTCTAGTGGACCGGGATATCTATCCCCACACCGACATTAGGCTCGAAATCTCCAAGCTCAACAAGTTCTTTGATCGCGACACTCGTGACCAATCCGGTTTTCAACTGGGTGTCCTCGGTTCTGAGTCGGCGCTCGCGTGCACATCTGATTGATTCCGCGCCGACGAGCCTCATGGCCACCACTCTAAACCACATTACCGGGATGGTGGTCATAGGTTTCACAACACCCAGCCCCATCACTCGGTCAAAGGTACGTGAACCTCCCCTCTTTGCTCCACATCATGATTTCAATAGGTCGGGTCAGATTCTCAGTCCAAATTTTCAGGTGGATTTAGTGCCCATGGTCATCTTCCTCAGATGCCTTTCCCCAGATTAGAGGGTGCTAATCCGCGCTTGTGGCAATCTCGTTGCGAAACTTATTTCAATATGTATTTTGTAGATCATGATGTCTGGGTTCAGGTGTCATCCATGTATTTGGAAGGCCCGTTAGCTTGATGGTTCCAGTCAATTGAGCACAAACTTACATATGTGCCATGGGAGGGTTTCTATTCCTTGTTCATCGAACGATTTGGTCAAGATAAGCATGAGGTTTTGATTAGAAAACTTTTCCATATACGTCAGTCAGTGTCGGTAGCTGAGTATATTTCTGATTTCTCTGAACTAGTTGATCAGCTTCGTGCTTATGAACCTGTTACTGATCCCCTATATTATACCATTTGTTTCATCAATGGATTACATCCCAGTATTTGTTCTTCGGTTTTGATGCAACATCCACCAAACCTCGATGCTACTTGTATCCTTGCATTCTTGCAGGTAGAAGTGACTGACACTGGTCAGAGAAAGGATTTTAGGAGGTTTATCGATTATACTGCTGCACCCAAAGCCGACTACAAGCACTTTTCTAAACAAGCTCACCCTCTGCCCTCGCCACCATCAGTTGATTCACGTAAAAGTCCTGACTCGGCTGTCAATACTATTCCACCTGATAAATTGGATGCTCTGAAGGCTTATCGTATGGCTAAGGCTTATGTAAAGTATGTGCTGAAAAGTGGTTTAAAAGGCATAAATGTTCTCCATTAGTGCATCTGCATGTGGTGCAAGAAATGTGGGATATGCTGGGCAACACTACCAATGACTCTCCTAAGGACACTGCAGACACATCCTCATAGATCTTGACTCTGTCCCAAGCTGTTGTATCTGGTACTAAATATTCCAAGACATTGACGTTTTGGGAAATCATTGTCGACTGTGAGATATTGATACTGGTTGATAGTGGCAGTTCCCACTCCTTCATTAATGTTGCAGTTGCTAGCAAATTACCTGGGGTATCTCTGTTGTCATCTCCTCTAACTGTTGTTGTGGCCAATGGTTCGAAACTTCTGTGTACTTCTGAGATTCAGAATATTCAGTGGTCAGTGGACGGTTACACCTTTACTTCCACTTTCAAGATACTTCCACTTCACTGTTATGATCTAATTCTTAGAATGGATTGGCTTGAGGCATGCAGCCCGATGGATGTCCATTGGTAACAAAAATGGTTGTCCTTGCCTCCTGCTACTGTCATTCAAGTTATGTCTCCTTACCCTGAATATTTCTCAGTGGATGTTTCTTATTTGCCACGAGCTATTCAGCAAATTCTTCAGGATTATAGTCCATTGTTTGAGGTACCTACTAGCCTTCCATCTAGCAGAGCATGTGATCACTCTATTCCTTTGATTGCTGGTGCCAAGCCGTTCAATATAAGGCCTTACTGGTACCCCCTACTCTTAAAACTGAGATTGAACATCAGGTTCAGGAAATGCTCAACACTGGAATTATTCGGCATAGCCAAAGCCCCTTTAATTCCCCTGTGCTCTTGGTCAAAAAGAAGGACCAAACTTGTTTTTGTGTAGATTTCCGACATCTCAATGCTTTGTCAGTGAAACACCAGTTTTCTATACCCGTAATGCATGATATTTTCCATGAGTTGTCTGTCGCAACATGGTTCACTAACCTGGATTTAAGGGGTGGTTTTCATCAAATATTGTTAAAACCTGTTGGAGAACACAAGACATCATTTTCTACCCATGAGGGCCATTTTGAGTTCTGAGTTTTAGCATTTGGATTAACTGGTGCTCCTGCAACATTTCAAGGTGCGATGAATTCCACCCTGAAACCTTTGTCGTGTCTTTGTGTCATGGTTTTCTTCGCCAACATTTTAATATGCAACCCGTCTTATGAGCAGCACACCTTTGACATCCCCCAAAGGCGGCTCCTCTCATGGCGAGATGGTTGCTACTTATTAAGATGACTGTCAACGCCCCGTCGAATGGCAGTTGGCTGAGCGCTCCGCTTCCCAGTGACGTGGAGATCGCTCACTGGCTCACGGAGGCCATAGAAGTTTGCAAGGATGTGGGTGGGGTTGTTGTCCCATATGTCTTTACGATCCCAGGTTGCCTTCTAATGTATCCCGAGCTGGGCTTTGTGGAATTTGTAAGTAGCTTTCATCGCTGCCTTGGGTGCCTTCCCTTATCTCATGGGCCTGAGATATTTATTTTGTTGATCCTGTAGCCCTTTTAGATTAGGGATCTGGTGTCCCAAAGGAGGTTTGTGACGACGCCTTCGTTCCGTCGCCTCGGCTCTCTCCCTGGGGTGGTGGTTTCCAGAGAGCGCAGTGCTCCTAAACCTTTTCTGAGTTTGGTGCTACCTTTGAGGGAGTTCCAGGCGCTGCCAGGGACCACCTTTCCCACTGTACATTCCTCGATGGCGGTCTAGAAGCCTGCCTCAATAGGTGTCATTGATGTCGAGCTTTCTCAATCGTGGAGCTGTAGCCTCGTCGTCGTCGGGGAGGATCGCGATCATAGGACGGGGATGGTCCACGCACAACGTTTGAGGAGCGTGGGTGCCCTGTGACCGTTGAGGGAGTGCTTTATTTTCCCTGAGCCCAGGCGCTGGTAGTTCGACGACGGCTTAGCCGTTTGAGGAGGCATGGGACTCGCACCGCCATCCGAAGTCCCACAGTTGGGGGCATCGGGTCGACAGGGTTCAAGTCTGGCCAATCGGTGGAGCCTGAGCATCCCACGGTTGAGACAAATGATAGCCTCCTAACGGCTCAGCCAGGTCTTAGGGAGACATGGTCGCCAGACGGTCGTGTCGATGGATCTACGTTGGGGTCCTTGACAGAAGGTGAGTATCGTACTCTCCCATCCCTAACTTTTGATCATTTTAGTTTTAGTGGTTTGATGACGGGTTTTCCTGTTTTTTGTTTACCAGCAATGGTGCTCGAGGAGCTCACACATGCGATGGAGCACCTCCGAGTCCTTAGCACTGAGCCACTGAGCGCTCTAATCTGTCTGCGACCATCAACCTCGTATGCGACCACCTTGGGGTTTCACAGCCAGGGGAAGTGTTCGCCCGTACTCCCTAGATGGCGCTTGTCTCCAGTCACATTCAAGAATCGGAGGCCACTACGTTTCGACTCATGGCCCTCTACGCCTCGGTCCCTGCTCGTCCCCTTGGTGAGGATTTAGTCAAGCGAGGTTGAGACTACCTTGGATATGTCGTCAGTTGGTCACATAGTGAGCTCTAAAGAACTAAGGGCGTTGGTAGGACCCATCATGCGACACTCGCCCTATGGTCGCTCACTTTTCGAGTTTCCTAGAGAAGGAAAAGCAAAGGAATAAATTGTCTGTGGAGTATTGTAAAGATAGTGATATGTTTTAATAAATGTCATCAGAGTCCTTGACGTTGCACTTTTTCGTTCGTCTTTGTTAGTGACCGTTCCGCTGGGACGGGTGTTCACAAATTTTTGGGTCCCTCGATTTCCACTTGTGACTATTATCCTAGACTTCGAGGCATAGTTATTTGCAATCTCGACCAACTTCCCATCCTTCTATTCATGTTGCCCGCTCCATAGGTCTATTGCTAGCGAAGATGGGGACAAGGTCATACCACTCGATGCTTTCTCCAAGGTTCAGCCACGGGAATCTCTGGTTACGCTGTCCTAAGGCCCCTTCCCGTCGAGGGCTCCTCGGGGAAGCACGAGCAGTGCGATGTTGCATTCTACTTAGGACTCTTCGAGGGGAAGTTGTTAAGACTCAAAGTGCGTTGTTATATGTTGGTCACTTGCTTTTGATTGATGTATAGAACCAAAAACAAGGCAACACAATGTTAAACAGTAGGGATCTTCGTCCTTAAAGTATTATCTCTTCGGGATAATAGCTTTAGGACAAAGATAGAGATGAACACTTCGGAATGCCAAAGGCATAAGTTAACACATTGCATGTTCCTTCCTTCATTTAACCTTGATCCGAAGGTTATATGGAAGAAGAAAATGACAAACAAAAGACTTGTACATCTTTTGATCATAATAGAAAGTGTGAATAATAAAAGTTAAATCCAACTTATCTGTGTATCCGTCTCAAATATCATTCCTTATAATATGTAAACGTTTACATGCATACCTTCGGCTTCACATAAGTGAGAGCTCGAAGGCAATCTGAATAAAGGAGAGTTCTTTTCCTTCTCCTTTCTCTCAGGAAAAAGGTGCCCTATGCATGAAATTGTTCATCTATTATAGAGGAGAGGTACAACTTTGTATGAAATTACAAGCATGTCCACAAAGCTTGTACATATGATTTACAAATGACACAAGGGTAGTTTTGTCTTCTATCTTTATCATCTTGGCTATAGAATCTTGTGAATACCTTCTTCTAGCCTTGTTTGACTTATGCCTTCGTCCTCCCGTATAGTTACGATGAAGCTAATGCCTTCGTCCCGAAGGTAATTAGCATCGAAGCACCTACAAATACTTAGAGATGTGTTGACAAATAATGGTTAACTGTGTTTTTGAGGACCTTCGAAAGCTGAAGGCCCCCAACATTATAGAAAAAAGAAAACGACATAGCTGGTTTAATGATTGGAGATTCTATTTGTTATCCGGTCGAGTCCTTTGTTTGTTCGTCCCATGTGACGGAACCTCCTAAGTCATTAGGCCCACCTACAGTTGTCCTTGTCCAACGGACCTCAGACAACCCTGCAGGTGCCCCTGAATCACTTGACAAGTTCGGTATCTGCTTTCCTTACCTTTCCCAAGAGCGTTTCACCCGTCACGCAGACATTACAAGCATCGGAGATACGAAAATGAGGAAGCAGTTACATTAACTTACCTTTATTAAAAAGTAAGACATAGTTATATATTACAGACCAGAAATATAATATACGATGTTGAGTATTATTATTACAACCCATGGGAGGCAAACACCCCTCCCGATAAGTATTAAACAAAAGTTTTATGGAGGATCCTTTCCTCCCGCAGCTTTACTCTTGGTGCTCTTCCTTTGGTACCACCTTTGAATAGAAGCAACAAAAGTTTGCCGCTTCTTCACCTAAAACAACACGGGACAAAGCCCTGAGTATGGAATTACTCAGCAAGTCTTACCCTGAAAGTAGCCTAGAGGGGGGTGAATAGGCTAATCTGAAAATTTTCACAACAAACTTCGAAAGCTTGTTAAATACGCAGTCCGACTGGTGCAGGCCGGTTCAACAGCTACGTGCGCAAGTTGAACCACTCTGAACCAATCCAACTGTTTTATAAACTTTAGACTATAATCTACTCGAAAAAGTATTTTGCGAGTTCTTTTGAGAAGTAAGGTATAGCTAAGTTAGAATGAGAAGATGAATATGTAAAGGCTATTTCACTTCTAGATATACTCTACGGAAAAATCTATATGTCAATCTTGCAAGTAAAAATATCTTAAGTTAAAAACAAGCAAGAACACAAGACACAAGATTTAATCCGAGGTTCGGCCACACCACAAAGGTGTCCTACTCCTCATTGAGGAGCCCACAAAGGGCCAGGTCTTTTTCAACCCTAATCCTCCAAAAGCCGACCACAAAGGTCAAGGCAATCTCTTCTTATCTCAGCTCAAGGAGCAGGTGATACAAACTTCTTGGGGTCGTCCACAAATTTGGAGACTCCCAAGCAACCTCAAAAGATCTTGAAACCTAGGGTTTCAAGAACACCAAGAAAGCACAAGAGGGGTTTGCACAAGCTCAAGTATTTTAAAAGAGATGGGAGAGGAAAGCCAAATCGTGAGCACGAGCACAAACCTCACACCCAAGAGCTCCTCCAACAAGGTTGAATCTTGAGGAAGATTTAAGTGTGAGAGACATGGGAGAAAGGAGTGCTTTGTCTCAAGTTAGGTGAGCAATAAATATGTAAGTATTTAGCAGCATTGAAGAAGGGGGAGAGAGGGTTCTATTTATAGTCACGGCTCAAAAACTAGCCGTTTGACCAGGAACCCCGCAGAAAACCGGTTGAATCGCCCCCTGACAGCTCAGCAGACTGTCTACTAGTCTGACTGCTAGACTGACTGGCAGACTGACCTGCAGGCTGGGCAGACAGGATAGGACCGGTTGAACTGCCCCCCTAGGCCGGTTGAACCACCCCCTGACAACCCTGATGACCTGACTGCCAGTCTGATTGGCAGACTGCAGGTCAGAAGTCAGAGGGGTCAGAGACTAGTTGAACTGCCCCCCAGGACCAGTTCAGCTGGTCTACACCAGAGAGTTTAGGAGAGAAAACCCCAGCTCAGCTGCCCGGGGGCAAGTTCATCTGGTGTATGGTCAAAGAGGTCCACAGCTGAAGTTGAAGTTCAGCTGGAGTTGAAAGCTCAACTCAGCTGAAGTCCAGCTCAGCTGAAAAGCTCAGCTGCAGCTGAAGAAGCTCAACTCAGCTGAAGTTAAGTTTAGCTGGAAAGCTCAGCTGCAGATGAAGAAGTTTAGCTGCTTTTCAGCAAGAACACTCTAGGTTTCTCAAACCTAACCATGGTCAACCAAATAATGTTAAAGTGAATTTTTGGTTTTCAAAAATAGCTTTTGAATTTGGGGACTTGAGCTATAGCAAACACCTTTACCTGTACGGAAAAGAATAAGGAAGAATTACATCATGCAACTCAAGATTTTACATAAAATTTTATACGTCCGTTGCATGAAGTCCTTGGTGCTTCCTTAAGTTCCTGTTTCTTTCTAATCATACATTGGGAACAAAAACTGTTAGTACCCTTATTTGTTTTGTCATTAAATCACCAAAACCCTCACTTGGGGTTGATTGCACTTACAATCTCCCCCTTTTTGGTGATTGATGCCAAAACAATTAAGGTCAAAAAGATAAATATTTGAAATAGAAAATTTCTTTTGAATGATTGTATGTAGATGGCTCCCCCTAAATGTGTGCTCAAGTGTGAATCCAATGTTTTGACATAATATGTCATGTGAGCAACACATTTAGAGATAGTGACCAAGACCATACTAAATACAACCATCCGAGGGGTGCAAGAGTGTCATAACAGGAGTTGTGATGCATATGACTATCTCTAAACACACATCATCATTTTTACTTCATAGCAAAGCAATCATTACAAACTGATGGGACAAAAGATGATGACCAGAAGACCATCATATCACATTGAATAATAACCCAACAGTTTTATTTCATACAATGATAAGAGGATACAAGCCACAACAGTGGCCAAAACAAAAAACAATAATCAAAAAGAAATACATAACCGAAAGAACCACAAACAGAATTACTAGAAATTTTAGATTTTCTCCCCCTTTTTGGCAACAAGTACCAAAAACGAAGAGAGAGGGAGAAGAGGACACATGAATCAATATCCTCCAGGAGGAGGATAGGACGGAGGATATGATGTGTAGTCGGGAAAGAAAGTCCTCATCATGTCTTCCTCGAGTGAGGAGTCCCTAGGGGGCTCATCACCCGCAGAAAAACTGGATGCCGAAGATGCACGATGACGAGGAGGAGGTGGAGGAGGAGGGTGGTGATGGTAACCAGAGCCGGAAGGCTGCGGGTCACTAGGAATGGGTCCCGGACCTGGGTAGGGAGGAGGAGGATAGTGACCAGAGCCGGATGGCCTGGGGTCACCGGGAGTGGGTCCCTGACCCGAGTAGGGAGGAGGAGGATGTGGAGGATCCGAGGTGTAGAAAGGGTCATCATAGTCCTCGACCTCATCTTCCGGGGTAATGAATGGCACGCCAAACTCCTGTTGGTGCCACTCATTAAGGTCTGCGGGGAAGGTAGGGGCAGGAGGTGGAGGGGACCCAGGAGGGAGAGGATGACCAGTCTCGGCTGCATAACGACGAAAATCCTCATGCAGCCGGTCGGTCCTGCGGCGGCGCACAGACTCCTCGATCGCCCGGGTGCGGCACATGGCGAAGACGCCAAGAAGGCCCTTGGCCAGACGAATGAAAAGTCCCCGGCCTCGGCCCTGACCCTAGCCCGGACCACTTCCTCTCCCGCTATGATCCATCGGACGCGAGGCAGCAGCGGCGCGAGAAGAGGATGGGTGAAGTGGAGGCTGAGGAGGTGGCTCATCAGAGGAGGCAGGGCCTCCAGACCCTGAGGGAGCCCGCTTCGTACGAGCAGCTGGGTTGGAGGAATCAACCCAGTAGGGTACGTAGCGGGAGTGTTTGACAGGTTTTTCGAAGTGAGTCTGGGTGACCACTTCGATCATCTTCATGATAAAGGGTGCATGAAGACACCCTTTGAGAGGAGACCAGGAAGCACGGATGATCTCTTCCCAGATCATGTCAAACACATTAATGCGGGCGAGACTGTTGGGAGCAAGGAGGAGAAGGAAGACCCGACTCTCCCTAAGAACGTTCATTTGATTCCCGCCCTTCGGGAGAACGGTCATCCTAGACAAAGAGTTAAGGTACCTATAGTACCTATGCATGTTAGCAGTCGTCCAAAACTCCCAATCCATAGAGACATGAATAAATTCAGTCTCTTCCCGCATGGGCAGCTTAATGTCATGGACTCGCATGTTGCTGCCCTGAATATCAGCATCAGAGAAGCCCAAAATATGGGCAAAACGACGGTAACTAACTTTGTGCCAGTTCCCCTGGATGAAGAAATACATGACAGGGTAATCATACCCATCGGCTTCCTCATCGACTTTCTTGACCCAGAGGGTGGCATAAAACTGAGCTACCACCTCGTCGTTCTAGGGGTATTCCATGGTCATAATATTTTTTAACCCCTTTCTCTCCAAGTTGCGGAGAGCTGACGTCATGTCAGCATCTCCCATGTTCTCACATCCTTCCCAGTCAATAAACCTATGCCTAACGACTAGGTGTTTCTTGGATAAACTGACAGAACTGTAGAAATCAGCCTGGAAAAGATTCTAGAATCGAGGGTCCTGGACACCAGGATGACGAGGAGTGAGAGAAGGATTAGTGAACCTCAGGCGCTGAAGGGTGTCCACTCCCTTCAGAGAGAAGTCGACGGGAGGTTCATTGGGTCCGTGGGTAACATTCGCCGGATGCATGTGCAGACCGGTGATGTAGAGTGCATTAGGCGCCGGAAGATCAATGAAGTCGTCGAATGTCCCATCCTCCTCCTGGCAAGGAGCATATCCAGAGGAAGAAGTGCTGCGACGAGGACGAGTGGTGCCAACATTTTGACGCCTCCCGCGAGCCGGCTGCGAGGGCATAGAGGAACCCTCTCCTTCCATCCTACCAGAGCTGACCGGTCAGAAAACTGCAGGCTGACCGGTCAGAACCAGACCGGTTCAACCGGTCCCCAATACCGGTTCAACCGGTTTCGGCCAGGAAAGTCCTGGGTAATTCTAGTTAAAAGCAGCTGAGCTGAAGTTCAGCTCTGAAGTTCAGCTGGCCTCCTCCAGCTGAACTAGAAAGTTCAGCTGGCCAAGCCAGTTGAGCTTCGAGTGAAAAATTTAAAAAGTTTTAGCACTAAAATTCATTTGAATTTTAACATTTTCACCAAGTTTTGAATGATCATCACTAAGCTTTAAAATTTTCAAACAAATAATAGTGAATCAAACAATCTGTGTGTCCGTTTTTAAGTTAAGTTACGAGAATCCAAGATATTTAATTCACTCCTAAGAAAGCAAAATCTAGTCTCATCGAGGGGTTTTGTGAAGATATCGGCTAGTTGATTTTATGTGTTTACATGACATAATTCGATATCTCCTTTTGCTTCGTGGTCCCTCAGAAAATGGTGTCTTATGTCTATGTGTTTGGTTCTAGAGTGTTGCACGAGATTGTTGGCTAGTTTAATGGCGCTCTCATTGTCACATAGTAGTGGGATTCTTTTAAAATCACAGCCAAAATCTCTCAAGGTTTGCTTCATCCATAGCAACTGGGCACAACAAGCACCAGCAGCTATGTATTCGGCCTCGGCAGTGGAAAGTGCAACACAATTTTGCTTCTTAGAGTTCCAAGACATCAGGGACCGCCCAAGGAATTGGCAAGTCCCCGAGGTGCTTTTTCGATCTACTTTGCAACCGGCATAGTCTGAATCAGAGTAGCCAAATAAATCGAAAAAAGAGCCCTTAGGATACTAGAGACCTAGATTTTGGGTGTGAACTAGATATCTCAAAATTCTCTTAACGGCCACTAGGTGACACTCTTTTGGGTTAGCTTGAAAACGGGCACACATGCACACACTAAGCATGATATCTGGCCTAGATGCACATAAATACAGTAGAGATCCTATCATTGATCTATAAAGCTTTTGATCTACGGTTTTACCTTCTTCGTTTAAGTCGAGATGACCACTTGAAGCCATTGGTGTCTTGGCGTGCTTTGCCTTTTCCATGCCAAACTTCTTGAGCATGTCTTGTGTATACTTGGTTTGGCACAGGAAGGTTCCTTCCTTGAGTTGTTTAACTTGAAAACCCAGGAAGTACTTGAGCTCACCCATCATGGACATCTCAAACCTATTTGTCATAACCCTACTAAATTCCTCACAGAAAGTTTCACCAGTACTGCCAAATATAATGTCGTCAACATATATTTGATAAACAAATAATTGATTGTCAACTTTGCGAGTGAATAAAGTAGAGTCTACTTTTCCTATTTCAAAACCATTTTTAAGCAAGAAATCTTTAAGACATTCATACCATGCTCTAGGAGCTTGTTTAAGCCCATAGAGCGCTTTGTGAAGAAGGTAGACATGGTTTGGCTTCTTAGGATCTTCAAAGCCCGGTGGTTGCTCCACATAGACTAACTCTTGCAGTGGTCCATTTAGGAAAGCACTTTTGACATCCATTTGATACAATTTGAAATCATAGTTAGTAGCATAGGCAATTAATATTCTTATGGACTCTAACCTTGCTACTGGTGCATAGGTTTCACCAAAATCAAGTCCTTCCACTTGAGTGAAACCCTGAGCAACCAGCCGTGCCTTGTTTCTTGTAACCAAGCCATTTTCATCTTGTTTGTTGTGGAAGACCCATTTAGTTCCAATGACGTTTTTCTTGGGTCTTGCTACTAAGGACCAGACTTCATTTCTTGTGAAGTTGTTAAGCTCTTCTTGCATAGCAATGATCCAGTCTGGGTCACTTAGAGCTTCCTCTACCTTAAGAGGTTCAAGAGAGGAGACAAACGAGTAAAATTCACAAAAATTTGCTAAACAAGATCGAGTTGTTACCCCTCTCCTGATGCTACCCAGGATGTTGTCCATAGGATGATCTCTCTGAATGCCCTGGTGCACTCAAGGGTGAGGCACCAGAGAATGTTTTTGAATTTGATCATCTTGTTCAATGGCTTCTTCTTCTTCACTAGCATCTTCTTCTTGCTCATTTTCCACAATGGTTGGCATATCTTGTGGTAGAAGCTCTTCTTCAAGAATGGGATGACTTGAGGTTGATGAGTTTGCTTGGATGGAAGGATTTTCACCAACCACTCTAGCACTCCCATTAACCACCCTATTTGTCATCCAAAGTCTCCCTTCATCATCGTCCTTTTCTTGTGGCTTCACCTCACCTATTGCAAGCTTCTTGATGGCCACATTTGGTGGGATTTCATTTCCTGCAATATCTTTAGAAACATGCCCTTGCGAGCCATTAGATTCATCAAATGTCACGTCTATCGCTATTTCAACAAGACCGGTGGTATTGTTGAAAACACGATACCCATGCGCATTTGATGCATAACCAAGCAAGAAACCCTCGTCCACTCTAGGAGCAAACTTTGAGCTCTTGACATTCTTGTTAAGAATAAAGCATTTACAACCAAATACTCTAAAGTAATCAACTTTAGGTTTGTTACCAGTGATAAGCTCGTAGGCAGTCTTCTTGTAGATCTTATGAAGATAAAGGCGGTTGATTGCATGACAGGCGGTGTTGACCGCCTCTACCCAAAAATTGTCAGGGGTCTTGTACTCATCAAACATGGTTCTAGCGGCTTCAATTAGTGTTTGGTTCTTCCTTTCCACAACACCATTTTGTTGTGGAGTGTAGGGAACCGAGAACTCATGTTTGATTCCTTCTTCGCCTAGGAATTCTTCGACACCTGTGTTCTTGAATTCTGTTCCATTGTCACTTCTCACTTTCTTGATTTTAAGCTCAAACTCATTTTGAGCTCTTCTCATGAATTTCTTCAAGGTCTCTTGGGTTTCACCTTTGTCACTCAAAAAGAAAACCCAGGTGAAGCGAGAAAAATCATCAATAATAACTAAGCCATACTTACTACCACCAATACTGATGTAAGCCACAGGTCCGAAGAGGTCCATGTGAAGAAGCTCCAAAGGCCTCTTGGTTGTGACCACGTTCTTTGATTGATGTGGAACGCCGTGTTGCTTCCCCGCTTGACATACGCTGCATACCTTGTTTTTCTCAAACATGACATTTGTTAGTCCAATAATGTGATTATCCTTTTGAAGTTTGGCCAAGTTCCTCATGCCAACATGAGCTAGCCGGCGATGTCAAAGCCAACCCTTATCGGATTTTGCCACTAAACAAGTCTCAGGCGTCACTCTACTAGTTGTGAAATCAACAAGATAGAGTTTGCCCTTCAAGCGACCTGTAAAAGCAACAGAGGAATCCTCCCTTCTAAGAATCTTCACATCAACATCAGTAAATAGGCAATTATATCCCATTCCACAAAGTTGTGAAACGGACATCAAGTTATAGCTTAATGAATCAACTAACAAAACATTTGAAAGTGATTGGTGGTCAGATATAGGAATGTTACCAACACCAATCACTTCACTCTTGCCACTATCCCCAAACATAATTTCTTGTGTTTCTTGGGTTAGTTGCAAGGGGTGAAACATGTCTTTCTCCCCGGTCATGTGATTTGTACATCCACTGTCAAGCACCCAGCTTGACCCACCAGAGGAGTAGACCTGCAAAACAAATTTAGGCTATGCTTTTAGGTACCGAAATTGAATTGGGTCCTGCAGTGTTAGTTATAGCCTTGGGTACCCACACACTTCTTTTCATGACTTTTCTTTTAGTGTAGGCACCCACATATTTAACAACCAGTTTCCCTGAATCCCAAGTCAACATATAATCACAAAGGTAAGAATGCGAAATGGGAGCTCTAAACTTTTCTCCACTTGTGGAGACCACATCCTTCATCTTGTCTTTTGTGTCACTCAAGTTTACCTTTGCTTGAGTTGACTTGTCATTTGAGGAATGAATCCTCCCCAAGGCATCATATAGGGTGGTTCCCTCTATGAACTTGGGGGATCTCCACCCCTTATGCTCTATGCTAGGGTTTACCTTATGTGAGTTGTACCCAAGCCCCTTTCTCCCATTGTTGGGCTTTAAGGATTTGTACTTGGGTTCAACTTTCTTTAACCCATCATTGCTAGAGCATTTCTTCAAAATTTCTTTGACCTTAACCTGTGGGCTTTTCTTCCTTGCATGGTTAGTCAAACAACAAGAAGCATGGTATTTGACACAATGTTTGCAAATGGTATTATTTGAGGAGCTAGGCTTAGATTCAATCACTAAAGATGAGGCATTGATGTTCTTGCAATTTTCAAGTTGCACTTGAAGTTCATGATTTTGGACATTCAAGCTTAACATGTTTGATTCAAGTGCATCCTTTTCATTTGCAAGATTAGCTATAGAGGTTTTCAAATTGATTACTTCTTTTTCTTTATCCTCTATAGTTATCTTGACTAAGGATACTTCCTTAGTCAAGGCATCTAGCATTTCATCTTTATTGAGTAGCAATTCTTGAAGCTCTAGGTTTCTCTCCTTTTCAAGGATGAGCAAGTCTTCTTGAGCATCAAGAGTTGCTTTTCTTTTTTCTAGCTTCTCCATTAATTTGGTGATAACATTATATCCATTCAAGCCAAATTCTTTAATCATTTTGTTTTTCATGGCAATTTGTTCATCATCATCATCATTTGGAAAATCATTACTAAATAAAGTTACCTTATCTCCTTTTGCCATGAGGCAAGTTGGAGTGTAGGAGTCATCTTGTAGGTTGGTGAAGAGTTACGAGCTTGAAGTAGATTGGATGGCAACGTTTGCTACCACTTCCTCTTCTTCGGAGCTAGAACTCTCCTCATCGGAGTTCCATTCTTCACCAATATGGGCTTGACCATATTTCTTCTTCTTGAAATATCCCTTGTTCTTGCCTCCCTTTTTGAACTTGTCCTTTTTATATTCCTTCTTAGCTTCTTGTTCCTTTTTGTTAGGACAATCCGCTATGAAATGACCGGTTTGACCACATTCATAGCATGCCCTCTTCTTTCCTTTCCTTTGAAACTTGTCATTTTTCCTTACAAATTTCTTGAATGTTTTGATGAACATAGTTGTGTCTTCATCACTTGAGCTATCTTCATCACTTGATGTCTCGACCACTTTCTTTGCCTTGTGGTCTTTGTTCTTCTTGGGGGTGTCTTATTCATTTGAGATCAAGGCATGAGAGTCTCTTGCCTTGATTGGGGCTTCTTTGGATTCATGTTGTTGAATCTTTGCAAATAATTGATGAGGCGTCATTTTCTCATAGTCATCATGATCCCTTATCATCCTTGCTAGACTCTTATCCTTTTCTTTGTATGCTCTCATGAATAGTCTTGTGACCTTGGAGTCACTCCAATCTTCACTTCCAAGCACTCTTATTTTGTTTACTAACACCATCAACCGATCAAAGAGTGATTGAAGTGACTCACCCTTAGTCCAATCATATCTAGCAAGCTCACTCTCCAAAGCTTCAATTCTATGTCTCTTAGCTTTGGGATCTCCTTCATGTGACATTTTAAGAATATTCCAAATGTCACGGGCATCTTCTCTTCCTTGAACTTTCCGGTATTCTTCTGGACAAAGACTTCCTTTAATTATGCTCACCGCTTGAGCATTGCGGTGAACCTCTTGCGTCATTTCCAGAGTCATCTCTTCTCCTTGGGCGGGCTTATACATACCTACATTGACAATCTCCCAAAGACTAGGATGTACACCGATTAAATGCGACTTCATCTTGTCGACCCACTCGTCATAGTTCAACTCACTAAGAGTTGGTAACTTTCCAAGTGGGGCGGAAGAGAAGTTGGGGATAAAATTTCTAGAGTAATCAAATTGAACTTTACTGAATTCGTTACCTTTACTTTTGGTGGATGATTCTTCGGTGGTGATACTTACTTTGCTCAACACCTTTGACACCAAAAGATCTACCAAGTCATCATTGTATTCAAATTTTCCCTTACCTTTATCTTCTTCGGCCTTTCTTCTTGATTCTTCTTTCATCTTGAGGAACATCTTCTCGGCAATCTTCATGGCGAGGTCGAGGACCTTGGGGTCCACTTCCTCACCGGAGGATGTGACGGGGATTTCCTCAAGGATAGGATCCACATGGTCCCGTTGAGTAGACATGATCGTTTCCTCACGCGGTTAAGTGCAAAACAAGGTACGAAGCTCTGATACCAATTGAAAGTAGCCTAGAGGGGGGGTGAATAGGCTAATCTGAAAATTTTCACAACAAACTTCGAAAGATTGTTAAATACGCAATTCGACTGGTGCAGGCCGGTTCAACAACTACGTGCGCAAGTTGAACCACTCTGAACCAATACTGTTTTATAAACTTTAGACTGTAATCTACTCGAAAAAGTATTTTGCGAGTTCTTTTGAGAAGTAAGGTATAGCTAAGTTAGAATGAGAAGATGAATATGTAAATGCTATTTCACTTCTAGATATACTCTACGGAAAAATCTATATGTCAATCTTGCAAGTAAAAATATCTTAAGTTAAAGACAAGCAAGAACACAAGACACAAGATTTAATCTGAGGTTCGGCCACACCACAAAGGTGTCCTACTCCCCGTTGAGGAGCCCGTAAAGGGCCGGGTCTTTTTCAACCCTAATCCTCCAAAAGCCGACCACAAAGGTCAAGGCAATCTCTTCTTATCTCAGCTCAAGGAGCGGGTGATACAAACTTCTTGGGGTCGTCCACAAATTTGGAGACTCCCAAGCAACCTCAAAAGATCTTGAAACCTAGGGTTTCAAGAACACCAAGAAAGCACAAGAGGGGTTTGCACAAGCTCAAGTCTTTTAAAAGAGATGGGAGAGGAAAGCCAAATCGTGAGCACAAGCACAAACCTCACACCCAAGAGCTCCTCCAACAAGGTTGAATCTTGAGGAAGATTTAAGTGTGAGAGAGATGGGAGAAAGGAGTGCTTTGTCTCAAGTTAGGTGAGCAATAAATGTGTAAGTGTTCAGCAGCATTGAAGAAGGGGGAGAGAGGGTTCTATTTATAGTCACGGCTCAAAAACTAGTCGTTTGACCAGGAACCCCACAGAAAACCGGTTGAACCGCCCTCTAGGGAGGTTGAACCGCCCCCTGACAGCTCAGCAGACTGTCTGCTAGTCTGACTGCCAGACTGACTGGCAGACTGACCTACAGACTGGGCAGACAGGACAGGACCGATTGAACCGCCCCTAGGCCGGTTGAACCGCCCCCTGACAACCCTGATGACCTGACTGCCAGTCTGACTGGCAGACTGCAGGTCAGAAGTCAGAGGGGTCAGAGACCAGTTGAACTGCCCCCAGGACCAGTTCAGCTGGTCTAGACCAGAGAGTTTAGGAGAGAAAACCACAGCTTAGCTGCCCGGGGGCAAGTTCAGCTAGTGTATGGTCAAAGAGGTCCACAGCTGAAGTTGAAGTTCAACTGCAGTTGAAAGCTCAACTCAGCTGAAGTCCAGCTCAGCTGAAAAGCTCAGCTACAGCTGAAGAAGCTCAACTCAGCTGAAGTTAAGTTCAGCTGGAAAGCTCAGCTGCAGATGAAGAAGTTCAGCTGCTTTTCAGCAAGAGCACTCTAGGTTTCTCAAACCTAACCATGGTCAACCAAATAATGTTAAGTGAATTTTTGGTTTTCAAAAATAGCTTTTGAATTTGGGGACTTGAGCTATAGCAAACACCTTTACCTGTGCGGAAAAGAATAAGGAAGAATTACATCATGCAACTCAAGATTTTACATAAAATTTTATACGTCCGTTGCATGAAGTCCTTGGTGCTTCCTTAAGTTCCTATTTCTTTCTAATCATACATTGGGAACAAAAACTGTTAGTGCCCTTATTTGTTTTGTCATTAAATCACCAAAACCCTCACTTGGGGTTGATTGCACTTACATACCCGACTAAAGAAAAGACTCTCAAGGGTATGCTGGTTTTCAGGGAGTCAAGGTAAGGCTTAACAATAGTCAATGACTCTATTTGCATAAATGCTTACTAAGAGTGGATCCTTAAAAATCCAGTTTTATTTGTCTGGTTAAGTAAAATTACCTGTAACTAGAGCTCATTCTACTCTAGTTCAATCACTTGACATGCACTAGCCAATTTCTTAACAACCCTTCATCTTTACTGGAGTTCTACGTATAGGGCAGTGACCAAGTCTTCATAACCGCGAAAGTACGGCGATCCGAATCGATTATACTTAGCTAAGGATCTCCAATCACACGACATATGTAGCACTTAACCCTTGCATATGTCAACTCGCCACCGGGGTTCTTAAGACCAGATCAGGTTCACGCCAACCGAGAGCACAGATACACCACCGTCTAGCCTCTTGCCATAGAGGGTACACGCTACTCTCGCCATCTCTCCAATCCCATTGCGTGGTATCTTATTCTGGTATTAGTCTGCCCGAGGCAAAGCTTACCCATGACGAGGCATGTGACCAGTTAAAGGGTCCTCGATCAGCAAGCCTACATCGATACGGTCCTTAATCGACTCAGACGGAGACACTACACCGAGACTCTCTTCTCGTGCAAGTCACCCGCCCAGTCTCAGCTTTATCATTTCAATTCCCAAAGTTTGGTACCTGGCAGAGGTACATCTTTTTCGATGTTGAACCCATCATGGCCATGATGGATCCACCATCAAGTTTTATTTTTGAAAACATCCCCCCCCACTTTGCACATCATCTTGGAGAAAACAAAACATTTTGTTTTTCTAAAGCAAAGCTAAGCATAAGAAAACCTTTTGTAAAACAGGGATTAGGAAATAGTCAAGGAAGGAGATGCAGCAATAGTTTAGCACACAACTCCTATCACCTAATGCATCAAGTAAGTGAGAAAGATTTAAAAGGAACAAGGGGGTGGCAAATGCACCGGGGCTTGCCTTGTTTTACTAGTGAATCAGGCTCGGTCTCGCAGATATCAAAATAAAAGCAGTTGCCTACCTGATGTTCCTCAGGTGGTGGTGGTGAAGTCTTCTCTTCTTCTACTTCTTCATTTTCTAAATATAACCATATATAATAATGAATGCCCATGTAATGCTCATGAGAGTGCAAAGGCAATATAAGTTTATTATCTAAAGTCTTGAATATAATTTTCCTTCATGGATCTCCGAGAACTTAGGGTTTTCGGAGTCAATAGTGAAGTTCACAAGGCAGGGGGTAGGGTTTTGGGTTCTAAGTATCAAACATGGCCCAAATCATACCAAACTTTACCCAAGGCTTCTAAATATTATTTAAAATTTATCCTAAAATTTTAGTGAATTTTGGATTTACTATTTATTTTCTAAAAATCTAGAAGCATAGTCTTAGGCTATTTTAAATATTCTATAATTTCCCTTTTAGACTAAAAATCATAAAACTATTTTTATTAAATTTTATAGGAAATTAGAAACCTAGCAAAATTGGTTTGGTATTTTTAGGATTTTTCTACAATTTTCTAGAATTGTTTTAGCACTGGCAGAAAAAGAAAAAGAAAAAAACTATGAATAGTATTGGACCTCATTCAGCCCAGTCGGCCCAGTCTGCACAGGAACAGGGACGCGCCCACGCGCGCGCACGCCCGTGCTGGCAATTTGCACAAAGGCCCTTGCTGTTTTGAATATCTATTAAGAATCCCTAGTTACTATTTACTCTCTCTCTCTGACAATCACACAGAGGTTCCTTGACCTTTGTTTCTTCTCCAAATAGATCCCTGGCCACGACGCGCTCGCCGTCGATCACCGACGCGACATGTACTGGCTATGGCCGGCGACGGCTGCCTAGTCTAGCTACAGGGGAGGCATAACCGACCAAGGGTGACCTAGGAACACTCGTCAATTTGGCTTGAACACTTTGAGAACGATCTGCCCACGTGCACAGCGGAAACCGTGACGTCGAGCTCGTATTCCCGTTCAATCGTGGCCGAATTGACCAAACGGTTGCCACGATGAGCTTCCTGGGCGTACCGAGCTGCTAAAACGACACTCGAGAGGCGTAGAGCCTTACCAAAGTGGGCTGGCCACGGAAGAGCTATCCACGGCGGCGCAGAGATCCGAGTTGGGGGAAAACGGTACTGTGACGGCTCTGGGTGAAATTGGGGGTGAAGATTGGGGCTATACGGACGTAAGGAACTATAGTTTCACCCGCACACTCGATTTGAGAGGAGGGGCGGAGGCAGTGTGAATTTGGACTTTGATCAACTCACTGGGCGGAGGTGTGCATACCCCACCGTGGATCATGGTGCTATTTATAGCCACGGCGGTCCGGCTAGCTATCCACGACCACGGATAACTTCGTTAGCGCATGCTTACCACGTAGGGAAGAGGCACAGTGAGGGAGGAGCAAGGTACAGATGACACCGCGGCGGATTCGACTGAGTCACGGTGGCCGCCGGTGAATAACTCCGGCCAAGCCCGGCTGGACTCATGAGATGGTGCCACGTTCGATGATATCCTTCCCCGGATCGATTCTCATCACTGGATCGCGTGAGCCCATCCGATTCAACAGTGGCCCTGATCTTATCGCGTTCATCAGATATTTGTCAGGGTTTGATCTTCAGTGTTCTTCTGAACTGACCACCTTCCATCCTCTATAACTCCTAATTCTTGTTAAAAACAGAGCAACCTCCCTTAATAAAATTTGTTCACTAAATATCAGTCTACAAACTTACTATAGGATTATTGGGTCAAAACGGAATGAATTCAAAGATATGGCATGCTCAAATTGGTCCCATATCTCTGTGACCATTTCTGTCTTCAGATTCAGTTTCAGCTATTTGATACAAGTTTGACAGAGCAACTTTGGGCTTGCTTTTCTCCAATTTTTGTGTAACAACCAAAGAGGATGTCTGTATCAAAGTTATTCCCCTATGATAGATCTACAAAATTGATGTGGTGACCTAGGGCAAAATCCTTTTTGTTTGGAAGTTACAAGGCCCCAAAGATGAACCCATTACACTGAAATTCAAACTTAACTAAAAGAGTTTAAGTGTGGCTCTTTTGCAAATAAGTCCAAATCTCAAGGTTTGGGTTGCAAATCTTCATAATTGTGAACCATATAACTTAAGACACCTTATTATCATGGTTTTTGCATTTTAGTCCAAAAGTGCACTAATTTTGCACTTAGCCCCCTAGGGTTTAGGTTTAATGCTTTCCAGGGTCTTTTTTTAGGGTTTTTGACACTTCTAGGGTTTGGATATCCCATAAGTCTATTCAAGGTGACACTTTATGATCATCTCTAATAAGTTTTGAAGTTTTCTTTTGTTTAAGCCTTGTTTGGTCTATTACACCCAATCTAGGGTTAAGTTCCCTACTCTAGGGTTTTATTTGCAAAAGGTCATATCAATACAACTTGTTTGAATTCTTTTTTTTGCCTAGTGAATGCACTCTAGGTATGACAAACACATGATATGCTATGCTTATGATGTTATGCTCAAGTTTTAGTAACAGTAACACCAGGGTTGTTACATCCTTCCCCCCATAAAAGAATCTCGTCCCGAGATTAAAAGTTCTAGGGTAGGTAATAGAAAAGGAAATGCTTCACTATTTTATTTCCTTATTCTTGGTACAAGGCAGGGGTGGTTTGGGGCTCACTCCTTTATTACAACAATTTTATACACTTTACAAATTACATGAGGCTAAAAAGCCTGGGAAATTCCTTTCTAAAAAGTCTCAAGTTTCCCATGTAGCCTCATCTTCTGAATGTTGGTTCCACTATATCTTGTAAAACTTGAGAGTTCTTCTCTGGGTAATTCTGTCCTTTTTATCCAAGACTTGAATGGGATGCTTCGAATATGTTAAGTCTGGTTCTAGGACAACATCCATCACTTCAATGGTTCGATCGGGAACCCGAAGACACTTCTTCAATTGCGACACGTGGAATACATTATGTACAATAGACAAGGTTTCGGGTAGCTGAAGTCGGTATGCCACTGGCCCACATTGTTCAAGAACAAGGAAAGGACCAATGTATCGAGGTGCGAGCTTACCCTTTACCCCGAAACGTGTTACCCCCTTCATTGGTGAAACTTTCAGGTAGACATGATCTCCCACCAGAAAGTACAAGGGCATTCGTCATTTGTCTGTGTAATTCTTCTGTCGAGCTTGAGCTTTCTTCAAATTATGAATTATTCGCTGAACTTTTTCTTCGGTCTCTTTTACCATATCTGGCCTGAAGAAACTCCTTTCACCAGGTTCAGACCAGTTTAACGGAGTGCGACACCGTCGGCCATACAAAGCTTTGAAGGGTGCCATCTTGATACTTTCTTGATAGCTATTATTGTATGAGAACTCCGCCAATGGTAAACAATCATCCCATTTCTGTGGGAATTCCAAAGCACAAGCCCGTAGCATGTCTTCAAGTATTTGGTTTACCCTCTCAGTTTGCCCACTTGTTTGAGGATGATAGGCCGAACTATGGAGCAATTTAGTACCCAAGGATTTGTGAAGCTCTTCCCAAAATTTGGATACGAATTGAGGTCCACGATCCGACACTATGGTCTTTGGAACACCGTGCAAACTGAGAATACGAGCAATGTACAGTTCTGCATATGCAATTACTGGATATTTTACTTTGACTAGAAGGAAGTGGGCGATCTTTGTGAGTCGGTCAATGATAACCCAAATGGAGTCAAAGCCTTTTGCTGTTCTGGGTAATCCCACAATAAAGTCCATGCTAATATTGTCGGGGACCATAATTAGGGGTACCCTCAAGACTCCTAATTCTCAGCTGGTAACCCCCATCAGCATAAAGCTGCTAAGGCCTGATGGGTGCGATTAAGTCAGGGATCAGTCCATTCGAGCGACTCGATCACGCCTCGCCCGAGCCTAGCCTCGGACAAGGGCAGCCGACCCCGGAGGATTTCCGTCTCGCCCGAGGCCCCCCTCCAATGGCGGACATGTTTCCGGCTCGCCCGAGGCCTTGCCTTCGCTAAGAAGCAACCCTGACTAAATCGCCGCACCGACCGACCAAGTCGCAGGAGCATTTAATGCAAAGGTGACCTGACACCTCTGTCCTGACGCGCGCCCCCCGGTAGAGCCGAAGTGACCGCCGTCACTTCACCGCTCCACTGACCGGCCTGACAGAAGGACAGCGCCGCCTGCGCCACTCCGACCGCATTGCCGCTTGGCAGAGTGAGACTGACAGGCAGTCAGGCCCTGCCAAAGGCACCATAGGAAGCTCCGCCCGACCCAGGGCTTGGACTCGGGCTAATCCCCGGAAGACGGCGAACTCCGCTCCGCCCGACCTAGGGCTCGGACTCGGGCTAAGCCCCAGAAGACGGCGAACTCCGCTCCGCCCGACCCAGGGCTCGGACTCGGGCTAAGTCCCGGAAGACGGCGAACTCCGCTCTGCCCGACCCAGGGCTCGGACTCGGGCTAAGTCCCGGAAGACGGCGAACTCCGCTCTGCCCGACCCAGGGCTCGGACTCGGGCTAAGTCCCGGAAGACGGCGAACTCCGCTCCGCCCGACCCAGGGCTCGGACTCGGGCTAAGTCCCGGAAGATGACGAACTCCGCTTCGCCCGACCCAGGGCTCGGACTCGGGCTCAGCCCCAGAAGACGACGAACTCCGCTCCGCCCAACCCCAGGGCTCGAACTCCGCCCTGGCCTCTGCCGAACGACCTCCGCCTCGCCCGACCCAGGGGCTCGGACTCGGCCTCGGCCATGGAAGACAGACTCGACCTCGGCTTCGGAGGAGCCTCCACGTCGCCCAACCTAGGGCGCAGGCCAGCCACGTCAACAGGAAGCGCCATCATCACCCTACCCTGAGCTGACTCGGGCCGCAGAGAACAAGACCGGTGTCCCATCTGGCTAGCTCCGCCGGATAGGCAATGATGGCGCCCCGCATGCTCTGTGACGACGACGGCTCTCAGCTCTCTTACGGAAGCAGGAGGACGTCAGCAAGGACTCAACCGCCCCGACAGCTGTCCCTTCGCCAGGCTCCGTCGCTCCTCGGACGGCCACGACATCACACCAGCTGGGTGCCAAAATCTCTCCGGTTGCCACATCGGCATGTACTTAGGGCGCTAGCTCTCCCCCGATAGACACGTAGCACTCTGCTACACCCCCATTGTACACCTGGATCCTCTCCTTACGCCTATAAAAGGAAGGACCAGGGCCCTCTTAGAGAAGGTTGGCCGCGCGGGGACGAGGACGGGACAGGCGCTCTCTTGGGACCGCTCGCTTCCCTCTCCCACGTGGACGCTTGTAACCCCCTACTGCAAGCGCACCCGACCTGGGCGCGGGACGAACACGAAGGCCGCGGGATTTCCACCTCTCTCACGCCCATTTCCGGCCACCTCACTTCCCCCCTTTGCGCTCGGCCTCGCGTCGACCCATCTGGGCTGGGGCACGCGGCGACATTCACTCGTCGGCTTAGGGACCCCCCGGTCTCGAAACGCCGACAGTTGGCGCGCCAGGTAGGGGCCTGCTGCGTGTTGACGAACAGCTTCCCGTCAAGCTCCAGATGGGAAGTCTCCAGCAACCTCTCCAACCCGGGACGGTGCTCCGTTTCGGGAGTCTTGAGTTCATGTCCTTCGACGGCAGCTACGACATGATACTCCTTCCACCGCCGCGCGACAACGACGATGGCGGCCGACAGCCCGCCCGCCGGTGGCGGAATCGACGACATCTTCCCCGCGTGGTGGAAGAACAACATTCGAGCTCGCCCCGTCCTCTCCCCCGACAACGGAGGAGGAGGCGGGGCAACCAAGGCCAAGCGGGAGGCCGCGCCTCGTCGGCTGTCGAGCGAGTCGACGTCCCCAGCGCTCCAACGGGGGGCGCGTCGGGCGTCGACCTCGCGTTTGAGACGAAGGTGAGCGCCGTCTCCCCGCGACACGCCAATCCCGAGCAAGTGGACGACGCCAGTGCGCTCGCGGAGAGCCTGCAGGACGCGCCCTCGTACCTGAGACGACGGTGCAATCAGCCCCCGACATGACTATGTCGCTGCTCGTCGACCGAAAGGTACCGACCGATTCCCATCCTACGTCATTTAGATTCAGCCTCAACCCGCCTAGCGACCTTGCTTTGGCGGGCGCTCTCGTAGAGGCGAGGTCAAACCCTCTGGGGTTTCGTATGCGGTCGCCTTGGGACCGGCTGACGGACGTCTCGACCTACGGGCCCTCTGGGTCTGAGGAAGATGACGACCCCAACATCCGTTGGGATTTCTCTGGATTTGGCAACCCTAGTGCCATGCGGGATTTCATGACCGCATGTGACTACTGCCTCTCCGACTGTTCCGACGGTAGCCGCAGCCTCGACGACGAGGACTGCGGCCCAAGCCGCGAATGTTTCCACGTCGATCTAGGGGGTCCCTCCGAAGGCAATCATCTCGGCGTGCCGGAGGACGGTGATCTCCCTAGGCCGGTGCCCCGCGCTGACATCCCGCGGGAGCTAGCTGTGGTCCCCGTTCCGGCGGGGGGTCACGACCCACAGCTCGAGCAAGTCCGCGGGGCGCAGGCCAGGCTCGACGAGGGAGCAGGAGCGCTTGAGCCGATCCGCCGGGACGTCGGGCAGGCATGGGCGGGCCAACCCCTGGCCAGAGAAATACGTCACCTGCCCCAGGGTCTCCCGCTCCGCGTCGCCAACGACGTCAGGGTCAGGCCGCCACCCGCATCCAGCGGGGTCGGTCAGAACCTTGCTGCAGCAGCGATGCTTCTCCGCGCAATGCCGGAGCCATCAACCACCGAGGGTCGGCGAATCCAAGGAGAGCTCAAGAATCTCCTGGAAGGCGCTGCGGTCCGACGGGCCGAGAGCTCTGCCTCCCGAAGGCAAGGATACCCCTCGGAACCTCATGCCGCGACTTCCCGATTCATGCGGGAAGCCTCGGTCTACACCGGGCGCACGCGCAACACCGCGCCTGCGGCCCCGGGCCACCTCGGCAACGAGCACCATCACCGCGACCGTCGGGCCCACCTCGACGAGAGGGTGCGCCGAGGCTATCACCCCAGGCGTGGGGGACGCTACGACAGCGGGGAGGATCGGAGTCCCTCGCCCGAACCACCCGGTCCGCAGGCCTTCAGCCGGGCCATCCGGCGGGCACCGTTCCCGACCCGGTTCCGACCCCCGACTACTATCACAAAGTACTCGGGGGAAACGAGACCGGAATTGTGGCTCGCGGACTACCGCCTGGCCTGCCAGCTGGGTGGAACGGACGACGACAACCTCAACATCCGCAACCTCCCCCTGTTCCTCTCCGACACCGCTCGCGCCTGGTTGGAGCACCTACCTCCGGGGTAGATCTCCAACTGGGATGACCTGGTTCAGGCCTTCGCCGGCAATTTCCAGGGCACATATGTGCGCCCCGGGAATTCCTGGGACCTCCGAAGCTGCCGACAGCAGCCGGGAGAGTCTCTCCGGGACTACATCCGGCGATTCTCGAAGCAGCGCACCGAGCTGCCCAACATCACCGACTCGGATGTCATCGGCGCGTTCCTTGCCGGCACCACCTGCCGCGACCTGGTGAGCAAGTTGGGTCGCAAGACCCCCACCAGGGCGAGCGAGCTGATGGACATCGCCACCAAGTTCGCCTCTGGCCAGGAGGCGGTCGAGGCTATCTTCCGAAAGGACAAGCAGCCCCAGGGCCGCCCACCGGAAGATGCACCCGAGGCGTCTACTCAGCACGGCGCCAAGAAGAAAGGCAAGAAGAAGTCGCAAGCGAAACGCGACGCCGCCGACGCGGACCTTGTCGCCGCCGCCGAGCACAAGAACCCTCGGAAGCCCCCCGGAGGTGCCAACCTCTTCGACAAGATGCTCAAGGAGCCGTGCCCCTATCATCAGGGGCCCGTCAAGCACACCCTTGAGGAGTGCGTCATGCTTCGGCGCCACTTCCACAGGGCCGGGCCTCCCGCGGAGGGTGGCAAGGCCCGCGACGACGACAAGAAGGAAGATTACCAAGCAGGAGAGTTCCCCGAGGTCCGCGACTGCTTCATGATCTACGGAGGGCATGCGGCGAATGCCTCAGCTCGGCATCGCAAGCAAGAGCGCCGGGAGGTCTGCTCGGTGAAGGTGGCGGCGCCAGTCTACCTAGACTGGTCCGACAAGCCCATCACCTTCGACCAAGCTGATCACCCCGACCACGTGCCGAGCCCGGGGAAATACCCGCTCGTCGTCGACCCCGTCATCGGTGACGTCAGGCTCACCAAGGTCCTTATGGATGGGGGCAGCAGCCTCAACATCATCTACGCCGAGACCCTCAGGCTCCTGCGCGTCGATCTGTCCTCCGTCCGAGCAGGCGCTGCGCCCTTCCACGGGATCATTCCCGGGAAGCGCGTCCAGCCCCTCGGACGACTCGACCTTCCCGTCTGCTTCGGAACGCCCTCCAACTTCCGAAGGGAGACCCTGACGTTCGAGGTGGTCGGGTTCCGAGGAACCTACCACGCGGTACTGGGGAGGCCATGCTACGCGAAGTTCATGGCCGTCCCCAACTACACCTACCTGAAGCTCAAGATGCCGGGCCCCAACGGGGTCATCACCGTCGGCCCCACGTACAGACATGCGTTCGAATGCGACGTGGAGTGCGTGGAGTACGCCGAGGCCATCGCCGAATCCGAGGCCCTCATCGCCGACCTGGAAAGCCTCTCCAAAGAGGTGCCAGACGTGAAGCGTCATGCAGGCAACTTCGAGCCAGTGGAGACGGTTAAGGCCGTCCCCCTCGACCCCAGCGGCAACGCCTCCAAGCAGATCCGGATCGGTTCCGGGCTCGACCCCGAATAGGAAACAGTGCTCGTCGACTTTCTCCGCGCGAATGCCGACGTCTTCGCGTGGAGTCCCTCGGACATGCCCGGCATACCGAGGGATGTCGCCGAGCACTCACTGGATATTCGGGCCGGAGCCCGACCCGTCAAGCGGCCTCTGCGCCGATTCGATGAGGAGAAGCGCAGAGCGATAGGCGAGGAGATCCACAAGCTAATGGCAGCCGGGTTCATCAAAGAGGTATTCCATCCCGAATGGCTTGCCAACCCTGTGCTTATGAGAAAGAAAGGGGGGAAATGGCGGATGTGTGTAGACTACACTGGTCTCAACAAAGCATGTCCGAAGGTTCCCTACCCTCTGCCTCGCATCGATCAAATCGTGGATTCCACTGCTGAGTGCGAAGCCCTGTCTTTCCTCGACGCCTACTCAGGGTATCACCAAATCAGGATGAAAGAGTCCGACCAGCTCACGACTTCTTTCATCACGCCCTTCGGCATGTACTACTATGTCACCATGCCGTTCGGTTTGAGGAATGCGGGCGTGACGTACCAGCGGCGCATGAACCATGTGTTCGGCGAACACATCGGTCGCACGGTCGAAGCCTACGTCGATGACATCGTAGTCAAGACGAGGAAAGCTTCCGACCTCCTCTCCAACCTTGAAGTGACATTCCGATGTCTCAAGGCAAAAGGCGTCAAGCTCAATCCCGAGAAGTGTGTCTTCGGGGTGCCCCGGGGCATGCTCTTGGCGTTCATCGTCTCCGAGCGGGGCATCAAAGCCAACCCGGAGAAGATCGCAGCCATCACCAGCATGGGTCCCATCAAGGACTTAAAGGGCATACAGAGAGTCATGGGATGTCTCGCGGCTCTGAGCCGCTTCATCTCACGCCTCGGCGAAAGAGGCCTGCCTCTGTACCGCCTCTTAAGGAAGGCCGAGCGCTTCACTTGGACCCCTGAGGCCGAGGAAGCTCTCGGGAACCTGAAGGCGCTCCTCACAAAGGTGCCTATCTTGGTGCCCCCAGCTGACGGAGAAACCCTCTTGGTCTACGTCGCCGCCACCACCCAGGTGGTTAGCGCCGCGATTGTGGTCGAGAGGCAAGAAGAGGGGCATGCATTGCCCGTTCAGAGGCCAGTTTACTTCGTCAGCGAGGTACTGTCCAAAACCAAGATCCGCTACCCACAAGTTCAGAAGCTGCTATATGCAGTGATCCTGACGCGGCGGAAGTTGCGACACTACTTCGAGTCTCATCCGGTAACTGTGGTGTCATCCTTCCCCCTGGGGGAGCTCATCCAGTGCCGAGAGGCCTCAGGCAGGATTGCAAAGTGGGCAGTGGAAATCATGGGCGAGACAATCTCGTTCGCCCCTCGGAAGGCCATCAAGTCCCAGGTCTTGGCGGACTTCGTAGCCGAATGGGTCGACACCCAGCTACCGACGGCTCCGATCCAACCAGAGCTCTAGACCATGTTTTTCGACGGGTCGCTGATGAAGGCGGGAGCCGGCGCGGGCCTACTCTTCATCTCACCCCTCGGGAAACACCTACGCTATGTGCTACGCCTCCATTTCCCGGCGTCCAACAATGTGGCTGAGTACGAGGCTCTGGTCAACGGGTTGCGGATCGCCATCGAGCTAGGGGTCAGACGCCTCGACGCTCGCGGTGACTCGCGGCTCATCATCGACCAAGTCATGAAGAACTCCCACTGCCGCGACCCAAAGATGGAGGCCTACTGCGATGAGGTTCGGCGCCTGGAAGACAAGTTCTACGGGCTCGAGCTTAACCACATCGCTCGGCGCTACAACGAGACTGCGGACGAGCTGGCAAAAATCGCCTCGGGGCGAACAACGGTTCCCCCGGACGTCTTCTCCTGGGATCTGCATCAACCCTCCGTCAAGATCGACGACGCGCCCGAGCCTGAGGCGCCCTCGGTCCAGCCCGAGGTGCCCTCGGCACAGCCGGAGGCACCCTCAGCTCGGCCCGAGGCGGCCTCGGTTCAACCCGAGGTACCCTCGGCCTCCGAGGGTGAGGCACTGCGCATCGAGGAGAAGCGGAGCGGGGCCACGCCTGATCGAAATTGGCAGACCCCGTACCTGCAATATCTCCGCCAAGGAGAGCTACCCCTCGACCGAGCCGAGGCTCGGCGGGTAGCGCGACGCGCCAAGTCGTTCGTCTTGCTGGGCGATGAGAAGGAGCTCTACCACCACAGCCCCTCGGGCATCCTCCAGCGATGCATCTCCATCGCCGAAGGTCAGGAACTCCTGCAAGAGATACACTCGGGGGCTTGCGGCCATCACGCAGCGCCTCGAGCCCTTGTCGGGAATGCTTTCCGGCAAGGCTTCTACTGGCCAACGGCGGTGGCTGATGCCACTAGAATTGTCCGCACCTGCGAAGGGTGTCAATTCTATGCGAAGCAGACCCACCTGCCCGCTCAGGCTCTGCAGACGATACCTATCACCTGGCCCTTTGCTGTGTGGGGTCTGGACCTCGTCGGCCCCTTGCAGAAGGCGCCCGGGGGCTACACGCACCTGCTGGTCGCCATCGACAAGTTCTCCAAGTGGGTTGAGGTCCGACCCCTGAACAGCATCAGGTCCGAGTAGGCGGTGACGTTCTTCACCAACATCATCCATCGCTTCGGGGTCCTGAACTCCATCATCACCGACAATGGTACCCAGTTCACCAGCAAAAAATTCTTGGACTTCTGCGAGGATCACCACATCCGGGTGGACTGGGCCGCCGTGGCTCATCCCATGTCGAATGGGCAAGTAGAGCGTGCCAACGGCATGATTCTACAAGGGCTCAAGCCTCGGATCTACAACGACCTCAACATGTTCGGCAAGCGATGGATGAAGGAACTCCCCTCGGTGGTCTGGAGCCTGAGGACAACGCCGAGCCGGGCCACGGGTTTCACGCCGTTCTTTCTGGTCTACAGGGCCGAGGCCGTCTTGCCCACTGACCTGGAGTACGGCTCCCCGAGGACGAGGGCCTACAGCGATCAAAGCAACCAAGCTAGCCGAGAAGACTCGCTGGACCAGCTGGAAGAGGCTCGGGACAAGGCCTTGCTACACTCGGCGCGGTACCAGCAGTCCCTGCGACGCTACCACGCCCGAGGTGTCCGACCCCGAGACCTCCAGGTGGGCGACCTGGTGCTCCGGCTGCGGCAAGACGCCTGAGGGAGGCACAAGCTCACGCCCCCCTGGGAGGGGCCATTCGTCATCGCCAAAGTTCTGAAGCCCGGAACGTACAAGCTAGCCAACAGTCAAGGCGAGGTCTACGGCAACGCTTGGAACATCCAACAGCTACGTCGCTTCTACCCTTAAGATGTTTTCAAGTTGTTCATATACCTCGCACCCACGCAAAGTTTAGTCATCAAGGAAGGGTCGGCCTCGCCTCGGCAAAGCCCGACCCTCCCTCGGGGGCTAAAAGGGGGGGGACCCCCTCTGCGTTGAAATTTTCCTCGAAAAAAGATCTCTTCTGCCAGAATATCTTTCGTGCTTTCTGACTATTTCGAAAAGTGGACCCTGAAAACGACGGAGTACACGTAAGCAGCCAAGGCTGACCGAGCCGAGGGACTCCTACGCCTCCGGGATACGGATACCTCACTCATCACCTTCTGCGATAAGTAACTCGCGTTCGGATAAAGTGATTCCGTGGACCGAACAAGTCTTCACGTTCGGAAGCTCTTCTGCCGAAGCGATCCTTCGAGCCTTCTCGACTGAGTCGGTGACAGGGCCTCATGGACGGGTGAAAGTGCGCGTAAGCGGCAAGGCCGACCGAGCCGAGGGACTCCCACACCTCCGGGATACGGATACCTCACTCATCACCTTCCGCGAGAAGCAACTTTCGCTCGCACAAACATCCCTGTTACCGACAAAAAAGTCCAGATACTCGAAACAAGAGGAAAGGAGACGCAGCTTTACAACACAGCGAGGGTGTGTAAATTCTGGCCTCGGCGGCCACAGAAGGCACACGCTACAAGACACTCTGATCCTGCAGGCTCGGGTCTTGACGCTGGAAGGGGGCAGTAGCACCCTCGGCATCGACGACACCTTCAGCAAGGTCCGACCTAGCCTCGGACGGCGATGCGGTCCAGGGATCCCCACTCTGGATGACGACGTCATCGTCACGCCCGGACAATCGCTGCCAGGGACTTCTCCAGGAATCCGGCCCGAGCAGGCGGCTCGGCCGGGTACCCCTGGGGCCTCGGCCAACCATCTCCCAAGGGTGCCAGCCCGACCCGAGGCCTCGGCTGATCAACTCCGGCGTCGGTCCCGCAAACGGACAACCCGGCTTGGCTCCGGCCGACCAGGTTTCATTTTCGAGCCAACTCTGCCTCTGTTCATGCTGATATCGCTACCCCTGGCCTCGGCTCGTCGGAGAGCGGCCAGGGGGCCCTTTAACTAAGCTAGAGGAGCCTCAGACAACAAGGCCGACCGAGCCGAGGGACTCCTACGCCTCCGGGATACGGATACCTCACTCATTACCTTGACACAGGGCAACTCATGCTTGGTGAAGCGGTTCAGATAATCAACAGGCGAGTCTTAATGCTCGAAAATGAGGAAAAAACATGGCTCCGTGCCAAAATTACATACATGTTTAGGCCTCGACAGCCGTAATGAACAAAAACACTGGCATTCGAAGTGCCATTACAAACGGAACTCCGGTTCCCCCTCCGCAGGTACGAACAACCCCACTCCATGGGGGAGGGCCTGCGGAACAACAGAAGACTGACGAGCGGCTCGCGGCCGCCCGTTCTGACTACGACGACGACCCCCGCTCCGGGTGGCCGAACTACAGCAGCGCAGGCCTCAGGGTAGGCACTGCCGCAATCTTGCCCTCGCCCACGCCGACGCTCGAGGGGCGAGGACAAGTACAAAGAGCCGGAGGCCCGAGGCGCGGATGGTGGCGGTGATCCCGTCGGCGACGGGGACTTCTCGAACCGCCTCCGCCTCGGCACCGACGGCAGGGGCCATCAGCCCTCCGGCAGATCCCCACTCAAATCCTCCCAGACGAGTGGGGGACCGGCCTCCGCGTGAAGATGCCACGCCGGTGCAAAGGCAGGATCGCCCCAGAACACGAACGCCGCCCTAGCAGCGCGCGGCATCTAGGGTGGTCCTCCCGTGCACACGGCGCGGCAGCCGCCCTCCGGCAGAAGGGGCCGCCGGGAGCCAAGCCGACGAACCCGACACGCTGGAGGTGACGACGCCTGCCGTCGACCAGCCCCGCGTTGTCGAAGTCTGGGCCGCCCGCAGGGCCAGTGAGCGCCCTCTCCCTCGAATGTCGCGGGAGAGGATGACCCACGAACCCGCGCGGGAGGTAGAGCGCCGGCTCAGCCCGGCACCCACCCCAGCGAGGATGATGAACATCCTTGAAGCTGAGGGTGGGACCAAGATCGCAGCCCGGCTTGCTCCTCCCCACCCAGGAGTTGGTGGTCACCGTCTCGGGTGACCGCCGGCGAGGGGGTACAGCCGGGCTGGCTAATGAAAATCCTTGAAGCCGAACGATGGCTGAAAGGTACCAACTCCTACGGAGTTGCGTTCCTCCAACGATGAGGTGAAAAGACGGCGGGTATCCCCCATCCGGGGGCTTGGAAGGTAGAAAGACGCGATGCATAAGGGAGCGAGAAGACATGGTCGCCTTCCGAAGGGGGTCACCCTCCTTTTAAAGGCAACTCTCCCTACTTGCGCCCCCAACCGTCACGGGCTGAGTCTTCTCCAACACGCTCCAAGGCCCTCCCCTGCGGCGCGGGGGCTGGGTCCCGCATGTCAAGCAAACCGGCTCAGAGCAGAAGAAGCCAAACCGCCGCGCGTGGTGCACACAACCACCCAGCGGTTACAAGTGACCCTCCACTTTTGCCCGGACCAACGGGCGAAAGAGGTGGGCAGCCATGCAGGCGGCATGCAACCGCGCCAAGTGGACGCGCTCCTCCGACTCCCGACACGCCAGCATGGAGGCCCAGGCCCACGCGTCGCGCTACCGGCGCGCCGGATGCCGCATGCAAGCAACTGCACCGCCACTTGCGCCACCACCGCGCCTCCTCGATTGCGGAATCAATACCGCGACTCGAGGCGACCAGGCGCACGACCCAGCAGCGCCAGCCTGACGCGGCGGTCAATGCGGCCAAAAGTGGGCCGACAGTGATGACGGTGGCAGGCGGGCGGGAGCAGCGGTCACGTCGTCAGCCAAGCTCACGTCCCATCCGGGGGCAGCTAGAGAACCCCCTCTCACGGCGTGAAGACAATGCGCCCGTGATCCGTTCCTCGAACGGCTCGCGCATGCGCAACGGCCGCCCTGCCAACAACTCGCCCCGTCGCACTAACTCCGCGGAGGGATAGGCGGCGCTTCTGGTAGGAGAAGCGGGCGACGCTTCGCCTTCGCCGTAAAAACCGCGCCAAAAAAGGTACACCACGTCGTTCGATTTCGTATCCCTTTTCCTTTTTTCCTCTTTCTCTATCTCTTGCAACAGGGACCGGGAAAGGGGGATACCCCGAAAAGGATCCTTCCCCGTGAAGGAACCAGGCTCCGAGCCTCCTTACTGATCAAAGGTTCGAAGGCTGGCCCCCCGAAGGGTTTCAACAGCTGCCTCAGATCGCGTGGGCCCTACACCCACTACTGGTCAGAGGTTCGAAGGCCGGCCCCCCGAAGGGTTCCACGGCCGCCTCAGGCTACTCGGGCTCCGCGCCCATTACTGATCAGGGGTTCGAAGGCTGGCCCCCGAAGGGTTCACAGTCGCCTCAGACGCTGAGTGAGGGATGACCAGGGGTACGTTCGATACATAACCAAGGCTCGGGCTGCGCTCCCGAGGTACCCTAGGACATTTCCGAGACCAGCGGGAGCGATCTTGTAACGGAATCCCATCAGAGGGAGGCATCGAGCCCTCGGACCCCGTCGCCAGGGGACCGGGTCCGGCAGATCACCCGCAGGTACTTTTGGGCGTGCCTCTGGGCCCCTAGCCGACCCCTAACGAACGGGGCACGGACGTCCACTCGGATTACCCGCTTGCAGCTCACCGGAGACACCATGTTCGGCGCCCATCGAGGGTAACATGGCGCTTTCCCCCCCCCCTCCTCCTTGCGGAAAGGCGACGCAGGGGCGTATGTAAAAAAGCCGAGTTTGTCCCTGATCGCCCTCTCGCCCTGTGCGGAGGCTCGGGGCTGCTCTCGCAAACCCGGCTCCGGCCGAACCGTTGACAGCGTCAACATACCAGCCCGAGAGCTTGGGCCCCGACCGTACACCCGGGCTACAGCCAGTTCGCATGAGGGAACAACCAGACCGGCCGAAGCATTACGCGAGGCATTAAGACCTCGAAGGAGTGAAACCACTCCTCCGAGGCCTCGGGGGCTACACCCGACGGGTGCGCTCGCGCGCACCCACCGGATCAAAATGCAACCGAGAAAGGCTGGTCCCCTTGCAAAAAAGTGCGACGAAAGCCTCCAAGCGAGTGCTAACACTCCCTTCGAGGCTCGGGGGCTACTGTCGGGGACCATAATTAGGGGTACCCTCAAGACAACTAATTCTCAGCTGGTAACCCCCATCAGCATAAAGCTGCTAAGGCCTGATGGGTGCGATTAAGTCAGGGATCAGTCCATTCGAGCGACTCGATCACGCCTCGCCCGAGCCTAGCCTCGGACAAGGGCAGCCGACCCCGAAGGATTTCCGTCTCGCCCGAGGCCCCCCTCCAACGGCGGACATGTTTCCGGCTCGCCCGAGGCCTTGCCTTCGCTAAGAAGCAACCCTGACTAAATCGCCGCACCGACCGACCAAGTCACAGGAGCATTTAATGCAAAGGTGACCTGACACCTCTGTCCTGACGCGCGCCCCCCGGCAGAGCCGAAGTGACCGCCGTCACTTCACCGCTCCACTGACCGGCCTGACAGAAGGACAGCGCCGCCTGCGCCACTCCGACCGCAGTGCCGCTTGGCAGAGTGAGACTGACAGGCAGTCAGGCCCTGCCAAAGGCACCATAGGAAGCTCCGCTCGACCCAGGGCTTGGACTCGGGCTAAGCCCCGGAAGACGGCGAACTCCGCTCCGCCCGACCCAGGGCTCGGACTCGGGCTAAGCCCCAGAAGACGGCAAACTCCGCTCCGCCTGAGCCAGGGCTCGGACTCGGGCTAAGTCCCGGAAGACGGAGAACTCCGCTCCGCCCGACCCAGGGCTCGGACTTGGGCTAAGTCCCGGAAGACGGCGAACTCCGCTCCGCCCGACCCAGGGCTCGGACTCGGGCTAAGTCCCGGAAGACGGCGAACTCCGCTCCGCCCGACCCAGGGCTCGGACTCGGGCTATGTCCCGGAAGACGGCGAACTCCGCTCCGCCCGACCCAGGTCTCGGACTCGGGCTAAGTCCCGGAAGACGACGAACTCCGCTTCGCCCGACCCAGGGCTGAGACTCGGGCTCAGCCCCAGAAGACGACGAACTCCGCTCCGCCCGACCCCAGGGCTCGGACTCCGCCCTGGCCTCTGCCGAACGACCTCCGCCTCGCCCGACCCAGGGGCTCGGACTCAGCCTCGGCCATGGAAGACAGACTCGACCTCGGCTTCGGAGGAGCCTCCACGTCGCCCAACCTAGGGCGCAGGCCAGCCACGTCAACAGGAAGCGCCATCATCACCCTACCCCGAGCTGACTCGGGCCGCAGAGAACAAGACCGGTGTCCCATTTGGCTAGCTCCGCCGGATAGGCAATGATGGCGCCCCGCATGCTCTGTGACGATGACGGCTCTCAGCTCTCTTACGGAAGCAGGAGGACGTCAGCAAGGACTCAACCGCCCCGACAGCTGTCCCTCTGCCAGGCTCCGTCGCTCCTCCGACGGCCACGACATCACACCAGCTGGGTGCCAAAATCTCTCCGGTTGCCACATCGGCATGTACTTAGGGCGCTAGCTCTCCCCCGCTAGACACGTAGCACTCTGCTACACCCCCATTGTACACCTGGATCCTCTCCTTACGCTTATAAAAGGAAGGACCAGGGCCCTCTTAGAGAAGGTTGGCCGCGCGGGGACGAGGACGGGACAGGCGCTCTCTTGGGACCGCTCGCTTCCCTCTCCCGCGTGGACGCTTGTAACCCCCTACTGCAAGCGCACCCGACCTGGGCGCGGGACGAACACGAAGGCCGCGGGATTTCCACCTCTCTCACGCCCATTTCCGGCCACCTCACTTCCCCCCATCGCGCTCGGCCTCGCGTCGACCCATCTGGGCTGGGGCACGCGGCGACATTCACTCGTCGGCTTAGGGACCCCCCCGGTCTCGAAACGCCGACAAATATCTTCCCATTTCCATGTTGGTATTGGTAGAGATTGCAATGGACCAGCAGTCTTCATATGTATGGCTTTGACACGCCTACAAGAGTCACATTTTGCCACATAACGTGCAATCTCGATCTTCATCTTTGTCCACCAATAATGTTGTTTTAGATCCTGATACATCTTAGTGCTTTTGGGATGAATAGAATAGCGACTAAGATGTGCTTCGTCTAATATTTGTTGACAGATTTCTTCATTCTTTGGCACAACTATGCGGTTGTTGAACCATATAATACCTTGATTGTCTTTTCTAAAACATTTGACTTTTCTGGCTTCTATTTTCTCACGGATGTGCTTCATACCCTCATTATCCTTTTGAGCATCCATTATCCGTTGCAAAAGGACTGACTCAAGCTTTAGTTGATTTAAGGCTCCATGTTGGATCATTTCCAGGTTTAACTTCTCCATCTCCTGGCATATTGTAATGTCAGAAGTCTTCATCGTAAGACAGTGATAGGAAGCCTTACAGCTGAGTGCATCTGCCACTACATTGGCCTTGCCTGGGTGATAATGAATTTCCAATTCATAGTCCTTAATAAGCTCGAGCCATCGCCTTTGTCTCATGTTCAACTCTGACTGGGTGAAGATATACTTCAGGCTCTTATGATCTGTATAGATGTGACAGATATTTCCCAACAGATAATGACGCCAGATTTTTAGGGCATGAACCACTGCAGCTAACTCCAGATCATGAGTGGGATAGTGTTCCTCATGTCGGCGCAACTGCCTTGAAGCATAAGCTATTACACGGCCTTCTTGCATTAAAACACAGCTGAGACCACTGCCTGATGCGTCACAATACACATCAAAGGGCTTCTCAATATCCGGTTGAGCCAATACCAGAGCAGTGATTAATAATACTTTTAATTGTTCAAAGGCTTCATTACACTTTGAAGACCAAATAAATTTAGTATAATTCTTCAATAGACTTGTGATTGGTTTCACAAGTTTAGAAAAATCTGATATGAATCGGCGGTAATAGCCAGCTAGTCCTCAAAGGGAAATGTGCCCTTGGGCCATTTCTAAAGTGTTTTGGTGATTAAGTGTACAACACATTTTCTCTAAGTGCTAATTTGTGCCAAAGAGTGAAGAAGTGCAAATCATATTACAAGGTATGTTTCTAGACTTAGTACATTGTTTTGAGTACTAATGTATTGTGTCTAAGTGCTAGAAATAGGAGAAAATGGATTGGAGAAAAGTTGGCTGTGTACAACCAACTCTCACTCGGTCTGGGTGCACCGGACTGTCCGGTGGTGCACCGGACAGTGTCCGGTGCGCCAGGACCAGTCTCGGTGAACAGTCCGCTCTTGGGACTCGACGGCGGCGTACGATTATAATTCACCAGACTGTCCAGTGGTGCACCAGATTATCTGCTGAGTCGTCCGCGGCAAAGTCGTCGCTCTCGGGAAATGTTCAACGGCGTACGACTAAAATTCACCGGACTGTCCGGTGAGGCACCGGACTGTCCGGTGAGGCACCGGTCGACTGTGCCAACGGTCGGCCGTGCAATCCGCGCGTGACGCATGGGCGCGCCAACAGTCGGCAGGGGGCACCGAACTGTCCGGTGTGCACCGGACAGTGTCTGGTGCGCCAACTGCCGCAAATCTGCAATGGTCGGATGCGCCAGAAAAGGAAGGAGATCGCGCACCAGACAGCTACACGGACTGTTCGGTGGCACACCGGACTGTCTGGTGCGCCACCCGACAGAAGGCAAGATTTGCCTTCCAAAGTTGCCTCCAACGGCTCCTAGCTGCCTTGGGGCTATAAAAGGGACCCCTAGGTGCATGGAGGAGTCACCTAAGCATACTTTGAGCATTCTAAGTCTTCCACACTCCGTCTCCGCGCACTTGATTGACTTTGTTAGTGATTTGAGCTCCGTTCTAGTGGTGAACTTGTTGCGTTTCATTTGAGCTCAAGTCTTGGCTTGTGTGTGTGCGTATTGCTATGGATTTGTGTGTGTTGCTTCCCTCCCTTACTCTAGTGCTTTCACTTTGATCTTTGTTGTAAGGGCGAGAGACTCCAACTTGTGGAGATTCCTCGCAAACGGGAAAAGAGATAAGCAAGAACAACACCGTGGTATTCAGGTCGATCATTGGATCACTTGAAAGGGGTTGAGTGCAACCCTCGTCCATTGAGACGCCACAACGTGGAGGTAGGCAAGTGTTGTACTTGCCGAACCATGGGATAAACTCGTGTGTCTTTTGTGATTGTATTTCTGTGATACTTGTGTGATCGCAAGAGCTCGCTTCTTAGCCATACTAACACTTAACCAAGTTTTATGGCTATTTAGTTGTTGATTTTTACAGGATCACCTATTCACCCCCCCTCTAGGTGCTCTCAATTGGTATCAGAGCCGTTCTCTTCATGAAAGGGACTAATCGCCTGAAGAGATGGATCCTAAGGGAAAGGGGATGGTGGTCAATGATAAGGAGAAGGAGTCCATCTTTAACGAGCCAAGGGACGACAAGCCCACTGACTCTGGCTCGAGTCATAAGAAGAAGGACGGGAAGAAGAAGAAGAAGCGCATTAAGAAGATCGTCTACTATGACAGCGACGAGTCTTCTTCTTCCCCAAGGGACGACGACTACGACGAGAAAAAGAAATTGGTTAACTCAAACTTTTCTTTTGATTATTCTCGTATTCCATATAATTCCAATGCCCATTTGCTTTCTATTCCTCTTGGTAAACCTCCACACTTTGATGGAGAGGACTATGCTTTTTGGAGTCACAAAATGCGTAGTCATCTTTTCTCTCTCCATCCTAGTATTTGGGAGATAGTTGAGAATGGAATGCAATTTGATAGTATGGATAACCCTGTATTCATTAACAAACAAATCCATAAAAATGCACAAGCTACCACTGTTTTGTTAGCATCATTGTGCAGGGATGAATACAACAAGATGAGCGGCTTAGACAACGCCAAGCAAATATGGGACACCCTCAAGATCTCACATGAGGGGAATGACGCCACCATGATCACCAAAATGGAGTTGGTGGAAGGTGAGCTGGGAAGGTTTGCGATGATCAGGGGGAGGAGCCGACGCAAACTTACAACAGGCTCAAGACCCTGGTCAACAAGATCAGGAGCTATGGAAGCACGAGATGGACGGACCACGACGTCGCCGACTTATGCTCAGGTCATTTACTGTCATTGACCCTCATCTTGTGAACTCAATCCGTGACAATCCTAGGTACACGAAGATGACGCCCAAGGAAATACTCGGAAAGTTTGTGAGCGGGCGTATGATGATCAAGGAAGCAAGATACGTTGATGAGGCATTGAATGGCCCAATCCCATCTATGAGCCCCAACCCGTTGCACTCAAGGCAACAAGCAGCAGCAGGGAGGCGCTACCTAGCAAGGTGGCACAAGTTGAAGCTGGTGGGCTAAATGAAGATGAAATGGCCCTCATTATCAAGCGCTTCAAGACGACGCTAAAAGGACAAAAGGAGCATCCCAACAAGAGCAAAGCAAAGGGAAAGCGCTCCTGTTTTAAATGTGGTAAGACTGGTCATTTCATAGCAAATTGTCCTGACAATGCTAATGACCAGGAACAAGAAAAGAGTGGGAAGAGGGAGAAGAAGAAGGCCTACAAGAAGGCGAAGGGCGAGGCGCACCTAGGCAAAGAGTGGGATTCGGATTGCTCTTCGTCTGACTCCGACGACGAAGGACTCGTCGCCTCGGCCTTCAACAAGTCATCTCTCTTCCCCAACGAGCGCCACACCTGCCTCATGGCAAAGGAGAAAAAGGTAAGCGCTCGAGATACCCCTAAGTATACTACTTCAAGTGATGATGACTCTAGTGATGATGAAGTAGATTACACAAGTTTATTCAAAGGTTTAGATAGAACTAAAGTAGACAAAATCAATGAATTGATTGATGCTTTAAATGAAAAGAATAGACTTTTAGAAAAGCAAGAGGATCTTTTATATGAAGAGCATGATAAATTTGTAAGTGCGCAAAAGTCTCTTGCTTTAGAGGTTAAAAGGAATGAAATGCTTTCTTCTGAATTATCTACTTGTCATGAAACTGTGTCTAGCTTAAAGAGTATTAATGATGATTTAAATGCTAAGCTAAAATATTTAATAAATCTAGTTCTTGTGTAGAGCAAGTTGTGACTTGTAATAGGTGTAAGGATTTCGATGTTGATGCATGTGTTGAGCATCTTACTTCTATTACAAAACTTAATGGTGAAGTGGCAAGTCTTAATGCCCAACTTAAGACTTGCAAAAATGACTTTGATAAATTAAAGTTTACTAGGGATGCCTACACCGTTGGTAGACATCCCTCAATTAAGGATGGACTTGGCTTTCGAAAGGAAGCCAAGAACTTAACAAGCCAAAGGGCTCCCATTCCCAACAAGGAGAAAGGGAAGGCCCCTATGGCTAGTAGCAATCAAAAGAATCATGCTTCCATGTATAATGATAGAAAATTTTCTAGAAATTCTCATTATAATAGGAGTTGTAATGCTTTTGATTCTCATGCTATGATTGCTTCGAGTTCTAACTTTAATGGTAGGACTAGGAGAAACTTTGTGTCTCATGCTCCTAGGAAAGTGTGTAATAAACCTACCACTGTTTTTCATGCTTGCAACATTATATATGTACTTTCATGTAAAAATGAAAAAGTGATTGCTAGAAAGATGGGGTCCAAATGCAAGGGAGACAAGACTTGCATTTGGGTCCCAAAGGCTATTGTAACTAACCTTGTAGGACCCAACAAGAGTTGGGTACCTAGAACCCAAGCCTAATTTGCCTTGCAGGTTTATGCATCCGGGGGCTCAAGCTGGATTATTGACAGCGGATGCACAAACCATATGACGGGGGAGAAGAAGATGTTCACCTCCTACGTTAAGAACAAAGATTCCCAAGATTCGATCATATTTGGAGATGGGAATCAAGGCAAGGTTAAAGGACTAGGGAAGATAGCTATTTCATCCGAGCATTCCATATCTAATGTGTTCTTAGTTGAATCGCTCGGGTACAACTTGTTGTCCGTTAGTCAACTATGTAATATGGGCTACAATTGTTTATTTACCAATGTAGATGTGTCTGTCTTTAGAAGGAGTGATGGTTCACTAGCTTTTAAGGGTGTACTAGATGGCAAACTCTACTTAGTTGATTTTTCGAAAGAGGAGGCAGATCTAGATGCATGCTTAATTGCTAAGACTAGCATGGGCTGGTTGTGGCATCGTCGTCTAGCACATATTGGGATGAAGAACCTTCACAAACTTCTAAAGGGAGAACATGTGTTAGGTCTAGCAAATGTGTTTTTCGAAAAAGATAGACCTTGTGCAGCTTGTCAAGCAGGCAAACAGGTGGGAAGCGCTCATCACAACAAGAATGTGTTGACCACATCAAGACCTTTGGAGCTGCTTCACACAGACCTCTTTGGACCCGTCGCCTACCTTAGCATCAGGGGAAGTAAGTATGGTCTAGTAATTGTTGATGATTTTTCCTGCTTCACTTGGGTATTCTTTTTGCAGGATAAATCAGAAACCCAAGGGACCCTTAAATGCTTTCTAAGGAGAGCTCAAAACGAATTTGAGCTCAAGGTGAAGAAGATAAGAAGCGACAACGGGTCCGAGTTCAAGAACCTACAAGTGGAGGAATATCTTGAGGAGGAAGGAATCAAGCACGAGTTCTCCGCTCCCTACACACCACAGCAAAACGGTGTGGTAGAGAGGAAGAACAGGACGCTTATAGACATGGCAAGGACGATGCTTGGAGAATTCAAGACACCCGAGCGGTTTTGGTCGGAAGCTATGAACACAGCTTGCCACGCCATAAACCGGGTCTACCTTCATCGCCTCCTCAAGAAGACGTCGTACGAACTTCTAACCGGTAACAAATCCAACGTTTCATATTTTCGTGTATTTGGGAGTAAATGTTATATTCTAGTAAAGAAAGGTAGAAATTCCAAATTTGCTCCCAAAGCTGTAGAAGGGTTTTTGTTAGGTTATGACTCAAATACAAAGGCGTATAGAGTCTTCAACAAATCATCGGGTTTGGTTGAAGTCTCTAGCGACGTTGTATTTGATGAAACTAATGGCTCTCTAAGAGAGCAAGTTGATCTTGATGATGTAGATGAAGATGATGTTCCAACGGACGCAATTCGCACCATGGCGATTGGAGATGTGCGACCACAGGAACACCAAGAGCAAGATCAACCTTCTTCCTCAACGATGGTGCATCCCCCGACTCAAGATGATGAACAAGTTCCTCAAGAGGAGGTGTGTGATCAAGGGGGAGCACAACATGACCAAGTTGTGGAGGAAGAAGCACCACGGGTCCCTCCAACTCAAGTCCGAGCGACGATTCAAAGGAATCATCCCGTCGACCAGATTTTGGGTGATATAAGCAAGGGAGTAACAACTCGCTCATGTCTAGCTAATTTTTGTGAGCATTACTCGTTTGTCTCTTCTATTGAGCCTTTCAGGGTAGAAGAGGCCTTGCTAGATCCGAACTGGGTGCTGGCCATGCAGGAAGAGCTCAACAACTTCAAGCGAAATGAAGTTTGGACCCTGATACCACGTCCCAAGCAAAACGTTGTGGGAACCAAGTGGGTGTTCCACAACAAACAGGACGAGCACGGGGTGGTGACAAGGAACAAGGCTCGACTTATGGCAAAAGGTTATGCCCAAGTCGCAGGTTTGGACTTTGAGGAGACTTTTGCTCCTGTGGCTAGGCTAGAGTCTATTCGCATTTTGTTAGCCTATGCCGCTCACCATTCTTTCAGGTTGTTCCAAATGGATGTGAAGAGCGCTTTCCTCAACGGGCCAATCAAGGAGGAGGTGTACGTAGAGCAACCCCTGGCTTTGAGGATGAACGGTACCCCGACCACGTGTGTAAGCTATCTAAGGCGCTCTATGGACTTAAGCAAGCCCCAAGAGCATGGTATGAATGCCTTAGAGATTTTCTAATTGCTAATGCTTTTAAGGTTGGGAAAGCCGATCCAACTCTTTTCACTAAGACTTGTGATGGTGTAACACCCAAATTCTGAATTTGGAATTGGTAGAAGAAATTTGAACAAAATATCATAATGTTTTGGAAACTAGGAAATAAGAAAAAAAGATGAAAAAGGGATTTTTCTTTTAAAGGAAACCATTTATACATCCCATGGAATAGATAACAAGGAGAATAAAACTTAAATTAGTAATATTAAAATAATATGGTTTATATTCACCCTTGGATTCCAATTGATACATTTGAAAAATCTGAAAAACTAAAATAGAAGTATAAATTTGAATTTTGAAATAGAAAATAGAGAATAAGAGAAAGAGAAGGGATATAAAACAAAAATATAAATAATATATATATAAACAAGTATATTCAGAATTAATATCCCTAACTTCACAAAAATAAATTGAAATAATAAGCCATAGAGATTTGAATTTGAGTTTGAATTCAAATTGGATTTGAAAATGGAGAAAAGAAAATAGAAAAGAAAAAGAAAAAGAATAAAAACCCCTAACTGGGCCGGCTACTGGAAATCGGCCCACCTAAGGAATCCTCACCGCGCGGCCCATCTCCATTCACGGGGCGTGCCGACAGGTGGGCCACGCCCGACAGCCACACACCCGCGCGCCGTATCTCTGTCGTGTGGGTCCGCGTTGTCAGTACCTCACTCATCGCGCACTCGCTCTCACCTGTCTCCGCCATGTGGGGCCTCATGGTCGGGATCGCCCCTCCCCCTCGCGTCTTCCGTTAACGTCACTGACATGTGGGCCCCGCGGGCAGCCTCTCATCACGCGCGCTCGCTCCATCCCTCCCCTCCTCTGGTCCGCGGGCCCCGTTGCTCAGACTCACCCCCTCCGCGCGGACTCGTTCGCCGTGTGTCGCTGTGCGGTGGGCCCGTTTTGTCAGCTCGGTCTTCCCCCTTTCAACCGAACGCGAGTTCGCCGCGCGCGCGTGGAGCTCGACGGACCGCGCGGACTCCGCGAGCTCGCCGGCGATCTCGGTAACCATATAACAACCGCAAAGTGCCCCTGAGTATAAGTACGTAGCCGCGACCCCCCCTCCTTTACATCTCGCTTCCCAGGATTGAGTTTCCTCCCCGCGTTTCCGCCGCCGTCGACGATTCAAGCCCTGGCGTGTGATCCTGTCCCTGTGCGTTGCGTCCGGAGCTTCGGCGGGGTCCCTGGTGAAGCGACGTGACCGATTGGGTGAAACCGACCTCTACGTTGGCCGGAATTCCTCGCCGTAGTTGGGGCTCCGCCGCGGGTCCGCCTCTGCTCGTGGACAGCTTCGACCGGACCTCTGCTGCCGGTAAGTGACCACCGGATGACTCCGCTAGCTGCCCCTCTACGTTTTGCGCCACTCGATTTTATGATTTGGGCTCTGTGGTTCTGGATGCACTGCTCGTCGGCGTGGGTCGCCGCGCGGGGCATGCTCCGCCGTGACCAGGTGTTTGGGTGAAGAAGAAATGCTCTCAGTCGTTAGATGCGTGACGGATGGCTGGGATTCAACGCGAAGATAACCCTTCGCCGCATTGATCCGGAGCGTGGATCTGTGAAGCTACGGCGGAGATCAGAGCCTGGTGTCTCGCCTCGGGATGGATCAGGGACCGTGGGATCGTGATCCATTGGCTGCAGGCGTGTAATGATTTGTGGGGTTGGGATTCTAATCTGATCCGTTAGCGCTTGATCGGACGGCCGAGATCTGAGAATACCCCTTCGCCGTGGCAATCTTCATAAAGAGCCCCCGACTTTAGTTTAAATCAACCCGCCGTCCTAGGCGGCTGTGCACTGAGCCTTAGAAATATTACACCGAGCCCCCTGACTTTTCTTATAATTGAGGCCCAGTCCAGAACTCGTTTAAATTGATTAAAAGAATTAGAAATTAGATTTTTAATACAAAAATAATTGCTAGAACTTAGATAATTCATAGAAAATTCATTTTAGCTCCAAATTGAACCATTCCAGTTTCTAAAATTTTGTAATTTTATTCTCTATCACCTAGAACCTCTGTTTTGTCATGAAAACAATTAGAAATTTAATCTCTCACTTAATCCATTTTAAACACATAAAACCTTTGAAAATTCATAACTTAAAATCTACAACTCCAAAATTAATAATTCTTTTTCCTGTGATCTTATTTTAATATGTAGATTATTAATATGAATTTTGCATATATGTTTGGTGTAATGTTAATTTTGCCTATACCATGTATATTTGTATTGCTACGACTAGCAGTGAGGTCACGAGTCATCAGAAGATCATCTTGGTACCTGGAATCTCAAGTCCCAGGCAAGTTGTGCCCTTGATCACTTCTTTTCACCTACTCATGTTCTAATTAATCATAATGATCTGCATAGGTTAATTTTGATGGGACCCAATAGGTTACCCTAGTTTGTCTATCTTTATACCTTGTTTACCACTGAACTTTCTGGGTAGTACTTGCTAGTGCTATATGTGGTTTTGGGTATGGAGATACACCATTCATGATTACACTTTTGTTATCAGTTGTTATTTATGGTTCATGTTAAGATCATTATGTTAATTGGAACATGGAGAACCACCCGGGAAAACAGTGCTACCATAAGGGTGGTATGGGACGCCCTTGGCTGATTAATTAGGAAAGCTAGTGGAAGACTACCTTACCCGAAAGGGGCAAGGGCAGTAGGGGAGAGGTCAGTGTAGGGAGGCCCTCGGGAGGATTTTGCTGCGATGGCGGTCCTGCAAGGGATTCCTGCACTGGATCTTCCTATAAACTGTAGCGGGTTTTCGGAAGCTAGTGGAACTTTGTAAAGGCCTCGTAGTGGATCCCTAGCCATTCACCTCGGAAGTGTCTAAGGGCCTTGCAAACCCTGGCGACATGGGATACACGACTTGTGGGTAAAGATGCGCAACCTCTGCAGAGTGTAAAACTGGTATACTAGCCGTGCTCACGGTCATGAGCAGCTCGGACCCTCACATGATTAATTTATGGAACTAAATTCAATTTGTCATACGCATTGCATTGCAGGTGATGTTGTTGTTACTTTTGTTCTATTACTTAATTGGGTTTGGTATTTACTTATACTTAGTAACTGCTAATAAAATTTTGACCAATTTTAAAAGCAATGCTCAGCTCTAACCATCTTCTTTGGTAAGCCTTACACTTCACGTGAGCTCCCACCTTTGGCGAGTTCATGCACATTATTCCCCACAACTTGTTGAGCGATGAACGTATGTGAGCTCACTCTTGCTGTCTCACATACACCACAGGTCAAGACCAGGTACTGCAGGATGATGCTCATGGGGATGCTGTGATGAGTTCGTGAGTGGTCTAGGTCGTCGTCTCCCAGTCAACTTTGGGTTGCTGGACCGTTGTCTCCTTATAATGTAATTATTTATTTTGTATAGAACTCCTGTTATGTATAAAGATGTGACATTCGATCCTGTGCCACTATACATCATATGTATGAGACTTGGTCCCAGCATACCTGGTGTTTATGTTAACCCCGGGTTTTGGACCCCTAAAATCCGGGTGTTACAGAAGTGGTATCAGAGGAATGTTGACTGTAGGACGAAACCTAGATAGAACTGGACAACCCTTGTCTACTTACCTCTGCTACTCTGATTCATTTCTAAACTTAACTTAATCTTTTCTCATCTATTTCCGCTTCACTCTGATTATTCTTATCTTTTCTTTCTAAAGACAAATGTGGATTTCACACTTTGAAATCCTGTGCCTAAAGTGACTTTAGGAATAGGAGACCTAATCCTAGGAACAAAAACAAAACTATTTTTGTAAATATTTATATGCTTGAATGTTTGTTCTTATGATACTTGTCTGATTTGGATCTTTGTTTGAGTGTGATGAGTTGTGGAGTAATGTCCACAATTGCATCTGCATATACACATAGGTATAAGAATATATTTATAAAATAACTAGACAACCTAGATTGTCCCCATTGGAACATATCTAGCTTAAGAAATTTATCTTGTCACTAAAAAGATCTCATTCTAACCAATTCATCTTATCTTAAAAGATTCTCCCTTATCTTAACAAGATCCATCTTATCTTAAAAGATACTCATCCTATCTTGAAAAGATTGTATCTCATCCTAAATAGATCTAACTGGTCTCAAAAGATTCTACCTTATCCCTATGGATTCATCTTATCCTAATGAGCATACTTATCCACCCTAGATTAAACAACCATGATCTAGTGCAACTTAATTAGATCTTATTAGTCAAACTAGTCATACCAATCTAACCTAGATTCAATCTTGTGTAATAGATCCATCTTATCTTAAAGGATATTCTATTACCTTAGTAGATTTATCTTACCTTAAAAAGATTTTATCTGGTCCTAATAAATCTAAAGATTCTAACATATCCTAATAATATTCCTGCCCTAGTAGATCTATCTAACCTAAACTAGTCTAATCTAGTCATATCCAATTTAATCTAGATCTTATCTTACCTAATGTGACCTGACCCAGTGTGGTCTAATGTTATCTAACTTAATGTGGTTCACTTAAACAGATTAATGACACTAGTAGAAGAGATTAGACCCCACTAGCCATGTATTAACTTATCTTAGCACATTGGATCAATTCAACCATAAGCTAACCCAACCCATAGAGCCATGATGAATGGTATAACCTTTCTATTCCCACCTAATAACAAACAAACTTTTGACCTACACCTTGTAGTCTATCCCACCCCTATATATCCCTCATCTTGACAGATTCCCTCTTACCCTCGGACATTCACCCTATACAACTGGTCACCCCAATCTGGACATAAAACAAAGATTAAGCCCTACTAAAGAATCATCAGATTATAACCAGTTACTAGCTTATTCATTCCGCCTATTGAATAATTTCCTTTGCAAAACTATTACCATGTGCCTCTAACTTTCATGGTCAATACCAGGAAAGGAAAGATTATCACATAACAGCAAACAGAAATGAATCCTCCAAATCCTCCACCTGTTGACATCAATCAAGTGGTTGCTACCCAAAGACTGGTAATACAACAGTTAACAGACCTGGTGACCGAAATGCAGAATCAGATAAGACAACAACGCGAGGAAATACGTCAGGCCCGCCAAGAAATAAGGCAAGCACGATTGGAGAGACAACAACAACAACCTCCACCACCACCACCAGCTTCACCAAGCTACATAGATATAAATTATGATGATTTGTAAGGTCTAGATGTTACTTTAGTTAGTAGATGATATGATATTATTCTAGAAGGAATAATAAGGTCTAATGACCCTATGTTTTGTTAAGGAAATATACCTCATGCTGAGATTCCTTTGTTTGTGCATATGTTCCAAGAGCAATATAAGTATACATCCCTTTTCTTACAAATCTCGAGGACGAGATTATTTCTAAGGGGGGTAGGATTTGTAACACCCAAATTCTGAATTTGGAATTGGTAGAAGAAATTTGAACAAAATATCATAATGTTTTGGAAACTAGGAAATAAGAAAAAAAGATGAAAAAGGGATTTTTCTTTTAAAGGAAACCATTTATACATCCCATGGAATAGATAACAAGGAGAATAAAACTTAAATTAGTAATATTAAAATAATATGGTTTATATTCACCCTTGGATTCCAATTGATACATTTGAAAAATCTGAAAAACTAAAATAGAAGTATAAATTTGAATTTTGAAATAGAAAATAGAGAATAAGAGAAAGAGAAGGGATATAAAACAAAAATATAAATAATATATATATAAACAAGTATATTCAGAATTAATATCCCTAACTTCACAAAAATAAATTGAAATAATAAGCCATAGAGATTTGAATTTGAGTTTGAATTCAAATTGGATTTGAAAATGGAGAAAAGAAAATAGAAAAGAAAAAGAAAAAGAATAAAAACCCCTAACTGGGCCGGCTACTGGAAATCGGCCCACCTAAGGAATCCTCACCGCGCGGCCCATCTCCATTCACGGGGCGTGCCGACAGGTGGGCCACGCCCGACAGCCACACACCCGCGCGCCGTATCTCTGTCGTGTGGGTCCGCGTTGTCAGTACCTCACTCATCGCGCACTCGCTCTCACCTGTCTCCGCCATGTGGGGCCTCATGGTCGGGATCGCCCCTCCCCCTCGCGTCTTCCGTTAACGTCACTGACATGTGGGCCCCGCGGGCAGCCTCTCATCACGCGCGCTCGCTCCATCCCTCCCCTCCTCTGGTCCGCGGGCCCCGTTGCTCAGACTCACCCCCTCCGCGCGGACTCGTTCGCCGTGTGTCGCTGTGCGGTGGGCCCGTTTTGTCAGCTCGGTCTTCCCCCTTTCAACCGAACGCGAGTTCGCCGCGCGCGCGTGGAGCTCGACGGACCGCGCGGACTCCGCGAGCTCGCCGGCGATCTCGGTAACCATATAACAACCGCAAAGTGCCCCTGAGTATAAGTACGTAGCCGCGACCCCCCCTCCTTTACATCTCGCTTCCCAGGATTGAGTTTCCTCCCCGCGTTTCCGCCGCCGTCGACGATTCAAGCCCTGGCGTGTGATCCTGTCCCTGTGCGTTGCGTCCGGAGCTTCGGCGGGGTCCCTGGTGAAGCGACGTGACCGATTGGGTGAAACCGACCTCTACGTTGGCCGGAATTCCTCGCCGTAGTTGGGGCTCCGCCGCGGGTCCGCCTCTGCTCGTGGACAGCTTCGACCGGACCTCTGCTGCCGGTAAGTGACCACCGGATGACTCCGCTAGCTGCCCCTCTACGTTTTGCGCCACTCGATTTTATGATTTGGGCTCTGTGGTTCTGGATGCACTGCTCGTCGGCGTGGGTCGCCGCGCGGGGCATGCTCCGCCGTGACCAGGTGTTTGGGTGAAGAAGAAATGCTCTCAGTCGTTAGATGCGTGACGGATGGCTGGGATTCAACGCGAAGATAACCCTTCGCCGCATTGATCCGGAGCGTGGATCTGTGAAGCTACGGCGGAGATCAGAGCCTGGTGTCTCGCCTCGGGATGGATCAGGGACCGTGGGATCGTGATCCATTGGCTGCAGGCGTGTAATGATTTGTGGGGTTGGGATTCTAATCTGATCCGTTAGCGCTTGATCGGACGGCCGAGATCTGAGAATACCCCTTCGCCGTGGCAATCTTCATAAAGAGCCCCCGACTTTAGTTTAAATCAACCCGCCGTCCTAGGCGGCTGTGCACTGAGCCTTAGAAATATTACACCGAGCCCCCTGACTTTTCTTATAATTGAGGCCCAGTCCAGAACTCGTTTAAATTGATTAAAAGAATTAGAAATTAGATTTTTAATACAAAAATAATTGCTAGAACTTAGATAATTCATAGAAAATTCATTTTAGCTCCAAATTGAACCATTCCAGTTTCTAAAATTTTGTAATTTTATTCTCTATCACCTAGAACCTCTGTTTTGTCATGAAAACAATTAGAAATTTAATCTCTCACTTAATCCATTTTAAACACATAAAACCTTTGAAAATTCATAACTTAAAATCTACAACTCCAAAATTAATAATTCTTTTTCCTGTGATCTTATTTTAATATGTAGATTATTAATATGAATTTTGCATATATGTTTGGTGTAATGTTAATTTTGCCTATACCATGTATATTTGTATTGCTACGACTAGCAGTGAGGTCACGAGTCATCAGAAGATCATCTTGGTACCTGGAATCTCAAGTCCCAGGCAAGTTGTGCCCTTGATCACTTCTTTTCACCTACTCATGTTCTAATTAATCATAATGATCTGCATAGGTTAATTTTGATGGGACCCAATAGGTTACCCTAGTTTGTCTATCTTTATACCTTGTTTACCACTGAACTTTCTGGGTAGTACTTGCTAGTGCTATATGTGGTTTTGGGTATGGAGATACACCATTCATGATTACACTTTTGTTATCAGTTGTTATTTATGGTTCATGTTAAGATCATTATGTTAATTGGAACATGGAGAACCACCCGGGAAAACAGTGCTACCATAAGGGTGGTATGGGACGCCCTTGGCTGATTAATTAGGAAAGCTAGTGGAAGACTACCTTACCCGAAAGGGGCAAGGGCAGTAGGGGAGAGGTCAGTGTAGGGAGGCCCTCGGGAGGATTTTGCTGCGATGGCGGTCCTGCAAGGGATTCCTGCACTGGATCTTCCTATAAACTGTAGCGGGTTTTCGGAAGCTAGTGGAACTTTGTAAAGGCCTCGTAGTGGATCCCTAGCCATTCACCTCGGAAGTGTCTAAGGGCCTTGCAAACCCTGGCGACATGGGATACACGACTTGTGGGTAAAGATGCGCAACCTCTGCAGAGTGTAAAACTGGTATACTAGCCGTGCTCACGGTCATGAGCAGCTCGGACCCTCACATGATTAATTTATGGAACTAAATTCAATTTGTCATACGCATTGCATTGCAGGTGATGTTGTTGTTACTTTTGTTCTATTACTTAATTGGGTTTGGTATTTACTTATACTTAGTAACTGCTAATAAAATTTTGACCAATTTTAAAAGCAATGCTCAGCTCTAACCATCTTCTTTGGTAAGCCTTACACTTCACGTGAGCTCCCACCTTTGGCGAGTTCATGCACATTATTCCCCACAACTTGTTGAGCGATGAACGTATGTGAGCTCACTCTTGCTGTCTCACATACACCACAGGTCAAGACCAGGTACTGCAGGATGATGCTCATGGGGATGCTGTGATGAGTTCGTGAGTGGTCTAGGTCGTCGTCTCCCAGTCAACTTTGGGTTGCTGGACCGTTGTCTCCTTATAATGTAATTATTTATTTTGTATAGAACTCCTGTTATGTATAAAGATGTGACATTCGATCCTGTGCCACTATACATCATATGTATGAGACTTGGTCCCAGCATACCTGGTGTTTATGTTAACCCCGGGTTTTGGACCCCTAAAATCCGGGTGTTACAGATGGTGACCTATTTGTGTGCCAAATTTATGTCGATGACATAATATTTGGTTCTACTAGCCAAAAGTCTTGTGAGGAGTTTAGCAGGGTGATGAGTCAGAAATTTGAGATGTCGATGATGGGCGAGTTGAACTACTTCCTTGGGTTCCAAGTGAAGCAACTCAAGGACGATACCTTCATCTCCCAAACGAAGTACACGCAAGACTTGCTCAAGCGGTTCGGGATGAAGGACGCCAAGCCCGCAAAGACACCAATGGGTACCGACGGACATGTCGACCTCAACAAAGGAGGTAAGCCCGTTGATCAAAAGGCATACCGGTCTATGATAGGTTCCTTGCTTTATTTATGTGCTAGTAGACCGGATATTATGCTTAGCGTATGCATGTGTGCTAGATATCAATCCGACCCAAGGGAATGTCACCTTATGGCCGTTAAGCGGATTCTCAGATATTTAGTTGCTACGCCTTGCTTCGGGATCTGGTATCCAAAGGGGTCTACCTTTGACTTGATTGGATATTCAGACTCCGATTATGCTGGGTGCAAGGTTGATAGGAAGAGTACATCAGGGATGTGCCAATTTCTAGGAAGGTCCCTGGTGTCTTGGAGTTCAAAGAAACAAACTTCCGTTGCCCTATCCATCGCTGAGACCGAGTATGTTGCCGCAGGACAGTGTTGCGCGCAACTACTTTGGATGAGGCAAACCCTTCGGGACTTTGGCTACAATCTGAGCAAAGTCCCACTCCTATGTGACAATGAGAGTGCAATCCGCATGGCGGATAATCCTGTTGAACACAGTCGCACTAAGCACATAGACATCCAACATCACTTCCTGAGAGACCACCAGCAAAAGGGGGATATCGAGGTGTACCATATTAACACCGAGAACCAGCTAGTCGATATCTTCACCAAGCCTTTAGATGAGAAAAGGTTTTGGAGGTTGCGTAGTGAGCTCAATGTCTTAGATTCGTTTAACTTGGATTGATCTATAGCATACATGTGTTTTATGCCTTTGATCATGTTCATTTATGCATTCAATCTATTTTTGCTCATTTGTGGTGCTCAAGTTGTAAACATGATCCCCGGACCTCACAAGTCCATGTGCAAGTGATGCACTTATTTAGGGGGAGTCATGCTATAACTTGACACTTTGAGACTAATCTTTGTATTTGAGTTTTTGATTTAGTCCCAAAAGTGGATTGAAAGGGAAAGGTGAACTTGGACCATGCAAAGACTTCCACTGCACTCCAGTAATAACTCCAAGTTCATATCTATGCTCTCATTGCCTTTTTTATCTTAATTGACAATTTTGGTGAGGCAATGGGGTTTAAGGGCCAAGAATGATCCCGTTTTGGTGCTTAATGCCAAAGGGGGAGAAATTAAGGCCAAAGCAAATGGATCAGCTACCACTTGAGAATTTTGAAAATAGTAGAGATAGAACTTTTGATTTGTCAAAATATTCTTATTATCAAAATTTGGCCTCTTATGGGGAGAATGTAGGATTATGGGAAAAAGAGGGAGTTTGTGGCTCTTGATCAAATTTTCCATTTGAATATCTCTCTTTGTGCCTAAACAAGTGTGTTTGACCTATAGATAGGAAAATGAGTTTGATTTCAAAAACAAACCAACTGGTGGCAAAGAATGATCCAAATATGCCAAATTTGAATAAAAACAATTCTTGTTCTCAATTGCGTTGATGTTGCACTTCTTTTTGTTACCTTTTGATGTGTTGGCATAAATCACCAAAAAGGGGGAGATTGAAAGGGAAATGTGCCCTTGGGCCATTTTTAAAGTGTTTTGGTGATTAAGTGCACAACACATTTTCTCTAAGTGCTAATTTGTGCCAAAGAGTGAAGAAGTGCAAATCATATTACAAGGTACGTTTCTAGACTTAGTACATTGTTTTGAGTACTAATGTATTGTGTCTAAGTGCTAGAAACAGGAGAAAATGGATTGGAGAAAAGTTGGATGTGTACAGCCAACTCCCACTCGGTCTGGGTGCACCGGACAGTGTCCGGTGGTGCACCAGGACCAGTCTCGGTGAACAGTCCGCTCTCAGGACTCGACGACGGCGTACGACTATAATTCACAGGACTGTCCGGTGGTGCACCGGAATGTCCGGTGAGTAGTCCGCGGCGAAGTCGTCGCTCTCGGGAAACGTTCAATGGCTTACGGCTAAAATTCACCGGACTGTCCGGTGAGGCATCGGACTGTCCGGTGAGCCAACAGTCGACTGCGCCAACGGTCGGTCGCGCAATCTGGGCACAACGCATGGGCGCGCCAACGGTCGGCAGGGGGCACCGGACTGTCCGGTGCGCCAACTGCCGCAAATCTGCAACGGTCGGATGCGCCAGAAAAGGAAGGAGATCGTGCACCAGACAGCTAGAGGGACTGTCCGGTGGCACACCGGACTGTCCGGTGCGCCACCCGACAGAAGGCAAGATTTTCCTTCCAAAGTTGCCTCCAACGGCTCCTAGCTGCCTTGGGGCTATAAAAGGGACCCCTAGGTGCATGGAGGAGTCACCTAAGCATACTTTGAACATTCTAAGTCTTCCACACTCCATCTCCATGCACTTGATTGACTTTGTTAGTGATTTGAGCTCCGTTCTAGTGGTGAACTTGTTGTGTTTCATTTGAGCTCAAGTCTTGGCTTGTGTGTGTGCGTATTACTGCGGATTTATGTGTGTTGCTTCCCTCCCTTACTCTAGTGCTTTCACTTTGATCTTTATTGTAAGGGCGAGAGACTCCAACTTGTGGAGATTCCTCGCAAACGGGAAAAGAGATAAGTAAGAACAACACCGTGGTATTCAGGTTGATCATTGGATCACTTGAAAGGGGTTGAGTGCAACCCTCGTCCATTGGGACGCCACAACGTGGAGGTAGGCAAGTGTTGTACTTGCCAAACCACGGGATAAACTCGCGTGTCTTTTGTGATTGTATTTCTGTGATACTTGTGTGATCACAAGAGCTCGCTTCTTAGCCATACTAACACTTAACCAAGTTTTGTGGCTATTTAGTTGTTGATTTTTACAGGATCACCTATTCACCCCCCCTCTAGGTGCTCTCAAGTCCAAGGAAACTTTGGACTTGGTGTACAGTGGTTGGGGGTTTCCACTCCAAAATATCCTTGACTTTGCTGGGATCCACCACAATCCCCTTGGCAGATAATACATGTCCCAGAAATTGGATTTCTTCCAGCCAGAACGCGCACTTACTGAACTTAGCATATAATTGGTGCTCTCTTAAGCGCGTCAACACGATCCATAAATGCCGAGCATGCTCCTCTTCATTCTTGGAATATATCAAGATATCTTCAATGAATACCACCACAAACTTGTCTAGCTTGGGCATAAATACCGAGTTCATAAGATATGTGAAATGGGCAGGAGCATTTGTTAGTCCGAAAGACATAACCAGATATTCAAACAAACCATACCGCATAGTGAATGCGATCTTTGGTATATCTTTGGGTCGGATACAGATCTGATGATAGCCTGATTTGAGGTCAATCTTGGAGAAGACCCTCGCTCTAGTCAGTTGATCAAATAAAATGTCAATTCGTGGAAGAGGGTACTTATTTTTGATAGTAACCTCATTAACGGGTCGATAATCCATGCACATCCGTAGTGTTTGATCCTTCTTCTTAACGAAGATGGCTAGACAACCCCATGGTGACGAGCTTGACCGGATGAATCCCTTCTCTAGTAGATCTTGCAATTGGGTCTTGAGTTCTGCCAGCTCATTTGGAGGCATTTGGTACGATCTTCTAGAAATGGGAGTCGTACCGGGCTTCAACTCAATTACAAACTCTACATCTCTTTCTGGTGGCAATCCAGGCAAATCTTCTGGAAAGACATCTGGGAACTCACATACTACCGGAATATCTTTGATCTCCGGTATGATGGCTTCATATACTCTGCCAAATGGTTTAGCTGGAATGGCTACGGGGATAGACAAAAGAACTTCTTCTTGGTTATGACTCAACCTGATGGTTCTCCGATCAGTGTTGAGGATTGCTTTATGCTGGGCCAACCAATTCATGCCCAAAATTACATCTATGTCTTGGCCTTTCAGAACAATCATATTAGTAGGAAAGTCCCGTCCAGCCAATGTTACGAGCACTTGGAAAGCCAGTTCTTTAATAAATATTTGTCCCCCAGGCGAATGAATTTTAAACCCTTCCCTTGATTCATGGTATGGAATGCAATGTTGCTCCACAAATTTCTTGCTTATGAATGTATGTGAAGCACCAGAATCAAAAAGAATAATTGCAGGGTGATTGGTCACTAGAAATGTACCCATCATAACCGGTTCGCCGTCCAGTGTTGTGGCCACTTGAGTATAATAAATTTGTCCCGTTTTCCTTGTATTCTTGCCCGTGGTATTGGTTGCCGCATTTCCCTTTCCTTGCACGGAATTCCCAGATCTCTGTTGATTACTTGAGCGATTCTGCATCTGGTATGGACAGTCCTTGATAAAGTGTCCAGACTTTCCACAGTTGAAACAGCCAGTTGAAGAGCTGGGGAGGGCAGGGAAACGAGTGCCAGGGGCACCCAGCTGATTTGTTGGAGTGGGGGCAGTGGCGGGGCGAATGAAAATCGGTTGCTTGAAAGGGTAGGAGGGTGGGCGTGGGAAAGAGCGATTCGGATTGAAAGGTCGGATTACCAACCTTTGTCTTTTCTCGGGGCCCTGATTGGGCCTGTCACCTCCATAACCCTTGGATTTTCCAGAACCTGCATATTTAGCCTTGACTGCCAGTGCAGTACTGACAGCACTTTCGTAGGAAAGATCAATGCAGGTGGCCATCTTCCTTTGCATTCGATTGTTCAGGCCTCTCATGAAGCAATTCCTTTTCTTCAAATCTGTGTTGACTTGATCGATTGCATATTGGGATAAGTGATTAAATTTATTGAGATACTAGGTAACAGTATCCCCGCCTTGTTTTAGCTTCATGAACTCTTCCTGCTTCATGTGGAGCACCCCTTCAGGTATATAATGCTCGCGGAAAGCCAACTTGAACTCATCCCAAGTTATTTGATGACCAGCCGGTTGAACGGCAACAAAATTTCCCCACCAGGTGCTGGCAGGGCCACACAATTGTTGTGCTGCGAATAGAGGCTTTTGAATCTCTGAACACCGGAGGAGCCCAAACTTTTGTTCAATGACGCGTATCCATTCATCCGCTTCTAGAGGGTCCTCTGCTTTGACAAACAAGGGAGGGCACATCTCGGAGAAATCTAGATAGGATGTTTCACGGGGCCTTGCGGATATGCCCGCCTGCCTTGGTTGTTGTAATTGTTGACTCGCCATTTCCCACCGGAAGCAGGTATTGTCGGCCGTAGCGTTAACCAGGGCAGCGATAGCCTCGGCTAACGTGGGAGGTACTGGAGGTGGATTCGGGGTTGCTTCCCTCCCACTGGAGGTCCCTGCTCCATCCTGTGAACGAGTCTTGGAAGGCATCTGAGGCAACAAACATTTAGAAAAATATAATATGCCAAAGAAAACCATTCATTATACATTACTAAAAAGGGTAATGTTACAGACTCGAATTTTACAACAGGATTACATTACCTATTATACATTATTACTACTTCTACACTATACTATTCTTGCTTCTTATCACTTTTAGTAACCTCGCTGTCGGGCGTAGGAGACCATTCATCTACCAACTTCATAGAGGGAGGAGGCCTGAAAAGGTCTAGTTCACCACCAAAGGCTTCTCTCGCTGTCCCAGAAGGTCTGGCTTCTATCCCGACAGATCCGCAGGTACATTGGGGTGCAGTTGGGAATACAATACATGAACTTCTTCATGTAGAGTATTACAATAAACCTGCAAGTTATTTACGGCTGAGCTAAGCTCCTCCACGCGGGCTCGAGCTTTAGCTTCTTTAGCCCAAGCAAGCAAACGAGAGTTAACCGCCCAGTCAAGCGCTAGATCTCGTTCCGCGAGCTGATCTTGCAGGTAGCGGATGTCTGATCTTAATTCATTTATTCTTTCACCATCCGCGACCCATATGTTGTTCCTGCGATGGAGTTCTGTTTGAAGTTGATCCACTTGGGCTTCCAGATCCCCAATTGGATCGTTGCTACCACTACTGCTATCTTCATGCCATGGGGCAAGTTGATGACGGGGTACACCAATCAGCCCGGTAGACTTGCGTGTGGTCTTTCTTATGCGCGGCGGCATTTCTTAAGGGGGAAAATCTTATTAGCAGAGTTTTTAGCATTATGCATGTGTAATTACAGAATCAACCTTAGTCGATTCACACCATCTATATATTGCACTCTATATCTGGTCTTTAGATAAGTCCTCAGAAAGAAGCTAGATAAGAAAGGAAGAACTTTTCTAGATAAGTCTTTGAAAATTCTTTTGAAGATACCTTATAACTTCTGCAGAGATGGGCTTCGCTCCGATACCAGTTGTGACAGAACCTCCCAAGTCATTAGGCCCACCTACAGTTGTCCTTGTCCAATGGACCTCAGACAACCCTACAGGTGCCCCTGAATCACTTGACAAGTTTGGTATCTGCTTTCCTTACCTTTCCCAAGAGCGTTTCACCCGTCACGCAGACATTACAAGGATCGGAGATACGAAAATGCGGAAGCAGTTACATTAACTTACCTTTATTAAAAAGTAAGACAGAGTTATATATTACAGACTAGAAATATAATATACGAGTGCTGAGTATTATTATTACAAACCATGGGAGGCAAACACCCCTCCCGATAAGTATTAAACAAAAATTTTATGGACGATCCTTTCCTCCCGCAGCTTTACTCCTGGTGCTCTTCCTTTGGTACCACCTTTGAACAGAAGCAACAAAAGTTTGCCGCTTCTTCACCTAAAACAACATGGGACAAAGCCCTGAGTATGGAATTACTCAGCAAGTCTTACCCGACTAAAGAAAAGACTCTCAAGGGTATGCTGGCTTTCAGGGAGTCAAGGTAAGGCTTAACAATAGTCAATGACTCTATTTGCAGAAATGCTTACTAAGAGTGGATCCTTAAAAATCCAGTTTTATTTGTCCGGTTAAGTAAAATTACCTGTAACTAGAGCTCATTCTACTCTAGTTCAATCACTTGACCTGCACTAGCCAATTTCTTAACAACCATTCATCTTTACTGGAGTTCTAAGTATAGGGCAGTGAGCAAGTCTTCATAACCGCAAAGGTACGGCGATCTGAATTGATTATACTTAGTTGAGGATCTCCAATCACACGACATATGTAGCACTTAACCCTTGCATATGTCAACTCGCCACCGGGGTTCTTAAGACCAGATCAGGTTCATGCCAACCGAGAGCACAGATACACCACCGTCTAGCCTCTTGCCACGGAGGGTACACGCTACTCTCACCATCTCTCCACTCCCATTGCGTGGTATCTTATTCCGGTATTAGTCTGCCCGAGGCAAAGCTTACCCATGACGAGGCATGTGACTAGTTAAAGGGTCCTCGGTCAGCAAGCCTACATCGACACTATAACACCTCTGGTGTTACTGCAACTAAAACATGAGCATGACATCATAAACATTGGCATTGCACATGTTTGACACACCTAGAGTGCATTCACTAGGTAAAAATTTCAAACAAGTTGTATTGTTATAGCATTTTGCAAATAGAACCCTGGATAGGGAACTTAACCCTAAGTAGGGATTAAAGGGGGTAAAACCTAACCCAAGTAGAGAAAACCTAAAAGCTTTAGGGGAATAGTCATAAAATGTTCCCAAGAATGAACTTGAATCACATTTATACCCCTGAGATACCAAAAACCCCATTTGAACCCTGGAAAACCCTAAGTCCAAACCCTAGGGGCTTATGTGCAAAAAATGTGCACATTTGGACTAAAGTGTAAAAACTACTATGTTAAAGCATATAAAGTCACATGGTTCACATTTGGGAAGATTTACAAGCCAAACCCTAAGTTTTGGATTCATTTGCAAAAAGGACCCCAATTGAGATTTTACTCTAAGTCTGAATTTCAGATTTGTGGGCTCAACTTTGGAGCCTTGTAACTTTCAAAGTATAGGGTTTTTGCCTTAGGTCACTACATTAAATTTGCAGCTCAATCATAGGAGAACAACTTTGCTTAAGGGTGTGAGCATAGTTGTTAAGAAAATTTGGGAGATAATTAAGTCCAAAGTTGGACTGTCAGGTTACTGGGTCTGACTTTTCAGACAAACAGTGCAACCACTGAGACTTTGAGCATGAATTCAAGCTTGATTTATTAAGAATTGAACCAAGGTTGCTATGACAAAATGGTAGCTGGTTTATAGCTCTAAAGATTTGCTGCAGAAGTCTAGGTAGGTTACCACGAAAATTTTCGAGAAAAAACTGCCCTAGAACTTGGCTGTCAGGTACGCTGATGAACATATCCCATGGTACAGTGCCTGAACCGGATCAGATCGCCAGCGCGGGACTCTCACCGCCGACGACTGATCTTCGCCGTGATTTGTGCCACCACCGTTGTGATTCACGTCGCCGGTGACCAGATAAGGCCGTCGGTAAAAGCCATGCGCTGGACGCCACTCCGGTGACCCCCACCGTACTTCCCCTCTGCCTTGCGGCTTGAGCAGATAAGCTCGCCGGTGAACCACCGTCGCACGGCCTTATGCCGCGTGTCCGAGCCTTGCCACCGCATCGCCATGACTCACTTTAGCGCCCCGTTGATCGCCGGAATAGCTGCCACGACGTGGAACACGTAGTTACTGTGCCAGGGTTCTTCTTCATCTTCGGCCGCCAGCGCAATCTGCTCAAATTGCTTGTCACCACTACCGCTCCCTATAAATTGAGCCCTGTGTTAGCTTCGCAGCATCATCACACACCACCACACCCCGTATTGCTCACAGCCGATCACCAGCAAGCCTAAATTTCGAACTTCCCCCAATTTCGGTCTCCGCCACCGTGAACCACACCCTGCCGTGGCCAGCCCTCCACAGGTCTGCTCATACCCTCTTTGTTCCTGTTCTAGCATCTGTGCATGCTGGTGATGCTCGCTGACCCATGCAATTGAACTAGAAACCCTTTGGTCGCCGGGAACACGGTTGTCTCGCCGCAACACTCTCGGTCACCGTGGCCAGAGCCAACCAGACACCCATTTGTGAAATTGGGTTGGGGGAATTGATCGGGGAAGATCCAATTTGGCGTTAGCTGCTCGGGGACGCCAGTACTTGCCCCAATCGGCCGGCCTACGAGCTCACCGGAGCTCGGCCGCGTCCACCGTCGTTGTGGACTTCACCCTGCGAAGGAATAGAAACCGGAGGGTTCTTCTGAAAATCGTCAATGACATAGTGAAACAGTGAAAGAACCTGTCTCCAGTTAGCCAAGAACCCGAGGCCTTTTCTGTAAAGTCGCCAGCGCGCGCGCGTGGGCGCGTTTTCCCTGGACCTGGGCCGCCTGAGCTAAAACCAGCCCAACACTATTCAATCTTTTTCCTTTTCTTTTTCAGTAGAACTTTAGAAATCTATAGAAAATTGTAGAAAAATCCTAAAATTGTCAAACCAATTTTCCTAGACTTCTTATTTTCCATAATATTTAATAAAAATAGTTTCATGATTTTTAGATTAAATAAGGAATTTTAAGGCATTTAAAGTAGTTTAAAGCATTAGTTCTGGATTTTTAGAAAACATATGGTAATTCCAAAAATGATCAAACTTTTTATATAAGCTCTACACATTATTTAGAAGCCTTGGGTAGAGTTTGGGTTGATTTGGACCTTGTTTGTTAACTAGAACCCAAAACCCCCACCCCTGCCCTGTGAACTCCTTTACTGATTCCGGAAACCCTCAGTTCTCGGAGTTCCGTGAAGGAAAATTGTATTCAAGATCTTAGATAATAAATTCTTATTATCTTTGCACTCTCATGGGCATTACATGGCATTCATTCTTATATACACATATGTATGATTATGTTTAGAAAACAAAGAAGAGATTGAAGTGACTGAAGAGAAGACACCACCACCTTTGGAATCTCAGGCAGGGACTTGTCTCTACTTTGACATCTGCGGGCCCAAGCCTGACTCACCTACTAACGAAGGCAAGCCCCAGTGCATTTGCCACCTTCCTTGATGTTTTTTAAAATCTTTCTCACTTGATTGATGCATTAGGTAATAGGAGTTGAATGCTTAAACAATTCCTGCATTGCCTTCCTTGATCTTTGATTACCTTCCTTGAAACCCTGTTTTTACAAAAAGTTTTACTATGCTTAGTATTGCTTTAGCAAAAACAAAAGGTTTTGTTTTACAAAAAATGATTGGCAAAGTGGGAGGGATATTTTTGAAAATAAAACTTGATGGTGACTCCATCACGGCTGTCGACGTTCCGAGACCGGGGGGTCCCCGAGCCGACGAGTGAGAGTGCCGCGTGCCCCAGCCCAGATGGGTCGAGCGCGTGGGCGAGCGCGAAGGGGGGAACACAGAGAGAGAGGACGGTGGCCGGAGCCGGGTCGTGAGGGAGTCGGAGGATTCCCGCGGCCTTCGTGTTCGTCCCGCGCCCAGGTCGGGTGCGCTTGCAGTAGGGGGTTACAAGCGTCCGCGCGAGGTGAGGGGAGCGAGCGGCCCTGAGAGAGCGCCTGCCCCTGCCCTTCGTCCCCGCGAGGCCAACCTTCTCTAAGAAGGCCCTGGTCCTTCCTTTTATAGTCGTAAGGAGAGGATCCAGGTGTACAGAATGGGGGTGTAGCAAGGTGCTACGTGTCTAGCGAGGGAGAGCTAGCGCCCTATGTACATGCCAAGGTGGCAGCCGGAGAGATCTTGGCACCCTGTTGGTGTGGCGTCGTGGCTGTTGGAGGAGTAACGGAGCCGGACGGGGGGACAGCTGTCGAAGTGGCCGGGCCCTTGCTGACGTTCTCCTGCTTTCGTAAGGGAGCTAAGAGCCGCCGTCGTCATGGTCTAGCGGGGCGCCATCATTGCCTATCTGGCGTAGCTGGCCAGATGGGACGCCGGTCTTGTTCTCTGCGACCCAAGTCGGCTCAGGGCAGGGTGATGATGACGCTTCCTGTTGACGTGGCGGTCTCGTGTCCTAGGTCGGGCGTCGTGGAGGCTCCTCCGAAGCCGAGGTCGAGTCCGTCCTGCAAGACAGAGGCAGAGTCCGAGCCCTGGGTCGGGCGAGGCGGAGATCGTTTGGCAGAGGCCGAGGCGGAGTCCGAGCCCTGGGTCGGGCGAGGCGGAGTTCGTCGTCTTCCGGGGCCTTAGCCCGAGTCCGAGCCCTGGGGTCGGGCGGAGCGGAGTTCGCCGTCTTCCGGGGCCTTAGCCCGAGTCCGAGCCCTTGGTCGGGCGGAGCGGAGTTCGCCGTCTTCCGGGGCCTTAGCCCGAGTCCGAGCCCTTGGTCGGGCGGAGCGGAGTTCGCCGTCTTCCGGGGCCTTAGCCCGAGTCCGAGCCCTGGGTCGGGCGGAGCGGAGTTCGCCGTCTTCCGGGGCCTTAGCCCGAGTCCGAGCCCTGGGTCGGGCGGAGCCTCCTATGGCACCTCTGGCGAAGTCTGGTCGCCCGTTGGTCTTACCTTTTGCGTTAAACGCCCCGGTGACTCGGTCGGTTGGCGCGGTGATTTAGTCAGGGTTTCTTCTTATCGAAGGCGGGGCCTAGGGCGAGCCGGAGATGCGTCTGCCGTGAAAGAGGAGGCCTCAGGCGAGACGGAGTCATCTTAGGGTCGGCTGCCCTCGCCCGAGGCTAAGCTCGGGCGTGGCGTGGTCAAGTCACTCGTACGGACTGATCCCTGACTTAATCAAACCCATCAGGCCTCTGCAGCTTTATGCTGATGGGGGTTACCAGCTGAGAATTAGGCATCTTGAGGGTACCCCTAATTATGGTCCCCGACAGTAGCCCCCGAGCCTCGAAGAGAGTGTTAACACTCGCTTGGAGGCTTGCGTCGCACTTTTTTGCAAGGGGACCAGCCTTTCTCGGTGGTACTTTGTTCCGGTGGGTGCGCGCGAGCGCACCCGCCGGGTGTAGCCCCCGAGGCCTCGGAGGAGTGGTTTCACTCCTTCGAGGTCTTAATGCCTTGCGTAATGCCTCGGCTGGTCTGGCGGTTCCCTCATGCGAGCAGGGCGTAACCCAGGTGCACTGTCGGGGCCCAAGTTCTCGGGCTGGTATGTTGACGCTGTCAACGGTTCGGCCGGAGCCGGGTTTGCGAGAGCAGCCCCCGAGCCTTCGCACGGAGCGAGAGGACGATCAGGGACAGACTCGACTTTTTATATACGCCCCTACGTCGCCTTTCCGCAAGGAGGAGGGGGGAGTGCGCCATGTTACCCTCGATGGGCACCGAACATGGTGTCTCCGGTGAGCTGCAATCGGGTAATCCGAGTGGACGTCCGTGCCCCGTTCGTTGGGGGTCGGCTAGGGGCCCGGAGGCACGCCCAAAAGTACCTGCGGGTGATCTGCCGGACCCGGTCCCCTAGCGACGGGGTCCGAGGGCTCGTTGCCTCCCTCCGATGGGATTCCGTTACAGAGTCGTTCCCGCTGGTCTCGGAAATGTCCTAGGGTACCTCGGGAGCGCAGCCCGAGCCTTGGTTATGTATCGAACGTACCCCTGGTCATCCCTCGCTCGGCGTCTGAGGCGACTGTGAACCCTTCGACAGGCCAGCCTTCGAACCCCTGATCAGTAGGGGGCACGGAGCCCAAGTAGCCTGAGGCGGTCGTGAGTCCTTTCGGGGGCCGACCTTCGAACCCCTGACCAGTAGTGGGTGTCGGGCCCACGCGATCTGAGGCGGCTGTTGAACCCTTCGGGGGGCCAGCCTTCGAACCCCTGATCAGTAGGGAGGCTCGGAGCCTAGTTCCTTCACGGGGAAGGATCCCTTTGGGGTTATCCCCCTTCTCGGTCCCTGTTGCAAGAGATAGAGAAAGAAGGAAAAGGGAAAAAGGATTCGAAATTGAACGTCGCGGCGTACCTTTTTCGGCGTGGTCGTTTTGGCGAAGGCGAAACGTCGCCAGCCGCTCCCGCCCGTAGCGCTGTCCGTCGAGCCGCGGAGTTAATGCGCCGGGGCGAGTAGTTGACGAGGTTGCCGTTGCGCGTGTGCGAGCCGTTCGAGGTACGGGTCACGGGCGCGTCGTCTTCACGCCGTGAGAGGGGGTTCTCTTGCTGCCTCCGGATGGGACATGAGCTTGGCAGATGGCGTGACCGCTGCTCTCGCGCGCCTGCCACCGTCATTACTGCCGGCCCATTTTTGACCGCTTTTGACCGCTGCGCCAGGCTGGCGCTGCCGGGTCGCGGGCTGGGTCGCCTCGAATCGCGGTATCGGTTCCGCAATCGAGGAGGTGCGGTGGTGGAGCGAGTGGCGCAGCGGTTCGCATGCGGCACCCGGCGCGCCAGTTGCACGACGCGCGGGTCTGAGCCGTCGCGCTGGCTTGTCAGGAGTCGGAGAGGCGCGTCCACTTGGCGCGGTTGCATGCCGCCTGCATGGCCGCCTACCCCTTTCGCCCGTTGGTCCGGGTAAAAGTGGAGGGTTGCTTGTAACCGCTGGGTGGTCGCGTGCATCATGCGCGGTGGTTCGGCTTCTTCTGCTTGGAGCCGGTCTGCATGACAGGCGGGCCCCAGCCCCCGCGCTGCAGGGGAGGACTTTGGAGGCGTGTTGGAGAAGACTCAGCCCGTGACGGTTGAGGGTGCAAGCAGGGGGAGGTGCCTTTAAAAGGAGGGCGACCCCTTTCGTAAGGTGACCATGTCTCCTTCCTTCCCTTATGCATTGTGTCTCTCCGTCTTCTGAGCCCCCGGATGGGAGGAACCGCCGTCCTTTCGCTTCATCACTGGAGGAACGCAACTCCGCGGGAGTTGGTACCTTTCAGCCATCGTTCGGCTTCAAGGATTTTCATCATACAGCCCAGCGGCTCCCCTCCGCTGGTGATCACCCAAGATGGTGGCCTCCAGCTCCCGAATGGGGAGGGGCAAACCGGGCTGCGGTCCCGGCCCCGCCCTCAGTGTTGAGGGTGTTCGTCATCCTCGCCGGGGCAGGGAGCGAGGCGAGCCGGGGCTGCACCTTCCACGCGGGTCGGCGGGCCACCTCATCTTCCAGCTTCTGGTGGTGGCAATCGCCTTTTAGCCCCACGGTGGAGACATCCTCCAGTCATGCCGGGGAAGGAGAACTGTTGCTGCCCAGCTAGGATGCAACATTCCGTCTTCCTCCTCACATTTGTGGCGAGGACGGCTGCGAGGATCTGCCGGGGTGCTTAGGGGCGTCCCGCGTTTGCTGGTGATTCGCCCAGAGCTTGTTGCTCCACGAGCTTCCCTGGCGGGGAGGTTGTCCGTACCCGCGGGGACGGAACCGGAGTTCCGTTTGTAATGGCACTTTGAGTGCCGGGTTTTTTGTTCATTTCGGCTTTCGGGGCCTGAACATGTATGTAGCCACGGCACGGAGTCGTGTTTTTTTTCCTCATTTCCGAGCACTAAGACTCGTCTGCTGATTGTCTGAACCGCTTCACCAAGCGTGAGTTGCCCCGTGTCAAGGTGACGAGTGAGGTATCCGTATCCCGGAGGCGTAGGAATCCCTCGGCTCGGTCGGACCTGTTGTCCGAGGCTCCTCTAGCTTAGTTAAAGAAACCCCTCGGTCGCTCTTCGTCGAGCCGAGGCCAGGGGTAGCGATATCAGCATGAGCAGAGGCGTTGTTGGCTCGGAAATGAAACCTGGTTGGCCGGAGCCTAGCCGGTTTGTCTGTTGGCAGGATCGACGTCGGAGCTGATCAGCCGAGGCTTCGGACCGAGCTGGCGCCCTCGGAAGGTGGTCGGCCGAGGCCCCGGAGGTGGCCGGCCGAGCCGTCCGCTCGGGCCGGGTTCTCGGAGAAGTCCCTGGCAGAGATTGTTCGAGCGTGGTGATGACGTCGTCCTTCGGAGCGGAGGCCCTCGGACCGCGTCGCCGCCCGAGGCTAGGTCGGGCCTTGCCGAAGGTGCTGTCGATGCCGAGGGTGTCGTCGCCCTCTTCCAGCGTCAAGATCCGAGCCTGCAGGGTCAAATCGTCTTGTAGCGTGGGCCTTGCGCGGCCGTTGAGGCCAGAGCACACACCCTTGCTGCATTATAAAGCTGCGTCTCTTTTCCTCTTGTTTCGAGTATCTGGACTTTTTGTCGGTAGCAGGGATGTTAGTGCGAGCAAGAGTTGCTTCTCGCGGAAGGTGATGAGTGAGGTATCCGTATCCCGGAGGCGTGGGAGTCCCTCGGCTCGGTCGGCCTTGCCGCTTACGCGTACTTTTACCCGCCCATGAAGCCCTGTCACCGACTTGGTCGAGAAGGCTCGAAGAATCGCTTCGACAGAAGAGCTTCCGTACGTAAAGACTCGTTCGATCCGCGGATTCGCCTTATCCGAGCGCGAGTTACTTATCGCAGAAGGTGATGAGTGAGGTATCCGTATCCCGGAGGCGTAGGAGTCCCTCGGCTCGGTCAGCCTTGACTGCTTACGTGTACTCCGTCGTTTCCAGGACCCACTTTTCGAAGTAATCAAAAAGCACGAAAGATGTTCTGGTAAAAGAGATTTTTTGTTCGAGGAAAATTTTGACGCAGAGGGGGTTTCCCCCCTTTTAGCCCCCGAGGGAGGGTCGGGCTCTGCCGAGGCGAGGCTGACCCTTCCTTGTTGACTAAACTTTGCGTGGGTGCGAGGTATATAAACGACTTGGAAACATCTTAAGGGTAGAAGCGACGTAGCTGTTGGATGTTCCAAGCGTTGCCGTAGACTTCGCCTTGACTGTTGGCCAGCTTGTACGTTCCGGGCTTCAGTACTTTGGCGATGATGAACGGCCCCTCCCAGGGGGGCGTGAGCTTGTGCCTCCCTCGGGCGTCTTGCCGCAGCCGAAGCACCAGATCGCCCACCTGGAGATCTCGGGGTCGGACCCCTCGGGCGTGGTAGCGTCGCAGGGACTGCTGATACCGCGCCGAGTGTAGTAAGGCCCTGTCCCGAGCCTCGTCCAGCTGGTCCAGCGAGTCTTCTCGGCCAGCTTGGTTGCTTTCTTCGTTGTAGGCCCTCGTCCTCGGGGAGCCGTATTCCAGGTCCGTGGGCAGGATGGCCTCGGCCCCGTAGACCAGGAAGAACGGCGTGAAACCCGTGGCCCGGCTTGGCATCGTCCTCAGGCTCCAGACCACCGAGGGGAGTTCCTTCATCCATCGCTTGCCGAACTTGTTGAGATCATTGTAAATTCGAGGCTTGAGCCCCTGTAGAATCATGCCATTGGCACGTTCTACCTGCCCATTCGACATGGGGTGAGCTACGGCGGCCCAGTCTACCCGGATGTTGTGATCATCGCAAAAATCCAAGAATTTTTTGCCGGTGAACTGGGTGCCATTGTCGGTGATGATGGAGTTCGGGACCCCGAAGCGATGGATGATATTGGTGAAAAACGCCACCGCCTGCTCGGACCTGATGCTGTTCAGGGGTCGGACCTCGATCCACTTGGAGAATTTGTCGATGGCGACCAGCAGGTGCGTGTAGCCCCCGGGCGCCTTCTGCAGAGGGCCGACAAGGTCCAGACCCCACACAGCGAAGGGCCAGGTGATGGGTATCGTCTGCAGAGCCTGAGCGGGCAGGTGGGTCTGCTTCGCATAGAATTGGCACCCTTCGCAGGCGCGGACAATTCTAGTGGCGTCAGCCACCGCCGTTGGCCAGTAGAAGCCTTGGCGGAAAGCATTCCCGACGAGGGTTCGGGGTGCTGCATGATGACCGCAAGCCCCCGAGTGTATTTCCCGCAGGAGTTCCTGACCTTCGGCGATGGAGATACATCGCTGGAGGATGCCCGAGGGGCTTCGGTGGTAGAGTTCCTTCTCATCGCCCAGCAAGACGAACGATTTGGCGCGTCGCGCTACTCGCCGAGCCTCGGCTCGGTCGAGGGGCAGTTCTCCTTGGCGGAGATATTGCAGGTACGGGGTTCGCCAATCTTGATCTGGCACGACCCCGTTCTGCTCCTCCTCGATGCGCAGCGCTTCGCCCTCGGGCTCTGAGGGTTCCTCGGGTTGAGCCGAGGATGGCTCGGGCTGGGCCGAGGTCACCTCGGACGAGGCCGAGGGTGCTTCGGGCTCGGGCGCGTCGCCTATCTCGACGGAGGGTTGGTGCAGATCCCGGGAGAAGACGTTCGGGGGAACCGTCGTTCGCCCCGAGGCTATCTTCGCCAGCTCGTCCGCAGTCTCGTTGTAGCGCCGGGCGATGTGGTTAAGCTCGAGCCCGTAGAACTTGTCTTCCAGGCGTCGAACCTCTTCACAGTAGGCCTCCATCTTCGGGTCACGGCAGTGGGAGTTCTTCATGACTTGGTCGATGACGAGCTGCGAGTCGCCGCGCGCATCGAGGCGTCGGACCCCTAGCTCGATGGCGATTCGCAATCCGTTGATCAGAGCCTCGTACTCAGCCACATTGTTGGACGCCGGGAAATGGAGGCGAAGCACGTAGCGCAGGTGTTTCCCGAGGGGCGAGACGAAAAGCAGGCCCGCGCCAGCTCCCGTCTTCATCAGCGACCTGTCGAAAAACATGGTCCAGAGCTCTGGTTGGATCGGAGCCGTTGGTAACTGGGTATCGACCCATTCGGCTACGAAATCCGCCAGTACCTGGGACTTGATGGCCTTCCGAGGGGCAAACGAGATTGCCTCGCCCATGATTTCCACCGCCCACTTCGCGATCCGTCCTGAGGCTTCTCGGCACTGGATGATCTCCCCCAGGGGGAAGGATGACACCACAGTCACCGGATGGGACTCGAAGTAATGTCGCAGCTTTCGCCTCGTCAGGATCACTGCATATAGCAGCTTCTGGACTTGTGGGTAGCGGATCTTGGTTTCGGACAGCACTTCGCTGACGAAGTAGACTGGCCTCTGAATGGGCAAAGCATGCCCCTCTTCCTGCCTTTCGACTACGATCGCGGCGCTGACCACCTGAGTGGTTGCGGCGACGTAGACCAGGAGGGTTTCTCCATCAGCTGGGGGCACCAAGATGGGCGCCTGGGTGAGGAGCGCCTTTAGGTTCCCGAGGGCTTCCTCGGCCTCGGGAGTCCAAGTGAAGCACTCGGCCTTCCTTAAGAGGCGGTACAGGGGCAGGCCTCTTTCGCCGAGGCGCGAGATGAAACGGCTCAAGGCCGCGAGGCATCCCATGACCCTCTGTACGCCTTTTAAGTCCTTGATGGGCCCCATGTTTGTGATCGCTGCGATCTTCTCCGGGTTGGCTTCGATGCCCCGCTCGGAGACGATGAACCCCAAGAGCATGCCTCGGGGCACCCCGAAGACGCACTTCTCGGGATTGAGCTTGACGCCCTTCGCCTTGAGACACCGGAATGTCAGTTCGAGGTCGGAGAGAAGGTCGGAGGCTTTCCTCGTCTTGACTACGATGTCATCGACGTAGGCCTCTACCGTGCGACCAATGTGTTCGCCGAACACATGGTTCATGCACCGCTGGTACGTTGCACCCGCGTTTCTCAAACCGAACGGCATTGTGACATAACAGTACATGCCGAAGGGCGTGATGAAAGAAGTCGCGAGCTGGTCGGACTCTTTCATCTTGATTTGATGATACCCTGAGTAAGCATCGAGGAAAGACAGGGTTTCGCACCCTGCAGTGGAGTCCACAATTTGGTCGATGTGAGGTAGAGGGTAGGGGACCTTCGGACATGCTTTGTTGAGACCAGTGTAGTCTACACACATCCGCCACTTCCCCCCTTTTTTCCTCACAAGTACAGGGTTGGCAAGCCATTCGGGATGGAATACCTCTTTAATGAACCCTGCTGCCATCAGCTTGTGGACCTCCTCGCCTATCACCCTGCGCCTTTCCTCATCGAATCGGCGCAGAGGCTGTCTGACCGGCCGGGCTCCGGCCCGAATATCCAGCGAGTGCTCGGCGACATCCCTCGGTATGCCGGGCATGTCCGAGGGACTCCACGCAAAAACGTCGGCGTTTGCGCGGAGAAAGTCGACGAGCACTGCTTCCTATTTGGGGTCGAGCCCGGAACCGATCCGGATCTGCTTGGAGGTGTCGCCACTGGGGTCGAGAGGGACGGCCTTAACCGTCTCCGCTGGCTCGAAGTTGCCGGCATGCCGCTTTACGTCCGGCACCTCTCGGGAGAGGCTTTCCAGGTCGGCAATGAGGGCCTCGGACTCGGCGAGGGCCTCGGCGTACTCCACGCACTCCACGTCGCATTCGAATGCGTGTTTGTACGTGGGGCCGACGGTGATGACCCCGTTGGGGCCCGGCATCTTGAGCTTCAGGTAGGTGTAGTTGGGGATGGCCATGAACTTCGCGTAGCATGGCCTTCCCAACACTGCGTGGTAGGTTCCTCGGAACCCGACCACCTCGAACGTCAAAGTCTCCCTTCGGAAGTTGGAGGGTGTTCCGAAGCAGACAGGGAGGTCGAGCTGCCCGAGGGGCTGGACGCGCTTCCCGGGAATGATCCCGTGGAAGGGCGCAGCGCCTGCTCGGACGGATGACAGGTCGACGCGCAGGAGCCTGAGGGTCTCGGCGTAGATGATGTTGAGGCAGCTGCCTCCATCCATCAGGACCTTGGTGAGCCTGACGTCGCCGATGACGGGGTCGACGACGAGCGGGTACTTCCCCGGGCTCGGCACGTGGTCGGGGTGGTCGTCCCGGTCGAAGGTGATGGGCTTGTCGGACCAGTCTAGGTAGACTGGCGCCGCCACCTTCACCGAGCAGACCTCCCGACGCTCTTGCTTGCGATGCCGAGCCGAGGCGTTTGCCGCATGCCCTCCGTAGATCATGAAGCAATCGCGGACCTCTGGGAACTCTCCTGCTTGGCGACCCTCCCTTTTGTCGTCGTCGTGAGCCCTGCCACCCTCTGTGGGTGGTCCGGCCCTGTGGAAGTGGCGCCGAAGCATGACGCACTCTTCGAGGGTATGCTTGACGGGCCCCTGATGGTAGGGGCACGTCTCCTTGAGTGCCTTGTCGAAGAGGTTAGCACCTCCGGGGGGCTTCCGAGGGTTCTTGCGCTCGGCGGCGGCGACAAGGTCTGCATCGGGAACGTCGCGTTTCGCTTGCGACTTCCTCCTGCCTTTCTTCTTGGCGCCGCGCGGAGTAGACACCTCGGGAGCATCTTCCGACGGGCGGCCCTGGGGCTGCTTGTCCTTTCGGAAGATGGCCTCTACCGCCTCCTGGCCGGAGGCGAACTTGGTGGCGATGTCCATCAGCTCGCTCGCCCTGGTGGGGGTCTTGCGACCCAGCTTGCTCACCAGGTCGCGGCAGGTGGTGCCGGCGAGGAACGCGCCGATGACATCGGAGTCGGTGATGTTGGGCAGCTCGGTGCGCTGCTTCGAGAACCGCCGGATGTAGTCTCGGAGAGACTCTCCCGGCAGTTGCCGACAGCTTCGGAGGTCCCAGGAATTCCCGGGGCGCACGTACGTGCCCTGGAAGTTCCCGGCGAAAGCCTGGACCAAATCTTCCCAGTTGGAAATCTGCCCCGGGGGCAGGTACTCCAACCAGGCACGAGCGGTGTCGGAGAGAAACAGGGGGAGGTTTCGGATGATGAGGTTGTCATCGTCCGTCCCACCCAGTTGACAGGCTAGGCGGTAGTCCGCAAGCCACAATTCCGGTCTCGTCTCCCCCGAGTACTTCGTGATAGTAGTCGGGGGTCGGAATCGGGGCGGAAATGGCGCCCGCCGAATGGCTCGGCTAAAGACCTGCGGACCGGGTGGTTCGGGCGAGGGACTCCGATCCTCCCCGCTGTCGTAGCGTCCCCACGCCTGGGGTGGTAGCCTCGGCACACCCTCTCGTCGAGGCGCGCCCGACGGTCACGGTGAGGGTGCTCGTCGCCAAGGTGGCCCGGGGCCGCAGGCGCGGTGTTGCGCGTGCGCCCGGTGTAGACCGAGGCTTCCCGCGTGAGTCGGGAAGTCGCGGCACGAGGTTCCGAGGGGTATCCCTGCCTTCGGGAGGCAGAGCTCTCGGCCTGCCGGGCCGCAGCGCCTTCCAGGAGATGCTTGAGTTCTCCCTGGATTCGCCGACCCTCGGTGGTTGATGACTCCGGCATCGCGCGGAGGAGCATTGCTGCAGCGGCCAGGTCCTGACCGGTTCCGCCGGATGCGGGTGGCGGTCTGTCCCTGGCATCGTTGGCGATGCGGTGCTGGAAACCTTGGGGCAGGTGACGTATTCCTCCGGCCGGGGGTTGGCTCGCCCATACCAGCCCGATGTTCTGGCGGATTGCCTCGAGCGCTCCTGCTCCCTCATCGAGCCCGGCCTGCGCCCCGCGGACTTGCTCGAGCTGTGGGTCGTGACCCCCCGCCGGAACGGGGACCACAGCTAGCTCCCGCGGGATGTCGGCGCGAGGCGCTGGCCTAGGGGGATCACCATCCTCCGGCATGCCGAGACAGCCGCCTCCGGAGGGATCCCCTAGCTCGATGTGGAAACATTCACGACTCGGGCCGCAGTCCTTGTTGCCAAGGCTGCGGCTGCCGTCGGAACAGTCGGAGAGGCAGTAGTCACATGCGGTCATGAAGTCCCGCATGGCACTAGGGTTGCCAGATCCGGAGAAATCCCAGCAGATGCTGGGGTCGTCATCTTCCTCGGACCCTGAGGGCCCGTAGGTCGAGACACCCGTCAATCGGTCCCAAGGCGACCGCACACGAAACCCCAGAGAGGTTGCACTCGCCTCAATGTGAGCGCCCGCCAAAGCGAGGTCGCCAGGCGGGCTGAGGCCGAGTCGAAATGACGAAAGATGGGTAGCAGTCGGTACCTTTTTGTCGACGAGGGGCGATGAAGTCAAGTCGGGGGCTGACCGCGCCGTCGTCTTGGGTACGAGGGCGACGTCCTGCAGGCCCTCCGTGAGCGTGCTGGCGTCGTCCACTTGCTCGGGGTCGACGTGTTGCGGGGGGATGGCGCTCGCGTTTGCCTCGAACGCGAGGGCGACGCTTGGCGTGTCCTCCGTTGGGGCGCCGGGGATGTCGATTTGCTCGACAGCCGTCGGAGCGCGGCCTCCCGCTCGGCCCTGGTTGCCCCGCCTCCTCCTCCTCCGATGGCGAGGGAGAGGATGGGGCGAGCTCGAAAGTTGTCCTTCCCCCACGCGGGAAAGACGTCGTCGATTCTGCCGCCGGCGGGCGGGCTGTCCGCCACCATTGTCGCTGCCGCGCGGCGGTGGAAGGAGTACCATGTCGTAGTTGCCGTCGAGAGACATGAACTCGAGGTTCCCGAAACGGAGCACCGTCCCGGGTTGAAGAGGTTGTTGGAGACTGCCCATCTGGAGCTTGACGGGAAATCGAACGTCAACACGCAGCAGGCCCCTACCTGGCGCGCCAACTGTCGGCGTTCCGAGACCGGGGGGTCCCCGAGCCGACGAGTGAGAGTGCCGCGTGCCCCAGCCCAGATGGGTCGAGCGCGTGGGCGAGCGCGAAGGGGGGAACACAGAGAGAGAGGACGGTGGCCGGAGCCGGGTCGTGAGGGAGTCGGAGGATTCCCGCGGCCTTCGTGTTCGTCCCGCGCCCAGGTCGGGTGCGCTTGCAGTAGGGGGTTACAAGCGTCCGCGCGAGGTGAGGGGAGCGAGCGGCCCCGAGAGAGCGCCTGCCCCTGCCCTTCGTCCCCGCGAGGCCAACCTTCTCTAAGAAGGCCCTGGTCCTTCCTTTTATAGTCGTAAGGAGAGGATCCAGGTGTACAGAATGGGGGTGTAGCAAGGTGCTACGTGTCTAGCGAGGGAGAGCTAGCGCCCTATGTACATGCCAAGGTGGCAGCCGGAGAGATCTTGGCACCCTGTTGGTGTGGCGTCGTGGCTGTTGGAGGAGTAACGGAGCCGGACGGGGGGACAGCTGTCGAAGTGGCCGGGCCCTTGCTGACGTTCTCCTGCTTTCGTAAGGGAGCTGAGAGCCGCCGTCGTCATGGTCTAGCGGGGCGCCATCATTGCCTATCTGGCGTAGCTGGCCAGATGGGACGCCGGTCTTGTTCTCTGCGACCCAAGTCGGCTCAGGGCAGGGTGATGATGACGCTTCCTGTTGACGTGGCGGTCTCGTGTCCTAGGTCGGGCGTCGTGGAGGCTCCTCCGAAGCCGAGGTCGAGTCCGTCCTGCAAGACAGAGGCAAAGTCCGAGCCCTGGGTCGGCCGAGGCGGAGATCATTTGGCAGAGGCCGAGGCGGAGTCCGAGCCCTGGGTCGGGCGAGGCGGAGTTCGTTGTCTTTCGGGGCCTTAGCCCGAGTCCGAGCCCTGGGGTCGGGCGGAGCAGAGTTCGCCGTCTTCCGGGGCCTTAGCCCGAGTCCGAGCCCTTGGTCGGGTGGAGCGGAGTTCGCCGTCTTCCAGGGCCTTAGCCCGAGTCCGAGCCCTTGGTCGGGCGGAGCGGAGTTCGCCGTCTTCCGGGGCCTTAGCCCGAGTCCGAGCCCTGGGTCGGGCGGAGCGGAGTTCGCCGTCTTCCGGGGCCTTAGCCCGAGTCCGAGCCCTGGGTCGGGCGGAGCCTCCTATGGCACCTCTGGCGAAGTCTGGTCGCCCGTTGGTCTTACCTTTTGCGTTAAACGCCTCGGTGACTCGGTCGGTTGGCGCGGTGATTTAGTCAGGGTTTCTTCTTATCGAAGGCGGGGCCTAGGGCGAGCCGGAGATGCGTCTGCCGTGAAAGAGGAGGCCTCAGGCGAGACGGAGTCATCTTAGGGTCGGCTGCCCTCGCCCGAGGCTAAGCTCGGGCGTGGCGTGGTCAAGTCACTCGTACGGACTGATCCCTGACTTAATCAAACCCATCAGGCCTCTGCAGCTTTATGCTGATGGGGGTTACCAGCTGAGAATTAGGCGTCTTGAGGGTACCCCTAATTATGGTCCCCGAAACGGCCATGATGGATTCAACATCGGAAAAGATGTACCTCTGCCAGGTACCAAGTTTTTGGGTTTAAATGATTAAGCTGAGACCGGGCGGGTGACTTGCACGAGAAGAGAGTCTCAGTGTAGTGTCTCCGTCTGAGTCGATTAAGGACTGTGTCGATGTAGGCTTGCTGACCGAGGACCCTTTAACTGGTCACATGCCTCGTCATGGGTAAGCCTTGCCTCAGGCAGACTAAGGCCAGAATAAGATAACACGAAATGGGCGTGGAGCGGTGGCGGGAGTAGCGTGTACCCTCCGTAGCAAGAGGCTGGACGGTGGTGTATCTGTGCTCTCGGTTTGCGTGAACCTGATCTGGTCTTAAGAACCCCAGTGGTGGGTTGACATATGCAAGGATTAAGTGCTACATATGTCGTGTGATCGGAGATCCTCAGCTGAGTATAATCGATTTGGATCGCCGTACCTTCGCGGTTATGAAGACTTGGTCACTGCCCTATATGTAGAAAACCAGTAAAGATGAAGGACTTGTTAAGAAACTGGCTAGTGTAGGACAAGTGTTTGAACTAGGGTAGAAAGAACTCTAGATGCAGGTAAGTTTACCTAACCAGAAAATAAAATTGGATTTTTAAGGATCCACACTTAGTAAGCATTTATGCAAAACAGAGTCTTTGATCTTGAGATACCTTACCTTGACTCCCTTATAACCAGCATACCCTTGAGAGTCTTTTCTTTAATCGGGTAAGACTTGCTGAGTAATTCCATACTCAGGGTTTATTCCCTCGTTGTTTTTAGGTGAGGAAGCAGCAAATTTTTGTTGCTTTTGTACCAAGGTGGTTCCAAATGAAGAAAAACAAGAGTGAAGCTGCGGGAGGACATGGTCCTCCATAAGAAACTTTTATGTAAGAACTTATTGGGAGGAGTTTTTGCCTCCCTTGGTATTGTAATAATACTACTCAGCACTCGTTTTACAACTCTGGTCTGTAATAAGCAACTTGATCTTACTTTCTAAGTAAATGTAAGTTTATGTAATCGCTTCCACATTTCTATATCTCCGATGTTCTGTAATGTCTGCAAGATGGGTGAAACGTTCCTGGAAAGGTAAGAAAGAAGATACCGAACTTGTCAAGTGATTCAGGAACATCTACAGGGTTGTCTGATGTCTGTTGGACAAGGACAACTGTAGGTGGGCCTAATGACTTGGGAGGTTCCGTCACAGACATGGTCCTTAATCGACTCAGACAGAGACACTACACTGAGACTCTCTTCTCGTGCAAGTCACCCGCCCGGTCTCAGCTTTATCATTTCAATTCCCAAAGTTTGGTACCTGGCAGAGGTACATCTTTTCCGATGTTGAACCCATCATGGCCATGATGGATCCACCATCAAGTTTTATTTTTGAAAACATCTCCCCCACTTTGCACATCATCTTTGAGAAAACAAAACATTTTGTTTTTCTAAAGCAAAGCTAAGCATAAGAAAACCTTTTGTAAAACAGGGATTAGGAAATAGTCCAAGGAAGGAGATGCAGCAATAGTTTAGCACACAACTCCTATCACCTAATGCATCAAGTAAGTGAGAAAGATTTAAAAGGAACAAGGGGGTGGCAAATGCACCGGGGCTTGCCTTGTTTTACTGGTGAATCAGGCTCGGTCCCGTAGATATCAAAATAAAAGCAATTGCCTGCCTGATGTTCCTCAGGTGGTGGTGGTGAAGTCTTCTATTCTTCTACTTCTTCTTCGTTTTCTAAATATAACCATATATAATAATGACTATCCATGTAATGTTCATGAGAGTGCAAAGACAATAAAAGTTTATTATCTAAAGTCTTGAATATAATGTTCCTTCACGGATCTCCGAGAACTTAGGGTTTTCGGAGTCAATAGTGAAGTTCACAGGGCAGGGGGTAGGGTTTTGGGTTCTAAGTATCAAACATGGCCCAAATCATACCAAACTTTACCCAAGGCTTCTAAATATTATTTAAAATTTATCTTAAAATTTTAGTGAATTTTGGATTTATTATTTATTTTCTAAAAATCTAGAAGTATAGTCTTAGGTTGTTTTAAATATTCTATAATTTTCCTTTTGGACTAAAAATCATAAAACTATTTTTATTAAATTCTATAGGAAATTAGAAACCTAGCAAAATTGGTTTGGTATTTTTAGGATTTTTCTACAATTTTCTAGAATTGTTTTAGCGCTGGTAGAAAAAGAAAAAGAAAAAAACTGTGAATAGTATTGGACCTCGTTCAGCTTAGTCAGCCCAGTCTGCACAGGAACTGGGACGCGCCCACACGTGCGCACGCCCGCGCTGGCAATTTGCGCAGAGGCCCTTGCTGTTTTGAATATCTATTAAGAACCCTAGTTACTATTTACTCTCTCTCTGACAATCACACAGAGGTCCCTTGACCTTTGTTTCTTCTCCAAATAGATCCCTGGCCACGGCGCGCTCGCCATTGATCACCGACGCGGCATGTACTGGCCATGGCCGGCGACAGCTGCCTAGTCTAGCTACAGGGGAGGCATAACCGACCAAGGGTGACCTAGGAACACTCGTCAATTTGGCTTGAACACTTTGAGAATGGTCTGCCCACGTGCATGGCGGAAACCGTGACATCGAGCTCACGTTCCCGTTCAATCGTGGCTGAATTGACCAAACGGTTGCCACGATGAGCTTCCTGGGCATACTGAGCTGCTACAACGACACTCGAGAGGCGTAGAGCCTTACCAAAGCGGGCTGGCCACGGAAGAGCTATCCACGGCGGCGCAGAGATCCGAGTTGGGGGAAAACGGTACTGCGATGGCTCTGGGTGAAATTGGGGGGTGAAGATTGGGGCTATACGGCCGTAAGGAACTATAGTTCCACTGCGCACACTCAATTTGAGAGGAGGGGGCGGAGGCAGTGCGAATTTGGAGTTTGATCAACTCACTGGGCGGAGGTGTGCATACCCCGCCGTGGATCATGGTGCTATTTATAGCCACAGCGGTCCGGCTAGCTATCCACGGCCACAGATAACTTTGTTAGCGCATGCTTACCACGTAGGGAAGAGGCACAGTGAGGGAGGAGCAAGGTACAGATGACACCACGGCGGATTCGACTGAGTCACGGTGGCCACCGGTGAATAACTCCGGCCAAGCCCGACTGGACTCGTGAGATGGTGCTGTTAGAAATATGCCCTAGAGATAATCATAGAGATGAGCATATTTCTTTGTATCCATGATATATATATTGCTTAATTGAATATCCATGGAAGGCACCTTGTATTGATTAGCAATTATGTGAATTGTTTGTGAGATTCTTTACTTATATGGTTATTCTAAATGATGTCCCTAGTCAGAGTCGATGACTAGCACATGTATCAGCTGATGACTACATTTCACAAGTCATGAACATGGAGATGTTAAACTAATAATGTGGGCGCATGTATGACATGAGGCTGGACCGACCCAACGTGAGATATTGTAACATAGTTCTCTTTTTGCAACATGAATACTGTATCCTTAGACCTAAGATTGTCGCATGTTCTCAAGATGTGAATTGACTTACTTAGGGACTATCAAACGCTATTCCGTAACTGGGTAGTTATAAAGGTAGTTTTGGGTTTGTCAGGAAGCATGCTGTGAGGCATGGTCAGTCAAGATGGAATTTGTCCCTCTCTTTGTGAGAGAGATATCTCTGGGCCCCTCGAGTGATTGGATCAAGAAATGCATGGCCATGCTAGGGTTAAGAGTTAACCGTTGAAAGGATTCCAATTCACAGTATCGAGAAAGAGAGGTCAGCTTAGAGCCAGACCAAATATCGTGAGACAAAGGGAACAGCATGTACATAATGTTGAAATGGTTCGTCTGATATGATCTTTACGTGCGCATAGGAGTTGACATGTCTTGCTAGAGGCCGCTGTCAATTATTGGGCCAAGTAAGAGTACTCGGGCAATGTCTATTTGTACGTGAACCTATAGGGTCACACACTTAAGGGGAAGGAAGCCTAACTCGGATTAGATCTGAAATTAGACTGGGCTTTAGGGTTACTGATGGGCCTCGGTGTCTGAAGCCCACCATAACGCCTATATAATGAGGGGCGGGGGCGCGGTTAGGCTAACCCTAATTCGCCACCAGAAAACGAGTAGCCGCTCGCCTCTCGCCCTCGCCAAGCCGCCGTCGTGAACCTAGCAGTTCGGTACGCGGCGCTTCCTCCCTGTACGTGTGGATACCTCGGAGGTGCTACATCTGGAGCACTAGAACGAACCGTGCGAGGACGTGAAGGACGCCGACGACTGCACAGCACTGCTCAACGCGTTCGTCTACATCGAGACGTCTTCCGCTGCTCTGCGCGTCTAGTGGTAATTCCATGACCTATAACCGCAGTAGTTCTTGGTTTTATGGGGTTGAAAATTTTGTTTTGCGCTAGCGTAGCCTCCCCGTAATCCTACAGGTGCCACGTTCGATGATATCCTTCCCCGGATCGATTCTCATCAATGGATCACGCGAGCCCATCTGATTCAACAATGGCCTTGATCTTATCGCGTTCATCAGATATCTGTCAGGGTTTGATTTTCAGTGTTCTTATGAACCGACCACCTTCCATCCTCTATAACTCCTAATTCTTGTTAAGAACAGAGCAACCTCCCTTAATAAAATTTGTTCACTAAATATCATTCTACAAACTTACTATAGGATTCTTGGGTCAAAACCGAACGAATTCAAAGATATGGCATGCTCAAATTGGTCCCATATCTCTGTGACCATTTCTGTCTTCAGATTCAGTTTCAGCTATTTGATACAAGTCTGACAGAGCAACTTTGGGCTTGCTTTTCTCCAATTTTTGTGTAACAACCAAAGAGGATGTCTGTATTAAAGTTATTCCCCTATGATAGATCTAAAATTGATGTGGTGACCTAGGGCAAAATCCTTTTTGTTTGGAAGTTACAAGGCCCCAAAGATGAACCCATTACACTGAAATTCAGACTTAACCAAAAGAGTTTAAGTGTGGCTCTTTTGCAAATAAGTCCAAATCTCAAGGTTTGATTTGCAAATCTTCATAATTGTGAACCATATAACTTAAGACACCTTATTATCATGGTTTTTGCATTTTAGTCCAAAAGTGCACTAATTTTGCACTTAGCCCCCTAGGGTTTAGGTTTAGGGCTTTCCTGGGTCTTTTTTTAGGGTTTTTGACACTTCTAGGGTTTGGATATCCCATAAGTCTATTCAAGGTGACACTCTAATAAGTTTTGAAGTTTTCTTTTGTTTAAGCCTTGTTTGGTCTATTACACCCAATCTAGGGTTAAGTTCCCTACTCTAGGGTTTTATTTGCAAAAGGTCATATCAATACAACTTGTTTGAATTCTTTTTTTTGCCTAGTGAATGCACTCTAGGTATGACAAACACATGATATGCTATGCTTATGATGTTATGCTCAAGTTTTAGTAACAGTAACACCAGGGGTGTTACATCCCACCTCATCAGGTTCCTGGTACGCTTCCTGTCATAAAAGTTAACAACAGGAAACGAGCATAATGGAAATGAAAAGAAGAAAAAATCAAGAGAGGGGAGACCAAGGTATGGCCGAGGCTCTCTCTCCTGCTTACCGTGTTTGTGGCAAAGAGCATTCTTGAAAACATATTTTATTCATAACCGCTCGAGGGCTTTATAAAGATGGCGTGGATCCGCTCCGGTCGGTCATCTAGTATGGGCTCTTTGGCCACAGGCATTACATCTGGTGTTTCCTCCAGTCTTACCATCTCGGGCGCCTTGTCCTGCTGGGACTATCGATGAAGCTATGGTGACATGTCGGTCATTATTCCCCTTGTCACTGGGGGCGCTACTCGTCATTGCTCCTAGAAGGACCCAGATCCGAGTCTAAGTCCGTACAGAGTGCGCTGAAGATAAGGTTCCCACCACCACTGGCCATCTCCATGAACTCCAGGTCATCCATCGTGGGGAGATGACAGCGGGACATGAGGGCGACGATTACCGCTAGGGCATGGCGTAGTCGAGGTGGAAAGGCATCGATATCGCCGCGGTAGGGCATCGTCTCTGCATCACACGACACAGAGCTCGAGAGCTCTACGTAGGACACAAAGAAGACCGACAGATCATCATATGAGGGATTTGGCCTATTTCAACCACAATCTGTCGCCTTATTTCATCGAACTTAGAAGGCAGGGGCTGGTTTGGGCCTCCTATGTCGCCTCGCGAGGTGAGGCTGAGAGGATCGAGGGCTACCGAGATGGCGTCGGGGCTCTTAGACGGGGCAGGCCGGGTGGGCATCACCTAGACATGTCGCCCTTCCAGTCGATGGTACAGTCGAGGCTGCCAAAGTGGATGGATGCTCCAGGGGTGCATTTGACCTGGGAGCCTCCGTCGGCCCCCATAGTCATGCCTAGACTCCTCGGTGGAGGGGGTTGGGCTTCTGGGGCCCTGACCACTTCTCCTTCGCTGTTGAAGGGGAAGTCAAGACTCCCAAAATGGGTCACCGTTCTAGGAGGTCGGTTGTCGTCGCGGCTTGCGGTCCAGAGCTTGGATGATCTCATCGTGAAAAGCGCAATGCCCCTACCTGGCATGCCAACTGTCGATGTTTTGTACCTCGCTCCGACAAGTAAATTTATTGTGCGCGTTTTGGACTTTGGAGGGTGTGCACGAAAGGTGCAAGGTTTATATTGGTTCAGGTAGAATGTCCCTACATCCAGTCATCGATGGCTTGCTTTACCGGCACCATTGATGATGAAACTCATAGTAGGGGTTACAAGCAGTCAAGAGAGGGAGGAATGGCTCCCAGATCACTTGTTGGGGTGGAAGTGGAGCTTAGAAGCTGTAGGTGGAGTCCTAGCTAAGTCTTGGTCTGGCGAGGCTCCGGCCTCCTGGTCCTCGTCAGCGCTCCACCTCCCGTTCATCCTTGTGGGTTCGTTCCCGTCTGAAGGTGTCTGGTCGTCCCTTAGTCTATCCATCTGTTCCTCGATCGATCTATCCCCCTACCCTAAGGCGTCCCTCTCTATTTTTATAGATCGGGAGAGGGTCGGCTAGCGGTGGCTTCTCTAGGAAGGAGCCGTGAGGTAGGGGTAAAACCAGCGTTTTACACCGGGTGAGGCCACACGTATTCGTGGGGCTTGAGGCTGCCTGGTTGTCGCATATTTATCATGGTGGATGACATGGAGGCAGCAATGGTCCCAGGCACCATCATTCGGACTACACCGACCCTGGCTTTCGTAGCCTGGGGCTCGGCGTGGCTCGTCGAGCAGTGCCCTTTGGGAGGTCTGCGCATTCAGGCCTAGCTCGATAGGCCATAAGTGCGCCATAGGCCATGGGCGTGCGGGCTATTAATGCGTCGCAGTCCGAGAGTTTGTAGGTCATGAGTGTTATGTGGCCCAAGGGGTTTGTAGGTCATGAGTGGGAAGCGAACTGGTACCCACGTTGTGGCTCGGCGCCAGGCGTGGTTATTGCGGTCAGTCATTTATAGCGGGTCGGTCTGAGGTTAGATGCGGGATCCACTTGAGTGGTTCCCTTTCTACATGGTCGTCCTACCTTGTCAGACACCACCATCCCTGGCCCTAGGCTCGGTGCCGCAGGGTTTGATCGGGGACAGATCCTTCAAGGTTGGCGCACCTGCCTCTTTCGACTGACTAACGGGCCCAACGATCATGGGCTCTTTCCTCAGCGCGCTCACTGACTGGCGGGTCTGAGGGACCAAGGATCATTTCCTCGACACATGGCATTATGGAGTTGTTCCTTGGTCAAGCAAGGTCGCTTGGATGCCTTCGTCTCTCTGGGCTCCCCCACAAGGGAGATTACAGGCTTCCCAATCCGAAGGACATCCCTTAGTCGGGTGGTGGGTTTCGTGGTTTCATTCATCCACTCCATGAGCATGGTTTCATGATGCCCCTTCATCCTTTCTTGGTAGGGCTCCTCCACTATTACTAGATCCAACTGCACACCTCAACCCTAGCAAGGTCCAACACATGGCGACCTTCATGGCATTATGTAAGGGGTACCTTGGGATGGCCCCCACTTTCGCCACCGGTGCCATTTCTTCTTGAAAGGGAAATGGGCCTAATTATTTCCTATAATCAATTTTGGTGTTTGACGTTCATCACAAACCAAATGGACTGACGAGTTTGTCTAGTTATCATTTATCTCAGGTGCATAAAGTTCAACATAAACCAACAAAGAATATAAGTTGGGAACTCTATTAAGTTTAGAGCAAAGGACAAGTAGAGGTGCTGCCAGTGGCGCATCAGACACTGTCCAGTGTGCACCGGACAGTGTCCGGTCCCCAGGCCGAGCACCTTTCGAACTGGCTACTCTCGGGTTTCTCAGGGAGCCACTCCGCTATAATTCACCGAATTGTCCGGTGTGCACCGGACATGTCTGGTGTGCCAACGAAGCAACGGTCACCTACGCTCAACGGTCGATTGTATGAACAATAAAAGCGCACAGTGCAGAAGTTAGATGTCAGAGCAACGAAGTCAGAACGCACCGGGCATGTCCGATGTGCCACTGGACTGTCCGGTGCAGCTAGAAGATAAAGGACTTCAACGGTCAACCACTCCAAACCCCAATGGGCAGCTGACTTGGCACGCACCGGACATTGAACAGTGTCATGTCCAATGCACCACCAGACTGTCCGGTACGCCATCGACAGTATCGGCTTGAATAGTGGTTGGGGCTATAAATACCCCCCAACCACCTCCATTCAAGTAATCCAAGTTTTCTGAACTCAACATTTAATATAAGAGCAAAAGGCTACACTCTAAGACACAATCAATAGATCAAATCCTCTCCAAGCCTCCAAATCAACTCAATTGCTTAGTGACTTGAGAGAGGGTGTTTTGTGTTCTTTTGTTGCTCTTGTTGCTTGGATTGCTTTCTCCTTCTCTTTCTAATTCATCTAAGTGCTTTGTAAAGCTAGCAAGAGACATCTAAGTGTGTGGTGATCCTTGCGGGGTCTTAGTGACCCAAATGATTAAGGAAAAGTCTCAACTAGTCTATGATTTAATTGAAATATGACCCATTATCAAGTTCTATTTGTTTACCCTACCTAAAATGATAGGCTGGGGTGTTTATCATTTTTATAGTGGAGTTCTAGTGGTTACAAGTCCACTGGATTTTTATAATAAATTTTGAAATTGTTTTTATAATTCTAATAATTGTTTTTCTGGTTTGATTAATGCCTAATAAAACATTACACTTTGATTCTGCTCTGGACTAGAGGTCCCTTTATTTTTCCTAGGTTCTCTGTTACATAAGTAGGCTAGGAAAATAATTGCACTCACTGTTCATTATTTCCTAATGTCTTTCTGATTTTCCTAAGTTTTGGGCAAAATGGATTTTAATAGATATCCCTACTTAATTTTTCAATGTTGGGGTTCTCACTATTTTTGAACAGTGTTTAAATGGGGTTTGAACATCTATAAATTTCCTTAGGTTCAACACAGAAGCATAACTAATTTTCTTTAATTTAATCAGGTTTGGTTAGTTTCTGTAATTAATTTCAAACTCTATAATTTAAAACAGGAAGCATGGGGTTCAGTATTTTTAGTTGGTAGTTCATAATATTTAGAATCCAGCAAAATTGGTTTGACAAATTTTGGTTAAATATTTCTTAAGTTATGAATTTCCTAAGTTCTCTGTTTATTAAAAAAGATTAAACAGAAAAGATTAAATGGGAAATGACTTTGCATCGGGTCCCTGGCGGGTGTTTTCAAATTTTCTTACAGACTGGTCCTTGGATTACTATTCAAATGTGCCACTGACAGTTCAGAAACCCCCTAGAGTTCCACTAAACCTAACCCGAGGTCCTTCCCCCAATTAAACAGTTCCCGCGGTGAAGGAAAGGGTGGAGGGGCTTACCGGCGGCGAGACTGCTCCGGTGAGGTGGTCGAGGGTGTAGGGGAGGTCCTGAGGGTCACGGCGATGTGCGGGTCACCGTCGGGGATGGTCGGAGTCGGCCGGTCCACGAGCGCATGCAGGGGAGCTCGGCGGCGGCGAGGAGTCCGGCCTAACCAGGGCACGATTGGTCAATCAAGTGGGTCAGTGGGCTTCACCAGGGATCAAGGAAGGTGTGTGTGTGAGGAATTGAAGAACGACTCACCGGATTGCTTGGTCTACGTGCACAAGCGGGCGGCCGAAGTCCGGCGAGGACGATCTTGGTTCTCCAGTGAAGTTCTGCTGGGTCCGAGAGCTTGGGGAGCTTCATGAGCTATTAGCGAAGCTAACCGAGCGGCTGGCATTGCTTGGAAATGACCGGAGTGGGCTGGCCACGGTGGCCGAGGCTCGGGTGGCAATGGTGGGCGGAAGAGAGCTCGCCGGAGCTAAGGAGGGGCGTCTAGCCGGCAAAGGTGAGCACGGGGTGAGGTGAGGCATGCCCGGGGAGGCTTTATAGGCACGGGCGGGCACGACCGAGGGTGAGGCTCTGACAAGTGCTCGGGGCATGCGCGGGCGAACGCCAGTGCGTGCTCTGGCGCCTGGCACGGCATCGAGCATGAGGCAGCGCAGAGAGAGGTCGAGTTCAAGCGCGGATTGGCTCCAAATCTTTGAGATTATGGCCATGATCCCATTGAGAGATCTCTTCCCCTGACATTCCTTTGTCGTTTGTGTGTGGAGACTTGCAGGTTTTGTTGACTGGATCAAGAGATAGAGAGGGGAGATATCGGGTTTGTCTCACTGCCGCGCACAGAGAGAAGATCCTAGGTTTGACGTGTCCAGGGCACGTGTCCCGATGCCATCTTCTGGTATGAGGTAGAGGGGTTAGTCAGGCACATTTTTGTCAATGGGGTCATTAGGATTTGAGCTAGGGATCAAGGTGAACACGCTCGGTCTTTGGCTCAAGGGCTGAAATTCAGAAATCTGAATTTCAGAAATCCCTATTAAGCCCTCACTTGAAAAGCTTATTTAGAGTTTTTATTAAACTATTTTGGCCAAGCTTCCATAATCTTTATTGTAGCTTATTTAGTATATTTCAATCTTTATAATTGGCCTAAGCCATGATTTTATATTTTTCATGGTGTTTTACCCCTTTTCTTTATCTCTACTTAGATGGCTTGATTAGGGTTGGTGTTAGGGTTTCAACATTTTTCCATTTTTGAAAATCTTATTTGTTTCAAACATGATTCTTTGTATATACACTTAGTAGATCTTTTATTCTTAAGTTAATTTGATGCTTCATGCTCAAATTGGCTCACATGAAATGTTGATTCTTGGGTTGGCACTGAGAGAAACCCTAGGTGACACAGGGGGTGTCACAGCCTTCCCCCCTTAAAGGAATCTCGCCCTGAGATTTGGGTCAGAGTCCTACTAGGGTGAAGCGAAGGGTGAGACTTACAGGAAGTGGGTGCTCTACTTATTAGGGCATACTGCTCTTCGAATGTCATTCTCTTTGCAACTTCAGAAGGAAGTCCTTTTAAAATTTGTTTCATAATTACTTCATTCTGATTTAAGATCATATTTCTAAAATTTAGATTCAAAGGGCAGGAGGAGGGGTTGGGCATGATTACATACCAATTTCCTTAGGTAGGCAATCGGGGAAGTTGGATCGCAAGAATTCCTCAGTCTCCCAAGTAGCCTCTTCCTCTGAGTGATTACTCCATTGGATCTTATACATCTTGATCGATTTAGCCTGAGTTGATCTTTCCTTGCAATCCAGAATCTTGGAAGGGTACTCTTGGTACAATAGATCTGGCTCTATCTCCAATTCTGGTTCGGCTATGATCTCGGTCGGCAATCGAACACACTTCTTCAGCTGAGATACATGGAACACATTATGGATGGCAGACATTTTTGGAGGTAACTTCAACTTGTATGCCACGGGTCCACATGCTTCTATGATCTCATAAGGTCCAATGTAACGAGGGACTAACTTGCCTTTGATTCCAAACCTCCGCACTCCCTTGGTGGGTGATACTTTCAAATACACGAAATCTCCCACCTTGAACTGGAGAGGTTTCCTTCTCTTATCATGGTAACTCTTCTGCCTGGCCTGAGCAGCTTCTAGATTCTTCCTGATTAGTTTGACCTTCCTTTTGGCTTCAGTCACTAAGTCAGGTCCAAAAACTTCTCTTTCTCCAGGCTGAGACCAATTGAGTGGTGTTCTACACCTTCTTCCATAGAGAGCTTCGAAGGGTGTCATCTTTAGGCTAGATTGATAACTGTTGTTATAAGCAAACTCTGCCAAGGAGAGGTGCTTATCCCAATTCTTGCCACAATTGATTGCACAAGCTCTCAGCATATCTTCAAGAATTTGATTCACCCTCTCGGTCTGACCATCAGTCTATGGGTGGTAAGCTGAACTCCTGATTAGCTTGGTTCCCAAAGACTCCTGCAGTTGTTCCCAAAATCTGGCAATAAATTGGGCTCCTCGGTCAGAAACAATGGTCCGAGGCAATCCGAGCAAACACACGATCGGGTCAATATACAATTCTGCATACTTTTGAGCCTTATCAGTGGTGTGCATAGGGAGAAAATGTGCCACTTTCGTCAGTCGGTCCACAATAACCCAAATCGAATCATGATGATGAGAGGTGTTGGGCAGACCCACAATGAAATCCATGCTGATGTCATCCCATTTCCACGAAGGTATAGACAGGGGTTGCAAGGTTCCAGTTGATTTCAAGTGGCTGGCCTTTATCCTCTGACAGGTGTCACATTCCGATACATATTGGGCTATCTCCCTCTTCATTCTGGTCCACCAATACAAGGGCTTCAGATCATGGTACATTTTGGTGCTTCCTGGATGTATAGAGAATTTGGAGAGATGGGCCTCGTCCAAGATTTTCTTCTTGAGATCCTTGTTTTTAGGAACCACCAATCTGCTCTCAAACCACAATATACCCTTTCCATCTTGGCGGAAACATTTATACTTCTTGGCCTTCTGATGGAGATTCTCCTTAATAATTTGTACTCCCTTGTCACTGAGCTGGGCCATGATGATCTGGTCTTGCAAAGCTAGCTCAACGGAAAGGTGAGACAAAGCACCAGAAGGAATCACTTCAATCTGCATCTTGCTCAACTCATCACACAAGGTGTTAATACGAGAATCCATCACAACACAGTTGCATTGCAACTTTTGACTCAAGGCATCTGCTACCACATTGGCCTTTCCTGGGTGATAATGTACCTCCAGGTCATAGTCCTTGATCAGCTCTAGCCATCTTCTATGTCTCATGTTGAGATCAGCCTAAGTAAAGATATACTTAAGGCTCTTATGATCAGTGAAGATGTTGTAGTGGTTTCCCATCAAATAGTGCCTCCACATTTTTAATGCATGCACCACCGTTGCCAACTCTAGGTCATGAGTGGGATAATTCTGCTCATGAGGCCTGAGTGCTCTTGAGGCATAAGCAATGACTCGGTTGTCTTGCATCAAGACACAACCTAGTCCAGTGCTAGAGGCATCACAATACACATCAAATGGCTTGCTGCTGTCGGGTTGCGCTAACACCGGTGTTGTGGTCAGATGTTGCCTCAATGCATGGAAGGCATCTTCGCACTTTTGATCCCAAACAAACTTGGCTTCTTTCTTCAACAGCTCAATTATGGGCTTTGCAATTCGAGAGAAATTCGGAATGAATCTTCGGTAATAACCAGCTAATCCTAGAAAACTCCGAATCTGATGGACAGTCGTTGGTGGCTTCTAGTTCATCACCTCTTGCACCTTATCAGGATCATCAGCTATTCCTGCCTTAGAGATAGTGTGACCCAAGAATTTGATCTCCTTTAGCCAAAAATCACATTTTGACAACTTGGCATAAAGGTGGTGCTCTCGCAGACGTTGAAGCACTACATGCAAATGCCCGACATGTTCTTCTTCGTTCTTTGAGTACACCAAGATATCATCGATGAAAACTACTACAAATTTGTCCAGTTCGGGCATGAAAACAGAATTCATTAGATACATGAAGTATGCTGGTGCATTAGTCAGCCCAAAAGACATCACCAAGAATTCATATAGCCCATATTTGGTTGAGAAAGCCGTCTTCGAAATATCGCTTGCTCGTATCTTGATCTGATGGTAGCCAGAGCGAAGGTCTATCTTTGAAAACACTTTGGCTCCGACCAGCTGATCAAAAATAACATCAATACAAGGCAAAGGATACTTGTTCTTGATAGTCATCGCATTAAGTGGGCGGTAATTAGGGTTGGATATCGAGCTGGCTCGACTCGAGTTGGCTCGTTATGATAACGAGTTAGCTCGACTCGACTCGTTATGATAACGAGCTGGAGAAGCTGCTCGGCTCGGCTCGTTTGGTAACTCAGTCTGACTCGATTAACTCATGAGTTAGCTCGTTATCAAAGTTACCATAAGCCCATCTGGTTCAGAACACGGCATTGCAAGATCCAATCAACATCAACCTTCGTGCCCATCTAGTTCTTGGGCTTCCATGGAGGCGAGCCGCCGACCGACGATGTGCAAGTGGGCGCCGGACAGCCGAACAGGGCGAGGGTCGAGGGCGCCGTCAGGGAAGACAGGCAGACGACGAAGAACAGAATGGGCGCCACGCGGAGGGCAGACGGGCGGAGGTCGGAGGGCACACGCGCGGCGGCGCGGCGACGCTGCAGCCTGCTCTGCTCGGCTGCTCCACGGACAGCGGCGGCCGACGGCTCTAGGAGTCTAGGGTTTAGATTTTGGGAGAGAGAGGGAGAGACCGAGAGGGTAGCTCGCAGGGAGAAGCCAGAAGAAGCGGCATGCGGTGCGGGCGGCGTGCGGCCAAGCCAGTGAGCCACCGAGAGGCTAATTGGACTTTGGTGTGGCTGGTTGTGTGGGCCGCCCGTATGGCTGGGCTGAAGAACGGCGTGTCCTGTGTGGGCCGTGTCGTGTGGCTGGGCTGCTCCATATGGGTGGGCTGGGCCATTGCAGATTTGCACAACTCGTTTGGCTCGCGAGTAACTCACGAGCCAACTCGAGTTTGACTCGTTAAGAACCGAGTTAATTTGTTAGCTCAGCTCGTGACTCATTTTAAACGAATCGAGTTGAGTCGAGTCACTAATGAGTCGAGTCGAGCGAGTTACCGAGTCATGAGTTTTTTGTCCAGCCCTAGCGGTAATCTATACACAGCCTCAAGCTCTCATGTTTCTTCTTTACAAACAAGGCTGGACATCCCTAAGGTGAAGTACTTGGGCGAATAAAACCTTTGTCCAGCAACTCTTGCAATTGCTTCTTCAATTCTGCCAACTCAGCGGGTGGCATCCGGTAAGGCCTCTTGGAAATAGGTGTCATTCCTGGTTGCAACTCGATGGCGAATTCGATATCCCGGTCTGGTGGCATTCCTAGCAATTCATCAAGGAAGACATCTGCATACTCACAGACCACTGGAATCTTCTTCAGAGGTAACTCCGTCAAAGAAAAAGCACATGACTGAGTAGAATCTTGACTGGGCAGAATTAAGGTAAAACTCCCACGAAACGGGGAATTGATTTCCACGATGCGGCTGGCTACATCAAGCATTACTTGGTGCAGGGTCATCCAATTAGCTCCCAGAATAATGTCCAAATTTTCCAAACCCAAAACAAGAAGGGTGGTTTTGACAATGTGGATTCCCAGTTGAATAGGCACACTTTGGTTTAATTGATTAGTTGCAATTTTACCCCCAGGTGTGGCTATCATAAATGACCCTTTTGAGTGATAGAAAGGCAGTTGACATTTAGCACTGAACTTTTGGCTAATGAAACTATGAGATGCACCAGAATCAAACAGAATTAAAGCAAGTTGATTATGAACTGAAAAGGTACCAATCATGATGGGGGTTCCCATAGGTACTTCCTCTAGAGTAGTGAAGTTGAGCTTCCCTTGCCTGACTTGTATCTTCTGCTTTCTTCCCTTGTCTTGATTTGGTGCTGGCATCTGCCTCTGTTGATTTCTTGGGCAATTCTTGGCATAGTGGCCCACATTGCCACAAGTGAAGCACTTGTTCCCATTGCCCTGGCGGAACTGCTGCTGCTATGGAGGCTGATTGTTCCTTGGAGTGGGGGCTAGGAAACGAGTGGGTGCCGGCTGCTGCTGCTGAGGTGGCCTGATCACCCATCTGCCTGCCTACTGCTGAAATCCCCTGCTCTGATTGTGAGAAACAATCCTGAACCTCTGGGCCTGAGCGGATGGTGCCGCCATCGGTGCCTTTCTCTTCTTCTCTGCCTGGTGAGCTACAATACAGTCCTCTTGGGAGATGGCCAGATTGACCAACTCATTGAAGTTATCAGCACGGACAGTGTTGAGATGTTCCCGCAGCTTGGTATTGAGACCCCTGCGGAAGCGGTCTCTCTTCTTCTCATCAGAATCAGCATGGTAACCTGCATACTGGCACAGGTCATTGAAGGCCTGAGCGTACTGCAATACCGTGCGGGTTCCTTAATTAAGTGCCAGAAACTCATTCAACTTGCGATCGAGAATTCCAGCTGGGATGTGGTGTCCTCTGAAAGCGGTCTTGAATTCCTCCCAAGACACTTCATGATCAGTGGGGAGCATAGCACGGAAGTGGTCCCACCAAGTCCGAGCAGGGCCGCGAAGCTGCTGCGCGGCGAAGCGAGCCTTGGTCTCATTGGGGCAGTCTCCCGTGAGGAGGGGAAACTTGGACTCAACGACGAGGAGCCACACGACGGCATCCAACGGATCCTCTGCCTTGGTGAATAAGGGCGGTTGCGTACTCAGGAACTCCTGGTAGGTTGCCACTGCCGGAGGTCGCTGCTGCTGGCCTCCACCATACTTCTGAGGGTGGGGCTAGCGCTGCAAGAGTTGTCGCAGAATCTCGTTCTACTGGGCCATCAGCTCCTGCACTGTGGGAGCTGGAGAAGGTGGCGAGGCAACTTGCTCGTTATGCCCGTGACGCTGCCTAGCTGCCATTTTAAAACATAGATTGTTGCCATTGTTATCCCAACTCACAATTTCGAACGACATGTTATTATCTCATATGGAAGGAAAAATGCCATAATCATAATATTAGGTTTGAAATGAAGATAACAGGGTAACAAACATCCCACAGATTTCGAAAAGTTCATAAGGGTTACAACAATTAGGGGAAAGTACACGTAAGCCTGGTTCAAAATCTGCCATTAACTAAGCTCGCCTAGGTTTCTATCCGCCTAAAGCGTCAAAGTGACTGATCAACCCTGAGCGGTGGAAGCGACACTGGATGCGGGTGAAGGGGGCATCACGGAGGTAGTCCCGTTGGCACCAGGGGCTGGTCCTAACTCCTCGGGAGCCTCTTCTCCTTCGCTTCCAGCCTCATTGGCTTCCATCTCCAAGTGGTGCATGTCCAGGTGGTCATTAGCTTCTTCGAGTTCCCGCTGCACATCATGGAGCTAGTTCTCCAAGACATCAATGGTGTTGTCTCGGATCTCCACCTGCTGCTCCAAGGTGGCGATGCGCTGGCTCAGCCTCTCCACCTGCAAATCCTTCTCTACCAACTCGGAGGACATGTCGACCACAAAGTCTTCTCGGCTGTCGAGGGTGAGCTTGGTAGTTTGAGCGAGGTTAGCAAGGTGTGCCATAGCGTCGCTCTGCAGGGCCTGAAGGCGGTACAGCGCACTCATGCACTGAACAGTGACCCTCCCAACCAAGTCAGGATACATTGCCCACACATCTTTCACATGGCTCACACGGTTACACCACATGGGGTCATCCTTTTTCTCAGCAGGGAAGAGTCCCAAGGGGTGCATTACCATCTCCAGGGGATGGTAGCCACATAAAGTTGTCAGAGTCTTCATGGCCGCCGCTTCAGTGGTGTCGTCCATCCTGAATCCATCCATCCCGGAGTCAAGAGAACGCCAACCCGGCTGAAGGAGATGAGCCTCCAAAGTCAGCCAGACTCGGCAACAAGGTACCCGATGCTCCTCATACAACTGCATCGTGTACAAAGGGGGCATAGGGTAACCGGCGGAGTTAAGCACTTCCCACAAGATAAAAGGAAAGCCATCATAAGAAAGGAAGTCAGAACTAAAACGAGTGTCTCCTCCGCTGGCAGGGGTGGGTGAATTCATCTGCGGAAGGGCATCAAAGGTAAAGATTATGGAGGAAGGAAGAAAAATAAAAGAGCCTGGATGATTTTAAAAGGAAGCGGGTTAGCTTCAATTTTTAATTCCTTTTAGTTTTTATAATGCATGCATGCTGAAATCAACGTCTCCTCTCCGAATGAAATAGAAGGGTGCTCCTAGGGCATCCTTCAAAAGTTAAGGGCTGGCCCACAGGGCCTACTTACTTAGCCACCTATTTCCCCCTCTATTCCTAAGGCATTTCGTCCTAGGTCTAGCGGTCTAGTCCTGACGAGTCTTATCAGTTTCTAAGCAAGTTTTAGATTTTGAAAACTAGTATTCATGGTTTATTGTCCTTCTCTATGGTGGTATTTGCTTTGATACCAGCTGTGGTAGAACCGCCTGAATTATTCCAGCTTAAGTGCCTAAGTCACGCCTCAGGGGCCATAACACACTTAAATCGGAATAACCCTTCAGTCCCTCAGATCTAGTCTGATAAAGCCACTTAACCAGGATCAAATACCACAATCTCACTCGAAGGTGAGTCACAGAATAAATACAATAAAATAGGAAACCTCAAATTAAAGTACTGGAGTTATTACATAAATCGGAGTTTTTCAAGTAGCTGAAATAAGTTCACAAAATAAATTGCAGTGGATAATCGATATCGTCGATAGCGAGGAAATGGGCAAGGCCTAGCCCACTACTCCTCTTGCTCCTCTCCTGCCGGAGCAGCATCCCACTCGACCGTCCAACTCGGTGGCAGGGTGGTAAGCCAAGTCACACCATCAACCATATCCTGAAGCGTACCTGCAAAAATTATGCCACAAGCAAGGCTGAGTATACTAATACTTCGTTAGACTTACCCGGTGTGAGGAAACTACTCCTCTACCTCTAGACCATGCAGCTGTTTGGCTGAGGGGTTTGGTTTGCCAAAAGCACTAGCTGTTTCTAAAATAAATTTTTAGCTTTTCAAATTCTAGCATCATTAGCTAAGTTGCTCCTTCTAAGCATACATGGTAACAAGCATTTAGTACAATCAACAAATTATCTCATGTAACCTCATTTCACTTCTTACTCAATGTAGTACAAGGGGTCAAGCAGTCTCATTAGCTGTGAGAAGCAGACGATTCGAATCGAGTTTTAACCTTGCAAGGTAAACCTAAACACACGACATGTCAGAGCACTCCGTCCCCACACATGTCAACCATCCCCATCAATTCTCCGTTCGCGTCCAGGCCTCACCGCCTTGGCATACAATGCTGCACTGACCCTGGCTGCCGCCGTGCAGTGATCGCACTTGTACCCACCATAGCTAGCATGCATGGGAGACCCAGTCTCAGGTCGTGTGAGGGATAAAGTCCACGCCCGACTTCACTCAGGTACTAGGTTTACCGGTTACCATATTTCCCGATATGTGTTTAGTACGTTCAAACGCTTAACTCAGGTATCCACACCTTAATCCTTAATTCCTTTTCCCGTCTCATGAACAAGGCATCCTCCCTGGATCCAAGTCCATAGACCATCATAGATCCCGTTATCAAAATGAATACAATCAATTCCTGACCTCGCGCGAGTGCTAGAAAAATCACTCGACTTCTACTGAGATCCTGATTAGCATAGCAGCTACTTGACTTAGCGTACTAGTATCCATCTCAAAAAGGAATCCTAAGTTCATGCAACTAGAGGTTTCAAGCAACTCCTACACTTAAGTGCACAATACAATCCTACAAGCATTAAGCGTAGTAAAGTAGCATATATAAATACAGTTATGCATAAAACTGGGGCTTGCCTTCAATAGCTAGGGTTGCGGGGAGATCTTCGATGGCAACCTCAGGAGCTTGCTCCTGGTCTTCCTCTAGGACAGTTCCTTGCTCGGGGATGAGCACGTACTCTCCGTCAGCGAGATTACAATCTAATGAATGCAATGAGTAAGATATATACATGATATGATATGTGATTAAACAATTAAACTTTGATGGTGAATGATCCACTTAAATCAGATAGAGTTTAATCTTACTACTAAAGATTTTTTTGGTGGTGTACTTAGTAATTTAGATCACACTCTGTTAAACTAAGTGGTAAGTCTATTTTGGTGTTCCACTGAATTCTTTTTAAAGCCTTAGTGAGAATTTATCAAGATTTCTAGTTGAACTTTATTGGGGCGAGGCTTATTTTTCATTTCTTTCCCTCTATTTCATTTATGTTTTTAAAATGGGTTTGAACTACAAGTTGTCTTAACAAATTTCTAAAAATTCTGCAAAAATTACAGTGGCTTCTTACTGATGTATAATTCTTTGTCCTAAAATTTGGGGCTTAAAGAGTGAATAGTTCTCTCTGGATAAAATTATCAAATATTAGGGCAGAAGGGGTGTTTTGAACTACAACTACCATTTATCAGTAGGTTATTCTCTAAAACTTATTTTTGCTGGCATTTAGATGTTATGACATGACTTTGTACAAACGTTTAGCCACTAATATCCTTTAGTCATTTTACTATGGTTTTCTAAAGTTTCTAGTCAAAGGGGTGCTTTCTACTACCACTATATTTGAAAAACATCAAACAACAGATTTCTGATTTTTTCTAGCTTCTTCTTTGTGAAAGAGCAATCATTCTGAAGTTTGGCCTCTTTTTTCTTAAGGGAAGGGTGGTAGGAATTTATTTGGATTTAATGGCCTTTTTCATGAAGTATGGCAATGGGTATTATTTTGCAGCTTCCAATTGGGTTTTGCATTTTTCTCTGGTGGCCTATCTCATTATTGATCTAGCAAAATTTTATTTGCCTATTATTGCACCATTTTTGGGTTGCTCATGATTTAATTTAAATATGACCCATTATCAAGTTCTATTTGTTTACCCTACCTAAAACGATGGGCTGGGGTGTTTATCATTTTTATAGTGGAGTTCTAGTGGTTACAAGTCCACTGGATTTTTATAATAAATTTTGAAATTGTTTTTATAATTCTAATAATTGTTTTTTCTGGTTTGATTAATGTCTAATAAAACATATCACTTTGATTCTGCTCTGGACTAGAGGTCCCTTTATTTTTTTCCTAGGTTCTCTGTTATTTAAGTAGGCTAGAAAAATAATTGCACTCACTGTTCATTATTTCCTAATGTCTTTCTGATTTTCCTAAGTTTTGGGCAAAAATGGATTTTAATAGATATCCCTACTTAATTTTTCAATGTTGGGGTTCTCACTATTTTTAAATAGTGTTTAAATGGGGTTTAAACATCTACAAATTTTCGTAGGTTCAGCATAGAAGCATAACTAATTTTCTTTAATTTAATAAGGTTTGGTTAGTTTCTGTAATTAATTTCAAACTCTATAATTTAAAACAGGAAGCATGAGGTTCAGTATTTTTAGTTGGTAGTTCATAATATTTAGAATCCAGCAAAATTGGTTTGACAAATTTTTGTTAAATATTTCTCAAGTTATGAATTTCCTAAGTTCTCTGTTTATTAAAAAAGATTAAATAGAAAAGATTAAATGGGAAACGACTTTGCATCAGGGTCCCTGGCGGGTGTTTTCAAATTTCCTTACAGACTAGTCCTTGGATTACTATTCAAATGTGCCACTGACAGTTCAGAAAACCCCCTAGGGTTCCACTAAACCTAACCCGAGGTCCTTTCCCCAATTAAACAGTTCCCGCGGCGGAGGAAAGGGCGGAGGGGTTTACCGGCGGCGAGACTGCTCCAATGAGGTGGTCGAGGGTGTAGGGGAGGTCCTGAGGCTCACGACGATGTGCGGTCGCCGTCGGGGATGGTCGGAGTCGGCCGGTCCACGAGCGCAGGAAGGGGAGCTCGTCGACGGCGAGGAGTCCGGCCTAACCAGGGCACGATTGGTCAATCAAGTGGGTCAGTGGGCTTCACCAGGGATCAAGGAAGGTGTGTGTGTGAGGAATTGAAGAACGACTCACCGGATTGCTCGGTCTACGCGCACAGGCGGGCGGCCGAAGTCCGGCGAGGACGATCTTGGTTCTCCGGTGAAGTTCTGTCGGGTCCGAGAGCTTGGGGAGCTTCATGAACTATTGGCGAAGCTAACCGAGTGGCTGGCGTTGCTTGGAAATGACCGGAGTGGGCTGGCCACGGTGGCCGAGGCTCGGGTGGCAATGGCGGGCGGAAGAGAGCTTGCCGGAGCTAAGGAGGGGCGTCTGGCCGGCGAAGGTGAGCACGGGGTGAGGTGAGGCGCGCCTGGGGAGGCTTTATAGGCGCGGGCGAGCATGGCTGAGGGCGAGGCTCTGACAAGTGCTCGGGGCGTGCGCGGGCGAAAGCCAGTGCGTGCTCTAGCGCCTGGCACGACGTCGAGCACGAGGCAGCGCAGAGAGAGGTCAAGTTCAAGCGCGGATTGGCTCCAAATCTTTGAGATTATGGCCATGATCCCATTGAGAGATCTCTTCCCCTGACATTCCTTTGTCGTTTGTGTGTGGAGACTTGCAGGTTTTGTTGACTGGATCAAGAGATAGAGAGGGGAGAAATCGGGTTTGTCTCACTGTCGCGCACAGAGAGAAGATCCTAGGTTTGACGTGTCCAGGGCACGTGTCCCGATGCCATCTTCTGGTATGAGGTAGAGGGGTTAGTCAGGCACATTTTTGTCAATGGGGTCATTAGGATTTGAGCTAGGGATCAAGGTGAACACGCTCGGTCTTTGGCTCAAGGGCTGAAATTCAGAAATCTGAATTTCAGAAATCCCTATTAAGCCCTCACTTGAAAAGCTTATTTAGAGTTTTTATTAAACTATTTTGGCCAAGCTTCCATAATCTTTATTGTAGCTTATTTAGTATATTTCAATGTTTATAATTGGCCTAAGCCATGATTTTATATTTTTCATGGTGTTTTACCCCTTTTCTTTATCTCTACTTAGATGGCTTGATTAGGGTTGGTGTTAGGGTTTCAACATTTTTCCATTTTTGAAAATCTTATTTGTTTCAAACATGATTCTTTGTATATACACTTAGTAGATATTTTATTCTTAAGTTAATTTGATGCTTCATGCTCAAATTGGCTCACATGAAATGTTGATTCTTGGGTTGGCACTGAGAGAAACCCTAGGTGACACTGGGGGTGTCACAGTTAGAATAGACCCGGCCTTTGTGGCCTCCTCAATGGGGACTAGGTTCTTTAGAACCAAAACTCGGTAATCAAATCGCCATGTTCACTTGTTGATCTTCACTTGATTTGTTTCCCTTTCTTTCCTCTCTCTAAAGTTCTCTTGCTCATTGTGATTTGAGTTTGCTCCCAAAGTTATCCGCATTGATTGAGCAACTCTTGGCAAGGAGAACTATCTTCCGCACTCCGATTTAATTCTAACGCTAACCCCAGACATAGTGCGTGTTTAAAGTTTGTAAATTTCAAGTTTCGCCGATTCACCCCTCTCTAGACAACTTTCACTTCTTGACCGAACTGCTTCGTGGGTGGCCGACATCAGACACATCTAGAAAGACGACGCATATTTGATGTGTGACTTTTCACCTATGGGGCACACTATTGAAGGGATGCGTCCCATTGCAAATGTGCTCGTCTAACAAAGGTTGAAACTGACAATGGTTTTACATTGTAACCATGGGTCCCCACTCGTCGTCGAACATGGTCTTCCTCTCTTCTCGCTCAAAGCGCCCTTGGAGGCCCCTAGAGCTGGATTTGAGGTGTCCCCAAGGATGAGGAGAAGAGGACTACTAGATCTATTATTGTCGTCTTGATCCTTCACGACTAAGGGGTCACGCTTGCGGGAGTGATCGAGAATTACCTCTGTTGTGGGGTAGCTCCCCTCATGGCTAGGCGGTTACCTTTATACAAGATGACTGTTGAGGCACCATAGGAGGGCACACGACTGTATGCTTTGCTACCTAGTGACGCAACGACCACCCACTAGCTCAGGGAAGCCATGGAGGTTCGTAATGGTGTAGATGGGGTTGTCATTCCTTATGCCTTCCCTTTCCCCGGTTGTCCTCCGCTGTGCCCCGAGTCAGGCTTCGTGGAATAGGTAAGTTCGCCCTGTTTGCCTCTTGCTCTGGTTTTTTGGCCACCAATCCTTCTTCTTCTCTCTTTTGCCAGCCTTACTCCCAGTGCTCCGGGATGACCCCATCGCCCTCCACATAAGCGTGGCTTAGAAGGAGGCAACCCGCATGAGGGCGGAGCGGTAGAGGAGGAACAAGAGGGCTAAAGTCGAGAAGAAACGTCATCGTGTTGAGCATCAGATGCGTAGGGATCACGACGTTGAGACCGACTCAATCGATGAGGAAGAGGATGACGGTGCCACGAGCGCAAGCTCTAGATTTTTGGACATTCCTGCAGGTGAAGCTCATCTCGACGCGTTGCCGGTCTACTCCTTCCAGGGTGTCATGGCAGTGTGCTCTTTGGCATTAGCTCATAGTCATTCGTTTGTATTATCTCTATGTTCCTCTCTCTGTCCGTCACTGACCCTCCCCCTTTTATAGACTAAGGAGGGGGGCGGTTACAAGTGGCTTCTCATGGAAAGTGCTACTTCATTGTGGTAGAAAGAAACATTCTACCTCGGTAAAATCAGGTTTATCAGTATGTGCCTTGGTCGTCTAAGCTTCTCTAGCCAGGCTCTTTAAGCCTTGTTGCGTGTGGGCAGCGATGAGCTTCGGTGTCATCATTGCTCTCTCTGTGCCACACCAACCCCTGGCCTTCATAGCCTAGGTCTCGGTGTGGCTCGTCGTGTTACGGGTCCTATAGATTGTCAGTACACTTAGGCCTAGCTTGATAGGTAATTAGTGGGTCATTGGCCTAGGGGCTCGTAGGTCATGAATGGAAGGAGGGCCGACTCCCCTATTGTGGCTCGGTGCCAGGCACAGTTAATTCAGCTAGTCATTTATGGTTGGGCTAGTCCCATGCCGAGCATGGAATCCACTTGAGTGGCTTCCTCTTAGTTCGCTCGACCCCCATTCTGGCTCCGCCTTGCCCGATCCAGGCTCGAATGTGGTAAGTCTGAGTATTTTATTGCACAATTTCCTGATAATGAAAATGACCAGGTACAAGAAAAGAAAGGGAAGAAGGAGAAGAAGAAGAACTATAGGAAGGTGAAGGGTGAGGCTCACATTGGCAAGGAGTGGGACTCGAACTGCTCTTCATCTGACTCCGACGATGAGGGACTTGCTGCCTCCATCTTCGACAAGTCCACCATCTTCCCCAATGAGTGACATACTTGCCTCATGGCTAAGGAGAAGAAGGTACGTACACGAGATACTTCTAAGTACACTTCTAGTGATGCCTCATGACTATAGAGATTTCTTTAATGGTTAGATAGATCAAAAGTAGACAAAATTAATGAATTAATTGATGCCCTTAATGAGAAGGATAAATTGTTAGAGAAACAAGAAGATATCCTTTATGAAGAACACGATAAATTTGTTAATGTTGAAAAATCTCTTACCTTATTGGTTAAGAAGTTGAAATACTTTCTTTTGAATTGTCTTCTTGCCATGAGTCTATTTCTAGCCTTAAGGGTTTAAATTCTAGAATAGAAAAAAATGAATATTGCTAGTTCATCTGTGGAGCATGTCTCTATTTGCAATAGATGTAAAGATTTTGATGTGTGCAATGATCATGCTTCTACTATTTGTAAGTTGAATGTTGAAGATGCAAATCTTAATGCTCAGCTTAAAATTTGCAAAAAAAATGAATGTGAGAAGATAAAATTTGCCACGGATGCCTACACCATTGGTAGACATCCCTCCATTAAGGATTGACTTGGTTTCCAAAAAGAGACCAAGAACTTAAGGAGCCAAAGGGCCCCTAATCTCATCAAGGAGAAAGGGAAGGCACCCTTGGCTAGTAGTTCGTAGTCTTTTCATGACAAGAAGAACCATGCTTATTTGTATGCTCATGTTAAGAATGCCTCTAATGTTGCTCATCATGATGGTTGTTATGATCATGCTATTTTACCTGCATGTCATGATGTTGTTTTTGATTCTCATGCCATGTTTGCATCTTCTAGCTCTTCATATGTTCATGGTAGGAGTAAACCTAGGCACCATGTTCATCATGTTGTTTCTCATACGCCTAGAAATGCATCTAATGGCCCAACTATACTTTATCATATTTATGATGCCTCATATGTGCTACATTATAAAAATGATAAAGTTGTTGCTAGAAATGTGGGGTTTAAGTGCAAGGGAGGTAAGACTTGCATTTGGGTTCCAAAATCCTATGTGACTAACCTTGTAGGACCCAACAAGAGTTTGGTACCTAAATCCCAAGCTTAAATTACCTTGCAGGTTTATGCATCCAGGGCACAAGTTGGATTATCGATAATGAATGCACAAAACATGAAACGGGGGAGAAAAAGATGTTCGCCTCCTACGTCAAGAACAAGGATTCCCAAGATACGATTATCTTTGGAGATGGGAATCATGGCAAAGTCAAATGGTTGGGTAAAATAGCCATCACCACCGAGCATTCAGTCTCTAATTTATTCTTAGTATAATTGCTTGGTTATAATTTGCTTTCTGTAAGTCAGTTATGACATATGGGTTATAATTTCTTATTTACAAATATTGATGCATTTGTCTTTAGAAGAAGTGATGATTTTCATTAGCTTTTAAAGGTGTATTAGAAAGCAAGCTTTATTTAGTTGATTTTACTAAAGAGAATGCCAATCTAGATACATGTTTAATTGCTAAGACTAACTTAGGCTGGCTTTCGCACCGTCGTCTAGCACTTGTCAGAATGAAGAACCTCCATAAGCTTGTAAAGTGAGAACATGTGTTCGGACTAATAGATGTTTGTTTTGAAAAAGACAAACCTTGTGCAGCATGCCAAGCAGGGAAGCTGGTGGGGACAAGTCATCCAAGCAAGAACATGATGACTACGTCAAGACCACTAGAACTTCTTCACATGGATCTCTTCGGACCCATTGCTTATCTTAGCATCGACGGAAGTAAGTATGGTCTTGTAATTCTTGATGACTATTCCCGCTTCACTTGGTTATTCTTTTTGCAGGATAAATCAGAAACCCAAAGTATATTGAAGCGCTTCCTAAGGAGAGCCCAAAATGAATTTGAGCTTAAGGTAAAGAAGATCAGAAGTGACAATGGGTCTGAATTCAAGAATCTTCAAGTAGAGGAGTATCTTGAGGATGAAGGCATCAAGCATGAGTTCTCCGCTCCCTACACGCCACAACAAAATGGTGTAGTAGAGAGGAAAAATAGGACGCTCATCGACAAGGCAAGGACGATGCTGGGAGAATACAAGACACCGGAGCGGTTTTGGTCGGAAGGTGTGAATACAGCTTGCCATGCCATAAATCGCCTCTACCTTCATCGCCTCCTCAAGAAGACGGTATATGAGCTCCTAACCGGTAACAAACTCAATGTTTCATACTTTCGTGTATTTGGAAGCCAATGGTACATCTTGGTTAAGAGAGGTAGACATTCAAAGTTTGCTCCCAAAGATGTAGAAGGTTTTTTACTGGGTTATGATTCAAATACAAAGGCATGTAGGGTCTTCAACAAATCTTTGGGTTTAGTTGAAGTCGCTAGTGACATTGTATTTGATGAGACTAATGGATCTCCAAGAGAGCAAGTTCATCTTGATGATGTAGATGAAGATGATGTTCCAACGACCACAATAAGAACTATGACGATAAGTAATGTGCGACCACAGGAGCAACAAGAACAAGATCAACCTTCCTCAACAGTGGTGTAACCCCCAACTCAAGATGAGGAACCGATACCTCAAGAAGAAGGCATGAATCAAGGGGGAGCATAGGAAGCAAAGGACAAGGAGGAAGAAGTACCACAGGCAACTCCAACTCAAGCCCGACCACCATACAAAGGAATCATTCAGTGGATCAAATCCTTGGTGACATAAGCAAGGGAGTAACTACTCATTCATGATTAGCTAATTCCTATAAACATTACTCCTTTGTTTCTTCTATTAAGCCTTTCAGGGTAGAAGAAGCCTTGCAGGATCCGGACTGGGTGTTGGCAATTCATGAGGAGCTCAACAACTTCAAAATAAATGAAGTGTGGATCCTGGTGCCACGTCCGAAGCAAAACGCTGTGGAACCCAGTGGGTGTTCCACAACAAGAAAGACAAGTTTGGGGTGATGACAAGAAACAAGGCTCGACTTGTGGCAAAAGGATAAGCCCAAGTCGCAGGTTTGGATTTTGGGGATACTTTTGCTCCCGTAGCTAGGATTGAGTCAATTCGCATTTTATTGGCCTATGCTACTCACCATTCTTTTAAGTTGTTTCACATAGACATGAAGAGCGCCTTCTTCAATGGTTCAATCAAGGAGGAGGTGTATGTGGAGCAAACCCTTGCTTCGAGGATGACAGGTATACCGACCATGTTTATAAGCTCTCTAAGGCGCTTTATGGGCTTAAGCAAGCTTCAAGAGCATGATATGAATGCCTTAGAGATTTTCTTATTTCCAATGCTGTCAAGGTTGGGAAAGATGATCCTACTCTTTTTACTAAGACTTGTAATGGTGATTTGTTTGTATGCCAAATATATGACGATGACATAATATTTGGTTCTACTAATCAAAAGTCTTGTGAGGAGTTTAGCAGGGTAATGATACAAAAATTTGAGATGTTGATGATGGGCGAGTTGACCTACTTCCTTAGATTTCAAGTGAAACAACTCAAGGAAGGGATGTTCATCTCCCAAACAAAGTACACTCAAGACTTGCTCAAAAAGATTGGGATGAAGGACGTGAAGCCCGCGAAGACACCCATGGGAACCGACGAACACTTAAACCTTGACAAGGGAGGTAAGTCCATTGATCAAAAGGCATACTAGTCTATGATAGGTTATTTGCTTTATCCTTGTGTGTCACACCCGGTTTTGGAAGGCAAACCGAATGCGAACTATGTACGTGCCAGGATCAGAACTCACGTACACAGCGATTACATAAATGAACATCATCGCACAATGCTCGAATAATAACATGAAAGAGTAAAAACTTATTACATCACAGAGTCATAGACATCCACATAGTCATCGACTTGACAGATAAATCAAAGTGCTAGCGAAACGCAGTAAAGATAAGGCCTTCACAGGCAGCTGACTGGGGGTTGCCGCCAACCCACACCTAGAATTCATCGTAGTCTTGAAACTCCTGGAAGTCTCCTGCCACGGCTTCATCTTCTCCGGAGCAGTGGTTACAATGCGGACAACCTGGTGTGTTGTGGTAAAGCAAGGATGAGTACACATCAACGTACTCAGCAAATGTCCCGTTTGGCTGAAGTGGACTAGCTTTATGTGGGGTTAGGCTCAAGCAGTTGCTTTTAGTTGGTCAGGTATTTATCATTAGTAGAAGCCAGATTTTATCATTAACCAGCCCATGAACCCTTTCCTCATCGAGGAACAACATCATCATATTCGAACCAAAATCATAACATAATCCTTGTATCTCGAACCATTTGTATCTCTAATCAAAGAGGATCCCAAGGTTGCTCTTAACCGTGAGCACGGCTGATATATCAGTTTCACTACCCTCTGCAGAGGTCGCACACTTTACCCATGAGCCATGATGCCCTTTCTGCCCGGGGAGAGCTAATCCCCATTGACCACTACCTAGGTGGTCCAGCAGGGTATCACTACGTAGCTTTTACAAAGATTCCCTAGAGATCATAGCTGCTCGTTAGGTTTCTCCAGTTTGATAAACACAGTACTCCTCCCCGCAGGAGAGTGACTAACAAAAGCGAAACGAAAGAACCTCGGCACTCAGCCTCGGCAGAGCAAGCACTGTGCCTGGACCCCATTGACGGCACGACGGCGAAGCAACTACACCTCTAGTTCCTCTAATTATTTAGCTAAGGGTGCCCCATTTCACCCTCATGGTTGCACTGTTATCCCGGGTGGTCTCTCAACGAACAGGTCCTTACGGAGAGGTACTCAGGAAACAGCCTGAGCCCCCTAGAGTATCACAAGATCATCAACATAACCAGGATAACAGTATCATAAATATTCACATCATGTTCATTGATTAAGTTAAGGCAGTAGCAGAATGCTAACCATAATAGCCCATAAGGTCATCAAGGATAAAGTAAAGTGTAAAGCTAGTCAATCCTTAGGTTTCAAGTAAGTAATGCGGGACAGTGTATTATAAAGTAAATGGGACATAATGGGACTGAGGACACTTGCCTTCACCAAACTGCTGATCAGGGACTTCCTCTGCAACTGCCTCGGGAAACACAGACTGCTCGTTGTCTACGTAAAGCAATCATTCACACTATGCACTTGGGAAAATAACAAACAAAAACAATAAACCAAACATATGCAGCAGAGAGTGGTCACAAGATCATAACAGAAAAGGGATAGGCACTTTGGTGTTCCCTAGGTCTGGGGTAGAGGACTATACAAAATGAGTCATTATCCACTACTCAGGTTTAAGTCAGGGGTGGAATTAAATAATTATCTGGTTTAAGTTCCTAATCTTAAGGGTTTGAGTCCATAAACTTAAGTAACCCAACTTTTATTAAAGTCTACTTATTTCCAATTATCCTAAATGAGGTTTCAATAGTCTTAGTCCTATCCTAGTGATTAGCTATTAATTAATACATGGAAACAGCAGGGAAACATTGCATAAACAGATAGATAATAATATTATGAACATTTTGCAATTTGAAGCACCTAATTTGGAGTTCATATGACAAAGTTATGAATTTTACAAGTTTAGGGGTTAAAAATATGCCCTAAGGACCTATTTTGAATTAAATAAAAGGGCTGAGGACTTAACTGCGAAAAACCAGGGACGGCGGGCGCAAAATCCAGAAATCAGGGGGGCTCTTTAAGAAATTGCGCGAGCGAAGCGGTATCGAGCGCCTACAGCCGTTGGATCTCAAACGGACGATCAGGATTAGATCCTGCGGGCGGGCGCGCGGGCGCGCGGCGGTCTGGGCGGCTGACAGGCGGGGCCGGGCGGACAGCGCGCGCGGGCGACTGACAGGCGGGGCCGGGCGGACAGCGCGCGCGGGCGACTGACAGGCGGGGCCGGGCGGACAACGCGCGCGGGCGACTGACAGGCGGGGCCTAGCGGGCAGAGAGACGGGGTGAGGGGGAAACGGGCCTGGGCCGTTGGATCTCCGGCGGACGGTTGAGATTGGGTTCGGGTTAATTGAATTCGCGCCGTCCGATCTGAGATAGACGGCGGGGATGGGGCGGCTGACTCCCGTCTCCTTCCCCAGCTGGTTAAGACGGCGGCGCCCGTCCTCGCGGCGAGGAGCTCGCCGGAGACGAGGGAAGCGGGCGACTGGCGGGGCTCTGGGGCAATCCGAGTGGTCGGGGAGGCTAGGGAGGGCACAGGGACTCCATTGGTGGGCTCTGGGTCGGGGCAGAGGCACCGGAGGGGGGCTATTCACGGCGGGGCGGCTCGGCGGCGGGGTTTCTCTACTCCGGCGAGCAATCGAACGCAACAGAGAGCAAGACAAAGGGTGATAGGGGCGGGAGAGGTTCCTTACCTCACGGCGAAACCCAGGGACCTCTCGGCAGCGACGGAGACGCGACGGTGGCCCGAGGCGACGGCGGCGGCTGCACGGCGGACGACGGGTGAGCGCGGGCAGAGAGAATTAGGGAGGGGAAGAGGGAATTGGGGCGCGTTCCGGGTTGCGGACGCCAGAGCGGAGCTCACCGGGGCTACGGGCGCGGCGGAGCTCCACCGGCGACGAGGAACCGAGCTCGGGACGGCGGGGGTTATGGCGGCGGTGCTCTGCGCGCGCGCGCAGCGAGGGGGAGGGCGAGAGAGGGGGCCGGTTGGTGCGCAAATGAGGGAGGGGGCGAGGGCGAGTGGGGCTCGGGGCTCAAGTGGCCGAGGGCGAGGTGGGGTGAGCTCCCCACGCGCGACGTGGGCGCGGAGACCGCGGGCGCGCGCGACTCGGCGGCGGTTACGCGAGGAAGACAGGGCTGACGGGTGGGACCCGCGGCGCAGAGAGAGAGGAGAAAGCGGGCGCGAGCGCGAGGGAAGCGGGGCTGACGGGTGGGGCCGGACGAGCAGTGAGAGAGGGAGGCGGGTGCGCGGAGGGCGGCCGCGCCGACAGGCCGGGCCCGCAGCGCAGAGAGAGGAGGGGGCGGGTGAGCGCGCGCGGAGTGGGCCTACTGGGCCGAAAGGCCGAGGGGGCGGCTGGGTTGGGCTGTTTTCCCTTTTCTTTTTATTTTGAATTGATTTCTCCTTTTCTTTTTTTTATTCTCTCCATTTGATTCAAATTCAAATGAGCCCCAAATTCAAATTAGACCTTTTGAGAATTAAGCACCAAACAAAAGTGAAATCTAGGGTTCAACATGATGCAACAATTCATACTCCACTAGGGTTTAATATAATAGACTATAATTACAAGTAGAATAAGCACTTAGCTCCTATAGAAATGAGAGAGAAAGGAATTAGGAAGGATGAGAAAAGAAAAGTAACACCTGAATTTGTGAATATGAGCAAGAAATTTTATACCCCCAAATTCAGGGTGTTACATTGTGCTAGTAGACCGGATATAATGCTTAGATTTCAATCCGACCCCGAGGAATATCACCTTGTGGCTGCAAAGCAGATTCTTCGATATTTAGTTCATACACCTTGCCTCGAGATTTGGTATCCAAAGGGGTCTATCTTTGACTTAATTGGATATTCAGATTCTGACTATGCCGGATGCAAGGTAGATAGGAAGAGCACATCGGGGACTTGTCAGTTTTTTGGAAGATCCCTAGTGTCCTGTAGCTTGAAGAAACAAACATATGTTGCTCTATCCACCTTGAGGGCGAGTATGCTGCTACAGGTCAGTGTTGTGCAGAACTACTTTGGATGAGGCAAACCCTTCGGGACTTTGGCTACAATTTGAGCAAAGTCCCACTTCTATGTGATAATGAGAGCACAATCCGCTTGGCGGATAATCCTGTTGAACACAGCCGCACTATGCACATATATATCCGGCATCACTTTTTGAGAGACCACCAGCAAAGGGGAGATATCGATGTTTGCCACATTACACCGAGAACCAGCTAGCTGATATCTTCACCAAGCCTTTAGATGAAAAAGGTTTTGCGGGTTGTGTAGTGTAGCATCCCAAAAATTCAAATCCTAAAATTTTCTCAAACTCGCTCTAAATTCAAAATGAATTTCAAATTTCATTTCAAAATGTTTGGTTGCGAGTTGGTATCAGCAAATAAAATATAGTGGTCTATATTCTCTCCAAAAATACTCCTCAAAATATCCTACAAATATTTCCCCAGAGATCCCCTCTTATTCTTTTCAGAAATACTACCCAAATATTCCACCGATATATCTCCAAGTATTTTCTTCCTGAGAAATACCTTCAGAATCATTTTTCAAGTCCCTACAAATATTTTCTCCATAACTTTCCTCATGCTCATACGTATACGTATGCCTCCGGTGTCATACGGTGAGCTCTACAAGCTAATTACACTCATATAAGACAAATCCATGCTAATCTCCCACTAATCCTCTCATCCTCCCACTAATCCCCTCATCCCTCTCCCTAATCCCCCACCATGGCTATAAATAGAGGGGCAAGGGCCTCCTCTCATCCCACCCCAAGCCATTTCATGGCAACTCCCTTCCCCCCCCCCACACCCACACGCCCACAACCACTCCACCTTCCACACAAGCACACACTAGCACAAGGATCGTTCGATCGTTCTTCGATCGTTCGTCCCCCTGTTCTTAGTTTGTTCGTTCGTTCGTCCGATCGTTCGATCGTTCGTCCGATCGTTCATGGTCCGTTCGTCCGTTCGTCCGATCGTTCGTCCGTTCGTTCGTCCAAATAATCTTTTTCCTGCCGTTATGCTGCCGAAATTTCGATCGTTCGTTCGTCCGATCGTTTGATCGTTCGTCCGATCGTTCATGGTTCGTTCGTCCGTTCGTCCGATCGTTCGATCGTTCGTCCGTTTGTTCGTCCAAATAATCCTTTTCCTGCCGTTATGCTGCCAAAATTCCGATCGTTCATTCGTTCGATCATTCGATCGTTCATCGTTCGTTCATAGTTCCTATTCATCGTTCATCGTTCGTTCATCATCACTATTTACCATCACTATTTACCGTCACTATTTACCGTCACTTTTTACCGTGACTTTTTACCGTTACTATTTACCGTTACTTTTTACCGTTACTATTTACCGTTACTTTTTACCGTTACTATTTACCGTTACTATTTACCGTTACTTTTTACCGTTACTATTTACCGTTACTATTTACCGTTACTTTTTACCGTTACTTTTTACCGTTACTATTTACCGTTACTTTTTACCGTTACTATTTACCGTTACTATTTACCGTTACTTTTTACCGTTACTTTTTACTGTTACTATTTACCGTTACTTTTTACCGTTATTATTCACCGTTACTATTCATAAATCATCCGATCACCCCAAATTTCAACTACTCATCCATCATGTTGTCCAATCCACCTAAGACCAGCTAGACCCATATTCCAGTTATACAAACTCCGGTGACTGTGATTTTCCTTCCAGTGGGAACTTCCCATCTGGTCACCCATCCTAGGTTTCTCCAAGTTGAGCACGCTTAACTTGAGATTCCTTCGAACCAGGCTTCCAAACTCAGATTCCAATAATTCTTGTTTCTAAATTCTTATCAAACTATTCCCTATCCAACCATGCCATCCCTTAAGCATGGTTCATGTTCCAGAAAAATCCCAAAATACTCTTGTCCCATATTCTGCCTGTAACTCTCCTGTTCATACCAAGTCACACGATTCATTCGTCACTATTCTCACCAACAGTGAACTTCACTTTGCTACACCACATACACTTAGCTATAAATACACCCAGCTACCCTCTCCACACACACTCAACACCCTCAACCGAGGCAAACACCCCACCCACTCAGTTACTCCGCTCTGCCGGGTACACGCATAGTGTCGCTTCGCCTCCAGTCCACCCTCCTGGTAAGCACCTCCGCTCCACCACCAGTAATATCTCAACACCACATGACACAGATTCTACTCAAGACTCTACCCATCCATATATCGCTATTCTGACCACTATACTAAATATTTGTTGGTATACTTGCTTGTTTGTATGTTTGCTTGTTCATGTTGCATAGTTATCGGAGCGTTCGTGCCGTCTCGTGGAGGCCAGATCTGCAAGTCTACGCCAGGCAGTGGAGCCAGAAGCCAGTTCCGCGAGCTCTTCCTCCCCCTTCGCCGGATAAGCACGACAAGCTCACTGGATCCCTTTGATGCATAAATTACCTATGATTTTTCAACCACAACCCTCAGCCTGTTATTGTATGCATGATATGATTTTGAGACAAGTTATTATGGCCACCCAAGCCGCTTGCCGCAATCAATCCTTAATATATTTGTTACAAATGATTTGAGGAAAGGTGTGAGTTTTCAAAAGTAAATGCTTTTCAAAATGTGTATGATGAAGGGTTTTCACCCTTATCACTTTGCGAGTGGGATAATCAGGGACTCCCTGGTTTAGGGGAGGGCCTAAGGTGATGGCTCAGCTGGTTTAGGCGTGAGCAGAAGGATTGTCCCCTCATATAAGGACCGGTTTGTCATCTTTCACTACCTATACTCATGATAAGTACAACCACTCGAGACTGTGTGGGCAGTCACTCAATCTGAACTCGTACGGTCCAACCCTAGGGTTATGAAGGTTGGGGAGCACCAGGAGGATAAGGAGGGGGAATGTTTTGTCCAGTTTGGACATGGTGGTGGCCTAACTCCTTCTGGTATAACCGTTAAGGTTAGGACGTGCGGGGAAAGAAAGAGATTCGGATTCGGATCTCACTGATCATGAGATCGCAGAGCCGGACTAGTGGGTAAAGTGTACACCTCTACGCAGAGTTTGAAAACCTATCCGAATAGTCCGTGTCCACAGGAATGGACGAGTCTGGTATGGTATGGCAATTAATGTTTTGTTTTCAAAAAAGGGTGTGTTTGAGAAAAATGTTTTTTTAAAAGGTTCGGCGGTTGAGCCGTGAGCTATGGTGGACGGGAAGTCCAGTAGCTGTTTTTGAAAATGAAAACCAGTGGGAAACTGCTGAGATACCTGGATGGTTTAGTCCAGGGAATTTTGTTCTAATATTGAAAAACTTCCTGGTCCTTTGGGAGAGGATGCGCTTTGCAAAATACAAAATGTCTTACAAAACAACCCTGCATAAAATATTGTTGTTTCTGCAAAATATCCTGAGCTCCAGATATTCCATGCATTATATCTGATTTCCCCATTCCGCGGGTGAAGGTGGGCTGCTGAGTACGTTTGTACTCACCCTTGCTTATTTATTTTTTTCAGAAAAAGGAGATCGGGTAAGAGTTACGACTGTTCCCAACCATGCCTGTGGCTGTTGGACCGATGATTTGCTTCACTGCGTATATCGGGCTGCTTCAGCCCCACTCTGATGATATGTCCCGAGTTGTGGACCAACTCTTAAAGTTGATCGCCACCTTTATAGGTTTGTCTCGTTTAAGCAGATCTGGAATCATTTGTTGTATAAATGTGTTTACTAGCCTCCTGGGACTAGTAATTGTATCACATTTGAGTCCTAGAGGATTGGGACGATTCAGGTGGTATCAGAGCTGTTAGGTTGGCCGCAGGACGTAACCCTTAGCCTGATCAGAAGTTTTTGAGTCAAAACTATTTTCTAAAAAAAATTCTTGCTCTCATCCCTCCATTTCAAAAATGCTTTCCCCTTTCCTTCTCTCAGAAGTCAGATGGAGGTCTGCTGCCAAACCAGCTTTTGCCAGAATGAAGATGGTTTCCCCAAGTTGTTGAGAGCATGCACAGTTCGCCTTGGAATCAGGAGCCAGCCAGAGTATGATGGTCGTGAATTCGTCGAGCATGGCACAGAGAAGTGTGTCGTGACTGTATACATTGGATCCAGTCCGCACCATGTGGAATGGAGCGTCACTGCTGCTGGGCACAGATTCAAAGACACCTGCCAAGTCGTCGCCCGCAAGGCATTGAGGGCCCTGTGTCAGATCTATGAAGAAGAAGTGGCTGACACACCGCTCAGATTGTTTCCGCCCTTTCAGAGAGACCGTCCAGTTTGGATGGCCAGGATGCGTGCATTGGAAGAGCAGCAGCTGCTTGAGGACGACCCCATAGTCGTGTACCTCACTGCATACCTGCTCACCCTGGATGCACAGTATGATTTCTTGGCTTGGCACCACCGTCAGATGATTGCCCAAGCAGAAGATGCAGAGATGCTCAACCGTAAGCTCCATGTGGATCTCATCACAGCTCAAGCCTGTGCAACTGCCTTGGAAAGTCGTGAAGTCATTGCGGTTGAAGCCCTGAAGCAAGCCAAGGATGAGCACGTCCAGAGGTTGATTGAGGCCTACTTGGTAACCCATAACCAACGTAGAGCCTTGCGGATCCAAGAGCCCGCCTCATACAACCTAGTTCAACCTAGGGGAGCTGAAGATCCCCAGATTCTTGAAGGTCACCCGGTCTCTACCAGAGGAGAAAAGAAGGCTTGGGAACTCCCGGAAGGAGCCATAGTCTTGGAAAGAATTCCAGTCTTCCCTCAGGCTATAAATAAGCAAGAGCACCCCGAGTCCTCCCAAGATCCCCCGCTGGAGTTGTTTGAGCCCCTCACCATGAAGAAGATTCCAGCACCATTCCTTGAAGTCAAGGAAGAAGCTGCAAGCACCCCGCCAGCACCGCTGCCCTCTGAGGAACTACAAGAGCCAGTCCAGCTTGAAGAAGAGTTCGACCCCATCTTGCCATCTCAGTCGCCACCGGAAGAAGTCATCAACATCAGCTCCCTCTTGACCCATCCAGGAGATGTCTCAGATTGAAGTTGTGTGCAAGCCTTACCAGAAGAGAAGTTGTCTGGTCTGAAGTTAGTTATGCCCAGTCCTCTGCATGCATTGGGTAGTGAAGTTTTTCTTCACTTTAGCTAGAGCCCTGCATGTATGAGAGGTAATCGTGTAGTCATGTGTTTTGCAAAACTCTAATTGTGTGGTCCCCTAGGGCATTTCAAAATGAATTTCGCTTGATGTTTTCTCCCCTTTTGAGTGCATATGTGATGCTTTAACGTTGGTGCTCATAAGTTGCATTTAGCATAGTTCTCAATTTAGGAGCCAAGCAATAGTAGTTATGCTTAGCCCCCGAATCTGAGTAGTTCGTGCTTTGGAAAAACTCTATTCTTCCCTTATTCAAAACATTTGATTTGTTTGTGCTTATCATTGCTGAGCTTGTGTGTTTTCTTTTTGTTTTTCTTAAAAAGGTTTTCTCTAAAAACATAGATAACAAATTACAGCTAATCCTCACCTTATGCTTCCATTCTCATCTTAACCCATCTCAAGAGAAAAGTGCCTTACCCAAGAAGATACCGAGAAGCTTACCCTTGAAGCCTAGAATAAGCTATAGAAGAAACCTATCCGGCCGCTCAGTCAAAAGGACCGACCGTGAGAATCAAAGCACTGCCCCTGAGTCAAAGTAAACAGGAAAAGAGGACAGAAGGAGTTATTACCATACAGAGAGGCAAAGATTCTTGGAACCAGAGACCACAAACATCAGGGTCATCGACCCCACCACTCACCTGTGCCCCCGCACGCGTGCCCGCCTCCATGCGCACTAGCACCGCCGCCCACGCCCCCTTTGCAGCGCACTACCGCCGCCCACCCCCCTTTGCAGCGCACCCACTACCGCCATCGTCACTGGCAACAGCCCCCCCTTCCCCTTCTCGCACCTGCTGCCTTGTGTCACCTGCTCCATCACTACCACTCCGCACCCGAGAACCCCCACTCGCTTATAAATTCCCCCACCAGCTCCCTCAACTCCCATCTCGCTCAAAGCAAAGCACACTCCAGATAAATCCCCTCTGCCAAATCGCAAGCAACTCCATTTTCCACTCCCTCGCCCCTAAGATCACAATGCTTGGTGATTCTTGGGTTGAAGACTGTTGTACATGGTTCATAATCTTTGGTTTCCTCTAGTGTATGATAGTAATACTCTTTGATAGAATCCTCCAGTGGGAAGAGCAAAGAGAAAGAAAGAGGCAGTGAAAAGTGAAAAGTGAGAAGAGAAAAGAAGATAGTGAAGAAAAGATAAGAAGGTTCTCCTAGAATCAACCCTGTGTCAGTCATCTCTCCGCAGCCTGGTCAAGCAACAATAGCAGAAGAAGGCCCCGTAACACCCTTGTTATGTGGTACTTCAAGGAGTTCAAATCCCCAAGATTCAAGAGTTCTACCTCATTCTTTTTAAGTGGGGTAGTGTTCCAGTAAGGTTCCTGCCATGGAGAAAAAGAAGAAGGCCTGTAGCAAGCTTGTGGAAGACCAGATCATCAAAGCATATGAGTTTCTGGATGAGAAGTGGTCACCCAAGTTTTGTTGATGAAGCACCAGAAGACCAATCAAGGAAGTGATCCATGTGGGAGTTCGCAAGAGAAAGGTTTGTGTGTTGGCATCGATGCTTCTTCAATAAGCTAGCTGCCAAGCGAAACCTAGAAGCCTGAAGATGATTCTTTGAGTAGCCAGAATCAACGTTTGCAATCAGCAACCAGATGCCCCTCAAAGGCCAGATTTTGTTGAAGTTCCATCTCCTCGAAGAGTCTGCAAAGTGAAGATATGTAGCTGAAGTAAAGCTATACCCATAACCCTTCTAAGCCGAATCTCGAGGACGAGATTCCTTTTAAGTGGGGTAGATTTGTAGCATCCCAAAAATTCAAATCCTGAAATGTTCTCAAACTCGCTCTAAATTCAAAATGAATTTCAAATTTCATTTCAAAATGTTTGTTTGCGAGTTAGTATCAGCAAATAAAATATAGTGGTCTATATTCTCTCCAAAAATACTCCTCAAAATATCCTACAAATATTTCCCCAGAGATCCCCTCTGATTCTTTTCAGAAATACTACCCAAATATTCCACCGATATATCTCCAAGTATTTTCTTCCTGAGAAATACCTTCAGAATCATTTTTCAAGTCCCTACAAATATTTTCTCCATAACTTTCCTCATGCTCATACGTATACATATGCCTCCGGTGTCATACGGTGAGCTCTACAAGCTAATTACACTCATATAAGACAAATCCATGCTAATTTCCCACTAATCCTCTCATCCTCCCACTAATCCCCTCATCCCTCTCCCTAATCCCCCCACCATGGCTATAAATAGAGGGGCAAGGGCCTCCTCTCATCCCACCCCAAGCCATTTCATGGCAACTCCCTTCCCCCCCACACCCACACGCCCACTCCCACTCCACCTTCCACACAAGCACACACTAGCACAAGGATTGTTCGATCGTTCTTCGATCGTTCGTCCCCCTGTTCTTAGTTTGTTCGTTCGTTCGTCCGATCGTTCGATCATTCGTCCGATCGTTCATGGTTCGTTCGTCCGATCGTTCGATCATTTGTCCGTTCGTTCGTCCAAATAATCTTTTTCCTGCCGTTATGCTGCCGAAATTTCGATCGTTCGTTCGTCCGATCGTTTGATCGTTCGTCCGATCGTTCATGGTTCGTTCGTCCGTTCGTCCGATCGTTCGATCGTTCGTCCGTTTGTTCGTCCAAATAATCCTTTTCCTGCCGTTATGCTGCCAAAATTCCGATCGTTCGTTCGTTCGATCATTCGATCGTTCATCGTTCGTTCATAGTTCCTATTCATCATTCATCGTTCGTTCATCGTCACTATTTACCATCACTATTTACCGTCACTATTTACCGTCACTTTTTACCGTGACTTTTTACCGTTACTATTTATCGTTACTATTTACCGTTACTATTTACCGTTACTTTTTACCGTTACTATTTACTGTTACTATTTACCGTTACTTTTTACCGTTACTATTTACCGTTACTTTTACCGTTACTTTTTACCGTTACTATTTACCGTTACTATTTACCGTTACTATTTACCGTTACTATTTACCGTTACTTTTACCGTTACTTTTTACCGTTACTTTTTACCGTTACTATTCACCGTTACTATTCATCGATCATCCGATCACCCCAAATTTCAACTACTCATCTATCATGTTGTCCAATCCACCTAAGACCAGCCAGACCCATATTCCAGTTATACAAACTCTGGTGGCTGTGATTTTCCTTCCAGTGGGAACTTCCCATCTGGTCACCCATCCTAGGTTTCTCCAAGTTGAGCACGCTTAACTTGAGATTCCTTCGAACCAGGCTTCCAAACTCAGATTCCAATAATTCTTGTTTCTAAATTCTTATCAAACTATTCCCTATCCAACCATGCCATCCCTTAAGCATGGTTCATGTTCTAGAAAAATCCCAAAATACTCTTGTCCCATATTCTGCCTATAACTCTCCTGTTCATACCAAGTCAGACGATTCATTCGTCACTATTCTCACCAACAGTGAACTTCACTGTGCTACACCACATACACTCAGCTATAAATACACCCAGCTACCCTCTCCCTCTCCACACACACTCAACACCCTCAACCGAGACAAACACCCCACCCACTCAGTTACTCCGCTCTGCCGGGTACACGCATAGTGTCGCTTCGCCTCCAGTCCACCCTCCTGGTAAGCACCTCCGCTCCACCACCAGTAATATCTCAACACCACATGACACAGATTCTACTCAAGACTCTACCCATCCATATATCGCTATTCTGACCACTATACTAAATATTTGTTGGTATACTTGCTTGTTTGTATGTTTGCTTGTTCATGTTGCATAGTTATCAGAGCGTTCGTGCCGTCTCGTGGAGGCCAGATCTGCAAGTCTACGCCAGGCAGTGGAGCCAGAAGCCAGTTCCGCGAGCTCTTCTTCCCCCTTCGCCGGATAAGCACGACAAGCTCACTGGATCCCTTTGATGCATAAATTACCTATGATTTTTCAACCACAACCCTCAGCCTGTTATTTTATGCATGATATGATTTTGAGACAAGTTATTATGGCCACCCAAGCCGCTTGCCGCAATCAATCCTTAATATATTTGTTACAAATGATTTGAGGAAAGGTGTGAGTTTTCAAAAGTAAATGCTTTTCAAAATGTGTATGATGAAGGGTTTTCACCCTTATCACCTTGCGAGTGGGATAATCAGGGACTCCCTGGTTTAGGGGAGGGCCTAAGGTGATGGCTCAGCTGGTTTAGGCATGAGCAGAAGGATTGTCCCCTCATATAAGGACCGGTTTGTCATCTTTCACTACTTGTACTCATGATAAGTACAACCACTCGAGACTGTGTGGGCAGTCACTCAATCTGAACTCGTACGGTCCAACCCTAGGGTTATGAAGGCTGGGGAGCACCGGGAGGATAAGGAGGGGGAATGTTTTGTCCGGTTTGGACATGGTGGTGGCCTAACTCCTTCCGGTATAACCGTTAAGGTTAGGACGTGCGGGGAAAGAAAGAGATTCGGATTCGGATCTCACTGATCATGAGATCGCAGAGCCGGACTAGTGGGTAAAGTGTACACCTCTGCACAGAGTTTGAAAACCTATTCGAATACTCCGTGTCCACAGGAATGGACGAGTCTGGTATGGTATGGCAATTAATGTTTTGTTTTCAAAAAAGGGTGTGTTTGAGAAAAATGCTTTTTTAAAAGGTTCGGCGGTTGAGCCGTGAGCTATGGTGGACGGGAAGTCCAGTAGCTGTTTTTGAAAATGAAAACCAGTGGGAAACTGCTGAGATACCTGGATGGTTTAGTCCTGGGGATTTTGTTCTAAAATTGAAAAACTTCCTGGTCCTTTGGGAGAGGATGCGCTTTGCAAAATACAAAATATCTTACAAAACAACCCTGCATAAAATATTGCTGTTTTTGCAAAATATCCTGAGCTCCAGATATTCCATGCATTATATCTGATTTCCCCATTCCGCGGGTGAAGGTGGGTTGCTGAGTACGTTTGTACTCACCCTTGCTTATTTATTTTTTTTCAGAAAAAGGAGATCGGGTAAGAGTTACGACTGTTCCCAACCTTGCCTGTGGCTGTTGGACCGATGATTTGCTTCACTGCGTATATCGGGCTGCTTCAGCCCCACTCTGATGATATGTCCCGAGTTGTGGACCAACTCTTAAAGTTGATCGCCACCTTTATAGGTTTGTCTCGTTTAAGCAGATCTGGAATCATTTGTTGTATAAATGTGTTTACTAGCCTCCTGGGACTAGTAATTGTATCACATTTGAGTCCCAGAGGATTGGGACGCTTCATGTAGTGAGCTAAATGTCTTAGATTCGTGGAACTTGTATTGATTCATAGCATACATGTGTCTTTATGCCTTTGCTCATGTTCTTTTAAGCATCATTGTCTTTACTTGCTTATTTAGGTGCTCAAGTTGTACAAAGTCATCCCCAGACCTCACAAGTCCTTGTGCAAATGATGCATATGTTTAGGGGAGTATGTGCTAAAACTTGACCTCCTGAGACTAATGTGTTTGCTTGAGTGCCTATAATATAGTCTCAAAGATGAATTGAAAGGGAAAAAGGTGGACTTGGACAAATAAAATGCTTCCACTGCATTACAGTATCAATGTCCTTTATTCCAAGTCAATATTGTGTTCTCTTATTGCCCTTGGTTTTTAGTTGCAATTTTTGTAAGGCAATGGGTTAGAAGGCCACTAGTTTTTCTGTTTTGGTGCTTCATGCCAAAGGGGGAGAAATAAAGGCCAAAGCAACTCGATCAACTACCACTTATGTTTTTTTTCCAAAAAATTTAAAGTGTAAAGAATATTTGGTTTTTAATCAAAACCCTCTTATTGCAAAATCTACTCTCTTGTAGGGGAGAATTTTGATTATGGGAAAAAGGGAGCTTCTGGTTTTTTGATCAAAACTAGTCTTGAAAGATATTTTGATTTGCCAAAACAAAGTGTTTTTGACATAGAGATAGGAAAATGATTTTGCTTTGCAAAATAAACCAAGTGGTGGCAAAATGATCCAAATATACCAAATCTTGTAATAATTTAATTGGTTTTAAGTTTGACATCAAATTGCACTTTTTAGCTTGCATTTGGATATGTTAGTGCATATTGAGTTGCCTTTGATGTGTTGGAACAAATCACCAAAAAGGGGAGATTTAAAGGGAAATATGCCTTTGGGTCATTTCTAAGTGTTTTGGTGATTAAGTGCCCAACACATCAGTTTGAACTGACATTCAACTATGAGTATGAGCATAGGGTCAAAGAGAAGCAAATTGAGAGTGATGAACTTCCAATTCTATTACAGAAACAAAGGTATGATCCCAACACTTAGTAAGTTGTTTTTGGTACTAACTATGTTCTATTAAGTGCTAGGGAACTTCTCAAACCGAGAGAAATTCAAATGGAGAAGTTTGGCTGAAGTTAACCAAACATGCACCAGCCTGTGATACACTGGACTGTCCGGTGTGCATCGGAAAGTGTCCGGTGCTCAGGCTGGCGCCCTCGGTGAACATGCAGCTCTCACGAAAATGCTAGGGCGCTGCGACTATAATTCAACGGACTATCTGGTGTACACTGGACTGTCCGGTGTGCCAGCCACGTGCATGGCCAACGGTCGGCCGCGCGATCGGCGGGCGCCACGTGGGCCCGGCCAACGGTCACCAGCTTTGCACCGGACTGTTCGGTGTGCCATGGGACCAATGGCTGGTAATGGTCGGCTTCGACAAAGAATGAAAGAAATATGTGGTTGTTCATTGTCCGATGTTCTGGTGCACCTACGGACAGAAGGCAATGAGGGCCTTTTAAATGGAGCTCCAACGGCTCCTAAGTCCCGGGGCTATAAAAGGGACCCCTAGGCGCATGGAGATCTACACCAAGCATCCTTTGAACATCCTTCAACACCGAGACACTGCCGACCACACTTTTGCTTTGATAGATTAAGATTCGAGCACGTGTTTTGAGTTGTAACTCCGTTGTGTTGTCTTCTGTGCTCTTCTCTTGACTTGTGTGCGTGTGTACCTGTGATTCTGTCTCTTGTGTGTGTCTCTACTCTCCCTTACTCTTGTGGTTTATTTGAGATCAACTGTGTAAGGCGTGAGAGACTCCAAATTGTGGAGATTCCTCACAATGGGAAAAACTTGAGATAAGAAAGAGAATTGTGGTATTCTAGTTGATCATTGGATCACTTGAAAGGGGTTGAGTGCAACCCTCGTCCATTGGGACACCACAACGTGGAGTAGGCAATCATTTTACGCTTGACCGAACCACGAGATAAAAATCATTGTGTCACTTGTCTAAGTTATTTTACCTTATTGCGAGTCTACTCTTTCTAGCATTTCACTTCACTTACAATATTGCTCTAAGTTTAATACTCATCTTATGAGAGCAATTATGTGAAGAAGTTCTCTCCTCTTATACTCTTCATTCGAACTTGGTTTTTGACCTCACTAATCCATTCTAGACCAAGTTTGTTTTGTTGAGCTATTTTCTACAGGATCACCTATTCACCCCCTCTTGGTGCTCTCACTAAGTACACTCTGACTTGTTGAGTAGAAAAGAAATGGAGAAGAAAAGGACTTGAAAGGTGTTGTGTGCGTGCATCGGACCCTCTATAGGGTCTGTTCGGTGTGTGTTGGGGGCCTTCGTCTTCCGAAGGTCCTCAAAAACATGATTTAACAATGTTTCCGGAGTTGTAATACATGAACAGGTACCTTCGGATTCGAATCAGAACCACAGTGGGAGAAGCACGGACAATATGAAGAATGATGCAGCGCCGAAGCTACGCGCAAGGGAGCTTCGGCATGACAGCAGGAAAGGGAACCGACTTAAAGGGGAAAAGGCTATTTAGACCCCCGATGAATTACCTTATAGTCATTAGCAAATGTAAAGGGCATGAATGTAATTTCACGTGGGCTGCGTCCCATGCTTATAAATAGATGAACAGTACCCCCGTACTGTTCACGCTGACTTGGCATTTGCTTTTGCATCACGCTCGTACCTTTGCTGTCTATCAAGTCAAAGGTATCAAATGTAATTCAATATTGTTTTTATTTTCTCATGATAACATAATGGAGATGAATTTATAATGTTATATGATTGTTCATGTTATCTTTTGTATTTTACACGCTTCTTCTATTACCATCTTACCTTCGATATTCGAAGGTATGTCCTTCATGACCTTCGTCTGAAGATCATTATATCCTAAGGGAAATAATGTTTCGAAGGACGAAGGGTGTTAATGTTTAACATTTTATGTTGCCTTGTTCTTGATTCATAGCATTTGAGAACAAGTCACCAACATTGGCGCCCACCTCCGGTGAATCCTTTTCGACCACCTTCGGCAAGCACTAACCTTCGTCATGCCACCGAAGAAAGCTTCAGCGATAGGGGCTGCCGCTCTGTAGCCACTGGACCCAAACCAGGAGACTCTTTCTCTTCGAGAGGCCCAAAGCCAGAAGAGGAAGGCCACTAGTCCAACAATCCAGGAGGAGGAGTTGGACCAAGAAATCAGAAACATGGAGATGCTTCATCAACAAGTACAAAGGAAGAAGGAGAAGATGGCTCGATTAGCCGATCTTCAAAGGCGGATTGACGAAGCCATTGAAGAAGTACGCCATCTTGCCCAAGACGAACAAGAGCGAAGGCCCCAACATAGGGAGCTTCACCAAGAAGGCTTCTTCAACGAGGATGGATGGTATGATGATTTTAATCATGATAGCTTTATCTTTGACAATGCTTCTCTCTTGGCAGCAGAACTGCAGGCTATCCCATGGCCTCCATCATACAAGCCACCTCAGCTCCCCATGTATGATGGACATTCAGATCCGAAGCAGTTTTTGATGAGTTATGAAGCAACTATATCTTCATACGGAGGCAATGCAGCTGTCATGGCCAAGTCCTTCGTCATGGCAGTTAAGAATGTGGCTCAAACGTGGTATTCTTCTCTTCGTCCAGGAACTATTACTTCATGGCAGAAGCTTAAGGATATGCTGGTGACAAGTTTCTAGGGCTTTCAGACGAAGCCAGTCACAGCTCAGGCTCTCTTTCAATGTACCCAAAATCATGAGGAGTATCTTCAAGCATACGTCCAAAGGTTCTTGCGCCTGAGAGCACAAGCGCCTACAATGCCCAATGAAATTGTCATTGAGGTCATGATTAAGGGGCTTCGTCCAGGACCTACTGCCCAGTATTTTGCTAGAAAGCCTCCACAGACTTTGGAGAAGCTGCTTCAAAAGATGGATGAATACATTCGGGCTGACAATGACTTTCGCCAAAGAAGAGAGGAAGCCTACAGATTCTCTGAGATGACCAGGGCTTCGGAGGAAGAATCCACCCAAGACATGTCAGGTCAATTCACTCCACCCAGAGTGACGACAGAGGAAGTCAACAACAGAGGCCACAGTATTCCTCCCACGCTTCGGGGCAGCAACAAAGCTCTTTCCGACCGCCAGCTCCAAGAGGCAGAGGCGCTAGGGGCTTCGGAGGAAGGTTTGGGGATCAACCTAGAAAAATTTATTGCTTATTCTATGGTGAGGACAAGGGCCATACTACAAGGATGTGCCATGTCACCATTCAGAAACAAAAGGAAATAGCAGAAGCAGCAGCCCAGCAGAACCAGCCGAAGCAGGTCATGCATACTGCTTCGTATCACTCACCCTACATACCAGAGTATGTGGGTAACCATCCTGCAACGTCTATTGCTTCGGCTAGTCAGCCACAGACATCTTGGCCATAGCCTCCACCTCCGCCACCACTACAGCCTGTGTATTCACGAGGCCAATAGCCAGAAGGGAGCCAATAGACCCATCAGCAGCGAGATTTCAGGGAGGAGTCCGAAGCTCGCACAGTCAACAGTGTTGTGCCAGAATCGAAGCATATCTATTGAGAGATATCCTACCCCTGAAACAGTTTTTACATTCATTGTCATTTTCTTTTTTAATAAGGAACAATTATTGAAAACCTAGTTCTCTTGTCATTTTAAATTTCCTATAATAGCTTCGTTCTTGTCATAGCGAAATATATCTTCTCCACAGACTCACGAAGTCCAAAAAGTCACTGAAGCACAAAAGTCGTTCCTAAGGGAACGCAGGCCTAAAAATCACATTACAAGTATCCCCGAAGCTACAAAAAGTCGTTCTAAGGAACGCAGCGTAAGTTTGCCGAAGATATAAAAAGTCGTTCCTAAGGGAGCGCAGTGTAAGTTTTCTGCTCAAAAGTCCTTCCAAAGGGAATGCAGAGCCAAATACCGCTGAAATATAAGGCGAAGCGCGAAAAGTCAACGTGAATACCGCCGAAATAGAAGGCAAATAAGTTCAAAAGACGATCCTAAGGGAATGCAGAACTTACAACAAAAAGTCAGCGCTGATACACCAAAAAATAAGCGGTGAAGCCAAAAAATAAGCGACAAAGAGATTGTGTATTCCACTATGGGGGTGTGAGTGTGTGTCTTCGGCATAAATATCATTTTTCATAACATAACATCATCACATCATTTCACATAACATAACATCATACATCATATTGCATCAATGGCACAAGAAGGGGATACAATGTTGACCTTCGGAGAATATTTCGAAAAAATGAAATTGTGCTAAGGCACAAAATAAGTTTGAAGAAATACAGCTTCATCAGCTCTGAGGTAGAGGAATAAATCTATTGTTGACGAAGCATTAATGTTTTTGCGACGCTTGGAGGATTTTTTACGAAGCATAGAAGCTCTTCTTTACGAAGCATGAAAAGAAGGAAAGGTGTTTTTTCGCCAAAGGCTCAAAAACGGTATGTACATAAAAGTTTCATGCATCGCAAAGAAATGAATGGCAAAACCATTCATATGTTACATTCAAAACCTACGAGCACCAAATATTACAAGCATGTTCCAGCAAATGTTACATTAATATTTTAGCAATGTTTTTACAAATAGCTATTCTTCTTCCTTTAGGACTTCTTCTGCAGCTTCGGTTAATAATTTCGTGACAACTTCGTCCACAATAGTGTTGGGGTCGTGCTTCGGTGCGCCGAAGGTCTCACACGAAGAAGCAGCTTCGGCTGAAGTCGTCTCCAAGAGATGGCCGAAGGTTCCTTTTCATGGAGCTTCGGCGTTACAAACCGACATAGAGATAGAATGACCTTTTTATCCATAGAGGTCTGAGTCAGTGTTGTAAACTTTTGTAAGGGGCATAATTGTAATTTGTCACAGGCTGCGACCTGTGCCTATAAATAGATGAACAGTACCTCTGTACTGTTCACGCGAACCTGTCATTTGCCTTCGCATCACGCTTGTATTTTCACCTTCTTCAGGACCGAAGGTACATTTGTAATTTGAAATCATTTATATTTGTTCGTATTAGTAAAGATGGAAATGATTCTATGATAACATTTGAATGTTTATTTTATACTTCATGATTTATATGACTTCGTCCCTCGTTATTATGTTTACGAAGGTACGCCCTTCGTAACCTTCGTCCGAAATTCTTTATATCTCGAAGGGATATAAGGTGGTGGAGGACGAAGGACTTTAACATTTAACATTTTCTGTGTTGCCTTGTTCTTAACTCTTAGCATTTGAGAACAAGCCCCTAACATTGGCGCCCACCTCCGGTGAACTCACTTCCACTTTTCTGAGCTGATGGCTTCGTTCAACAATCAAGCTGGAGCTGCTTCGGCTTCGAAGCTGGTGCTCCCGATAACAGGCGGTTCTTGCTCAGAGCCGGCTAACAAGAAGCAGAAGAAGGAGGCTCAGAGAAGGGTGCAGCATGTTGGAGTGCAGGGACCCTTCATCAAGTCAAAATGGTCTCATATTCCAATTACCTTCTCTCAGGAAGACCTTCAGCTTAAGGATTATCCCCACAATGATGCCATGGTTATCTCTTGCGTGATCAAAGGATTTCTGGTCCACAATGTCCTAGTTGATACAGGCAGTGCAGCTGACATTATATTTGCTAAAGCCTTCAGACAAATGCAAGAGCCTGAAGACAAGATTCATGATGCTACGCACCCCCTTTGTGGCTTCGGAGGGCGGCAGATTGTAGCACTTGGGAAGATTACTATGCCGGTAACCTTCGGATTTGTTAACAACACAAGGACTGAGCAAATTGTGTTTGATATTGTTGACATGGAGTATCCTTACAATGCTATCATCGGTCGTGGTACTCTTAATGCCTTCGAAGCAATTCTTCACCCAGCTTATCTCTGCATGAAGATACCTTCGGACCAAGGGCCTATTGCTATTCATGGAAGCCAGGAAGCTGCTAGAAGGGCCGAGGGAAGCTGGACTGACTCCAAGGCAATCCATAACATAGATGGAGCTGAAGCTTGTGAACAGTACAAATTCAGGAGGGAGAAGGCAGCTTCAGCGGATCAGCCGAAGCCCATGTTATTGTGTGAAGACATAGCAAAGCAGAAGGTGTTGTTGGGCTCGCAATTATCTGAAGACCAGGAAAAAACCTTGATAAGGTTTCTATTCAACAACAAAGATGTTTTTGCATGGTCAGCCAATGATCTCTGTGGAGTGAATCGGGATGTTATTGAACATTCGCTCAATGTTGACCCATCCTTCAGACCCCGAAAGCAGAGGCTTCGGAAAATGTCTGATGACAAGGCCGAAGGGGCTCGCAATGAAGTAAAAAGACTTCTCAGTGCAGGAGTTATCAGAGAAGTGAAGTATCCAGAGTGGCTAGCTAACACTGTTATGGTGAAGAAGGCCAATGGCAAGTGGAGAATGTGTATTGATTTCACAGATCTCAACAAGGCTTGTCTGAAGGATGAATTCCCACTGCCAAGGATAGATTCTTTAGTTGATGCAGCAGCTTCTTCGGAGCTCATGAGTCTCCTGGACTGCTACTCAGGCTATCATCAAATCTGGATGAAAAAGGAAGATGAGCCGAAGACTAGCTTCATAACCCCAAGTGGTACATATTGCTATCTTCGGATGCCTGAGGGGCTCAAGAATGCTGGAGGGAGTTTCAGCAGAATGACTGCGAAGGTTCTCCAATCTCAGATAGGCAGAAATGTGCTGACTTATGTCGATGACATCATTGTAAAAAGCACGAAGCAAGAAAATCATATTGCTGATCTACAGGAGACCTTCGCCAGCTTCAGACAAGCTGGTCTGAAGCTGAATCCAGAAAAATGTGTCTTCGGAGTGAAGAAGGGTAAATTTCTTGGATGTTTGGTTTCAACAAAGGGAATCGAAGCTAACCCAAATAAAATCGAAGCTATACTTCGAATGGAGCCACCAACCACAAGAAAGGGGGCCCAAAGATTGACAGGAAGGCTAGCATCTCTCAACAGATTTATATCCAGATCAGCAGAAAGAAACTTACCATTCTTCGAGGTGCTGAAGTCAGCTGAAGTCTTTCAATGGGGCCCAAGTCAAAAAAAAGCCTTCGAAGAGCTGAAGCAATACTTAATAGATCTAACAACATTAACCCCACCAACGCCAGGGGCTCCCCTGTTGTTATATGTGGCAGCTTCGCATTCAGCAGTAAGTGCGGCACTTGTCCAGGAGAAGTTTGATGGACAGGTCAAGAAGCAGGTCCCAGTATATTTTGTATCTGAGGTCCTCAGTGTCTCAAAGAAAAATTATACAGAGCTGGAGAAGGTGTTGTATGCCATTTTAATGGCATCCAGGAAGCTTCGGCATTATTTTCAGGCATACAATATTATTGTTCCTTCTTCGCAGCCGTTGAAGGATATCATGAGAAATAGAGAAGCTACTGGCCGGATTGGAAAATGGGCTGCGGAACTCAATGAATTTTACATTGATTATGTGCATAGATCCTCAATCCAGTCTCAAGCATTGGCAGATTTCATTGCCGACTGGACGCCAGGGGCTCAGGACGAAGAAGCAAATAAAGATGCCGAAGTATGGACAGTGTTTTGTGATGGCTCTTGGGGAACCTTCGGAGCAGGTGCAGCTGCTGTGTTGGTTTCACCATCCAAGGTTAAAACTTGCTATGCAGCAAGACTTGACTTCAGCTGCACAAATAATATAACTGAGTACGAAGCCCTGCTTCTGGGTCTTCGGAAATTAAAGGCAATGGGGATCAGAAGGGCGATTCTTAAGACTGATTCCCAGGTTGTTTCGAGTCATATTGACAAAAGTTGCAAGGCTAAAGATCCGAAGCTTGAAAAGTACCTTGATACGGTCCGAAGGATCGAGGCCTCCTTCGAAGGATTTTCTGTCAAGAATATCCCTCGAGGACAAAATGAGCATGCTGATTTGCTAGCCAAGTCTGCAGCACAGGGGCTGCCGTTACCTTCGGATGTCTTCTTCGAAACAATAAAGGCCCCTTCGGTGGAGCTCCTTGAAAGAGCAGTCCTTAACATTTCTCCTGTTTACAGCGAAGATTGGAGAACTGAAATAATCTCTTACCTTCAGGGTAACTTCCTATCAGATGACGAAGCTTATAATAAAAGGATAGAGGCGAGAGCTCGTCCGTATGTCATGATAGAAGGGGAGTTATACAAGCATGGAGTTTGTGCCCCGCTGCTCAAGTGCTTGTCTAGACCCGAAGGTATAGAGTTAATGAAAGAGATACATGCAGGCCTGTGTGGATCCCACATCGGATCCAGGCCATTACTTGGAAAAGTGTTCCGCCAAGGATTTTATTGGCCGAAGGCAGCTTCGGATGCAGCGGAGTTAGTTCAAAAGTGCGAAGGTTGTCAGAAATGTGCAAGAGATCAAAAGCAACCTTCGTCTTTGACACAGCTGATACAACCCATCTGGCCATTGCAAAGGTGGGGCCTTGACTTGTTGGGTCCATTACCACCGGCCCAAGGGAATCTAAAATATGTTATAGTAGCTGTGGAGTATTTTTCCAAGTGGATTGAGGCAAAGCCATTAGCCACAATAACTTCGGCCACTGTCCAAAAGTTTTTCTGGCAGAACATTGTCTGTCGCTTCGGAGTACCGAAGGCCATCACTGTAGATAATGGAACGCAGTTCGACTCTGAAGCTTTCAGAAATTTCTGTGATCAAATTGGAACGAAGATCCATTTTGCATCAGTAAGGCATCCGGAGTCGAATGGGCTTGTTGAAAGGGCCAACGGCATCATAATGACAGGAATAATGAAGCTAATCTTCAATCAACCAAGGGGAAAGTGGCCAGATCAGTTGACCAAAGTGGTGTGGAGCCATAATACAACAACATCAAGGTCTACAGGCTTTACCCCATTTAAGTTGTTATTTGGTGACGAAGCAATAACCCCGGAAGAAACCAAAGCTGGATCAATAAGAGTGGTAGCTTCGGCAGAATCAGGTCCCGAAGATACTTGTCTCGTGGAAAAAGATGCCTTAGAAGGGATCAGGCTTCAAGCTGTGGAGAATATCAATAAATACCAGGCTGAAACAGTCAAATGGCGAGATAGAAAGGTCTGGCTAAAAAATATTGAGCCGGGACACTTGGTGCTTCGGAGAGTGGCCAACCCAGATACAGTGGGCAAGCTACAATTGAAATGGGAAGGGCCTTTCTTAGTAGCATCCTCGTCGAGGCCTGGTTCGTACAGATTAAAGGACATGGATGGCAACGAAATTCCAAGATCTTGGAATGCAGATGAGCTTCGGAGATATTATGTATAACTTGATGTAACTTTTTATGTTTTTCTTTTTCTTTTTCATGGCACCCTTTTCCTTTCTAAAGGGGGAGAAAGGTTTTTAATGGGGCCATCATATGTAATTTCCTTTTTAGTTTTATAAGAGCAAAATCCCCCAAAGAATGTAAATGTAAAAGCTGAGAACGCACCATCGAGTGCCGAAACTAAAAAAAAAGAGAGAAGAAGCTCCAAAGACGTCCCTAAGGGGATGCAGAGCTTACAGCGAAAAGTCAACGCTGATTCCGCCAAAAGTAAAAGGCGAAGAAGCTCCAAAGACGTCCCTAAGGGGATGCAGAGCTTACAGCGAAAAGTCAACGCTGATACCGCCTAAGTAAAAGGCGAAGAAGCTCCAAAGACGTTCCTAAGGGAATGCAGAGCTTATACTGCCTAAGTAAAAGGCGAAGAAGCTCCAAAGACGTTCCTAAGGGAATGCAGAGCTGATGTGTGGGTGGTTCTAAAGAAATAATGGCTGAGAGTGTGGCTTCGGACACATGTTGTGGACATTCATTCGCACATTACATTACATCATGGCATTTGCATACATAAGCATTCATTCATAGCATTTATGTACCAAAGTGGTTGCTTCGGCAAAAAAGAGAAGTGGCTTTTTATGAATCGTTGTGTAAAAGAAAAGCTTCGGCAGAAGGGAGAATTGGCTTTTTATGAATCGTTGTGTAAAAGAAAAGCTTCGGCAGAAGGGAGAAGTGGTATTCTATGCTTCGTTGTGTACGAAAAGAAGGGAAGGTGTTTTTTCGCTTTCGGCTCAAAATACTGATTTCGTTCACATCAAAGCACCCTAGTAGAAGGGTAAGAATATACTACAAGGTATGTACAAAGTTCCTTGAGAACAGTTCAATTGTATTTACAAAACTTGTTACAAAAGTATCCTGAGTTTTTTTTCCTATAGTACATTTCTACTGATCTTCATTAAGCTTCAGCTTCGGCGACAGCTTCGGCGACATAACTTAAGCATCATCTTCACCCTCGTCATCCTACATAAATCAAGGAATCGTGAGTAAAAATCAAGTGCAAAGGAAAAGGTAAGTACGAAGTATCATTTCTTACTGGTTCAAGATGACTTCGGGCTTCGTCTCCAGCCTTCTCCCGCCCGCCTTTTGTCCATATCATTTTTATAAATCTATTTGAGATGCTTCGGGCGAGGTCAGGTATATCATCCAGGATTGATGGAGATAGGGTGAAGTTGGGCCTGTTGACAATTTTTCCATGCTCGCAGCCGGCCTTCAGGAATGCAGCAGCGGTACCCCGAGAAGCTACCCAGGCACAGAAGTCACCGTGCCCGGCTATAACTTCGTCAAGTTCTTCGATTTCAGCTTCAATATGATCGAAGGCCTGTGGTAAATTTTCCGCTGAAGGGTTAAATTTCCCGCTGCTGGCTCCAACAGAGTAAAATATCTTTTTTAATCGTCCAATACAATTATTGCCAAATTTCAAGCATTTGTCTTGAAGGCTTGTTAACGATTTCTTCAACTCTAAGCTGGTCTGGACTTCGGCTTCAAGCTTCGAATTAAGCTCTAGCTTCTCCTGATCGAATTGTTTTGATTGACTGATAAGCTTCGAATTCAACTCTGATACTTTAGCCTCAGTCTCAGCCAGCAAGCCTTCGGTCGATTGGAGCTCGAAGTCTTTCTTTTCAATAATGGCAGATTGTTCTTTTATCTTGCTTTCTAAGTTTTCAATTATAGCTTCGTGTTTTTTGTCCTCCAAATCTTGCTGCATCTTCAGAGCTTTGCTCAGTAGCATGCTCTGCACAGAAACAACTTACGTTGGTAACATTTTCATTATTAACAGCAATAAAAACCAGAGAAAAGGTTGTTTACCTTGAAGTTGGAGTAAAATAAGCTGCCGACGATATGTTGTCGTCGGTAGCGGCTGATGTCTGTCTCTAGCTTCGGAAAACCGATACTCTTTGATAGAGTACCGATTACCTTAGCTCCAGTTTGGTCTCGAATGCAGCCTAATTTTTCATCGTCCACACCTCCAAATAGGAGAGCTCCTGGTTTGTAGCCACAAGATTTGGCATAGTCCTTAAGTTCTTCTATTTCGTCCTTCGTCAGCTTTTGCCCAACTAAATTCTGAAAAGAGTAGGCTTCGTCGTCCGAAGTGTCTTCGGCTATTTCTTTCCCTTTCTCAGGCACTGTGGCCATGGTTTTTTCAGTAGTAGTACCAGCTTCTTCTGCAGCCATGTCTTCCAAAATCTTGTTGATGTCCTCAATGGTAGTTTCTAAGTTTGCATCTTCGGCTGTAGCGGCTTCGGTAGCCGCGACCTCCGAAGGTGCGACTTCGACGTTTGTGGTACCTTCGACAGCTGGTGTTTTCTGAATTGACGCCTTAGGCGGCGTCTTGTCGATAACTTCAGTTACCGCAATAATTCTTTGCCGCTTGGGTTTGCTTATCTTCGTTTGATCCGGCTCGTCCACCTTTTGAAAAAGCTTCGTCAGTTGGAGCCCTAATGGACTTAGCTTCGTGGGCATGGGTTCAGTCATTACCTTTAAAATTTCCTCCACGTCGCTCGTAGAAGGTGGTGTGGGGGTCCCCTCTTCTTCGGATATTTTTCACTTCGGAGTTGATATTTTTCTTTTCTTGGGAATTTTCTTCTCTGTTGCTGGTCGTTCTTCATCCTTGGTCAGAGTTTCGGCCACTCTTTTTCTTTTGTGGCCCTCGGCACCCTTGTTCAACTGCTCATAGTCTGGGTACTCGAAGCCCAGGGCATCAAGCACTCGGTTCAGCCTTCGCTTCGGTTGGGCGCCGAAGGCCGCTGTCATTAGTTGATCCTCTTTTTTGGAGTAATTCCCCAGGATTTCATTGCACATCACCTCAACTGTGTCTAACCACTCTTTGCAGGGTTTTTTAAAGTACTTCTTAAACTTGAAGTGATAAGGAAGCCGGACAAGCTCCCCCTTCTTCTTCTCTCCCTCCAGCTTCGGCATTTCCCACTCTTTTAGAGTAGGGAAAACTCTGAATGCCAAGAATTCCTGAACTAGATCCCTGGTGCCAATATGTTCTGAAATAATTTCAAATTCACCCAGAGCAGCCCAGGTGGGACCTTCTAGCCTGCCGATGTGGCATCGTGGCCTTGTCTCTCCAAAGATTAAATCCAGAGGGCTTTGTACCAATTTTTCTTTGTCTTCGTCAACTTTTACATAAAACCACTCAGATTTCCAGCCTGCTGGCCATTTGCTTCGGTAGCTGATGACAGGACACTTTGTTGTCTTCCGGTAGGCAAAATTATAGCAACCGAAATTATCATGTAGCCCATCTTTTCTGGCCTTTGTTTGGTAATGTAATTCGTGAACTCGGCAGAAGCTGTCGGCAAACGGTTCCACAGCTTGGCTTCGGAGGGCCCAGATATAAACATTGAGCCTAACGATGGCGTTAGGAGTCAATTGATGAAAGTAGATACCAAACCTCTTCAGTATCTCCGCAATAATCTTGTGAAGAGGGAATCTCAGCCCAGCCTTTAAAAAGCTCTTGAAGATGACAATCTCGTCCTTCTCTGGCTTCGGGGTGGTTTCTTCCCCCCCGAAGCGAAGCAGCTTCTTCTGATCTTCATTAAAAAACCTGCTTTCACCATCTTCGAAAGGTCAGCCTTTGAAACAGTTGATTTCCCAAAATCCAGGTGACTGGGCTTGCTGGGCATGGCAATACGGTAGTCATCTTCGGGATCAGTCCCTTCAATGTTTTCTTCTTCTCCTTCGGCGGTTGTTGGGTTTGCTGCAGCACTGGGCATGTCTTCTGCAGTCACTAGACCGGAACGCTGCATCGCTTCGGAGATGGGCACAGTATTTGAACCTTCGGCTTCGTCTCCCTCACGTACAACTTTGGCAGTAGATCGCACTCTCGCCATTTGATTCTGAGTTTGGGGAAGTCAGAAACTTTTTTCTTTTTTCTTTTCTCCCGAAGCTCTTCTTTCTGACGAAGCAGACGTCGAGATGGACCTTCGTTCAATTCTGAGAATCAAGCTTCGGCTATAGTTAAAAATTTTGGCAGCACAACAGTGCAAATAGCAATGAATGCTGTGGTAACTTCACACCTACCCGTCTGTTTATATAGTGCTGCAGGTAAGAAGGCGAAGCGGCAGGATTTTTTACACCAAGCGGGCAGTCACTCGAACTCGCTGTGCAGTGGACCGCAAAGATCAAACAGTAACTCTGCAAGGTGGGCCTGGCACGCGCTCGGAAGCCGGATCGTTTCTCCGCAACGAGCTCAGGGAAGGTGTTTTTTGGACCTTCGGCTTCCCGAAGCTGAAGAGGCTTTTTTCACGGGTCAAGCTCGTTACGAAAAACGATCTAGCACCGCGAAAGGGGCTACTGTTGGGGTCGTGCTTCGGTGCGCCGAAGGTCTCACACGAAGAAGCAGCTTCGGCTGAAGTCGTCTCCAAGAGATGGCCGAAGGTTCCTTTTCATGGAGCTTCGGCGTTACAAACCGACATAGAGATAGAATGACCTTTTTATCCATAGAGGTCTGAGTCAGTGTTGTAAACTTTTGTAAGGGGCATAATTGTAATTTGTCACAGGCTGCGACCTGTGCCTATAAATAGATGAACAGTACCTCTGTACTGTTCACGCGAACCTGTCATTTGCCTTCGCATCACGCTTGTATTTTCACCTTCTTCAGGACCGAAGGTACATTTGTAATTTGAAATCATTTATATTTGTTCGTATTAGTAAAGATGGAAATGATTCTATGATAACATTTGAATGTTTATTTTATACTTCATGATTTATATGACTTCATCCCTCGTTATTATGTTTACGAAGGTACGCCCTTCGTAACCTTCGTCCGAAATTCTTTATATCTCGAAGGGATATAAGGTGGTGGAGGACGAAGGACTTTAACATTTAACATTTTCTGTGTTGCCTTGTTCTTAACTCTTAGCATTTGAGAACAAGCCCCCAACAAATAGCTTCGGCCATATTAATAATTTCTACTGACTTCTTTGTCTCTAGGTCGGCCAAGGGGTCGAAGGGCTCTGGGGGAGGAGATAGTTCAGCTGCAATAGAAGATATAAATTCGTTCGAAATCACAAAAATAAGCAATAAAGTTAAAAGCCATTAAGTAATACTTATCCGTTTTTCAAGTTCTGCAGCTTTTTCAGCTGCTTTTGTTGCTTCTCGAGTGTCATGAATGTCTTTTTCACTCTTTTTCATTATTTCATGTGCCATCCCTCGGCCGCCATTTTCCCAAATATCAGTGAAAAATTTTCACCTATTAAGCTTGCTTCGGCCGAGGGGTCCTTCGTATCATCAATAGACAAAGCAGCTTCGGCCTAGGCCAAAGTTTTGACATGATCGCACCCTGCTTTCTCCAAAACATCTGCAACTCCTCTCGCACTAGAGAACGCGCAGACGTCCCTGTAGTCGCTCAGAATTTCTTCAAAAGCTTCGGCTTCGCTGCTGATCCACTCAATTACGCCCTCAGGGTCTCCTCTTATGAAGTTGTCTTCGCTTGAGTATGCGCCCACGTTGGCGAAGCTAGTTTTTATCTTTTTGACACATTCTACAGACTTTTCAAAACATCTTTCTTTCGATGAACGAAGCTCTGCAAGTGTTTTTTTCAAAATAATTTTTCCAGTACTCACTGGCATCTCGGTCAGCTTCAGCAATAGCGCATTTCAATTTGGCTTCGGCTAGTTGTTTTTGAAGGTTTTCAATCTCATTCCTTTGGATTTCAGATTGAGCCTTGAAGTTAGCTTCATCCCCTTTTACTTTGTCCACCAATGTAAGTAGAGTTTTGTCTTTTTCCAAAGCTTCGTTCCTCAGCTTGATAACCTCTGTTCGAAGGTTGTTAAGAGCAATAGTGCAACTCTCGTCTTCGGCATTCTTTTGTGCCCTTAAGGCGTTGCTAAGTATTAAACCCTATATGAAAAAATGAATGGGTTAATATAAGAACAAAAGAATAATTCAAAATTCATAAACTTCCAAATATACAATTTGTGTACCTTCAGACTGTTATATGCAAGGTTATCCGCAAGATCGTCCTTCGTCATGGCGCAGAGGCCAGCTTCAAGCTTCGGGAACCCCATACTTCTGACCATCTCCCGGCAGACAGATAATTCCTTGTTCTCTGGGAGGCAATACAAGAAGTCATCTTCATCTATACCATTAAACACTAAGGCCCCTTTCGGGTACTTCAGTTCGCGGGCATAGTGTTTAGCTTCAAAAATTTCTTCTTCAGATAATCTTTTTCCCGAAGCGTGTCGAATAATATAATCAAGGACTTCGGAAGACGCTTCGGGAGTAGGTGCAACAGCTTTTTCAAGAAAAATATGTTTTATAGCTTCTTCTCCCGCTGTCTTTTCTCCAGTTTCCGAGGATTTCTCTTTGACGAGCTCTGAAGGCCCAGCTTCGGCATCGGCCTGGTGTTGGGGTCGTGCTTCGGTGCGCCGAAGGTCTCACACGAAGAAGCAGCTTCGGCTGAAGTCGTCTCCAAGAGATGGCCGAAGGTTCCTTTTCATGGAGCTTCGGCGTTTCAAACCGACATAGAAATAGAATGACCTTCTTATCCATAAGTGGTCTGAGTCAATGTTGTAAACTTTTGTAAGGGGCATAATTGTAATTTGTCACAGGCTGCGACCTGTGCCTATAAATAGATGAACAGTACCTCTGTACTGTTCACGCGAACCTGTCATTTGTCTTCACATTACACCTGTACTCTTGCCTTCCTCAAGACCGAAGGTATATCTGTCATTTATATTCATTCGTATTAATAAAAATGAAAATGATTCTATGTTAACATTTGAATGTCTATTTTATACCTCATGATTTATATGAATGCTTCATCCCTCGCTGTTATGTTTACGAAGGTATGTCCTTCGTAACCTTTGTCCAAAATTCCTTATATCCCGAAGGGATATAATGCGATGGAGGACGAAGGACCTTGATATTTAACATTTTCTGTGTTGCCTTGTTCTTAACTTTTAGCATTTGAGAACAAGCCCCCAACATTGGCGCCCACCTCCGGTGAACTCACTTCCACTTTTCTGAGCTGATGGCTTCGTTCAACAACCAAGCTGGAGCTGCTTCGGCTTCGAAGCTGGTGCTCCCGATAACAGGCGGTTCTTGCTCAGAGCCGGCTAACAAGAAGCAGAAGAAGGAGGCTCAGAGAAGGGTGCAGCATGTTGGAGTGCAGGGACCTTTCATCAAGTCAAAATGGTCTCATATTCCAATTACCTTCTCTCAGGAAGACCTTCAGCTTAAGGATTATCCTCACAATGATGCTATGGTTATCTCTTGCGTGATCAAAGGATTTCTGGTCCACAATGTCCTAGTTGATACAGGCAGTGCAGCTGACATTATATTTGCTAAAGCCTTCAGACAAATGCAAGAGCCTGAAGACAAGATTCATGATGCTACGCACCCTCTTTGTGGCTTCGGAGGGCGACAGATTGTGGCACTTGGGAAGATTACCATGCCGGTAACCTTCGGATTTGTCAACAACACAAGAACTGAGCAAATTGTGTTTGATATTGTTGACATGGAGTATCCTTACAATGCTATCATCGGTCGTGGAACTCTTAATGCCTTCGAAGCAATTCTTCACCCAGCTTATCTCTGCATGAAGATACCTTCGGACCAAGGACCTATTGCTATTCATGGAAGCCAGGAAGCTGCTAGAAGGGCCGAAGGAAGCTGGACTGATTCTAAGGCAATCCATAACATAGATGGGGCTGAAGCTTGTGAACAGTACAAATTCAGGAGGGAGAAGGCAGCTTCAGCAGACCAACCGAAGCCCATGTTATTGTGTGAAGACATAGCAGAGCAGAAGGTGCTGTTGGGCTCGCAATTATCTGAAGACCAAGAGAAAACCTTGATAAGGTTTTTATTCAACAACAAAGATGTTTTTGCATGGTCAGCCAACGATCTTTGTGGAGTGAATCGGGATGTCATTGAACATTCGCTCAATGTTGACCCATCCTTCAGACCCCGAAAGCAGAGGCTTCGGAAAATGTCTGATGACAAGGCCGAAGGGGCTCGCAATGAAGTAAAAAGACTCCTCAGTGCAGGAGTTATCAGAGAAGTGAAGTATCCAGAGTGGTTAGCTAACACCGTTATGGTGAAGAAGGCCAATGGCAAGTGGAGAATGTGTATTGATTTCACAGATCTCAACAAGGCTTGTCCGAAGGATGAATTCCCGCTGCCAAGGATAGATTCTTTAGTTGACGCAGCAGCTTCTTCGGAGCTCATGAGTCTCCTGGACTGCTACTCAGGCTATCATCAAATCTGGATGAAGAAGGAAGATGAGCCGAAGACTAGCTTCATAACCCCAAGTGGTACATATTGCTATCTTCGGATGCCTGAGGGGCTCAAGAATGCTGGAGGGAGTTTCAGCAGAATGACTGCGAAGGTTCTCCAATCTCAGATAGGCAGAAATGTGTTGACCTATGTTGATGACATTATCGTAAAGAGCACGAAGCAAGAAAATCATATTGCTGATCTGCAGGAGACCTTCGCCAGCTTCAAACAGGCTGGTCTGAAGCTGAATCCAGAAAAATGTGTCTTCGGAGTGAAGAAGGGCAAATTTCTTGGGTGTTTGGTTTCAACGAAGGGAATCGAAGCTAACCCAAATAAAATCGAAGCTATACTTCGAATGGAGCCACCAACCACAAGAAAGGGGGCCCAAAGGTTGACAGGAAGGCTGGCATCTCTCAACAGATTTATATCTAGATCAGCAGAAAGAAACTTACCATTCTTCGAGGTGCTGAAGTCAGCTGAAGTCTTTCAATGGGGCCCAAGTCAGCAAAAAGCCTTCGAAGAGCTGAAGCAATACTTAATAGATCTCACAACATTAACTCCACCAACGCCAGGGGCTCCTCTGTTGTTGTATGTGGCAGCTTCGCACTCAGCAGTAAGTGCGGCGCTTGTCCAGGAGAAGTTTGATGGACAAGCCAAGAAGCAGGTCCCAGTATATTTTGTGTCTGAGGTCCTCAGTGTCTCAAAGAAAAATTATACAGAGCTGGAGAAGGTATTGTATGCCGTTTTAATGGCATCCAGGAAGCTTCGGCACTACTTTCAGGCATTCAACATTATTGTTCCCTCTTCGCAGCCGTTGAAGGACATCATGAGGAATAGAGAAGCTACTGGGCGTATTGGAAAATGGGTTGCGGAACTCAATGAATTTTACATTGATTATGTGCATAGATCCTCAATTCAGTCTCAAGCATTGGCAGATTTCATTGCCGACTGGACGCCAGGGGCTCAGGACGAAGAAGCGAATAAAGATGCCGAGGCATGGACAGTGTTTTGTGATGGCTCTTGGGGAACCTTCGGAGCAGGCGCAGCTGCTGTGTTGATCTCTCCGTCCAAGGTTAAAACTTGCTATGCAGCAAGACTTGACTTCAGCTGCACAAATAATATCGCTGAGTACGAAGCTTTGCTCCTGGGTCTTCGGAAACTAAAGGCAATGGGGGTCAGAAGGGCGATCCTTAAAACTGATTCTCAGATTGTTTCGGGTCATATTGACAAAAGTTGCAAGGCTAAAGACCCGAAGCTTGAAAAATACCTAGACACGGTCCGAAGGATCGAAGCTTCCTTCGAAGGATTTTCTGTTAAGAATATCCCTCGAGGACAGAATGAGCATGCTGATTTGTTGGCCAAGTCTGCAGCACAGAGGCTGCCGCTACCTTCGGATGTGTTCTTCGAAACAATAAAGGCACCTTCAGTGGAGCTACTTGAAAGAGCAGTCCTTAACATTTCTCCTGTGTACAGTGAAGATTGGAGAACTGAAATAATCTCTTACCTTCAGGGTAACTTCTTATCAGATGACGAAGCTTATAATAAAAGGATAGAGGCAAGAGCTCGTCCTTATGTCATGATACAAGGGGAGTTATACAAGCGTGGAGTTTGTGCCCCGCTGCTTAAGTGCTTGTCTAGAACCGAAGGCATAGAGTTGATGAAGGAGATACATGCAGGCCTGTGCGGATCCCACATCGGATCCAGGCCGTTACTTGGAAAAGTATTCCGCCAAGGATTTTATTGGCCGAAGGCAGCTTCGGATGCAGCGGAGTTAGTTCAAAAGTGCGAAGGTTGTCAAAAATGTGCAAGAGATCAAAAGCAACCTTCGTCTTTAACACAGCTAATACAACCCATCTGGCCATTGCAAAGGTGGGGCCTCGACCTGCTGGGTCCATTACCACCGGCTCAAGGCAATCTGAAATATGTTATAGTGGCTGTGGAGTATTTTTCCAAGTGGATTGAGGCGAAGCCATTAGCCACAATAACATCAGCCACTGTCCAAAAATTTTTCTGGCAGAACATTGTCTGTCGCTTCGGAGTGCCGAAGGCCATCACTGTAGATAATGGAACACAGTTCGACTCCGAAGATTTCAGAAATTTCTGTGATCAAATTGGCACGAAGATCCATTTTGCATCAGTTAGGCATCCGGAGTCGAATGGGCTTGTTGAAAGGGCCAACGGCATCATAATGACAGGAATAATGAAGCTAATCTTTAATCAACCAAGGGGAAAATGGCCAGATCAGTTGACCAAAGTGGTGTGGAGCCATAACACAACAACATCAAGGTCTACAGGCTTTACTCCATTTAAGTTGTTATTTGGTGACGAAGCAATAACTCCAGAAGAAGCTAAAGCTGGATCAATAAGAGTGGTAGCTTCGGCAGAACCAGGTGCCGAAGATACTTGTCTCGTAGAAAAAGATGCCTTAGAAGGGATCAGGCTCCAAGCCGTGGAGAATATCAATAAATACCAGGCCGAAACAGTAAAATGGCGAGATAGAAAGGTCCGGCTAAAAAATATTGAGCCAGGACACTTGGTGCTTCGGAGAGTGGCCAACCCGGATACAGTGGGCAAGTTGCAACTGAAATGGGAAGGGCCTTTCTTAGTAGTATCTTCGTCAAGGCCTGGTTCGTACAGACTAAAGGACATGGATGGCTATGAAATTCCAAGATCTTGGAATGCGGATGAGCTTCGGCGGTTTTATGTATAACTCGATGTAATTTTCTCTTTTCTTTTCTTTTTCATGGCACCCTTTTCCTTTCTAAAGGGGGAGAAAGGTTTTTAATGGGGCCATCGTATGTAATTTTCCTTTTTAGTTTTATAAGAGCAAAATCCCCCAAAGAATGTAAATGTAAAAGCTGAGAGCGCACCATCGAGTGCCGAAACTGAAAAAGAAAAAAAAAAGCTCCGAAGACGTCCCCAAGGGGATGCAGAGCTTACAGCGAAAAGTCAACGCTGATTCCGCCGAAAGTAAAAGGCGAAGAAGCTCCAAAGTCGTTCCCAAGGGAATGCAGAGCTTATACCGTCTAAGTAAAAGGCGAAGAAGCTCCAAAGACGTCCCTAAGGGGATGCAGAGCTTACAGCGAAAAGTCAACGCTGATATTGCCTAAGTAAAAGGCGAAGAGGCTCCGAAGACGTTCCTAAGGGAATGCAGAGCTAATGTGTGGTTGTTTCTAAGGAAGTAACGGCTGACAATGTGACTTCGGACATACGCTTCGGACATTCATTCGCACATTACATTACATCATAGCATTTGCATGCATAAGCATTCATTCATAGCATTTGTGTTCCCAAGTGGTTGCTTCGGCAAAAAGAAAAGCTTCGGTGAAGTGGTTTTTTATTTGTTACGCTATGTTGTGTACAAAAGAGAAAAGCTTCGTTGCTCGGCAAAAAGAGGAATTGTTTTTATGCTTCGTTGTGTACGAAAAGAAGGGAAGGTGTTTTTTCGCCTTCGGCTCAAAATACTGATTTCGTCCACATCTAAGCACCTCAATCGAAGGGTAAGAATATAGTACAAGGTATGTACAAAGTTCCTTGAAGAACAGTTTAATTCTATTTACAAGAGTTGTTACAAAATTATCCTGAGTTTCTCCATAGCACACTTCTACTAATCTTCATTAAGCTTCAGCTTCGGCGACAGCTTCGGCGACATATCTTAGGCATCATCTTCACCTTCCTCATCCTACATGAATCAAGGAATAGTGAGTAAAAATCAAGTCCAAAGGAAAAGGTAAGTACAAAATATCATTTCTTACCGGTTCAAGATGACTTCGGGCTTCATCTCCAGCCTTCTCCCGCCCGCCTTTTGTCCATATCATTTTTATAAATCTATTGGAGATACTTCGGGCGAGGTCAGGCATATCATCCAGGATTGATGGAGATAAGGTGAAGTTGGGCCTATTAACAATTTTTCCATGTTCGCAGCCGGCCTTCAGAAATGCAGCAGCGGTACCCCGAGAAGCTACCCAGGCACAGAAGTCGCCGTGCCCGGCTATAACTTCGTCAAGCTCTTCGATTTCAGCTTCAATATGATCGAAGGTCTGGGGTAAATTTTCTGCTGAAGGGTTAAATTTCCCGCTGCTGGCTCCAACAGAGTGAAATATCTTCTTTAATCGTCCAATGCAATTATTGCCAAAGTTCAAGCATTTGTCTTGAAGGCTTGTTAATGTTTTCTTTAATTCTGAGCTGGTCTGGACTTCGGCTTGAAGCTTCGAATTCAGTTCTAGCTTCTCCTGATCGAATTGTTTTGATTGATTGATAAGCTTCGAATTCAACTCTAATAATTTAGCTTCAGTCTCAGCCAGTAAGCCTTCGGCCGATTGGAGCTCGAAGTCCTTCTTTTCAATGATGGCAGATTGCTCTTTTATTTTGCTTTCTAAGTTTTCAATTATAGCTTCGTGCTTTTTGTCCTCCAAGTCTTGTTGCATCTTCAGAGCTTTGCTCAGTAGCATGCTCTGTACAGAAACAACTTATGTTAGTAATATTTTCATTGTTAACAGCAATAAAAACCAGAGAAAAGGTTGTTTACCCTGAAGTTAGAATAAAATAAGCTGCCGACGATATGTTGTCGTCGGTAGCGGCTGATGTCTGACTCTAGCTTCGGAAAACCGATACTCTTTGATAGAGTACCGATTACCTTAGCTCCAGTCTGGTCTCGAATGCAGCCTAGTTTTTCATCGTCTACACCTCCAAATAGGAGGGCACCTGACTTGTAGCCGCAAGATTTGGCATAATCTTTAAGTTCTTCTATTTCGTCCTTCGTCAGTTTTTGCCCAATTAAATTCTGAAAGGTGTAGGCTTCGTCATCCGAAGTACCTTCGGCTATTTCTTTTCCTTTTTCAGGCACTGTGGCCATGGATTTTTCAGTAGCAACACCAGCTTCTTCTGCATCTATGTCTTCCAAAATTTTGTTAATATCCTCAATGGTTGATTCTAAATTAACATCTTCGGCTGTAGCGGCTTCGGTAGCCGCGACCTCCGAAGGTGCGACTTCGACGTTTTTGGTGCCTTCGGCAGCTGCTGTTTTTTGAACTGACGCTCTTGGCGGTGTCTTATCGATAACTTCAGTTACCGCAATGATTCTTTGCCGTTTGGGTTTGCTTATCTTCGTCTGATCCGGCTCGTCCACCTTTTGAAAAAGCTTCGTCAGTTGGAGCCCTAATGGACTTAGCTTTGTGGGCATAGGTTCAGTCATTACCTTTAAAATTTCTTCCACGTCGCTGGTAGAAGGCGGTGTGGGGGTCCTCTCTTCTTCGGATATTTTCCGTTTCGGACTTGATATTTTCCTTTTCTTCGGGATTTTCTTCTCTGCTGCTGGTTGCTCTCCATCCTTTGTCAGAGTTTCGGCTACTCTTTTTCTTTTGTGGCCATCGGCACCCTTGTTCAACTGCTCATAATCTGGGTACTCGAAGCCCAGGGCATCGAATACTCGGTTTAGTCTTCGCTTCGGTCGGGTGCCGAAGGCTGCTGTCATTAATTGATCCTCTTTTTTGGAGTAATTCCCCAAGATTTCATTACACATTGTCTCAACTGTGTCTAACCACTCTTTGCAGGGCTTTTTAAAGTACTTCTTGAATTTAAAGTGGTAGGGGAGACGAACCAACTCCCCCTTCTTCTTCTCTCCCTTCAGCTTCGGCATTTCCCACTCTTTTAGAGTAGGGAAAATTCTGAACGCCAAGAACTCCTGAACTAGATCCCTGGTGCCAATATTTTCCGAAATAATTTCAAATTCGCCCAGAGCAGCCCAGGTGGGACCTTTTAGATCGCCGATGCGGCATCGGGGCCTCGTCTCTCCGAAGATCAAATCCAGAGGGCTTTGTACCAATTTTTCTTTGTCTTCGTCAACTTTTACATAAAACCATTCAGATTTCCAGCCTGCTGGCCATTTGTGTAACACCCTGAATTTGGGGGTATAAAATTTCTTTGCTCATATTCACAAATTCAGGTGTTACTTCCTCTTCTCATCCTTCCTCATTCTTTCTCTCTCAATTCTATAGGAGCTAAGTGCTTATTTTACTTGTAATTATAGTTTATTATGTTAAACCCTAAGGGAGTATGAATTGTTGCATCATGTCGAACCCTAGATTTCACTTTTGCTTGGTGCATAATTCTTGGAAGGTTTGGTTTGAATTTGTGGCTTGTTTGAATTTGAATCAAATGGAGAAAATAAAAAAGAAAAGAGAAAGGAAATTCCAAAATAAAAGAAAAAGGCAAAGCAGCCCAAACCCGCCGCCCCCTCAGCCTTTCGGCCCATCAGGCCCAGCTCGCGCGCGCGCCCTCCCGCTCCTTCTCTCTCTCTGCGCAGCGGGCCCCGCCTGTCGGCGCAGCGGCCTCCCGTGCGCCCGCTCTCCCTCTCTCTGCTCGGCCAGCCCCACCTGTCGGCGCTCCCGTCCCCCCCGCGTGCGCCCGCCCCCTCGCTCTCTCTCTGCTCGCGGGCCCGGCTTGTCAGCTTCGCCGTTCTCGCGTAACCGCCGCCGAGTCGCGCGCGCCCGCGGTCTCCGCGCCCACGTCGCGCGTGGGGAGCTCACCCCAACCCCGCCCTCGGCCACTAGAGCCCCGAGTCCCACTCGCCCTCACCCCCTCCCTCATTTGCGCACCAACCGGCCCTCTCTCTCGCCCTCTCCCTCGCTGCGCGCACGCCCGAGCGCCATTGCCGCGATCCGCCGCCGCCCGAGCTTGTTCCGTCGTCGCCGTTGGAGCTCCGCCGCGTCCCTTGCCACGGTGAGCTCCGCCCCGACGCCCACGACCCGGGACGCGCCCCAATTCCCTCTCCCCCCCCCCTATTTCTCTCTGCCCGCGCTCACCCGTCATCCGCCGTGCAGCCGCCGCCGTCGACCCAGGCCACCGTCGCGTCTCCGTCGTCGCCGAGGAGTCCTCGAAGTTCGCCGTGAGGTAAGGAACCTCCCCCGCCCCTATTGCGCCTTGTCTTACATTCTAGCGCGCTTGATTTCTCGCCGGAGTCGCTCAGCGCCGCCGCCGAGCCACTCCACCGTGAACCGCCCCCCTCCGGTGCCCCTGCCCCGACCCAGACCCCACCAGAGAGTTCCCCGTGCCCTCCCCAGCCTCTCCGGCCACCCAGGTCGCCCCGGGAGCCGCAGGGCCCCCGTTTCCCTCGTCTCCGGCGAGCTCCTCGCCGCGAGGACGGGCGCCGCCGCCTCAGCCAGCTGAGGGAGACGGGAGCCAGCCGACCCGATCCCCGCCGTCTATCTTGGATCGGACGGCGCGGATTCAAATAACCCGAACCCAGCCTCAACCGTCCGTCCAAGATCCAACGGCCCAGAGTCGTTTTCCCCCGCCCCGTCTCTCTGCCCGTTAGGCCCCGCTTGTCAGCTCGCCCGCGCGCTCGCGCTGTCCGCCCGGCCCCGCTTGTCAGCTCGCCCGCGCGCTCGCGCTGTCCGCCCGGCCCCGCCTGTCAGCCACCCCGAGCCGCCGCGCGCCCGCGCGCCCGCCGCAGGATCTAATCCTAGCCGTTGATCTGAGATCTAACGGCTGTAAGCGCCCGATACCCCTTCGCCCGCGCATTTTCTTAAAGAACCCCTCGGTTTTCTGGATTTTGCGCCCGCCGTCCCTGGTTTTTCGCAGTTAAGTCCTCAGCCCTTTTATTTAATTCAAAATAGGTCCTTAGGGTATATTTTTAACCCCTAAAACTTGTAAAATTCATAACTTTGCCATATGAACTCCAAATTAGGTGCTTCAAATTGCAAAATGTTCATAAAATTATTACCTATTTATTTATGCAATGTTTCCCTGCTGTTTCCATGTTCCAATTAATGGTTAATCATTAGGATAGGATTAAGGTTATTGGAACCCTATTTGAGATAAATAAAAGGTAGTATACTTTAATAAAAGTTGGGGCACTTAAGTTTATAGACTCAAACCCTTAAGTTTAGGAACTTAAACCAGATAATTATTTAATTCCACCACTGACTTAAACTTGATTAGTGAATAATGAATCTTTTGTATAGTCCTCTACCCCAGACCTAGGGAACACCAAAGTGCCTATCCCTTTTCTGTTATGAGCTTGTGACCACTCTCTGCTGCATATGTTTGGTATATTGTTTTTGGTTTGTTATTTTCCCAAGTGCATAGTGTGAATGATTGCTTTACGTAGACAACGAGCAGTCTGTGTTTCCCGAGGCAGTTGCAGAGGAAGTCCCTGATCAGCAGCTTGGTGAAGGCAAGTGTCCTCTGACCCATTATGTCCTATTCATTTATAACTTACTGTCCCGCATTACTTACTTGAAACCTAAGGATTGACTAGCTTTACACTTTACTTTATCCTTGATGACCTTATGGGCTATTATGGTTAGCATTCTGCTACTGCCTTAACTTAATCAATGAACATGATGTGAATATTTATGATACTGTTATCCTGGTTATGTTGATGATCTTGTGATACTCTAGGGGGCTCAGGCTGTTTCCTGAGTACCTCTCCGTAAGGACCTGTTCGTTGAGAGACCACCCGGGATAACAGTGCAACCATGAGGGTGAAATGGGGCGCCCTTGGCTAATTAATTAGAGGAACTAGAGGTGTAGTTGCTTCGCCGTCGTGCCGTCAATGGGGTCCAGGCACAGTGCTTGCTCTGCCGAGGCTGAGTGCCAAGGTTCTTTCGTTTTGCTTTTGTTAGTCACTCTCCTGCGGGGAGGAGTACTGTGTTTATCAAACTGGAGAAACCTAACGGGCAGCTATGATCTCTAGGGAATCTTTGTAAAAGCTACGTAGTGATACCCTGCCGGACCACCTAGGTAGTGGTCAATGGGGATTAGCTCTCCCCGGGCAGAAAGGGAATCATGACTCATGGGTAAAGTGTGCGACCTCTGCAGAGGGTAGTGAAACTGATATATCAGCCGTGCTCACGGTTAAGAGCAGCCTTGGGATCCTCTTTGATTAGAGATACAGATGGTTCGAGATACAAGGATTATGTTATGGTTTTGGTTCGAATATGATGATGTTGTTCCTCGATGAGGAAATGGTTCATGGGCTGGTTAATGATAAAATCTGGCTTCTACTAATGATAAATACCTGACCAACTAAAAGCAATTGCTTGAGCCTAACCCCACATAAAGCTAGTCCACTTCAGCCAAACGGGACATTTGCTGAGTACGTTGATGTGTACTCATCCTTGCTTTACCACAAAACACCAGGTTGTCCGCATTGTAACCACTGCTCCGGAGAAGGCGAAGCCGTGGAAGGAGACTTCCAGGAGTTTCAAGACTACGATGAATTCTAGGTGTGGGTTGGCGGCAACCCCCAGTCAGCTGCCTGTGAAGGCCTTATCTTTACTGCGTTTCGCTAGCACTTTGATTAATCTGTTAAGTTGATGACTATGTGGATGTCTATGACTCTGTGATGTAACAAGTTTTTACTCTATTATGTTATTATTCGAGCATTGTGCGATGATGTTCATTTATGTAATCACTGTGTACGTGAGTTCTGATCCTGGCACGTACATGGTTCGCATTCGGTTTACCTTCTAAAACCGGGTGTGACATAAGTGGTATCAAAGCCGTGCTGACTGTAGGACCGCTGACCTAGAGTAGCACTGGTCGTACTAAGGACTATTGACCTTCCCCTCTCACCTTGACCTCTGATGTTACTTCAAAAGTCGGTCACCTCGACCAACCCTATGTTTTACTACATATATATGTACTATATTATACCTTGTTAAAATTTTTTTATCTTATTCTGTCTATGGTTTATTCACTTGTCATATTAGTTCTGCTCTTACTCTTATGCTTACGGTGTCTTTTGTAGATGGCTCGTCTTAGACACACTGCACGTAAGTCGGTGATTCCTTTCCTGCCGTCTCGACTTGCGGAGCGTCCTCTGCACCGCACCGTGTCCGGTCAGTCGAGTCACCTGGAGAGGCTGCACCACCGCCTGCGTGAGGAGCAGGAACGCCGACGCCAGCACAGAGAGCAGCAGGGCTCTTCCTCCTCATCCCAGCATGAGGTGGAGTCCGTGAGGCCCCGTTCCTCTGTTGCCCAGCTGGAGGCGCCCCTTGCACCACCCCGGGACGTCCCGGCTGTTGGAGGAGGACCTAGAGGAGACCCCGACGACGACGACTCAGACCACAGCACGGAGTCTTCTGAGCCGCAGGAGGCGGAAGGATGGGTCGCCCGACCCATCACCCGTGACGCCGCTCGCGGTTGTCACTTCCACGACGCACTCGACACCTTGCTGCGCCAGGCTTTCGACCGGCACACCTGGTCGATCGAGTATCGTTGTGTAGTCTACCAGCACAGTCGCGGGAGGTACCCGGACCGCTGGGAGGCTACCTGCCTAGTTCGCCGTCCGGAGGATGACCTCCGGGGTGCGGAGGCCGTTTCGGAGCACTATTCCATCTCCGAGAGGGACACTGCAGAGGCGGCTATGCAGGATGCAGCACGACGTGCACTCTCCCAGTACTGTTCTTTGTTCGGTGGCGTGGCCGACGGTCTTAACCTTCGGTACTACCCCCGCCGCCCTACTGGCAGCACAGAGAGTGTGGTTGTCTCCCCTGTTGGTGAGGCTAACCCTAGGTTGAGCAGCACAGTCAACCTAGTCGCAGTGCTTAACACTGAGCTGGATCACTCTCTGGACGAGCTGAGCAGGGCTCGAACGGAGATTGCGGAGTTGCGTGCTGAGCTGGCAGAGCGCCATCACCAGGAGGGTGGTTCTCCCGCTCCTGTTGGGACTCAGCACCCACACCGCTCGCCGCCACGTGGTCATCACACTTATGGTTCCCCTGTCTGTAAGACCAGGATAGATTTGGATCCTTAGATCGTTAGCGTCGAATTTTGTAATAATTCTTAAGTTAGATGTCTCAGTCTTAGATAGTTAGTTTAGTTTGCTTAACAGTTGCTTCCATTCAGTTTAGTTTGCTTATCAGTTGCTTGCATGCTTGTTATGATGAACTTGTGCTGGATTTGGATCTTTGTAATGACTGTTGCCAACCTGTGGGTTTCCCCTGCAGTTTGGCCTAGCTATAATGTTAGTAAAGTCAGTTATTTAGTTGGGAAGCCATTTACTTCTACTTTCCTTCTTATCTGAGAAGCTGTGTTGAATCATTATGAGGATCAGTGAAACTTTTTGTTCACTCAGTGTCATGAAGAATTCTGTGTTCTCTTTTCTTATGCTGGAGGATTGTAAGATCAATGCTGATGTATGAATGTCTCCCACAGATGTCTGACAACAGGCGCCGATGCAACAGGCGTGCTCAGCAAGAGCAGCATGACCAGCAGGAGGAGCACCAGAGGCAGCCTCCCCCACCACCCCCGATGACAGTGGAGCAGATGTTCTTGATGCAGACTCAGGCAGTGCAGGCCATTGGGCAGACTCTGGCAGCCATGCAGCAGGCTCAACAGCAACCTCAACCCCAGTTGCAAGTGCAGATGCCCCAGATGCCACGAGATAGGCGTGGTGAGTTCATGAGAGGGCACCCTCCTACCTTCGCCCATTCTGCCGACCCCATGGATGCAGAAGACTGGCTGCGCGCAGTGGAGAGAGAACTGCGCACCGCTCAATGTGACGACAGGGAGAAGGTTCTGTATGGCCCCCGTCAGCTAAGGGGAGCAGCCCAGTCCTGGTGGGAGTCCTACCTCGCCACACATGCTGACCCCGAAGCCATCACCTGGGAGGAATTCAGTGAGAGTTTCCGCAGATACCATGTGCCGGAGGGACTGATGATCGTGAAGAAGGAGGAGTTTCTGGCTCTGAAGCAGGGACCCCTGTCTGTTAGTGAATACAGAGACAAGTTTCTGCAGCTATCTCGTTATGCACCTGAGGATGTCAACACTGATGCTAAAAGGCAGTACAGGTTCATGAGGGGTTTAGTGGATCCCCTGCATTACCAGCTGATGAATCACACCTTCCCCACCTTCCAGCACCTGATCGATAGGGCAGTTATGACTGAGAAGAAGCGTAAGGATATGGAAGATCGGAAGCGCAAGATGAGTGGACCCCAGTCCGGAAGCATCAGCCGTCCACGTTTCTCAGGCAGTTCATCTCAGCAAGGCAGGCCCGGCCACCCACAGGGATATCAAAATCAGAATCAGCGTCCGCATCAGCAGCAGTTCCAGAGGCAGTACCCCCAACAGCAGCAGCAGTATCGTCAGAACAGCCAGCAGGGAGGTAATCAGTATCAGAAGCAGAACAACCAGGCACCTCGCCTTCCTGCCTCAGCAGCAAACCAGAGCAACCAGGCAGCCCCAGCACAAGGAGGAGGCAGAGGATGTTTCCACTGCGGAGAGCAAGGCCACTGGGCGATGCAGTGCCCAAAGAAGATGGCGCAGCAGCAGACCAACCCCAATGCTCCAACAAGGCAAGGTGTACTGCAGCCAACGACGGGCAATCGTAACCAAGCGTACAACCGTGGAAAGGTGAACCACTTGGAGGCCGAAGCGATCCAGGATGCACCAGATGTGGCAGTAGGTATGTTCTCAGTCGAATCTCATCCCGCAAAAGTGCTATTTGATACTGGTGCAACTCATTCATTTGTCACTGCAACCTGGGTAGAATTGCATAACATCTCAGTAGAGGCAATGATGCCGCCCATGAGGATTAATTCAGTTGGTGGCAAGGTGCAAACAGATAAAATATGCTCAAATATAAGGGTGCAAATAAGGGGGATAGGGTTCCCCAGTGACTTAATAGTAATAGACACCCCTGGGATAGATGTCATCCTAGGGATGAATTGGTTAATGAAGTATGAGGCGAATGTTAGCTGTGACAAGAGGACCGTAACATTGAAGTCCCCGTCAGGAGAAGAGGTAGTGGCCGAGCTAAGGATGCCTAAATCAGCGGAGGGTGTCTGTCACCAGATTTCAGTTGACAGTAAGGAGCCCAACCCGCTCGAGACTATCAAGGTAGTGTCGGACTTTCCGGACGTGTTCCCCGAGGAGCTAACGGGCATGCCACCCGAGAGAAAGGTTGAGTTTGCCATAGAGCTTATCCCTGGTACCGCCCCCATTTCCAAAAGGGCCTACCGAGTGTCTGGACCAGAATTGGTGGAACTCAAGAAGCAGATAGATGAGATGTTAGAGAAGGGTTACATCAGACCAAGTACCTCGCCTTGGGCCGCTCCGGTGTTGTTTGTAGAGAAGAAAGATGGTACCAAAAGGATGTGCATAGACTACCGAGCCTTGAATGAAGTCACTGTCAAGAACAAGTATCCCCTGCCAAGGATAGAAGATTTGTTCGACCAGCTCAGAGGTGCCAGCGTATTCTCGAAGATAGATCTGAGGTCAGGCTACCATCAACTCAGAATCCGACCCTCGGACATACCGAAGACAGCATTCATCACCAAGTATGGGTTATATGAATTCACAGTGATGTCCTTCGGTTTGACAAATGCGCCAGCCTTCTTTATGTACCTGATGAACAGTGTGTTCATGGATTATCTGGACAAGTTTGTGGTAGTGTTTATTGATGATATTCTCATATACTCTCAAAGTGAGGAAGATCATGTAGAGCATTTGAAGATGGTATTGCAAAGGCTACGAGAGCAACAGCTGTATGCCAAGCTGAGCAAATGCGAGTTCTGGATTCATGAAGTCTTGTTCCTGGGTCACATCATAAATCAAGAAGGGTTGGCAGTGGATCCAAAGAAAGTGGCAGATATCCTGAACTGGAAAGCACCAAAGGATGTTCGTGGGATCAAGAGTTTCATTGGAATGGCTGGGTATTACCGGCGTTTCATCGAAGGCTTCTCAAAGATTGCAAGACCAATGACAGCGTTACTAGCGAAGAAAGTTGAGTTCAAGTGGACCCAAAAGTGTCAGGAAGCATTTGAAGAACTGAAAAATAGATTGACCACAGCTCCGGTGTTAGTCCTGCCTGATGTTCACAAGCCATTCTCAGTGTATTGTGATGCTTCTTACACCGGATTGGGATGCGTGCTAATGCAAGAAGGAAGAGTTGTAGCATATTCATCTCGGCAGCTGAAGATCCATGAGAAAAATTATCCCACACATGACCTGGAGTTGGCAGCAGTAGTTCATGCTTTGAAGACCTGGAGACATTACCTGTATGGACAGAAGTGCGACATCTACACAGATCATAAAAGTCTGAAGTACATATTCACCCAGTCAGAGTTAAACATGAGGCAGCGAAGATGGTTGGAATTGATCAAAGACTACGAGTTGGAGATACATTACCATCCAGGCAAAGCCAATGTTGTTGCAGATGCTCTGAGCAGGAAAAGTCAAGTCAATATGATGGCCACGTACCCAATGCCATATGAGTTAGCCAAGGAGTTCGATAGATTGAGCCTTGGGTTTTTGAACAGTACGCAAGGAGTAACAGTGGAATTAGAGCCCACCCTAGAGCGGGAGATCAAAGAAGGGCAGAAGGATGATGAAAGCATCAACAAGATCCGGCAGCTAATCTTAGAAGGAAGAGGCAAAGACTTTCGAGAGGATGAAGAGGGGGTAATATGGTTCAAGGACCGATTGTGTGTCCCCGACCTCAAACCTATTCGGGAACTGATCCTAAAGGAAGCTCATGAGACAGCCTACTCCATACACCCGGGAAGTGAAAAGATGTATCAGGATTTAAAGAGGAGGTTTTGGTGGTATGGCATGAAAAGAGAGATCGCAGAATATGTTGCCATCTGTGATAGCTGTCAGAGGACCAAAGCAGAGCATCAAAGGCCCGCCGGATTGTTGCAGCCATTGCGGATTCCTCAGTGGAAGTGGGATGAGATCGGGATGGATTTTATAGTTGGCCTACCTCGTACCCGGGCCGGTTATGATTCCATCTGGGTGGTTGTGGACCGATTGACAAAGGTGGCCCATTTCATACCTGTGAAGACCACATATACCGGAGCAACATTAGCTGAGTTATACATGTCACGGATAGTTTGCCTTCATGGTGTGCCGAAGAAGATAGTGTCAGATCGAGGAACGCAGTTTACCTCTCATTTTTGGCAGCAGCTACAAGAAGCTTTGGGCACACATTTGAACTTCAGCTCGGCTTATCATCCGCAAACAGACGGTCAGACTGAAAGAACTAATCAGATCCTAGAAGATATGCTGAGAGCCTGTGCGTTGCAAGACAAGTCAGGATGGGACAAAAGGTTACCTTATGCAGAATTCTCCTACAACAATAGTTACCAAGCCAGCTTGAAGATGTCGCCGTTTCAGGCACTCTATGGACGGAGTTGTAGGACTCCACTGCATTGGGACCAGCCTGGTGAGAGACAGGTGTTTGGCCCCGACATTTTGCGTGAAGCCGAAGAGAATATCAAAATGGTTCGGGAGAATCTGAAGATAGCACAATCAAGGCAGCGAAGCTATGCGGACCGAAGGAGAAGAAAACTGAGTTTCGAAGTGGGAGATTACGTCTATCTGAAGGTGTCACCTATCAGGGGAGTCAGAAGGTTCGGAGTTAAAGGCAAGTTAGCACCCCGGTACGTTGGACCATATCAGATTCAAGCAAAGCGTGGAGAAGTGGCTTACCAACTCAACCTACCAGAAAGTTTGTCGGCAGTACACAATGTGTTCCACGTGTCGCAACTGAAGAAGTGTCTACGAGTACCAGAAGAACAGTTGCCAGTGGAGGGTTTGGAAGTCCAGGAGGATCTGACATACATAGAGAAGCCAACGCAGATTCTGGAGTTTGCAGACAGAGTCACCCGGAGGAATACCATCAGAATGTGCAAAGTCAGATGGGGTCACCATTCGGAGGAAGAAGCAACCTGGGAACGAGAAGATGACCTGAAGGCCAAATACCCTGAACTCTTTGCTGACCAACCTTGAATCTCGGGGGCGAGATTCTTTTAAGGGGGATAGGTTTGTAACACCCTGAATTTGGGGGTATAAAATTTCTTTGCTCATATTCACAAATTCAGGTGTTACTTCCTCTTCTCATCCTTCCTCATTCTTTCTCTCTCAATTCTATAGGAGCTAAGTGCTTATTTTACTTGTAATTATAGTTTATTATGTTAAACCCTAAGGGAGTATGAATTGTTGCATCATGTCGAACCCTAGATTTCACTTTTGCTTGGTGCATAATTCTTGGAAGGTTTGGTTTGAATTTGTGGCTTGTTTGAATTTGAATCAAATGGAGAAAATAAAAAAGAAAAGAGAAAGGAAATTCCAAAATAAAAGAAAAAGGCAAAGCAGCCCAAACCCACCGCCCCCTCAGCCTTTCGGCCCATCAGGCCCAGCTCGCGCGCGCGCCCTCCCGCTCCTTCTCTCTCTCTGCGCAGCGGGCCCCGCCTGTCGGCGCAGCGGCCTCCCGTGCGCCCGCTCTCCCTCTCTCTGCTCGGCCAGCCCCACCTGTCGGCGCTCCCGTCCCCCCCGCGTGCGCCCGCCCCCTCGCTCTCTCTCTGCTCGCGGGCCCGGCTTGTCAGCTTCGCCGTTCTCGCGTAACCGCCGCCGAGTCGCGCGCGCCCGCGGTCTCCGCGCCCACGTCGCGCGTGGGGAGCTCACCCCAACCCCGCCCTCGGCCACTAGAGCCCCGAGTCCCACTCGCCCTCACCCCCTCCCTCATTTGCGCACCAACCGGCCCTCTCTCTCGCCCTCTCCCTCGCTGCGCGCACGCCCGAGCGCCATTGCCGCGATCCGCCGCCGCCCGAGCTTGTTCCGTCGTCGCCGTTGGAGCTCCGCCGCGTCCCTTGCCACGGTGAGCTCCGCCCCGACGCCCACGACCCGGGACGCGCCCCAATTCCCTCTCCCCCCCCTATTTCTCTCTGCCCGCGCTCACCCGTCATCCGCCGTGCAGCCGCCGCCGTCGACCCGGGCCACCGTCGCGTCTCCGTCGTCGCCGAGGAGTCCTCGAAGTTCGCCGTGAGGTAAGGAACCTCCCCCGCCCCTATTGCGCCTTGTCTTACATTCTAGCGCGCTTGATTTCTCGCCGGAGTCGCTCAGCGCCGCCGCCGAGCCACTCCACCGTGAACCGCCCCCCTCCGGTGCCCCTGCCCCGACCCAGACCCCACCAGAGAGTTCCCCGTGCCCTCCCCAGCCTCTCCGGCCACCCAGGTCGCCCCGGGAGCCGCAGGGCCCCCGTTTCCCTCGTCTCCGGCGAGCTCCTCGCCGCGAGGACGGGCGCCGCCGCCTCAGCCAGCTGAGGGAGACGGGAGCCAGCCGACCCGATCCCCGCCGTCTATCTTGGATCGGACGGCGCGGATTCAAATAACCCGAACCCAGCCTCAACCGTCCGTCCAAGATCCAACGGCCCAGAGTCGTTTTCCCCCGCCCCGTCTCTCTGCCCGTTAGGCCCCGCTTGTCAGCTCGCCCGCGCGCTCGCGCTGTCCGCCCGGCCCCGCTTGTCAGCTCGCCCGCGCGCTCGCGCTGTCCGCCCGGCCCCGCCTGTCAGCCACCCCGAGCCGCCGCGCGCCCGCGCGCCCGCCGCAGGATCTAATCCTAGCCGTTGATCTGAGATCTAACGGCTGTAAGCGCCCGATACCCCTTCGCCCGCGCATTTTCTTAAAGAACCCCTCGGTTTTCTGGATTTTGCGCCCGCCGTCCCTGGTTTTTCGCAGTTAAGTCCTCAGCCCTTTTATTTAATTCAAAATAGGTCCTTAGGGTATATTTTTAACCCCTAAAACTTGTAAAATTCATAACTTTGCCATATGAACTCCAAATTAGGTGCTTCAAATTGCAAAATGTTCATAAAATTATTACCTATTTATTTATGCAATGTTTCCCTGCTGTTTCCATGTTCCAATTAATGGTTAATCATTAGGATAGGATTAAGGTTATTGGAACCCTATTTGAGATAAATAAAAGGTAGTATACTTTAATAAAAGTTGGGGCACTTAAGTTTATAGACTCAAACCCTTAAGTTTAGGAACTTAAACCAGATAATTATTTAATTCCACCACTGACTTAAACTTGATTAGTGAATAATGAATCTTTTGTATAGTCCTCTACCCCAGACCTAGGGAACACCAAAGTGCCTATCCCTTTTCTGTTATGAGCTTGTGACCACTCTCTGCTGCATATGTTTGGTATATTGTTTTTGGTTTGTTATTTTCCCAAGTGCATAGTGTGAATGATTGCTTTACGTAGACAACGAGCAGTCTGTGTTTCCCGAGGCAGTTGCAGAGGAAGTCCCTGATCAGCAGCTTGGTGAAGGCAAGTGTCCTCTGACCCATTATGTCCTATTCATTTATAACTTACTGTCCCGCATTACTTACTTGAAACCTAAGGATTGACTAGCTTTACACTTTACTTTATCCTTGATGACCTTATGGGCTATTATGGTTAGCATTCTGCTACTGCCTTAACTTAATCAATGAACATGATGTGAATATTTATGATACTGTTATCCTGGTTATGTTGATGATCTTGTGATACTCTAGGGGGCTCAGGCTGTTTCCTGAGTACCTCTCCGTAAGGACCTGTTCGTTGAGAGACCACCCGGGATAACAGTGCAACCATGAGGGTGAAATGGGGCGCCCTTGGCTAATTAATTAGAGGAACTAGAGGTGTAGTTGCTTCGCCGTCGTGCCGTCAATGGGGTCCAGGCACAGTGCTTGCTCTGCCGAGGCTGAGTGCCAAGGTTCTTTCGTTTTGCTTTTGTTAGTCACTCTCCTGCGGGGAGGAGTACTGTGTTTATCAAACTGGAGAAACCTAACGGGCAGCTATGATCTCTAGGGAATCTTTGTAAAAGCTACGTAGTGATACCCTGCCGGACCACCTAGGTAGTGGTCAATGGGGATTAGCTCTCCCCGGGCAGAAAGGGAATCATGACTCATGGGTAAAGTGTGCGACCTCTGCAGAGGGTAGTGAAACTGATATATCAGCCGTGCTCACGGTTAAGAGCAGCCTTGGGATCCTCTTTGATTAGAGATACAGATGGTTCGAGATACAAGGATTATGTTATGGTTTTGGTTCGAATATGATGATGTTGTTCCTCGATGAGGAAATGGTTCATGGGCTGGTTAATGATAAAATCTGGCTTCTACTAATGATAAATACCTGACCAACTAAAAGCAATTGCTTGAGCCTAACCCCACATAAAGCTAGTCCACTTCAGCCAAACGGGACATTTGCTGAGTACGTTGATGTGTACTCATCCTTGCTTTACCACAAAACACCAGGTTGTCCGCATTGTAACCACTGCTCCGGAGAAGGCGAAGCCGTGGAAGGAGACTTCCAGGAGTTTCAAGACTACGATGAATTCTAGGTGTGGGTTGGCGGCAACCCCCAGTCAGCTGCCTGTGAAGGCCTTATCTTTACTGCGTTTCGCTAGCACTTTGATTAATCTGTTAAGTTGATGACTATGTGGATGTCTATGACTCTGTGATGTAACAAGTTTTTACTCTATTATGTTATTATTCGAGCATTGTGCGATGATGTTCATTTATGTAATCACTGTGTACGTGAGTTCTGATCCTGGCACGTACATGGTTCGCATTCGGTTTACCTTCTAAAACCGGGTGTGACAATTTGCTTCGGTAGCTAAGTACAGGACACTTTGTTGTCTTCCGGTAGGCAAAATTGTAGCAACCGAAATTATCATGTAGCCCATCTTTCCTGGCCTTGGTTTGGTAATGTAATTCGTGAACTCGGCAGAAGCTATCAGCAAACGGCTCCACAGCTTGGCTTCGCAGGGCCCAGATATAAACATTGAGCCTAACGATGGCGTTAGGAGTCAATTGGTGGAAGTAGATGCCAAACCTCCTCAGTATCTCCGCAACAATATTGTGAAGAGGGAATCTTAGCCCAGCTTTTAAAAACTCTTGAAGATAACAATCTCATCCTCCTCTGGCTTCGGGGTGGTCTCCTCTCCCCCGAAGCGAAGTAGCTTCTTCTGATCTTCATTGAAATAACCAGCTTTCACCATCTTCAAAAGGTCAGCCTTTGAGACGGTTGATTTCCCAAAATCCAGGTGACTGGGCTTGCTGGGCATGGCAATGTGGTAGTCATCCTCGGGGTCAGTCCCTTCAATGTTTTCTTCTTCTTCGGCTGTTGTTGGGTTTGCTTCGGCAGCAGGCCTTTCTTCCGCAGTCACTAGACCGGAGCGCTGCATCGCTTCGGAGATGGGCACAGTGTCCGAACCTTCGGCTTCGTCTCCCTCACGTACAACTTTGGCAGTAGACCGCACTCTCGCCATTTAATTCTGAGTTTGGGGAAGTCAGAAACTTTTTTCTATTTTCCTTTTCTCCGAAGCTCTCCTTTCTGACGAAGCAGACGTCGAGACTGACCTTCGTTCGATTCTGAGAGTCAAGCTTCGGTTATGGTGAAAAATTTTGGCAGCAAAACAGTGCAAATAGCAATGAATGCTGTGGTAACTTCACACCTACTCGCTTGTTTATATACTACTGCAGGTAAGAAGGCGAAGCGGCAAGATTTTTACACCAGACGGGCGGTCACTTGTACTCGCTGAGCAGTGGACCGCAAAGATCAAACAGTAACTCTGCAAGGTGGGCCTGGCACGTGCTCGGAAACCGGATCGTTTCTCCGCAACGAGCTCAGGGAAGGTGTTTTTTTGGACCTTCGGCTTCCCGAAGCTGAAGAGGCTCTTTTTTCACGGGTCAAGCTCGTTACGAAAAACGATCTAGCACCGCGAAAGGGGCTACTGTTGGGGTCGTGCTTCGGTGCGCCGAAGGTCTCACACGAAGAAGCAGCTTCGGCTGAAGTCGTCTCCAAGAGATGGCCGAAGGTTCCTTTTCATGGAGCTTCGGCGTTTCAATCCGACATAGAAATAGAATGACCTTCTTATCCATAAGTGGTCTGAGTCAATGTTGTAAACTTTTGTAAGGGGCATAATTGTAATTTGTCACAGGCTGCGACCTGTGCCTATAAATAGATGAACAGTACCTCTGTACTGTTCACGCGAACCTGTCATTTGTCTTCACATTACACCTGTACTCTTGCCTTCCTCAAGACCGAAGGTATATCTGTCATTTATATTCATTCGTATTAATAAAAATGAAAATGATTCTATGTTAACATTTGAATGTCTATTTTATACCTCATGATTTATATGAATGCTTCATCCCTCGCTGTTATGTTTACGAAGGTATGTCCTTCGTAACCTTTGTCCAAAATTCCTTATATCCCGAAGGGATATAATGCGATGGAGGACGAAGGACCTTGATATTTAACATTTTCTGTGTTGCCTTGTTCTTAACTTTTAGCATTTGAGAACAAGCCCCCAACACCTGGCTCATTGTAGCTTCGGCTTCGGTTACCTTTGCCTCGGTTTCAATCTGCGCCTTCGAAGCTTTGGCAATTTTCCCTAGAGTAGAGCTTGAAGCTTTTATTGTCTCCAGTACATCTAGTACACTAGCCATCCTGTTTCTCTTGGGGGTTGCTGCTAGACCTTTTTGTGTCTTCGGCACCTCCACTCCTGCCGAAGGGCTTAGAACTTCTAATGTTTTCGTCTTTTCGATTTTTGGTTCTTCAATTTTGTCAGTCTTCGGCATTGCAGTCGGCTCTTCAATCCTCTGCGTAAGAGCGGGTCCTTTGGCTTCAGTAGCTGAAGAAGTCTCACCGCCGAATTCAGGCACTATGTCCGGTTCAATGTAGCGCGGTCGGTGAGTAAGGACCTTCAACTTTTTCCTCTTCGGTGCGGGCTCGCTTGAGGTAGCCAAAGCAGCAGCCTTCCTAGAAGTTGCACCCTTTCTTTTCTGCCACTGCGGCGGGTAGCGATAGTCAGGGTACACAAATCCGATAGCATCAAAAACTCTATTTAGCCTTTTCTTTTTTCGGTCCCGAAGGCCGCAGATAGTGCATTATCTTCAGACTTGGAGTATGTTCCAAGTAGTTCATCACTAGTATTTTCAACATACTTCAGCCAGTCATTGTCTGGTTCGATAAATTGGTCTCCAAACCTGAAAGTATATTTCAATCGAACCAAACCACCTTCGCTAGGGTTAGTGATGGTTTCCTTTGGCATTTCCCAGATGTCTATCAGTGGTCATATCCTGTAGGCTATATGTTCTTGAACCAAATCTCTTGTCCCGATAAAAGAACAAACTGTACTAAAGGCCCTTCGGCATGCTTCGACTGCCTCATCAATTTCTACCTTCGGTTTCCGAAGGCCGAAGCGTGACCAGATGGGTCGTATAATGATTCCTTTAATATCTTCTCTTGCTTTCAAATCATTTTTCACTTAAAACCATTCTTCCATCCAGGCCCTGAGCCACCTCTTCCGGAACGTTGGCACTTGCGCTAGAGCGAGCAACAAAGCTGTAGCACCCAAAGTTGTTATGATATTGTTCCTTACCCTAAGGCTTCGTCTCATACGAAAGCTCGTGCATACTGCAAAAACATCTTGCGCTTGGCTCTAGACCTTGACTCCTCACAGCCCAAACGAAGATCCCCATTCTGATAATAGCTTCGGGAGTGATCTGGTGAAGGAAAATCTGATATATCTTTAAAACTTCAACCACAAATCTGCTTAATGGGAACCGAAGTCTAGCTTTGAAGAAACTTCGGTAGATTACAACTTCGTCTTCTTCAGGAGCAGGAACGGCTCTGTCTACGTCAGCCCTCACAATAGAAATATCTCGAAAGTACCTTCCTCTCATATTATCAAGATGACTCTGTTTGATAGTTGATTTCCGGAAGACTGTGTGACTTGGTCACCAAGGACGATCTTCCAAGTCTTCGCCTCCACTCTCCACATCATAGTTGTCGCTATCATCAGTATCTTCAGACAAGCCTTCTAATATTTCTTTAGTTATCTTCTCTGTGTTTGTTTTTGCAATTGACTCAATAAATCCAGCGGTCTTCTCCTCAAGGAGCTTCTCCTCCTCGCTCAGCTTCGTCTCAGCAGCAACTTTTTGTCTTGAGATATCTGTTCTTCGAAAATGGTAAAAATGTGTCCTTAGAACCGAACCTTAGAAAATATAAGAAACTAAACAACTGTTGGTAAGCAAGAGCTAAGAAATTGAGCAAAGCAAAGCAGGCGGCAAGTAACGTACCAAATGTGCTTGGGGTGAGTTCTTATTTATACGCCCAGCACGCTCTAAGTTGGAGGGCCCCGTCTGTCATTGACTGTTGCTATTCTAGCAAAGGGAAGGTGTTTTTTCGGACCTTTGGCTCAGAGCCTTCGTCTATATCGCAATCTGAATTCGTTATTCTAACAAATTAACCTTGCGAGGGGCTACTGTTGGGGCCTTCGTCTTCTGAAGGTCCTCAAAAACATGATTTAACAATGTTTCTGGAGTTGTAATACATGAACAGGTACCTTCAGATTCGAATCAGAACCACAGTGGGAGAAGCACGGACAATACGAAGAATGATGCAGCGCCGAAGCTACATGCAAGGGAGCTTCGGCATGATAGCAGGAAAGGGAACCGACTTAAAGGGGAAAAGGCTATTTAGACCCCCGATGAATTACCTTATAGTCATTAGCAAATGTAAAGGGCATGAATGTAATTTCACGTGGGCTGCGTCCCATGCCTATAAATAGATGAACAGTACCCCCGTACTGTTCACGCTGACTTGGCATTTGCTTTTGCATCACGCTCGTACCTTTGCTGTCTATCAAGTCAAAGGTATCAAATGTAATTCAATATTGTTTTTATTTTCTCATGATAACATAATGGAGATGAATTTATAATGTTATATGATTGTTCATGTTATCTTTTGTATTTTACACGCTTCTTCTATTACCATCTTACCTTCGATATTCGAAGGTATGTCCTTCATGACCTTCGTCTAAAGATCATTATATCCTAAGGGAAATAATGTTTCAAAGGACGAAGGGCGTTAATATTTAACATTTTATGTTGCCTTGTTCTTGATTCATAGCATTTGAGAACAAGTCACCAACAGTGTGCGTTGAACTGTCTATAGAAAACTATATGGTCTCGAGAATTTTGGCTAAAATTGATGAGATCGTGGATAGTGCAGGGTCTAGTGGTGCACCGGACCTCGCCCAATGGCTAGTTCGTGGGCATGCTGTTTTGGTTCAACGGCTAGCTGACGTGGCTCGGTTCGGTGGTGCACCGAACTGGTTCAGTGATCGCCCAGGAAGGAGACTAGCAATCAAGATCGTAGGCGTGGGGCTACATAACATGGTCCGGTGTGCCCAACGCAGAACAGTTTCCCTGTATGGTTTTCAACGGCTACGGGAGGCTTGGGCCTATGTAAAGGAGCCACCCATGACCCTAAGGAGTACACATTTATGACATACAAGTGTAGAACAAGTGCTTACACAATCTCTATCCATCTCTTATGTAATTCTCTATAGATTAAGTGTTTGACGCAGTTATAAGTTAAAATGGAGAGGAGAAGTGCTGCTGGAAGATAGAGCGACGATCTTGAGCAAGTGGTGGTATTGTTACTCTACCAAAGAGTTGTCGGCAATTGTGATAGTCTTGCTTCTGTGTAACCAATCTCGACATAGTGGAAGACTCGGTCTGTCACACAGTGATAGACTTGAGCAAACAGAGGAAGGAGTTTAAATAGACTCAAGCCAGGTGGCTAACTCCAACGTGAATGTAGTCAAGCATTTTAGGCTTGACTGAACCACATAATAAATTGCTTGTCTTGTTGTCTTGTGTTTGATTTCTTATTTGCACTTCTCTACTTATCTTTGGTATAAGTTGTTCTTGAAGCGCATTATCTTTTGAGATAGAGATTGGTATTCTGTTGCGATCCATACTTTGAGTAGAGTAAGAAAGTTCTAGTTTTTTAGTTAAGTTTTTATTCCTCTATTCACCACCCCTCTAGGTCACATCTAGATCTGTGTTCCCCGCAAAGAAAACTTTGAGTGGTCCATCGAGAAAACTACTTGAATTTATAGTCAGCATTAGAGGAATCAAAGCCAAGTCAGAGAAGATATATACCATCTTGTGACTGAATCCAATGACTTCACATAAACAAGTACAAAAGTTAACTAGATGCACATAAGCTTTGAATAGATTCATATCTTATCCTGGTGTTGGTAGGGGTGGTAATGTGCTCTACATTTTACACTATAAAATTTAAGGATAAGACCATATTTGGATCAAGCTCTATTTCTATTCATTTTAACTAAAATAAATTTATGTCTCAAACAAATTGTGAAGAAACATTTGGATCGTGATCAATTACCCCCCTATGTGTTGGTGTGGGAGATAGATATCCATTGGGTCCTTATGAGCACAGAAATGTTGTTCTGTCTCGCTCGCCTGAGGCCAACCTCAGACAAGAGACGTTGTTTTGTCTCGTCCGAGGCCAACGTCATATGGGAGATGCAGTTCTATCTCGCTCGAGGCCAACTCTGGGTGGAAGACATAGTTCCGTATCATCAGGGGCCAGCTCTAGGCAGGAGACACTGTCCCATCTCGCTTGAGGCCAACCTTGAATGGGAGAGAGTTCCATCTCGCCCAAGACCAGTTCTAGGCGGGAGACGCAATTCTGGCTCACCAAAGGCCAACCTCGTATGGGTGACACTATTCTACCTCGCCTGAGGCCAACCTCAGACAGGAGAACCAGTCACCACTCTCTCGAGGCTAGCTCTAGGTAGGAGAAGCAGTTAAGACTCGCCCGAAGCTGACCTTGGGCGGGAGCGCATAAGCGCTCCATGGGCCATTGATGGGCCTCCCAATGACTTGCCCAGCTAGGCATGCCCTCGGGCCGCAACCAAGCTAGATGAGCTCGACCCAAGGAGGCGAAGATCGGACAACGGAGTCATGCATTGATGCCTTAGGTAGGGAGGTTGAGTGCTCGACCCGGGGAGGCAAAGACCAAATGATCGAGTCATGCGCTGCTATCTCGAACAGGGTGGTTTAACATACCCGAAGTGCTAGATACTCGAAGATAACTCAGGTGAAGAGCAACTGAATTCCGGATAAGCTAGAAGGTGTGCCGCGTTAAAAGGAGGATTCAAGTAGAGTCATAGTCATCAAGACTTGTAAAGGGATAACCCACTTGTTGTCTATATAAGACCGAGGGAGTGCCCCTATCATCTCATCTCTCGGTTCATCACATCTCAACTTAGCTCAAATCATCACTCATTAGATCTCAGCTCGTCACCACCTCATAGCTCATTAGCCCTTTCACAGCAACCACACCACCACTAGATCGACTAGAGAACTCACTTTCCACCATCCATAGCTCATCTGTAACTCATGAACATAAGTGATACTCAAATACTCAGCCTCGACAGGAAGTAGGGTGTTACACATTCTGGCGGCTCGAACCTGTATAAACCCTTGTGTGATCCAACGTGCATCCGCATGTACCATCGAGTCGCAATCAATGACGTCGTCCTGCTCAAAAGCATCACATGGGAAACCCTGGGTGTGCAGTCGGGTCATAAACACCAACAGCTGGCGCGCAAGGTAGGGGGTGCGACGTCGATGCATGACGACTCCATGGCTATCGTCTTCAGCACCCTGATCATCTTCAATGCCTGGGAGGTTTCTCCGCTTTGGATCCCTCTCCTGCATTGCGGATCAAGAAGGCGTCCTGCATCGCATCGCGGATCCATCCGAGAAAAGGTCTTCTCCCAGGGCATCGATCGTGGAGGCAGGCTCGTCCCACCCTACCTCAGCGAAAACCATTTCGACGAACTCTAAGGCACGAAGACCTCAACCAACCTCCGCCATACACTAAATTGCGTCCACTTATATTACCTCAGATCACTTGGGTTAGTTTAGGATCGCTCAAGGTTTCATATTACTCATACTATTTCTAGTCAAACTGCGCATTACATACATCGACAAGTTGAAACGTTTTCTACTATTTGCGTACTTTCTCGAATTACTTTTTGGCACATGGCCTGCCTCAACACTATTTTCGGTCGCATCTCATGTTTAGCTGAGGCAAATCTTCTCTATTCCATCTCATGTTTCACCAAGTTATATTTTTCCCATCTTTCTGAATCACACATCGCCAACCCTAATCATCTCCGCACCACTCATGCAACTGGCGTCATGAACTCTATATGGTTGCCGCTAACACGGGGTAGTCGGTCTGGTTTGATGATGCTACATGCCTTGGCATCTCCTACAAGGTACCTCTAAACCCTCCACAATCCACATGAGGCAATCGGCTTAGGCGGTGAAGTACGACCCCATTTCAGGGCTATATGCCTCGTCTGACTCATGGGTGACCTCTAAGCCCTTACTTATACAAGGGAATCGGCTCGAGCGGCGAAGTCCAACCTAGTTCAGTGCTACATGCCTCGTCTAACTCATGGGTGACCTCTAAGCCCTTACTTACACAAGGCAATCGGTTTGGGCGGCGAAGTCTGACCCTAGTTCGGTGCTACATGACTTGTCTGACTCATTGGTGACCTCTAAGCCCTTACTTACACAAGGCAATCGACCCGTGCGATGAAGTCCGACCCTAGTTCGATGCTACATTCCTCGTCTAAACTCATGTGTGACCTCTAAGCCCTTACTTACACAAGGCAACCGGCTCAGCAGGCGAAGTCCGTCCCCAGTTCGGTGCTACATGCCTCGTCTAACTCATGGGTGACCTCTAAGCCCTTACTTACACAAGGCAATCGACTCGGGCGGTGAAGGCCTACCCTAGTTCGGTGCTACATGCCCCACTTAACCTAGGGTGCGCTCAAGCTCTACTTTACGAAGGCAATCACCAAAGGTTTCACTCCGACCCATGAACAACGTTATGCACTCTCGCTGCACATCGACAGCGCAGACTCAATTCTTACTTCATAAATCAAACGAATCTCCTTCACATTTTCCTACATTTTCTTTCATGCCATCAAAATATCCTTAACTAACATGCAGGTCACAGGTAAGTCTTAATAGGATCTTCAAAGTTCAATACTCAAAGTTACATGATCAAACATCAAGCTCGCCGACCACTCCAACCTGCTTGGGGGATGGGCCAGCGCCCACCTCACCGACTCGTTGCTTCACCAGCTTGGGGGCTGGGTCATCGCCCACCTCACTGACTCGCTGCTTCACCAACTCGGGGGCTAGGCCATTGCCCGCCTCACCGAGTCATTACTTCATCGCCTCGGGGTTGGGCCATTGCCCACCTCGCCGCTTCACCGTCTTAGGGATTGGGACATCGCCCGCCTCGCTGACTCGCAACTTCATCGGCTCAAGGGTTGGGCTATTGTCCACCTCACTAACTCACTGCTTCATTGGCTAGGTGAGTGGGCCATCGCCTGCCTCGCTGACTCACTGCTTCACCGGCTCGGGGGCTGAGCCATTGCCCACCTCGTCGACTCGCTGCTTCACCAGCTCGGTGCTAGGTCATCACCTGCCTCGCCGAGTCATTACTTCATCGCCTTGAGGGCTACACCGTCTTGCGCCTCGCTGACTCGTTGCTTCACCAGCTCAGGGGCTAGGCCATTGCCCGCCTCGTTGACTCGCTGCTTCACCGATTCAAGGGTTGCACCGCCGTGCGCCACACTGACTCTCTGCTTCACCAGCTTAGGGGTTGGGCCATCGCCCACCTCGCCAACTTGCTGCTTCACCAGCTCAGGTGTTGGGTCGTCACCCACCTCTCCGACTCACTGCTTCACCAGCTCAGGGGCTAGGTCATCACCCTCCTCGTCAACTCGCTGCTTCACCAGTGCAGGGCTGGGTCATTGCCCGCCTCACCCACTCATTGCTTCATCGACTTTTAGAGGCTATGACACCGCCTCGTCAGCTCGGGGGTTGCATTATCGCACACCTCGCCGACCACTTCGTTAGCTCGGGTGTTGTCGCCTACCTCACCAAGACCACTCGGAGGAATAGATTGCTTGATCCTCCATCTGATTATCTTAAACAGCTTGAGGTTCGGGGGCTGCATGGGGATACCATCAGAAAATTTTCAAAGAGTAACAAGGGAAGGCATTATGAAATCAAATTTTGGACATTCAAGCTGATTGTTTCTCAAGTCAACTTGAAGCTTCGGGGCTACACCCATTGGGTGAACCTGCAGCGCACCTAATGGATGCAAAGGCGGAACAAAGCTGCACTCAAAAGCATAAGACAATCACATAGCACGATTCATTTTTGGAGTCTCGAGCCAATTACCCTCAAAATTGACTTGAGCCTCGGGGGCTTGTGGGAGATAGATATTCCCCGAGTCCTTACAAGCACATAAACATTGTTCCATCTCGCCAGTGCCAACCTCGGATGAGAGACACTGTTCCGTCTTGCCTAAGGCCAACCTCGGATGAGAGATGCAGTTCCATCTCACCCGAGGCCAACTCTAGGTGAGAGACGCAGTTTCGTCTCGCTCGTGGCTAGCTCTGGGTGGGAAACGTAGTTCTGTTTCGCTTGAGGCCAACCTCGGACGGGAGAGGCAGTTTCATCTCGTCCCGAGATCAGCTCTGGGTGGGAGGCACAGTTCCGGCTCACCCGAGGCCAACCTCGGATGAGCGATGTTGTTCCGCCTCGCCTGAGGCCAACCTCGAACGAGAGACATCGTTCCATCTCGCTCAAGGCTAGGTGGGAGAAGCAATTACGACTCACCCGAGGCTGACCTCGGGTGGCAGCACAGAAACGCTCCATGGGCCGCTGAAGGGCCTCCCGATGACTTGCCAAGCAAGGCATGCCCTCAGGCCACAACTAAGCTAGATGAGCCCGACCTGGGGAGGCGAAGACCAGACGACCGAGTCATGCGCCGATGCCTCGGGCAGAGAGGTTGAGTGCTCAACCCCGGGAGGCGAAGACCGGACGGTCGAATCATGTGCTGCTATATCGGGCAGGGAGGTTGAGTGTACCCGAAGTGCTAGATACTCAGAGATAACTAGGATGAAGTGTAACTGAATTCCGGATAAGCTAGAAGGCGTGTCACATTAAAAGGAGGATTCGGGCAGAGTCATAATCATCATGACGTGTAAAAGGATAGCCCTTTAGACGTCTATATAAGGCCGAGGGGTGTACCTATCATCTCATCTCTCAGCTCATCACATCTTAGCTCGGCTTAGACCATCTTAGATCATCTCTTATCAGATCTCAGCTCATCACCACCTCATAGCTCATTAGGCCTCTAACAGCAACCACACCACCACTAGATCGACAAGAGAACCCACTCTCCACCGTCCACAACTCATATGTAACCCGTTGTTGGGTACCGTAATTAGGGGTACCCCCAACACTCCTAATCACGGCTGGTAAACACCTTTAGAGCAAAACCGTGAAGACTAACAGTTCGGGTCAAAATCAAAGCTTCGTCTACCAAGGGACGAGGTCTCGCCTCGCCCAAGCCCGGCCTCGGGTGGAACGGTGGTCCCGGACAAATTCACGTCTCGCCCGAGGGTCTCCTCAGGCGGTGAGCGCACCCTCGGGTCAGCCGAAGGCAAGCCTTGTCGTGCAAGCGACCTTGGCCAAACCGCCTTACCAGCCGACCATATTGCATGCATATTTAATGCTGGGATCGCCTGACACCTTATCCTGACACGTGCGCCTCAGTCGGCAAGGTCGAAGTGACCGCAGTCACTTCGCCCTTTCACTGACCGATTCGACAGGAAAACAGCGCCGCCCGCCCCGCTCCGGCTGCTGTGCCAACCACCCGGGCGAAACCGACAATGATCGAGTTCAGCCTCGGGTGTAACAGGAAGCTCCGCCTCGCCCGACCCTAGGGCTCGGCCTCGGCCTCGGGAAGAGTCACATCCTCGCCCGACCCTAGGCCTCGGTCCCAGCCTCGGAGGAGTCGCCGCCTCGCCCGACCTCAGGCTCGGATCAACCGCGCCACAAGGGATGCATCATTACCCTACTCCTAGCTAGCTCAGGCTACGAAGGAACAAGACCGGCGTCCCATCCAGCTTACCCCAGTAACAGGCGATGGTGTTTTCCCACATGCAACCATGACGTCGGTGGTTCTCAAGCCCCCTACGAAAGCAAGGAGACGTCAGCAGGATCCATGCAGCGCCAATAGCTGTACTGCTACAGGGCTCAAGGCACTTCTCCGACGGCCACGATGCTACCTCTACAGGGCTCGAAACGCCCCCACGATGGCCACATTGTTATCTGTACAGGGCTCAGGGCACTTCCCTGCCAGCCACGTTAGCTCCCAGCTACACCCTACTGTACAGCTGGGCATCTCCTTATGTCTATAAAAGGGGGTGTCCAGGGCCCTGCGAAAAGGAGAGGAGAAGGGGGGAAACGAACAAGTGTACGAGCATACAACACACGAATGCACGACAGGAGAGACGAGTAGACGCACGACAAAGGGACGGGAGAAGACGAGCAGGGGCCGGACCCCTCCTCTCTCTCACCCCCGCTCTTTCCTACTCGCTCTCTCTCGCCCTCGCTCTCTCGAAAGGCTTGTAACCCCTACTACGAGCACCCTAGTGCAGGATAATACAAGGCTCATTCCCCCACTTGTGTTCCATCTCGCACCAACCCATCTGGGCAGGGGCACGCAGCGACAAATTTACTCGTCGGTCCAGGGACCCCCGGGTCCGAAACCCCGACAGTTGGCGCGCCAGGTAGGGGCCTGTTGTGTGTTAACGAACACTTTCCCGTAGTGTTCCAAATGGGGAGTCTTCAGCAACCTCTTCAGCCCGGGACGGTGCTCCACTTCGGGAGTCTCGAGTTCATGTCCCTCGATGGCAGCTACGACATGGTACTCCTCCCTTCGCGGCACGACGACAACGACAGTCAATGGCTCGCCCGACGGAGGCGACCTCCACGACGGCATCTCCCCACGGCAGAAGAGGAACACTCCGGTCGTCCCCGCCACCCTCCTCGCAGGAGGAGGCGGAGACGGGGCAACCGTGGCCACGCAGGAGGTGGCACCTTATCGGCTGTCGAACCGGATCGAGTCGACAACGCCGGCACTCCTCTGGGGGACATGTAGGGTGTTGTCCTCGCGCCTGAGACAACGACGAGCGCCGCTTCCTCGCAACGTGCCAGCCCCAAGCGGACTGACGACGCCAGCACCCTCGCAAAGGACCTGCTGGGCGTCACCCTCGTACCTGAGATGACGGTGCGTTCCGTCCCCGACGCGACTTCACCACCGTCCATCGACCAAGAGGTATCGTCCGTATTCCACCCTGTTCCCTTTCGATTTAGTTTCGATCCACCTAGCGACCCCGCTACGGTGAGCGCTTTCGCAAGGGCGTATCCAAACCTTCCGGGGTACCATATGTGGTCAACCTGGGACCGACTGACTGACGGCCGTCTCAACCTTCGGACCAGCGGGTTCCGAGGAAGAGGACGACCCCGACTTCGGTTGGGATTTCTCTGGCCTCGATGGTTCCGGTGCCATGCGGGACTTCATGTCTGCATGTGACCACTGCCTCTCCGGTTGCTCTGACGATGGCCACGGCCTTGACGACGAGGGTTATGGCTCAAGTCGCGAATGTTTCCACGTCTATCAGGGAGATCACGACGAAGGCAACCACCTCGGTATGCCGGAGGTTGACGATCCCCTTGGGCCCGCATCTCGTGTTGACATCCTGCGGGAGCTAGCTGTGGTCCCAGTCCCTGTGGGGGGCTGGGACACACAGCTTGAGCAAATCCGCGAGATTCAGGCCAAGGTCGACGAGGAAGCAGGCCGGCTTGTGCAGCTCCGTCAGAACATCGAGCAAGAGTGGGCAGGCCGAACACTCGCCGAAGGAGCCCGTCATCAGGCCCGGGACGTCTAGCGCCGCATCGTCGACAATGCCAGGGCAGCGCTGCCCCCGGCCGTTAGCGGGTCCGGCCAGGACCTAGCTGCAGCGGCAATGCTACTTTGAACCATGCCGGAGCCATCCACCACCGAGGGACGGCGTATCTAGGGTGAACTCAAGGATCTCCTGGAAGGCGCCGTAGTTCGACGAGCCGAGAGCTCTACCTCCCAAAGGCAAGCTGACCCCTCGGAGCATCACGCGACATCCTCCCGACGCATGCGGGAGGCCTCGGTCCATCCCGAGTGCACGCGGGACGAGGCACCTGCCACCCGGGATCGCCTCAGCAAAGAGCGTCACCATCGCGACCATCGAGCCTGCCTCGAAGAGAAGGTGCACCGAGGCTACCATCCTAGGCGCGGGGGACGCTGCGATAGCGAGGAGGATCAGAGCCCCTCACCTGAGCCACCCGGTCCACGAGTCTTCAGCCGGGCCATACGACGAGCGCCGTTCCCCGCCCGTTTCCGAGCCCCGACTACCATCACCAAATACTCAGGGGAGACAAGGCCGGAGTTGTGGTTCGCGGACTACCGACTGGCATGCCAGTTGGGAGGGGCAGACGATGACAACCTCATCATCCGTAATCTACCCTGTTTCCTCTCCGACGCCGCCCGGGCCTGGCTGGAGCATCTACCTCCTGCGCAGATCTCCGACTGGGACGACCTGGTCAAGGCTTTCGCGGGAAATTTCCAGGGCACGTACGTGTGCCCTGGGAACTCATGGGATCTCCGAAGCTGCCGCCAGCAGCCTGGGGAATCCCACCGAGAGTACATCCGGCGGTTTTCGAAGCAGCGCACCGAGCTGCCTAACATCACCGACTCGGACGTCATCGGAGCTTTCCTCGCCGGCACCACTTGCCAAGACCTGGTCGCGACTTCTTTTATCACACCTTTTGGCATGTATTGTTACACTACAATGCCATTTGGTTTGAGGAATGCAGGCGCCACCTACCAGAGGTGCATGAACCATGTGTTCGGAGAACACATCGTCAGAACGGTCAAGGCTTACGTCGATGACATCATTGTCAAGACAAAGAAAGCCTCCGACCTCCTCTCTCACCTTGAAACGACATTCAAGTGTCTGAGAGCGAAAGGCGTGAAACTCAACCCCGAGAAGTGTGTCTTCGGAGTCCCCCGAGGCATGCTCCTAGGGTTCATCGTCTCCGAGCGGGGCATAGAGGCCAACCCGGAGAAAATCGCGGCCATCACCAACATGGGACCAATAAAAGATTTGAAAGGAGTACACAGGGTCATGGGATACCTTGCGGCTCTGAGCCGTTTCATCTCACGCCTTGGCGAAAAAGGATTGCCCCTGTACCGCCTCTTAAGGAAGGCCGAGCGCTTCACCTGGACCCCTGAGGCCGAGGAAGCCCTCAGAAACTTAAAGGCACTCCTTACAAATGCACCCATCTTGGTGCCCCCCGCTGCGGGAGAAGCCATCTTGATCTACGTGGCCGCAACCACTCAGGTGGTCAGCGTCGCGGTCGTAGTCGAGAGACGAGAAGAAGGGCATGCATTGCTCGTCCAGAGGCCAGTCTACTTCATCAGCGAAGTGCTATCCGAGACCAAAGTCCGCTACCCGCAGATCGAGAAGCTGCTCTACACAGTGATTCTGACGCGGCGAAAACTGCGACACTACTTCGAGTCTCACCCGGTGACTGTGGTGTCATCCTTTCCCCTGGGAGAGATCATCCAGTCCCGAGAGGCCTCGGGTAGGATAGCAAAATGGGCAGTGGAACTCATGGGCGAAACACTTTCATTCGCCCCTCGGAAGGCCATAAAATCCCAAGTCTTGGCCGACTTCCTCGCTGAGTGGACTGACACCCAGTTACCGACGGCCCCAATCCAACCCGAGCTTTGGATCATGTACTTCGACGGGTTGCTGATGAAAACCAGAGCAGGCGCGGGCTTGCTCTTCATCTCACCCCTCGAAGAACATGTTCGCTACGTGCTGCGCCTCCATTTCCCAGCATCGAACAATGTGGCCGAGTACGAAGCCTTGGTTAATGGCCTGCGCATCGCCGTCGAGCTAGGGGTTCAGCGCCTCGACGCTCGTGGCGACTCGCAGCTCGTCATCGACCAGGTCATGAAGAACTCCCACTGTCACGATCAAAAAATGGAGGCCTACTGCGACAAAGTTCGGTGCCTGGAGGACAAGTTCTACAGGCTGGAACTCAACCACGTCGCTCGATGATTCAACGAGACTGCGGATGAGCTGGCTAAAATAGCCTCGGGGCGGACAACGGTTCCCCCAGACGTCTTCTCCAGGGATATACATCAACCCTCCGTCAAGATCGACGACACGCCCGAGATACCCTCGGCCAGGCCCGAGGAAGCCTCGGTCGAGCCCGAGGTGCCCACGGCCGCCGAGGGTGAGGCCCTGCGCGTCGAGGGAGAGCGAAATGGGGTCGCGCCAAACCCGGACTGGCAGACCCCGTACCTGGAATATCTCCTCCGAGGAGAGCTGTCCCTCGACAAGGCCGAAGCTCAGCGATTGGCTTGGCGCACCAAGTCGTTCGTTTTGCTGGGTGATGAAAAGGAGCTCTATCACTGCAGTCCCTCGGGCATCCTCCAGCGATGCATCTCCATCGCCCAGGGACAAGAGCTGTTACAAGAAATACACTCGGGGGCTTGTGGTCATCATGCAGCACCTCGAGCCCTCGTGGGAAATGCCTTCCGACAAGGCTTCTACTGGCCAACCGCGATGGCCGACGCCACTAGGATTGTACGCTCCTGCCGAGGGTGTCAATTCTACGCAAAGCAGACACACCTGCCCGCTCAGGCCCTCCAGACGATACCTATCACTTGGCTGTTTGCTGTGTGGGGTCTGGACCTCGTCGGTCCCTTGCAGAAGGCACCCGGGGGCTTCACGCACCTGCTGGTCGCCATCGACAAATTCTCCAAGTGGATCGAGGTTCGACCCTTAACCAGTATCAGGTCCGAGCAGGCGGTGGCGTTCTTCACCAATATCATCCATCGCTTTGGAGTCCCAAACTCCATCATCACCGACAATGGCACGCAGTTCACCGGGAAAAAGTTCCTGAACTTTTGCGAGGGCCACCACAACCGTGTGGACTGGGCCACCATAGCTCACCCCATGACGAATGGGCAGGTGGAGCGCGCCAACGGTATGATTTTGCAGGGACTAAAACCGAGGATCTACAACGACCTCAACAAGTTTGGCAAGCGATGGATGAAGGAGCTACCCTCGGTGGTCTGGAGTCTGAGGACGACGCTGAGCCGGGCCACGGGCTTCATGCCGTTCTTTTTAGTCTATGGGGTCGAGGCCGTCCTCCCCACGGACTTAGAATACGGTTCCCCGAGTACGAAGGCGTATGACGACCGAAGCAACCAGATCAGCCGAGAGGACTCGCTGGACCAGCTCGAAGAGGCTCGGGATGTTGCCTTACTACACTCGGCGCGGTATCAGCAGTCTCTGCGACGCTACCACGCCCGAAGGGTTCGGCCCCGAGGCTTCCAAGTGGGAGACTTGGTGCTTCGGCTGCGACAAGACGCCCGAGGGTGCCACAAGCTTACCCCTCCCTAGGAGGGGCCGTTCATCATCGCCAAAATCCTGAAGCCCGGGACATACAAGCTGGCCAACGATCAAGGCGAGGTCTACAGCAACGCTTGGAACATCGAACAACTACGTCGCTTCTACCCTTAAAATGTTTCAAGTCGTTCATGTTCCTCGTTTTTACACGCTTAAATAAAGTCTAACCTTCAAGGAAGGGTCAGCCTTGCCTCGGCAAAGCCCGACCCTCCCTCGGGGGCTAAAAGGGGGGAACCCCCCTCTGCGTCAAAATTTTCTTCGAAAAAGTTTTCTACCAAGAAAAGTTTTCTACAGAAACAACTCCCGTGCCTTCCGGCTATATCGATAACGAGACCCTGAAAACGAGCGGGAGAGACTTTAAGCGGCAAGGCCGACCGAGCCGAGGGACTCCTACGCTTCTGGGATACGGATACCTCACTCATCACCTTCTGCGAAAAGTGACTCACGCTCGGATAAGCGATCCTGCTACCGAACAAGTCCTAACGCTCGGGTAGAAAATGACTTTCGTGCATTTTTCGACTATATCGATAGCAGAATCCTACGAACGGGTGAGAGAGCACGTAAGCGGCAAGGCCGACCGAGCCGAGGGACTCCTACGCCTCCGGGATACGGATACCTCACTCATCACCTTCCGCGAAAAGTAACTCTCACTCGGATAATGCGATTCTGCTGCCGACGAACAAGTCCTAAATGCTCGAAACAAGAGGAAAGAAAACGCAGCTTTATAATCTGAACGCTAAATATGTTTAGGCCTCGGTGGCCGCAAAAAACATACGCATACTTTAGACGAACTGTTCATGCAGGCTCAAACATCAACAGAGGGAGGAGCGGCACCCTCGGCGTCGTTTCCACCCTCGGCGGAATCTGGCCCAGCCTCAGACGGCGATGCGAGCAGGCGCCTCGGCCAGCCGCTCCGAAGCCCCAGCCAGCCGTCCCCCGAGGATCTCAGCCCGGCTCACGGCTTCGGCGGCTTGGCTCTGGGATTGGTCTTGCTTGCGGGTGATCTGGCCAAACCCTAGCTACCGCTGCTGCACCTCCTCAGCCTAGGAAGCCACCTGCTCCTGCGCCGAGAAAGCCTCTGTTCGAGCCGACATCGCCTCTGTCCACGCCACCACTGCCTTCAGCTTCGGCTCATCGCAGAGCAGCCGAAGGTTCTAAAACCGAGCAAGAGAGGCTTTAAGCGGCAAGGCCGACCGAGCCGAGGGACTCCTACGCCTCCGGGATATGGATACCTCACTCGTCACCTTCCACGCAAGGCAACTCACACTCGGTTAAGTGGTTCGGCCACCGACAGGCAAGTCCTAGTGCTCCAAATGAGGAAGAAACACAGCTTTATGCTCAAATACCCAAATGTTCAGGCCTCGACAGCCACAAAGAACAAATACATATGCTTGGGGTAACTATGCTACATAGACTTAGACGTCGGCAGGACCCTCGGTGGTTCTCCCGACCTACGACAAATGTCTAAGTCCTTGAAGCAGTTACATTTTGCTCAGGCAAAAAACCCAGTATATTCTCCCTACAAATGGGACTTCGGTTCCATTCCCGCGGGTATGAACAACCTCCACACCGGGGGGCCCGCGGGATAACAAACTCCAAGCGGCTCGCCGGCGATCGCTGCACCAGCAGCGACAACGATCTCCGTCTCGGGCGGCTAGACAGCAGCAACGATGGCCTCAGGGCAAACACTACTGCTGAAGGGCTTTCGTTCACGTCCCTCACGGAGGACGAGAACCAGCCATTAAAGCCAAAGAGCCGGAGGCCTAGAATGTAGGTGGCGCTGGCGGTCTCGTCGACAGAGACAACCGTTTGTGCAAGAGGAAGCCTCACTTATGGCGACCACCACCTCAGCACCGACAACAGCGGCCACCTGCCCACCAACACCGCGCCGGTGAACAACGGCCGCCCCAAAGCGCACCGGCAGATCCTCACTCCCGTCCTTGCCGAGGCCGTCCCAGAACACGAGTACCGCCCTCGCGGCGTACGACGTGTTGAGCGACCCCCCGGTGCAGCTGACGGTGCGAGGAGGACCTAGACGTGGCTGGCCCGCGCGCGGCACGACCGTCGCCCGGGTGGAGGATGGAAAGCTGCACCCTGGCCAGGGAGCAGCAGTTCGCCTTCCCCCGCATGGCTGGAGGATGCCTCCGCAGGGCTGGAGGATGCCCTTCTCCCCCGAACGCTGGGGGAAGAAAAGGGTCACCGACCCACGCGGAGGCGCCCCCCCACTCGGTGCGCTCCTCCGCCTCAGCCCGGATGACGAAGATCCTTGAAGCTGAGGGCGGGGCGGAGGCCGTAGCCCGGCTTGCTTCTCCCCACCAAACTGACCATTGGTGAGGGAATGCAGCCGAGCTGCATGACGAAAATCCTTGAAGCCGAGCGATGGCTGAAGAGCGCCAATCTCCACGAGGCCACGCTCCTCCGACGACAGCAGGAGCAAGGTGACACCGGTGCGCCCCATCTGGGGGCTCGAAAGGTGGAAGGGCGCAATGCATGAGGGGAGAACGAAGGCATGGCCACTGCCCGGGGGATCGATCCCCTTTTTATAAGCAGATCTCCTCACTTGCGCCCCAAGCGTCACGGGCAAAGTCTCCACTGACGTGCTCCAGGGTTCTCCCCCTACGACACGGGGGTTAGGTCCCACACGTCATCAGAACTGACCCAAGACGCGAAGGAGGCGAACCGCCGCACGCAAGGCATGGAACCGCCCTATGGTCATAAGCGTTCCCTCGTCCTCTCCGGAACCAGCGGACGAAAGAGCGAGCTGCCACGCAGGGAGCATGCAACTGCACCGCGGTTATGCACCCTTTCGGCTTCGTCACTTCCGGTGGACCAGCATGAAGGCACGGTCCCACATACCATGCAACCGGCGTGATGGTCACTACGTGCAAGGAAACCACACCGCCACCTGCGCCAATGCTGCGTCTTCTCGACTGCGGAACCAGTGCCGTGACTCGAGGCAGCCCCGCGTGTGACCCAACAGTGCCAATTGAGTGCAGCGGTCATGGGTCAGCCAGCCGCAGGGGTAGGCACGACAGCTGATGTGGCCAAAAGCGGACCGGCAATAACTGCTGCAACAGACGGGCAGAAGCAGTGGTCAAATCACCCCCAGGCTCGCGTCCTTTCCTGAAGCAGCAGGGGAGCCCTCTCCCACGGCGTAAGAATGATGCGCCCGTGCCCCGTTCCTCGAACGGCGTGCGCACGCGCAACAGACGCCCCGCGAATCGCCCGTCCCGTCGCATTAACTCCTTGGCAGAGCCAGCTGTAAGGAAAATGGACCCCGGGCCTTTTGGCTAATTGAGTTTTGGTGTTTGATGAACAACACAATCCGTGAACTAATAAGTTTTCTAGTGTTTGTGTTTGTAGTTCACAGGATGCGAAGAGAATTGGACCAAGGCAATGAGGATGCAACACCTCAAAAGAAGACATAAAAAGATGCATAGGAGTCCAATACTCAAGAACAAAGAAGCCCGAAGAAATCAGCGAAGAAATCCAAAGATAAGGGCTGTCAGCCAGCGCCTGGTGGCGCACCGGACATCGGTGTCCGGTGTGCACCGGACTGTCCGGTGACACACCGGACAGTCTGCACAGAGAGGCCGCAGATAGGCGCTCTCTGGCTGTAGCACCGGACTGTCCGGTGTGCACCGGACTGTCCGGTGTGCCAACGGGCAGACGGCAACGGTCGAATCCAACGGTCGGATCCAACGGTCGACTGCTACAGGCGCCAACGGTCGGCTGACGTGGCGTGCACCGGACATCTACTGTGCACTGTCCGGTGTGCACCGGACTGTCCGGTGCACCCGACGACAGAAAGCTGCTGCTTTCTGTCCAACGGCTAGTTGGGGGTGTGGAGGCTATAAATACCACCCCAACCGGCCATTCTCTAGTGTGAGAGCCCAAGCAACATACCAATACACATAGTGCATATTTCCAAGAGCTCAAACACCCAAGTGCTTAATAGAATCACTCGGTGATTAGCGTAGGTGCTTTGCGAAGTGCTTAGGTTAGTTAGACCGCTTTAGCGCTTGCTCTAGGTGAATCCTAGTTAGTTGAGTGAGTTTTGTAAAACCACACAACCCCTCGGCTCTTGCGCGAGCCGTTGTAATTGTACCGAGTGGGGCGAGAGTCTTGCGAGACCGTGACAACCGCGTTTGTGTCACGGCCGCCACCGTGTACCGGAGGGAACGAGGCCCGCGGCGTTTCGGCCGGAAGCTCGATAGTGGAGACGGTGGGGAGCGTCCGAGAGGAGCCGGAAGCGGAGCACCACTTGCGCGTGGAGAAGGCCCGCGGCTCTCTACGGAGTTACTCGACCGTGGTGCTTGGCCCTCGCGTGGGCTTCCCTTTGCGTAGGGGCACCAACGAGGATTAGTCGGGACCTTGCGTGGTTCCGGATACCTCGGTAAAAATACCGGCGTCATCCACGAGAGTTTGCTTCTCTACTTAGCTCTTTACATTCCGCATTTATATTAAGCATTTAAGTTTCAATCTTGTAGTCATACTTATTTAGTATAGATTGAAACTTAGCCTTTTGCGGTAGAGATAGCAACACTTAGACAAAACCTAGTTTGCACATTCTAGTTTTGATTATTTGCATAGGTTTTGCTCTAGGGATTTAATTGTGGCCTAGTTTAGTAAAAGTTTTAGAAGTCCTAATTCACCCCCCCCCCCTCTTAGGCGTCACCCGTTTCCTACAAGTGGTATCAGAGCCTGGTTTGGCTCATTTGAAACGCTTTAGCTTCACCGCTAAAAGAGTCGACGCCTTTTAGAGGAAGGGATGGATACCCATAGGCCACCACACTTCGACGGCACTAACTTCCCATATTATAGTGCTAGAATGGCTTGTTACCTAGAGGCCGTTGATCTAGGTGTTTGGAGAGTCACTCGTGACGGGATGAAACCCCTCAAGAATCCTGAGAAACCCACCACGAGTGAGGAAAAAGAAATTCATTTAAATGCTAGAGCCAAAAATTGCTTGTATGAATCTCTTAGCATGGATATTTTCAATCAAGTATTTACCTTGAAAACTGCTAATGAGATTTGGCTAAAATTGCATGAGCTCCATGACGGCACATCCAATGTCCGTGAGCAAAAACATTGCCTAGTCTTAAATGAGTATAATTCTTTTGCCATGAAAGATGATGAGCTTGTTAGAGACATGTACTCTCGTTTGAATCTAATAATCAATGAGCTCAACTCTATTGGCATTAATAAGCTAGGTGATGCGGACATTGTGAGGAAGATTATCTCCCTGCTACCACAACAAAGATATGGGAGCATCATCACCATCCTTCATAACATGGAGGACTTGAGCAACATGACCCCGACCATTGTGATTGGGAAAATCGCGGCCTTTGAGATGTCGCGAAAAATGAGTCGGGGAGAGGAGCCAACTTCCTCAAGGCCATATGCTTTTGCATGTGATGAAAGGAAGGGCAAAAAGAAGGCTCCCACTCCAAGTTCCTCAAGTGAAGAAGAGGAAGAAGAAGAAAGTGATGATGATGAAGATAATCAATCATGCACATCATCCTCCGAGGACGAAGAAACAATCCGACGCGTCGGAAAGGTAATGGGGATGATCCGCAAGATTAATCTAATGGGTGTGCCCCTGCAGGTAGAGGATCTTCTCTTTAACATTGACAGGAAAAAGCAAAGGAAGAGAGGATGCTTCGCATGTGGGGAGAAGGGCCACTTCAGGGACAACTGTCCAAATATGGCCAAACCCAAAAAGGAGAGGAGCAAAGGCAAGGCGCTCACAAGTGTTAGAACTTGGGATGATTCTTCAAGTGAAGATGAACCTCCAAGGACGCGTAGCCACCGGTCCTCGTCACGATCATCACGGTCATCACACAAATGCCTTATGGCAAGAGGTAACAAAAGCATTCCATCCTCTAGTGATGAAAGTAGTAGTGATGATGAAGGCGAGGGAAAGGCCTCTCTAGAAGAGCTTGCGGAAGCCGTAAAATTTTTCCAGGATGTTTGCACTAAGCAAAAAGCTCAACTTAAAACTTTGAAAAATAAGTTGGTTAGCTCTCAAAATGATTACAAAGGTTTGCTAGAAAAATTTGAAACTTTTGCAAACTTAAATTGTGAGCTATCAACTAAAATTGAGCTATTAGAATCTAGTGCTCCATCCACTGCTACCGATGATAGCCTTATTAAAAAGAATGAAAAACTTAAGGCTAAGTTAGCTAGCTCCCAAGAAGCTATTGAAAATTTGCTAGAGAAAATGGAAATTCTTAGCATACACAATAATGAGCTAACTACTAAGCTAGAAAACATTGGTAGCACCCCAGCAGCATCTTTAATTGAAATGCCTGAAATAATTAAGAAAGATGCTTCTACTTCCTGCTTTGATTTAATTGATGATTCTAACCCCTGCAACCAAGTCATTGTTGAGAATATTGTTGTAGAGACATGTACGGATGAGGTTGCAAAGGAAAATGAACAATTAAAGCAAGAAGTGGCTCGCCTTGGCAAGGCTTTGTATGACAAGAAAGGCAAAGCCAAACAAATCCGACCTCCACAGGATAACACCACTGCGGGAGTGAACAAGCCTGTAGAGGGAGAAACTGTGATTTGTAGGCTATGCCACAAGGAAGGCCACAAGTCTTTCCAATGCAAGGCGACGACCGGGGATAAACAAAGGCAAAAGCTCAAGCAAAAGCCATCAAGCAAAATCTCTAACACCTACATCAAAAAGGTGAACAAAAAGGATGCTACACCATATTTGATCAAGAAGAAAAAGAACGGAAAGGTGATAGCAATCAAGGCCAACAAGCAAGCCAACAAAGGAAAAGGGGCCAAACGCATCTGGGTGCCAAAGGAAATAATTTCAACCATGAAAAGCACCAAGAAGGTTTGGATCCCGAAAGGGAAGTGAGTGGACCGAAGGTCTTCGGGAAATTTGGAGACTTGGCAAAGTTGGGATGTATATCATGGGATACATCATATTGGATCAAGTTTATTGCCAAGTGGGTTAGTGAAAATTTTGGACCCAAATTTCCCACCCATGACTAAGGTAACTAGTTTTATTGTATTTCTCGTTTTTAGATATGCGTATCTATTATCTTTTGTCTAGTATTACATTTGTTATGTACTCTTGTTTAAAATCATACATACTAGGTAAATCATATGGTAGGATTGCTTGTTTTTAATTCATATGCTTAAGCAAACCTACATGGTTTAAAATGTTTATTTAAGCACGGCACATAGCTTCTATGTCACTCCATAGTAAATGATGCATGAATTGAAAATTTTGATTTCTACAAAGTGTATCATTTAACTTATATGTGCCAAAGTTTGGATTATGGATAATTTGCCCCTCTTGATATCAAATCAAAGTGCATGTCTCCTACAAGTATTCAAAACTTGTATGCACACCTTTAGGGGGAGGTTACTCTATAATCTAACACTTTGAGACTAACACCTTTTCAAGTCTATTTCATGTGATAGTCTCATTGTAAGGAAAATCAAGTCCCCGGAGAAAGACAACAATCTTCCACTGCAAAATCTCCAAGAACTCTTATGACTCTCAAGCTCACCATTGACTTTCAATTGGTATCTTTTGAGACTACATTCAGTATCATTTACATGTCTTCTCCAATATTTGATTAGACTATATTTCATATCATATGCTTCCATGTTGCAAAAATGCATAAGTAGTTAACTCATATTCTGTTACCTATGCATAAGGGAAGTTAGTCTTTTCAAATCATGTCTTGCACCTCTAATTTTCACATGCTTTTTCCTAAGTAGAGGATCTCTGTCAGGGGGAGTATTTCTTCATCTCTAAAGGGGGAGAAAAACTCTTTCTAAAGGAGAATACTCAGTTAGGGGGAGTAATCTTTTGAGAAACTCCTACAAGTGGTATCATTCATGGCTTAATATCCTTCTAGTGATATCATTTGATACAATTCTTGTTGAGGGCAAGCTTTTATTTACTTCCTACATGCTTTTAATGTCTTCCTTTTCGGTGGTTGATGCCAAAGGGGGAGAAGTTTAGGGACCAAAGCAATGAAAACTATATCAAACACCAAACACCACCAATTTAAAATTTTATATCTACAAATGGCTTTTCAAGTGGTTTTGGTTATTTGGTCCAAAAAATAGGAAATAAGTGAATTATGGAGTTAGGGGGAGGCTTAAATCCATAATATCACATTGTGGGGACAATCATGCATCTTAGCAAGTAGATTGCATATTTTCACTCAAATACTTGTATTATTTGCTTGCTTTGGTTGTGTTGTCATCAATCACCAAAAAGGGGGAGATTGTAAGGAAAATGGACCCCGGGCCTTTTGGCTAATTGAGTTTTGGTGTTTGATGAACAACACAATCCGTGAACTAATAAGTTTTCTAGTGTTTGTGTTTGTAGTTCACAGGATGCGAAGAGAATTGGACCAAGGCAATGAGGATGCAACACCTCAAAAGAAGACATAAAAAGATGCATAGGAGTCCAATACTCAAGAACAAAGAAGCCCGAAGAAATCAGCGAAGAAATCCAAAGATAAGGGCTGTCAGCCAGCGCCTGGTGGCGCACCGGACATCGGTGTCCGGTGTGCACCGGACTGTCCGGTGACACACCGGACAGTCTGCGCAGAGAGGCCGCAGATAGGCGCTCTCTGGCTGTAGCACCGGACTGTCCGGTGTGCACCGGACTGTCCGGTGTGCCAACGGGCAGACGGCAACGGTCGAATCCAACGGTCGGATCCAACGGTCGACTGCTACAGGCGCCAACGGTCGGCTGACGTGGCGTGCACCGGACATCTACTGTGCACTGTCCGGTGTGCACCGGACTGTCCGGTGCACCCGACGACAGAAAGCTGCTGCTTTCTGTCCAACGGCTAGTTGGGGGTGTGGAGGCTATAAATACCACCCCAACCGGCCATTCTCTAGTGTGAGAGCCCAAGCAACATACCAATACACATAGTGCATATTTCCAAGAGCTCAAACACCCAAGTGCTTAATAGAATCACTCGGTGATTAGCGTAGGTGCTTTGCGAAGTGCTTAGGTTAGTTAGACCGCTTTAGCGCTTGCTCTAGGTGAATCCTAGTTAGTTGAGTGAGTTTTGTAAAACCACACAACCCCTCGGCTCTTGCGCGAGCCGTTGTAATTGTACCGAGTGGGGCGAGAGTCTTGCGAGACCGTGACAACCGCGTTTGTGTCACGGCCGCCACCGTGTACCGGAGGGAACGAGGCCCGCGGCGTTTCGGCCGGAAGCTCGATAGTGGAGACGGCGGGGAGCGTCCGAGAGGAGCCGGAAGCGGAGCACCACTTGCGCGTGGAGAAGGCCCGCGGCTCTCTACGGAGTTACTCGACCGTGGTGCTTGGCCCTCGCGTGGGCTTCCCTTTGCGTAGGGGCACCAACGAGGATTAGTCGGGACCTTGCGTGGTTCCGGATACCTCGGTAAAAATACCGGCGTCATCCACGAGAGTTTGCTTCTCTACTTAGCTCTTTACATTCCGCATTTATATTAAGCATTTAAGTTTCAATCTTGTAGTCATACTTATTTAGTATAGATTGAAACTTAGCCTTTTGCGGTAGAGATAGCAACACTTAGACAAAACCTACTTTGCACATTCTAGTTTTGATTATTTGCATAGGTTTTGCTCTAGGGATTTAATGTGGCCTAGTTTAGTAAAAGTTTTAGAAGTCCTAATTCACCCCCCCTCTTAGGCGTCACCCGTTTCCTACACCAGCGACACTGTTGGCAGGCGAAGCGAGCGACGTTTCACCTCCGCCATAATGGTCGCGTCAAAAAAGGTGCGCCACGATTTTTAAATTCATATCCTTTTCCGTTTCCTATCTCTCTCTTGACACAGGGACCGAGAAAGGGGATATTTTGATAGGGATCCTTCCCCGTGAAGGAAACGGGCACCGAGCCCTCCTACTGATCAGGGGTTCGAAGGCTGGCCCCTCAGAAGGGTTCGACAGCCGCCCTAGAGCACCCAGGCTCCACGCCCATTACTGATCAGGGGTTCGAAGGCTGGCCCCACAGAAGGGTTCGATAGCCGCTCCAGAGCACTCGGGCTCCGCGCCCATTACTGATCAGGGGTTCGAAGGCTGGCGCCTTGGAAGGGTTCGGCAGCTACCCCAGAACACGCAGAGTGAGGGATGACCCTGGGTACGTCCGATACATGGCCGAGGCTCGGGCTACGCTCCTGAGGTACCCTAGGACATTTCCGAGACCAGCGGGAACGACTCGTAATGGAATCCCACCGGAGGGAGGCATCGAGACCTCGGACCCTGTCGAAAAGGGTCCGGGTCCAACGAATCACCTGCAGGTACTTTTGGAGCGCGCCTCTGGGCCACTAGCCGACCCCTAACGAATAGGGCATGGGCGTCCACTCGGATCACCCGTTAGCAACTCACTAGAAACACCATGATCGGTGCCCTCCGAGGGTAACATGGCGCTTTCTCCCCCTTCCTCCTTGCGAAAAGGCGACGAAGGGGCGTATAATAAAAGTCGAGACAGTCCTTGATCGTCCTCTCGCTCCGTGCGGAGGCTCGGGGGCTGCTCTTGCACCCGGCTACGACCAAAACTATTGACAGCGTCAACAAACCAGCTTCAAAACTCGGAACCTGATCGTGCACCCGGGCTACGGCCAGGCCGCATGAGGGAACAACAGGACCGGCCGAGGCATCACGAAAAGCGTTAAGATTTCAGAAGAGTCAAACCACTCCTCCGAGGCCTTGGGGGCTACACCCGGCGGGTGCGCTCGTGCGCACCCGTCGGAACAAAGTATAACCGAGAAAGGCCGGTCCCCTCACCAAAAATGCGGCAGAGCCTCGAAGCGAGTGCCTGCACTCCCTTCGAGGCTCGGGGGCTACTGTCGGGTACCGTAATTAGGGGTACCCCAACGCTCCTAATCACGACTCGTAAACACCTTCAGAGCAAAACCGTGAAGACTGACAGTTTGGGTCAAAATCAAAGCTTCGTCTACCAAGGGACGTGGTCTCGCCTCGCCCGAGCCCGGCCTCGGGCGGAACGGTGGTCCCGGACGAATTCACGTCTCGCCCGAGGGTCTCCTCAGGCGGTGAGCGCACCCTCGGGTCAGCCGAAGGCAAGCCTTGTCGTGCAAGCGACCTTGGCCAAACCGCCTTACCAGCCGACCGTATTGCATGCACATTTAATGCTGGGATCGCCTGACACCTTATCCTGACACGCGCGCCTCAGTCGGCAAGGTCGAAGTGACCGCAGTCACTTCGCCCTTTCACTGACCGATCTGACAGGAAAACAGCACCGCCCGCCCCGCTCCGGTTGCTGTGCCAACCACCCGGGCGAAACCAACAACAGTCGAGTTCAGCCTCGGGTGCAACAGGAAGCTCCGCCTCGCCCGACCCTAGGGCTCGGCCTCGGCCTCGACCTCGGAAAGAGTCACATCCTCGCCCGACCCTGGGCCTCGGTCCTAGCCTCGGCCTTGGAGGAGTCGCTGCCTCGCCCGACCTCAGGCTCGGATCAACCGCGCCACAAGGGATGCATCATTACCCTACTCCTAGCTAGCTCAGGCTACGAAGGAACAAGACCGACGTCCCATCTAGCTTACCCCGGTAACAGGCGATGGTGTTTTCCCGCATGCAACCATGTCGTCGGTGGTTCTCAAGCCCCCTACGAAAGCAAGGAGACGTCAGCAGGATCCATGCAGCGCCAACAGCTGTACTGCTACAAGGCTCAAGGCACTTCTCCGACGGCCATGATGCTACCTCTACAGGGCTCGAAACGCCCCCCCGACGGCCACGTTGTTATCTGTACAGGGCTCAGGGCACTTCCCTGCCAGCCACGTTAGCTCCCAGCTACACCCTATTGTACAGCTGGGCATCTCCTTACGTCTATAAAAGGGGATGTCCAGGGCCCCGCGAAAAGGAGAGGAGAAGGGGGAAAAACGAACAAGCGTACGAGCATACGAACACACGAATGCACGGCAGGAGAGACGAGTAGACGCACGACAAAGGGACGGGAGAAGACGAGCAGGGGCCGGACCCCTCCTCTCTCTCACCCTCGCTCTTTCCTACTCGCTCTCTCTCGCCCTCGCTCTCTCGAAAAGCTTGTAACCCCTACTACGAGCACCCTGATGCAGGATAATACAAGACTCATTCCCCCACTTGTGTTCCATCTCGCACCAACCCATTTGGGCAGGGGCACACAGCGACAAATTTACTCGTCGGTCCAGGGACCCCCCGGGTCCGAAACCCCGACACCCGTGAACATCAGTGATACTTAAATACCCAGTATCTACAGGAAGTAGGGTGTTACGCATTCTACCCGAACCTGTATAAACCTTTGTGTGATCCGACGTGCATTTACATGTACCATCGAGTTGCAATCAATGACGCCATCCTGTTCAAAAGCATCACGTGGGAAATCCTGTAATGCATAATTTGATCATAAACACCGACAGTTTGTCACTTATTAAAGCTCCTATAGGAATCATAACAGGGCAACACAGTTAAAATGATAACACCTTATCGATTGCCAATGAATAAAAGAAGGCAAAAGGACAACATAATGAAAGGGGAGAACTCGTTAAAGGAATAGTATCATAATCACTAATCTATCTTTTTACATTGATTCAATTCCAAGGTACTTTGGGACAAATATCGGTTGACTGAAGATGGAGGTGGAAAGAGAGCTTCAAAGTTTGAGCCCTTCGGAGGTGAGCAGAGTATTTGAATTGTTCAGTGATCCATATGCATGAGACATTGTTCACCTATTGATAAGTACCTGATTCTATAAATCTTCATATGAAATTATATTAATATCACGAGTATTTTGCACAAGAGTTGTACAATCAAATATGGTATTTTTTGTCTCTTAATATCTAAGACGTGTTACACGTCTCATCGGTAGTCGAGTTTAGATAAAGTTTTGCTCGCCGCTCCACAGAGTAGACATTGAAGATAGAATGAACTTATGTAAATTTTTTAAGTCAATTGGCAGTACAATTTTTGCCGATCGTAGGTTAGATTTTGACGGGTCATTAGGCTTTTGTACCAATTTTTTTTGTTTTCGATGTTTTTAAATTACCAATGTCGTTTCAGTTTCCTGTGTTAATTTTTCGATTTTATTTTCTATAAAAATATTATATGAAAACGAAAACCCATCACTTATATCTAGTGCTGGAAATATGGGCCGGACTTTTTGGCCAGCACGAGCACGACACGAACACAGTAGTCCAAAGCACGAACCGACACGAAATAATATGGACCGGGCTAGCACGATCCGAAGGCGGGTTTGAGCCGGACCTCAAATTTCGGCCCGTCGGGCCCTAACACGACTCGCACAGATGGGCCGGACTGAGGCCGACACGGCCTAATGTAGCCCAAGTTGTTTAATTACTTTAATTTAGTAAGCTATCAACTTTATATTGTTATGATATTTAGAGTTTATATGGTGAAATGATGCTATGCCTCCTTAATATTTTTAATTTATTAAGCTATGAACTTTATGTGATTGTAATATTTTGATTTTACATGGTCAAATATATGGGCCGGGTTTAGGCCGGCACGGTCCAACAAAAACACGGTGTGGTTTATGATTAGACTGAATCACTGTTTTTACCTTTTAGGATGCCACGATATGGCCTAAAAGTTTTTTTTTTTGCTTTCCTGGTCAAAAACTCGTGGGCTTAGACGGGGTCGGCCCGGCCCAATTCCCAGTACCGATCATCGTGCTGTCCGAAGTCAAACGGTCCAAATCGAGCCACACCTTTTTCTTCTCCCTCCCGTTACCGTCGCACTGCCTCTGCCTGCGTCCCGACATGCCCGGCGCCGCCACCCTCAGATCGCGCGTGGCCGTCGCGGCCGCCGCGTGCCTTGCGGTCTTCGCAGCGGTGGCGCTGCTCCACCGCAAGCGCCGCTGGAACCGGGCGCCCTCCTCGTCTCGTCGCCTCGGGGTCGGGGGGCGCCCACGCCGCGCTTGCGAGGAGGAGGAGAAGCCGCAGGACCGGTTCAAGCGCGTCCTCGCGGACAACTCCTACTCCCCGTTCAAACACCCGCGCCGCCAGAGTGCTCAGCTGGGAAGTGCAGAAGGCGAGGCACCCCTGCCACCGCCTCAAGGTGCGCGTACTCCTGGAATCCTGCTCCTGCTGCTGAGGATCTCAGCATTGCCATCCTACCCGTATGGTTTTTTACTTGTTTTTAGGAATTTCACGGGATCCCTGGTACATTTTCTGTCTGAGGAATTTTATCGAACACCTGAGGGCAAAGCTGCGCCGAGTTTGACTAGGAAATCAGATTCATATTCTGGTACCCTTGCTTGGAGAATTTAAGTCCAGTCGCTGCTTTGTGCATTCATGTAAAACGTTGTTCTACTGAGTGCTTCTGTTAGTTCATATTACACTAGTGATGCACGTAGTGGAATAATAGCATAGTGTTACAAGCTTTCAGAAGAGATCCAGGCCATGTTCTTAACCAAACAATAGATTATTGCTGGTACCATTTGGAACAGCAATCAATTGTCATGTTCTGGTCTCTGGAACTTTAATTCTCAAGTAGCTTTAATATTTGTACTGTAACTGCTGACTATTTTACTCGAGGGAGTCAAGCTGTTATTATGAATTAGTAAAGAGGATGTAGGCCTGGTGCAGTGTCGAGATTCGAGAGAAGTCTCATTGAGTCACTAGGTCCGTTTTAGTAAAGGGATGCAGAGATCTTAAAGGGAATGGTTAAGTAATTCTATCTTTTTACTGAGGAAGTCAAGCTGGATGGTTGGTTGCATAAATTTTGCTGTAAGACACACATTTTGCATATCTAGCATATATACTATTGATTGTTCATAGGACCATATCCCAAATGGTCCATTCTTTTAATTGTTGTGACATTCCATTTTAATTGATACAGAATTGTCACAAAAAGGTCATCCATTTGAGGAGGAAATCACATCTTTGCTAAAGAACCCCCCTGGTTTTCATAGCTTTATGCTGTGTGACCAGTGCCCAGAAATGAGTGCTACATATAATTGGGTTCATACAGAAACTCAACTGGAACATTTGGCGAGATTATTGGGTGAGGAAAGAGCTTTTGCTGTTGATACAGAGCAACATAGCATTCGATCTTTCCTAGGATATACTGCACTAATGCAGGTAATTTACTGGTAGAGGCACGTGCACCCTCAACATTCAATTCTTTATAAGCTTATTATATTTTAAAATAGAATTATTCTGTTTTAGATCTCTACCCAGAATGAAGACTATCTGATAGACACAATAGCACTGCACGATGTGATGGGCATTCTACGACCAGTGTTTGCCAATTCTTCTATCTGTAAGGTAACACATCTTTGTAACTGCTGCCAGTGGTAAGCTGTTTATTTTCATTTTCGATGCTGACTGCAAACTTTAAGCTCTATTACAGTACAAGAAAAGATAGTGTCACGAACTCCAGTTACATGCTATTGGAATGTAGTTGAATTTACTTTGGGATATGCATTAGAGGTATAAACTGTAGGACATACTGATGGCAACATAGTATTTTTCGCTTCATTGTGTTTATATGCCACTAAATTACTCAGCCCAGAATAAAAGATAAACTGTGGGACATCCTAAATGCACACATTTTTCTGTTGCCTTATGCTGTAGATCTTCCATGGAGCTGACAATGATGTTCTTTGGCTTCAAAGGGATTTTCATATTTATGTTGTGAATATGTTTGATACTGCTAAGGTAAGTACCGGTGTAATATATCCTTGTTCACACATTTAATCTATTCTACAGATCTGGTAATGTAACACATTTAAAATCATTCGCTTGCTAGACGTTTTTTTGGTGCAGCATGCTGTGTGGCATGCATTGCTTAGATTGACATCCCATTTTACAAGGAACAATTCTGTGCAGGTAGTTTAGTTTTTTTCATTGTAAACTATTTGTAGATCACTTGACATGTATGTGTGTTGTAATTGCTCTATGAAATGAAAGAAACACGGTTAACTGAAAATTAATGTTATTATCTATTTATCTAACAAAAATAAAACAAAAAGCCTAATACCATAGCACTTGAAAATTTGTATTATTAACAAATGAAGGAAAATCCCCAATACTGTACCTAGTTAGCTAAGAATGTCAATCTAGAAAAATACTATCTCGCTCTTTAATTACTTCTATCATGGTTTCTTGGAAATAGGTTGTTCTCGATTGCACTATACTACTATGTGGTATTGATTGCTTCATATTAGGTTCTAGATTATATGATTTGTTTAGTCCAAGTTCAGGGAAATGATTTGGTGGTGTGGTTTCTTGTGACTCCTTTTTTTGCTCATATTTTAAAATCGATATAATAGATTTCAGTGAGATAATAGATTATACTTTCTACAACTGAAACATGGAAATTTCAACCTCATAACTGCAACTTGAATAGCTTTGTGAATGAACCTTTCATGTGGTGGAATGCCGTTGCAGTTAAGAATCAGAAGTTTAGAACTTTTATATCATTAGAACATCTTTGCTCACCTTATAATCGCATGCTGCAATCATGCTTAGTTGTTTACAAATATTTTGTTTTTTGAACAATTTTATTTCTTGCCCCCCTCATTTTTTGAGAAGTTTGTGTGAAACGTCTTCTTTTCATTTCTGAACTCACATCCTTAGCTTGTTTTTCTTATACTATGAATGCATGCAACTTTTCTTAATTGCGCCTTACAACTGATTTTTTTTCAGGCATGTGAAATTCTATTGAAACCACAAAAATCACTGGCATATTTGCTTGAAGTATATTGTGAAGTGACCACCGACAAGACAATGCAGGTAGGTAATCGATCAGTATCAGCTTAAAAGTATTGAGCTCAATAAAGCCACTCATTTGTCGAACGCTCGTTGGTCTTATACACTGATACATCCATGAGTGCATGGAAAATATGAGACAGAATGCTTTAAAAACTGTTTCAGTTACTAAGGAGTACACTATTTATTATGCTTTCACAGAAACATATTGTGGGTCTATTTGTGTCACACTCGATTTCAGAAGGCAAACCGAATGCGAACCATGTATGTGCCAGGATCAGAACTCACGTACACAATGATTACATAAATGACTCATCATAGCACAATGTTTCGAACAATAATAAAGCATAAGCAATAATGTTACATACTAGAGCCATTTACATAATTTATATCAAAGTGTACATAATAAAAACGTAGGCAACGTAAATAAACCCACCACAAACAACTGACTGGGGGAGGTCGATAGCCTAACCCTCGAACTCATCGAAGTCCTGGAACTCCTGGAGATCCGTCTTGGGCTCTTGGCGCCTTCTTCTTCTTCTTTACCTGAGTGTAGGTTGCATCCAAGGCAACCTGGTGTTTTATGAAAGCAAAGGTGAGTACACATCAACGTACTCAGCAAATGTCCCATTTGGCTGAAGTGGACTAGCTTTATGTGGAGTTAGGCTTAAAGCAGTTTGCTTTTACTTTGTCAAGTTTTATTCATTAATATAAGCTAAATTTTATCATGAACCCCAAGTTATTATCCCCAAGAGTACCTCCTCATAGAAGAAATACCAGGATCCATAGTTAGAACCATCATTAAAAGAGACATCATCATCAACTGTAACCATTGTATCTCAGATCATTTGTAACTCTAATCAAAGAGGATCCCAAGGCCGCTCTTAACCGTGAGCACGACTGATATATTAGTTTCATTCCTCCGCAGAGATCACACACTTTACCCATGAGTCGTGATCCCTCTTGCCTCGGGTTGTCCAGACTCTTAAACACTACCAAGGTGAGTCGACAAGGTTTCACTACATAGCCTTTATAAACATTCACTAGAGGTCATATCCGCCTGTTAGGATTCTACGGGTTTGATAAAACAGTACTCCCCACAGGGGGTGACTAACAAAAAAGCCAAATGAAAGAACCTCGACACCCAGCCTCAGCAGAGACAGTACTGTGCCGCGGACCCCATTGACGGCACGACGGTGAACAACTACACCTCTAACTCCTCTAATTAATTAGCTAAGGGCGTCCCATACCACTCTCATGGCTACACTATTTTCCTAGGTGGTCTCTCAATGAATAGGTCCTTACGAAGAGGTACTTGGGAAACATCCCGAGCCTCTTTTAGTGCCACAAGTTCATCATCATAACCAGAATGAAATCATCGTATCATAAAGTAATTCTCATCATATTCATTGATTAAAGTAGAGCGCTAGCATAATGTTAATCATAATAGCCCAACCCAAAAAGGTAATCAAGGACATGATAAGCAGAAACTAGTAAATCCTTAGGTTGATCATAGTATGCGGGGGAGTGAATTATAAAGTAAATACGACATATTGGGTCAGAGGACACTTGCCTTCACCAAACAGATGCTTAGGGTCTTCAACCTTGTAGAACTCTAAGAGCTTGATCTCGTTCACCGAAGCTGGATCGTTGATTCCTCGAAGGCCGAGAACAGATCACGATCTATTCACGACACGTAGCGAACAAGAATAAGCACAAACAAACAAACACACACATGTATAAGAACATTACACCATACAAGGGAAAATATTATATAAAAACATGCAATACTAAATAAAGCTCGCACGAACGACCGAGGCTAAGGGGCGTCGGCGGAACCAAGCTAGGTGGCTCGGCCGCGCTGGGACTGGCTCTGCGCACCGAGGGCACAACGCGAGGACAGACACAGCGCGCCGAGGGCACAACATGCCGATGACAGACACCATGGCAGAGAGAAGAAAGGGAGATGGGGTTTAAACAATGGGGGTTCTCGTCTTAGTCGAGGGCGCAGCACGGGCTCAGACCGCTGGCAGATTCTCGGGAATAGGAGGGTCGATGTAGTCAAGTTGCCTGGACCGAGGTGTGGATGTGGACTAAGTTTATGAACGCGTTGGGGATGAAAACTGCATGGGTGTTGCCAATGCCGGACAAGGTTAGAGGGCCCTAACTATGTATTGGTGTCTGAGGGACCAACGGAGGTCTCGACAATGGTTACGGTGCACATAATGGCAAGGTAGAATGTGTTGACCGAGCATGCAGTTGTCGGAGTAGATGAAGTAGGTGGGGACGAGATGGCGACATTGATGATGTGGTTGTGCTTGACAAAGAAGTAGTGCAGAAGCGCGGATGTGTGGAACCCTAAGGCGTGCAGTCTGAGTGGGAGCGGATGCTCGGGAATGAGCAATCTAGATGCAAGGTGCAGTGTCAGTGTATGAGTAGCGGTGGGCTTGCGCGTAAGGGCAGCAGGGCCTCATGCTCACAGATAGTGCTCCAAGTCGACGACAAAGATTCGATCAACAGAATGAAGACCTTATGCAGACAGTTGGCACAATAAAGATAATGAAATCTTAGTAGTCGATGCACATGGGGGTGGTGTAGATGCAACGACAAAGCAGATGTTATGAATAACACTTGTATTCAATATGAGGCCCTAATGACAATATATATACACAACTACAACATATAGTCCTATCTATATATGAGAACATATGTGATGCACATGGAAATTTAGTGCACATGGTGCACATATTAAATCATCACAATTTATCTCAAATCTAACGTCTCAGTTGCTCTGTATATTTTCCAAAGAACATCTAAAGTGGTGGAGTGTAGTGGTGGAATGTGTTATTTGTAAAATATAACAAAGAACCAGAGATGCTAGATCTGAGATGGATGGTGATGATTTAATATGTGCACCATATATGTTCTATATATAATAGGGAGATAGAATTACAATAGGAAGATAGAGTCCTATCTAACACCCCCTCAAACTTAAGTTGGATCAACCACACCGAGTTTGGAGAGATAGAATCGATGTTGAGCTCTGGTCTCTGCCTTGGTGAAGAAATCAGCCAACTGAAGCTCTAAAGACACATAGCGAAGATCAATAATATCATCCTAAACCCGTGCTCGTGTATCATAAGCATCACACCAATATGCTTAGTAAGCTCGTGCTTTACTGGATCACGAGCAATACTAATAGCACCAGTACTCTTAGACAAAAGAGGAGTCGATATAGACACAGAAACACCAAAATCAGCAAGCAACCATTGTAGCTAGGTCACATCTTCCGTATTTTGGGTCGCCCCACCCCTGCATAGGCTTCCAGCTACGCGTCTTTCTCATGCGGATGTCGACTTCTTCCTTGCGGGCGTCTTTAGGCTGCGACTGTGAGGGTAGTGCTATGGTCCGACGAGGCAACATGGCAGTAGCCTTGTTGCTTGGTGAGATGCGTAGTACTCGACAATGAACATCATGGGAGCCAAGTGGAATGCGCTTAATTGGTTGACCGAGAAGCGACACAGGAAGGCATCCCCTCGGCCTGACCAGGACACACAATCAAAGATGTATATGATGGTGTAGTCGATGCCGATGCCGGAGTAGTACGTGCGAGATCAATAGGTGGTGGGCGACTCAATCCTAATCAATGATTGGACAACCCAAAAATGATACAACATCATCTCGTGTAGGAGCTCTAGGTGCATGTAGCAAAGCCCTCATCATCCTCTTATCTCTTCCTAGTGCCAGAGTAGTATGTGCAAGGTCAACGGGCGGTGGACGACTTAATCTTGATTAGTGATCGGGCAAACAAAAAAGGATACATCTCGTGTAGGAGCCCTTGGTGCGCATAACAAAGCCCCATCATCATCTTATCTCTTCCCATCCAACATGGTCAAACTAGTGAGAGGGTGAGAAAGAGCAGAGAAGTGAGCGACGCTTGATTCAGACTGATGGGAGACCATTCGAGACGAGTAGGGCATGAAGGGGTAGGGACAGGAGTCGCATTGTCGCTTCCGGCCACCACCGTGGCCGCTGCAAGCGAGAGTGAGGTGGCCCCTAATTGTCGCCTTAGACGCCAGCGGGCGAGACTGGCCGGTCGCAGCTGACTACTCGCAGGAGGCACACAAGTTGGGGGTAGATCTAGCAGGTTGATCATGTGCCATCGTTTTAGTTGCCAGTGGATAGACCTGGCCGGCCATTGCCTGACCTCGCCTCGCCCCCCTTGTTAGTCGCCGCAAGCCGCATGTGTGTGTACGTTTGGCCGCTCCTAGAAGCATCCAACCGCCGCTTGGCCCCTCTCTCTAGCAGGTGGGTGGGTGCCTTAGGGTAGCCCGTCACGGGGCTGCTCTAGCGGGCGAGGCAAGGCCTGATAGGGAGGAGCTGTGGAATGGCCAAGCATGGGGCATTGCCAGCATGAGAGGTGAGACGTGATGTCATTGGGGCTTGATGGAGGGGCAAGGCACAACCCGACGACGAGAAGATTGATGCAGAGGATATCCAGTCGATGGACGACAATACCTAGGCGAGATCTATCACAATCTAGTGAATGACGATGGCAGCCAGATCGACAGGATCGAGTGCCTAAACGGTGGCGTGCCCCTAGCAGAGATTGATCTCTCCTTGGGGCGCACGTTTGCGGAAGCTAGCGGTGGCTAGGTTTAGGATCTAAACCTGGACTCGTGATACCATGAAGAAAAATAGGATTGATCTAATTAGATGGATGTATTGCATTGAGACCATGGATAGTTTATATAGAGTACAAGGCTTGGTAGGCAAAGCAACCCACAGATACATATGGCAGTCTATGATACACAATATCTAGACTATCAAATATACCCTAATAGGTAGTGACACCCTTAAATCATGCGGAGTCATTACTAAACATTTATGAATGCATAGATCCCATGCCGTTTTAGTCAACTAAATTCAGACAAAGGTAAATCATGTCATCACCTTTGATTTTTTTTGATTGAGCAAACTCTAAGTCCCTTTAAAAAGGATAGTTTCATGAATTTGCTTGCTTTTGAGCATTATGTTTGGTGTTGAATACATGACATGCTTATGAAAATGATAACCAAGTGCATACATGTTGTAATGCATATTTCTTTTGGCATTCAAACCAGTTTGTTTGAAACTTAAAAATTCTAATGTCAATTGCGGAATTGCCTGATATCCATTCTCGTTTTGTTTCTCCTTAACTTGATCTCAGCGTGAAGATTGGAGACTGCGTCCACTGACTCCAGAAATGATCGAGTATGCACGCACTGATGCTCACTATCTGTTATACATTGCAAATTGTTTGGCATCAGAGCTCCATGCAAAATCCTGTGGTATGTTCTAAGTGCTGTATCAACTTTTCCTTTCCTATTGTTTGCTTTTTTTGTTCATTGGTTCAGTACCCTCAGCCCCTCACAGATATCTAAATATATTTGAATTTGCTTCTTGAGTTTAAAAGTCATAGTTCTATTAAGTTTTAAAAATAAATACACATGGTCTGAAGAGCAAAATTTCTTAGATTGTTGATTCTTGAATAGAATGATGTTTCTGTTTGTCATTCTTTTTTGCATGTGGAGGACACTAGCAGCTCTGATACATTTCTTGTTAGTACTGGGGTTCAGAAATATGAAATGCACTATTCCTGGATATGATGAGTCTTTTGCACAGATTACATTTTTTGACCATGATGGGAAATATTTGGTAAACTGTGAATAATCAATCAAAACCTGGAAGTATTTATTGTTCTATCAATGGAAAAAGAACTTTTGAGTCGTACACTGTGGAGCTATGTAAGCTGGGAGTATTTTATTAACAAACTTATGCAATCCTATTTACGTGCAGAAAATTAGATTGCTACTTAATTCTTCTTATTAATATTGAGTGTCAAAAAACTTCTTTCACAATGTCAGCATAAGCTTTCGAACGGTAAGCAGAATGTGTCATCTCTATATATTCCCGATGTGTAGTTAAAAAATGGAAGGAGTATTAAGGGGGGCTCAAGAAAGATAGATGGGAAACGCACACACCCTCAGGTGTGTGTGTGGGGGGGGGGTGGGGTTGACCATATGTATAGGGCCAATCATTGTTTTCAGATCGCCTGATCGTCTGATCGATGCCACTGGGCGATCAGACGATTAGTCGCGATTAGGCGACGATCAGGGCGATTAGTCGCCCTTGATCGACCCTAATCGTCCCCTGGTCGTCCTATGTATTTCCAGGACATATATAGCACTATATATGGATATATAGTTATATAGTATAGAGACTTGCTCAGGACAAGCACAAGCATAGACAAGGCAGCAGTATAAATAGTCCAAAATAGCAGTATGAATACTTGAATAGTCCAAAACAGCAGTACATCTCCAACAACAATTCTATATGAAACTGCAATTCTACAACTTACTAGACCATGACCAAGAAGGCAACACCTGTATGAGATCATCATACAACTGAAGTCTGAAGTCTTAACTAAAGTCTGAAACTCTGAACCTGAGTAATTAACGTGACTGATCGCTAACCAGACGACTAATTGCTACATATCGCCGACTAGTCGGACGATATGGACGATCAGATCACCTGATCGAATCGAACCCCCTTATCGAGCACTAAGTACCGATCAGCCCGACTAATCGCGACTAATCGCGATTAGTCGGACGATCTGAAAACAATGGGGCCAATATGGCTTGGAATACAAGGCAAGTCAATATGGCTTGGAGTACAAGCCTACAAGGCTATTGCAAATCTAAAAGATGTGCCTAGGTACAGTCCTATACAATCTTTAACACCCGCATACAGTCGCAGCGGGAGAATCACGAACGTAGAGAGTAGAGACTAGATCGAAATTAGCAAATAACTAAACAAGCAACTCCTTGGTCATGATGTCAGCGAACTGGTGAGAGGACAACACGTGGAACACCTGAACTTGGCCCAAGGCGACCTTGCAGACAAAGTGTATGTCAATCTCAATATGATTTGTGTGACAATGATGCATTGGATTGGCTGTCATATATACAATACTCACATGATCACAATACACAATGGTCGCTGAAGAAACAGAGGTGTGAAGTTCCTGTAGCAGTTGTCGTAACCAAGCAACACTTGGCAATGGCATGGACGATGTCACAGTACTCTGTCTCGGCACTGGAGCGGGAGACAACCGTCTGACGTTTTGAGAATCAAGAGACAAGATTATCGCCAAGGTAGACACATTAATCGGAGGTAGAACGTCGGGAATCAGGACAACTAGCCTAGTCCGCACATTTGTGTAAGCAGTCAAGGTCTGAACCGGGCTAGTACCCATGTGAAGGCTGTAGGACAGCGTGCCCTTGACGTACCGAATGATACGTTTGATCAACGCGTGATGGGGCTCACAAGGATCATGCATAAACAGACGAACCTGTTGTACAACATACACCAAGTTGGGAAGAGTGAGCGTAAGATATTGCAAAGCGTTGATGAGGCTTCGATACTTGGTTAGATTAGCAATAGGCGCGTCGTTGATGGAAGAGAGCTTGGCATGAGTGTCAACAAGAGTTGATGTGGAGTGACACTTGACCATGCCCACCCACTGCAGGACGTCAATGTCACACTGCCGCTGAGAGAGGAAGAGGCTGTCAGCGGAGCACGTGACAGAGATGTCGGGGAAGTGGTGAAGAGTGCCTAGGTCCGTCATGGCGAACTCGGTGCGGAGACGCGGTGAAGTGCTGCAGCAATTGCGTCGAGGACAGTGTTATTAAAACTACGTTTAAACGATGTTTAAACTACGTTTAAACGTCAAAACTCTAATTAGAGATTGAAACCACGTTTTAGCGTTTTGGCGTTCTAAACTGTAAAACGCAGTGTTTTATGCATTTTAGACCATTAGCTACTTTTGGACCCAGTCTATTAGTTACTTTTGGGGTTCAATCCAGCTCATGGGTGGAGTTTTGGTAAGCCACTAACATCTCTGTTTTGGTATTTAACTTCATATTATTGTCTGAAATTATGATGTATTGGTATTTTTCCTATGTTGTTTAAAACTACGTTTAAACAAAGTTTAAACGTTTAAAAGTCAAAATTTCACCCATGAGCGTTCAAACGTTTTATCGTTTTAATAACCTTGGTCGAGGATGCAATGAGGATTATGCAGTCAACATAGAGAAGTAGGAAGGCAACACAATCTCTATCTTCGCAAACAAATAGGGACGTGTCGGAGGCCAAAATGACAAACCCAAGGTGGTGTATGTATGTGGAAAAGCGTCGCTACCACGGTCGAGGAGCTTGCTTCAGACCGTAGAGGGTTTACTGCGTTATACAAACATGATTAGGAGCAGAGGGGTCGACGAGGTGGCCATGAAGGAACACATTCTTGACGTCCAGTTGATGGATGGGGCCAGACACGAGAGGTGACAGTGCTGAGGACGATATGAATGATGGCAGATTTGACCACTGGGTTGAACTGTTGAAGGTTTTATCATAGTCGACGTTGTGCTGCTGTAAAAAGTCTCAGATCATCTAGCTTGCCTTGTCCCTTGTGGCAGGCAAGCTTACTATTCGAGTGGAACTTGTGCTTGACGGTCCTTTTGCCCGTAACTACATTGGCGCTAGGAGGCTAAGGGACGAGGCACCACATATCGTTGTTGATAAGCACCCGATACTCATCAGTCATAGCAGCCTGCCAATGTGGGTTTGCGATCGTGTTGCTGTAGTTTGATGGCACCGAGAGACTGAAGATTTTGTAGCACTAAAGTTGTAGACAGATGGATTGAGGGAGCCTGTCATGGACCTGGTGATGCATCACAAAGATGCCGGAGACGGGGCACCCTGTCGGGTGAAGTAGCTCGGTGCCATTGGGGTGACAGAATGACGGGTGAAGTAGCTCGGTGCCGAGCAGGTAGCGGCCCTTGGATGTTGGCCGACCGAGGCTGACACATGTAGATCGAACTGAACCGCCAGATGGAGGGATTAGTGGAGCAGAGCGGGAGGTGTTTGTAGACCCACCCAGACTGGCTAGAAGTAGGGGCCGGTGCAATAGCAGGTGCTGGCGCAGGGGCTGATGCAGCAGACATAGCATGGATGGCTGGAGCAGCAATAAGGGAGGATGACAAGTCAAGGGAGGGACTGCTGGCGTGGTCAGCAACATGTGACCCACCCGAAGGACCTGTAGTGGAGCGCTGGTGCTCAAAGTCGGTGGAGGATGGAGCGCCCACGGAAGGGAGCGATTGCTCAACGCTTAGAGGACAGAGTGACCACAATCGAGACTGAGGGGAGTTGCAACTACATTAGTAACAAGAAATTCGAAAGAGCGCGGTGATGGGGGAGAAGAGGCCACGAAGGGGAAGACCTGTTCGTGAGAGACGACATGGCAGGAGATGATGACACATTTAGTGGCAAAGTCGAGGTTGTTGTATCCTTGTGAGATGAGGGATTGCTGATGAAGGCACAACTTTGGATGAGAGAGGTTAGAAAAGTACATGCAACCAAAAACTCTAAGATGGGTGAGGTCTAATTGTGTGCCATGGAGAATTCGAAGGGCATGTGATTATGGATGGTAGAGGAGGGGTGCTATTGAGGAGGTAGGTGGCGGTTGCTAGGGCCTTGGCCCAATAAGCGGGTGACTTGGAGGTGTAAGTGTAATCAACCCCAATTGAGGGTTTTGGTGATTAAATGACAAAACAAATAAGGTTTCTAACAAAGTTTGCTTCTAGTGTATATTCAGTTTCTATAAAGATAAAAGGAGTAACAACTTTATTTGAGAAAGGAAAAAGGAAGTATCAAGGACATAGGAAATACATCATGTGGTGCCTTGAAAAGATTTCGTGCGACGATCGTGCAAAACTTTCTATATTTCTTGAGTCGCAGGATTTATTTCTTACTTAGTAGTTTTCGCACAGGTAATGGTGTTTACTATTGCTCAAGCCTCTAAATTTAAAAGCTATTTTGAAAACCAAATTCTTTGGACACTCTGTGGGCTCGACTGAAGTGAGGTTTGAGAGACGGAAATCCTTCCTGTTGAAAAGCAGCTGAACTTTCCTTCAGAAAAGTTCAACTTGACTTCAGCTGAGTTGAACTTGTCTTTCGGACAATTCAACTTAACTTGAGTTGAGCTGAGTTTTTCTCCAGGACAGCTCAACTTGACTTAGTTGTGAAACTCTCCGGTCAAAAGCAGTTGAACCTGCCTTAGGGCCAGTTCAACTTGGGTTTTCTGTCCGAACCTCTCTGGTCAAAACCAGTTGAACTGGCCCTAGGGGCAGTTCAACCGGTGTCAGGGTCAGCTGACCAGTCTGACTTTTTGTCTGCCAGTTAGACTGGCAGACTGACTGTCAGTCGGATTTGGTTCTCCTCTCCACTCTCTTTCTCATCTCTTGAGATTGTTGCAAACACCTCCCGTGCGAACCTATTGTTCTTGGAACCCTCGAGTTCCTTGATGGATTGAGGTTGCCTGGAGTCTCCAAACTTGTGGACGATCCCAAAAAGTTTGTATCACCCGCTCTTGTGAGCCGATTATTGGTGCGAAGGCTGTCCGCCCCTCGATCAGTTTTCTTTAACATCAATTGGATAGGTTCTATCGTAGATTCAGGGAGCGGAGGGTACTTCGACCGGTATCGGGTTCGGGGTCACCGCCAGCTCGGACAGTTCCGTGCGATAGTATCGACAAGGTCGAAGACTTGACACCATAGAGCGATGAGTGCCACACACGTGCGAGGACCGCGTCGCCCAACGGCGGGGCCCAGGCCACGTTCTGATGTCGTTTGGGCCATTTGTAAGCTCCTCTTGGGGGTAGGGTTTATAGTGTATTTGATCAGGCTGTACTTAACGACCCCGTAAGGGGGAATATTCTGGAGCTGTAGCAGGTAACCGAGGGCATAACTGTACTTAGGAGGGCACACCCACCTACCCGATTACCTATAAATACTCCCGCACTGTACATTGATGGGACATGCTAAACAAGACGCCACAATTCCCTGCTTACTGTTTTGTTGAGCACCAGAATACCCTCTTTCCTGAGTGCTTGGGCCCGCTTGACCACGTGTCAGTATGTACCAACACCGATTTGAGGAAAGATTTGCCTTGACCTTTGTGGTCGGGTCGTGCAGGATTAGGGTTGGAAAAGACCCGACCCTTTGTGGGCTCCCCAACGGAGAGTAGAACACCTTTGTGGTGTGGCTAAACCTCGGGATAAATCTTGTGTCTTGTGCTCTTGCTTGGATTCATGGTTGTGTTTTGTAGTTGGCAAGAAATGCATAGATAGTTGTTCTTCGTGTGGATCTCGTGATGGATTCACTCTTGTATTTCTCACCATCGTTCCCTTTCTAAAGGAATCTCATTGTATTTTCACGTAGTTCGAAGCCTATATTTACTCTAGCAGTTGGACTGGTTCAAAGTGGTTCAACTCGCTTCTATAGCAGTTGAATCGGCCTGCACCAGTCCAACTGCTGATTTGACCTCGCCATGAAGATTGCCGAGAGAATGTTCCTAAAGATGAAAGAGGAAGATGTGAAGAAGGCCGAAGAAGAATCGAGGAGAAAGGCCGTGGAAGACAAAGGAAGGGGCAAGATGGAGTTCGACGACATGGTTGAGCTTTTGGTGTCTAAGGTGATGACCAAGGTAAGTCTCAACACCGAAGAGTCATCCACCAAAAGCTAAGATACCGAATTCAATCGATTTCAATTTGATTATTCTCGTAATTTTGTATCCAACTTCTCTTGGGCGTCCCTCGGAAAGCTTTGAACTCTTATTGAGTTAAAGTATGACGAGTGGGCTGACAAGATGAAGTCGCATTTAATCGGTGTGCATGCAAGTCTTTAGGAGATTGTCAACATAGGTATGAACAAGCCTGCTAAAGGAGAAGAGATGACACCAGAGATGATGCAAGAAGTGCATCGCAATGCTCAATTTGTGAGTATAATCAAGGGAAGCCTAAGTCTGAAAGAGTACCGAAAAGTCCAAGGAAGAGAGGACTCTCGTGACATTTGGAACATCCTCAAAATGTCACATGAAGGAGACCCTAAGGCCAAGAGACATAGGATTGAGTCCTTAGAGAGTGAGCTTGTTAGTATGATTGTATCAAGGGTGAGTCTCTCCAATCGCTATTTGATCGGTTGATGGTATTGGTCAACAAGATAAGAGTTCTAGGAAGTGAGGATTGGAGTGACTCCAAGGTCACTTGGCTATTCATGAGAGCCTACAATGAGAAAGACAAAAGTTTGGCAAGAATGATAAGAGGCCGCGACGATTATGAGGAGATGACTCCTTATCAATTATTTGTCAAAATCCAACAATATGAATATGAGGAAGCTCCAACCAAGATAATGGACTCTCATGCATTGGTTGCAAATGATCAAGATAGCACTAAGAATGGTAAAAATCTCAAGTCCAAGAAAGTGGTTGAAGATTCGGGTGATGATGAAAGTTCAAGCGATGAAGACACGACAATGTTCATCAAGACCTTCAAGAAGTCTTTTTGAAAAAAATAATAAATTTAGAAGGAAAGGAAAGAATAGGACAGCTATGAGTGTGGCAAAACCGATCATTTTATAGCGGACTATCCAAGTAAGAAAGAATAATGGAAGAAGAATTTCAAGAAGGACAAATTCAAGAAAGGAGAGAAGAGCAAAGGATATTTTAAGAAGAATAAGTATGGTTAAGCTCACATTGGTGAGGAATGAAACTCCGATGAAGATAGTTTTAGCTTGGACGAAGAAGGGGTGTCCACCTCGATGTCTCGACTCTTCACTAACCTCTCCGACGATTCCTTCACTCCCACTTGTCTCATGTTAAAGGGAGACAAGGTACATTTGTTTAATGTAAATTTTATTGATAATAATGATGATGATGAACATAGCATGAAATGTAAAATGATTAAAAAGTTTAGACTAAATGAGTATAATGTCATCACTAAGCTTATAGAGAAGCTAGGGAAAATGAAAGAAACTATTGATGCTAAAGAAGACTTGCTCATCCTTGAAAAGGAGAGAAACCTAAAGCTTCAAGTGTTGATAACTAGTAAGGATGAAATGTTGAATGCTTTTAACTAAAGAAGTGTCTATAGTCAAAGTAACTATAGAAAATAAAGAAAATTAACTCTCTTGTGCTAAAGTCTCTATAGTTGGTCTTGCAAATGTCAAAGAAACACTTGAGTCAAGCATATTAAGCTTGAAGGTTCAAAACGAATAACTTCAAGTGCAAATTGACAAGTGCAAGATCTCCACCACCTCACCCTTAGTGGTAGACTCTCATGCTAGTTCTTCCAACACTAGCACATATAAACATTGTTTAAATATCATGCTACATGTTGCTTAACTAACCATGCAAGGAAGAATAGTTCAAAGGTTGAGGTCAAACAACTATTGAGAAGACGCTCTAGCAATGATGGGTTAAGTAAGGTTGAGCCTAAGTACAAACCCTTAAGGAACAACAATGGAAAAATAGACTTGGGTACAATGCTTATAAGGTGAACCCTGGCATTGAGCATAAGGGGTGGAGATCCCCTAAGTTCATATAAGGCACCACCTTATATGATGCCTTAAGGAGGATCCTCAAAGGAAGGTGAACTTGTGCAACACAAAGGATAAGTTGAAGAATGTTACTTCTACAAATGGAGAGAAGGCTGGAACTCCTATCTCTCACTCTTATCTTTGTGATTATATGTTGATATGGGATCAAAGCAAACTAGTTGTAAAATATGTTGGTACCTACACTAAAAGAAAAGTTATGAAAACAAGTGTGTGCCTACACTAGTTGTAAAATATGTTGAAGTTCTTGGTTTTGAACCTTAAAGCTTGATATACTTGACTCAAATGTTTCTTTGGCATTTGCAAGACCAACTATAGAGACTTTAGCACAACAGAGTTCATTTTCTTTATCATCTATAATTACTTTGACTACATACACTTCTTTAGTTAAAGCATTTAACATTTCATTCTTACTATCTATCAACACTTGAAGCTCTAGGTTTCTCACCTTTTCAATGATGAGCAAATCTTCTTTAGCATTAAGAGTTTCGTTCCTTTTCTCTAACTTCTCTATAGTGATGACATTATACTCATTTAGTCAAAACTCACTAATCATTTTACTTTTCATGCTATGTTCATCATTATTATCAATGAAATTTACATTAAACAAATATACCTTGTCTAACTTTGCCATGAGACGTGAGTGAAGGAATCGTCGGAGAGGTTGGTGAAAAGTTGAGACACCGAGGTGGATTGAACAACAATGTTTTGCACCCCTTCTTCGTCCGAGCTAGAACTATGCTCATAGGAGTTTCATTCCTCACTAATTTGAGCTTAACCATACTTCTTGAAATATACTTTGACCTTTTCTCATTTCTTGAACTTGTTCTTTTTTGCTTGGGTAGTCCGTTATAAAATGACCAGTTTGGCCACATTTATATCATATGCCCTCTTCTTTACTTTCCTTCTAAACTTATCATTCTTTCGAACGAACTTTTTTAAAGGTCTTGATGAACATTGTCGTATCTTCATCACTTAAACTTTTATCATCACTCGAGTCTTCGAACACTTTCTTGGACTTGAGATCTTTACCCTTCTTAGTACTATCTTGATTATTTGCAACCAAGACATGAGAGTCCCTTGTCTTGGTTGGAGCTTCCTCAGATTGTGCTATCTTCATCTTAGTGCTATCTTGATTATGCTAACGGCTTAAGCATTGCGATGTGCTTTTGTATCATCTCTGGTGTCATCTCCTCCTTGAACAGGCTTGTTCATACTTATATTGACAATCTACCAAAGACTTGGATGTGTACCGATTAAATGCGACTTCATCTTGTCGGTCCACTCGTAATAGTTCAACTCAATAAGAGTTGGAAGCTTTACGAGGGGTGCCGAAGAGAAGTTGGGTACAAAATTACGAGAATAATCAAATTGAACTCGGTTGAATTAGGTATCTTTGGTTTTAGTGGATGGCTCTTCGGTGTTGAGACTTACCTTGTGTCAAGGGCCTTAGTGTCTAGGGTAGGTGGCCCTCGGCTACGGAGATCGTAGCTGCGGTCCGTCGTTTTCTCCGGCGAGGTTATGCCCCTCTGTCGCCGACTTAGTTGAGAGAGAGATTAGGATAATGATCTTTCTTAATTCCAACTCAGGTCTGGTTACAGGAATATATAGGCCCCTAGGCCTAACCGCATGGAGCTAACTGCTCCCTAATTCTAGACATGCAAACAACTCTTAATTCTAGGCATGCAAACAAACTTATCTAGTTTCTATCCTTAATTCTAGGCATGCAAACAAACTTATCTAGTTTCTATCCTATCCACTAGAGCCGACGGCTGTTGCCTCCTGGGCACGCTCACGCGCACACCACACATCCTGGGCACGCCGTTGCCTAACGTAGGTCCGACCGTACATGCCACCTTGCTCATCACCTTAGACATCAAAAGCTCAACCAAGTCGTCGTTGTACTCCATCTTGCCCTTTCCTTTGTCTTCCTCGGTCTTTCTTCTCAATTTTTCTTCTTCGGCCTTCTTCGCATCTTACTCTTTCATCTTGAGGAACATTCTTTCGGCAATCTTCATGGCTCAAGTCATAAGGCTCAAGATACTAGCTCAAGTAGTAGGACATGGTCATAAAAAGTGAAGAAGTATCGAAGTCAGGACCTGGAAGGGCCCAAAGAGCTAAATACACTTTGACTTGTTGAATAGAAAAGAAATGGAGAAGAAAAGGACTTGAAGGGTGCTGTCTAGGTGCATCGGACCCTCTATAGGGTCGGTCCGGTGTGCGCCGGACCGTCTGCGGGAAACTATATGGTCTCGAGAATTTTGGCTAAAATTCACCGGACCGTGAATAGTACAGGGTCTGGTGGTGCACCAGACCTCAGCCAACGGCTAGTTCGTGGGCGCGCTGTTTTGGTTCAACGGCTAGCTGACGTGATTCGGTCCGGTGGTGCACCGAACCGGTTCAGTGACACACACGCGCGCGCACACGCTCACGCCACACGCACCCACGCACGCACACATAAATGAGTAATAAAATATTAAAAGTATATTGCATGTGTGGTCTAGTTTTGATCACAAAAAACTTATAAACACAAACAAGAAATCGGTTCGACGATTAAATCTTATAATTAAAAGATATAACGAAAAACTATTAAAATAGTTCTCTCGGTTTATGTGATGCTGCATGTAGTGCATGCATATATCTTGCTTGGGGGCTGGCGCCAGTTTTTTTATGGGCCATGCTCGGATGGATCCTGCATGCGGGCTGCGCGCATCATCTTGTATGTGCTCCGGTGCTTCTGCTGACCTGGTGCCAAATAACTATACAATCCTATACAATCTCTATCAAGGACCAAGAAAGGCAGATGTCAGTGATGTCTTATATAGTGCTATCCTGTTGCTTAACTGCAGAAATTGATACTTTAACCCTCATAAAATTTGGATAATCCTAAATATTATCTTTTCTTGTCAACATTAAATCACATATTGGTATGGTGGTACCCTTGGCCTTCATCATATGTCTCAAGTCTTTGATCATCTGTAATATCTAATCAGATACTCCCAGTGATAAAATCAATTTTTTCTTCGAGGCTAGTCATCGCTCAAATATGGTGTGCATGCAACTGTATGCAAAAGAAATTGAATCCCCTCCTGGAGCTTCCAGTGCAACATCTATTCTCTCACGAAATTTGCAAATTCATGGGTTCGACTCCAAAAAGTCTAGTGAAGTGAAGGTGCTTCTTTTCTGTATTCAGTTTTTGATTGTAGAATGTCTTCTGGTTAGCTTGCCAGCCAGCGATTTTGTATTTTCTGTTCCTGAATTTCTAATCTTCTGCATCCACAGGATCTTGTTTGGAAATTTTGTGCATGGAGGGACTTAATGGTCAGTAAAAAAACTGTTTTCCTTAGAATAGCTGCATCCCCTTCTGCAAAGTAGATTTTTAATTGCTTATTTGTTGTTACCTCCAATCAGCAAAGCTTGATGTTCATACAAGTGAAAGCAGCAGCAAACTAGTTGTGTGCCTTGTCACCTTTGAATCCTGGGTGACCACCAAATGTCACTCAGGCAAGTTGCATAGCGATGGGCACATTGAAGTAAATGCATTTCCAGGATATCATGCATATTTGCAGTTATGTAGTTGTGGTGGGTCTATTCTTCGTTTCTGATATCTCATAATAACTTGGATTTTGGATCATTCCAGGCTCGGATGCATGATGAAAGCTTACGATATGTTCTGCCAGACCAAGCTATAGCTGCCCTTGCCGTTAGTCTTCCAAAGGGCCCAACAGAGGTGTTTGCTGTCATAGCAGAAACTGACCTAAGCATTTCAAGTATGTACCCTTCCTTGTCATCACCATCACCTCTTGTTGTGGCTCATGTCAAAGAACTCTGTTATCTGCTGGATGACATCACTACCAGCATGGACAGCATCTTTAAAAGTTTACTAGAGAAGTATAAAGATCCAAGTGGATTATGTCGACTATCAGTTTATAATTATAACCTTATAACACACCTAAGTTTGAAGCAAACAAGTATGTTTTCCGTTGCTCCAAGTGGAAAGAAGTTGACAGCACTGCCTAATAAAAAGGTTTCACGGGATTTATTCATTAAAAAGTTTTCCTGCAAGTCCCCGGTATATCACAATTGCAGGATTTATGCTAGTGATGGAAGACTACTTTGCTACTGTGACCGCAAAAAACTGGAATGGTTTGTCTCCTAATTATATGCTCATTAGCTATTTACATGCATGTAGCATGAATGAAGAATTATTTTTGGCAAACTGATGAGCTCTTCTATCCCAGGTACATTCAGCGTAATTTGGCGAAATTGATTGAAAATAGTCCTCCAGCAATCATGCTTCTCTTTGAACCTAAAGGTCGTCCAGAGGATGAAGATAACGAGTTCTATATTCAGAGCAAGAAAAATATTTGTGTGGGCTGTGGAGAAAAGAGCCATTATATTAGATACAGAATAATACCGTCATGCTACAGGATGCATTTTCCAGAACATTTAAAGAGCCATCGTTCACATGATATTGTACTTCTTTGTGTAGACTGTCATGAAATAGCTCATTCAGCAGCTGAGAAATACAAGAGGCGGATAGCAGAAGAATTTGGAATACCCCTTTTTGTGCAAAAGATAATGAACTCGGGTGATATAAGTTTGATTACTAACACATCAGTATCTGAAGATAAATTGAATGGAACAGGTGTCTCCCCATTGCAGCTGAGGACTGCTGCCATGGCTCTTCTACGTCATGGATCCACTATGCCATTGAAGAGATGTGAAGAGCTAATGCAGGTGATGACATCCTTTTTGTATTTCTGGCTCAATATGGATTACTTAACAGTTTCTGGAGCTGACATAGTGACATCGACGTATTAACATGTTTGATCCTATCCGTCCATATGCTTCCCTTGTTAAAGATGTACTTGCTCTTAGCTATAGGTTGCTGTTATGAACCAGTTCAATTCTTTGCAGATTGTGAAGTCATACTATGGTGGTAGAGATGTGACTCCTGAAGATCTCGAGATGGCATTACTTGTTGGTATGAGCCCTCATGAGCGAAGGCGTCTTGAAAAGAAAAAGGGATATTCGTTTAGAGCTCAGGCTCAAACTATTATTAGAAAGAGCAGCAGCAATACCATCTCAGAAGACAGTGGACATGGATCAGAAAATTGTCATGCCTTATCTGCGCGATTTCCTGAGGTTGGAACTGGTAGTAATGGTCAGCAAGAGTTTGATGAGACAGGGAATCAAAACCAGCTAGAGAATTTAACCCTGAGCCAGGGAAGCTCAAGTTTGCCAGTCAGCATGGAGGACACCACTTCTGATCATGACACTGTGACACTCGAGACCGATACCGAGCAGCAAGCAAGAGGTGCTTGTACTCCTGGAAACAGTCATGACGACAAGGAACAATCCATAAGTGACAATTCTAGTCAGGTCATTTCCAAGAATGCTGAGAAGATATCCCTGTTGGGTCATGGGCATCATGGTAAACAAGTTGTGGAACTTTTGTTTTCCAATGGCGGAGAGGAATTTGTCAACCAGTTTTGCCAAAGGTGGAGGCAGATCTTTGTTGAAGCTGTTCACCCCCGTTATTTACCTTCTGGCTGGAATATTAACCACAGGTTGTTTGCCTTTCATATATATCTTCTCTTGTGCGCTATGCGTGCTGATTAGTTGCATAATTGCCTGAACTTCCTGGTGCTTAGAATTGGCCAAGCTGTAGCGAATATCGAAGTTTTAGCCATGTACCAGTGACCTTAAAAGATCTTTCTATTTGTCGTAATGTCTTTTTGTCCAGATTTCCTTTCATCACCAGATATTTACTGTTATCTGTATGACCTCTTGTGTGGTTCAGTGGACGGCGGGATTTCGGTGACTTCAGTGTCTACAAGCCACCAAGGAAAGATCCTCAATCTGCAAGGGATTAGGCTTACGCGGGTGTCATGTTGTCGTTGGTACCCTGAGGTTCAACTTACTTTCCAGAATTGGTTCCATCCCTTTAAACTTGATCTTGTTGTACTTGTTCCATTCCCTTAAACCTGATATTGTTGTACTTGTATGTATCTCAATCTGTGTGTTTGTTCGAGTACCTTGAAATACCAATTTCATCTCCTATGTATTTCTTTGAGATGAACTTTGCATCGGTTTTGCTGAGCCCTTTTTTTATACGTGAGGATTTAGAGTACTAACAATTTAAGTCCAAGAAAAATCAACAGTGAAGTTCAACTCAGCAGATTAAATCTTCAAAGTGCCGTTTTTAACTGTGAGTTGAGCTCAAATTGGTTTCTTCCGGACAGGCTTGAAACTTGTTGCGTTTGGAACACAGAAACTATTCAGGATTTCACTTGAAACAATTCAATTCTTGTAGAGATGGGCCAAAGCTCCTCCAAATTGTGATCGTAGTCGTAGGGAGTATCTGCTATTTTACGTGGGATATCCTGGGCAGGATCCCAGTTTCCCCAGAAAAATGGAGTGCGGACTGCGGAGAGCGTCATATTGCAAAGCGGTGCAGCCAGCTCGGCAGATCCACATGATCCTCCCCATCTCGCCGTCACTGCCCCTCCACCACTCAGCTCGGCTTGAATACCCCACCGTGCACACCTCTCCACCCAAACCCAATCCATCCAAACCCATTTCCCTCGCTCCCATCCCGTCCCGCCCCTTGTCTCTTCCGCTTCCCCCCGACCCCGCGCGCCGCGGACCAGCAGCCATGTCGTGCTCCCACCTCTCCACCGCCTGGTCCTCCTCGGCGCTCGCCAGCAGCGCCTCCACCACCCGTCGGCGCTCCCCCCCGCGCTCGGGTCTCCTGGTGCGGTGTTCCCTTCGTGAGCTCCGCACCCGCATCGACTCCGTCAGGAACACGCAGAAGATCACGGAGGCCATGAAGCTGGTGGCCGCCGCCAAGGTCCGGCGCGCGCAGGAGGCCGTCGTCTCCTCTCGCCCTTTCTCGGAGGCGCTGGTGGAGGTGCTCTACAACATGAACCAGGAGATCCAGACGGAGGACATCGACCTGCCCCTCACCCGCACCCGCCCCGTCAAGAAGGTGGCCCTCGTGGTCCTGACCGGCGAGCGCGGCCTCTGCGGGAGCTTCAACAACAACGTGCTCAAGAAGGCGGAAACCCGCATCGATGAGCTCAAGCAGCTGGGCCTCCAGTACACCGTCGTCAGCGTGGGGAAGAAGGGCAACGCCTACTTCCAGCGCCGCCCCTACATCCCGTTGGAACGCGAACTGGAGGTGAACAGCGTGCCCACCGTCAAGGACTCGCAGGCCATCTGCGACCTCGTCTACTCGCTCTTCGTCTCCGAGGAGGTGGACAAGGTGGAGCTGCTCTACTCCAAGTTCGTGTCGCTGGTGCGCTCCGACCCCATCATCCAGACGCTGCTCCCCATGTCGCCCAAGGGCGAGATCTGCGACGTCAACGGCGTCTGCGTGGACGCCACCGAGGACGAGCTCTTCCGCCTCACCACCAAGGAGGGGAAGCTCACCGTGGAGCGCGAGAAGGTGAAGATCGAGACGCAGCCCTTCTCCCCCGTGGTGCAGTTCGAGCAGGACCCCGTGCAGATCCTGGACGCGCTGCTCCCGCTCTACCTCAACAGCCAGATCCTCCGTGCCCTGCAGGAGTCGCTCGCCAGCGAGCTCGCCGCCCGGATGAGCGCCATGAGCAGCGCCACCGACAACGCCATCGAGCTCCGCAAGAACCTCTCCATCGCCTACAACCGACAGCGCCAGGCCAAGATCACCGGGGAGATCCTCGAGATCGTCGCCGGTGCCGACGCCCTCGCTGGCTGAGCTTGAGTCCCCTTAGTGGTGCGGTGCTCCTGCTATATATAATTCTTTTTCCTCATTTTCTCCACTCTGCCTGTAATTCCTGATAATAGCACAAACACAACGGAGTTCTGTGTTCCTCGCGACACACAAGAATTTCAATCCAGAGATGCCAAAATGTATAATCTTGCCGCACCTGAGACGTCGAAGCTCAGTGTATTTTTATGCCCGTCTTCCAATTGTTTGGCACGAATCATCTACGGCTCGGCATCCTGCGGCATGTACCAAACACCCTAGTACATGAGTAAAGGTGCAATAGCAACTAAGACGAGGCTGTTTTGAACACATAAATCTCAAAGCAATTTGACAGGATTGTTTTTTCATGCAAAATTTATCAAACTTCTGTGTTCTTTTTTTAATAAAAAAACATTGTTAAGAGAAGAAACATATAATGCTGAAGTTGAATCACTTCACTTCCTCAGAATCATCAGGCCGGTAGGGGATGAAGGTAAACTATATATGACACCATGATAACAACGCCGGCTCGTATCTTGGTCTCATCAGTTATCACAATCCTGTCCTGTGGATGGATGGAGCATATTGGAATCAAGCTTGCTATGGTGACGTAATACATTGACAAGCGTGGTAACACTGTAACTCTTCACTATTATAAAGTAGATGTGTTTAATGTGACAGTTGATCAACAACTAATTGAGTTAGATGATCGTTTTAGCTTTGCGATAGAGCTTTTATCGCTCTGTTTCTTTGAATCCAAGAACAGACACTTTTGATATATCAAAGTTACACCACTGATTTTTCAATCAAGAAAGTTCCAATTAAAACGCCAACTTCCACGTTATCAGCTTGGTGTATACATCACCCAGAGCTAAATACATTACCGTCACTTGCTGATGAAAGGACTCATTAAACTGGGTAAAAGTTCTACTGATTAATAGATTATTAAGATTAATGGTAGCCCCTCTTGCCTAACCTGCAACCACTAAGATAGTGTTTTCAACTACAAAAATAGTCAAAAACACATTGTTGCAGGGGCGAATCCTCCGGCCGGGTGGCAGATTACATCCGCCCTGGTACTTGGATGAGGACTAGGCTTAGGTGATTGCCTGGCTTTCTAGATGGACACAAGAACACAAGGGTTTAGAGCGTTTCAAGCCACCGGAGCATAATATCCCACATTCACTATGAGTTATATTGCTTTAGAGTTAGGGAGTCGAATGAGGGAGTCGAATGTCTGTGTGTTAGATTGACCTCTCCCTGCTACGGAGCAAGTGCTCTCCCTTTTATATTCCAAGAAATACACATTACAAGGGAGTTTTGGCTCTGACCAATGGGCCTAAGAGAGTTTACAATATGGAACGAGAAATAATTGGGTAGAGCTGACAACGCTAGATCTTCATGAGCCTGTATCCCTTCTTGGGTGCTGCACGATCTTCTGACGTCCTTATCCTGTCACCTTGCCCCGTCTAATCAGAACTCAGGTCTTGATGTAGGTTGCGGTGTAGCCTGATACACTGTCGTGTGTAGGGTGTAACGGTCATGTCGTCTCGTCTTCTCCGTCCGTCTCTTCATACCTCTGCCCGGATAAGGGATAGGCCTGAGAATAAGTGACGACATGGTATTCCCAAGCATTCCCTGATCATGGGCCCAAACCACACTCGAGGGGGTCCAGGCTTCGGCCACCCACGCCTGGATACGTGGTGATACCGGACCTCACCTGGCCTGAGGTTCAGGTGTTATTTTTCCATTCCTGGAGCCATTCTGAAGCCTTGGTGCTGTAACCGGAGAGTGCCTTCTCCTTCGGGCTTTATGTTCTCTCTGGATCCCTTTGTCCGGGGATTCGTCGGGTCACAAGGAGGTCCGGGTCCTATATGCATGATCCCAGACTTGAAGTTGTCGATTCCTCCCTTTATGGGGCTTGATGTAGACGGTCGTCCAGCCCAAGAGATGAACCTGGTCTAGTCACGACTCCATATGGTGGACCTCAGCCCCATGTTGGGCCGGCTGCCCGTGAGATATTCAACGGTGCCCACTGGGGTCTCACTTTGACATAGCAGGAATGAGTGCCCCGTATTCACAGTACCGACACACGCCTATAGAATAAAATAGAATATGATTTTCTACAAATTTATATGATCATCTATATTGAGAAGAAATTGACCACGAAGATTAGCTCTCTTATAATAGAATCATTTAATGTAACACCCCAGGTGTTTATATTCCGCTCGACAACGAGTGCGGATTTAAGTACGTAATATCAGTGAATGAAACAGATGTTAAATTTTAATCATCTTCGTTTATCGCGATTTTAATATCGCATCTGTTTTATCTGTCGCGAGTGCGACATCATTTTTATTTTCGTCTATCCGGGCTCTTCCGAAATTTTCGTGATGTTCGGAACGTCGTGTTCCGAAAATCGGTGCGTCCGATGATTAATTAAAATTCATCGCCGCGCGAATCAGAATTCAGAAGCTCGACCTCATTCTACACCTTTTTATCCCGGACAGATTAATTTGAACTCGACGACTAAAATACTCGGTGTAAAATAATCCGAATCGTGCGTCGTCTGAGTGAAATCGTGCGCGAGGATATAATTCAATTTATTCTTCGGCACGCTGTTTTGGCGATGAAATTGCGTATACATTTACGGCTCTGGTTTCGGCTAATCACGCAGAGTAGATTAAAATACCGAAGCCGAACTTGTTGTAAATTGGTCCGTTTACATCGTGACCAGAATAGTCACGAAAACTACCCAACGAGATTCGGACAGAACCGTCTACGCTCTTATTCCTCGGATTTCCATTTCGTGATTCAGAAAATGAAATACGTAGTCCGAAACTTATTTTGGACCAGTTCGTTTAATCCCTCCAAATCTTAATACTAAAACTTGGATTTATTTATATCTATAAATTGTTCTCCTTGAAACATATTATATGAAAAGAGGAAAAACTACAATTTTCTTTCAAAAGCCTTATCCCATCGATTTTTGTTATCAGTACTAGTCATGGCATGGTATTTTCTCTATGCCTCTCTTCACCGTATGCAGGATTCCAGACCTTCTCCACGCGCGCTCTCTCCAGTCTTCTCCCTCGCAGTGCTTTGCTGACCGGCATTCTTCTGCAGCCGATCTCATCCGCATAGGGGTAAATCTTCTCTACCGCCACTCAAAAAAAATCTACCGTTCCTATCCGCTACGCCGCCCAGCCGCCCTCTACCGGATTTTTTCATCCGCCGCTCAGAATCCTCACCGCGCCGCCCTGGGATTCTTCAAATATCCCACCGTGTTCTGCTCCTCTCGCTCCCTACAAGCTCCCACGGCACCCTGCGTCTTCTTCCTCGCCGGCGTGAGCTTCATTCCTGGCTCGCTGCGCGTCCATCTTTGATGTTTTCTTCCCCAGCACTGTCTCCCTCAGCAGCGATGAACTCGGATTTCTGTGGCCAGTCGCGAGTTCCCCTGCCGTGCCTTCTCTGCTGTTTCTAGTGCCGCGCCGTGGAGCTCCTTGCTCGGTGTCCAGAGCCCAGCTCTCCAGTGCCGCCGTTCCCTGTGTCGGTCTTCAAGCCAGGCACAACCGCGTCTCTCTACCTCTCTCTACTTCTCTCTCTGCTTGCTGCTTCCCCTGGAGTCTCCCTATCGCGCCCTGCATCTATGGAGCTCGTCAACCTACAGCTCGCCCAGCCCCAGCCCTCAAGCCGGCGCACGGAGTGCGCCCCTGTCCAAGCTCCCACGCGAGCTCCTCCCCTCTGCTGCGCGCTAGATTTCTCTCCCCGCGCGCGCGTCTTTCGCCATGGCCGCCGTCAAGCCCCTGGAAATTCCTCGCCTGTGCGCTCCTCTGGGTCACGCTCTGCTCGGAGCTCCCATAGCGGCGCCCCATCTCTTCCTGGCTCCTGCGCTCGGGTCGCCATTGGTCTGCGCGCGGGTCTCTCATCTTCCCCAGCCAAGGCCTCTCCTGCGCGCGGCACTCTGCTCGGTTCCTCGTCACCGCGCCGCGCCGAGTTCTTCACAGTCGCGCCTGCTTCCCATGGCCACGGGCTACAGCTCGCTCATCTCCCTGTGCAGTCATGCTCATCTGCTCGGTCTCCCAGACGCTCGAAACCCAGTCGCCCAGCCCAGCCGATCTCTCTCCGCGCGCGTTCCTGTTTCTCGTCGCCTTGCTGCTCGCCCGTCCGCGCGCCCCATCGTCCATGGTCGCCGTCCGCAGTCGATCCCCTCGCGCAGGCCGTGAGCTGTCTGTTCGCCGAAGTCGAATCGTTCTCAGTTGCTCGCCGTCGAAGCTCCCTTGTTGGCTGCGTCCTGCTCGCCTTTACGTCGTGCGCGTAGCGTTCTATTGTTCTGGTGCGCGCGAAGCTCTTTGCTCGTCGACGCTCCAGCTCCAACTCGCTGCGCGCCGAGCTCTTCGTTGTTGTCCGTGCGCGCGAGTCGCTCGTCGACCTCTCTGCACACGCATAGCTCGCTCTTTACTTGTTTGCCGCGCGCACAAATTTTATCTGCTCGCCACAGCGTGTCGAGTTCCCGCACTATCATCGCTTCCATCGCAAACTCGTTAGCCACAGTTATCTTGACCGCGTCAGCTCGCCAGACCTGCAACTCTATATACGCCACCCTTCCGTATCGTTGTCGAGCCCGTCGAACCTCGTTCTTCTCTGCTCGCTCTCGTCGAACACCGAATCCCGGATATTAGACAAAAATAAGCGAGGCCCCTGTGTATCGCTTATCAAGTACTCGGTTGAAGACATCAATCGAAGATCGTCGTCGTTTGGTGCGTCGTCAAGAAATCCCAAGACGAAGCTAGCAGCGCGATATTTCCCAAGCGCTCGACAAATTACTTGGATCAGAAAATCGCTACCGATCTCGCGGATTCGTGTCAGCTGTGGAAACGGTAAGCTGATAAATTATTCAGAATAGTTCGATCGTTGAATAAATTAATGTGTTAGTGCGAGGCTTTTTAAGGTGCTCGATAAATTGCGTAAGTCACAAAACTCTCGTCGACTTCGCAGTTCTTGTGATTATCGAGCCAGGTTCAGTTATAGCGAATTATTTCGCTATTTCGGTCAATCAGCTGAATTAGTGTGCCGAGTAGAATTTGAGCAGGCCTGTGTAACGATAAAATATTTTAATCACTTCTATAGATGTATGTATATTTACGATAAAGAAATATTTAATTAATTGTTGATATGTAAAATATGTGAGGAGAGAAATAAAATTAAATTAGTTCTTTATGAGTTTTGTAGTATAATCTATAAAACGAGTGATAAGTTTAGAAGTTAAACAATTAGCTGATAAGTTATGTTTAGGCTAATTATGTTTAAAATAAATGATTTGTTTGCGATGTTTGTGTTAGGTTCGTCTAATTTAGAGAAGCGTAATTATTATGCGTAGTCGTATATTAATAACTAGTGTTTTCGTGTAAGATTGTACAACGCCTCGCCCTTAGGTGTTTAATACGCTATCGTATAGCACTATTTAGATTTGCGCTATTCCTGTTTATATGCATTCATGTGCATAATGCATTTCATTCAGGTACGTTAATTAGTCGCGCGATGCGGAAGAAGAACCAAGTCGACCTCAAGCGCGGGCTACTCCACATGGTGAAGCTGAAGGACGAACGCAAGGATGGATGACCTAACAAGTGCCAAGACAAAGAGTGGTCGTCAAGTGCTCATCGCCTAACCAACACTAACCTAGTGTTACTCAGGCAAGCCCCGGTGCATTTGCCACCTCCCTTGATGTTTTTAAAATCTTTCTCACTTGCTTGCTGCATTAGGTGATAGGAGTTGATTGATTAAACAATTCCTGCATTATCTTCCTTGATCTTGATTACCCTCCTTGAAACCCTGTTTTTACAAAAAGGTTTTACTATGCTTAGTATTGCTTAGAAAAACAAAAGGATTTTTTTTGCAAAAGATGTTTGGCAAAGTGGGAGGGTTGTTTTCGAAAATAAAACTTGATGGTGAATCCATCATGGCCATGATGGGTTCAACATCGGAAAAGGTGTACCTCTGCCAGGTACCAAACTTTGGGTTTGAAATGATTAAGCTGAGACCGGGCGGGTGACTTGCACGAGAAAGGAGTCTCGGTGTAGTGTCTCCGTCTGAGTCGATTAAGGACCGTCTCGATGTAGGCTTGATGATCGAGGACCCTTTAACTGGTCACATGCCTCGTCATGGGTAAGCCTTGCCTCGGGCAGACTAAGGCCAGAATAAGATAACACGAAATGGGCGTGGAGCGGTGGCGAGAGTAGCGTGTACCCTCCGTGGCAAGAGGCTGGACGGTGGTGTATCTGTGCTCTCGGTTTGCGTGAACCTGATCTGGTCTTAAGAACCCCAGTGGCGGGTTGACATATGCAAGGGTTAAGTGCTACATATGTCGTGTGATTGGAGATCCTCAGCTGAGTATAATCGATTCGGATCGCCGTACCTTCGCGGTTATGAAGACTTGGTCACTGACCTACACGTAGCATTCCACTAAAGATGATGGGTTTTTGTTAAGAAATTGGCTAGTGTAGGACCAGTGATTGAACTAGGGTAGAAAGAACTCTAGTTACAGGTAATTCTACTTAACTTGACAAATAAAATTGGATTTTAAGGATCCACTCGTAGTAAGCTTTTCTGCAAAAAGAGTCTTTGATTCTTGATAAGCCATACCTTGAATCCCTCTAGCCAGCATACCCTTGAGAGTCTTTTCTTTAGTCGGGTAAGTCTTGCTGAGTAATTCCGTACTCAGGGTTTTATTCCCTGTTGTTTTTCAGGTCCTAACTTTGTGATGCTGTTGATGGTGTTAAGTGCCGGTGGGCTCGGCCTTCTTATAAGTCTAAGTAACCCTTCTATACTTCTTATTGAGGATGGTCATTTGAGCTAGCATATATTTCAAACTTATACTTTTGTAACCACCCCGATAAAATAATATAAATTTTTGTAACTTGTAAAATTTGGTAATAAGATTTCCGCTGCAAAAATATTGGTGTGTGTGATTTGTATTACTTAATCCCGCGGTTCTGGTTGAAAGTGGTTTATCCGATGTCCTTGGGGCAATCAGACAGATCCTGTTAAGTTATCTGGTGCACATGCATAGCCGTCTGAGGTCTTTGGGACAAGGACAGGTGCATGTGGGCCCAATAACTTGGAGGTTCTGCCACAGGCTGGTATCGGAGCTGGATTAAGTATATACGTTCACATACGTATTTTCAAAACAAAAGTTTTGGTTTCGAAAAACCTATTTTCAACTAAACACATTGTTTGGCTTTGAAAAACTGTTTTGAAAAAAAAACTATAATGCTAGCGACATCCTCTATTAAGCCCTAAACTAAGGACTATCAGGTGGCTTAGTTCAAAACCACTAACCCACAACTGGGGGTATTGCATACATGTGTATTGTTATTTTTGAGGCCATTCAGTTTTGAATGGATCGACGCTCAGGTAAGGTGAGATGTGAGAGCATGACCGAACAAACGTCGGTCTAGGGAAGAGTGTAAAAAGCGCTTGATTATATACATGTTTTACATATGTATATATGAAGGCTGTGATGTGGAGTAATTACTTTTCTAGGAATTCAGTACCCCATGGATGTGTATGGGTATACAGACATGGGAATACTGAGAAGTGTATTGTACTTGTAACGATGCACCTACGCTCAGGTAAGAAGGTGAGTTACCATAATGAGTTGCCCTATGGTTAAAGTGTGGCAACAGCGCCTATGCGTGGCTCGGCGCTTAATGATGAGCTGGCCTCCATATAGCAATATATGGAGTATAAACTGTGATAAACTGCCATGTGTGAATTGCATCATTGGGTAATGGGCTGTGATGGAATTTTCTGCAGGTACACTAACCTCGAAAACGTATGTGTAGCTGACGACTAGCAAAATAACGTGAGAGTCGTAAGCATGCCACCGAGATAGAACGCTATCGCCACATTATGTTGGCAAAATTAGTGAGGACGTATAGGACGAGCATGCATCCTGATTGTTGCATCATGTTTGTCACCTATACATCCAAAATGCTTTTCTCGTCTTTATTCCAGTAACCAGTGATTGTAGATAATGTGGTGTAATGCTGTAATATGAACTTCGATGAAATAGGTGCCCTCCATTCTTTAGGTGACCTTTTAGGGTACTTTATATGTGCTCTTGTGCTTGATGTGTCGATTGAATGTTAGTGACTTGTTTGCTTAAATCTAGAATTAGGCCATGTTCTTAGTTAGTGAACCATGCCCAAATTTGAATTGTCCATTATTACTCCATGACAAAGCCCATACAAATAAATGAGTAGACAATTTCCTTATTGGACATAAAATGTATCTAAGCTTAAAACAAGGATCTCAAGTCATGTCTCCTTCTAGAACCATTCCTTTGTTCAGTTGATGCCTTAGTTTCCTCATGTTTATCGAAGGCATATCAACTTAATCCTTGACCTTGTGATCTCTATGATGGGCATAGAAATATGCTTTGGACTGAATTAACAGTCTTCCATCATACTCCTTTCATCAAGTTTAGGTTATGGCCATGCCTTGTTCATTTCATCGGGCCATGATCTATTTGGCTCTCTACTTGTAACTATTCATACAGGTGGAGTATCTCTTTGTATATTATTACCCTTGCCCAGTCTATTTGTGTTGTGCGAGATTTCTTATTGGTTATGTCTGGTAATGGTGTTATGACTAAAACTGGTGGTGCCGTGACGAAACCGAGGGCCTTCTGTGTGTGCGCACACATGGTCGTGCTGCTCGGCACGCGCTGGTATCACTGTTAGTAGTTATAATCCATTATGAGACTATATCAATGTGTTATCTTAGCACAATCTATTTTTGCTACGTGAGATTCGTTATTGGTGCCAGTTCGGTAGTGGTGTCATGGTTAATGACTTATGGTGCCGCAGCGAAACTGAGAGCCTCCTGTGAATGCGCACACAGGATTGTGCTACTCCTCGATGCTGGTATCAAGGTCTCTAGTCATGATCCATTGTGGAACTACACTAATATATTATCTTCCGTAGATCTCTTCCTTAAAACGATTTCGATGTTGTTTGTGAAGTGATCAAGCAACATCTATCATCTCTGTTGGATCAAACGGGTATACCACTTTCATATGTGGTCTCTTTTCTTTTGAACTTGATAGTGATTACTCATATAAGTTCCCTTTACATCCTTTGTGTAAAGGTGAAGCCTTGGAGCTTTTAGTGTTGGAAGACAACCGATTATCTCTCAAAATGGAGATTGGATTTTCCCTGCTACTGAGATGCAGGAGTTTGTTCATTCGCTCTCTTATTTAATCCAAGTATTCCCTAACCAAGTGGATAATTCATCTCACATGAAGAAACGGATGAACAACCTGACCAAATGGATTTCTATTCAAGTGCATAATCTCCTGTTAGCATATGAGAACTCTCAACCATTGGCTTACCGATGATACTAAGAGAATCTGCTCAATGTCAAAAGTAGTTCAACAAGTTGGTTTTACTAACTTGTAACTGCATTGTGATCAAAGGTCGAGTTTAGAGATCGCTTTATCGAGTTGTCTGAACTCACTTTGGGTCAACCCATCCGAAGGAAGTACTTACAAGAATCAAGATTAAGTCGGCCAGTAACTGCCTAATTATCGCTCTAGTCATGCCTCGATCGCCTCATGTGTGCTTTTCCAGCGTGTGTGATCATGTCGAGCCATGCCTAGTGCTTGATAAAATGGTATGGTTGCGAAGACAACATCAACGAATCTTTCCGTTGGTATTTTTTGAGTCTCTATCATTTCCTTGAACATAGATTTTCTAGCCTAACACGAGTTAACTGTGATGTTATTCGACGTTCACACCCATCTCGTGTGCCATGAACTTACTGTAACCACTTGTTGGTAAACCTCTTTCTGTGTGTTTTACCTAAGATGGTGCATCTGATTCTGTTTGGGTAAGATCGCGTAATTGCCACTCACTCAACAGACTCAGATAGTACAGTGTCATAAAAAAGAGCAAACTGCACACATGGAACCTTATGTGTTCTTCTGGCAGACAGCGTCTCTATTGGTGGACATCTCTAAGTTAGCCTAAGGCGATACATGTTATGTCCACTAGAGAAATCATATCCTAAGGCACTCGCCTTCGCTCCGGACTGTCTTAGGGTTATCACTGATATGGATATGGGGTACATGCTTCTCTACCCTTAGAAGTCTTTTCGCTCCGAATCTCGGGACGAGATTCTTTTAAGGGGGGACGGCTGTAACACCCCAGGTGTTTATATTCCGCTCGACAACGAGTGCGGATTTAAGTACGTAATATCAGTGAATGAAACAGATGTTAAATTTTAATCATCTTCGTTTATCGCGATTTTAATATCGCATCTGTTTTATCTGTCGCGAGTGCGACATCATTTTTATTTTCGTCTATCCGGGCTCTTCCGAAATTTTCGTGATGTTCGGAACGTCATGTTCCGAAAATCGGTGCGTCCGATGATTAATTAAAATTCATCGCCGCGCGAATCAGAATTCAGAAGCTCGACCTCATTCTACACCTTTTTATCCCAGACAGATTAATTTGAACTCGACGACTAAAATACTCGGTGTAAAATAATCCGAATCGTGCGTCGTCTGAGTGAAATCGTGCGCGAGGATATAATTCAATTTATTCTTCGGCACGCTGTTTTGGCGATGAAATTGCGTATACATTTACGGCTCTGGTTTCGGCTAATCACGCAGAGTAGATTAAAATACCGAAGCCGAACTTGTTGTAAATTGGTCCGTTTACATCGTGACCAGAATAGTCACGAAAACTACCCAACGAGATTCGGACAGAACCGTCTACGCTCTTATTCCTCGGATTTCCATTTCGTGATTCAGAAAATGAAATACGTAGTCCGAAACTTATTTTGGACCAGTTCGTTTAATCCCTCCAAATCTTAATACTAAAACTTGGATTTATTTATATCTATAAATTGTTCTCCTTGAAACATATTATATGAAAAGAGGAAAAACTACAATTTTCTTTCAAAAGCCTTATCCCATCGATTTTTGTTATCAGTACTAGTCATGGCGTGGTATTTTCTCTATGCCTCTCTTCACAGTATGCAGGATTCCAGACCTTCTCCACGCGCGCTCTCTCCAGTCTTCTCCCTCGCAGTGCTTTGCTGACCAGCATTCTTCTCCAGCCGATCTCATCCGCATAGGGGTAAATCTTCTCTACCGCCACTCAAAAAAATCTACCGTTCCTATCCGCTACGCCGCCCAGCCGCCCTCTACCGGATTTTTTCATCCGCCGCTCAGAATCCTCACCGCGCCGCCCTGGGATTCTTCAAATATCCCACCGTGTTCTGCTCCTCTCGCTCCCTACAAGCTCCCACGGCACCCTGCGTCTTCTTCCTCGCCGGCGTGAGCTTCATTCCTGGCTCGCTGCGCGTCCATCTCTGATGTTTTCTTCCCCAGCACTGTCTCCCTCAGCAGCGATGAACTCGGATTTCTGTGGCCAGTCGCGAGTTCCCCTGCCGTGCCTTCTCTGCTATTTCTAGTGCCGCGCCGTGGAGCTCCTTGCTCGGTGTCCAGAGCCCAGCTCTCCAGTGCCGCCGTTCCCTGTGTCGGTCTTCAAGCCAGGCACAACCGCGTCTCTCTACCTCTCTCTACTTCTCTCTCTGCTTGCTGCTTCCCCTGGAGTCTCCCTATCGCGCCCTGCATCTATGGAGCTCGTCAACCTACAGCTCGCCCAGCCCCAGCCCTCAAGCCGGCGCACGGAGTGCGCCCCTGTCCAAGCTCCCACGCGAGCTCCTCCCCTCTGCTGCGCGCTAGATTTCTCTCCCCGCGCGCGCGTCTTTCGCCATGGCCGCCGTCAAGCCCCTGGAAATTCCTCGCCTGTGCGCTCCTCTGGGTCACGCTCTGCTCGGAGCTCCCATAGCGGCGCCCCATCTCTTCCTGGCTCCTGCGCTCGGGTCGCCATTGGTCTGCGCGCGGGTCTCTCATCTTCCCCAGCCAAGGCCTCTCCTGCGCGCGGCACTCTGCTCGGTTCCTCGTCACCGCGCCGCGCCGAGTTCTTCACAGTCGCGCCTGCTTCCCATGGCCACGGGCTGCAGCTCGCTCATCTCCCTGCACAGTCGTGCTCATCTGCTCGGTCTCCCAGGCGCTCGAAACCCAGTCGCCCAGCCCAGCCGATCTCTCTCCGCGCGCGTTCCTGTTTCTCGTCGCCTTGCTGCTCGCCCGTCCGCGCGCCCCATCGTCCATGGTCGCCGTCCGCAGTCGATCCCCTCACGCAGGCCGTGAGCTGTCTGTTCGCCGAAGTCGAATCGTTCTCAGTTGCTCGCCGTCGAAGCTCCCTTGTTGGCTGCGTCCTGCTCGCCTTTACGTCGTGCGCGTAGCGTTCTATTGTTCTGGTGCGCGCGAAGCTCTTTGCTCGTCGACGCTCCAGCTCCAACTCGCTGCGCGCCGAGCTCTTCGTTGTTGTCCGTGCGCGCGCGTCGCTCGTCGACCTCTCTGCACACGCATAGCTCGCTATTTACTTGTTTGCCGCGCGCACGAATTTTATCTGCTCGCCACAGCGTGTCGAGTTCCCGCACTATCATCGCTTCCATCGCAAACTCGTTAGCCACAGTTATCTTGACCGCGTCAGCTCGCCAGACCTGCAACTCTATATACGCCACCCTTCCGTATCGTTGTCGAGCCCGTCGAACCTCGTTCTTCTCTGCTCGCTCTCGTCGAACACCGAATCCCGGATATTAGACAAAAATAAGCGAGGCCCCTGTGTATCGCTTATCAAGTACTCGGTTGAAGACATCAATCGAAGATCATCGTCGTTTGGTGCGTCGTCAAGAAATCCCAAGACGAAGCTAGCAGCACGATATTTCCCAAGCGCTTGACAAATTACTTGGATCAGAAAATCGCTACCGATCTCGCGGATTCGTGTGAGCTGTGGAAACGGTAAGTTGATAAATTATTCAGAATAGTTCGATCATTGAATAAATTAATGTGTTAGTGCGAGGCTTTTTAAGGTGCTCGATAAATTGCGTAAGTCACAAAACTCTCGTCGACTTCGCAGTTCTTGCGATTATCGAGCCAGGTTCAGTTATAGCGAATTATTTCGCTATTTCGGTCAATCAGCTGAATTAGTGTGCCGAGTAGAATATGAGCAGGCCTGTGTAACGATAAAATATTTTAATCACTTCTATAGATGTATGTATATTTACGATAAAGAAATATTTAATTAATTGTTGATATGTAAAATATGTGAGGAGAGAAATAAAATTAAATTAGTTCTTTATGAGTTTTGTAGTATAATCTATAAAACGAGTGATAAGTTTAGAAGTTAAACAATTAGCTGATAAGTTATGTTTAGGCTAATTATGTTTAAAGTAAATGATTTGTTTGCGATGTTTGTGTTAGGTTCGTCTAATTTAGAGAAGCGTAATTATTATGCGTAGTCGTATATTAATAACTAGTGTTTTCGTGTAAGATTGTACAACGCCTCGCCCTTAGGTGTTTAATACGCTATCGTATAGCACTATTTAGATTTACGCTATTCCTGTTTATATGCATTCATGTGCATAATGCATTTCATTTAGGTACGTTAATTAGTCGCGCGATGCGGAAGAAGAACCAAGTCGACCTCAAGCGCGGGCTACTCCACATGGTGAAGCTGAAGGACGAACGCAAGGATGGATGACCTAACAAGTGCCAAGACAAAGAGTGGTCGTCAAGTGCTCATCGCCTAACCAACACTAACCTAGTGTTACTCAGGCAAGCCCCGGTGCATTTGCCACCTCCCTTGATGTTTTTAAAATCTTTCTCACTTGCTTGCTGCATTAGGTGATAGGAGTTGATTGATTAAACAATTCCTGCATTATCTTCCTTGATCTTGATTACCCTCCTTGAAACCCTGTTTTTACAAAAAGGTTTTACTATGCTTAGTATTGCTTAGAAAAACAAAAGGATTTTTTTTTGCAAAAGATGTTTGGCAAAGTGGGAGGGTTGTTTTCGAAAATAAAACTTGATGGTGAATCCATCATGGCCATGATGGGTTCAACATCGGAAAAGATGTACCTCTGCCAGGTACCAAACTTTGGGTTTGAAATGATTAAGCTGAGACCGGGCGGGTGACTTGCACGAGAAAGGAGTCTCGGTGTAGTGTCTCCGTCTGAGTCGATTAAGGACCGTCTCGATGTAGGCTTGATGATCGAGGACCCTTTAACTGGTCACATGCCTCGTCATGGGTAAGCCTTGCCTCGGGCAGACTAAGGCCAGAATAAGATAACACGAAATGGGCGTGGAGCGGTGGCGAGAGTAGCGTGTACCCTCCGTGGCAAGAGGCTGGACGGTGGTGTATCTGTGCTCTCGGTTTGCGTGAACCTGATCTGGTCTTAAGAACCCCGGTGGCGGGTTGACATATGCAAGGGTTAAGTGCTACATATGTCGTGTGATTGGAGATCCTCAGCTGAGTATAATCGATTCGAATCGCCGTACCTTCGCGGTTATGAAGACTTGGTCACTGACCTACACGTAGCATTCCACTAAAGATGATGGGTTTTTGTTAAGAAATTGGCTAGTGTAGGACCAGTGATTGAACTAGGGTAGAAAGAACTCTAGTTACAGGTAATTCTACTTAACTTGACAAATAAAATTGGATTTTAAGGATCCACTCGTAGTAAGCTTTTCTGCAAAAAGAGTCTTTGATTCTTGATAAGCCATACCTTGAATCCCTCTAGCCAGCATACCCTTGAGAGTCTTTTCTTTAGTCGGGTAAGTCTTGCTGAGTAATTCCGTACTCAGGGTTTTATTCCCTGTTGTTTTTCAGGTCCTAACTTTGTGATGCTGTTGATGGTGTTAAGTGCCGGTGGGCTCGGCCTTCTTATAAGTCTAAGTAACCCTTCTATACTTCTTATTGAGGATGGTCATTTGAGCTAGCATATATTTCAAACTTATACTTTTGTAACCACTCCGATAAAATAATATAAATTTTTGTAACTTGTAAAATTTGGTAATAAGATTTCCGCTGCAAAAATATTGGTGTGTGTGATTTGTATTACTTAATCCCGCGGTTCTGGTTGAAAGTGGTTTATCCGATGTCCTTGGGGGCAATCAGACAGATCCTGTTAAGTTATCTGGTGCACATGCATAGCCGTCTGAGGTCTTTGGGACAAGGACAGGTGCATGTGGGCCTAATAACTTGGAGGTTCTGCCACAGGCTGGTATCGGAGCTGGATTAAGTATATACGGTCACATACGTATTTTCAAAACAAAAGTTTTGGTTTCGAAAAACCTATTTTCAACTAAACACATTGTTTGGCTTTGAAAAACTGTTTTGAAAAAAAAAAACTATAATGCTAGCGACATCCTCTATTAAGCCCTAAACTAAGGACTATCAGGTGGCTTAGTTCAAAACCACTAACCCACAACTGGGGGTATTGCATACATGTGTATTGTTATTTTTGAGGCCATTCAGTTTTGAATGGATCGACGCTCAGGTAAGGTGAGATGTGAGAGCATGATCGAACAAACGTCGGTCTAGGGAAGAGTGTAAAAAGCGCTTGATTATATACATGTTTTACATATGTATATATGAAGGCTGTGATGTGGAGTAATTACTTTTCTAGGAATTCAGTACCCCATGGATGTGTATGGGTATACAGACATGGGAATACTGAGAAGTGTATTGTACTTGTAACGACGCACCTACGCTCAGGTAAGAAGGTGAGTTACCATAATGAGTTGCCCTATGGTTAAAGTGTGGCAACGGCGCCTATGCGTGGCTCGGCGCTTAATGATGAGCTGGCCTCCATATAGCAATATATGGAGTATAAACTGTGATAAACTGCCATGTGTGAATTGCATCATTGGGTAATGGGCTGTGATGGAATTTTCTGCAGGTACACTAACCTCGAAAACGTATGTGTAGCTGACGACTAGCAAAATAACGTGAGAGTCGTAAGCATGCCACCGAGATAGAACGCTATCGCCACATTATGTTGGCAAAATTAGTGAGGACGTATAGGACGAGCATGCATCCTGATTGTTGCATCATGTTTGTCACCTATACATCCAAAATGCTTTTCTCGTCTTTATTCCAGTAACCAGTGATTGTAGATAATGTGGTGTAATGCTGTAATATGAACTTCGATGAAATAGGTGCCCTCCATTCTTTAGGTGACCTTTTAGGGTACTTTATATGTGCTCTTGTGCTTGATGTGTCGATTGAATGTTAGTGACTTGTTTGCTTAAATCTAGAATTAGGCCATGTTCTTAGTTAGTGAACCATGCCCAAATTTGAATTGTCCATTATTACTCCATGACAAAGCCCATACAAATAAATGAGTAGACAATTTCCTTATTGGACATAAAATGTATCTAAGCTTAAAACAAGGATCTCAAGTCATGTCTCCTTCTAGAACCATTCCTTTGTTCAGTTGATGCCTTAGTTTCCTCATGTTTATCGAAGGCATATCAACTTAATCCTTGACCTTGTGATCTCTACGATGGGCATAGAAATATGCTTTGGACTGAATTAACAGTCTTCCATCATACTCCTTTCATCAAGTTTAGGTTATGGCCATGCCTTGTTCATTTCATCGGGCCATGATCTATTTGGCTCTCTACTTGTAACTATTCATACAGGTGGAGTATCTCTTTGTATATTATTACCCTTGCCCAGTCTATTTATGTTGTGCGAGATTTCTTATTGGTTATGTCTGGTAATGGTGTTATGACTAAAACTGGTGGTGCCGTGACGAAACCGAGGGCCTTCTGTGTGTGCGCACACATGGTCGTGCTGCTCGGCACGCGCTGGTATCACTGTTAGTAGTTATAATCCATTATGAGACTATATCAATGTGTTATCTTAGCACAATCTATTTTTGCTACGTGAGATTCGTTATTGGTGCCAGTTCGGTAGTGGTGTCATGGTTAATGACTTATGGTGCCGCAGCGAAACTGAGAGCCTCCTGTGAATGCGCACACAGGATTGTGCTACTCCTCGATGCTGGTATCAAGGTCTCTAGTCATGATCCGTTGTGGAACTACACTAATATATTATCTTCCGTAGATCTCTTCCTTAAAACGATTTCGATGTTGTTTGTGAAGTGATCAAGCAGCATCTATCATCTCTGTTGGATCAAACGGGTATACCACTTTCATATGTGGTCTCTTTTCTTTTGAACTTGATAGTGATTACTCATATAAGTTCCCTTTACATCCTTTGTGTAAAGGTGAAGCCTTGGAGCTTTTAGTGTTGGAAGACAACCGATTATCTCTCAAAATGGAGATTGGATTTTCCCTGCTACTGAGATGCAGGAGTTTGTTCATTCGCTCTCTTATTTAATCCAAGTATTCCCTAACCAAGTGGATAATTCATCTCGCATGAAGAAACGGATGAACAACCTGACCAAATGGATTTCTATTCAAGTGCATAATCTCCTGTTAGCATATGTGAACTCTCAACCATTGGCTTACCGATGATACTAAGAGAATCTGCTCAATGTCAAAAGTAGTTCAACAAGTTGGTTTTACTAACTTGTAACTGCATTGTGATCAAAGGTCAAGTTTAGAGATCGCTTTATCGAGTTGTCTGAACTCACTTTGGGTCAACCCATCCTAAGGAAGTACTTACAAGAATCAAGATTAAGTCGGCCAGTAACTGCCTAATTATCGCTCTAGTCATGCCTCGATCGCCTCATGTGTGCTTTTCCAGCGTGTGTGATCATGTCAAGCCATGCCTAGTGCTTGATAAAATGGTATGGTTGCGAAGACAACATCAACGAATCTTTCCGTTGGTATTTTTTGAGTCTCTATCATTTCCTTGAACATAGATTTTCTAGCCTAACACGAGTTAACTGTGATGTTATTCGACGTTCACACCCATCTCGTGTTCCATGAACTTACTGTAACCACTTGTTGGTAAACCTCTTTCTGTGTGCTTTACCCAAGATGGTGCATCTGATTCTGTTTGGGTAAGATCGCGTAATTGCCACTCACTCAACAGACTCAGATAGTACAGTGTCATAAAAAGAGCAAACTGCACACATGGAACCTTATGTGTTCTTCTGGCAGACAGCGTCTCTATTGGTGGACATCTCTAAGTTAGCCTAAGGCGATACATGTTATGTCCACTAGAGAAATCATATCCTAAGGCACTCGCCTTCGCTCCGGACTGTCTTAGGGTTATCACTGATATGGATATGGGGTACATGCTTCTCTACCCTTAGAAGTCTTTTCGCTCCGAATCTCGGGACGAGATTCTTTTAAGGGGGGACGACTGTAACACCCCAGGTGTTTATATTCCGCTCGACAACGAGTGCGGATTTAAGTACGTAATATCAGTGAATGAAACAGATGTTAAATTTTAATCATCTTCGTTTATCGCGATTTTAATATCGCATCTGTTTTATCTGTCGCGAGTGCGACATCATTTTTATTTTCGTCTATCCGGGCTCTTCCGAAATTTTCGTGATGTTCGGAACGTCGTGTTCCGAAAATCGGTGCGTCCGATGATTAATTAAAATTCATCGCCGCGCGAATCAGAATTCAGAAGCTCGACCTCATTCTACACCTTTTTATCCCGGACAGATTAATTTGAACTCGACGACTAAAATACTCGGTGTAAAATAATCCGAATCGTGCGTCGTCTGAGTGAAATCGTGCGCGAGGATATAATTCAATTTATTCTTCGGCACGCTGTTTTGGCGATGAAATTGCGTATACATTTACGGCTCTGGTTTCGGCTAATCACGCAGAGTAGATTAAAATACCGAAGCCGAACTTGTTGTAAATTGGTCCGTTTACATCGTGACCAGAATAGTCACGAAAACTACCCAACGAGATTCGGACAGAACCGTCTACGCTCTTATTCCTCGGATTTCCATTTCGTGATTCAGAAAATGAAATACGTAGTCCGAAACTTATTTTGGACCAGTTCGTTTAATCCCTCCAAATCTTAATACTAAAACTTGGATTTATTTATATCTATAAATTGTTCTCCTTGAAACATATTATATGAAAAGAGGAAAAACTACAATTTTCTTTCAAAAGCCTTATCCCATCGATTTTTGTTATCAGTACTAGTCATGGCGTGGTATTTTCTCTATGCCTCTCTTCACCGTATGTAGGATTCCAGACCTTCTCCACGCGCGCTCTCTCCAGTCTTCTCCCTCGCAGTGCTTTGCTGACCGGCATTCTTCTCCAGCCGATCTCATCCGCATAGGGGTAAATCTTCTCTACCGCCACTCAAAAAAAATCTACCGTTCCTATCCGCTACGCCGCCCAGCCGCCCTCTACCGGATTTTTTCATCCGCCGCTCAGAATCCTCACCGCGCCGCCCTGGGATTCTTCAAATATCCCACCGTGTTCTGCTCCTCTCGCTCCCTACAAGCTCCCACGGCACCCTGTGTCTTCTTCCTCGCCGGCGTGAGCTTCATTCCTGGCTCACTGCGCGTCCATCTCTGATGTTTTCTTCCCCAGCACTGTCTCCCTCAGCAGCGATGAACTCGGATTTCTGTGGCCAGTTGCGAGTTCCCCTGCCGTGCCTTCTCTGCTGTTTCTAGTGCCGCGCCATGGAGCTCCTTGCTCGGTGTCCAGAGCCCAGCTCTCCAGTGCCGCCGTTCCCTGTGTCGGTCTTCAAGCCAGGCACAACCTCATCTCTCTACCTCTCTCTACTTCTCTCTCTGCTTGTTGCTTCCCCTGGAGTCTCCCTATCGCGCCCTGCATCTATGGAGCTCGTCAACCTACAGCTCGCCCAGCCCCAGCCCTCAAGCCGGTGCACGGAGTGCGCCCCTGTCCAAGCTCCCACGCGAGCTCCTCCCCTCTGCTGCGCGCTAGATTTCTCTCCCCGTGCGCGCGTCTTTCGCCATGGCCGCCGTCAAGCCCCTGGAAATTCCTCGCCTGTGCGCTCCTCTGGGTCACGCTCTGCTCGGAGCTCCCATAGCGGCGCCCCATCTCTTCCTGGCTCCTGCGCTCGGGTCGCCATTTGTCTGCGCGCGGGTCTCTCATCTTCCCCAGCCAAGGCCTCTCCTGCGCGCGGCACTCTGCTCGGTTCCTCGTCACCGCGCCGTGCCGAGTTCTTCACAGTCACGCCTGCTTCCCATAGCCACGGGCTCCAGCTCGCTCATCTCCCTGCGCAGTCGTGCTCATCTGCTCGGTCTCCCAGGCGCTCGAAACCCAGTCGCCCAGCCCAGCCGATCTCTCTCCACGCGCGTTCCTGTTTCTCGTCGCCTTGCTGCTCGCCCGTCCGCGCGCCCCATCGTCCATGGTTGCCGTCAGCAGTCGATCCCCTCACGCAGGCCGCGAGCTGTCTGTTCGCCGAAGTCGAGTCGTTCTCAGTTGCTCGCCATCGAAGCTCCCTTGTTGGCTGCGTCCTGCTCGCCTTTACGTCGTGCGCGTAGCGTTCTATTGTTCTGGTGCGCGCGAAGCTCTTTGCTCGTCGACGCTCTAGCTCCAACTCGCTGCGCGCCGAGCTCTTCGTTGTTGTCCGTGCGCGCGCGTCGCTCGTCGACCTCTCTGCACACGCATAGCTCGCTCTTTACTTGTTTGCCGCGCACACGAATTTTATCTGCTCGCCACAGCGTGTCGAGTTCCCGCACTATCATCGCTTCCATCGCAAACTCGTTAGCCACAGTTATCTTGACCGCGTCAGCTCGCCAGACCTGCAACTCTATATACGCCACCCTTCCGTATCGTTGTCGAGCCCGTCGAACCTCGTTCTTCTCTGCTCGCTCTCGTCGAACACCGAATCCCGGATATTATACAAAAATAAGCGAGGCCCCTGTGTATCGCTTATCAAGTACTCGGTTGAAGACATCAATCGAAGATCGTCGTCGTTTGGTGCGTCGTCAAGAAATCCCAAGACGAAGCTAGCAGCGCGATATTTCCCAAGCGCTCGACAAATTACTTGGATCAGAAAATCGCTACCGATCTCGCGGATTCGTGTCAGCTGTGGAAACGGTAAGCTGATAAATTATTCAGAATAGTTCGATCGTTGAATAAATTAATGTGTTAGTGCGAGGCTTTTTAAGGTGCTCGATAAATTGCGTAAGTCACAAAACTCTCGTCGACTTCGCAGTTCTTGCGATTATCGAGCTAGGTTCAGTTATAGCAAATTATTTCGCTATTTCGGTCAATCAGCTGAATTAGTGTACCGAGTAGAATATGAGCAGGCCTGTGTAACGATAAAATATTTTAATCACTTCTATAGATGTATGTATATTTACGATAAAGAAATATTTAATTAATTGTTGATATGTAAAATATGTGAGGAGAGAAATAAAATTAAATTAGTTCTTTATGAGTGATGTAGTATAATCTATAAAACGAGTGATAAGTTTAGAAGTTAAACAATTAGCTGATAAGTTATGTTTAGGCTAATTATGTTTAAAGTAAATGATTTGTTTGCGATGTTTGTGTTAGGTTCGTCTAATTTAGAGAAGCGTAATTATTATGCGTAGTCGTATATTAATAACTAGTGTTTTCGTGTAAGATTGTACAACGCCTCGTCCTTAGGTGTTTAATACGCTATCGTATAGCACTATTTAGATTTGCGCTATTCCTGTTTATATGCATTCATGTGCATAATGCATTTCATTCAGGTACGTTAATTAGTCGCGCGATGCGGAAGAAGAACCAAGTCGACCTCAAGCGCGGGCTACTCCACATGGTGAAGCTGAAGGACGAACGCAAGGATGGATGACCTAACAAGTGCCAAGACAAAGAGTGGTCGTTAAGTGCTCATCGCCTAACCAACACTAACCTAGTGTTACTCAGGCAAGCCCCGGTGCATTTGCCACCTCCCTTGATGTTTTTAAAATCTTTCTCACTTGCTTGCTGCATTAGGTGATAGGAGTTGATTGATTAAACAATTCCTGCATTATCTTCCTTGATCTTGATTACCCTCCTTGAAACCCTGTTTTTACAAAAAGGTTTTACTATGCTTAGTATTGCTTAGAAAAACAAAAGGATTTTTTTTTGCAAAAGATGTTTGGCAAAGTGGGAGGGTTGTTTTCGAAAATAAAACTTGATGGTGAATCCATCATGGCCATGATGGGTTCAACATCGGAAAAGATGTACCTCTGCCAGGTACCAAACTTTGGGTTTGAAATGATTAAGCTGAGACCGGGCGGGTGACTTGCACGAGAAAGGAGTCTCGGTGTAGTGTCTTCGTCTGAGTCGATTAAGGACCGTCTCGATGTAGGCTTGATGATCGAGGACCCTTTAACTGGTCACATGCCTCGTCATGGGTAAGCCTTGCCTCGGGCAGACTAAGGCCAGAATAAGATAACACGAAATGGGCGTGGAGCGGTGGCGAGAGTAGCGTGTACCCTCCGTGGCAAGAGGCTGGACGGTGGTGTATCTGTGCTCTCAGTTTGCGTGAACCTGATCTGGTCTTAAGAACCCCGGTGGCGGGTTGACATATGCAAGGGTTAAGTGCTACATATGTCGTGTGATTGGAGATCCTCAGCTGAGTATAATCGATTCGAATCGCCGTACCTTCGCGGTTATGAAGACTTGGTCACTGACCTACACGTAGCATTCCACTAAAGATGATGGGTTTTTGTTAAGAAATTGGCTAGTGTAGGACCAGTGATTGAACTAGGGTAGAAAGAACTCTAGTTACAGGTAATTCTACTTAACTTGACAAATAAAATTGGATTTTAAGGATCCACTCGTAGTAAGCTTTTCTGCAAAAAGAGTCTTTGATTCTTGATAAGCCATACCTTGAATCCCTCTAGCCAGCATACCCTTGAGAGTCTTTTCTTTAGTCGGGTAAGTCTTGCTGAGTAATTCCGTACTCAGGGTTTTATTCCCTATTGTTTTTCAGGTCCTAACTTTGTGATGCTGTTGATGGTGTTAAGTGCCGGTGGGCTCGGCCTTCTTATAAGTCTAAGTAACCCTTCTATACTTCTTATTGAGGATGGTCATTTGAGCTAGCATATATTTCAAACTTATACTTTTGTAACCACTTCGATAAAATAATATAAATTTTTGTAACTTGTAAAATTTGGTAATAAGATTTCCGCTGCAAAAATATTGGTGTGTGTGATTTGTATTACTTAATCCCGCGGTTCTGGTTGAAAGTGGTTTATCCGATGTCCTTGGGGCAATCAGACAGATCCTGTTAAGTTATCTGGTGCACATGCATAGCCGTCTGAGGTCTTTGGGACAAGGACAGGTGCATATGGGCCCAATAACTTGGAGGTTCTGCCACATTTAATTTGGGCGGTCTTCGTGGAAGCAAGTTCAAGTTAACAGACATGTAATCATGTAAGTCTTTGTCGGAGAGGAAAATCTCCGGCCGGGTGGTGGAACACACCCGCCCTAAATCCTAAGATGAGGAGGGGGCCTAAGCGTTTTGCCTATCTGCTAGATGATCGATGAACACGAGAGCACACAAGGGTTTAGAGTGGTTCAGGCCACCAGAGCGTAAAACCCTACTCCACTATGTGTTGTATTGAGGGTGTTGTGAACCTAGAGAACTTGCGTGTGAGTCTGAGAGTCTAAGTTGCGTCTGCCTTGTAACGTTGTGTGTCTTCCCTTTTATAGCTTAAGGGAGGCACATACAAGGATGCTGAGCCCCGACATGTGGGCCCAGGAACAAAATGAAAGGAATACATTCTAGGAGTAACTAATGCAAGTGATGCCTGAGCCATCTCTAGGCGCCCTGATGTCCGTAGCCCACATAGTATTGATATGCGGCGGCTGCTTCCTTGGTACGTACGAGCAATGATGAGCGTAGTGCACGCGGCAGTATGGGCGTGTCGCCTGCCAGTGGAATGGACAGGCACGCCGCCTACGGAATGGACAGGTCGCCGCCTGCCAGTGGAATGGACAGGTCGCCGCCTATCCGCGGAATGGACATGTCTCATTAAATGCCGAGGCGACACATCGCCTGTCAGTGGAATGGACAGGCGGCGCACCTTATCCGCAATAAATGCAGAGGCCGCGTAACCTGGAGGCCTTACGTCAGGCTCCGCCCGTTAGCTTACGTCACGTGCAGTAGGCCACGTGGCAGCATCGGGTCTCCGCCTGGGCGGGAAGCAGAAGTGTATGCGGACAGGTCCGTACCAGACTAGGTCTGGACACGTGTCGGTACCGGACCCCGCCTAGGTCCTGTTCAAGGCCCGAGTGTATTCTATCCTAGGACCTTGGGACCCCATTATGGGCGGCCCGAACCCCATACGGGAGGGTCTGGATCCCATTTCAGGGGTCCGGCTTGCGCTCGTGGAGGTCCTGGACCAACCTTTGGGGTTCGGACTATATATCCAGGGGTCCGACGCTCTCCCGTGGGGGTCCGGACTTACTGTTGATGCCTTGGAGTATATCACCTTCTCTAGACACGTTGTGGCTCCGGACCCACCCATGTGGTGGAGTCGGGCGCTGTTGTGGACCCAGAGTAGTCGCCCGTGACTGGGGCGAGCCATGGCCTGGTCCCACACACAGCACTTCTACCACGTGACTAAGGGATAGTCGCACGAGTTCTGTGTCTTTGCATAGTAGCAGGGGGTACCCTAGTTGCAGGTTACCGATAGTGGCCCCCCGGGCCCACCTCAGGGGAGGATGCGAGAATGCAGGTGGGGCCAAAACTTGTACTTCGTGTCAACATGGCATGACCGGTGATTGGGACGCCATCTTAGCACTCTTGCTGATGCGCCGCATTAATTCAGCGCATCTGGTGACGCACGCGCTATCAGTCTGCCTTCGGTCATGTCAACTGCCACATCTGTCCTCGCGGTTGACTGACCCACGGCCCCACGTCTGGCGGTTCCATCAGGCCACGCGCGAGGTGCCTCATTGCTGCCGCTTTGGTTAATAAATATCTCTCCGCAGCGGCCCCGAGGTGGTGCGCGATCGTGCGCGGCGGTTTGCTCCCTGCGTGACGGTTCGCTTTTCCGCACTCGGAGACCGGCACACCAGCTGCATGACTTGTGGGCCCAGGCCCCCGTGTCAGAGACTAGATCGCCTGGGCGCTAGGTGTGTGTCGAACGGGATTCCCTGCAGCGTCTCGGGGCGCGAGAGGGAGAGTCTCCCTTGAAAAGGGATTCACCCCGCGTGCAGCAGTTACACTTTCGTATTCTCTCCAATCGCTACGCCCTTTTGCCTCCGAGCTCTCTGCGCCCCTTTGCATTCATGCTCTCTTGCTCGACACCCGTGCCGACGCCGACGCCATGACTTCGCTTGGCCATCCCAACCGCTTCCTGTCTGAGGCGGCGCTCAATCTAGCGCGCGGCCTGCTCGGGTGGAGCGCGCCGGGGCCCACCGGAAGAGATCGCGCTAGCGCTATCCCCCTCGGCAACCTCGCCGCTAGGGAGTTCGTCTTGTTCGTCTCCTACATCTCCTACGGGTTGGCGTTACCGATCTTGCCCTTCTTCCTGCTGCTGTTGGAGGAGTTTGGGCTCCAGCTTCAGCACCTCATGCCCCACTCCATCCTCCAGGCGGCCATCTTCGTCCACCTCTGCAAGATGTTCGTGGGGGTGGCCCCCTGCACCTCCCTCTTCTGCCATTTCTTCGTGTTGGTGAAGTCTAGGAAGGCTAAGGACCACCTCGGCGCCTACTACTTCTAGACGAGGCCAGATTCGATCGGCGCATACATCTCCTCCCTCGGCGACGCGAGGTGGGAAAACTGGCGCGCCGAGGCCAACGACCGCCTCGCGCTGCCGAGAGATGGACCAACACTCGACCGGAAGCAATGGAGGGCTAAGCCGTCCCTCGCGCCAGAGTTCCTGCCCGTGTTGGGTAGGATCAAGGCCTTGGCAACCGGTGGCCTGACCTTGATGCATGTGGTCGGTGATTTCCTAAAGCGCCGGATCATGCCGCTGCAGAGGAGGCCGCGTCTGTGCTGCTGGTTCACCGGCTCAAATGACATCGGTAGGATCTAGCGTGGGTTGGGGACCGACCTGTCCTGGGAGGAGCTGGAACTCCTGGTGAAGGGGATTACTGGTGAGTCCTTTATCCCCAGATCTTTGATACTTCCCTAGGACATCCCGGCGCTCTGCGATGATCCAGGGCTGCGAACGGCGGTGCTGGTCACGCTGTCGACCCTCGATGAGAGCGGCGTGGCGGTTCATTAGACCAGCGGTCGGGACCCCCTCCGCGGGATCTAGATCTCCGGTGTACCGGCTGGGGGTCCCCAGTCCGCCGGTGCGGCCCCCCGCCCCTTAGATAAGGGCAAAGGGGCTGCAAGCAGTTCCTCCGCCCCAGGTGGCACCGGGGGTTGGATGAAGAGAGGCGACGCCGGTTGCATCACACCGATGGATCGTTTGTCTCGGACCCCCTCAGAAGCGTCAGAGGACTGCTGGCGAGGCTGATGAGACCGGCTCCCAGGCCCAGGGCGCGCAGAGGCGCGTCAGTCCTCTGCCACCACCACCATCGGATCCGCCACCACCGCCACCACCACCACCGTCGGTCCCGCCTCCACCACCACCACCTGGGGGTGATCTCCCCCAAGGGCACCAGTAGCAACAATCATAGCAGCAGCAACAACAATAACAATAGCGGACGTCTCGCTTCTAGTGTCGCTGGAAGGTCCAGGGCCCCAAGTATGTGTAGCCCCTTTTTTCCACGAGTGTAATTATCATGCCGACGGGTCTTAACCCATACTTTGCTTGCTAGGGCTTCCTCCCCCTCTGCTCCCAAGGTCACGCCTCCTCTGCCGGATACCATGCCCGCACGGTGGGTCTGGCTCTCAGCAGCAGGCATCTGCTGGGAGTGGTGCCGGTGATCCACCGACGGCTACCGTAGCCTCAACGACGGTGATGCCGTCGAGTACACCGTCGGCAGCAGCGGTGGGGGAGGTCCCAGCTGCGCCCACTCCTACCGTCGCGGGTGACACAGGGGGCGCATCCGGCTCCATCCCGCCGCCCATTCCGTAGGAGACGGAGGTGGTTTTTGGGCGGCGGCTCTGGTCCGGCGCTGAACCAGAAGCAGCTCCAGTTCCCCTCCCCTGGGTGCTGTCTCGTGCCCATTAGGTTCTTCATGAGACCGAGGCAGCGATTCAGCAGGAATAGGAGGCGCTGGAATCTGAGCACCAGCGCCTCAGCGACTGGCGCACCCAGCTGGAGGAGCGCACCAAGGCGACGTCCCACCAGTTCACCTTTGAGCGGTCCGAACTGGCGCGGGACCACAAAGACTACAAAAAGAACCTCCAGAAGGTGTACGCCTAGGAGCTCAATGCGAGACAGAAGAAGAGGTTGGCCAAGAGGGAGGAGGCCTTGAACCAGAGGGAGGAGGTTGTCACAGAGCTCGGGGCCAAGCTGAGTGCCATGAACGAAATCCTAGAAGAGCAGCGGACCAAGCAGACCGTGGTTGTGGAGAGGATCCAAAAATGGGAGCGGGAGTTGGAGGACAAGGCCATCAACATCGCCCTGGCCGAGGAGAACCTCAAGGAGAAGGATGCGTCGCTGGATAAGCGGGCGATGAATCTCGCCTGGCGGGAGAAGGACCTCGCCTTTAGGGAGGAAATGTTTGAAAGGCGGGATAAGTTGCTGGCCGAGCATGAGCTCGAGGCGGAGGAGAAGGAGAAAAAGCTGGAAGAGCGGATCCAGCAGTTCCAGGCGGCGCAGGCGGCACCGGGCCCCCAGGCAGTGGAGGCGACGAAGAAAGCACTTGAAGACCTCCAGGCGAAGCATCGCCCCAGGGTCCAGCGCATCGCTGCATGGGCCGGCGAGGCGAGCACGACACTGGTGCCGCTAGGGATGAGTCCCATCCCGGTGTCGGAGCTACTGACGTCCATCTCCGACGCGCTCCCGGTGCTGGACTCCGCCGCCGACCGCCTCCGACGCCTGGACCAGATTCTTGGCGCCTGCCTGGAGGTCGAGGGCGTCAGGCTCTGCCGGGCGGTAATCGAGTATATCCTGACGTGCTTCCGGAGCCATGACCCGGCCATCTCCTTGGAGCCGGTGATCGCTGATCCGGTGGCCGACACCGAAGACACCGCTCGGGAGGGCGTACAAGACACCGTGGAGGTGGTGGCCGAACGCTTCTAGCGGGATCCTGCCGATGATGAGTAGTCCATTCTGAAGAGACAGAACAAGGGTTCCGCTGGGGTGCGGCTTGTAATAGCTTTTGATTTTGTAAGGTACTTTTGAGAAGTATTAATCTAACAGTGACAGAACTTATCTGTATACTATTTGTCTTTGCTGTGTGCATCGTTGCCAACTTCTCCCTGGTACTTGGCCCCCCTGGGATGCAGGCTCGATGTGTCGAGGCTGGATGCCAGTCTACTTGAAAAAGAATTGGTGACCTGGCCCCAAGGAGATAGTCTCGACTAGGACCTGGACCTGTACATAGCTTGGCTAGGAGGTTTTAGTAGCGCACCCATAGGATCCACCAACTGGTATCTTCTATCCTTTGATTCATGCAACAGGACCTACATGATTTAGCCTGGAAAGCCAAGCCGTGTGTCCGAACCCCCTTGGATCGTAGCTCCAAATACTAGGACACCTATCGCAGAGTGGTGGAGCGTGCAGGATTAGGGTACAGAACCAGGCTAAGCGGCTACACAGCTCCGGACCACCCCAGGAGACACGTGTCCATTCTTTAGAACTGGACCCCAGGTTGCCGGACCCACAGGACTATAGTTCCAAATACTAGGATACCCATCACAGAGTGGTGGAGCATGCAGGCTTAGGGTATGGAACCAAGCTAAGCGGCTACACGGCTCCAGACCACCCTAGAAGACAAGTACCCGTTCTCTAGAACTGGCCCCCGTGCTGCCGGACCCCCCTGCTGAGGGGTCCCAAACTACAAGCCTGACTACTCAATTTGGATGTCATTATACCAGCAAGGGTGGGAACTGTATGGGTGGGTTAGATAAAAAATAATGCTCGTAAATTGAAGCAGACTAAAAACATCACAAAAAACAAATCTGGGGGTGAATCTTTTCTTTATAACTTGATATACACGAATGTAGACCAACAGACCGGGTTTATGAGGGCAGACCTCACCGGGTTGACATACATATATGTGCAACCTAGTTACAAAGGAAGAAAACCAAATCCCCAGGTTTGCTTTTATGTGTAAAACTTACGGAGATGCTCTATGTTCCAGGGATTGTGAAGAGGCTCTCCTTCAGTTGTAGCAATGCGGACGCACCCGGGTTGGCATATTTCCGTCACCTTGAAGGGCCCTTCCTAGCTGGGGGAGAGTTTGTGGAGCCCTTCTTGGTTCAGTACTCGCCTTAGGACCAGGTCTCCGACCCTGAGCTCCCTACTATGCACGAACCGTTGGTGGTAGCGCCTGAGCACTTGGTTGTACCGTGCATTTCGGATTGCCGCTCGCCATCTGCGCTCGTCGATGAAGTCCACATCCTCATGTCGTTGCTGTTCCTGCATAGACTCATTGAAAGCCTAGATCCGTGGGGATCCCATAATGATTTCCGAGGGAAGGCAGGCTTCGGCCCCGAAGACTAGGAAGAACAGGATCTCCCCGGTATCTCGGCTGGGTGTGGTCCGGTTACCCCATAGCACGGACGGAAGCTCGTTGACCCAATTTGCACCATGCTTTTTCAAGCAGTCGTAGGTGCGTGTCTTGAGTCCCCTGAGGATTTCTGTGTTTGCCCTCTCCGCCTGGCCATTGCTCCTGGGATGAGCCACAGACGCAAAGCAGAGCTGGGTGCCGATGCCCTCGCAATACTCCTAGAAGAGCCGACTTGTAAACTAGGTCCCGTTGTTTGTAATGACACGGCTTGGGACCCCAAATCTACAGACAATCGACCTGAGAAAAGCAACATCAGCACCCTAGGTGATGTTGACCATAGGGGTGGCCTCTGGCCACTTCGTGAACTTGTCAATGGCGACGAAGAGGAATCGGTACCCGCCGGCGACCCTGGGGAACGGTCCCAGGATATCCACCCCCCATACGGCGAATGGCCAGGAGGGCGGAATCATCTGCAGAGCCTGAGCTGGTGTGTGTATCTGCTTTGCGTGGAATTGACATGCCTTGCAAGACTTTTACCATCTCAGCTGCATCCTGGAAGGTGGTTGGCCAGTAAAAGCCATGCTGGAAGGCCTTACCGACCAGCGTGCGGGATAAAGAATGACTTCCGCACTCTCCTCCATGGATCTCCGTGAGCAACTCACGGCCCTCCTCCTAGGTAATGCACCACATAAGAATGCCGTTGGCGCCACGACGGTAGAGATCCCCTTCCACCACCGCGTAGCGTTTAGCCAACCGCACTATGCGCTCTGCGGACACATGATCTTTAGGAAGGATATTTTCCTTCAGGTAGTCCCGGATCTCGGAGATCCATGCATCAGGACCACTCTGAGACACTGGCTGTGGCGCTAAGGGGCTGGCAGGACCCCCTGTAGCGCACACAGTCTTCGGTGGGTTCTGTAGATGGGACGCACCGGGACCGCTAACTTCGAGGTGCTAGTCTCGCCCCCTTCGTCCAGTTCGGCAGGCTAGGTGGTGGGTCTCAGCAGCCGTCTTTCAAAGACGCCCTCAGGCACGAGTGCCCAAGTTGATGCCCTCACGGAGAGTTCATCTACCGCTGAGTTATTAGCCCGAGGAACATGTTGCAGTTCCAGGGCCATGAAGTCTTTTTCCAGCTTCCTTATGTGGAGGAGGTAAGCTGCGAGCCTGGGCTCGTTGCAGCTACATTCCCCGCGGACTTGCTTGATGATCAGCTGGGAGTCCCCTTCACGAGGAGCTGGCGGATCCCCAGGGATAGGGCGGCCGACAAGCCGAAGATCAATGCTTCGTACTTTGCCATATTGTTGGTGGCCTTGAACTCAAGGTGCACCATGTACTTCACTTGATCTCCGTTGGGTCGATGAGGACCACCCCAGTTCCGCTAACTTGTTGGCGGGCGGATCCATCGAAGAAGAGCGTCCAGTGGGGCTCGGTGAAGACCGGACCCCTGGGCTCCACAGGTGTGGGGTCCGAATCGGGATCCGGACCCCCAGGAGCGCTCGGGGGAGGTGTCCACTCCATGATGAAGTCAGCCAGGACCTATCTCTTGATGGCGTGGCGAGGCTAGAAGTCCAGCTAGAACTCAGCGAGCTCCGCGGCCCACTTGGTGATGTTGCCTGTGGCGTTAGAGTTGTGGAGGATGGCCCTTAACGGAAAGGAGGTCACCACCACGACCCTGTGTGCCTGGAAATAGTGGCACAGCTTCCTCGCTGACGTAGTAGACCGACCTCTGAACGGTCTGAACCCCTGTAGCTAGTCCCAAGTCCTCAGGCTTCATGGTGGTCAGACCACCACCTTCTCCTGGGGGAACCTCCTGACTCCCCTGGGAATGCTGCTCCGTCCTTTCGACGACCAGCACCATGCTCACCGCCTCCGCAGCCGCTGCAATGTACAAGTACAGCGGCTCCCCTGACTCTGGAGCTACCAGTATCGGGAGGGACACAAGGTGTTGTTTCAACCGGAGTCGGAGTCTCCAGTGAAGACGTCCTTGAGGACCCCCTCGGGTGACTGATACTCGAGGTCCCATTCTCCCGCGGCCACATCACCGTCGTCGACCCTCTCCTTGCCAGGCCGGCGAGGTGGGGAGCCATCCTTGGAAGTCTGCTCACGCCGCTTGCTGACACGCTTCACGAGCTTGATGATCTCGCGACACTCTGAGGCGCTGTGGCGACTGTTGGGGTGCACAGGGCATGAGCCGCTATTGCCTCCCTGTGGCTGTGGGTGCTTGTTGCGCTCATTCCGGCCCCTAGTCGCAGTTGCGACGACTAGAGCAGCAGCCTGCGGCCTCTCGTGGCCGCGATTCTTCTTCTTTTTCTTTTTGCCGTCCTGGGTGACGGCACCTGAGCCACCCGTCTGGGCGACCCTGGTCTGTGGCACCAAGTGCCATGCACGGCCCTCGGCTGCTCTGGCACACTTGTTAGCCAGAGCGAAGAGCATGGTGACAGTTTCCACGTCATGCGTGGCCAACTTCTCCAGCATCTTCTCATCACATACTCCCTGGCGGAAAGCGGTGATGATGGAAGCATCAAAGATACGGGGTATAGTCCCTCGTACCTTGGTGAAGCGGGAGATGAAAGCCCGGAGAGTTTCCCCGGATTCCTGCCTCACTGCATGGAGGTGAGCCTCCACGCCATGCTGCTGATAAGCACTAGCGAAGTTCGCTATGAACCGCGCATAGAGCTCTTCCCAGGAGTAGATCGATCCCGGGGCGAGGTTCATGAGCCAGGTCCGGGCCGGCCTAGACAAGGCTACATGGAAGTATGTTGCCATTACAACAGTGTCTCCACCTGCTGCCGTAATGGCAGTGACATATACCTGCAAGAATTCCGACGGGTTTGACGTACCGTCGTACTTTTCTGGTAGGTGTGGCCGGAACTTGGATGGCCAAGTCACCGCGCGGAGATGATCCGCCAGGGCGGCGTAGCCTAGGCCGGCCAACGGGACACCCACCTGAATTCGGGCACCCCTTGGAGTTTGCGGTGCAACCGCAGCGAAGTCGTAGTCGAGGTTGTGACCCTCGATGTTCTGCCGGCGCTCACGCGCCCTCTCTAGAGAGACTCGGGCATCCTCGCCCATACGCCTACGGTTGAGTTCTGCCCGTGGTCATCTGGCCTCTCCAGAGAGACTAGAGCATCCTCTCCCGCACACCTGCAGTTGAGCTCCACCCGTAGGTCCTCAGTCGGTGCGGCCCTCACCGAGGGTGAGCGAACTAACGCCGACACCTCGTGTTGACGCCGGGATGACCGAGGTCTGGGCCTGGCTGAGCCAGAATGCGCCATGCCGAGCAGACGGTCGACATCGTCACGCCACTGCTTCATGGCCCCCGGCGAGGCCGTGGAGCTAGGAGGGTGGCGTAGCAACTCCCTGGCTACAGACAAGGCCCTAGGCGCAGCCCTTGACGCTCTAGATGTCTGTGCAGGAGTGTGCTGCCGCGCAGAGCGCACAGCAGCAACACCAGGCGCAGGGCGGTTGGAGGCCCGTGGCGTGGAAGATGCAGCCTCCTCCTCCATCGAGAAGTCCTCGGGAATGAAGTCGTGGTGCTCGACGATCTGGACCATGGTGTCGAGCAGAAAAGCAAGCAAAAACTAAATGCCAAGCCCCCTACCTGGCACGCCAAATGTCGGAGAGGAAAATCTCCGGTCGGGTGGCAGAACACACCCGCCCTAAATCCTAAGATGAGGAGGGGGCCTAAGCGTTTTGCCTATCTGCTAGATGATCGATGAACACGAGAGCACACAAGGGTTTAGAGTGGTTCAGGCCACCGGAGCGTAAAACCCTACTCCACTGTGTGTTGTATTGAGGGTGTTGTGAACCTGGAGAACTTGCGTGTTAGTCTGAGAGTCTAAGTTGCGTCTGCCTTGTAACATTGTGTGCCTTCCCTTTTATAGCTCAAGGGAGGCACATACAAGGATGCTGAGCCCCGACATGTGGGCCTAGGAATAGAATGGAAGGAATATGTCGGAGAGGAAATCTCCGGCCAGGTGGCGGAATGCACCCGCCCTAAATCCTAAGATGAGGAGGGGCCTAAGCGTTTTGCCTGTCTACTAAGCGATGAACGAACACAAGAACACACAAGGGTTTAGAGTGGTTCAGACCGCCGGAGCGTAATACCCTACTCCACTGTGTGATGTATTGAGCTTGAGAGCTTGTATGAACTTGTGAGCCTGAGCTGGGTCAAAGTGTGTCTTGAGTCTCCCTTTGTAACACAGTGTGTCCTCCCTTTTATTGTCCAAGGGGGCACGTACAAGGGTGCTGAGCCCCGACATGTGGGCCTAGGGACATAACGGATATAATACTTGGAGCGACTAATGCTCGTTGCCGGTGCAATCATCCTCGCACCCTGATATTCGCGATCTGCCTAGTGTTGGCGTGCAGGGGAAGCTTCCCTGGCAACGTACGAGTGATGATGGATGCGCACAGTGCACTTCGCACCACGGGCGTACTGTTTAGCAATGGAGTGGATAGGCATGCCGCCTGCAGGATGGCCTGGACGCTGTAGAGCCCAAAAATTTGTACCAAAGAAAAATAAGGTTATAAATAAATAAATATGTTTATAAGTGGGTATCTTGGGATTATAGAACCCTTGGAGTTAATTGGTTTTCTCTTCTTTGTGCATATTTGATTAATGGAATTATATGGGTTAACATAACAAATAAATAAATAAATAAAATGCATCTCATGATAAAGTTATTGTATTGTTGCACTTTGTATTCAAATTTATGAAACAAGCTTAAGCTAAGAAAATTAGAATTTGAAAATGGAAACATAAAATAAAAGAGAAAAGAAAAGGGAAGAACTAAGAAAAATATTACCTAAAATAAAATAAAAATCAGAATAAACATCCTTCATACTTATATTATTAAATTATACCTTTCAAACTGAGGACAAGTTATTCACAAAGTTTGAATTTAAACTTAAACTCAAATTTGATTTGAAAAAGGAAGAAAGGAAAGTAGGACATAAAAAGAAAAAGACCAAAACTCTATTTGGGCCAGCTGCTAACAAACCCGGCCCACTACACAACCCCACTCCCGCCAGCCCAACGCCACAACGCCCGTTGAACTCACTTGTGCGCGGGACCCAGCTGTCAGTCAGTGGCCGCTGTTCACTCCTGCGCTCGTTTCCGCTGCGCCTGCCTATGACCGGTGGGGTTCACCGTCAGGGCTGTCAACAACCTCCCGGTTGGGGCGCAGCTCATACGGAACCTGCGCGGTATCCGCACGGCTCAACGGCTTGGCCGGGACCTCCGGGCCGTTGCAGTCGCTCGGACCCTGCGGCCTATATGGCGGCCGCGACCCCCATCCCGGTCGTCACAGGTCTGCAACCCGCTCCCGTCCTTCGCGCTCGACGAAAGACCCCGCCTCGACAACTCGCCCGGGGGGAAAAGTCCTGCTGTGCTCCAATCCCTGTGGGCCGAGTCGTCGGATTGGGGTGAGGGATGTCGCGACGCCGCCGCAACCGGAGTCGAGTAAGAACCATCACATCGCCGCAGGTATCGGGGGATTCACCATTGACGAGTGCTGGGTGGTGGATTGCTCGTCGGTATGTAGCTCGGCGCAACCGTCCGCATCGCCGCGTAGCCCGCATCACACAAGCACCGATTGAAGGTAAGGAGACCGCCGTTGAGCTCACCTTTGACTTCGCTGCGCATAGCATCAAACCAGGCTTGATTTGGGGCGTCGAGGCCCTGGATCACCTGCACGCCGGTGAGTCCGCCGCCGTGAGGGCCGGCGGTGCTTCTGATCTCTGCTGGCGAGATTGGGGGAAGACGCCTGGGCCGTTGGATGGCTATGGTGCGGGCGTGATCGATTTAATGTGGGGCGTAGATCCAAGATTCTAGGGTGGAGATCGCTTGCCGTTCCTCGCCATTTGAGTCACTCGATCGGTTGATGGACGGACCGGATTAGAGGCTGACGTGGACGATTTTGGACCTTGGATCCTAGATCCTGCGGTTAATAACGCGTAACGGTTCATCCGCGGCAGGATCTAATCTTGGTCACTGGATTTAGATCTAACGGCCAGAATGGCGCCATACCGCTTCGTTGCGCGCTATTTTCATATGAGTCCCTGCATTCCTGTTAAATCAACCCGCCATCCCTTGTCGCTGTGCACTGTGCCTTGGGATATTTGCGCAGAAGCCCCTGGGTTTTCTGGAAAATTGAGGCCCGGTCCAGAGAGTTATAAAATCAGGAAAATGAATTAGAAAATAAGTTTTTAATATAAAAATAATTCCTAGAATTTATATAATCCATAGAAAATGCATATGAACTCCAAATTAATCCATTCCACTTGCTAAAATTTTGTAATAATATTCTCTATCACCTAGTGTCACTGTTTTGATATGAACTCTGTTAGAAAATTTATTTATCATTTAACCCTATTTCAAACACATTAAAACTTAAGAAATTCATAACTTGAATTCTATAACTCAAAAATTAATAATTCTTTTTCCTGTGATCTTATTCTAATGTGTAGATTATTATCATATAGTTTGTTCTTATGTTTGGTGTAATGTTAATTTTGCCTATACTATGTTTGCCTGTATTGCTACGACTAGCAGTGAGGATACGTATCACCTGAAGATCATCCTGGTACCTGGATTCTCAAGGCCCAGGCAAGTTGTGCCCTTGATCACTTCTTTTCACCTACTCATGTTCTAATTAATCATAATGATCTGCATAGGTTAATTTTGATGGGACCCAACAGGTTACCTAGTTTGATTATCTTTATACCTTGTTCACCACTAAATTTCTGGGTAGTACTTGCTAGTGCTTTATGTGGTTTTGGGTATGGAGATACAATATTCATGGTTACACTTTTGATTCAGTTGTTATTTATTGTTCATGTTGAGATCATTATGTTAATTGGAACATGGAGCGACCACCCGGGAAAACAGTGCTACCACAAGGGTAGTATGGGATGCCCTTGGCTGATTAATTAGGAAAGCTAGTGGAAGACTACCTTACCCGAAAGGGGCAAGGGCAGTAGGGGAGAGGTCAGTGTAGGGAGGCCCTCGGGAGGATTTTGCTGCGATGGCGGTCCTGCAAGGGATTCCTGCACTGGATCTTCCTATAAACTGTAGCGGGTTTTCGGAAGCTAGTGGAACTTTGTAAAGGCCTCGTAGTGGATCCCTAGCCATTCACCTCGGAAGTGTCTAAGGGCTTTGCAAACCCTGGCGACATGGGATACACGACTTGTGGGTAAAGATGCGCAACCTCTGCAGAGTGTAAAACTGGTATACTAGCCGTGCTCACGGTCATGAGCAGCTCGGACCCTCACATGATTAATTTATGGAACTAAATTCAATTTGTTATATGCATTGCATTGCAGGTGATGTTGTTGTTACTTTTGTTCTATTACTTAATTGGGTTTGGTATTTACTTATACTTAGTAACTGCTAATAAAATTTTGACCAACTTTAAAAGCAATGCTCAGCTCTAACCATCTTCTTTGGTAAGCCTTACACTTCACGTGAGCTCCCACCTTTGGCGAGTTCATGCACATTATTCCCCACAACTTGTTGAGCGATGAACGTATGTGAGCTCACTCTTGCTGTCTCACACACCACAGGTCAAGACCAGGTACTGCAGGATGATGCTCATGGAGGATGCCGTGATGAGTTCGTGAGTGGTCTAGGTCGTCGTCTCCCAGTCAACTTTGGGTTGCTGGACCGTTGTCTCCTTATAATGTAATTATTTATTTTGTATAGAACTCCTGTTATATATAAAGATGTGACATTCGATCCTGTGCCACTATACATCATATGTATGAGACTTGGTCCCAGCATACCTGGTGTTTATGTTAACCCCGGGTTTTGGACCCCTAAAATCCGGGTGTTACAGAAGTGGTATCAGAGGAATGTTGACTGTAGGACGAAACCTAGATAGAACTGGGCAACCATTATCTACTTACCTTTGCTATTCTGATCATTTCTAAACTTATCTTAATCTTTTCTCATCTATTTCCGCTTCACTCTGATTATTCTTACCTATTTATTCTAAAGACAAACTTGGATTTCACACTTTGAAATCCTGTGCCTAAAGTGACTTTTAGGAATAGGAGACCTACTCTTAGGGACAAAAAAAAAACAAAACTATTATTTTTATATGCCTGAATGCTTGTTCTTATGATACTTGTCTGATTTGGATCTTTGATTGAGTATGATGGGTTGTGGAGTAATGTTCACAATTGCATCTGCATATACACATAGGTGTAAACATATAAAATAACTGGACAATCTAAATTATCCCCATTGGAACATATCTAGCTTAAGAGATTTATCTTATCCTAAAAGATCTCATTCTAACCAATTCATCTTATCTTAAAAAAAAAAAAATTCTCCCTTATCTTAATAGATTCATCTCATCTCAAGAGATTCTATCCTACACTCATAGATCTATCTTATCTCAAAAGGTCTTAACTTATCCTAATATATATAATCCATCTTATCCTAAAAAGAAACTCATCTTATCTTGAAGAGATTTTGTGTCATCCTAATAGACCTAACTGACCTCGAAAGATTCTATCTTATCTTATGGATTTATCTTGCCCTAAATTGAATATTTATCCCACTCTAGAATAACAACCATGACCTAATCAAAATTAATGAGATTCTATCTAGTCTAATCTAGTTATACCAATCTAACCTAAAATTGGTGCCCTAGACCAACTTTACCATATACAACCACCTAACCATAAGCAACTACCTTACCCATCTGATAGTTGCATAACCCCTCTGTTTTAACCTAACAGAGATTTTTAACATATCCTGATAAAATATATCCTACCCTGGTGAATCTAGCTAATCTTAACTAGTTTAATCTAGTCATACCAACCTAATCTGAACTCTATCTAATCCAATATGATCTAAGCTAGATTGAGTTACTTAATGCAGATACAAAATATAAGGCCATACTCCTAAATCACTTAAGCCTAATTTGGAGACTTATATCAACCTGGCCATACACAACAACTCGACCTATAAACAAGTTACATAACTTACCCAATCAATAGAGTCTTAGTTGATTGCATAATCTATCAACCACCACCTGACATCAAACCAGATTTTGACCTATATCATGTAGTCTATCTTATCACATATATCTTAACCATATGTCCTTAACTTGGATGGCAACTCCAAGAAGAAAGGCCAAAGGAGACCAACCACGTCAAAGAAGGATGAACACCAACCCAAGTCTTCAAGGATCAAGTGAGGTCACCAAGATGAGTCAAGATCCACAATCTTGGATGGAGTCTTTCTTTATCCTACTCTTTCTTACCCAAACCTATATATGCCCTAAAGACATCTTCTATCCTACATGATTATGTGGACATACATATAATCCCCATGCTCTCCTATCACTTACTAATAATAAAAAGAGAGACTCTTGATTTTGAACTAATTAGAAACTAAAAGCTAAATTTCAAATCACTCTTCCTATATCCTCTTTCCGGCAATCTCGAGGACGAGATTCTTTTTAAGGGGGGTAGGATTTGTAGAGCCCAAAAATTTGTACCAAAGAAAAATAAGGTTATAAATAAATAAATATGTTTATAAGTGGGTATCTTGGGATTATAGAACCCTTGGAGTTAATTGGTTTTCTCTTCTTTGTGCATATTTGATTAATGGAATTATATGGGTTAACATAACAAATAAATAAATAAATAAAATGCATCTCATGATAAAGTTATTGTATTGTTGCACTTTGTATTCAAATTTATGAAACAAGCTTAAGCTAAGAAAATTAGAATTTGAAAATGGAAACATAAAATAAAAGAGAAAAGAAAAGGGAAGAACTAAGAAAAATATTACCTAAAATAAAATAAAAATCAGAATAAACATCCTTCATACTTATATTATTAAATTATACCTTTCAAACTGAGGACAAGTTATTCACAAAGTTTGAATTTAAACTTAAACTCAAATTTGATTTGAAAAAGGAAGAAAGGAAAGTAGGACATAAAAAGAAAAAGACCAAAACTCTATTTGGGCCAGCTGCTAACAAACCCGGCCCACTACACAACCCCACTCCCGCCAGCCCAACGCCACAACGCCCGTTGAACTCACTTGTGCGCGGGACCCAGCTGTCAGTCAGTGGCCGCTGTTCACTCCTGCGCTCGTTTCCGCTGCGCCTGCCTATGACCGGTGGGGTTCACCGTCAGGGCTGTCAACAACCTCCCGGTTGGGGCGCAGCTCATACGGAACCTGCGCGGTATCCGCACGGCTCAACGGCTTGGCCGGGACCTCCGGGCCGTTGCAGTCGCTCGGACCCTGCGGCCTATATGGCGGCCGCGACCCCCATCCCGGTCGTCACAGGTCTGCAACCCGCTCCCGTCCTTCGCGCTCGACGAAAGACCCCGCCTCGACAACTCGCCCGGGGGGAAAAGTCCTGCTGTGCTCCAATCCCTGTGGGCCGAGTCGTCGGATTGGGGTGAGGGATGTCGCGACGCCGCCGCAACCGGAGTCGAGTAAGAACCATCACATCGCCGCAGGTATCGGGGGATTCACCATTGACGAGTGCTGGGTGGTGGATTGCTCGTCGGTATGTAGCTCGGCGCAACCGTCCGCATCGCCGCGTAGCCCGCATCACACAAGCACCGATTGAAGGTAAGGAGACCGCCGTTGAGCTCACCTTTGACTTCGCTGCGCATAGCATCAAACCAGGCTTGATTTGGGGCGTCGAGGCCCTGGATCACCTGCACGCCGGTGAGTCCGCCGCCGTGAGGGCCGGCGGTGCTTCTGATCTCTGCTGGCGAGATTGGGGGAAGACGCCTGGGCCGTTGGATGGCTATGGTGCGGGCGTGATCGATTTAATGTGGGGCGTAGATCCAAGATTCTAGGGTGGAGATCGCTTGCCGTTCCTCGCCATTTGAGTCACTCGATCGGTTGATGGACGGACCGGATTAGAGGCTGACGTGGACGATTTTGGACCTTGGATCCTAGATCCTGCGGTTAATAACGCGTAACGGTTCATCCGCGGCAGGATCTAATCTTGGTCACTGGATTTAGATCTAACGGCCAGAATGGCGCCATACCGCTTCGTTGCGCGCTATTTTCATATGAGTCCCTGCATTCCTGTTAAATCAACCCGCCATCCCTTGTCGCTGTGCACTGTGCCTTGGGATATTTGCGCAGAAGCCCCTGGGTTTTCTGGAAAATTGAGGCCCGGTCCAGAGAGTTATAAAATCAGGAAAATGAATTAGAAAATAAGTTTTTAATATAAAAATAATTCCTAGAATTTATATAATCCATAGAAAATGCATATGAACTCCAAATTAATCCATTCCACTTGCTAAAATTTTGTAATAATATTCTCTATCACCTAGTGTCACTGTTTTGATATGAACTCTGTTAGAAAATTTATTTATCATTTAACCCTATTTCAAACACATTAAAACTTAAGAAATTCATAACTTGAATTCTATAACTCAAAAATTAATAATTCTTTTTCCTGTGATCTTATTCTAATGTGTAGATTATTATCATATAGTTTGTTCTTATGTTTGGTGTAATGTTAATTTTGCCTATACTATGTTTGCCTGTATTGCTACGACTAGCAGTGAGGATACGTATCACCTGAAGATCATCCTGGTACCTGGATTCTCAAGGCCCAGGCAAGTTGTGCCCTTGATCACTTCTTTTCACCTACTCATGTTCTAATTAATCATAATGATCTGCATAGGTTAATTTTGATGGGACCCAACAGGTTACCTAGTTTGATTATCTTTATACCTTGTTCACCACTAAATTTCTGGGTAGTACTTGCTAGTGCTTTATGTGGTTTTGGGTATGGAGATACAATATTCATGGTTACACTTTTGATTCAGTTGTTATTTATTGTTCATGTTGAGATCATTATGTTAATTGGAACATGGAGCGACCACCCGGGAAAACAGTGCTACCACAAGGGTAGTATGGGATGCCCTTGGCTGATTAATTAGGAAAGCTAGTGGAAGACTACCTTACCCGAAAGGGGCAAGGGCAGTAGGGGAGAGGTCAGTGTAGGGAGGCCCTCGGGAGGATTTTGCTGCGATGGCGGTCCTGCAAGGGATTCCTGCACTGGATCTTCCTATAAACTGTAGCGGGTTTTCGGAAGCTAGTGGAACTTTGTAAAGGCCTCATAGTGGATCCCTAGCCATTCACCTCGGAAGTGTCTAAGGGCTTTGCAAACCCTGGCGACATGGGATACACGACTTGTGGGTAAAGATGCGCAACCTCTGCAGAGTGTAAAACTGGTATACTAGCCGTGCTCACGGTCATGAGCAGCTCGGACCCTCACATGATTAATTTATGGAACTAAATTCAATTTGTCATATGCATTGCATTGCAGGTGATGTTGTTGTTACTTTTGTTCTATTACTTAATTGGGTTTGGTATTTACTTATACTTAGTAACTGCTAATAAAATTTTGACCAACTTTAAAAGCAATGCTCAGCTCTAACCATCTTCTTTGGTAAGCCTTACACTTCACGTGAGCTCCCACCTTTGGCGAGTTCATGCACATTATTCCCCACAACTTGTTGAGCGATGAACGTATGTGAGCTCACTCTTGCTGTCTCACACACCACAGGTCAAGACCAGGTACTGCAGGATGATGCTCATGGAGGATGCCGTGATGAGTTCGTGAGTGGTCTAGGTCGTCGTCTCCCAGTCAACTTTGGGTTGCTGGACCGTTGTCTCCTTATAATGTAATTATTTATTTTGTATAGAACTCCTGTTATATATAAAGATGTGACATTCGATCCTGTGCCACTATACATCATATGTATGAGACTTGGTCCCAGCATACCTGGTGTTTATGTTAACCCCGGGTTTTGGACCCCTAAAATCCGGGTGTTACAGACGCCGCTTGCTAGCTGAGTGGACAGGACACATTAAATGATGAAGGGTTACATCGCCTGTCCGCGGTATAGACAGGCGGTGCGTCTTCTCCACAATAAATGCTGAGGCAGCATGGCCCAGAGGCCTTACGTCAGGCTCCACCCGCTGGCTTACGTCACGCGCGGTAGGCCACGCGGCAGCATCGGGTCTCCGTCTGGGTGGGGAGCAGTAGCGTTATGCGGGCAAGTCCGCACCAGGCTGGGCCTGGACATATGGTGGCAACGGACCCCTGCCTGAGCAAGGCCTGGGTATTCCCTGCCCCTGAGTCCCGGGACCCAGCTGTGGGTAGTCCGGATCCCACGCAGAGGGGTCCGGGACCCGACCCGGAGGTCCGGGCTACACTCGCGGGGGGTCCTGGATCTTGCTCCGGAGGTCCGGTCTACATGTACATGGGTCCGGCACTTTCCCATGGGGGTCCAGACCCACTGTTGGCATCTTGGAGTGTATCGCTTTCTCTAGCCAAATGGTGACCCTGGAGCCATCCACATGGTGGAGTCGGGTGTTGTTCACCATGTGACTAGAGATAGTCGCATGGGCACCGCGTCCTCATGCTGTAGTAAGGGGTTCCCCTGATCCAGGGTATCGACAGTGACCCTCGGGCCCGCCTCAGGGGAGGATACGAGCTTGCAGGTGGGGCCAAAGCTTGTACCTTGCGTCAACTTAGCATGACCAGTGACTGGGGTGCCTCCTCTGCGCGCGCCGCATTAACTCGGCGCGCTCCTATCAGCCTACCATCGGTCAAATCAACTATCACGCCTGTTCCCACGACTGACTGACCCATGGTCTCCACACTCGATGGCTTTACTGGGCCATGCGCGGGGTGCCTCGATACTGCTGCATTTGGTTTTGAAAATTCACCTTCTCTGTCTTCTGTGGCGGCCCGGAGGAGGCACGGTACTGGTGCGAGTGGCGGTTCGACTTCTCTGCACCTAGGAACTGGCGCCCAAGGAGGATGACTCGTGGGCCCGGGCCCCCGCGACAGAGCCTGGGCTGTTGGTTTCGGCGGAGGTGAAGAGGCACACTACCACAGCTGGTGGCGTGCTCCTCACGCGGCGGTTCGCCTTCTCCGCACATGGAGGCCGACGCCCGAGGAGTATGACTCGTGGACCCGGGCCCCCATGCCAGAGGCTGGACCGCTGCTCTCGGTGGAGATGAAGAGGCGCGGCGATTCGCTCCCTGCGCGGTGGTTCGCCTTCTGCGCACAAGGAGACCATCGCGCTAGCCGTATGACTTGTGGGGCCAGGCCCCCGCGTCATAGGCTGAGTGCTGCGGTGTGCATCGGGGGAGACTTCTCGTGGCCTTTCAGGGCACGAGCGGAGGAATCTGCCTTTAAAAAGGGGTTCATCCCTCGAGTAACAGCCATGCCTTCGCTTCTCTCCCACTCGCTGTGCCCTTTCGCCTTCGAGCTCTCTGCTTTGCGTCACCATAGTTCGCCATGGCCTTGTAAGTTCATCCCGAGCGCTTTTAGACTGAGCGGACGCCTGACCTGGTGCGCCGCCTGCCTGGATGGAGCGTGCCGGTGTTTCGTGGAAGGACCCATGTCAGCGCCTTCCCCCTCGGCGATCTTGCTGCCGGGGAGCTTGCGCTCTTCATTTCCTGCACGATGGTGCTGCCGATCTCGCCTTCTTCTTGCTGATGCTGGAAGAGCGCGACCTCATGGGGGTTGGCGCTCTTCTGCCATCGCTCACCTTCAAGGATTTTCATCAGCGAGCCAGGCTGCATGTTGGGGGTTTGCTTCGTCGCCGAAGGTCTCATAAGAAGAAACACCTTCGGAAGATTGACACAAAGCCAAAGCTATCAATCAAAAGGCTTTGGAGCATATTTCCAAATGCACCGACTTAAAGATGAAATGACCAACCGACCCATGACAACTTGTATTATGATTGTAAACCTTCGTAAGGGGTGTGAATGTAATTTCTCATACGCTGTGTCCTATGCCTATAAATAGATGGATAGTACCCCCGTACTGTTCACGCGATCTGGTAATCGCTCGCGCGCAACACTTGGATTTTTGCCTTCTGTCGAGCCGAAGGTATAGATATAATTAAATATTGTATTTAAATATTCATGTTTGTATAATGAAACATATGAATGTTATTATGTGTTTGTTCGTGTTATCTTTCATGTTTCATATGTTTCATCTTTCATTATCTTATAATCATGATGATGAAGGTATGTCCTTCAAAACCTTCGTCTGAAGATCATTATATCCTAAGGGAAATAATGTTTCGAAGGACGAAGGACTTTAACACTTAATACTTTGTGTTGCCTTGTTCTTGATTCATAGCATTTGAGAACAAGTCCCCAACATTGGCGCCCACCTCCGGTGAACTCACTTCCACTTTTGAGCTGATGGCTTCGTCTAACATCCAAGCTAAAGCTGCTTCGGCTATGAAGTTGGTGCTCCCAATAACAGGCGATTCATGCTCAGAACCAGCCAACAAGAAGAAGAAGAAGAAGGCTCAGAGAAGAGTACAGCATATTGGGGTGCAGGGACCCTTCATCAAGACAAAATGGTCCCACATCCCAATCACCTTCTCCCAGGAGGACCTTCAGCTCAAGGATTATCCTCATAATGATGCTATGGTCATATCTTGTGTCATCAAGGGATTTCTGGTCCATAATGTTTTGGTTGATACAGGCAGTGCAGCTGACATCATATTTGCTAAGGCCTTCAGCCAGATGCAAGAGCCAGAGGACAAGATTCATGATACTACACACCCTCTTTATGGCTTCGGAGGTAGGCAGATTGTAGCACTCGGCAAGATCACAATGCCAGTAACCTTCGGATTTGTCCACAACACAAGGACTGAACAGGTTGTGTTTGATATTGTTGACATGGAATATCCCTACAATGCAATCATTGGTCGTGGGACACTTAATGCTTTCGAAGCAATTCTTCATCCAGCATATCTATGCATGAAGATACCTTCAGAACAAGGGCCTATTGCAATTCATGGAAGTCAGGAAGCTACCAGAAAGGCTGAGGGAAATTGGACAGACTCAAAAGCCATCCACAATATAGATGGAGCTGAAGCTTGTGAGCAATACAAATACAGAAGAGAGAAGGCCGCTTCGGCTGATCAGCCGAAGCCCATGCTTCTATGTGAAGACATAGCAGAGCAGAAGGTACTGCTGGGGTCTCAATTACCTGAAGAGCAGGAAAAAACTTTGATAAGGTTTTTATTCAACAACAAAGATGTTTTTGCATGGTCAGCCAACGATCTTTGTGGTGTCAACAGGAATGTCATTGAACATTCACTCAATGTTGATCCATCCTTCAGGCCCAGAAAGCAAAGGCTTCGGAAAATGTCTGATGATAAAGTCAAAGGTGCTCGGAATGAAGTAAAAAGACTTCTCAGTGCTGGTGTCATCAGAGAAGTAAAATATCCAGAGTGGCTAGCCAATACTGTTATGGTGAAGAAGGCCAATGGCAAGTGGAGAATGTGTATTGATTTCACGGATCTTAACAAGGCCTGTCCGAAGGACGAATTTCATTACCAAGGATAGACTCTCTTGTGGATGCAGCAGCTTCGTCAGAACTTATGAGTCTTCTAGATTGCAACTCAGGATATCATCAAATATGGATGAAGAAGGAGGATGAGCCGAAGACTAGTTTCATAATTCCCAGTGGAACCTATTGCTATCTTCGGATGCCTGAGGGGCTCAAAAATGCTGGAGGCAGTTTCAGCAGGATGACGGCCAAGGTCCTTCATTCCCAGATAGGCAAAAATGTGCTAACATTTGTTGATGATATCATAGTAAAAAGCACAAAGCGAGAAAATCATATCACTGATCTACAAGAAACATTTGCTAATTTCAGACAAGCTGGCCTGAAATTAAATCGTGAAAAGTGTGTCTTTGGAGTGAAGAAGGGCAAGTTCCTTGGCTGTCTGGTTTCGACGAAGGGGATTGAAGCTAACCCAAGCAAGATCGAAGCTATCCTTCGAATGGAACCACCAAGCACAAAGAAGGGGGCCCAACGGTTGGTAGGAAGATTGGCTTCATTGAATAGATTTATATCTAGATCAGCAGAAAGAAACTTGCCATTCTTTGAAATACTAAAGTCAGCCAAAGTCTTTCAGTGGGGCCCAGCTTAACAGAAAGCCTTTGAAGAGCTGAAGCAATACTTGATTGATATAACAACATTAACTCCACCTGCGCCAGGGGCTCCGTTACTATTGTATGTGGCAGCTTCGCACTCTACAGTAAGTGCGGCGCTTGTGCAGGAAAAATTCGATGGACAAATCAAAAAGCAAACCCCAGTATACTTTGTCTCCAAAGTTCTAAGCTCATCAAGGAAAAATTATTCAGAATTGGAGAAGGTGTTGTATGCTGTCTTAATGGCCTCCAGGAAGCTTTGGCATTATTTTCAAGCATTCCATATAATTATTCCTTCGTCACAGCCTCTGAAGGACATCATGAGGAACAGAGAAGCTACTGGAAGGATTGGAAAGTGGGCTGCGGAACTCAACGAATTCAGCATTGATTATGTGCATAGATCCTCGATTCAGTCCCAGGCGCTAGCAGACTTCATCGCTGACTGGACGCCAGGGGCTTAGGAAGAAGAAGCAAATAAAGATGCTGAAGCTTGGACGGTGTTCTGCGATGGTTCTTGGGGAACCTTCGGGGCAGGTGCGGCTGCTGTCTTAGGTTCACCTTCCAAAGTCAGAACATGCTATGCAATAAAGCTTGACTTTAGCTGCACAAATGATATTGCTGAATACAAAGCTTTGCTTTTGGGGCTTCAGAAGTTAAAAGCAATGGGGATAAGAAGGGCGGTCCTTAAAACTGATTCCCAAGTTATTTCTGGTCATGTTGACAAGAGTTGCAGGGCAAGAGACCCGAAGCTTGAAAAATACCTGGACACAGTACGAAGGCTTGAAGCTTCATTCGAAGCGTTTTCTGTCAAGAATATTCCACGAGGAGAAAATGAGCACGCTGATCTGCTAGCCAAGTCAGCGGCACAGGGGCTGCCTCTACCTTCGGAAGTATTTTTTGAAACGATAAGAGCACCTTCGGTAGAACTCCTCGAAAGAGCAGTGCTCACTATATCTCCTGTTCATAGTGAAGATTGGAGGACTGAGATTATATCTTTCCTCCAAGGTAATTGCCTTTCAGACAACGAAGCTTATAATAAGAGAATGGAGGCAAGAACAAGACCATATGTAATAATAGAAGGGGAGTTATACAAGCATGGAGTCTGCTCTCCACTTCTTAAGTGTTTATCTAGAGCCGAAGGTATAGAGCTGATGAAGGAGATACATGCAGGATTGTGTGGATCTCACATTGGGTCTAGGCCTTTGCTAGGAAAAGTTTTTTGACAAGGATTTTACTGGCCGAAGGCAGCTTCGGATGCAGCAGATCTAGTCCAAAAGTGTGAAGGCTGTCAAAAATGTGCAAGAGACCAGAAGCAACCTTCATCTCTTACTTAATTAATACAGACCACTTGGCCGTTGCAAAGATGGGGTCTTGATTTGTTAGGCCCACTTCCACCAGCACAAGGCAATTTAAAATATGTTGTGGTGGCGGTAGAATATTTTTCCAAGTGGATTGAGGCGAAGCCGTTGGCCACAATAACTTCGGTCACAGTCCAGAAGTTTTTCTGGCAAAATATTGTTTATCACTTCGGTGTGTCGAAGGCTATCACAGTAGACAATGGAACACAGTTTGATGTCGAAGCTTTCAAGGAATTATGTGATCAGATTGGCACGAAGATCCATTTTGCATCAGTCAGACATCCAGAGTCAAATGAACTTGTCGAAAGGGCAAATGGCATCATAATGACGGGAATAATGAAGTTAATCTTCAATCAGCCCAGAGGAAAATGGCCAGACGAGTTGATTAAAGTGGTGTGGAGCCACAACACAACAGTATCAAGGTCAACATGTTTTACACCATTCAAGTTATTATTTGGTGACGAAGCAATAACCCCAGAAGAAGCTAAGGCAGGATCAATCAGAACAGTAGCTTCGGTAGAGGACGAAGCTGATTATTCTGTGGCAAAAGATGTTATAGAAGGGACCAGACTTTAGGCTGTGGAGAATATCAATAAATACCAAGCCGAAATAATAAAATGGCATGATAGAAAGGTTCGGCTAAAAAACATTAGGCCAGGGCATCTGGTGCTTCGAAGAGTGGCCAATCCAGACACAGTAGGCAAGTTGCAGCTGAAATGGGAAGGACCCTTTCTTGTGGTATCTTCGTCAAGACCTGGTTCTTACAGATTGAAGGATATGGACGGCAACGACATTCCTAGATCTTGGAATACGGACGAGCTTCGGTGATACTATGTGTAATTGGATGTAATCTTTTTTCATTTTTTCTATGGTACCCTTTTCCTTTCCGAAGGGGGAGAAAGGTTTTTAATGGGGCCATAATTTGTAATCTTTCTTTTCTTATTCAGCTCCACGAGAGCAAAATCCCCCAAAATATGTAAATGTAAAATCTGAGCATGCACCATCGAGTGCAGAGAAAAAGGAAAAACACGGAGAAGCTCAAAAGTCGTCCCTAAGGGGATGCAGAGTATGACGAAGCTACAAAAAGTCGTTCCTAAGGGAGCGCAGCGTAAGTTTTCTACTCAAAAGTCGTTCCTAAGGAAATGCAGAGCCAAATACCACCGAAATATAAGGCAAAGCGCGAAAAGTCAATGCGAATACCACCGAAATAGAAGGCGAAGAAGTTCAAAAGACGTTCCTAAGGGGATGCAGAGCTTACACCGAAAAATAAGCGGTGCAACCAAAAAATAAACGGCAAAGAGATTTCAGTTATTCCTAAGGGAATGAAGGTTGTGGATGAAGCTTCGGATGTGTGTGTTTGGGCATTCATTTGCATGAAACATTACATCATACATTGCATTCATAAACATTCATTTAGACATACATAGGATCATCATCATCATATCATACAGATACAGACAGTTGCTTCGGTTCTAAGCATACAGCTTCAAGAAGCAGATTCATGCTTCGTTGTGTATGAAAAGAAGGGAAGGTGTTTTTCGCCTTCGGCTCAAAAATACAGGTTTCGACCATATCAAAGCATTTCATACATCGATGGAAAGGTAAAAATATATTACAAGGTATGAACAAATTTACAGAGTACAATCTGATTCTTAAGTTACAATATTCTTTACAAGGGTTAATACAAAAGTTCCCTTAGATTTTTTTCCCCAGCTAGGTACTCTAGCTCCGTCATCATCTGCTGAGCTTTGGATTGCCAGCTAAGCTTCGGCTCTGTGTTCTTCAGCTTCGTCATCCTGTACATATCAAAGCATTATAAGGAAAATTCAAGTTTCAAGGAAAAGGTAAGTACAAGGTATGATTTTATTATCGGCTTGAGATGACTCCGGGCTTCGTCACCAGCTAGGCTTCGTCCACCCTTTGTCCATATTTGCTTTATGAATCTGTTTCCTATGCTTCGAGCTAGACTGGGGATATCAATCAGATCTGCTGGTGATAAGCTAAAGTTTGGTCTATTAACAATTTTTCCATGCGTGCAACCAGACTTCATGAAGGCAACAGCTGTGCCCCGAGAAGCTAGCAGGGCATAGAAATCATCGTGTCCAGCTATAACCTCATCAAGAGCATCAACTTCGCCCTCAATGTGTTCGAAGGTTCCTGGCAGGTCTTCAACCGAAGGATTAAATTTCTCAGAGCTGGCTCCAACTGAGTTGAAGATCTGCCTCAGCCGCTGCACACATCGGTTGCTAAACTCTAGACATTTATCTTGAAGTTCTTTCAATGATTTTTGCAAATTTGAACTTTTTTCAACCTCAACCGCAAACTTTGTATCAAATTTCTGTTTTTCTTGTTCGAAATTCTCTGATTTTGAGAGAAGCTCTTTATCCAACTTTGCAATTTTGGCTTCAGCTTCTGCCAGTAAATTTTCCATTGTCTGAAGTTCAAAATCTTTCTTTTCAAGAGCAGCTGTTTGATCTTTTTTTTTGCTTTCTAACCCTTCAATTATAACTTCGTGCTTTTTATCTTCAAGGTCCTGTTGCATCCTCAAGGCTTTTCTTAATAACATACTCTGTACAGAAGCAACCTTCGTTAGAAAACACCTTCGTTGTTAAAAACAATGCAAAGTCGAAGAAAAGTTTTTACCTTGAAGTTAGAATAGAATAAACTACCGACGATATGTTGTCATTGGTAGCGGCTAATATCGGTCTCAAGCTTCGAGAAGCCAATACTCTTCGATAGAGTACCGATAACTTTTGCTCCGGTTCGGTCTCGGAGGCAACCTAGACTTTCGTCGTCAATGCCGCCGAAGAGTAGCGTTCCTGGCTGATACCCGCAGGAGATGGCGTAGTCTCTCAATTCTTCTTTCTTAGCCTTTGTCAATTCTTGTCCAAGCAAGTTTTGAAAGTTGAAATTTTCTCCTTCTGAAGTATCTTCGGCTATTTCCTTCTCTTTCCTAGGCACTGTGACCATGGTCTCTTCGGCGGATGTAGCAGCTTCTTCTGCGGCCATGTCCTGAAGTATTTTATCAATATCAGAAAGTGTACTTTCTAAGTTTGCACCTTCGGCAGTTGCAGCTTCAGCAGGTGTAGCTTCGGTTGCTGCAACGCTCTCAACGGCTGGTGCTTTTGGCGCCGAAGCTGGTGGTGGTGTTTCTTCAATGGCCTCTATCACAGTAATAATTCTTTGTTTTTTCGGCCTAGCAGATTTCTTCGTTGCCGAGGGCTCCTCCTTCTTCTGTAAAAGCTTCGTCAGATGTGGCCTCAGTGGACTTAGCTTGTTAGGCAAGGATTCAGTCATTACCTTTATAATTTCTTCCACGTCGATAGCAGAAGGTGTTGAAGCAGTCTCTTCTTCCTTATTAGCTGCCTTCTGCTTCGGGACAGTAGCTTTCCTTTTCTTCGGAGCGACTGCCTTCGGCTCAGGGCTCAGTTTTCTCTTCTTTAGGCTTTCTTCATCTTCTTTTACCATTCTAGCGGCTTGTCTGCCCACAACACTGACAACTCTTTTTCTTTTTTGCCCTTCGGTGCCTTGCTCAATCGTTCATAGTCTGGATATTCAAAATTTAGGGCATCCATCACCCGGTTCAACCTTCGCTTCGGTCGAGTGCCGAAGGCTGCAGTCATTAATTGATCTTCTTTTTTAGAATAGTTGCCCAGGATTTCATTGCACATAACTTCAATCGTGTCTAACCATTCTTGGCAAGGTTCTTTGAAGTGTTTCTTGAATTTAAAATGATAGGGCAGCCGAACAAGTTCCTTTTTTTTCTTTTCCCCTTTGAGCTTCGGCATGTCCCATTCTTTTAGAGTTGGGAATACTCTATAAGCTAAGAATTATTGTACCAAATCCCTAGTACCAATATGCTTTGAAACAACTCGAAATTCGCCCAAAGCAATTTGGCATGGTCCCCCCGATGTCATGTCACACTGGGCCTAGTTTCTCCGAAGATTAAGTCCAATGGGCTCTGAACCAGCTTCTCTTTTTTCTCATCAACCTTAACATAAAACCACTCAGCCTTCCAGCCGGTTGGCCATTTGGTATAGTAGCTAATAACCGGAGCCTTTGCATCTTTGCGATAAGCAAAATTGTAGCAGCCAAAGTTCTCGTGCAACCCATCTTCTCTAGCTTTTGTCTGATAGTGAAGCTTATGTACCCGGCAGAAGCCTTCGGCAAGCGGTTCCGCCCTCTGGCTTCGGAGAGCCCAAATATAGACGGTAAGCCTAACGTTGGCGTTAGGAGTCAGCTGATGAAGATAAATCCCAAAGTTCTCCAAAACATCCGCAATCATTTCATGCAAAGGAAATCTCAATCCTGCTTTAAAGAAGCTTTTAAAAACTACCACATCATTCTTTTCTGGCTTCAGGGTGATCTCCTCTCCGCCAAAACGAATCAACTTTTTCTTGGCTTCACTGAAATAACCTAGCTTTAACAACTTTGGCATATTGTCCTTGGTAACAGTAGACTTTCCAAACTCCAGGTGGCTGGGTTTAGATGGCAGGGCACTGTAATCTTCTTCAGTTTCACCTTCTTCAACATCAACCTGCTCAACTTCAGCAGCAGGTGCTTCTTCGTCAGAAGTGCCTTCAGTCACAACCAATCCCGACCGCCTCATAACTTCGGAGATCGGAGCAGTTTCAGTAGCTTTGGCTTCCTCTCCGTCGCGACTCGCGAGTAACCCTAGCCGTTGACCGCACCCTGGCCATTTGATGTTGAATTTCTTGCGTTTTAACGAAGTTGAAATTTTTTTATCTTTGCCGAAGCTCCTTCTTGTCACGAAGCTAGAGCAAAATGATCCTTCGGTTCAGAATGCAGTGAGCAAGCTTCGGCTATGGTCAAATTTTTTGGCAGCACAACGATGCAATAGCAGTAAATGCTGTGGTAACTTCACACCTACCCGTCTGTTTATATAGTGCTGCAGGTGGGAAGGTGAATCGTCAAGCTGCTCGCACCCATTGAACAGTCACCCGCACTCGCTGAACGGTGGACCATAGTGCCCAAGAAGCTGAAACGCATGGTGGGACCATCCTTTGCTCAGAATATTTTAATCGTTTCTCAGCAACGAGCTCAGGGAAGGTGTTTTTTGGACCTTCGGCATTCCGAAGCCTGAGAGAATTTTTCACGGGTCGAGCTCGTCACGAAAAATGATCTAGCACCGTGAAGGGGCTACTGTTGGGGGTCTGCTTCGTCGCCGAAGGTCTCATAAGAAGAAACACCTTCGGAAGATTGACACAAAGCCGAAGCTATCAATCAAAAGGCTTCGGAGCATATTTCCAAATGCACCGACTTAAAGATGAAATGACCAACCGGCCCACGACAACTTGTATTATGATTGTAAACCTTTGTAAGGGGTGTGAATGTAATTTCTCACAGGCCATGTCCTGTGCCTATAAATAGATGAACAGTACCCCCGTACTGTTCACGCGATCTGGTAATCGCTCGCGCGCAACACTTGGATTTTTGCCTTCTGTCGAGCCGAAGGTATATATATAATTAAATATTGTATTTAAATATTCATGTTTGTATAATGAAACATATGAATGTTATTATGTGTTTGTTCGTGTTATCTTTCATGTTTCATATGTTTCATCTTTCATTATCTTATAATCATGATGATGAAGGTATGTCCTTCAAAACCTTCGTCTGAAGATCATTATATCCTAAGGGAAATAATGTTTCGAAGGACGAAGGACTTTAACACTTAATACTTTGTGTTGCCTTGTTCTTGACTCATAGCATTTGAGAACAAGTCCCCAACACTGCGGTCTCCCACCAATGGTCATCTACAAGGATGACCACCAGCCTTGTGGTGGTGGGAAGCGAGCTGGGCTGCGGCCTCCCCCTGTCCTCAGCTTCAAGGATGTTCATCAGCCTTGCAGGGGTGGAGAGCGAGCCGAGTTGTGGTTCCGCCTTCCGCATGAGATAGTAGCCTGCTTCTTCCTCCAGCATTCAGAGGAAAGGATGTTCACCAGCCTTGCGAAGGAGGCGAACTTCAGCTACGTCGCGCCGGCCGAACCGCAAGAGCCGTTAGCCACCGAGCTTCCAACTCCTTGGCTTGGATGGTCTTGTCGTCACTCCCATAGGGGGGCAGGGGCGAGGGCCTCTTCGCCATGGCGCACATGCTGAGGAGGTCATCGCCGCTGGCGAGCCACTGGTGCAGAGGTGGTCGCCGCCGCTGGCAAGCCGCTCGGGAGGATTCCGCGAGGACAGTGGTCGCGAGCTTCCAGCGCGACCCTGCTGGCGTCGAGTAGTTCACACCTGTAGAGATGGAGCTAGGGCTCCGCTTGAAGGTGGATGTAATAACTTTTGCTTTTGTAAGGCACCTTTTGAGCACTATTTATCAAGCAGTAGTAGTACTTATCTGTGTACCACTTGTCCTTGTTGCGTGTGGTGTTGCCTACTCCTCCCTGGTACCTGGCCCCCCTGGGATGTAAGCTCGACGTGTCGAGGCTGTATACCAGCATACGTAAGAAAGAGTTGGTGATGGCCCCTAGGAGGTAGCTTCGATTGGGATCTGGACCTGACACGGCTTCGGCCAGGGAGCGTTAGTAGCACACCTATATGACCCCTCGTCTGACATTAGCCATCCTTTGATACATGCACGGGTCTTGCATGTTTTAGTCTAGGAAGCCAAGTTGTGTGTCCGGACCCCCTGGATCACGGCTCTAGATACTAGGACACCCGCCGCAAAGTGGTGGAGCATGTAGGCTTAAGGTACGGGACCAGGCTAAGCTGCTACACGGCTCTGGACCACCCCAGGAGACAAGTGTCCATTCTTTGGATCCGGACCCCAGGTTGTCGGACCCACAGGACTATAGCTCCAAATACTAGGATACTCGTCACAGAGTGGTGGACTGTGCAGGCTTATGGTACGGGACCAGGCTAAGCGGCTACACTGCTCCGGACCACCCCATGGAACGAGTTCCCATTCTTTAGAACCGACCCCTAGGCTGTCAGACCTCCCTGCTTTCGCAAAGGGTTCCTAAACTGCAATCTTGGCTATTCAATTCGGATGTCATCATGTCAGACGAAATGGGAACTGTATGGGAGGGTTAGATAAAAATTAATATTCGGAAACTGCAGGGTAAGACCATGGAGCAGGAGGATAAAACTATTCATAGAAGCATATTTGAAGGGGTAAATCTTCTCTTTATAACTTGGTATGCATGGGTGCCGACTAACAGACTGGGCTTATGAGGGCGGACCTCACCGGGCTGGCGTCCACATATGCACAACCTAGTTACAGAAAGGAGAAAAACTCAACCCCTCAGACTTGCTCTGATGGGTAGAACTTACAGAGATGCTCCTGGGGTTAGGAAAAGATACTCCTTTAGTTATAGCAAGGCGGGCACCCCCTGGGTTGGCATATTTCTGTCACCTTGAAGGGTTCCTCCCAGCTGGGGGAGAGATTGCGGACCCCTTCTTGGTTCGGTACTTGCCGCAGGACTAGGTCCTGACCTTGGGCTCCCTACTATGCATGAACCGTTGGCCGTAGTGCATGGGCGCCTGGTTACAAAGTGCATTTCGGGTTGCCGCTTGACATCTGAGTTTGCCGATGGAGTCCACGTCCTCGTGCCGTAACCGCCCCTGCATAGGCTCACCAAAAGGCTGGACCCGTGGGGAGTCCAAAAGGGTTTTCGGGGGAAGACAGGCTTCGGCCCCATAGACCAGGTGGTACGGGGTCCCCCGGTGGCCCGTCTAGTTGTTGTCACCGGAGTTGGAGTCTCTGGTGAAAACATCCTTTAGGACCCCCTCGGGTGACTGATACCCGAGGTCCGGTTTGGCCGCGGCCACCTCGTCGTCGTGGACCCTTTCCTTGCCAGGTCGGCGATGAGGTGGGGAGCCATCTCCGGAAGACTGCTCGCGCCGCGACGCTGACGCGTTTCGCAAGGTCGATGATCTCGCGACACTCTGCGGCGCTGTGGCGACCATTGGGGTGCACAGGGCATGAGCCGCTGTTACCCCTCTGCGGTCGTGGGCGTTTGTTGCAGTCGCCCTGGCCCCCAGTCGCAGCTGCAACGACCAAAGCGGCAGAATGCGGCTTCTCGTGACCATGGTTCTTCTTCTTCTTCTTACCGTCCTGGGCAACGGTACCGGAGCCACTCGTCTAGGCATCCCTGGTCTGTGGTGCTGAGTACCACGCACGATCCTCGGTGGCCCTGGCGCACTTGTCGGCCAGGGCGAAGAGAGTGGAGACAGTTTCCACGTCATACGTGGCCAACTTCTCCAACATCTTTTCATCAAGTACCCCCTAGCGGAAGACCGTGATGATAGAAGCGTCGAAGATGCGAGGTTGAGAGCACCTAGAGGGGGGTGAATAGGTGATCCTGTAAAAACTTAAAACTTAAAGCCACAAACTTGATTAAGTGTTAGAGCAATAAAGCCAAGTAGCTAGAGAGGAGTTCTTGCAAAACACGATAACCACAAAGAGATCAACACAGAGAGGCACAGTGGTTTATCCCGTGGTTCGGCCAAGTCCAACACTTGCCTACTCCACGTTGTGGCGTCCCAACGGACGAGGGTTGCACTCAACCCCTCTCAAGTGATCCAATGATCAACTTGAATACCACGGTGTTTTGCTTTCGTTTACTATCTCCCGTTTGCGAGGAATCTCCACAACTTGGAGCCTCTCACCCTTATAAATGATGATCACAAAGACACACGGAAGTAAGGGAGGGAGAGCAACGCACACAAGACACAAAATCAGAGCACAAACACGCGCACAAGTCACAACTTGAGCTCGCAACACAACTCGAAGAGTTCTCTACTCAAATGGAGCTCTAGTTGCTATCACAAAGAATCAAATGCGCGGAAATGGAGTCTTGGTGCTTAGAGTTGATCAAAGAATGCTTGGTGTACTCCTCCATGCGCCTAGGGGTCCCTTTCATAGCCCCAAGGCAGCTAGGAGCCGTTGGAAGCAATCCAGGAAGGCAATTCTTGCCTTCTGTCGGGTGGCGCACTGGACAGTCCGGTGCACCACCGGACAGGCACTGTTCACAGTCCGGTGCAGATTGCTTTCCTAAATTGGCGCAGCCGACCGTTGAAGATTTAGAGCCGTTGGCGCATCGGATACTGTCCGGTGCACACCGGACAGTCCGGTGCCCCCATCCGACCGTTGGCTCGGCCACGCGTCACGCGCGGATTGCGCTGCCGACCGTTGGCGCGTCGACCGTTGGCTCACCGGACAGTCCGGTGCCTCACCGGACAGTCCGGTGAATTTTAGTCGTACGCTGTTGACTGTTTCTCGAGAGCGGCGACTTCGCCGCAGACGACTCACCGGACAGTCCAGTGCACCACCGGACAGTCTGGTGATTTATAGTCGTACGTCGCCGTCGAGACCCAAGAGCAGGCTGTTCATCTGGACTGGTCCTGGCACACCGGACACTGTCCGGTGCACCACCGGACAGTCCGGTGCACCCAGACCGAGCAGCCTTTTGGCTGAACACAGCCAACTTATCTTCAAAGCGATTTCTCCTGTTTCTAGCACTTAGACACAATACATTAGTCTTCAAAACAATGTACTAAGTATAGAAACATACCTTTAATCTTGATTTGCACTTCTTGAGTCTTTGGCACAAATATCACTCAAAGCATTTTTGTGTGGAGCACTTAATCACCAAAATCTTATAGAAATGGCCCAAGGGCACATTTCCCTTTCAATCTCCCCCTTTTTGGTGATTTATGCCAACACAACAAAAAGCAACTAAAGAAGTGCAACATCAATGCAAATGAGAACAAAAATTTATTTTTGACTCAAATTTGGCATATTTGGATCATTCTTTGCCACCACTTGGTTTGTTTTTGCAAATCAAACTCAATTTCCTATCTCTAAGTCAAAATCACTTGTTGAGGCATAGAGAGAGGTATCCCAAGAGAAATTGATCAAAGATTCAAAACTCCCCCTTTTTCCATAATCAACCATTCTCCCCAAAAGAGACCAACTTTTGACAATAAGAGACAATAAGAGTATTTTGACAAAACCAAAACTCTAATTCTACTATTTTCAAAATTCTCAAGTGGTAGCTGATCCATTTCTTGCTTTGGCCTTAACTTCTCCCCCTTTGGCATCAAGCACCAAAACGGGGTCATTTTTTGCCCTTAAACCTCATTGCCTCACCAAAATCTTCAATTAAGAGTAAAAAGGCAATAAGAGCACGGAGATGAACTTGGAGTAAGTTACCCTCTCATCGGAGTGCTATGGAAGTCTTGCATGGTCCAAGTTCACCTTTTCCCTTTCAATCCTCCTTTGAGACTAATTTAAGAAAACTCAAGCACACGGTTAGTCTCAAAGGGTCAAGTTGTAGCATTTCTCCCCCTAAGTATGTGCATCATTCACACATGGACTTGTGAGGTCCGGGGATCCCTTGCACAACTTGAGCACCATAAATAAGCAATAAAATGCATGATGGAACATGATCAAAGGCATAAAACACATGTATGCTCTATATCAATCCAAGTTACGCGAATCTAAGACATTTAGCTCACTACGCAGCCTGCAAAAGGTCTTCTCATCTAAAGGCTTGGTAAAGATATCGGCTAGCTGGTTCTCGGTGCTAACATAAAACACTTCGATATCTCCCTTTTGCTGGTGGTCTCTCAAAAAGTGATGCCGGATGTCTATGTGCTTTGTGCGGCTGTGTTCAACAGGATTGTCCGCCATGCGGATTGCACTCTCATTGTCACTTATGAGTGGGACTTTGCTCAGATTGTAGCCAAAGTCCCGGAGGGTTTGCCTCATCCAAAGTAGTTGTGTGCAACACTGTCCTGCGGCAACGTACTCGGCCTCAGCGGTGGATAGGGCAACAGAGGTTTGTTTCTTAGAACTCCAGGACACCAGGGACCTTCCTAGGAATTGGCACGTCCCTGATGTACTCTTCCTATCGACCTTACATCCAACGTAGTCGGAGTCTGAGTACCCAATTAAGTCAAAGATAGACCCCTTTGGATACCAGATCCCGAAGCAAGGCGTAGCAACTAAATATCTAAGAATTCGCTTAACGGCCACAAGGTGACACTCCCTTGGGTCGGATTGAAATCTAGCACACATGCATACGCTAAGCATAATATCCGGTCTACTAGCACACAAATAAAGTAAAGACCCTATCATAGACCGGTATGCCTTTTGATCGACGGACTTACCTCCTTTGTTGAGGTCGACATGTCCGTCGGTTCCCATTGGAGTCTTTGCGGGCTTGGCGTCCTTCATCCCAAACCGCTTGAGCAAGTCTTGCGTATACTTCGTTTGAGAGATGAAGGTGCCGTCCTTGAGTTGCTTCACTTGGAACCCAGGGAAGTAGTTCAACTCGCCCATCATCGACATCTTGAATTTCTGTGTCATCACCCTGCTAAACTCTTCACAAGACTTTTGGTTAGTAGAACCAAATATTATGTCATCGACATAAATTTGGCACACAAATAGATCACCGTCACAAGTCTTAGTGAAAAGAGTTGGATCGTCTTTCCCAACCTTGAAAGCATTAGCAATTAAAAAGTATCTAAGGCATTCATACCATGCTCTTGGGGCTTGCTTAAGTGCATAGAGCGCCTTAGAGAGCTTACACACGTGGTCGGGGTACCGTTCATCCTCAAAGCCAGGGGGTTGCTCCACATACACCTCCTCCTTGATTGGCCCGTTGAGGAAAGCGCTCTTCACGTCCATTTGGAACAACCTGAAAGAATGGTGAGCGGCGTAGGCTAAAAAAATACGAATCGACTCTAGCCTAGCCATAGGAGCGAAAGTCTCCTCAAAGTCCAAACCTGCGACTTGGGCATAACCTTTTGCCACAAGTCGAGCCTTGTTCCTTGTCACCACCTCGTGCTCGTCCTGTTTGTTGCAGAACACCCACTTGGTTCCCACAACGTTTTGCTTGGGACGTGGCACCAGTGTCCAAACTTCATTTCGCTTGAAGTTGTTGAGCTCTTCCTGCATGGCCAACACCCAGTCCGGATCTAGCAAGGCCTCTTCTACCCTGAAAGGCTCAATAGAAGAGACAAAAGAGTAATGCTCACAAAAATTAGCTAATCTAGAGCGAGTGGTTACTCCCTTGCTAATGTCACCCAAAATCTGGTCGACAGGATGATTCCTTTGAATCATCGCTCGAACTTGAGTTGGAGGGGCCTGTGGTGCTTCTTCCTCTTCAACTTGGACATCTTGTGCTCCCCTTGATCACACGCCTCTTCTTGAGGGACCTGTTCGTCATCTTGAGTTGGGGGTGCACCGTCGTTGAGGAAGAAGGTTGATCTTGCTCCTTGTGTTTCTGTGGTCGCACATCTCCAATTGCCATGGTGCGAATTGCATCCGTTGGAACATCTTCCTCATCTACATCATCAAGATCAACTTGCTCTCTCGGAGAGCCATTAGTTTCATCAAATACAATGTCGCTAGAGACTTCAACCAAACCCGATGATTTGTTGAAGACTCTATACGCCTTTGTATTTGAGTCATAACCTAACAAAAACCCTTCTACAGCTTTGGGAGCAAATTTTGAATTTCTACCTTTCTTCACCAGAATGTAGCATTTACTCCCAAAAACTCGAAAATATGAAACGTTGGGTTTGTTACCGGTTAGAAGCTCGTATGACGTCTTCTTGAGGAGGCGATGAAGGTAGACCCGGTTTATGGCATGGCAAGCTATGTTCACAGCTTCCGACCAAAACCGCTCGGGCGTCTTGAATTCTCCAAGCATCGTCCTCGCCATGTCTATGAGTGTCCTGCTCTTCCTCTCTACCACACCATTTTGCTGTGGTGTGTAGGGAGCAGAGAACTCGTGCTTGATTCCTTCCTCCTCAAGGTACTCCTCCACTTGAAGGTTCTTGAACTCGGACTCGTTGTCGCTTCTAATCTTTTTCACCTTGAGCTCAAATTCGTTTTGAGCTCGCCTTAGAAAGCGCTTGAGGGTCCCTTGGGTTTCTGATTTATCCTGCAAAAAGAATACCCAAGTGAAGCGGGAAAAATCATCAACAACAACAAGACCATACTTACTTCCCCCGATACTAAGGTAGGCGACGGGTCCGAAGAGGTCCATATGCAGTAGCTCCAGAGGTCTTGATGTAATCATCACATTCTTGTTGTGATGAGCGCTTCCCACCTGTTTACCTGCTTGACAAGCTGCACAAGGTCTATCTTTTTCGAAAGTTACATTTGTTAGACCTAACACATGTTCTCCCTTTAGAAGCTTGTGAAGGTTCTTCATCCCCACATGTGCTAGACGGCGATGCCACAGCCAGCCCATGCTAGTCTTAGCGATTAAGCATGCATCTAGATCGGCCTCCTCCTTCAAAAAATCAACTAAATAGAGTTTGCCGTCTAGTACACCCTTAAAAGCTAATGAACCATCACTCCTTCTAAAGACAGACACATCTACGTTTGTAAATAAGCAGTTGTAACCCATATTACATAATTGACTAACGGACAACAAATTATATCCGAGCGATTCTACTAAAAACACATTAGAGATGGAATGCTCGGAAGAAATAGCTATTTTTCCTAGTCCTTTAACCTTGCCTTGATTCCCGTCACCGAATATGATTGAGTCTTGGGAATCTTTGTTCTTGACGTAGGAGGTGAACATCTTCTTCTCCCCCGTCATGTGGTTTGTGCATCCGCTATCGATAATCCAGCTTGAGCCCCCGGATGCATAAACCTGCAAGGCAAATTAGGCTTGGGTTTTAGGTACCCAACTCTTGTTGGGTCCTACAAGGTTAGTAACAATAGCCTTAGGGACCCAAATGCAAGTTTTATCTCCCTTGCATTTTCCCCCAATTTCCTAGCAACCACTTTCTTATTTTTACATGAAAGTACAAAATCAGTGTTGCAGGCATGAAAAACAGTAGCAGATTTATTTTGCATTTTCTTAGGTACATGATGAACAACATGGTTCCTAGACATATTTCTACCATGCACAAAGGAAGAACTTGAACCAAACATGGCATGTGAATCATAAGCATTAAAACTCCTATTATGATGAGCATTCCTAGAATATTTCCTATCATGATACAAGAAAGCATGATTTTTATGAACACTATTAGCCATAGGGGCCTTCTCTTTCTCCTTGGCGGAGATGGGAGCCTTATGACTTGTTAAGTTCTTAGCTTCCCTTTGAAAGCCAAGCCCATCCTTAATAGAGGGGTGTCTACCACTAGTGTAGGCATCCCTTGCAAATTTTAGTTTATCAAAATCATTTTTGCTCGTCTTAAGTTGGGCATTAAGACTAGCTACTTCATCATTTAATTTAGAAATGGAAATCAAATGTTCATTGCAAGCATCAACATTAAAATCGTTACACCTATTGCAAATTACTACATGTTCCACATGAGAACTAGTCTTATTTGCTTCTACTAATTTAGCATTTAAATCATCATTAATGCTCTTTAAACTAGAAATAGTCTCATGACAAGCAGAAATTTCACATGAAAGCATTTCATTTCTTTTAACTTCTAAAGCAAGAGACTTTTGCACACTTACAAATTTATCATGTTCTTCATATAAAAGATCCTCTTGCTTTTCTAAAAGTCTATCCTTTTCGTTAAGAGCATCAATCAATTCATTGATCTTTTCTAATTTTGCTCTATCTAATCCTTTAAACAAGCTAGTGTAATCAATTTCATCATCACTAGAGTCCTCATCACTAGAAGTAGAGTACTTAGGAGTTTCTCTAGTGATTACCTTCTTTTCTTTTGCCATTAGGCACATGTGGCGCTCGTTGGGGAAGAGCGACGATTTGTTGAAGGCCGACGCGGCGAGTCCTTCGTCATCGGAGTCAGACGATGAACAATCCGAGTCCCACTCTTTGCCGAGGTGTGCCTCGCCCTTCGCCTTCTTGTAGGCCTTCTTCTTTTCCCTCTTCCCGCCTTTCTCTTGTTCCTGGTCATTAGTGTTGTCGGGAAAATTAGCTATAAAATGACCATACTTACCACACTTGAAGCAGGAGCGCTTCCCCTTTGTCTTGTTCTTGTTGGGATGCTCCTTGCGACCCTTTAGCGCCGTCTTGAAGCGCTTGATGATGAGGGCCATTTCTTCCTCGTTAAGCCCGGCCGCCTCAACTTGCGCCACCTTGCTAGGTAGCGTCTCCCTGCTACTTGTTGCTTTGAGAGCAACGGTTTGAGGCTCGTGGATCGGCATTGGGCTATTTAGCGCATCATCAACATATCTCGCCTCTTTGATCATCATTCGCCAACTTTCCGAGTATTTCCTCGGGCGTCATCTTGGTGTACCTAGGATTTTCACGTATAGAGTTTACAAGATGAGGATCAAGGACAGTGAAGGACCTTAGCATAAGCCGGATGACGTCGTGGTCCGTCCATCTCGTGCTTCCATAGCTCCTTATTTTGTTGACCAGGGTCTTGAGCCTGTTGTATGTTTGGGTTGGCTCCTCCCCCTAATCATTGCGAACCTCCCTAGTTGGCCCTCCACCAACTCCATCTTGGTGAGCATGGTGACATCATTTCCCTCATGCGAGATCTTGAGGGTGTCCCAAATCTGCTTGGCGTTATCCAAGCTGCTCACCTTATGGTACTCTTCCCTGCACAAGGATGCTAAAAGAACAGTGGTAGCTTGTGCATTTTTGTGAATTTGTTCATTAATAAACATGGGATTATCCGTACTATCAAATTGCATTCCATTCTCTACTATCTCCCATATACTTGGATGAAGAGAGAACAAGTGGCTACACATTTTGTGACTCCAAAATCTGTAGTCCTCTCCATCAAAGTGTGGAGGTTTACCAAGAGGAATGGATAGCAAATGTGCATTTGAATTATGCGGAATACGAGAGTAATCAAAAGAAAAGTTTGAGTTGACCATTTTCTTTTTCTCGTAGTCGTTGTCGTCCTTTTGGGAAGAAGAAGACTCGTCGCTGTCGTAGTAGACTATCTTTTTGATGCGCCTCTTCTTTTTCCCATCTTTCTTTTTGTGACTCGAGCCAGAGTTGGTGGGCTTATCGTCTCTTGGCTCGTTGAAGGTGGACTCCTTCTCCTTATCATTGACCACCATCCTCTTTCCCTTAGGATCCATCTCTTCGGGCGGTTAGTCCCTTGCGTGAAGAGAACGGCTCCGATACCAATTGAGAGCACCTAGAGGGGTGTGAATAGGTGATCCTGTAAAAACTTAAAACTTAAAGCCACAAACTTGATTAAGTGTTAGAGCAATAAAGCTAAGTAGCTAGAGAGGAGTTCTTACGAAACACGATAACCACAAAGAGATCAACACAGAGAGGCATAGTGGTTTATCCCGTGGTTCGGCCAAGTCCAACACTTGCCTACTCCACGTTGTGGCGTCCCAACGGACGAGGGTTGCACTCAACCCCTCTCAAGTGATCCAATGATCAACTTGAATACCATGGTGTTTTGCTTTCGTTTACTATCTCCCGTTTGCGAGGAATCTCCACAACTTGGAGCCTCTCACCCTTACAAATGATGATCACAAAGACACAGGGAAGTAAGGGAGGGAGAGCAACGCACACAAGACACAAAATCAGAGCACAAACACGCACACAAGTCACAACTTGAGCTCGCAACACAACTCGAAGAGTTCTCTACTCAAATGGAGCTCTAGTTGCTATCACAAAGAATCAAATGCGCAGAAATGGAGTCTTGGTGCTTAGAGTTGATCAAAGAATGCTTGGTGTACTCCTCCATGCGCCTAGGGGTGCCTTTTATAGCCCTAAGGCAGCTAGGAGCCGTTGGAAGCAATCCAGGAAGGCAATTCTTGCCTTCTGTCGGGTGGCGCACCGGATAGTCCGGTGCACCATCGGACAGGCACTGTTCACAGTCCGGTGCAGATTGCTTTCCTAAATTGGCGCAGCCGACCGTTAAAGATTTGGAGCCGTTGGCGCACCGGACACTGTCCGGTGCACACCGGACAGTCCGGTGCCCCCATCCAACCGTTGGCTCGGCCACGCGTCACGCGCGGATTGCGCGGCCGACCGTTGGCGCGCCGACCGTTGGCTCACCGGACAGTCCGGTGCCTCACCGGACAGTCCGGTGAATTTTAGCCGTACGCTGTTGACTGTTTCCCGAGAGCGACGACTTCGCCGCAGACGACTCACCGGACAGTCTAGTGCACCATCGGACAGTCCAATGATTTATAGCCGTACGCTGCCGTCGAGACCCGAGAGCATGCTGTTCATCTAGACTGGTCCTGGCACACCGGACACTGTCCGGTGCACCACCGGACAGTCCGGTGCACCTAGACCGAGCAGCCTTTTGGCTGAACACAGTCAACTTAACTTCAAAGTGATTTCTCCTGTTTCTAGCACTGAGACACAATACATTAGTCTTCAAATCAATGTACTAAGTATAGAAACATACCTTTAATCTTGATTTGCACTTCTTGAGTCTTTGGCACAAATATCATTCAAAGCATTTTTGTGTGGAGCACTTAATCACCAAAATCTTATAGAAATGGCCCAAGGGCACATTTCCCTTTCAGAGGTATAGTACCTCGCACTTTGGTGAAGCGAGAAATAAACGTCCAGAGGGTTTCTCGAGGCTCCTGCCTCACTGCGTGGAGGTGGGCCTCCACGCCGTGTTGTTGGTAAGCGCTGGCGAAGTTCGCTGTGAACCGCGCGCAGAGCTCTTCCCATGAGTAGATTGATCCTGGGGCAAGGTTCATGAGCCAAGTCCGGGCGGGCCCAGACAAGGCGACATGAAAATATGCCGCCATCACAGTGGTGTTTCCACCTGCTGCTGTGATAGCGGTGACGTACACCTGCAGAAATTCCGACGGATTTGACGTACCGTCGTACTTCTTCGGCAGGTGCGGTCGGAACTTGGATGGCCAAGACGTCGCGCAGAGATGATCCACAAGAGCGGCGCAACCCACGTCGGCCAATGGGACACCCGCTTGGAATCGGGCGCCCACTAGGGTTTGCGGTGCTACCGCAGCGAAGTCTTGATCGAGGTTGCGACCCTCAACGTTTTGTCGGTGCTCTCGCGCCCTTTCCAGAGAGACGCGGGCATCCTCGCCCGCACGCCTGTGGTTGAGTTCTACCCGCAGGTCATTAGACCTCTTCAGAGAAACTAGAGCGTCCTCCACCACACACCGGTGATTGAGCTCCGCCCGCAGGTCCCCAGTCGGCGCTGCCCACATTAAGGGTGAGTGCACAGATGCTGACGCCTCTTGTTGATGCCTGGATGACCGAGGCCTGGGTCTGGTTGAGCCAGAGTGCGCCATGCCGAGCAGACGGTCAACGTCGTCCCGCCACTGCTTCATGGCTCCTGGAGAGGCCATGGAGCTAGGAGGGTGGCGCAGCAATTCCCTGGCTGCTGACAGCGCCCCAGGTGCAGCCCTAGATGCCCTGGATGTTCGCGTGGGAGTGTGCTGCCGTGCAGAATGAACAGCAACCGCTGCACCAGGCACCGGGAGGCTGGTGGCCCATGGAGTGGAAGAGGCAACCTCCTCCTCTAGCATGAAGTCCTCCGGCACAAAATCTTGGTGCTCGACGATGTGAACCATGGTGTCGAGCGGGAAAACAAGCAAAAACCTAAAGCCAAGGCCCCTACCTGGCACGCCAAATGTCGGAGAGGAAATCTCTGGCCGGGTGGCAGAATGCACCCGCCCTAAATCCTAAGATGAGGAGGGGCATAAGCATTTTGTCTGTCTACTAAGCGATGAACGAACACAAGAACACACAAGGGTTTAGAGTGGTTCGGGCCGCCGAAGCGTAATACCCTACTCCACTGTGTGATGTATTGAGCTTGAGAGCTTGTATGAACTTGTGAGCCTGAGCTGGGTCTAAGTGTGTCTTGAGTCCCCCTTTGTAACGCAGTGTGTCCTCCCTTTTATAGTCCAAGGGGGCACGTACAAGGGTGCTGAGCCCCGACATGTGGGCCCAGGGACATAACGGATATAATACTTGGAGCGACTAATGCTCGTTGCCGGTGCAATCTTCCTCGCACCCTGATATCCACGATCTGCCTAGTGTTGGCGCGCAGGGGAAGCTTCCCTGGCAACGTATGAGTGATGATGGATGCGCACAGTGCACTTCGCACCACGGGCGTACTGTTTAGCAATGGAGTGGACAGACACGCTGCCTACAGGATGGCCTAGACGCCGCCTGCCAGCTGAGTGGACAGGACACATTAAATGCTGAAGGGGCACATCGCCTGTCAGCAAGATAGATAGGCGGCACGTCTTCTCCGCAATAAATGCAGAGGCAGCATGGCCCAGAGGCCTTACGTCAGGCTCCGCCCACTGGCTTACGTCACGTGTGGTAGGCCACACGGCAGCATCAGGTCTCTGCCTGGGCGGGAAGCAGTAGCGTTATGCAGGCAAATCCACACCAGGCTGGGCCTGGACACATGGCGGCACCAGACCCCTGCCTGAGCAAGGCCTGGGTATTCCCTGCCCCTGAGTCCCAGGACCCGGCTGTGGGTAGTCCGGATCCCACATAGAGGGGTCCGGGACCCGACCCAGAGGTCCAGGCTACACTCGCGAGGGTCCTAGATCTTGCTCCGGAGGTCCGGTCTACATGTACAGGGGTCCGGCACTTTCCCATGGGGATCCGGACCCACTGTTGGCATCTTGGAGTGTATCGCTTTCTCTGGCCACATGGTGACCCTAGAGCCATCCACGTGGTGGAGTCGGGTGTTGTGCACCACGTGACTAGAGATAGTCACGTGGGCACCACGTCCTCATGGTGTAGTAAGGGGTACCCCTGATCTAGGGTATCAACAGAATACATTCTAGGAGTAACTAATCCAAGTGACGCCTGAGCCATCTACAGGCGCCCTGATGTCCGCAGCCCGCATAGTATTGATATGCGGTGGCTGCTTCCTTGGTACGTACGAGCAATGATGGGCGTAGTGCACGCAGCAGTATGGGTGTGTCGCCTTCCAGTGGAATGGACAGGCACGCCGCCTGCGGAATGGACAGGTCACCGCCTGCCAGTGGAATGGACAGGTCGTCGCCTATCCGCGGAATGGACAGGTCTCATTAAATGCTGAGGCGGCACATCTCCTGTCAGTGGAATGGACAGGCGGCGCGCCTTATCCGTAATAAATGCAGAGGCCGCATAACCCGGAGGCCTTACGTCAGGCTCCGCCCTTTGGCTTACGTCACGTGCAGTAGGCCACGTGGCAGCATCGAGTCTCCGCCTGGGTGGGGAGCAGAAGTGTATGCAGACAGGTCCGCACCAGACTAGGTCCGGACACGTGTCGGTACCGGACCCTCGCTTGGGTCCTGTTCAAGGCCCGGGTGTATTCTATCCTGGGACCTTGGGACCCCATTGTAGGTGGCCCAGACCCCATACAGGAGGGTCCGGATCCCATTCCAGGGGTCCGGCTTGCGCTCATGGAGGTCCTGGACCAACCTTGGGGTCTGGACTGTATATCCAGGGGTCCGGCGCTCTCTCGTGGGGGTCCGGACTTACTGTTGATGCCTTGGAGTATATCACCTTCTCTAGACACGTGGCGGCTCTGGACCCGCCCATGTGGTGGAGTCGGGCACTGTTGTGGACCCAGAGTAGTCGCCCGTGACTGGGGCGAGCCATGGCCTGGTCCCACACACAGCACTTCTACCACGCGACTAAGGGATAGCCGCGCGGGTTCTGTGTCTTTGCATAGTAGCAGGAGTACCCTAGTTGCAGGGTACCGACAGTCTTGTTTCTCCATATAAACTGGGATAGTCACTTGCTGATGAAAGGACTCATTAAACTAGGTAAAAGTTCTACTGATTAATAGATTATTAAGATTAATGGTAGTCCCTCTTGCCTAACCTGCAACCACTAAGATAGTGTTTTCAACTACAAAAATAGTCAAAACACGTTGTTGCAGGGGCGAATCCTCCGGCCGGGTGGTAGATTGCATCCGCCCTGGTACTCGGATGAGGACTAGGCTTAGGTGATTGTCTGGCTTTCTAGATGAACATAAGAACACAAGGGTTTAGAGCGTTTCAAGCCACCAGAGCATAATATCCCACATTCACTATGAGTTATATTGCTTTAGAGTTAGGGAGTCGAATGTCTGAGTGTTAGATTGACCTCTCCCTGCTACGGAGCAAGTGCTCTCCCTTTTATAGTCCAAGGAAGACACATTACAAGGGAGTTTTGGCTCTGACCGATGGGCCTAAGAGAGTTTACAATATGGAACGAGAAATAATTGGGTAGAGCTGACAACGCTAGATCTTCATGAGCCTGTATCCCTTCTTGGGCGCTGCACGATCTTCTGGCGTCCTTATCCTGTCACCTTGCCCCGTCTAATCGGAACTCAGGTCTTGATGTAGGTTGCGGTGTAGCCTGATACGCTGTCGTGCGTAGGGTGTAACGGTCATGTCGTCTCGTCTTCTTTGTCCGTCTCTTCATGCCCCTGCCCGGATAAGGGATAGCCCGAGAATAAGCGACGACATGGTATTCCCAAGCATTCCCTAATCATGGGCCCAGACCACACTCGAGGGGGTCCGGGCTTCGGCCACCCACGCTTGGATACGTGGCGATACTGGACCTCGCCTGGCCTGAGGTTCGGGTGTTGTTTTCCATTCCTGGAGCCAATCTGAAGCCTTGGTGCTGTAACCGGAGAGTGCCTTCTCCTCTGGGCTTTATGTTCTCTCTGGATCCCTTTATCCGGGGATTCGTCGGGTCACAAGGAGGTCCGGGTCCTATATGCATGATCCCAGACTTGAAGTTGTCGATTCCTCCCTTTATGGGGCTTGATGTAGACGGTCGTCAGCCCAAGAGACGAACCTGGTCTAGCCACGACTCCATATGGTGGACCTCAGCCCCATGTTGGGTCGTCTGCCCGTGAGATATTCAACAGTGGCCACTGGGGTCTCACTTTGACATAGCAGGAATGAGTGCCCCGTATTCACAGTAACGACACACGCTTATAGAATAAAATAGAATATGATTTTCTACAAATTTATATGATCATCTATATTGAGAAGGAATTGACCACGAAGATTAGCTCTCTTATAATAGAATCATTTAATTTGGGCGGTCTTCGTGGAAGCAAGTTCAAGTTAACTGACATGTAATCATGTAAGTCTTGTTTCTCCATATATATCTGTCGGCGTTTCGATCCCGGGGGGTCCCTAGACCGACGAGTAAATTGTCGCTGCGTGTCCCAGCCCAGATGGGTCGGCGCGAGATGGGACACAAAGGGGGGAGAACAGTAAGGGGAAACCGCGGCCTTCGTGTTGTCCTGCGCCCAGGGCGGATGGATGCGCTTGCAGTAGGGGGTTACAAGCGTCCGCGTGGGAGAGAGAGAGAGAGAGAGAGAGAGAGCGAGAGCCTTATGCGTCGGCCCGTTCTCCCGCGTGGCCAACCTCCTCGTACGAGAGCCCTGGACCTTCCTTTTATAGGCATAAGGAGAGGGTCCAGGTGTACAATGGGGGGTGTAGCAGTGTGCTAACGTGTCTAGCAGAGAGGAGCTAGAGCCCTAAGTACATGCCGTCGTGGTGGTCGGAGAGGTTTTGGCACCCTGTTCATGTGATGTCGTGGCCGTCGGAGGAGCGCTGGAGCCCTATGGAAGTACAGCTGTCGGGGCTGTCGGATCCTTGCTGATGTCTCCTTGCAGACGTAAGGGGCTGGGAGCTGCCGTCGTCATGGAGCGTGCGGGGTGTCATCATTACTTGTTTACTGGGGCAAGCCAGATGGGACGCCGGTCTTGTTCCCCGTAGCCTGAGCTAGCTAGGGGCAGGGTAATGATGACCCCCCTGGCGACGTGGCCGGTCCAGATTCGAGTTTGGGCGAGGTGGCGATTCCTCCGAGGTCGAGGTTGAGTCCGAGCCCTGGGGTCGGGCGAGGCGAAGTCCATCGTCTTCCGGAGCCGAGGCTGAGTCCGAGCCCTAGGGTCGGGCGAGGCGGAGTTCGTCGTCTTCGGTTGAGTCCGAGCCCTGGGGGTCGGGCGAGGCGAAGTCCATCGTCTTCCGGAGCCGAGGCTGAGTCCGAGCCCTGGGGTCGGGCGAGGCGGAGTTCGTCATCTTCGGTTGAGTCCGAGCCCTGGGGTCGGGCGAGGCGAAGTCCATCGTCTTCCGGAGCCGAGGCTGAGTCCGAGCCCTGGGGTCGGGCGAGGCGGAGTTTGTTGTCTTCGGTCGAGTCCAAGCACTGGGGTCGGGCGAGGCGAAGTCCATCTTCCGAGGCCGAGACGGGGGCCGAACCCTGGGGTCGGGCGAGGCAGAGCTTCCTATGTCGCCCGAGGCTAGACTTAGCCGCTGTCGACCTCGCTCTGGCGAGTGGCTCGGCAGTCGGAGCGGGGCAGGCGGTGCTGTTTTCTTGTCAGGTCGGTCAGTGGAGCGGCGAAGTGACTGCGGTCACTTCGGCTCTGTCGACTGAAGAGCGCACGTCAGGATAAGGTGTTAGGCGATCCTTGCCTTAAATGCTCCTACGATACGGTCGGTTGGCGTGGCGATCTGGCCAAGGTTGCTTCTCCGCGAAGCCTACCCGAGCTGAGCCTCGGGCGAGTCGATGGTGCGTCCGTTGCTTGAGGGGACCCTCGGGCGAGGTGTGAATCTTCCGAGGTCGGCTGTCTTTGCCTGAGGCTGGGCTCGAGCGAGGCGAGATCGTGTCCCTTGAGTGGACTGAGCCTTGACCTTAATCGTGCCCATCAGGCCTTTGCAGCTTTGTGCTGATGGGGGTTACCAGCTGAGATTAGGAGTCTTGGGGGTACCCCTAATTATGGTCCCCGACAGTAGCCCCCGAGCCTTGAAGGGAGTGTTGATACTCGCTTGGAGGCTTTTGTCGCACTTTTTTGCAAGGGGACCGGCCTTTCTCGGTTGCGTTTTGTTCCGGTGGGTGCGCGCGAGCGCACCCGCCGGGTGTAGCCCCCGAGGCCTCGGAGGAGTGGTTTGACTCCTTCGAGGTCTTAGCGCGTTTCGTGATGCTTCGGCCGGTCTGGTTGTTCCCTCATGCGAACTGGTCGTAGCCCGGGTGCATAGTCGAGTCCCAAGTTCTCGGGCTGGTATGTTGACGCTGTCAACGGTTTGGCCGGAGCCGGGTTTGCGAGAGCAGCCCCCGAGCCTCCGCACAGAGCGAGAGGACGGTCAAGGATAGACTCGGCTTTTTTCATACGCCCCTACGTCACCTTTCCGCAAGGAGGAGGGGGGAAAGCGCCATGTTGCCCTCAGAGGGTGCCGAACATGGTGTCTCCAGTGAGTTGCTAGCGGGTGATCCGAGTGGACGCCCGTGCCCCATTCGTTAGGGGTCGGCTAGTGGCCCGGAGGCGCGCTCCAAAAGTACCTGCGGGTGATTTGCCGGACCCGGTCCCCTTTTGACGGGGTCCGAGGGCTCGATGCCTCCCTCTGGTGGGATTCCATTACAAAATCGTTCCCGTCGGTCTCGGAAACGTCCTAGGGTACCTTGGGAGCGTAGCCCGAGCCTTGGTTATGTATCGAACGTACCCAGGGTCATCCCTCGCTCTGCGTGCTTTGAGGCGGCTGTCGAACCCTTTGGGGGCCAGCCTACAAACCCCTAATCAGTAGTGGGCGCGGAGCCCGAGTGGCCTGAGGCGGCCGTTGAACCCTTCCGAGGGGCCAGCCTTCGAACCTCTGACCAGTAGTGGGCGCGGAGCCCGAGTGCTCTGAGGCGGCTGTTGAACCCTTCCGAGGGGCCAGCCTTCGAACCTCTGATCAGTAGGGGGAGGCTCGGGGCCCGCTTCCTTCGCGGAGAAGGATCCCTTTCAGAGTATCCCCTTTCCGGGTCCCTGTGGCAAGAGAGAGAAAGAGGAAGTGGAAAAGGATACGAAATTGAGCGACGTGGCGCACCTTTTTTGACGCGATCATTATGGCGGAGGTGAAGCGTCGCCCGCTTCGCCTACCAAAGGTGCCGCCTGCCCTGCCGCAGAGTTAATGCGACGGGACGAGTGGTTCGCGGGGCAGCCGTTGTGCGTGCACGAGCCGTTCGAGGAATGGAACACGGGTGCGTCGTCTTCACGCCGTGGGAGAGGGCTCTCTCGCTGTCCCAGGAGGGGACGTGAGCCTGCTAGCGACTTGACTGCTGCTTCTGCCCGCCTGCCACCACCATTACTGCCGGCCCACTTTTGGCCATATTGATCGTCGCGCCTTCTCCCGCGGCCGACCGACCCATGACCGATGTGCTCGGTTGGCACTGTTGGGCCATACACAGGGTCGCCTCGAGTCGCGGCATCAGTTCCTCAGTCGAGAAGGCGCGGTACTGGCGCGAGTGGCGGTGCAGTTTCTCGCACGTGGTAACCGGCGCGCCGGTTACATGACGTGTGGGCCTGGGCCTCCATGCTGGACGTGTCGAAGTCGAAAGGGTGCGCCCCCTTGGTGCAGTTGCATGCCGCCTGCATGGCGGTCCATCCTTTCACCCGCCGGTCTGGGCGAAAGTGGAGGAGCGCTTGTAACCGCTGGGCAGTTACGCGTACCACGCGCGGTGGTTTGGCTTCTTCCGTCCTGGGCCAGCTTGCATGACGCGTGGGACCTAGCCCCCGTGTCGTGGGGGGAGGACCTTGGAGCGTGTTGGAGAAGACTCAGTCCACGGCTGCTGAGGACGCAAGTGGGGAGAGTTGCCTTTAAAAGGAGGGCGACCCCCTTGGACGGCAACCATGTCTTCGCACTCTCCTCATGCATCACGCCCTTCCACCTTCCGAGCCCCCGGATGGGGAGCGCTCACGTTGCTTTCGTCTTGCTGTCGTTGGAGGAACGCAACTTCGCGGAAGTTGGTACCTTTCAACCATCGTTCAGCTTCAAGGATTTTCATCAGGCAGCCCGACTGCGTCCCCTCATCGGTGGTCACCCAAGACAGTGACCACCAGCTTGATGGTGGGGAGAAGCGAGCCGGGCTGCGGCCTCCGCCCCTCCCTTAGCTTCAAGGATCTTCATCATCAGTGCTGAGGAGGGGAGTGCGCCGAGTTGGGGCCTGTCTCCGCGCAGCCAGCGGCCCGCTCCTTCCCTCAGTGATCGGGGGGAGGGGCGTTCACTGTTCGTGGCACTGGCAGCTGCCACATGTCTGGCTCTCCGGCCTGAGCGGCTTTGGCGCTGCTTCCGGTGCCACCTCCCACCGAGGCAGCCGGAAGAGGTTTCTCTGCCGACGAGATAGTCGGCGCCACCCGCGGACTGACCTCCGGCTCCACGGCCTTGGTAGCTTGTCCTCGCCCATCAAGTGGGGATGTGGGCGAGGAGCTCATCGCAGTAGCGTCCGCCCTGAGGTCATCGCTGCTGCTGTTTGGCCACTCGGAGCGGAGGTCGTTGTCGCTGCTGCCGGAGCGGGCGTCGGCGAGCCACCAGGGGTTTTGTCGCCCCGCAGGCCCTCCAATGTGGGGGGTTGTTCGTACCTGCGGGAGTGGAACCGGAGTTCCGTTTGTAATGGCACCTTGAGTGCTGGCGTATGTTCATTGCGGCTGTCGGGGCCTGAACATGTATGTATTTTGGCGTGAAGTCGTGTTTCTTCTCCATTTCGAGCACTAGGACTCGCCTGTCGGCTAGCTGAACCGCTTAACCAAGTGTGAGTTGCTCTGTGCGAAAGGTGACGAGTGAGGTATCCGTATCCCGGAGGCGTAGGAATCCCTCGGCTCGGTCGGCCTTGCCGCCCGAGGCTTCACTTGCTTAGTCAAAGAAACCCTCGGCCGCTCTGCGTGGACAGCGTGGACCCAGCGGTGTCAGCGTGGACAGAGCCGGAGTTGGCTCGAAAAAGGAAGCTTCGTCGGCTGGGGCCTGGCCGGGTCGTCCACTGGCGGGACCAACGCCGAAGTCGAGTTGTCGAGGCCACGAGCCGGGCTGGTGTCCTCGGGGGACAGCTGGCTGAGGCTTCGGGGCGGCCGGCCGAGCCGTCTGCTCGGGCCGGTGTGACGGAACCTCCCAAGTTATTAGGCCCACCTACAGTTGTCCTTGTCCAACAGACATCAGACAACCCTGTAGATGTTCCTGAATCACTTGACAAGTTCGGTATCTTTATCCTTACCTTTCCAGGAACGTTTTACCCGTCTGACAGACAATATGTTCATCGGAGATGCGGAAATGCGGAAGTGATTACATAAACTTATCTTTATTTATAAAGTAGGAGTAAGACGTTTAATACAGACCAGAGAGTGCTGAAAAGTATTATTACAATACCTGGGAGGCAAAAACTCCTCCCATTAAGTTCTTTACATAAAAGTTTTTAAGGAGGACCCGGTCCTCCAGCAGCTTCATTCCTGATTATCTTCACTTTTCACCACCTTGGTACAAAAACAACAAAAGTTTGTTGTCTCCTCACCTAAAAACAACGGGGGAATAAACCCTGAGTATGGAATTACTCAGCAAGTCTTACCCGACTAAAGAAAAGACTCTCAAGGGTATGCTGGTTATATGGGAGTCAAGGTAAGGCTTTTCAATAATCAAAGACTTTGTTTGCAGAATTGCTTACTAAAGTGGATCCTTAAAATCCAATTTTATTGTCAGGTTAAGTAAAATTACCTGCAGCTAGAGTTCTTTCTACCCTAGTCCAATCACTTGACCTGTACTAGCCAATTTCTTATCAACCCTTCATCTTCACTGGATTGCTACGTGTAAGTCAGTGGCCAAGTCTCCATAACCGTGGAGGTACGGAGATCCGAATCGATTATACTCAGCTGAGGATCTCCGATCACACGACATATGTAGCACTTAACCCTTGCATATGTTAACCCGCCACCGAGTTTCTTAAGACCAGATCAGGTTCACCCAAACCGAGAGCACAGATACACCACCGTCCAGCCTCTTGCCACGGAGGGTACACGCTACTCTCGCCACCGCTCCACGCCCATTTTGTGTTATCTTATTCTAGCCTTAGTCCACCCGAGGCAAAGCTTACCCATGACGAGACATGTGACCAGTTAAAGGGTCCTCGGTCAGCAGGCTTACATCGAGACGGCCCTTAATCAACTCAGACGGAGACACTACACAGAGACTCTCTTTCTCGTGCAAGTCACCCGTCCGGTCTCAGCTTAATCATTTAACCCCAAAGGTTGGTACCTGGCAGAGGTACATCTTTTTCGATGTTGAATCCATCACGGCCGTGATGGATTCACCATCAAGTTTTATTTTGAAAACAACCCTCCCACTTTGCCAAACATCTTTTGTAAAACAAATCCTTTTGCTTTTCTAGAGCAATACTAAGCATAGTAAAACCTTTTTATAAAAAACAGGGTTTCAAGGAAGGTAATCAAATTCAAGGAAAGTAATGCAGGAATTGTTTAAGCAATCAACACCTATCACCTAGTGCATCAAGCAAGTGAGAAAGATTTTAAAACACAAGGGGTGGCAAATGCACCGGGGCTTGCCTTTGTTTATGGGTGAGTCAGGCTCAGATCCACAAATATCGAAGTAGAAACAGTTCTCAGCCTGTGTTTCCAAAGGTGGTGGTACTTGCTCTTCAGTGGCTTCCACTTCTTCTTCGTGTTCTAATCATAACCATACATATGTATAAGAATGGATGCCATGGGATGCTCATGAGGATGCAAAGATAATATAAACTTATTATCTAAGTCTTGAATACAACTTTCCTTCACGGAACTCCGAGAACTTAGGGTTTCCGGAGTCAGTAAAGGAGTTCACAGGGCAGGGGGTGTTTTGGGGTTTAGTGATCAAACAAGATCCAAATCAATTCAAACTCTACCCAAGGCTTCTAAATAATGTAAGGAGCTCATATAAAAATTTTGAGCATTTTTGGGATTACCATTTATCTTTTAAAAATCCAGAACTACTACCTTAAACTATTTTAAATACCTTAAAATTCCTAATTTACCCTAAAAATCATGAAACTATTTTTATTAAATTCTAGGGAAAATAAGAAACCTAGGAAAATTGGTTTCACAATTTTAGGATTTTTCTACAGATTTCTAAAGCTGGCTAAAAATAGAAAAAAGAAAACAATGAACAGACTTGGGCCGAAATCAGTCCAAGTCGGCCCAACTACAGCAGAAACACGTCCACGCGCGCGCGCTCGCAGCAGCTTTGCATAGAGGCCCCTGGTTTATTAGCTAACTCGAATTAGGTTTGTTTACTGTTTCTCTGTGCCACTGACGGTTTACAGAAAACCCCTCCGACTTCTATTTCTTCGCACGGCCAAATCCCCGACGGTGTTCACGCGCGGCCGCGCTCCGGTGAGCCACTGCACCGGCCGATTAAGGCGATGACCGGCGCTCCCGAGCGACAGACACCAAATCGGATCTATCCTAAGCTTTTCCCCCAACTCAATTGCATCTAATACCAACTGAGGAGCTCTGGCCACGGTGACCGAGAGCATGGCGGCTAAAGTGTTGTGTTCCCGGCGATCCCAGGCGGTTCAGTTTGATTAAAGGGGTCGGGGAGCATCACCAACATGTAAGGGTGCTAGAACAAGAACGAGAAGGGAATGAGCTGACCTGGGGAAGGCTGGCCGCGGTGAGGTGAGTTCACGGTGGCGGAGAGTGGATTTGGGGGAAAACTCGAATTCGAGCTCACTGGTAGATGATTGCTAACGATTAGCGGGGGCTAGCTAGCTGATGACTTTGCGGAACTGGTGGAGGGCTCAATTTATAGGCAGCTTCGACGGTGGCCGGGAATTTTAACGGCGACGTGTGGCGGTCGGAGATAAGTAAAAACCGTGGCGCGGTGGTTGCGTGTCTAGTGTCGTGGCAATTGCTCCGGCGATCAACGGAGAGCTTAGGAGAGGTCACGGCGATGTGGTGGCGAGGTTGGGACACGCGGTGGACAACGGCGATGGCATGACGACGGTGAACAACTTTACCCCTGGCGGTGAGCAAGGGGAGAAGTACTGCGGCTGACGGGGTGGCTTCCAGCTCGACGGCGACGGTGATCTTTCTACCCTGAAGTGTTATCCAGCTTCTAGCGAGCGTTAATCTCAACGGCGGTGGCGTGAATCCTCGCGTAGGGGGGGGGGTCACCGGCGGTGAGCACGCCGCGTTGGCATTCTGATCCACTTGTCTACTGTACTATCAGAGCTCATTTCAGACAGCCTGACAGAGCATTTTGCAGAGGAATTTCCCCTCAATTTCATGTGGCAGCTCCTCCCAAGCTCTGCAGCAAAATTGTAGAGCTACAAACCAACAATAATTCGGCTATAGGACTTGAACCCATTTGAGCACTAAATCAAGGTGGAATCCATACTCAAAGTTGGCTCTGCTACACTGAACTTCTGAATTTCAGACTGAACCAGCCTGACAGCCAATCTTTAGGCTTGATTATCTCTAGATTTTTCTCAACAAGTGAGCTTACAACCTTAAGCAAAGTTGTTCTTCTATAATTAGGTTACAATTTTGATGTGGTGACCTAATATGAATTCTCACTATTTTGAAAGCTACACAGCTCTAAAGTTGGGCCTATAACCCTCATTTCAGACTTAGCATAGGAATCACAATTGGGGTCCTTTTTGCAAATGAGTCCAAAACTTAGGGTTTGGCTTGTAAATTCACATATGAGTGACCCAAAGGACTTAAGATACTTATTTAGCTTGGTTTTTGCACTTTAGTCCAAAAGTGGACTAATTTTGCACATAGGTTCCTAGGGTTTGGTTTTAGGGTTTTCCAGGGTTCTAATTGAGATTTTTGGTATCCCAGGGGTATAAATGTGATTCAACTTTGTTTGGGGGGACATTTTATGACTCTTCCCCAAAAGCCTTTAGGTTTTCTCATCTTGGGTTAAGTTTTACTCCCTTTGAGCCTTATTTAGGGTTAGGTTCCCTATCCAGGGTCCTATTTGCAAGACACCAAAAACAATACACTTGTTTGAAATTTTTACCTAGTGAATGCACTCTAGGTGTATCAAACATATGCAATGTCGATGCTTATGATGCCATGCTCAAGTTTTAGTTACAGTGACACCAGGGGTGTTACATCCTTCCCCCCATAAAAGAATCTCGTCCCGAGATTTAAAGGTCCTAGGGTGAGTAATGGAAAAAGAAATGTGTCACATCTTTATTCCCTTATTTCTGGTACAAGGCAGGGGTGGTGTGGGGGTCACTTCTTTATTACAACACTAAATACACTTTACAAATTACATGAGGCTAGAAAGCCTGGGAAATTCTTATCTAAAAAGTCTTGAGTTTCCCACGTAGCCTCTTCTTCAGAGTTTTGGTTCCATTGTATTTTATAGAACTTGAGAGTCTTTCTCCGGGTAACCCTGTCCTTTTGATCCAGAACTCGAATAGGATGTTCTGAGTATGTTAAATCTGGTTCTAGGACAACATCTGTCACTTCAATGGTTCGATCAGGAACCCGAAGACACTTCTTCAATTGCGACACATGGAACACATTATGTACAGCAGACAATGTTTCGGGAAGTTGAAGTCGATACGCTACTGGCCCATATCTTTGAAGGATAGGAAATGGACCAATGTACCTGGGTGCAAGTTTTCCTTTTATCCCGAAATGCGATACTCCCTTTATTGGTGAAACCTTCAAGTAAACATAGTCCCCTTCAAGAAAATACAAGGGCATTCGCCGTTTGTTTGCATAGCTTTTCTGCCGAGCTTGGGCTTTCTTCAGATTATGAATAACTTTCTGAACCTTTTCCTCGGCCTCCTTCACTATGTCAGGCCTAAAGAAATACCTTTCTCCAGGTTCAGACCAATTTAGCGGAGTTCGACACCGTCGCCCATATAAAGCTTCAAAAGGTGCCATCTTGATACTTTCTTGATAACTATTATTATATGAAAACTCCGCCAAAGGCAAACATTCATCCCATTTTGGTGAGAAATCCAGGACACATGCTCGCAACATATCTTCGAGTATTTGATTAATCCTCTCAGTCTGTCCACTGGTTTGTGGATGATATGCCGAACTATGGAGCTTTGTGAAGTGCTTCCCAACACTTGGCTACAAATTGAGGTCCACGATCCGACACAATGGTCTTCGGAACACCATGCAGACTAAGAATACGAGCAATGTACAATTGGGTGTAGACAGTAACTGGGGAATCTGTTTTGACCGGCAGAAAGTGAGCAATCTTCGTAAGCCGATCAATTATAACCCAGATAGAATCATACCCTCTTGCAGTCCTGGGCAATCCCACGATAAAGTCCATACTTATGTCTTCCCATTTCCATGTTGGGATCGGCAAAGATTGTAATGGACCAGCAGTTTTCATGTGTATGGCTTTGACACGTCTGCAAGTGTCACACTTAGCCACATAGCGTGCAATTTCAATTTTCATCTTCGTCCACCAGTAGTACTGCTTTAGATCATGATACATCTTAGTGCTTCCCGGATAAATAGAATAGCGACTAAGATGCGCTTCATCTAAAATTTGCTGGCGGAGTTCTTCATTCTTTAGCACTACTATGCGGTTATTGAACCATAGCACACCTTGATCGTCTTCCTTGAAACATTTGGCTGTTTTAGCCCTTATTTTCTCCCGTATGTGCTTCATACCCAAATTATCCTTTTGAGCATCAATTATCCTTTGCAAAATGATTGACTCAAGCTTTAGCTGATTCAGAGTCCCTTGTTGGACCATCCCCAGGTTTAGCTTTTCCATCTCTTGACATAAAGTATTGTCAGAGGACTTCATCATAAGACAGTGGCAGGAAACCTTACGGCTCAGTGCATCTGCCACAACGTTGGCTTTGCCTGGGTGATAATGAATTTCTAGTTCATAGTCCTTAATAAGCTCAAGCCATCGTCTTTGCCTCATATTTAATTCTGACTGGGTGAAGATATACTTCAAACTTTTATGATCTGTATATATATGACAGATATTTCCCAACAGATAGTGACGCCAAATTTTTAGGGCATGAACCACAGCAGCTAGCTCCAGATCATGAGTTGGGTAATGCTCCTCATGTCGGCGCAACTGCCTTGAAGCATATGCAATTACTCGGCCCTCTTGCATTAATACACAGCCGAGTCCACTGCCAGACGCATCACATATACATCAAAAGGCTTGGTGATGTCCGGTTGAGCCAATACCGGAGCAGTGGTTAATAATGTCTTCAATTGCTCAAAAGCTTCATTGCACTTAGAAGACCAATTGAATTTAATGTCATTCTTCAATAAACTTGTGATTGGCTTCACAAGCTTAGAAAAATCTGGTATGAATCTGCGATAATATCCAGCTAGTCCAAGAAAACTCTGGACTTGGTGAACAGTGGTTGGGGGTTTCCACTCCAGAATATCCTTGACTTTGCTAGGATCTACCGCAATTCCCTTGGCAGGTAACACGTGCCCCAAAAATTGAATTTCCTCCAGCCAGAACGCGCACTTGCTAAACTTGGCATACAATTGATGTTCCCTCAGGCGCGTCAATACAATCCGTAGATGTTGAGCATGCTCCTCTTCATTTTTAGAGTATATCAAGATATCGTCGATGAAGACCACCACGAACTTGTCCAACTCGGGCATGAACACCGAGTTCATCAAATAAGTGAAATGGGCAGGAGCATTCGTTAGCCCGAAGGACATTACCAAATATTCAAATAAACCATACCGCGTAGTAAACGCGGTCTTCCGTATATCCTCGGGCCGAATACGGATTTGGTGATAGCCCGACCTGAGATCAATTTTGGAAAATACCCTCGCTCCCGTCAGTTGATCAAATAAGATGTCAATCCTCGGAAGAGAGTACTTGTTCTTGATGGTGACCTCATTCAGGGGTCGATAATCCACGCACATTCGCAAGGTTTGATCCTTCTTCTTAACAAAAATGGTGGGACAACCCCATGGAGACGAGCTTGGCCGGATGAATCCCTTATTCAGTAGATCTTGTAATTGAATCTTCAATTCCGCCAACTCATTAGGGGGCATACGGTACGATTTTCGGGAGATGGGAGCCGTACCGGGCTTTAGCTCAATTACAAATTCTACATCTCTTTCAGGGGGCAGTCCAAGCAAATCTTCCGGAAATACATCTGGAAACTCACATACTACCGGAATATTCTTGATCTCCGGTATAATGGCTTCATATATTCTACCAGAAGCTTTGGCTGGATTGGTTACGGGGAGAGACAAAAGAATCTCTTCTTGATTATAGCTCAACCTGACGGTTCTGAGTTCAGTGTTGAGAATTGCCTTGTGTTGGGTTAACCAATTCATACCCAAAATCACATCTATATCCTGGCCTTTCAGAACAATCATGTTAGCAGGAATGTTCCATCCGGCCATTGTTACTGGCACTTCATAGGCCACTTCTCTAGTAAAAATGTATCCCCCAGGTGAATGAATTTTAAATCCTTCTTTTGATTCATGGCATGAAATGTGATGTTGCTCCACAAATGTCTTGCTAATAAATGTATGCGAAGCACCGGAATCAAAAAGAATAATTGCAGGGTGACTGGCCACGAGAAACGTACCCATCATCACCGGTTCACCTTCCGGTGTAGTGGCCACTTGAGTATAGTATACCCGCCCCGTCTTCTTTGCATTCTTCCGCACATTGTTTCCCTTGGGCTGAGCTGACTTCCCAGATCCTTGCTGAGCATTTGATTGATTCTGCTTGGGATATGGGCAGTCTTTAATGAAATGTCCAGACTTGCCACAATTAAAACACCCGGTTGAGGAGCTGGGCAAAGCAGGGAATCAAGTGCCCGGGGCACCCGGCTGATTTGGGGTAGTGGGGGCATTGTTGGGGCGAATAATGATTGGCTGCTTGAAAGGGAATGAGGGCGGACGAGAAAAAGAGCGATTTTGGCTAGAAGGCCGAATCACAAACCGTTGCCTCTTTGCCTGGCCCTGATTCGGCTTCTCACCACCAAATCCCTTGTTCTTCCCTGCATATTTTGCTTCAACAAATAGGGCTGTGCTGACAGCCTTTCCATACGTGAGATCTATGTAGGTGGCCATTTTTCTCTGCAATCGATCATTCAGACCCCTCATAAAGCAGTTCTTCTTCTTTAAATCAGTATTCACCTGATCGATGGCATACTGCGATAGGTGATTAAACTTGTTGAGATATTGATTAACAGTATCTCCTCCTTGTTTCAGCTTCATGAACTCTTCCTACTTCATATGCAGAACACCTTCGGGTATGTAGTGCTCGCGGAAGGCCACTTTAAATTCTTCCCATGTGACTTGATGGTTGGCAGGTTGAATAGCCACAAAATTTCCCCACCAAGTACTGGCAGGGCCGCGTAGTTGTTGCGCTGCGAACAACGGCTTCTGTGTCTCTAAACAGCGGAGAAGACCAAATTTTTGTTCAATAACCCGTATCCACTCATCAACTTCCAACGGGTCCTCAGCCTTGACAAATAGTGGTGGACGGGTTTCAGAGAAATCCAGATATGTGGTTTCACGGGGGCCTTGCTGATAACCCCTTCCTCCCTGCTGCTGGAATTGTTGGCCCGCCATTTCCCTAAGAAAGCGGGTATTGTCTGTAGTTGCGTTCACCAAGGCGGCAATCGCCTCGGCCAATGTGGGAGGAACCGGAGGTGGATTTGGGGTAACATCCCTTTCCCCAGAAGTTCCTGCTGCATCCTGTCCTCGAGTCCTGGTAGGCATCTGAGGCAAAGAACATTTAAAGTAAACATAATATGCCAGAGAAACCTTCCATTTTACATTACTATAAAAAGTAATGATACAGACTCGATGTTATACAACAGGATACATTACCCATTATACAAGAGTTCAACCTATTTTACAACATTCTACTTCTACAACTACACTACTCCTGCTTCTGATTGCTCTTAGCAGCTTCATCGTTAGGTGTGGGAGACCATACGTCGACCAGCCTCATAGAAGGAGGGGGCCTAAAAAGGTCTAACTCGCCACCAAGCGCTTCTCCCGCATTATGCGAGGGTCCGGCTTCTGACCTAACGGGATCCGCAGGGACATGTGGGTGTAATTGCGAATACAGTACATGAACTTCCTCATGTAAAGTATTGCAATATACCTGCAAGTTGTCAATAGCAGTGCTAAGTTCTTCGACTCGTGCTCGAGCCTTCGCTTCCTTAGCCCAAGCTACTGAACGAGACTGTACTGCCCAATCAAGCGCCAAATCTCGATCAGCGAGTTGATCTTGCAGGGTGCGGATGTAACTTCTTAATTCATTTATTCGGTCACCATCCGCAACCCATAAATTGGTCCTGTGTTGTAACTCTGCTTGAAGTTGATTCACGCGAGCTTCGAGATCACCAATAGGATCGTTGCTCCCGCTACTGCTATCTTGCTCCCGTGGGGCAAGTTGGTGTCGAGGTACACCGATAGGTCCAGTATGTTTTCACGCTGTTTTCCTTGTACGTGGCGGCATTTGCTAAGGGGAAAATTTATTAGTACAATTCTTAGCATGATGCATGAATAATTACAGAATCAACCTTAGTTGATTCAACCTTCTATACATTGCACTCTTCCTATCTGGTCTTTGAAATAAACTCTTCAGAAATACTTAGGTAAGAAGAGAAGAGATTTTCTAGATAAGTCTAAGAAAATCTTTTTGAAGATGCTACATAAGATCTGCCAAGAAGGGCTACGCTCCGATACCAGCTGTGACGGAACCTCCCAAGTTATTAGGCCCACCTACAGTTGTCCTTGTCCAACAGACATCAGACAACCCTGTAGATGTTCCTGAATCACTTGACAAGTTCGGTATCTTTATCCTTACCTTTCCAGGAACGTTTCACCCGTCTGACAGACAATATGTTCATCGGAGATGCGGAAATACAGAAGTGATTACATAAACTTACCTTTATTTATAAAGTAGGAGTAAGACGTTTAATACAGACCAGAGAGTGCTGAAAAGTATTATTACAATACCTGGGAGGCAAAAACTCCTCCCATTAAGTTCTTTACATAAAAGTTTTTAAGGAGGACCCGGTCCTCCAGCAGCTTCATTCCTGATTATCTTCACTTTTCACCACCTTGGTACAAAAACAACAAAAGTTTGTTGTCTCCTCACCTAAAAACAACGGGGGAATAAACCCTGAGTATGGAATTACTCAGCAAGTCTTACCCGACTAAAGAAAAGACTCTCAAGGGTATGCTGGTTATATGGGAGTCAAGGTAAGGCTTTTCAATAATCAAAGACTCTGTTTGCAGAATTGCTTACTAAAGTGGATCCTTAAAATCCAATTTTATTGTCAGGTTAAGTAAAATTACCTGTAGCTAGAGTTCTTTCTACCCTAGTCCAATCACTTGACCTGTACTAGCCAATTTCTTATCAACCCTTCATCTTCACTGGATTGCTACGTGTAAGTCAGTGGCCAAGTCTCCATAACCGCGGAGGTACGGCGATCCGAATCGATTATACTCAGCTGAGGATCTCCGATCACACGACATATGTAGAACTTAACCCTTGCATATGTCAACCCGCCACCGAGTTTCTTAAGACCAGATCAGGTTCACGCAAACCGAGAGCACAGATACACCACCGTCCAGCCTCTTGCCATGGAGGGTACACGCTACTCTCGCCACCGCTCCACGCCCATTTCGTGTTATCTTATTCTGGCCTTAGTCCACCCGAGGCAAAGCTTACCCATGACGATGCATGTGACCAGTTAAAGGGTCCTCGGTCAGCAGGCTTACATCGAGACGGCCCTTAATCGACTCAAACGTAGACACTACACCGAGACTCTCTTTCTCGTGCAAGTCACCCGTCCGGTCTCATCTTAATCATTTAACCCCAAAGGTTGGTACCTGGCAGAGGTACATCTTTTCCGATGTTGAATCCATCACGGCCGTGATGGATTCACCATCAAGTTTTATTTTGAAAACAACCCTCCCACTTTGCCAAACATCTTTTGTAAAACAAATCCTTTTGCTTTTCTAGAGCAATACTAAGCATAGTAAAACCTTTTTATAAAAAACAGGGTTTCAAGGAAGGTAAACAAATCCAAGGAAAGTAATGCAGGAATTGTTTAAGCAATCAACACCTATCACCTAGTGCATCAAGCAAGTGAGAAAGATTTTAAAACACAAGGGGGGTGGCAAATGCACCAGGGCTTGCCTTTGTTTATGGGTGAGTCAGGCTCAGATCCACAAATATCGAAGTAGAAACAGTTCTCAGCCTGTGTTTCCAAAGGTGGTGGTACTTGCTCTTCAGTGGCTTCCACTTCTTCTTCGTGTTCTAATCATAACCATACATATGTATAAGAATGGATGTCATGGGATGCTCATGAGGATGCAAAGATAATATAAACTTATTATCTAAGTCTTGAATACAACTTTCCTTCACGGAACTCCGAGAACTTAGGGTTTCCGGAGTCAGTAAAGGAGTTCACAGGGCAGGGGGTGTTTTGAGGTTTAGTGATCAAACAAGATCCAAATCAATTCAAACTCTACCCAAGGCTTCTAAATAATGTAAGGAGCTCATATAAAAATTTTGAGCATTTTTGGGATTACCATTTATCTTTTAAAAATCCAGAACTACTACCTTAAACTATTTTAAATACCTTAAAATTCCTAATTTACCCTAAAAATCATGAAACTATTTTTATTAAATTCTAGGGAAAATAAGAAACCTAGGAAAATTGGTTTCACAATTTTAGGATTTTTCTACATTTTTCTACAGATTTCTAAAGCTGGCTAAAAATAGAAAAAATAAAACAATGAACAGACTTGGGCCGAAATTAGTCCAAGTCGGCCCAACTACAGCAGAAACACGTCCACGCGCGCGCGCCCGCGGCAGCTTTGCACAGAGGCCCTTGGTTTATTAGCTAACTCGAATTAGGTTTGTTTACTGTTTCTCTGTGCCACTGACGGTTTACAGAAAACCCCTCCGACTTCTATTTCTTCGCACGGCCAAGTCCCCGACGGCGTTCACGCGCGGCCGCGCTCCGGTGAGCCACTGCACCGGCCGATTAAGGCGATGACCGGCGCTCCCGAGCGATAGACACCAAATCGGATCTATCCTAAGCTTTTCCCCCAACTCAATTGCATCTAATACCAACTGAGGAGCTCTGGCCACGGTGACCGAGAGCATGGCGGCTAAAGTGTTGTGTTCCCGGCGATCCCAGGCGGTTCAGTTCGATTAAAGGGGTCAGGGAGCATCACCAACATGTAAGGGTGCTAGAACAAGAACGAGAAGGGAATGAGCAGACCTGGGGAAGGCTGGCCGCGGTGAGGTGAGTTCACGGTGGCGGAGAGTGGATTTGGGGGAAAACTCGAATTCGAGCTCACTGGTAGATGATTGCTAACGATTAGCGGGGGCTGGCTAGCTGATGACTTTGCGGAACTGGTGGAGGGCTCAATTTATAGGCAGCTTCGACGGTGGCCGGAAATTTTAACGGCGACGTGTGGCAGTCGGAGATAAGTAAAAACCGTGGCGCGGTGGTTGCGTGTCCAGTGTCGTGGCAATTGCTTCGGCGATCAACGGAGAGCTTAGGAGAGGTCACGGCGATGTGGTGGCGAGGTTGGGACACGCGATGGACAACGGTGATGGCACGACGACGGTGAACAGCTTTATCCCTGGCGGTGAGCAAGGGGAGAAGTACTGCGGCTGACCGGGGTGGCTTACAGCTCGACGGCGACGGTGATCTTTCTACCCCGAAGTGTTATCCAGCTTCCAGCGAGCGTTAATCTCAACGGCGGTGGCGTGAATCCTCGCGCAGGGGGGGTCACCGGCGGTGAGCACGCCGCGTTGGCATTCTGATCCACTTGGCTACTGTACTGTCAGAGCTCATTTCAGACAGCCTGACAGAGCATTTTGCAGAGGAATTTCCCCTCAATTTCATATGGCAGCTCCTCCCAAGCTCTGCAGCAAAATTGTAGAGCTACAAACCAACAATAATTCGGCTATAGGACTTGAACCCATTTGAGCACTAAATCAAGGTGGAATCCATACTCAAAGTTGGCTCTGCTACACTGAACTTCTGAATTTCAGACTGAACCAGCCTGACAGCCAATCTTTAGGCTTGATTATCTTTGGATTTTTCTCAACAAGTGAGCTTACAACCTTAAGCAAAGTTGTTCTTCTATAATTAGGTTACAATTTTGATGTGGTGACCTAATATGAATTCTCACTATTTTGAAAGCTACACAGCTCTAAAGTTGGGCCTATAACCCTGATTTCAGACTTAGCATAGGAATCACAATTGGGGTCCTTTTTGCAAATGAGTCCAAAACTTAGGGTTTGGCTTGTAAATTCACATATGAGTGACCCAAAGGACTTAAGATACTTATTTAGCTTGGTTTTTGCACTTTAGTCCAAAAGTGGACTAATTTTGCACATAGGTCCCTAGGGTTTGGTTTTAGGGTTTTCCAGGGTTCTAATTGAGATTTTTGGTATCCCAGGGGTATAAATGTGATTCAACTTTGTTTTTGGGGACATTTTATGACTCTTCCCCAAAAGCCTTTAGGTTTTCTCATCTTGGGTTAAGTTTTACTCCCTTTGAGCCTTATTTAGGGTTAGGTTCCCTATCCAGGGTCCTATTTGCAAGACACCAAAAACAATACACTTGTTTGAAATTTTTACCTAGTGAATGCACTCTAGGTGTATCAAACATATGCAATGTCGATGCTTATGATGCCATGCTCAAGTTTTAGTTACAGTGACACCAGGGGTGTTACATCCTTCCCCCCATAAAAGAATCTCGTCCCGAGATTTAAAGGTCCTAGGGTGAGTAATGGAAAAGGAAATGTGTCACATCTTTATTCCCTTATTTCTGGTACAAAGCAGGGGTGGTGTGGGGGTCACTTCTTTATTACAACACTAAATACACTTTACAAATTACATGAGGCTAGAAAGCCTGGGAAATTCTTATCTAAAAAGTCTTGAGTTTCCCACGTAGCCTCTTCTTCAGAGTTTTGGTTCCATTGTATCTTATAGAACTTGAGAATCTTTCTCCAGGTAACCCTATCCTTTTGATCCAGAACTCGAATAGGATGTTCCGAGTATGTTAAATCTGGTTCCAGGACAACATCTGTCACTTCAATGGTTCGATCAGGAACCCGAAGACACTTCTTCAATTGCGACACATGGAACACATTATGTACAGCAGACAATGTTTCGGGAAGTTGAAGTCGATACGCTACTGGCCCATATCTTTGAAGGATAGGAAATGGACCAATGTACCTGGGTGCAAGTTTTCCTTTTATCCTGAAACGCGATACTCCCTTTATTGGTGAAACCTTCAAGTAAACATAGTCCCCTTCAAGAAAATACAAGGGCATTCGCCGTTTGTCTGCATAGCTTTTCTGCCGAGCTTGGGCTTTCTTCAGATTATGAATAACTTTCTGAACCTTTTCCTCGGCCTCCTTCACTATGTCAGGCCTAAAGAAATACCTTTCTCCAGGTTCAGACCAATTTAGCGGAGTTCGACACCGTCGCCCATATAAAGCTTCAAAAGGTGCCATCTTGATACTTTCTTGATAACTATTATTATATGAAAACTCCGCCAAAGGCAAACATTCATCCCATTTTGGTGAGAAATCCAGGACACATGCTCGCAACATATCTTCGAGTATTTGATTAATCCTCTCAGTCTGTCCACTGGTTTGTGGATGATATGTCGAACTATGGAGCAACTTAGTACCCAAGGATTTGTGAAGTGCTTCCCAAAACTTGGCTACAAATTGAGGTCCACGATCCGACACAATGGTCTTCGGAACACCATGCAGACTAAGAATACGAGCAATGTACAATTGGGCGTAGACAGTAACTGGGGAATCTGTTTTGATCGGCAGAAAGTGAGCAATCTTCGTAAGCCGATCAATTATAACCCAGATAGAATCATACCCTCTTGCAGTCCTGGGCAATCCCACGATAAAGTCCATACTTATGTCTTCCCATTTCCATGTTGGGATCGGCAAAGATTGTAATGGACCAGCAGTTTTCATGTGTATGGCTTTGACACGTCTGCAAGTGTCACACTTAGCCACATAGCGTGCAATTTCAATTTTCATCTTTGTCCACCAGTAGTACTGCTTTAGATCGTGATACATCTTAGTGCTTCCCGGATGAATAGAATAGCGACTAAGATGCGCTTCATCTAAAATTTGCTGGCGGAGTTCTTCATTCTTTGGCACTACTATGCGGTTATTGAACCATAGCACACCTTGATCGTCTTCCTTGAAACATTTGGCTGTTCCAGCCCTTATTTTCTCCCGTATGTGCTTCATACCCAAATTATCCTTTTGAGCATCAATTATCCTTTGCAAAATGATTGACTCAAGCTTTAGCTGATTCAGAGTCCCTTGTTGGACCATCCGCAGGTTTAGCTTTTCCATCTCTTGACATAAAGTATTGTCAGAGGCCTTCATCATAAGACAGTGGCAGGAAACCTTACGGCTCAGTGCATCTGCCACAACGTTGGCTTTGCCTGGGTGATAATGAATTTCTAGTTCATAGTCCTTAATAAGCTCAAGCCATCGTCTTTGCCTCATATTTAATTCTGACTGGGTGAAGATATACTTCAAACTTTTATGATCTGTATATATATGATAGATATTTCCCAGCAGATAGTGACGCCAAATTTTTAGGGCATGAACCACAGCAGCTAGCTCCAGATCATGAGTTGGGTAATGCTCCTCATGTCGGCGTAACTGCCTTGAAGCATATGCAATTACTCGGCCCTCTTGCATTAATACACAGCCGAGTCCACTGCCAGACGCATCACAATATACATCAAAAGGCTTGGTGATGTCTGGTTGAGCCAATACCGGAGCAGTGGTTAATAATGTCTTCAATTGCTCAAAAGCTTCATTGCACTTAGAAGACCAATTGAATTTAATGTCATTCTTCAATAAACTTGTGATTGGCTTCACAAGCTTAGAAAAATCTGGTATGAATCTGCGATAATATCCAGCTAGTCCAAGAAAACTCTGGACTTGGTGAACAGTGGTTGGGGGTTTCCACTCCAGAATATCCTTGACTTTGCTAGGATCTACCGCAATTCCCTTGGCAGGTAACACGTGCCCCAAAAATTGAATTTCCTCCAGCCAGAACGCGCACTTGCTAAACTTGGCATACAACTGATGTTCCGTCAGGCGCGTCAATACAATCCGTAGATGTTGAGCATGCTCCTCTTCATTTTTAGAGTATATCAAGATATCGTCGATGAAGACCACCACGAACTTGTCCAACTCGGGCATGAACACCGAGTTCATCAAATAAGTGAAATGGGCAGGAGCATTCGTTAGCCCAAAGGACATTACCAAATATTCAAATAAACCATACCGCATAGTAAACGAGGTCTTCGGTATATCCTCGGGCCGAATACGAATTTGGTGATAGCCCGGCATGAGATCAATTTTGGAAAATACCCTCGCTCCCGTCAGTTGATCAAATAAGATGTCAATCCTCGGAAGAGGGTACTTGTTCTTGATGGTGACCTCATTCAGGGGTCGATAATCCACGCACATTCGCAAGGTTTGATCCTTCTTCTTAACAAAAATGGCGGGACAACCCCATGGAGACGAGCTTGGCTGGATGAATCCCTTATTCAGTAGATCTTGTAATTGAATCTTCAATTCCGCCAACTCATTAGGGGGCATACGGTACGATTTTCGGGAGATGGGAGCCGTACCGGGCTTTAGCTCAATTACAAATTCTACATCTCTTTCAGGGGGCAGTCCAGGCAAATCTTCCGGAAATACATCTGGAAACTCACATACTACCGGAATATTCTTGATCTCCGGTATAATGGCTTCATATATTCTACCAGAAGCTTTGGCTGGATTGGTTACGGGGAGAGACAAAAGAATCTCTTCTTGATTATAGCTCAACCTGACGGTTCTGAGTTCAGTGTTGAGAATTGCCTTGTGTTGGGTTAACCAATTCATACCCAAAATCACATCTATATCCTGGCCTTTCAGAACAATCATGTTAGCAGGAAAGTTCCGTCCAGCCATTGTTACTGGCACTTCAGAGGCCACTTCTCTAGTAAAAATGTATCCCCCAGGTGAATGAATTTTAAATCCTTCTTTTGATTCATGGCATGAAATGTGATGTTGCTCCACAAATGTCTTGCTAATAAATGTATGCGAAGCACCGAAATCAAAAAGAATAATTGCAGGGTGACTGGCCACGAGAAACGTACCCATCATCACCGGTTCACCTTCCGGTGTAGTGGCCACTTGAGTATAGTATACCCGCCCCGTCTTCTTTGCATTCTTCCCCACATTGTTTCCCTTGGGCTGAGCTGACTTCCCAGATCCTTGCTGAGCATTTGATTGATTCTGCTTGGGATATGGGCAGTCTTTAATGAAATGTCTAGACTTGCCACAATTAAAACACCCGGTTGAGGAGCTGGGCAAAGCAGGGAATCGAGTGCCCAGGGCACCCGACTGATTTGGGGTAGTGGGGGCATTGTTGGGGCGAACAATGATTGGCTGCTTGAAAGGGAATGAGGGCGGACGAGAAAAAGAGCGATTTTGGCTAGAAGGTCGGATCACAAACCGTTGCCTCTTTGCCTGGCCCTGATTCGGCTTCTCACCACCAAATCCCTTGTTCTTCCCTGCATATTTTGCTTCAACAGATAGGGCTGTGCTGACAGCCTTTCCATACGTGAGATCTATGCAGGTGGCCATTTTTCTCTGCAATCGATCATTCAGACCCCTCATAAAGCAGTTCTTCTTCTTTAAATCAGTATTCACCTGATCGATGGCATACTGCGACAGGTGATTAAACTTGTTGAGATACTGATTAACAGTATCTCCTCCTTGTTTCAGCTTCATGAACTCTTCCTGCTTCATATGCAGAACACCTTCGGGTATGTAGTGCTCGCGGAAGGCCACTTTAAATTCTTCCCATGTGACTTGATGGTTGGCAGGTTGAATAGCCACAAAATTTCCCCACCAAGTACTGGCAGGGCCGCGTAGTTGATGCGCTGCGAACAACGGCTTCTGTGTCTCTGAACAGCGGAGAAGACCAAATTTTTGTTCAATAACCTGTATCCACTCATCAGCTTCCAACGGGTCCACAGCCTTGACAAATAGTGGTGGACGGGTTTCAGAGAAATCCAGATATGTGGTTTCACGGGGGCCTTGCTGATAACCCCTTCCTCCCTGCTGCTGGAATTGTTGGCCCGCCATTTCCCTAAGAAAGCGGGTATTGTCTGCAGTTGCGTTCACCAAGGCGGCAATCGCCTCGGCCAATGTGGGAGGAACCGGAGGTGGATTTGGGGTAACATCCCTTTCCCCAGAAGTTCCTGCTGCATCCTGTCCTCGAGTCCTAGTAGGCATCTGAGGCAAAGAACATTTGAAGTAAACATAATATGCCAGAGAAACCTTCCATTTTACATTACTATAAAAAGTAATGATACAGACTCGATGTTATACAACAGGATACATTACCCATTATACAAGAGTTCAACCTATTTTACAACATTCTACTTCTACAACTACACTACTCCTGCTTCTGATTGCTGTTAGCAGCTTCATCGTTAGGTGTGGGAGACCATACGTCGACCAGCCTCATAGAAGGAGGGGGCCTAAAAAGGTCTAACTCGCCACCAAGCGCTTCTCCCGCATTATGCGAGGGTCCGGCTTCTGACCTGACGGGATCCGCAGGGACATGTGGGTGTAATTGCGAATACAGTACATGAACTTCCTCATGTAAAGTATTGCAATATACCTGCAAGTTGTCAATAGCAGTGCTAAGTTCTTCGACTCGTGCTCGAGCCTTCGCTTCCTTAGCCCAAGCTACTGAACAAGACTGTACTGCCCAATCAAGCGCCAAATCTCGATCAGCGAGTTGATCTTGCAGGGTGCAGATGTAACTTCTTAATTCATTTATTCGGTCACCATCCGCAACCCATAAATTGGTCCTGCGTTGTAACTCTGCTTGAAGTTGATTCACGCGAGCTTCGAGATCACCAATATGATCGTTGCTCCCGCTACTGCTATCTTGCTCCCGTGGGGCAAGTTGGTGTCGAGGTACACCGATACGTCCAGTATGTTTTCGCGTCGTTTTCCTTGTACGTGGCGGCATTTGCTAAGGGGAAAATTTATTAGTACAATTCTTAGCATGATGCATGAATAATTACAGAATCAACCTTAGTTGATTCAACCTTCTATACATTGCACTCTTCCTATCTGGTCTTTGAAATAAACTCTTCAGAAATACTTAGGTAAGAAGAGAAGAGATTTTCTAGATAAGTCTAAGAAAATCTTTTTGAAGATGCTACATAAGATCTGCCAAGAAGGGCTACGCTCTGATACCAGCTGTGACGGAACCTCCCAAGTTATTAGGCCCACCTACAGTTGTCCTTGTCCAACAGACATCAGACAACCCTGTAGATGTTCCTGAATCACTTGACAAGTTCGGTATCTTTATCCTTACCTTTCCAGGAACGTTTCACCCGTCTGACAAACAATATGTTCATCGGAGATGCGGAAATGCGGAAGTGATTACATAAACTTACCTTTATTTATAAAGTAGGAGTAAGACGTTCAATACAGACCAGAGAGTGCTGAAAAGTATTATTACAATACCTAGGAGGCAAAAACTCCTCCCATTAAGTTCTTTACATAAAAGTTTTTAAGGAGGACCCGGTCCTCCAGCAGTTTCATTCCTGATTATCTTCACTTTTCACCACCTTGGTACAAAAACAACAAAAGTTTGTTGTCTCCTCACCTAAAAACAACGGGGGAATAAACCCTGAGTATGGAATTACTCAGCAAGTCCTACCCGACTAAAGAAAAGACTCTCAAGGGTATGCTGGTTATATGGGAGTCAAGGTAAGGCTTTTCAATAATCAAAGACTCTGTTTGTAGAATTGCTTACTAAAGTGGATCCTTAAAATCCAATTTTATTGTCAGGTTAAGTAAAATTACCTGTAGCTAGAGTTCTTTCTACCCTAGTCCAATCACTTGACCTGTACTAGCCAATTTCTTATCAACCCTTCATCTTCACTGGATTGCTACGTGTAAGTCAGTGGCCAAGTCTCCATAACCGCGGAGGTACGGCGAACTGAATCGATTATACTCAGCTGAGGATCTCCGATCACACGACATATGTAGCACTTAACCCTTGCATATGTCAACCCGCCACCGAGTTTCTTAAGACCAGATCAGGTTCACGCAAACCGAGAGCACAGATACACCACCGTCCAGCCTCTTGCCACGGAGGGTACACGCTACTCTCGCCACCGCTCCACGCCCATTTCGTGTTATCTTATTCTGGCCTTAGTCCACCCGAGGCAAAGCTTACCCATGACGAGGCATGTGACCAGTTAAAGGGTCCTCGGTCAGCAGGCTTACATCGAGACGGCCCTTAATCGACTCAGACGGAGACACTACACCGAGACTCTCTTTCTCGTGCAAGTCACCCGTCCGGTCTCAGCTTAATCATTTAACCCCAAAGGTTGGTACCTGGCAGAGGTACATCTTTTCTGATGTTGAATCCATCACGGCCGTGATGGATTCACCTTCAAGTTTTATTTTGAAAACAACCCTCCCACTTTGCCAAACATCTTTTGTAAAACAAATCCTTTTGCTTTTCTAGAGCAATACTAAGCATAGTAAAACCTTTTTATAAAAAACAGGGTTTCAAGGAAGGTAATCAAATCCAAGGAAAGTAATGCAGGAATTGTTTAAGAAATCAACACCTATCACCTAGTGCATCAAGCAAGTGAGAAAGATTTTAAAACACAAGGGGGGTGGCAAATGCACCGGGGCTTGCCTTTGTTTATGGGTGAGTCAGGCTCAGATCCACAAATATCGAAGTAGAAACAGTTCTCAGCCTGTGTTTCCAAAGGTGGTGGTACTTGCTCTTCAGTGGCTTCCACTTCTTCTTCGTGTTCTAATCATAACCATACATATGTATAAGAATGGATGCCATGGGATGCTCATGAGGATGCAAAGATAATATAAACTTATTATCTAAGTCTTGAATACAACTTTCCTTCATGGAACTCCGAGAACTTAGGGTTTCCGGAGTCAGTAAAGGAGTTCACAGGGCAAGGGGGGTGTTTTGGGGTTTAGTGATCAAACAAGATCCAAATCAATTCAAACTCTACCCAAGGCTTCTAAATAATGTAAGGAGCTCATATAAAAATTTTGAGCATTTTTGGGATTACCATTTATCTTTTAAAAATCTAGAACTACTACCTTAAACTATTTTAAATACCTTAAAATTCCTAATTTACCCTAAAAATCATGAAACTATTTTTGTTAAATTCTAGGGAAAATAAGAAACCTAGGAAAATTGGTTTCACAATTTTAGAATTTTTCTACATTTTTCTACAGATTTCTAAAGCTGGCTAAAAATAGAAAAAATAAAATAATGAACAGACTTGGGCCGAAATCAGTCCAAGTCGGCCCAACTACAGCAGAAACACGTCCACGCGCGCGCGCCCGCGGCAGCTTTGCACAGAGGCCCTTGGTTTATTAGCTAACTCGAATTAGGTTTGTTTGCTGTTTCTCTGTGCCATTGACGGTTTACAGAAAACCCCTCCGACTTCTATTTCTTCGCACGACCAAGTCCCCGACAGCGTTCACGCGCGGCCGCGCTCCGGTGAGCCACTGCACCGGCCGATTAAGGCGATGACCGGCTCTCCCGAGCGACAGACACCAAATCGGATCTATCCTAAGCTTTTCCCCCAACTCAATTGCATCTAATACCAACTGAGGAGCTCTGGCCACGGTGACCGAGAGCATGGCGGCTAAAGTGTTGTGTTCCCGGCGATCCCAGGCGGTTCAGTTCGATTAAAGGGGTCGGGGAGCATCACCAACATGTAAGGGTGCTAGAACAAGAACGAGAAGGGAATGAGCAGACCTGGGGAAGGCTGGCCGCGGTGAGGTGAGTTCACGGTGGCGGAGAGTGGATTTGGGGGAAAACTCGAATTTGAGCTCACTGGTAGATGATTGCTAACGATTAGCGGGGGCTGGCTAGCTGATTACTTTGCGGAACTGGTGGAGGGCTCAATTTATAGGCAGCTTCGACGGTGGCCGGGAATTTTAACGGCGACGTGTGGCGGTCGGAGATAGGTAAAAACCGTGGCGCGGTGGTTGCGTGTCCAGTGTCGTGGCAATTGCTCCGGCGATCAACGGAGAGCTTAGGAGAGGTCACGGCGATGTGGTGGTGAGGTTGGGACACGCGGTGGACAACGGCGATGGCACGACGACGGTGAACAGCTTTATCCCTGGCGGTGAGCAAGGGGAGAAGTACTGCGGCTGACCGGGGTGGCTTCCAGCTCGACGGCGACGGTGATCTTTCTACCCCGAAGTGTTATCCAGCTTCCAGCGAGCGTTAATCTCAACGGCGGTGGCGTGAATCCTCGCGCAGGGGGGGGTCATCGGCGGTGAGCACGCCGCGTTGGCATTCTGATCCACTTGGCTACTGTACTATCAGAGCTCATTTCAGACAGCCTGACAGAGCATTTTGCAGAGGAATTTCCCCTCAATTTCATATGGCAGCTCCTCCCAAGCTCTGCAGCAAAATTGTAGAGCTACAAACCAACAATAATTCGACTATAGGACTTGAACCCATTTGAGCACTAAATCAAGGTGGAATCCATACTCAAAGTTGGCTCTGCTACACTGAACTTCTGAATTTCAGACTGAACCAGCCTGACAGCCAATCTTTAGGCTTGATTATCTCTGGATTTTTCTCAACAAGTGAGCTTACAACCTTAAGCAAAGTTGTTCTTCTATAATTAGGTTACAATTTTGATGTGGTGACCTAATATGAATTCTCACTATTTTGAAAGCTACACAACTCTAAATTTGGGCCTATAACCCTGATTTCAGACTTAGCATAGGAATCACAATTGGGGTCCTTTTTGCAAATGAGTCCAAAACTTAGGGTTTGGCTTGTAAATTCACATATGAGTGACCCAAAGGACTTAAGATACTTATTTAGCTTGGTTTTTGCACTTTAGTCCAAAAGTGGACTAATTTTGCACATAGGTCCCTAGGGTTTGGTTTTAGGGTTTTCCAGGGTTCTAATTGAGATTTTTGGTATCCCAGGGGTATAAATGTGATTCAACTTTGTTTTTGGGGACATTTTATGACTCTTCCCCAAAAGCCTTTAGGTTTTCTCATCTTGGGTTAAGTTTTACTCCCTTTGAGCCTTATTTAGGGTTAGGTTCCCTATCCAGGGTCCTATTTGCAAGACACCAAAAACAATACACTTGTTTGAAATTTTTACCTAGTGAATGCACTCTAGGTGTATCAAACATATGCAATGTCGATGCTTATGATGCATGCTCAAGTTTTAGTTACAGTAACACCAGGGGTGTTACAGCTGGGTTCCTGGAGGAGACCCTAGCGGCGATGGCCCGGGCGTGGTGCTGACGTCGTCCTTTGGAGCGGAGATCCTCCGACCGTGTTGCCGTCCGAGGCTCGGTCGGACTTCGCCGAAGGTGGAGTTGACACTGAGGGTGTTGCTGCTCCCCTTCCATCGATGTCTGAGCCTGCAGGATCGGTTCGCCTGTAGTATACATATGTTTTTCGCGGCCATCGAGGCCCAAACATACTGTCGTCGCGTTGTAAAGTTGCGTTTCTTTTCCCCTTGTTTCGAGTATCAGGACTTTTTTGTTGGTAACAGAATTATTTGTTCGAGCGAGAGTTACTTTTCACGGAAGGTGATGAGTGAGGTATCCGAATCCCGGGGGCATAGGAGTCCCTCGGCTCGGTCGGCCTTGCCGCTTACGTGTACTCTTACTCGTCCGTACGATTCTGCTATCGATATGGTCAAGAAGGCACGAAAAATCGTTTCGGCAGAAAATTTTTCGAGCATTAAGACTTGTTCGGTCAGCGGAATCGCTTATCCGAACGTGAGTCACTTCTCGCAGAAGGTGATGAGTGAGGTATCCGTATCCCGGAGGCGTAGGAGTCCCTCGGCTCGGTCGGCCTTGCCTGCTTACGTGTACTCCGTCGTTTTCATGATCCCACTACCGAGGTAGTCGAAAAGCACGAAAGATATTCTGGCAGAAAGACTTTTTCCGAGGAAAATTTTGACGCGGAGGGGGTTCCCCCCTTCTAGCCCCCGAGGGAGGGTCGGGCTTTGCCGAGGCAAGGCTGACCCTTCCTTGATGGTTAGACTTTATTGGCGTATGTAAACGAGGTGCATGAACGACTTGAAAACATCTTAAGGGTAGAAGCGACGTAGCTGTCAGATGTTCCAAGCGTTGTTGTAGACCTCGCCTTGACTGTTGGTCAGCTTGTATGTTCCGGGCTTCAAAATCTTGGCGATGATGAATGGCCCTTCCCTGGGAGGCGTGGGCTTGTGGCGCCCTCATACGTCTTATCGCAGTCGAAGCACCAAGTCACCCACCAGGAGGTCTCGGGACCGAACCCCTCGAGTGTGGTAGCGTCGCAGGGACTGCTGATACCGCGCCGAGTGTAGTAAGGCCATGTCCCGAGCCTCTTCCAGCTGGTCCAGTGAGTCTTCTCGGTTGGTCTGGTTGCGTCGGTCGTCATACGCCCTCGTCCTCGGGGAATCGTATTCTAAGTATGTGGGCAAGATGGCCTCGGCCCCATAGGCTAGAAAGAATGGTGTGAAGCCCGTGGCTCGACTTGGCGTCGTCCTCAGGCTCCAGACCACCAAGGGGAGCTCCTTCATCCATCGCCTGCCGAACTTGTGGAGGTCGTTGTAGATCCTCGGCTTGAGTCCTTACAGAATCATGCCGTTGGCACGTTCTACCTGCCCATTCGTCATGGGGTGTGCCACGGCGGCCCAGTCCACCCGGATGTGGTGATCCTCGCAGAAGTCTAGGAACTTTCTGCCGATGAACTGGGTGCCGTTATCGGTGATGATGGAGTTCGGGACCCCGAAGCGATGGATGATGTTGGTGAAGAATGCCACCGCCTGTAAGGACCTGATGCTGTTTAGGGGTCGGACCTCGATCCACTTGGAGAATTTGTCGATGGCGACTAGTAGGTGCGTGTAGCCCCCGGGTGCCTTCTTCAAGGGACCGACGAGGTCCAGACCCCACACAACAAACGACCAGGTGATGGGTATTGTTTGCAGAGCCTGAGCGGGTAGGTGCGTCTGCCTTGCGTAGAATTGACACCCTTGGCAGGTGCGGACAATTCTAGTGGCGTCGGCCACCGCGGTTGGCCTGTAGAAACCTTATCGGAAAGCGTTTCCAACAAGGGCTCGAGGCGCTGCGTGATGACCGCAAGCCCCCGAGTGTATTTCGTGTAAGAGCTCCTGGCCTTTGGCGATGGATATGCATCATTGGAGGATGCCGGAGGGGCTGCGGTGGTAGAGCTCCTTCCCGTCACTCAGCAAGACGAATGATTTGGCGTGCCGCGCCAGTCGCCGAGCTTCGGCTCGGTCGAGGGGCTGCTCTCCTCGGTGGAGATATTGCAGGTACGGGGTCTGCTAGTCTCGATCAGGCGGGACACCATTCCGCTCTCCCTTGACGCGCAGTGCCTCACCCTCGGGGGCCGAGGGTGCCTCGGGCTGAGCCGAGGGCGCCTCGGGCAGGGCCGAGACCTTCTCGGGCTCGGGCGCGTCGTTGGTCTTGACTAAGGGTTGATGTAGGTCCCGGGAGAAGACGTTCGGGGGAACCGTTGTTCGCGCCGAAGCTATCTTCGCCAGCTCGTCCGCAGTCTCGTTGTACCGCCGGGCGACGTGGTTGACCTCGAGCCCGTAGAACTTGTCCTCCAGGCGCCGAACCTCGTCGCAGTAGGCTTCCATCTTTGGGTCGCGGTAGTGGGAGTTTTTCATGACTTGGTCGATGACAAGTTGCAAGTCACCGCGAGCGTCGAGGCGTCGGACCCCTAGCTCGATGGCGATGCGCAACCCGTTGACCAGAGCCTCATACTCGGCCACATTGTTGGACGCCGGGAAATGGAGGCGTAGCACGTAGCGGAGGTGCTTCCCGAGGGGCGAGATGAAGAGCAGGCTCGCGCCTGCCCCTGTTTTCATCAGCGACCCGTCGAAAAACATGGTCCAGAGTTCCGGTTGGATCGGAGCTGCCGGGAGCTAGGTGTCGACCCATTCGGCCACAAAATCCGCCAAGACTTGGGACTTGATGGCCTTCCGAAGGGCGAACGAGATTGTCTCGCCTATGATTTCCACTGCCCACTTTGCAATCCTACCTGAGGCCTCTCGGCACTGGATGATCTCCCCTAGGGGGAAGGATGACACCACAGTCACCGGATGAGACTTGAAGTAGTGTCGCAACTTCTGCCGCGTTAGAATCACCGCGTACATCAGCTTCTGAATTTGTGGGTAGCGGATCTTGGTCTCGGACAGTACCTCACTGATGAAGTAGACCGGCCTCTGGACGGGCAATGCATGCCCTTCTTCTCGTCTTTCGACCACGATCGCGGCGCTGACCACCTGAGTGGTAGCGGCGACGTAGATTAAGAGGGCTTCTCCGGCAGAGGGAGGCACCAGGATGGGTGCGTTCGTAAGGAGCACCTTCAGGTTCCCGAGGGCTTCCTCGGCCTTGGGGGTCCAAGTGAAGCACTCGGTCTTTCTTAAGAGACGGTACAGGGGTAGGCCTCTTTCGCCGAGGTGCGAGATGAAGCGGCTCAGAGCCGCAAGGCATCCCATGACCCTCTGTATGCCTTTCAAGTCCTTGATGGGCCTCATGTTGGTGATGGCTGCGATTTTCTCCGGGTTGGCCTCGATGCCCTGCTCGGAGATGATGAACCCCAAGAGCATGCCTCGGGGGACTCCGAAGACGCACTTCTCAGGATTGAGTTTTACGCCTTTCGCCTTGAGACACTTGAATGTCGTTTCAAGGTCGGAGAGGTGGTCGGAGGCTTTCCTCGTCTTGACTACGATGTCATCAACATAAGCCTCGACAGTAAGACCAATGTGCTCTCCAAACACGTGGTTCATGCACCTTTGGTACGTCGCACCTGCATTCCTCAAACCAAATGGCATAGTAACTTAGCAGTACATGCCAAAAGGCATGATGAAAGAAGTCACGAGCTGGTCGGACTCTTTCATCCTGATTTGGTGATACCCTGAGTAGGCATCAAGGAAAGATAGGGTTTCGCACCCAGCAGTGGAATCCACGATTTGATCGATGCGAGGCAGAGGGTAGGGAACCTTCGGACATGCTTTGTTTAGACCGGTGTAGTCTACACACATCCGACACTTCCCTCTTTTCTTTCTCACAAGCACAGGGTTGGCAAGCCTTTCGAGATGGAATACCTCTTTGATGAACCCTGCGGCCATCAGCTTGTGGATCTCTTCGCCTATGGCTCTGCGCTTTTCTTCATCGAATCGACGCAGAGGCTGTTTCACGGGTCGGGCTCCAGCTCGGATATCCAGCGAGTGCTCAGCGACATCCCTCAGTATGCCAGGCATGTCCGAGGGACTCCACGCAAAGACTTCGGCGTTCGTGCGGAGAAAGTCGACGAGCAATGCTTCCTATTTGGGGTCGAGCTCGGAGCCGATCCGTATCTGCTTGGAGGCGTCGTTGCTGGGGTCGAGAGGGACGGACTTAACCGTCTCTGTTGGCTCGAGGTTGCCGGCGTGGCGCTTCGCATCTGGCGCCTCCTTGGAGAGGCTCTCCAGGTCGGTGATGAGGGCCTCAGATTCGGCGAGGGCCTCGGCGTACTCCACGCACTCCACATCGCATTCGTACGCGTGTCGGTACGTGGGGCCGATGGTGATGACCCCGTTGGGGCCCGGCATTTTGAGCTTGAGGTAGGTGTAGTTGGGGATGGCCATGAACTTGGCGTAGCATGGCCTCCCCAGTACTGCATGGTAGGTTCCTCGAAACTCGACCACCTCGAACGTGAGGGTTTTCCTTCGGAAGTTAGAGGGAGTCCCGAAGCAGACGGGCAGATCGAGTTGTCCGAGGGGTTGGACGCGTTTCTGGAGGATGATCCCGTGAAAAGGCACCGCGCTTGTCCGGATCAAGGACAGATCGATCTACAGGAGCCCGAGGGTCTCGGCGTAGATGATGTTGAGGCTGCTACCTCCGTCCATGAGGACCTTGGTGAGCCTGACGTTGCCGATGACGGGGTCGACAACGAGCGGATATTTCCCCAGGCTCGGCACGCAGTCGGGGTGGTCGCCTTGGTCGAAGATGATGGGCTTGTCGGACCAGTCTAGGTAGACTGGCGCCGCCACCTTTACCGAGCAGACCTCCCGACGCTCTTGCTTGCGGTGCCGAGCCGAGGCATTCGCCATTTTCCCACCGTAGATGTAACACCCCTGGTGTTACTGTAACTAAAACTTGAGCATGGCATCATAAGCATTGGCATTGCATATGTCTGACACACCTAGAGTGCATCTACTAGGTAAAAATTTCAAACAAGTTGTATTGTTATAGCATTTTGCAAATAGAACCCTGGATAGGAAACCTGACCCTAAATAAGGCTCAAAGGGGTAAAACTTAACCCAAGATGAGAAAACCTAAAGGCTTTAGGGAAAGAGTCATAAAATGTCCCCAAAAACAAAGTTGAATCACATTTATACCCCTGGGATACCAAAAATCTCAATTAGAACCCTGGAAAACCCTAAATCCAAACCCTAGGGGCATATGTGCAAAATTAGTCCACTTTTGGACTAAAATGCAAAAAACAAGTCAAATAGGTAACTTAAGTCATTTGGTTCACAAATGTGTGGACTTGTAAGCCAAATATTGGATTTTGGACTTAAATGCAAAATGGACCTCAATTAAGTTCTATTCTAAGTCTGAAATTCAGTGTTGAGGACTCAACTTTGGAGCCCTGTAACTTTCAAAGTATTGGGTGTTTGCCCTAGGTCACCACATCAACATTGTAGAGCAAACAAAGGAGAGCAATTTTGCTTAAGAGTGCAAGCCATGTTCTTGTGAAAAATTTGGAGATAATCATGCTCAAACTTTGGCTGTCAGGCTGATTAAGTCTGAAAATCAGACTGACAGTGCCACTGCAGTGACTTTGGGCATGAAATTGGGCATGCTCGAGTGATAATTTGCTTAGGATTGCTATAACAATATTGTATCCGGATCTTAGGACTATAACTTTGTTAAAGAGTGTCGATCATGTTACTACACAAAATTGGAAGTTATTGGGTCTGCAAATCCCCCTGTCAGAAGCTCTGATGAAGCAGTGCGATGGTACAGTAGCCTGAACTAGATCGGATCGCCAGCGCGGCTGCCCTCACCACCGGTGGCCCGTCGCCGATGATTTCCGCTCGCCATGATTCGTGCGTCGTGGCCATCGGATAAACAGAGCTCGGTAAAAATCCCCGCCGCCGGTGGGCTGGACACCACCCCGGCCAGCCGCGGTACTTCTCCCCTTGCTCACCGCCCGGGGATAAGGATTTCACCGCCGTTGTGCCGTCGTCGTTGTCCGTCGCGTGGCTCTCACTTTCCACCGCACCGCCGTAAGCCTTAGCGGCTCCCCGTTGATCGCCGGAGCAACTGCCACGCCACTGGACACGTATTCACCGCGCCAAGGTTCTTCCTCATCTCCGGCCGCCCACACTGTCCGCTCAAATTCAGCGCCACCGCCCCGGGGATCTATAAATTGACCCCGCAGTGAGCTTCACAACATCATCGTGCACCCAGCCACCAAATATCGTCCTCAATCGTTCACCTGAGAGCTCGAATTCCTAATTTCCCCCAAATCGGTTTGAACACCCCGTAAGAACACTTCACCGCGGCCAGCCTATTCCAGGTGAATTCATACTCCTCTGTTGATTGTTCTAGCATCCCTAGGTCCTCCTTAAGCTCTCCGACCCCTTTAATTGCACTGTACCATAACCTATCGTCGGGAACACGATGATCTTGCCGCTCTACTCACGGCCACCGTGGTCAGAGCACACCCCTTGATTATTAGTGCAATTATGTTGGGGGAAGTACTTCTCTGGGGTAGAATCCGGGGTAAACCGAAGATTAGCGCCGGTCATAGCCCCAATCGGCCGGTCCAGGAGTTCACCGGACTTCGACCACGAGTGAACGCTGTCGTGGACCTTGGTCTGCGAAGGAATAGAAGTTTAAGGGCCTTAGTGCAAACTGTCAGTGACTCATAAGCATAGTAACAGGGCCGGTTCCCAGTTAGCTAAAACCCTAAGGGCCTTTTTGTAAAGCCACCAGCGCGGGCGTAGGCGCGCCCTGCTTTCCTGTCTGGTTGGGCCGGTTCGGGCCAGAATCAGCCCAATACTGTTCCACATTTTCCTTTTTCTTTTTCTGTCCAGCTTTAGAAACATGTAGAAAATTACAGAAAAATCCTAAAAATATGAGACCAATTTTCCTAGCCTTCTTATTTTCCCTAGAATTTAATAAAAATAGTTTTATGAATTTTAGAGGAAATAAGGAATTTTAAGGCATTTAAAATGGCTTAAAGAAATAGTTCTAGAATTTTAGAGAATTAATAGTAATGCCAAAAATGTTCAAAATTTTTATATGAACTCCCCATATTATTTAGAAGCCTTGGGTAGAGTATAAATTGATTTGGACCTTGTTTGATCACCAAACCCCAAAACACCCCCCCTGCCCTGTGAACTCCTTTACCAACTCCGGAAACCCTAAGTTCTCGGAGTACCGTGAAGGAAAGTTGTATTCAAGACTTAGATAATAAATTTGTATTATCTTCGCACCCTCATGAGCATTACATGGCATTCATTCTTATACATATATGTGGTTATGATTAGAACACGAGGAAGAAGTGGAAGCCACTGAAGAGCAAGTACCACCACCTTTGGAAACACAGGCTGAGAACTGTTTCTACTTCGATATTTGTGGATCTGAGCCTGACTCACCCATAAACAAAGGCAACCCCGGTGTATTTGCCACCCCCTTGTGTTTTAAAATCCTTCTCACTTGCTTGATGCACTAGGTGATAGGTGTTGATTGCTTAAACCATTCCTGCATTACCTTCTTTGGATTTGATTACCTTCCTTGAAATCCCTGTTTACAAAGGATTTTCTTTGTGCTTAGCCTTGCTTTAGTAAAACAAAATGTTTTGTTTTTACAAAAGATGATGTGGCAAAAGTGGTTGGGATGTTTTTGAAAACAAAACTTGATGGTGGATCCATCACGGCCGTGATGGGTCCGACATCGGAAAAGATGTACCTCTGCCAGGTACCAACCTTTGGGGTTAAATGATTAAGCTGAGACCGGGCGGGTGACTTGCACGAGAAAGAGAATCTCAGTGTAGTGTCTCCGTCTGAGTCGATTAAGGGCCGTCTCGATGTAAGCCTGCTGACCGAGGACCCTTTAACTGGTCACATGCCTCGTCATGGGTAAGCTTTGCCTCGGGTGGACTAAGGCCAGAATAAGATAACACGAAATGGGCGTGGAGCGGTGGCGAGAGTAGCGTGTACCCTCTGTGGCAAGAGGCTGGACGGTGGTGTATCTGTGCTCTCGGTTTGCGTGAACCTGATCTGGTCTTAAGAAACTCGGTGGCGGGTTGACATATGCAAGGGTTAAGTGCTACATATGTCGTGTGATTGGAGATCCTCAGCTGATTATAATCGATTCGGATCGCCGTACCTCCGCGGTTATGGAGACTTGGCCACTGACTTACACGTAGCAATCCACTGAAGATGAAGGGTTGATAAGAAATTGGCTAGTGCAGGTCAAGTGATTGAACTAGGGTAGAAAGAACTCTAGCTGCAGGTAATTTTACTTAACCTGACAATAAAATTGGATTTTAAGGATCCACTTTAGTAAACAATTCTGCAAACAGAGTCTTTTGATTATTGAAAGGCCTTACCTTGACTCCCATATGACCAGCATACCCTTGAGAGTCTTTTCTTTAGTCGGGTAAGACTTGCTGAGTAATTCCATACTTAGGGTTTATTCCCCTGTTGTTTTTAGGTGAGGAGACAACAAACTTTTGTTGTTTTTGTACCAAGGTGGTGAAAAATGAAGACAATCAAGAATGAAGCTGCTGGAGGACCGAGTCCTCCTTAAAAAACTTTTATGTAAAGAACTTAATGGGAGGAGTTTTTGCCTCCCAGGTATTGTAATAATACTTTTCTGCACTCGCTTTATACTCTGGTCTGTATTAAACGACTTACTCTTACTTTTCAATAAATGTAAGTTTATGTAATCACTTCCGCATTTCCGCATTCTCCGATGAACATATTGTCTGTCAGACGGGTGAAACGTTCCTGGAAAGGTAAGGAAAAAGATACCGAACTTGTCAAGTGATTCAGGAACATCTACAGGGTTGTCTGATGTCTGTTGGACAAGGACAACTGTAGGTGGGCCTAATGACTTGGGAGGTTCTGTCACAGCTGGTATCGGAGCGTAGCCCTTCTTGGCAGATATTATGTAGCATCTTCAAAAGGATTTTCTTAGACTTATCTAGAAAATTTCTTCTCTTCTTACCTAAGCATCTCTGAAGAGTTTATTTCAAAGACCAGATAGGAAGAGTGCAATGTATAGAAGGTTGAATCAACTAAGGTTGATTCTGTAATTATTCATGCATCATGCTAAGAATTGTACTAATAAATTTTCCCCTTAGAAAATGCCGCCGCGTACAAGGAAAACAGCGCGAAAGCATACTGGGCCTATCGGTGTACCTCGACACCAACTTGCCCCACGGGAGCAAGATAGCAGTAGCGGGAGCAACGATCCAATTGGAGATCTCGAAGCCCGCGTGAATCAACTTCAAACAGAGTTACAACGCAGGACCAATTTATGGGTTGCGGATGGCGACCGAATAAAGGAATTAAGAAGTTACATCCGCACCCTGCAAGATCAATTTGCTGATCGAGATTTGGCACTTGATTGGGCAGTACAGTCTCGTTCAGTAGCTTGGGCTAAGGAAGCGAAGGCTCGAGCACGAGTCGAAGAACTTAGCACTGCTATTGACAACTTGCAGGCATATTGCAATACTTTACATGAGAAAGTTCATGTACTGTATTCGCAATTACACCCACATGTCCCTGCGGATCCTGTCAGGTCAGAAGCCGGGCCCTCGCATGATGCGGGAGAAGCGCTTGGTGGTGAGTTAGACCTTTTTAGGCCCCCTCCTTCTATGAGGCTGGTCGATGAACGGTCTCCCACACCTGACAATGAAGCTGCCAAGAGCAACCAGAAGCAGGAGCAGTAGTGTAGCTTGTAGAAATAGAAGTAGTATGCTGTATAATAGGTTGAACTATTGTATTATGGGTAATGTATCCTGTTGTATAACATCGAGTCTGTATCATTACTTTTGATAGTAATGTAAAATGGAAGGTTTCTCTAGCATATTATATTTATTTCAAATGTTCTTTGCCTCAGATGCCTACCAGGACTCGAGGACAGGATGCAGCAGGAACTTCTGGGGGAAGGGAGGTTACTCCAAATCCACCCCCGGTTCCTCCCACATTGGCCGAGGCGATTGCCGCCTTGGTGAACGCAACTGCAGACAATACCCGCTTTTTGAGAGAAATGGCGGGCCAACAATTCCAGCAGCAGGGTGGAAGGGGTTATCAGCAAGGCCCCCGTGAAACCACATATCTAGATTTCTCTGAAACCCGTCCACCACTATTTGTCAAGGCTGAGGACCCGTTGGAAGCTGATGAATGGATATGGGTTATTGAGCAAAAATTTGGTCTTCTCCGCTGTTCAGAGACACAGAAGCCGTTGTTCGCAGCGCAACAACTGCGCGGCCCTGCCAGTACCTGGTGGGGAAATTTTGTGGCTATTCAACCTGCCAACCATCAAGTAACTTGGGAAGAATTTAAAGTGGCCTTCCGCGAGCACTATATACCCGAAGGTGTTCTGCATATGAAGCAAGAAGAGTTCATGAAGCTGAAACAAGGAGGAGATACTGTTAATCAGTATCTCAATAAGTTTAATCACCTGTCACAATATGCAATTGATCAGGTGAATACTGATTTAAAGAAGAAGAATTGCTTTATGAGGGGTCTAAATGATCGATTGCAGAGAAAAATGGCCACCTGCATAGATCTCACGTATGGGAAGGCCGTCAGCACAGCCCTATCTGTTGAAGCAAAATATGCAGGTTCCAGGAAGAACAAGGGATTTGGAGGTGAGAAGTCTAATCAGGGCCAGGCAAAGAGGCAACGGTTTGTGATCCGGCCTTCTAGCCAAAATCGCTCTTTTTCTCGTCCACCCTCATTCCCTTTCAAGCAGCCAATCATTATTCGTCCCAACAATGCCCCCACTACCCCAAATCAGCCGGGTGCCCCGGGCACTCGATTCCCTGCCTTGCCCAGCTCCTCAACCGGGTGTTTTAACTGTGGCAAGTCTGGACATTTCATCAAGAATTGCCCATATCCCAAGCAGAATCAATCAAATGCTCAGCAAGGATCTGGGAAATCAGCTCAGCCCAAGGGAAATAATGTGGGGAAGAATACAAAGAAGACGGGGCGGATATACTATACTCAAGTGGCCACTACACCGGAAGGTGAACCGGTGATGATGGGTACGTTTCTCGTGGCCAGTCACCCTGCAACTATTCTTTTTGATTCTGGTGCTTCGCATACATTTATTAGCAAGAAATTTGTGGAGCAACATCACATTTTATGTCATGAATCAAAAGAAGGATTTAAAATTCATTCACCTGGGGGACACATTTTTACTAGAGAAGTGGCCTATCATGTGCCAGTAACAATGGCCAGACGGAACTTTCCTGCTAACATGATTGTTCTAAAAGGCCAGGATATAGATGTAATTTTGGGTATGAATTGGTTAACCCAACACAAGGCAATTATCAACACTGAACTGAGAACCGTTAGGTTGAGCTATAATCAAGAAGAGATTCTTTTGTCTATCCCCGTAACCAATCCAGCCAAAGCTTCTGGTAGAATATATGAAGCCATTGTACCGGAGATCAAGGATATTCCGGTAGTATGTGAGTTTCCAGATGTATTTCCGGAAGATTTGCCTGGACTGCCCCCTGAAAGAGATGTAGAATTTGTAATTGAGTTAAAGCCCGGTACGGCTCCCATTTCCCGAAGATCGTACCGTATGCCTCCTAATGAGTTGGCAGAATTAAAGATTTAATTACAAGATCTACTGAATAAAGGATTCATCCGGCCAAGCTTGTCTCCATGGGGTTGCCCCGCCATTTTTGTTAAGAAGAAGGATCAAACCTTACGAATGTGCGTGGATTATCGACCCCTGAATGAGGTCACCATCAAGAACAAATACCCTCTTCCGAGGATTGACATCTTATTTGATCAACTGACTGGAGCGAGGGTATTTTCCAAGATTGATCTCAGGTCGGGCTATCACCAAATCCGTATTCGGCCCGAGGATATACCGAAGACCGCGTTTACTACGCGGTATGGTTTATTTGAATATTTGGTAATGTCCTACGGACTAACAAATGCTCCTGCCCATTTCACTTATTTGATGAACTCGGTGTTCATGCCCGAATTGGACAAGTTCGTGGTGGTCTTCATCGACGATATCTTGATATATTCCAAAAATGAAGAGGAGCATGCTCAACATTTGCGGATTGTATTGACGCGCTTGAGGGAACATCAGTTGTATGCCAAGTTTAGCAAGTGCGCTTTCTGGCTGGAGGAAATTCAATTTTTGGGGCACGTGTTATCTGCCAAGGGAATTGTGGTAGATCCTAGCAAAGTCAAGGATATTCTGGAGTGGAAACCCCCAACCACTGTTCACCAAGTCCGGAGTTTTCTTGGACTAGCTGGATATTATCACAGATTCATACCAGATTTTTCTAAGCTTGTGAAGCCAATCACAAGTTTATTGAAGAATGACATTAAATTCAATTGGTCTTTTAAGTGTAATGAAGCTTTTGAGCAATTGAAGACATTATTAACCACTGCTCCGGTATTGGCTCAACCGGACATCACCAAGCCTTTTGATGTATATTGTGATGCGTCAGGCAGTGGACTCGGCTGTGTATTAATGCAAGAGGGCCGAGTAATTGCATATGCTTCAAGGCAGTTGCGCCGACATGAGGAGCATTACCCAACTCATGATCTGGAGCTAGCTGCTGTGGTTCATGCCCTGAAAATTTGGCGTCACTATCTGCTGGGAAATATCTGTCACATATATATAGATCATAAAAGTTTGAAGTATATCTTCACCCAGACAGAATTAAATATGAGGCAAAGGCGATGGCTTGAGCTTATTAAGGACTATGAACTAGAAATTCATTATCACCCAGGCAAAGCCAATGTTGTGGCAGATGCACTGAGCCGTAAGGTTTCCTACCACTGTCTTTTGGCGAAGACCTTTGACAATACTTTATGTCAAGAGATGGAAAAGCTAAACCTGGGGATGGTCCAACAAGGAACCCTGAATCAGCTAAAGCTTGAGTCAAACATCTTGCAAAGGATAATTGATGCTCAAAAAGATAATGTGGGTATGAAGCACATACGGGAGAAAATAAGGGCTGGAACAGCCACATGTTTCAAAGAAGACGATCAAGGTGTGATATGGTTCAATAACCGCATAGTAGTGCCAAAGAATGAAGAACTCCGCCAGCAAATTTTAGATGAAGCGCATCTTAGTCGCTATTCTATTCATCCGGGAAGCACTAAGATGTATCATGATCTCAAGCAGCATTACTGGTGGATGAAGATGAAAATTGAAATTGCACGCTATGTGGCTAGGTGTGACACTTGCAGACGTGTCAAAGCCATACACATGAAAACTGCTGGTCCATTACAATCTTTGCCGATCCCAACATGGAAATGGGAAGACATAAGTATGGACTTTATCGTGGGATTGCCCAGGACTGCAAGAGGGTATGATTCTATCTAGGTTATAATTGATCGGCTTATGAAGATTGCTCACTTTCTGCCGGTCAAGACAGATTCCCCGGTTACTGTCTATGCCCAATTGTACATTGCTCGTATTCTTAGTCTGCATGGTGTTCCGAAGACCATAGTGTCGGATCATGGACCTCAATTTGTAGCCAAGTTTTGGGAAGCACTTCACAAATCCTTGGGTACTAAGTTGCTCCATAGTTCGGCATATCATCCATAAACCAGTGGGCAGACTGAGAGGATTAATCAAGTACTCGAAGATATGTTGCGAGCATGTGTTCTGGACTTTTCACCGAAATGGGATGAATGTTTGCCTTTGGTGGAGTTTTCATATAATAATAGCTATCAAGAAAGTATCAAGATGGCACCTTTTGAAGCTTTATATGGGCGACAGTGTCGAACTCCGCTAAATTGATCTGAACCTGGAGAAAGGTATTTCTTTAGGCCTGATATAGTGAAGGAGGCCGAGGAAAAGGTTCAGAAAATTATTCATAATCTGAAGAAAGCCCAAGCTCGGTAGAAGAGCTATGCAGACAAACGGCGAATGCCCTTGTATTTTCTTGAAGGGGACTATGTCTACTTGAAGGTTTCACCAATGAAGGGAGTATCGCGTTTCGGGATAAAAGGAAAGCTTGCACCCAGGTACATTGGTCCATTTCTTATACTTCAAAGATATGGGCCAGTGGCGTATCGACTTCAGCTTCCCGAAGCATTGTCTGCTGTACATAATGTGTTCCATGTGTCACAATTGAAGAAGTGTCTTCGGGTTCCCAATCGAACCGTTGAAGTAACAGATGTTGTCCTGGAACCAGATTTAACATACTCGGAACATCCTATTCGAGTTCTAGATCAAAAGGACAGGGTTACCCGAAGAAAAACTCTCAAGTTCTATAAGATATAGTGGAACCAACATTCTGAAGAAGAGGCTACATGGGAAACTCAAGACTTTTTAGATAAGAATTTCCCAGGCTTTCTAGCCTCATGTAATTTGTAAAGTGTATATAGTTACTGTAATAAAGGAGTGAACCCCCACACCACCCCTGCCTTGTACCAGAAATAAGGGAATAAAGATGTGACACATTTCCTTTTCCATTACTCACCCTAGGACTTTAAATCTCGGGACGAGATTCTTTTATGGGGGAAGGATGTAACACCCCTGGTGTTACTGTAACTAAAACTTGAGCATGGCATCATAAGCATTGGCATTGCATATGTTTGACACACCTAGAGTGCATCTACTAGGTAAAAATTTCAAACAAGTTGTATTGTTATAGCATTTTGCAAATAGAACCCTGGATAGGAAACCTGACCCTAAATAAGGCTCAAAGGGGTAAAACTTAACCCAAGATGAGAAAACCTAAAGGCTTTAGGGAAAGAGTCATAAAATGTCCCCAAAAACAAAGTTGAATCACATTTATAACCCTGGAATACCAAAAATCTCAATTAGAACCCTGGAAAACCCTAAATCCAAACCCTAGGGGCATATGTGCAAAATTAGTCCACTTTTGGACTAAAATGCAAAAAAACAAGTCAAATAGGTAACTTAAGTCATTTGGTTCACAAATGTGTGGACTTGTAAGCCAAATATTGGATTTTGGACTTAAATGCAAAATGGACCTCAATTAAGTTCTATTCTAAGTCTGAAATTCGGTGTTGAGGACTCAACTTTGGAGCCCTGTAACTTTCAAAGTATTGGGTGTTTGCCCTAGGTCACCACATCAACATTGTAGAGCAAACAAAGGAGAGCAATTTTGCTTAAGAGTGCAAGCCATGTTCTTGTGAAAAATTTGGAGATAATCATGCTCAAACTTTGGCTATCAGGCTGATTAAGTCTGAAAATCAGACTGACAGTGCCACTGCAGTGACTTTGGGCATGAAATTGGGCATGCTCGAGTGATAATTTGCTTAGGATTGCTATAACAATATTGTAGCCGGATCTTAGGACTATAACTTTGTTAAAGAGTGTCGATCATGTTACTACACAAAATTGGAAGTTATTGGCTCTGCAAATCCCCCTATCAGAAGCTCTGATGAAGCAGTGCGATGGTACAGTAGCCTGAACTAGATCGGATCGCCAGCGCGGCTGCCCTCACCGTCGGTGGCCCGTCACCGTTGATTGCCGCTCGCCGTGATTCGTGCGTCGTGGCCATCGGATAAACAGAGCTCGGTAAAAATCCCCGCCGCCGGTGGGCTAGACGCCACCCCGGCCAGCCGCGGTACTTCTCCCCTTGCTCACCGCCCGGGGATAAGGATTTCACTGCCGTTGTGCCGTCGCCATTGTCCGCCGCGTGGCTCTCACTTTCCACCGCACCGCCGTAAGCCTTAGCGGCTCCCCGTTGATCGCCAGAGCAACTGCCACGCCACTGGACACGTATTCACCGCGCCAAGGTTCTTCCTCATCTCCGGCCGCCCACACTGTCCGCTCAAATTCAGCGCCACCGCCCCGAGGATCTATAAAATGACCCCGCAGTGAGCTTCACAACATCATCGTGCACCCAGCCACCAAATATCGTCCTCAATCATTCACCTGAGAGCTCGAATTCCTAATTTCCCCCAAATCGGTTTGAACACCCCGTAAGGACACTTCACCGCGACCAGCCTATTCCAGGTGAATTCATACTCCTCTGTTGATTGTTCTAGCATCCCTAGGTCCTCCTTAAGCTCTCCGACCCCTTTAATTGCACTGTACCATCACCTATCGCCGGGAACACGATGATCTTGCCGCTCTACTCACGGCCACCGTGGTCAGAGCACACCCCTTGATTATTAGTGCAATTATGTTGGGGGAAGTACTTCTCTGGGGTAGAATCCGGGGTAAACCGAAGATTAGCGCCGATCATAGCCCCAATCGGCCGGTCCAGGAGTTCACCGGACTTCGACCACGCGTGAACGCCGTCGTGGACCTTGGTCTGCGAAGGAATAGAAGTTTAAGGGCCTTAGTGCAAACTGTCAGTGACTCATAAGCATAGTAACAGGGCCGGTTCCCAGTTAGCTAAAATCCTGAGGGCCTTTCTGTAAAGCCACCAGCGCGGGCGTAGGCGCGCCCTGCTTTCCTGTGTGGTTGGGCCGGTTCGGGCCAGAATCAGCCCAATACTGTTCCACATTTTCCTTTTTCTTTTTCTGTCCAGCTTTAGAAACATGTAGAAAATTACAGAAAAATCCTAAAAATATGAGACCAATTTTCCTAGCCTTCTTATTTTCCCTAGAATTTAATAAAAATAGTTTTATGAATTTTAGAGGAAATAAGGAATTTTAAGGCATTTAAAATGGCTTAAAGAAATAGTTCTGGAATTTTAGAGAATTAATAGTAATGCCAAAAATGTTCAAAATTTTTATATGAACTCCCCATATTATTTAGAAGCCTTGGGTAGAGTATGAATTGATTTGGACCTTGTTTGATCACCAAACCCCAAAACACCCCCCCTGCCCTGTGAACTCCTTTACCGACTCCGGAAACCCTAATGTAACACCCTGAATTTGGGGGTATAAAATTTCTTTGCTCATATTCACAAATTCAGGTGTTACTTCCCTTTTCTCATCCTTCCCCAATCTTCTCTTTCTCATTTCTATAGGAGAAAAGTGGTTATTTTATTTGTAACTATAGTCTATTAGCTCAAACTCCAAGGGAGTATGAATTGTTGCATCATGTTGAACCCTAGATTTCACTTTTGTTTGGTGCATAATTCTTAGAAAGTCTAATTTGAATTTGTGGCTTATTTGAATTTGAATCAAATAGAGAAAATAAAAAAGAAAAGAGAAAACAAATACCAGAATAAAAGAAAAAGGGAAAGAAGCCCAACCCTGCCGCCCCCTCGGCCTTTTGGCCCAGCCGGCCCAACCCCGCGTGCGCCTCTCCCCCCCCCGCTCTCTCTGCCCTGGCGGGCCCGCCCGTCAGCGCGGCCGCCGCCTCCGCGCCCGCCTCCCTCTCTCTCTGCTCGCGGGCCCGGCCTGTCAGCCCCGTCTTCCCCGCGTAACCGCCGCCCGAGCTGCGCGTTGCCGCGGTCTCCGCGCCCACGTCGCGCGTGGAGCTCGCAACTGCCCCGCCCCCGGCCACTTGAGCCCAGAACCCCACTCGCCCTCTCCCCCTCCCTCATTTGCGCACCTGCAGGCCTCTCTCTCACCTCCCCCTCGCTGCGCGCACGCCAGAGCGCAGTCGCCACGAACCGCCGCCGTCCCGAGCCCGTTTCCCCGTCGCCGTTGGAGCTCCGCCGTGCCCTCAGCCACGGTGAGCTCCGCCCCGACATCCGCAACCCGGGACGCGCTCCAATTTCCCCTTCCCCTCCCTATTTCCCTCTGTCCGCGCTCACCCGCCGTCCTCCGTGCAGCCGCGGAGGTCCGCCACCGCCGACCCGGGCCGTCGTCGCGCCATTGCCGCCACCGAGGAGTCCCCGGAGTCCGTCTTGAGGTAAGGGACCTCCCCTGCCCTCTCCCTTCCTCTCTATTGCTCTCTACTGCGCTTAATTGCTCGCCGGAGTCCCATAGCACCGCCGCCGAGCCGCTTCGCCGTGGACCGCCCCCCTCCGGTGCCCCTGCCCCGACCTAGCCCCCACCGGACGATTCCCCGCGCCCTCCCCAACCTTCCCGGCCGCTCGGGTCACCCCAAAGACCCGCAGAGCGCCCGCGCCCCTCGTCTCCGGCGAGTCCTCCGCCGCGGAGACGAGCGCCGCCGCCTCTGCTAGCCGTAGGAAAGGCCAAGGCCGGCCACCCGACCCCCGCCGTTCATCCCAGATCGGGCGGCCCTGATTCAATTAGCCCGGGCCCAATCCTGGCCGTCCGCCGGAGATCCAACGGCCCAGGGCCGCTTCCCTCACACCTCGCGCCCGCTCTGCCGCCTGGCCCCGCCTGTCAGCCCGCCCGCGCCCGCTCTGCCGCCCGGCCCCGCCTGTCAGCCCGCCCGCGCCCGCTCTGCCGCCCGGCCCCGCCTGTCAGCCGTCCGCCCCGCGCTGCCCGCCCGGTCCCGCCTGTCAGCCGCTCAGGCCGCCGCGTGCTCGCGCGCCCGCCCGCGGATCTAATCTCGGGCGTTGATCCGAGATCCAACGGCTATAAAAGCCCGATACCCCTTCGCCCGCGCGTTTTCTTAAAGAGACCCTCGGCTTCCTGAAAATTAACCCGCCGTCCCTGGATTCTCGCAGTTAGGTCCTCGGACCTTTTATTTAATTCAAAATAAGTATTTAGGGTATATTTTTAATCCCTAAACTTGTAAAATTCATAACTTTGTCATATGAACTCCAAATTAGGTGCTTCAAATTGCAAAATGCTCATAGTATTTTTGTCTACCTATTTAACAATGTTTCCCTGCTGTTTTTATGTCCCAATTAATAGTTGATCATTAGGATAAGATTAAGGTTATTGGAACCCCTATTTGAGATAAATAAAAGGTAGAAGACTTTAATAAAAGTGGGAGCACCTAAGTTTATGGACTTAAAATCATGTAATGATTTAACCCCACCACTGACTTAAACCTGATTAGTGGATAATGAATCATTTTGTATAGTCCTCTACCCTAGACCTAGGGAAATACCAGAGTGCCTATCCCTTTTCTATTATGAACTTGTGATCTCTCTGCTGCATATGTTTGGTATATTGTTTTTGTTTGTTATTTCCCAAGTGCATAGTGTGAATGATTACTTTACGTAGACAACGAGCAGTCTGTGTTTCCCGAGGGAGTTGCAGAGGAAGTTCCTGATCAACAGTTTGGTGAAGGCAAGTGTCCTCTGACCCATTATGTCCTATTCATTTATAACTTACTACCCCGCATTACTTACTTGAAACCTAAGGATTGACTAGCTTTACACTTTACTTTATCCTTGATGACCTTATGGGCTGTTAGGGTTAGCATTCTGCTATTGCCTTAACTTAATCAATGAACATGATGTGACTATTTATGATACTGTTACCTTGATGATGTTGATGATCTTGTGATACTCTAGGGGGCTCAGGCTGTTTCCTGAGTACCTCTCCGTAAGGACCTGTTCGTTGAGAGACCACCCGGGATAACAGTGCAACCATGAGGGTGAAATGGGATGCCCTTAGCTAATTAATTAGAGGAACTAGAGGTGTAGTTGCTTCGCCGTTGTGCCGTCAATGGGGTCCAGGCACAGTGCTTGCTCTGCCGAGGCTGAGTGTCGAGGTTCTTTCGTTTTGCTTTTGTTAGTCACTCTCCTGCGGGGAGGAGTACTGTGTTTATCAAACTGGAGAAACCTAACGGGCGGCTACGATCTCTAGGGAATCTTTGTAACAGCTACGTAGTGATACCCTGCCGGACCACCTAGGTAGTGGTCAATGGGGATTAGCTCTCCCCGGGCAGAAAGGGCATCATGACTCATGGGTAAAGTGTGCGACCTCTGCAGAGGGTAATGAAACTGATATATCAGCCGTGCTCACGGTTAAGAGCAGCCTTGGGATCCTCTTTGATTAGAGATACAGATGGTTCGAGATACAAGGATTATGTTATGGTTTTGTTTCGAATATGATGATGTTGTTCCTCGGTGAGGAAATGGTTCATGGGTTGGTTAATGCTAAAATCTGGCTTCTACTAATGATAAATACCTGACCAACTAAAAGCAACTGCTTGAGCCTAACCCCACATAAAGCTAGTCCACTTCAGCCAAACGGGACATTTGCTGAGTACGTTGATGTGTACTCATCCTTGCTTTACCCCAAAACACCAGGTTGTCCGCATTGTAACCACTGCTCAGGAGAAGGTGAAGCCATGGGAGGAGACTTCCAGGAGTTCCAAGACTACGACGAATTCTAGGTGTGGGTTAGCGGCAACCCCCAGTCAGCTACCTGTGAAGGCCTTATCTTTACTGCGTTTCGCTAGCACTTTGATTTACCTGTTAAGACGATGACTATGTGGATGTCTATGACTCTGTGATGTAAAAAGTTAATACTCTTTTAAGTTATTATTCGAGCAATGTGCATTGATGTTCATTTATGTAATCGCTGTGTACGTGAGTTCTGATCCTGGCACGTACATAGTTCGCACTTGGTTTGCCTTCCAAAACCGGGTGTGACATAAGTGGTATCAAAGCCGTGCTGACTGTAGGACCGCTGACCTAGAGTAGCACTGGTCGTACTAAGGACTATTGACCTTCCCCCCTCACCTTGACCTCTGATGTTACTTCAAAAGTCGGTCACCTCGACCAACCCTATGTTTTACTACATATATATATATTATATTATACCTTGTTAAAATTTTTATCTTATTCTGTCTATGGTTTATTCACTTGTCATATTAGTTCTGCTCTTACTCTTATGCTTACGGTGTCTTTTGTAGATGGCTCGTCTTAGACACACTGCACGTAAGTCGGTGATTCCTTTCCTGCCGTCTCGACTTGCGGAGCGTCCTCTGCACCGCACCGTGTCCGGTCAGTCGAGTCACCTGGAGAGACTGCACCACCGCCTGCGTGAGGAGCAGGAACGCCGGCGCCAGCACAGAGAGCAGCAGGGCTCTTCCTCCCCACCCCAGCAGGAGGTGGAGTCCGTGAGGCCCCGTTCCTCTGTTGCCCAGCTGGAGGCGCCCCCTGCACCACCGCGGGACGCCTCGGCTGTTGGAGGAGCTACCGGAGGAAGTCCTGGAGGAGACCCCGACGACGACGACTCAGACCACAGCACGGAGTCTTCTGAGCCGCAGGAGGCGGAAGGATGGGTCGCCCGACCCATCACCCGTGACGCCGCTCGCGGTTGTCACTTCCACGACGCACTCGACACCTTGCTGCGCCAGGCTTTCGACCGGCACACCTGGTCGATCGAGTATCGTTGTGTAGTCTACCAGCACAGTCGCGGGAGGTACCCGGACCGCTGGGAGGCTACCTGCCTAGTTCGCCGTCCGGAGGACGACCTCCGGGGTGCGGAGGTCGTTTCGGAGCACTATTCCATCTCCGAGAGGGACACTGCAGAGGCGGCTATGCAGGATGCAGCACGACGTGCACTCTCCCAGTACTGTTCTTTGTTCGGTGGGGTGGCCGACGGTCTTAACCTTCGGTACTACCCCCGCCGCCCTACTGGCAGCACAGAGAGTGTGGTTGTCTCACCTGTTGGTGAGGCTAACCCTAGGTTGAGCAGCACAGTCAACCTAGTCGCAGTGCTTAACACTGAGTTGGATCACTCTCTGGACGAGCTGAGCAGGGCTCGAACGGAGATTGCGGAGTTGCGTGCTGAGCTGGCAGAGCGCCATCACCAGGAGGGTGGTTCTCCCGCTCTTGTTGGGACTCAGCACCCTTACCGCTCGCCGCCACGTGGTCACCACACTTATGGTTCCCCTGCCTGTAAGACCAGGATAGATATGGATCCTTAGATCGTTAGCGTCGAAGTTTGTAATAATTCTTAAGTCAGATGTCTCAGTCTTAAATAGTTAGTTTAGTTTGCTTATCAGTTGCTTCCAATTAGCTTAGTTTGCTTATCAGTTGCTTGCATGTTTGTTATGATGAACTTGTGCTGGATTTGAATCTTTGTAATGACTGTTGCCAACCTGTGGGTTTCTCCTGCAGTTTGGCCTAGCTATAATGTTAATAAAGTCAGTTATTTAGTTGGGAAGCCATTTACTTCTACTTTCCTTCTTATCTGAGAAGCTGTGTTAAATCGTAATGAGGATCAGTGAAGCTCTTTGTTCACTCAGTGTCATGAAGAATTCTGTATTCTCTTTTCTTATGCTGGAGGGTTGTAAGATCAATGCTGATGTATGAATGTCTTCCATAGATGTCTGACAACAGGCGCCGATGCAACAGGCATGCTCAGCAAGAGCAGCATGACCAGCAGGAGGAACAACAGAGGCAGCCTCCCCCGCCACCCCCGATGTCAGTGGAGCAGATGTTCTTGATGCAGACTCAGGCAGTGCAGGCCATTGGGCAGACTCTGGCAGCCATGCAGCAGGCTCAACAGCAACCCCAACCCCAATTGCAAGTGCAGATGCCCCAGATGCCACGGGATAAGCGTGGTGAGTTCATGAGAGGGCACCCTCCTACCTTCGCCCATTCTGCCGACCCCATGGATGCAGAAGACTGGCTGCACGCAGTGGAAAGAGAACTGCGCACCGCTCAATGTAACGACAGGGAGAAGGTTCTGTATGGTCCCCGTCAGCTAAGGGGAGCAGCCCAGTCCTGGTGGGAGTCCTACCTCGCCACACATGCTGACCCCGAAGCCATCACCTGGGAAGAATTCAGCGAGAGTTTCCGCAGGTACCATGTGCCGGAGGGACTGATGATCGTGAAGAAGGAGGAGTTTCTGGCTTTGAAGCAGGGACCCCTGTCTGTTAGTGAATACAGAGACAAGTTTCTGCAGCTATCTCGGTATGCACCTGAGGATGTCAACACTGATGCTAAAAGGCAGTACAGGTTCATGAGGGGTTTGGTGGATCCCCTGCATTACCAGCTGATGAATCACACCTTCCCCACCTTCCAGCACCTGATCGATAGGGCAGTTATGACTGAGAAGAAGCGTAAGGATATGGAAGATCGGAAGCGCAAGATGAGTGGACCCCAGACCGGAGGCATCAGCCGTCCACGTTTCTCAGGCAGTTCATCTCAGCAAGGCAGGCCTGGTCACCCACAGGGATATCAAAATCAGAATCAGCGTCCGCATCAGCAGCAGTTCTAGAGGCAGTACCCACAACAGCAGCAGTATCGTCAGAACAGCCAACAGGGAGGTAATCAGTATCAGAAGCAGAACAACCAGGCACCTCGCCTTCCTGCCCCAGCAGCAAACCAGAGCAACCAAGCAGCCCCAGCACAAGGAGGAGGCAGAGGATGTTTCCACTGTGGAGAACAAGGCCACTGGGCGATGCAATGCCCGAAGAAGATGGCGCAGCAGCAGACCAACCCCAATGCTCCAACAAGGCAAGGTGTACTGCAGCCGACGGCAGGCAATCGTAACCAAGCGTACAACCGTGGAAAGGTGAACCACTTGGAGGCCGAAGCGATCCAGGATGCACCAGATGTGGCAGTAGGTATGTTCTCAGTCGAATCTCATCCCACGAAAGTGCTATTTGATACTGGTGCAACTCATTCATTTGTCACTGCAACCTGGGTAGAATTGCATAACATCTCAGTAGAGGCAATGATGCTGCCCATGAGGATTAATTCAGTTGGTGGCAAGGTGCAAACAGATAAAATATGCTCAAATATAAGGGTGGAAATAAGGGGGATAGGATTCCCCAGTGACTTAATAGTAATAGACACCCCTGGGATAGATGTCATCCTAGGGATGAATTGGTTAATGAAGTATGAAGCGAATGTTAGCTGTGACAAGAGGACCGTAACATTGAAGTCCCCGTCAGGAGAAGAGGTAGTGGCCGAGCTAAGGATGCCTAAATCAGCGGAGGGTGTCTGTCACCAGATTTCAGTTGATAGTAAGGAGCCCAACCCGCTCGAGGCTATCAAGGTTGTGTCGGACTTTCCGGACGTATTTCCCGAGGAGCTAACGGGCATGCCACCCGAGAGAAAAGTCGAATTTGCCATAGAGCTTATCCCTGGTACCGCCCCCATTTCCAAAAGAGCCTACCGAGTGTCTGGACCAGAATTGGTGGAACTCAAGAAGCAGATAGATGAGATGTTAGAGAAGGGTTACATCAGACCAAGTACCTCGCCTTGGGCCGCTCCGGTGTTGTTTGTAGAGAAGAAAGATGGTACCAAAAGGATGTGCATAGACTACAGAGCCTTGAATGAAGTCACTGTCAAAAACAAGTACCCCCTGCCAAGGATAGAAGATTTGTTCGACCAGCTCAGAGGTGCCAGCGTATTCTCGAAGATAGATCTGAGATCAGGTTACCATCAACTCAGAATCCGACCCTCGGACATACCGAAGACGGCATTCATCACCAAGTACGGGTTATATGAATTCACAGTTATGTCCTTTGGTTTGACAAATGCGCCAGCCTTCTTTATGTACCTGATGAACAGTGTGTTCATGGATTATCTGGACAAGTTTGTGGTAGTGTTTATCGATGATATTCTTATATACTCTCAAAGTGAGGAAGATCATGTAGAGCATTTGAAGATGGTATTGCAAAGACTTCGAGAGCATCAGTTGTATGCCAAGCTGGGCAAATGCAAGTTCTAGATTCATGAAGTCCTGTTTCTGGGTCACATCATAAATCAAGATGGGTTGGCAGTGGATCCAAAGAAAGTGGCAGATATCCTGAACTGGAAAGCACCAAAGGATGTTCGTGGGATCAAGAGCTTCATTGGAATGGCTGGGTATTACAGGCGTTTCATCGAAGGCTTCTCAAAGATTGCTAGACCAATGACAGCGTTACTAGCGAAGAAAGTTGAGTTCAAGTGGACCCAAAAGTGTCAGGAAGCATTTGAAGAACTGAAAAATAGATTGACTACAGCTCCGGTGTTAGTCCTGCCTGATGTTCACAAGCCATTCTCAGTGTATTGCGATGCTTCTTACACCGGATTGGGATGTGTGCTAATGCAAGAAGGAAGAGTTGTAGCATATTCATCTCGACAGCTGAAGATCCATGAGAAAAATTATCCCACACATGACCTGAAGTTGGCAGCAGTAGTTCATGCTCTAAAGACATGGAGACATTACCTGTATGGACAGAAGTGCGACATCTACACAGATCATAAAAGTCTGAAATACATATTCACCCAGTCAGAGTTAAACATGAGACAGCGAAGATGGTTGGAATTGATCAAGGACTATGAGTTGGAGATACATTACCATCCAGGCAAAGCCAATGTGGTTGCAGATGCTCTGAGCAGGAAGAGTCAAGTCAATATGATGGCCACGTACCCAATGCCATATGAGTTAGCCAAGGAGTTCGACAGGCTGAGCCTCGGTTTCCTGAATAATACGCAAGGAGTAACAGTGGAATTAGAGCCCACTCTAGAGCGGGAGATCAAAGAAGGGCAGAAGGATGATGAAAACATCAACAAGATCCGGCAGCTGATCTTAGAAGGAAGAGGCAAAGACTTTCGAGAGGATGAAGAGGGAGTAATATGGTTCAAGGACCGATTGTGTGTCCCCGACCTCAAACCTATTCGGGAGCTGATCCTAAAGGAAGCTCATGAGACAGCCTACTCCATACACCCGGGAAGTGAAAAGATGTACCAGGATTTAAAGAGGAGGTTTTGGTGGTATGGCATGAAAAGAGAAATCGCAGAATATGTCGCCATCTGTGATAGCTGTCAAAGGACCAAAGCAGAGCATCAAAGGCCCGCCGGATTGTTGCAGCCATTGCGGATTCCTCAGTGGAAGTGGGATGAGATCGGGATGGATTTTATAGTTGGCCTACCTCGTACCCGGGCCGGCTATGATTCCATCTGGGTGGTTGTGGACCGCTTAACAAAGGTGGCCCATTTCATACCTGTGAAGACCACATACACCGGAGCAACGTTAGCTGAGTTATACATGTCACGGATAGTCTGCCTTCATGGTGTGCCGAAGAAGATAGTGTCAGATCGAGGAACGCAGTTCACCTCTCATTTTTGGCAAGAAATAAGGCAAGCACGGTTGGAGAGACAACAACAACAACAACCTCCACCACCACCACCAGCTCCACCAAGCTACATAGATATAAATTATGATGATTTGTAAGATCTAGATGTTGCTATAGTTAGTAGATGATATGATATTGATTTAGAAGGAATAATAAGGTCTATTGACCCTATGTTTTGTTAAAGAACTATGCCTCATGCTGAGATTCCTTTGTTTATGCATATGTTCCGAGAACAATATAAGCATACATCCCTTTTATTACTAATCTCGAGGACGAGATTATTTTTAAGGGGGGTAGGATTTGTAACCACCCAAATTCTGAATTTGGGATTGGTAGAAGAAATTTGAGCAAAGTACCATTGATAAATAATTAAACTTTATAAATCACCCTTTTTAAAGGTAAATGATCATAATAAAATAACGATAGTTAAAATAAATCATAATAAAGATTAGACATTGGAAAAAAATGTTCCTATCAAAACAAAGGAAGAACTTTTGAATATACCTTTAATCCAACTACACACTCAAATAATAATGTGGTGTGTGTACTTTATGTTGAAAACATTACTTAGTTAATATAATAATAAAATAAATGAAGAAATACTATGTAGTAATTGTGCATCATGTGAAAGTTTATCTTGTGCATAAATTTGAAATTTAGAATTTAAAACTTGGTTTTATTTGAAATTGAAATAAGAAAGGAAAATAGAAACAATTAAGAAAAGAGAGAAGGAGGAGGATTATACAAAATAGAGGAAAATAAATGTATGAAAGAATATATTTTGTCCCCACTAATATTTTAATTTAAGAACTTAACTCAGATAAGAAGCTCACAAACAAGTTTGAATTCAAATTGTATTAAAATTTGAATTTGTGAAAAAAGGGAGAAAGAAGAAAATATAAAATAAAAAGGAAAAGGTTAGAACGCTTACCTGGGCCCTGAACCTCAATTCAGCCCAGCTCCCCTTTCATACCCGCCGGCCCACTTGCGCCCCCCTTTTCTTTTTCTTTTTCACGGTGTCACTGCCAGGTGGGGCCCGCGAGTCAGCCAATGCTCTCTTGCAGGCGCGTCGCGTTTCTCTGGCGGGTGGGGCCCCCTCGTCAGTCGACCGGGGCTCTTCCGTGCTCGCCCTCATCTCTTCGCTGCCAGGTGGGCCCTCGTGGTCGGGGTCGTCTTCAACCGAAACCGATGCGTGCTCGTGCTGTTGCAAGCCGCCGCCGGGGAGCTCGGGATTCCGTTGAAATCCACAACCTCCCGCGGATTCCGCGCTCGGCGCGGCCATCCTTTCCCCGAAGATCTCGCGTGGCTCGGGGTATAAAAGGGAGCCCGGGATTCACCAATGACAAGAAGTGTGGCGGGGAGGGAACCAAGCCGCCGTAGCCGTCCACGCGTTCGCGACCTCCGCAGTCCCGGGACCTTGTCCGAGGTTGCTACTGGGTACCTCGGGGAGGGACTACTTGGCTTCACCGGGAGAGCCGTGACCTCAAACCCTCCAGATTGTTCGCCGTCGCGCAGCGACGCTAGGAATCCGCCGTGCGCCGTGGCCGGGCTTCATCCGCACTTCAATGCCGGTAAGAATATATCCATTGTGATCGTGATGCCGTGCACACCGTGTAGCTCCGTTTAATTTGACTATGGTGCTCGGGTGGTCGGATTCATAGACCCGGCGATCTCGCCGCCGCGCGGTGGCGTTGCTCTGGTGGCCCTGCTTGGTTGATGGGAGGAAGACGGCTCCCGTGCCGTCTGATACGTTTAGGACGGTGTGGATTAGATCAGCGAATAACCCTTCGCTTGAGCAGATCGTGACCGTAGATCTATTCCTCAACGGTTAGAAAGGACTCTAGGGTATTTAAATCCAGGCCGCCCGCCGTTGATCCGACGGTCGGGAGCACATACCGCTTCGCGGAGGGCTCCGTCTAATCTAATCCGTTGGGATCGAATCGGACGGCTAAGATCTTATGTCGGTGATGCACCACGGTAATTTTGTAGAAGTGACCCTATGTTTTCTTGGAATGAAGCCCGCAGTCCACCGCGGGGTAAGTCTGAGTCTGGGAAGTCTTGCGCCATAGCCCCTGCGTTTTTCAGGAATTGGAGCCCAGTCCAGAAACTTGTAAATTGGTTAAATAATAGGGGAAAATGAATTTTTTTCATATGAAAATAGTGCTAGAACTTGTAAAATGCATAGAAAATTTATCTCTAGTCCAAATTAATCCATTCTAGTTTCTAAAATTTTGTAATATTTTTCTCTACCATTTAGTGTCTCTGTTTTGACATGAAAACAGTAAGAAAATTAATTTATCATTTAATCCTATTTCAAGCACATTAAATCTTTGGAAATCCATAACTTAAAATCTATAACTCCAAAATTAATGATTCCTGTTCCTATGATCTTATTTTAATATGTATATTATTAATGTGTATTTTGTTCTTATGTTTGGTGTAATGTTAATTTTGCCTATACGATGTATGTCTGTATTGCTACGTTTAGCAGTGAGGACACGTGTCACCTGAAGATCATCCTGGTACCTGGAATCTCAAGTCTCAGGCAAGTTGTGCCCTTGATCACTTCTTTTTACCCACCCATGTTCTAATTAATCATAATGATCTGCATAGGTTAATTTTGATGGGACCCAATAGGTTACCCTAATTTGACTATCTTTATACCTTGTTCACCACTGAATCTTTGGGTAGTACTTGCTATCGCTTTATGTGGTTTTGGGTATAGAGATACACATTACTATTCATGATTATACTTTTATTGTCAGTTGTTATTTACTGTTCATGTTAAGATCATTATGTTAATTGGAACATGGAGAACCACCTGGGAAAACAGTGCTACCACAAGGGAGGAATGGGACCCCTTGGCTGATTAATTAGGAAAGCTAGTGGAAGACTACCTTACCCGAAAGGGGCAAGGGCAGTAGGGGAGTGGTCAGTGTAGGGAGGCCCTCGGGAGGATTTTGCTGCGATGGCGGTCCTGCAAGGGATTCCTGCATTGGAACTTCCTATAAACTGTAGCGGGTTTTCGGAAGCTAGTGGAACTTTGTAAAGGCCTCGTAGTGGATCCCTAGCCATTCACCTCGGTAGTGTCTAAGGGCCTTGCAAACCCTGGCGACATGGGATACACGACTTGTGGGTAAAGATGCGCAACCTCTGCAGAGTGTAAAACTAGTATACTAGCCGTGCTCACGGTCAAGAGCAGCTCGGACACTCACATGATTAAATTATGGAACTTAAACTCAATTTGTCATATGCATTGCATCGCAGGTGAAGTTGTTACTTTTGTTCTACTATTTAATTGGGCTGGTATTTACTTCTACTTAGCAACTGCTAATAAAATTTTGACCAACTTTAAAAGCAATGCTCAGCTCTAACCATCTTCTTTGGTAAGCCTTACACTTCACGTGAGCTCCCACCTTTGGCGAGTTCATGCACGTTATTCCCCACAACTTGTTGAGCGATGAACGTATGTGAGCTCACTCTTGCTGTCTCACACCCCCCCCCCCACAGGTCAAGAACAGGTACCGCAGGATGAAGCACTTGGAGGATGTTGTGACGAGTTCGTGAGAGGTCTAGGTCGTCGTCTCCCAGTCAACTTTGGGTTGCTGGACCGTTGTCTCCTTAAATGTAATTATTTATTTTGTATAGAACTCCTGTTATATATAAAAATGTGACATTCGATCCTGTGCCATGATTCATCATATGTGTGAGACTTGGTCCCAGCACACCTGGTGATTATGTTCGCGCCCGGGTTTTGGACCCCTAAAATCCGGGTGTGACAGAAGTGGTATCAGAGGAATGTTGACTGTAGGACGAAACCTAGATAGAACTGGACAACCATTATCTACTTACCTTTGCTACTCTGATTCTTTTCTAAACTTATCTTAATCTTTTCTCATCTATCTCCGCTTTACTCTGATTATTCTTACCTTTATCTTTCTAGAGACAATTGTGGATTTCACACCTTGAAATCCTGTGTTTAAAGTGACTTTTAGGAATAGGAGACCTACTCTTAGGAAAAAAAACAAACAAAACTATTTTTTTTTGTATCTATATGCTTGAATGCTTGTTCTTATGATACTTGTCTGATTTGATTCTTTGATTGAGTGTGATGAGTTGTGGAGTAACGTCCACAATTACATCTGCATATACATATAAAAAAATGCTTATAAAAAAATAACTAGACAAACTAGATTATCCCTCATTAAAGTATCTAGTCTAACAATATCCATCTCATCTTAAGAGATTCTATCCTACACTCATAGATCTATCTTATCTCAAAAGGTCTTAACTTATCCTAATGTATATAGATCCATCTTATCGTAAGAGGTTTTCTCTTATCTTAATAGATTCATCTTATCTTGAAGGATTCATCTTATCCTAACCACTTTACTTATCCCATCCTAATAGATCTAACTGACCTCAAAAGATTCTACCTTATCCTTATGGATCCATCTTATCCTAATAAGCATACTTATCCACCCTAGTTTAAACAACCATGATCTAATGCAAATTAATTATATCTTATCTAGTCAAACTAGTCATACCGGTCTAATCTAGATCCCATCTAATCTAATATGATCTAATCTAATATGGTCTACTTAAACATATTAGTGATACTGGTAGAAGAGATTAAACCCTACTAGCCATAACCAATAGAGCCATGAGGAATGGTATAACCTTTCTACTCCCACCTAACAACAAACAAACTTTTAACCTACATCATGTAGTCTATTTCACCCATATATATATCTCATCTTGACAGATTCTATCTAACCCTTGGATATTCACCTTATCCGACTGGTTACCCCAATCTGGACATAAAACAAAGATTAAGCCCTACTAAAGAATCTTCAGATTTAAACCAGCTACTAGCTTATTCATTCCGCTTATTGAATAATTTCCTTCGCAAAACTATTACCATATGCTTCTAACTTTCATGGTCAATACCAGGAAAGGAAAGATTATCACGTAACAACAAACAGAAAATGAATCCTCCAAATCCTCCACCTGTTGAAATCGATCAAGTGGTTGCTGCCCAAAGACTGGTAATACAACAATTAACAGACCTGGTGACCGAGATGCAAAATCAGATAAGACAAGAACGCGAGGAAATACGTCAGGTCCGCCAAGAAATAAGGCAAGCACGGTTGGAGAGACAACAACAACAACAACCTCCACCACCACCACCAGCTCCACCAAGCTACATAGATATAAATTATGATGATTTGTAAGATCTAGATGTTGCTATAGTTAGTAGATGATATGATATTGATTTAGAAGGAATAATAAGGTCTATTGACCCTATGTTTTGTTAAAGAACTATGCCTCATGCTGAGATTCCTTTGTTTATGCATATGTTCCGAGAACAATATAAGCATACATCCCTTTTATTACTAATCTCGAGGACGAGATTATTTTTAAGGGGGGTAGGATTTGTAACCACCCAAATTCTGAATTTGGGATTGGTAGAAGAAATTTGAGCAAAGTACCATTGATAAATAATTAAACTTTATAAATCACCCTTTTTAAAGGTAAATGATCATAATAAAATAACGATAGTTAAAATAAATCATAATAAAGATTAGACATTGGAAAAAAATGTTCCTATCAAAACAAAGGAAGAACTTTTGAATATACCTTTAATCCAACTACACACTCAAATAATAATGTGGTGTGTGTACTTTATGTTGAAAACATTACTTAGTTAATATAATAATAAAATAAATGAAGAAATACTATGTAGTAATTGTGCATCATGTGAAAGTTTATCTTGTGCATAAATTTGTAATTTAGAATTTAAAACTTGGTTTTATTTGAAATTGAAATAAGAAAGGAAAATAGAAACAATTAAGAAAAGAGAGAAGGAGGAGGATTATACAAAATAGAGGAAAATAAATGTATGAAAGAATATATTTTGTCCCCACTAATATTTTAATTTAAGAACTTAACTCAGATAAGAAGCTCACAAACAAGTTTGAATTCAAATTGTATTAAAATTTGAATTTGTGAAAAAAGGGAGAAAGAAGAAAATATAAAATAAAAAGGAAAAGGTTAGAACGCTTACCTGGGCCCTGAACCTCAATTCAGCCCAGCTCCCCTTTCATACCCGCCGGCCCACTTGCGCCCCCCTTTTCTTTTTCTTTTTCACGGTGTCACTGCCAGGTGGGGCCCGCGAGTCAGCCAATGCTCTCTTGCGGGCGCGTCGCGTTTCTCTGGCGGGTGGGGCCCCCTCGTCAGTCGACCGGGGCTCTTCCGTGCTCGCCCTCATCTCTTCGCTGCCAGGTGGGCCCTCGTGGTCGGGGTCGTCTTCAACCGAAACCGATGCGTGCTCGTGCTGTTGCAAGCCGCCGCCGGGGAGCTCGGGATTCCGTTGAAATCCACAACCTCCCGCGGATTCCGCGCTCGGCGCGGCCATCCTTTCCCCGAAGATCTCGCGTGGCTCGGGGTATAAAAGGGAGCCCGGGATTCACCAATGACAAGAAGTGTGGCGGGGAGGGAACCAAGCCGCCGTAGCCGTCCACGCGTTCGCGACCTCCGCAGTCCCGGGACCTTGTCCGAGGTTGCTACTGGGTACCTCGGGGAGGGACTACTTGGCTTCACCGGGAGAGCCGTGACCTCAAACCCTCCAGATTGTTCGCCGTCGCGCAGCGACGCTAGGAATCCGCCGTGCGCCGTGGCCAGGCTTCATCCGCACTTCAATGCCGGTAAGAATATATCCATTGTGATCGTGATGCCGTGCACACCGTGTAGCTCCGTTTAATTTGACTATGGTGCTCGGGTGGTCGGATTCATAGACCCGGCGATCTCGCCGCCGCGCGGTGGCGTTGCTCTGGTGGCCCTGCTTGGTTGATGGGAGGAAGACGGCTCCCGTGCCGTCTGATACGTTTAGGACGGTGTGGATTAGATCAGCGAATAACCCTTCGCTTGAGCAGATCGTGACCGTAGATCTATTCCTCAACGGTTAGAAAGGACTCTAGGGTATTTAAATCCAGGCCGCCCGCCGTTGATCCGACGGTCGGGAGCACATACCGCTTCGCGGAGGGCTCCGTCTAATCTAATCCGTTGGGATCGAATCGGACGGCTAAGATCTTATGTCGGTGATGCACCACGGTAATTTTGTAGAAGTGACCCTATGTTTTCTTGGAATGAAGCCCGCAGTCCACCGCGGGGTAAGTCTGAGTCTGGGAAGTCTTGCGCCATAGCCCCTGCGTTTTTCAGGAATTGGAGCCCAGTCCAGAAACTTGTAAATTGGTTAAATAATAGGGGAAAATGAATTTTTTTCATATGAAAATAGTGCTAGAACTTGTAAAATGCATAGAAAATTTATCTCTAGTCCAAATTAATCCATTCTAGTTTCTAAAATTTTGTAATATTTTTCTCTACCATTTAGTGTCTCTGTTTTGACATGAAAACAGTAAGAAAATTAATTTATCATTTAATCCTATTTCAAGCACATTAAATCTTTGGAAATCCATAACTTAAAATCTATAACTCCAAAATTAATGATTCCTGTTCCTATGATCTTATTTTAATATGTATATTATTAATGTGTATTTTGTTCTTATGTTTGGTGTAATGTTAATTTTGCCTATACGATGTATGTCTGTATTGCTACGTTTAGCAGTGAGGACACGTGTCACCTGAAGATCATCCTGGTACCTGGAATCTCAAGTCTCAGGCAAGTTGTGCCCTTGATCACTTCTTTTTACCCACCCATGTTCTAATTAATCATAATGATCTGCATAGGTTAATTTTGATGGGACCCAATAGGTTACCCTAATTTGACTATCTTTATACCTTGTTCACCACTGAATCTTTGGGTAGTACTTGCTATCGCTTTATGTGGTTTTGGGTATAGAGATACACATTACTATTCATGATTATACTTTTATTGTCAGTTGTTATTTACTGTTCATGTTAAGATCATTATGTTAATTGGAACATGGAGAACCACCCGGGAAAACAGTGCTACCACAAGGGAGGAATGGGACCCCTTGGCTGATTAATTAGGAAAGCTAGTGGAAGACTACCTTACCCGAAAGGGGCAAGGCAGTAGGGGAGTGGTCAGTGTAGGGAGGCCCTCGGGAGGATTTTGCTGCGATGGCGGTCCTGCAAGGGATTCCTGCATTGGAACTTCCTATAAACTGTAGCGGGTTTTCGGAAGCTAGTGGAACTTTGTAAAGGCCTCGTAGTGGATCCCTAGCCATTCACCTCGGTAGTGTCTAAGGGCCTTGCAAACCCTGGCGACATGGGATACACGACTTGTGGGTAAAGATGCGCAACCTCTGCAGAGTGTAAAACTAGTATACTAGCCGTGCTCACGGTCAAGAGCAGCTCGGACACTCACATGATTAAATTATGGAACTTAAACTCAATTTGTCATATGCATTGCATCGCAGGTGAAGTTGTTACTTTTGTTCTACTATTTAATTGGGCTGGTATTTACTTCTACTTAGCAACTGCTAATAAAATTTTGACCAACTTTAAAAGCAATGCTCAGCTCTAACCATCTTCTTTGGTAAGCCTTACACTTCACGTGAGCTCCCACCTTTGGCGAGTTCATGCACGTTATTCCCCACAACTTGTTGAGCGATGAACGTATGTGAGCTCACTCTTGCTGTCTCACACCCCCCCCCCACAGGTCAAGAACAGGTACCGCAGGATGAAGCACTTGGAGGATGCTGTGACGAGTTCGTGAGAGGTCTAGGTCGTCGTCTCCCAGTCAACTTTGGGTTGCTGGACCGTTGTCTCCTTAAATGTAATTATTTATTTTGTATAGAACTCCTGTTATATATAAAAATGTGACATTCGATCCTGTGCCATGATTCATCATATGTGTGAGACTTGGTCCCAGCACACCTGGTGATTATGTTCGCGCCCGGGTTTTGGACCCCTAAAATCCGGGTGTGACAATTCTTTTAAGGGGGATAGGTTTGTAACACCCTGAATTTGGGGGTATAAAATTTCTTTGCTCATATTCACAAATTCAGGTGTTACTTCCCTTTTCTCATCCTTCCCCAATCTTCTCTTTCTCATTTCTATAGGAGAAAAGTGGTTATTTTATTTGTAACTATAGTCTATTAGCTCAAACTCCAAGGGAGTATGAATTGTTGCATCATGTTGAACCCTAGATTTCACTTTTGTTTGGTGCATAATTCTTAGAAAGTCTAATTTGAATTTGTGGCTTATTTGAACTTGAATCAAATAGAGAAAATAAAAAAGAAAAGAGAAAACAAATACCAGAATAAAAGAAAAAGGGAAAGAAGCCCAACCCTGCCGCCCCCTCGGCCTTTTGGCCCAGCCGGCCCAACCCCGCGCGCGCCTCTCCCCCCCGCTCTCTCTGCCCTGGCGGGCCCACCCGTCAGCGCGGCCGCCGCCTCCGCGCCCGCCTCCCTCTCTCTCTCTGCTCGCGGGCCCGGCCTGTCAGCCCCGTCTTCCCCGCGTAACCGCCGCCCGAGCTGCGCGTTGCCTCGGTCTCCGCGCCCACGTCACGCGTGGAGCTCGCAACCGCCCCGCCCCCGGCCACTTGAGCCCAGAACCCCACTCGCCCTCTCCCCCTCCCTCATTTGCGCACCTGCAGGCCTCTCTCTCACCTCCCCCTCGCTGCGCGCACGCCAGAGCGCAGTCGCCATGAACCGCCGCCGTCCCGAGCCCGTTTCCCCGTCGCCGTTGGAGCTCCGCCGTGCCCTCAGCCACGGTGAGCTCCGCCCCGACATCCGCAACCCGGGACGCGCTCCAATTTCCCCTTCCCCTCCCTATTTCCCTCTGCCCGCGCTCACCCGCCGTCCTCCGTGCAGCCGCGGAGGTCCGCCACCGCCGACCCGGGCCGTCGTCGCGCCATTGCCGCCACCGAGGAGTCCCCGGAGTCCGTCTTGAGGTAAGGGACCTCCCCTGCCCTCTCCCTTCCTCTCTATTGCTCTCTACTGCGCTTAATTGCTCGCCGGAGTCCCATAGCACCGCCGCCGAGCCGCTTCGCCGTGGACCGCCCCCCTCCGGTGCCCCTGCCCCGACCTAGCCCCCACCGGACGATTCCCCGCGCCCTCCCCAACCTTCCCGGCCGCTCGGGTCACCCCAAAGACCCGCAGAGCGCCCGCGCCCCTCGTCTCCGGCGAGTCCTCCGCCGCGGAGACGAGCGCCGCCGCCTCTGCTAGCCGTAGGAAAGGCCAAGGCCGGCCACCCGACCCCCGCCGTTCATCCCAGATCGGGCGGCCCTGATTCAATTAGCCCGGGCCCAATCCTGGCCGTCCGCCGGAGATCCAACGGCCCAGGGCCGCTTCCCTCACACCCCGCGCCCGCTCTGCCGCCTGGCCCCGCCTGTCAGCCCGCCCGCGCCCGCTCTGCCGCCCGGCCCTGCCTGTCAGCCCGCCCGCGCCCGCTCTGCCGCCCGGCCCCGCCTGTCAGCCGTCCGCCCCGCGCTGCCCGCCCGGTCCCGCCTGTCAGCCGCTCAGGCCGCCGCGCGCTCGCGCGCCCGCCCGCGGATCTAATCTCGGGCGTTGATCCGAGATCCAACGGCTATAAAAGCCCGATACCCCTTCGCCCGCGCGTTTTCTTAAAGAGACCCTCGGCTTCCTGAAAATTAACCCGCCGTCCCTGGATTCTCGCAGTTAGGTCCTCAGACCTTTTATTTAATTCAAAATAAGTATTTAGGGTATATTTTTAATCCCTAAACTTGTAAAATTCATAACTTTGTCATATGAACTCCAAATTAGGTGCTTCAAATTGCAAAATGCTCATAGTATTTTTGTCTACCTATTTAACCAATGTTTCCCTGCTGTTTTTATGTCCCAATTAATAGTTGATCATTAGGATAAGATTAAGGTTATTGGAACCCCTATTTGAGATAAATAAAAGGTAGAAGACTTTAATAAAAGTGGGAGCACCTAAGTTTATGGACTTAAAATCATGTAATGATTTAACCCCACCACTGACTTAAACCTGATTAGTGGATAATGAATCATTTTGTATAGTCCTCTACCCTAGACCTAGGGAAATACCAGAGTGCCTATCCCTTTTCTATTATGAACTTGTGATCTCTCTGCTGCATATGTTTGGTATATTGTTTTTGTTTGTTATTTCCCAAGTGCATAGTGTGAATGATTACTTTACGTAGACAACGAGCAGTCTGTGTTTCCCGAGGGAGTTGCAGAGGAAGTTCCTGATCAACAGTTTGGTGAAGGCAAGTGTCCTCTGACCCATTATGTCCTATTCATTTATAACTTACTACCCCGCATTACTTACTTGAAACCTAAGGATTGACTAGCTTTACACTTTACTTTATCCTTGATGACCTTATGGGCTGTTAGGGTTAGCATTCTGCTATTGCCTTAACTTAATCAATGAACATGATGTGACTATTTATGATACTGTTACCTTGATGATGTTGATGATCTTGTGATACTCTAGGGGGCTCAGGCTGTTTCCTGAGTACCTCTCCGTAAGGACCTGTTCGTTGAGAGACCACCCGGGATAACAGTGCAACCATGAGGGTGAAATGGGATGCCCTTAGCTAATTAATTAGAGGAACTAGAGGTGTAGTTGCTTCGCCGTTGTGCCATCAATGGGGTCCAGGCACAGTGCTTGCTCTGCCGAGGCTGAGTGTCGAGGTTCTTTCGTTTTGCTTTTGTTAGTCACTCTCCTGCGGGGAGGAGTACTGTGTTTATCAAACTGGAGAAACCTAACGGGCGGCTACGATCTCTAGGGAATCTTTGTAACAGCTACGTAGTGATACCCTGCCAGACCACCTAGGTAGTGGTCAATGGGGATTAGCTCTCCCCGGGCAGAAAGGGCATCATGACTCATGGGTAAAGTGTGCGACCTCTGCAGAGGGTAATGAAACTGATATATCAGCCGTGCTCACGGTTAAGAGCAGCCTTGGGATCCTCTTTGATTAGAGATACAGATGGTTCGAGATACAAGGATTATGTTATGGTTTTGTTTCGAATATGATGATGTTGTTCCTCGGTGAGGAAATGGTTCATGGGTTGGTTAATGCTAAAATCTGGCTTCTACTAATGATAAATACCTGACCAACTAAAAGCAACTGCTTGAGCCTAACCCCACATAAAGCTAGTCCACTTCAGCCAAACGGGACATTTGCTGAGTACGTTGATGTGTACTCATCCTTGCTTTACCCCAAAACACCAGGTTGTCCGCATTGTAACCACTGCTCAGGAGAAGGTGAAGCCGTGGGAGGAGACTTCCAGGAGTTCCAAGACTACGACGAATTCTAGGTGTGGGTTAGCGGCAACCCCCAGTCAGCTGCCTGTGAAGGCCTTATCTTTACTGCGTTTCGCTAGCACTTTGATTTACCTGTTAAGACGATGACTATGTGGATGTCTATGACTCTGTGATGTAAAAAGTTAATACTCTTTTAAGTTATTATTCGAGCAATGTGCATTGATGTTCATTTATGTAATCGCTGTGTACGTGAGTTCTGATCCTGGCACGTACATAGTTCGCACTTGGTTTGCCTTCCAAAACCGGGTGTGACACCTAAGTTCTCGGAGTACCGTGAAGGAAAGTTGTATTCAAGACTTAGATAATAAATTTGTATTATCTTCGCACCCTCATGAGCATTACATGGCATTCATTCTTATACATATATGTGGTTATGATTAGAACACGAGGAAGAAGTGGAAGCCACTGAAGAGCAAGTACCACCACCTTTGGAAACATAGGCTGAGAACTGTTTCTACTTCGATATTTGTGGATCTAAGCCTGACTCACCCATAAACAAAGGCAAGCCCGGTGCATTTGCCACCCCCTTGTGTTTTAAAATCCTTCTCACTTGCTTGATGCACTAGGTGATAGGTGTTGATTGCTTAAACCATTCCTACATTACCTTCTTTGGATTTGATTACCTTCCTTGAAATCCCTGTTTACAAAGGATTTTCTTTGTGCTTAGCCTTGCTTTAGTAAAACAAAATGTTTTGTTTTTATAAAAGATGATGTGGCAAAAGTGGTTGGGATGTTTTTGAAAACAAAACTTGATGGTGGATCCATCACGGCCGTGATGGGTCCAACATCGGAAAAGATGTACCTCTGCTAGGTACCAACCTTTGGGGTTAAATGATTAAGCTGAGACCGGGCAGGTGACTTGCACGAGAAAGAGAGTCTCGGTGTAGTGTCTCCGTCTGAGTCAATTAAGGGTTGTCTCGATGTAAGCCTGCTGACCGAGGACCCTTTAACTGGTCACATGCCTCGTCATGGGTAAGCTTTGCCTCGGGTGGACTAAGGTCAGAATAAGATAACACGAAATGGGCATGGAGCGGTGGCGAGAGTAGCGTGTACCCTCCGTGGCAAGAGGCTGGACGGTGGTGTATCTGTGCTCTCGGTTTGCGTGAACCTGATCTGGTCTTAAGAAACTCGGTGGCGGGTTGACATATGCAAGGGTTAAGTGCTACATATGTCGTGTGATTGGAGATCCTCAGCTGAGTATAATCGATTCGGATCGCTGTACCTCCACGGTTATGGAGACTTGGCCACTGACTTACACGTAGCAATCCACTGAAGATGAAGGGTTGATAAGAAATTGGCTAGTGTAGGTCAAGTGATTGAACTAGGGTAGAAAGAACTCTAGCTGCAGGTAATTTTACTTAACCTGACAATAAAATTGGATTTTAAGGATCCACTTTAGTAAGCAATTCTGCAAACAGAGTCTTTTGATTATTGAAAGGCCTTACCTTGACTCCCATATGACCAGCATACCCTTGAGAGTCTTTTCTTTAGTCGGGTAAGACTTGCTGATTAATTCCATACTCAGGGTTTATTCCCCTGTTGTTTTTAGGTGAGGAGACAACAAACTTTTGTTGTTTTTGTACCAAGGTGGTGAAAAATGAAGACAATCAAGAATGAAGCTGCTGGAGGACCGAGTCCTTAAAAAACTTTTATGTAAAGAACTTAATGGGAGGAGTTTTTGCCTCCCAGGTATTGTAATAATACTTTTCTGCACTCGCTTTATACTCTGGTCTGTATTAAACGACTTACTCTTACTTTTCAATAAATGTAAGTTTATGTAATCACTTCCGCATTTTCGCATTCTACGATGAACATATTGTCTGTCAGACGGGTGAAACGTTCCTGGAAAGGTAAGGAAAAAGATACCGAACTTGTCAAGTGATTCAGGAACATCTATAGGGTTGTCTGATGTCTGTTGGACAAGGACAACTGTAGGTGGGCCTAATGACTTGGGAGGTTCCGTCACAGCATCATGAAGCAGTCGTGGACCTCGGGAAACTCCTCTGCCTTGTGATCCTCCTTCTTGTCGTTGTTGTGGGTCCCGCCACCTTCCCCAGGTGGCCCGGCCTTGTGAAAGTGGCGCCGAAGGATGACACACTCCTCAAGGGTGTGCTTGACGGGCCCCTGATGATAGGGGCACGACTCCTTAAGCATCTTATCGAAGAGATTAGCACCTCCAGGAGGTTTCCGAGGGTTCTTGTACTCAGCGGCGGCGACAAGATCCGCGTCGGTGGCGTCGCGTTTCGCTTGCGACTTCTTCTTGTTCTTCTTCTTGGTGCCGCGCTGAGCGAACGCCTTAGGGACATCTTCCGGCTGGCGGCCCTGGGGCTGCTTGTCCTTTCGGAAGATAGCCTCAACCGCCTCCTGGCCAGAGGCGAACTTGGTGGTGATGTCCATCAGCTCGCTCGCCCTGGTGGGGGTCTTGCGACCCAGCTTGCTCACCAGGTCGCGGCAGGTGGTGCCGGCGAGGAACGCGTCGATGACATCCGAGTCGATGACGTTGGGTAGCTCGGTGCGCTGCTTCGAGAATCACCGGATGTAGTCCCGAAGAGATTCTCCCGGCTGCTGGCGGCAGCTTCGGAGATCCCAGGAGTTCCCAGGGCGCACGTACATGCCCTAGAAGTTGCCGGCAAAGGCTTGGACCAGGTCGTCCCAGTTGGAGATCTGCCTCGGAGGCAGATGCTCCAGCCAGGCTCGAGCGGTGTCAGAGAGGAACAGGGGGAGGTTGCGGATGATGAGGTTGTCATCGTTCGTTCCACCCAGTTGGCAGGCTAGTCGGTAGTCCGCGAGCCACAGTTCCGGCCTCGTCTCCCCCGAGTACTTTGTGATGGTAGTCGGGGTTTGGAACCGGGTCGGGAACGGCGCCCGTCGTATGGCCCGGCTGAAAGCCTGCAGACCGGGTGGTTCGGGCGAGGGGCTCTGATCCTCCCCGCTGTCGTAGCGTCCCCCACGCCTAGGGTGGTAGCCTCGGCGCACCCTCTCGTCGAGGTGGGCTCGACGGTTGCGGTGGTGGTGCTCATTGCCGAGGCGACCCGGGGCCGCAGACGCTGTGTTGCGCATGCGCCCGGTGTGGACCGAGGTTTCCCGCACGAACCGGGAAGTCGCGGCGCGATGCTCCGAGGGGTACCCCTGCCTTCGGGAGGCAGAGCTTTCGGCCCGTAGGACCGCGGCATCCTCCAAGAGATTCTTGAGCTCTCCCTGGATATGCCGCCCTTTGGTGGTCGATGGTTCCGGCATCGCGTGGAGTAGTATTGCTGCTGCAGCCAGGTTCTGGCCGACCCCACTGGAAGCCGGTGGCGGCCTTGCCCTGACGTCGTCGGCTATGCGGTGCTAGATGCCCTGGGGTAGATGACGCGCTTCTCCGGCCGGAGCTTGGTCTGCCCATTCCTGCCCGATGTTCCGGCAGAACTGCTCAAGTGTTCCTGCTCCCTCGTCGAGCCTGGCTTGCATCTCGCGGATTTGCTCGAGCTGTGCGTCCTGACCCCCCGCAGGGACTGGGACCACAGCTAGCTCCCGAAGGATGTCAACACGAGGCGCAGGCCTAGGGGGATCGCCGTTTTCCGGCATACCAAGATGGTTACCTTCGTCGGGACCACCTAGATCGACGTGGAAACATTCACGACTTGGGCCGCAGTCCTCGTCGCCGAAGCTGCGGCTACCATCGGAACAATCGGAGAGGCAGTAGTCGCATGCGGTCATGAAGTCCCGCATGGCACTGGGGTTACCGAGCCCAGAGAAATCCCAACAAAAGTCGAGCTCGTCATCTTCCTCGGAACCCGAGGGTCCGTAGGTCGAGATGGCCGTCAGTCTGTCCTAGGGCGACCGCATATGGTACCTCAAAGGGTTGGTACATGCCTCTATGGAGGCTTCCACCGAAGCGAGATTGCTTGGTGGGTCGAAGCTGAATCCAAAAGGCACAAGATGGGAATCGGTCGGTACCTCTTGGTCGACGGGCGGTGACGAAGTCGCGTCAGGGGCGGACTGCACCGTTGTCTCAGGTACAAGGGCGACGCCCAGCAAGTCCTTCACGAGCGTGCTGGCGTCGTTCGTCTGCTTGAGGTTGGCGTGTTGCAGGGAAACGGCGCTCGTCTTCATCTCAGACGCAAGGTCGAAGCCTGACGTGTCCCCCGCTAGGGCGCCGGCGTCGTCGACTTGCTCGACAGCCGACGAGGTGCCGCCTCCTGCTTGGCCATGGTTGCCCCGCCTCCTCCTCCGTCGGTGGGGGAGGTGACGGGACAAACCCGGATGTTGTTCTTCCGCCATGTGGGGAAGACGACGTTGATTCCACCGCCGGCGGGCGGGCTGACGGCCGCCATTGTCGCTGTCGCGCGGCGGAGGAAGGAGTATCATGTCGTAGCTGTCGTCGAGGGACATGAACTCAAGACTCCCGAAACGGAGCATCGTCCCGGGTTGGAAAGGTTCCTGGAGACTACCCATCTGCAGCTTGACAGGAAGCTGTTCGTCAACACGCAGCAGGCCCCTACCTGGCGCGCCAACTGTCGGCGTTTCGACCCCGGGGGGTCCCTGGACCGACGAGTAAATTGTCGCTGCGTGTCCCAGCCCAGATGGGTCGGCGCGAGACGGGACACAAAGGGGGAGAACAGTAAGGGAAAACCGCGGCCTTCGTGTTGTCCTGCGCCCAGGGCGGATGGATGTGCTTGCAGTAGGGGGTTACAAGCGTCCGCGTGGGAGAGAGAGAGAGGGCGAGAGCCTTATGCGTCGGCCCGTTCTCCCGCGCGACCAACCTCCTCGTAAGAGAGCCCTGGACCTTCCTTTTATAGGCGTAAGGAGAGGGTCCAGGTGTACAATTGAGGGTGTAGCAGTGTGCTAACGTGTCTAGTAGAGAGGAGCTAGAGCCCTAAGTACATGCCGTCGTGGCGGTCGGAGAGGTTTTGGCACCCTGTTCATGTGATGTCGTGGCCGTCGGAGGAGCGCTGGAGCCCTGCGGAAGTACAGCTGTCGGGGTTGTCGGATCCTTGCTGACGTCTCCTTGCTGACGTAAGGGGCTGGGAGCTGTCGTCGTCATGGAGCGTGCGGGGTGTCATCATTACTTGTTTACTGGGGCGAGCCAGATGGGACGCCGGTCTTGTTCCCCGTAGCCTAAGCTAGCTAGGGGCAGGGTAATGATGACCCCCCTGGCGACGTGGCCGGTCCGGATCCGAGTTTGGGCGAGGTGGCGATTCCTCCGAGGTCGAGGTTGAGTCCGAGCCCTGGGGTCGGGCGAGGCGAAGTCCATCGTCTTCCGGAGCCGAGGCTGAGTCCGAGCCCTGGGGTCGGGCGAGGCGGAGTTCGTTGTCTTCGGTTGAGTCCGAGCCCTGGGGTCGGGCGAGGCGAAGTCCATCGTCTTCCGGAGCCGAGGCTGAGTCCGAGCCCTGTGGTCGGGCGAGGCGGAGTTCGTCGTCTTCGGTTGAGTCCGAGCCCTGGTGTCGGGCGAGGCGAAGTCCATCGTCTTACGGAGCCGAGGCTGAGTCCGAGCCCTGGGGTCGGGCGAGGCGGAGTTCGTCGTCTTCGGTTGAGTCCGAGCCCTGGGGTCGGGCGAGGCGAAGTCCATCTTCCGAGGCCGAGACGGGGGCCGAACCCTGGGGTCGGGCGAGGCGGAGCTTCCTATGTCGCCCGAGGCTGGACTTAGCCGCTGTCGACCTCGCTCTAGCGAGTGGCACGGCAGTCGGAGCGGGGCAGGTGGCGCTGTTTTCTTGTCAGGTCGGTCAGTGGAGCGGCGAAGTGACTGCGGTCACTTCGGCTCTGTCGACTGAAGAGCGCGCGTCAGGATAAGGTATCAGGCGATCCTTGCGTTAAATGCTCCTGCGATACGGTCGGTTGGCGTGGCGATCTGGCCAAGGTTGCTTCTCCGTGAAGCCTACCCGAGCTGAGCCTCGGGCGAGTCGATGGTGCGTCCGTTGCTTGAGGGGACCCTCGGGCGAGGCGTGAATCTTCCGGGGTCGGCTGTCTTTGCCCGAGGCTGGGCTCGAGCGAGGCGAGATCGTGTCCCTTGAGTGGACTGAGCCTTGACCTTAATCGCGCCCATCAGGCCTTTGCAGCTTTGTGCTGATGGGGGTTACCAGCTGAGATTAGGAGTCTTGGGGGTACCCCTAATTATGGTCCCCGACAATATCATATATGAAAAGTTATTGTGATATCTATTGGAGTTAATTAATATACAACTATATTGTACAAGTTTTTTGTTAGCTTATTATCTATGCTATGTGCAAACTACTATATGTGTGTGTATAGTATATCATACAATATTCTCCGCTCCTGCTCAAGCAAGTACGGACTATCAAATCGCAATGGCTAACCCGTCCTGCCGTCCAACGAGCAACGAAGATGTAAGCTTATTGTATGTTCATGTGTCCTAGTAACAGAGCTTATTGATCTGAAAACCTAACCATCTAGATGCACTCAGAAGCAAGTCTAGTTTCTGTACGGAAAGAGGGAACTTAACAATGACCTTGCGGTGTTTCGTACGGAGATGATAGCATGCATGTATGATGCATCTAGGTGCCTCAAGTTTTATTTTCTTACGTTAAATTTCATGCGATTTGCTTGCATGGGTGAGAGATTTTATGACGGGCACAACTCGGATCATCAAGAGCACAGGCCAACCAATTGAGATCTTATCTGAACGTATCGACTTTAATGTCTATGTGTTAGTACCAAACCACTCTAATATAGAAAGTTTTGCGCTAATTCCTCCTATTTTGAACTGCTAGCTCTCTTCGGATCCCGATCAAATATTTAGGGCTAGTTTAGAAGTTTAAAACCGGAGGAGATTAGAGGGACTAAAATCCCTTCCGGTTTTGTGGCTACCAAACTAATCCTTAGGGTTGCCCCTATTAGGGCTTGTTCGGTTAGCTTTCAATCCATGTGGATTGAGTGAGATTGGATGAGTTTGAATCTCAAACAAGTCAAACTTCTTATTAATTTTTTCCAATCTTATTCAATCCATGTGTATTAGGAATAACCGAACAAGACCTTAGAATGTTCCCACCTTCAGCTTGGCAAGGATCCTTGTTAGAAAAAAGTGGTCACCTTATTCTAATTCAATCCACACTGCTGGAAGTTCCAAATTTTGCGTTGATGGCCGAGCAAGTTCCTACTTGGGTTAAGAAAGAAATTAATACCATTGCTCGTATATTCTTTTGGACAGGCTCAGATAACTCACAAATGGGAAGGCGGCAGTGGCTTGGCCTTATATTTGTCAGCCAAAATCTTCTAGTGGACTTAGGGTCAAAAACTTTTCTATAGCTGGCATGGCTTGGCACTTCAAACACGTTGGCTATGGTTGCAACACACTGATCAGACGAGAGTATGGGCAAGCCTACCTATCGAAGTGCCAAACGTGATCAAGACATTCTTTGAAGCTTCCATTTTGTGATTGTGCGGCGTATATTTTGCTCTTCTCAAAAATTACCAGCTTATTACATTGTTCAAGTACTTATATCTACTATATTTAAAATATCAGTTTCAATGGTTGTCCTACGTCATATTTTTACAAAAAAATATCTATATTTTTTTCAAATCAACTCAGCGTAAAGTATTAAAAAGCAGTACAACAGGTGCAGGAGGTGGGGTTAAACCCACACATGCTCTCTAACCAGTAGAACATCATGATAAGACGTTTATAATATTGAATATAAATTATACATATGTATATATGATTTTTTTGTAAAATAAAAATAATCGTGCCGGCCGGACCAGCACTACGGGCCGAGGCTGTGGCCCAACCACCATACGACACTCGTGCTAGGTTGGCTCAGCCACTATTAAATGGGTCGTGCCTCGGGCCAGCTCGCTAGACACAGCCCATTTGACCATCTATACCTCCACACGATAATGATGATCCTCGCCTCAGTTGCCACCACCTCGTTCGTTATTCTACTTCTTTTCTCTCTCCCCTCATGCCTCCCCACCTCTGCGCCACCCCATTCTCGGCAGAGGGCGTAGGCGCAGGTGCCTCCCCCATATTCGTCTGACACCAGCCCCGACATCGACTCACGCAGTAGTTATTGCACGTTCACGAGGACGTTTCACATCATGCGCACACCATCATTTTTACCGTCGTCGGACGTCCCGTTCGTCTTCCCAGCCTTCGCCCTATTCTTCCTTCCCAACCTGCTGCCCTCGCACATGGTCGCAGCCGCGAGCCGACCGACGCTCATCGATGCGGGGTACGAGACGAGTTGGTCATGCTCCTGACCTTTCTCCGTGTGTGGCAGGTCCGAGATATTGGACAACTAAGGCCCATAGCGTGGCAGCAGTCGGCACATGCTACAGAGTTGGTGGTGGTGTTGTGTCGCTTCGACGGGTCCAGGGCTGGGAAGACACTCGCATTCTCTCGCCCTTCTCGGATTGACGCCTGGTACGGGTGCGTCTTGGTTTGGAATTGCTCCGGCTGGGCTTCTTTCTCCGCTTGCGTGCTCTCTCCCTATATATCTAGCGGTATACTACCTATGTCGCCTCCAGATGCTCAAGTCTTCGTCGTGTCCTTCTCCGGCAACGAACATGTATGCCCGCATCTTCCCTTTCCCTCCTGCTCTATGGAACCTTGGAAGTGGGGGAGGCGAGGGATGGAGGTCTCTGATTTGCTGTCTATGGTACCCGTGCATTCATAAAAAATATCATGCGAAGAGTGGAGACAACAAATAAAAAATCTTGAGATCTTTTTGGTGGATAATTTACGTGGATATTGTTGTGAGCCGTCGTAACGCACGGGTAACCGACTAGTACTCTCACATAAACACAGCTCACGACGTCCAGCCCACTCTTACATAACATATATTCATTTGGCCCATTCTGACCCAACAACGCGCCTATTCGGCTGGTATCTTCGAACAATTGGCGCCTTTTCCTTGCCTGTGCTTTTGTCTTCTTCTTCAGTGATGCCTAGGGATGACAACAAGAGGTTTTGGCTTCTCATCCCTGTCCCCACGACAAAAAAATTCTCCATAGGGATCCCCACGAGAGGGCATTTCTTCTCCATCCTCGTTCCCCGCTGAGATAAATTTCCATCGGGGATCCCTTCCCCGCTTAAATTATAACCATGACATAATTTTTTGTTATTAATACAAAACATTGTCACTTATACACATTGTCAGACGTTAGAAATCATTATGTGTACATGAAAATAAACATATTTGTACAACGAGTAATCTCTTAACAATATAATTATTTATTTTTATCATTATATATTACATGAAAACATCATCGTATATAAATTTAATGGGTCTTCGCGGAGAACGGGGATTTCTCATCCCCGTCCTCGTTTACCCGTTGGGGGAGGATTTTTTCCCGTTTATATCTCTGTAGGAAAACCTTCTTCATTCACATTCCCTGGAGAAAATTATCCGCGGGGAATCGGGGACCAGGGCCATTGCCATCTCTACTCACACCTCCAAAAACGCACGGCGAAGATACCAACAACTTCTGCGACAACTCACAGGCTTCGCCGGATCTTTCACCTTTCCTTGGTCTTTGTTCAGTCAAATTGGATTGAGGTCAGAAACATCTAATTAATATTAGTACAAATAAACTTATTATTCTAGTTGGAACGGTTCCGTAAACGAACATGCCCTCGTCGGATCTCCGGGTCTCCGCCTCTATTGCCGGCATCTAAGGGTGCGTTTGGTTCCAATGACAGGACGAGATAGGATGGGACGATCCCTCAAATATGGTTGTTTGGCTTAGGATCAAAGATTGAGATATAATTATCTAGTATTGTCTCCAGTTATCCCTCAAAATTGGAGGGACGATAGAGGACGTCATGGTCCTGTCCTTGGTGTCCGGCAACCAAACACGAGTATAAGCCCTAGGCCCTAGCCTAGCCACCGCGCCGGCATCGATGCAAGCAAGTGACATGACGAATCGATGCAATGCAACGTGAGATGGGCCACATAACTAAACAAGATGGCCTATACAAAACACAAGGCCCAACCCAAACACACCAAAAGACCCACAATAACGCTTCGTTCTTCCTCCTGGAGCAGCGTTTCAGAGCTTACTCCCGTCAGACTCTTGAACGGCGGCCGGAGCTGGCTACTCCGGCGGAAATCGCCTCCCGAGTTGCCTGATCGGCTCCCTGAACGAGAGTGGTCAGAATCATCTTTTTCCACTCCTCCCATCTATTTTCCCTACTATTCTACGTGCGCTTTCTCTCTCTGCGCAACTAGGTGACCGCGACCGCGGCCACCGCCCTACGTCACGTACGTGCTTGCTAGGGTCTAGCCTCGTCGGTTCCTTCGCATGGTCTCGTTCAGGCGGACCCTTCGCCGGCGAGCAACACCCACCAGGTATGCGCATCCTATCTTCCCTCCGTTGCTGTGCGAAACCGAGTACCTGAACCCTAACTTATTCTATTTGCGTATTTTTTGTTCGGATCGGATCTAATTACAAGTTTATGTATGTATTATTCCTAAGAAATTCGATTTTTTTAAATAAAGTTATTGGTGTCGTCCGCTTCTGCTCGAGGATTTAGCAAATGCCTTCTCTTGATGAAACGATGAAACTAGAGCTTAGTTGTAAACCTTCTTTTTGGAGATAAAAGTAAGAGTTTTAGAGTTCAGGCATCGTGTCATGTTGCAGCACAAGGCCACACACTAGCATTGTCTTGCTATTATTGATGTAATCGACATCCTATGTAGAATAGTGATTTTTTTTTTTTTTTTTTGCAGCTTACACGATATACATGAATGTTGATTTGCAGCAGTTTACTGGAAGTGTGGAACCACTTCTGATGCTGTCTTTGTAAATATTGATGGAGCTAGCTGAGTAGAAATGGACTGCAGTCAAGATCCCCAAGAAGAAAGCCATCAAAGAAGGGAGAATGGTGAAGAAGCAGAAAAGACGGCTGACTATGGAAATGCTTTGAGTCGTAAGGAGGTAACAGAAGAGCTTCTTGGCTGTGTGGTTCATAGTGAGGAAGAGGCATACAGGTTATACTGTGATTATGGGCATCGGATCGGTTTTAGCGTGCGGAAGGGCAAACAGTCTTACTTTATTGGTACCAAGAATATTCGAACAAAGGATTACTACTGCTCAAAGGAAGGGCTTAAATACGATGAGCCTGTTACAGAAGCAAATTTTAATCGACCAGACACAAGAACTAATTGCAAAGCAATGATCCGCTTTAGAGTTGACGAGAAGGGGCGATGGACAGTTATACGCTTTGTTCCTGTACATAATCACCAGTTGGCGAAACCTGGAGAAAGGCACATGCTGAGATCAGCCAAATCGCTTGCTGTTGGCAAATCAGGTGTTATAGATCCATTAGCATCTACAGAGGCACATCCAATTAATGGTTTCTCTGATATGACAGGTGATATAGTTGAGAATTCAGGGTATACTATAAGGGAATGTTACAATCAAGTGGGCATGCAGAGTATAACAGTAATTGAGGCAGGGGATAGCCAAAGTCTTGTCAGCTATTTCAAGCATAAAACTAATGAGGAAGGCATGTTCTATTGGGACGTCCAAGTTGATCAAGAAGGGCGCATGACGAACTTCTTCTACAGGGATGGTAAAAGTAGAAATGATTATGGCTGCTTTGGAGATGCCATTATATTTGATACAACCTACCGCACAAACAAATATAACTTGATATGCGCCCCATTTGTTGGTGTTGACCACCATTGGCAGAATGTTGTTTTTGGCTGCGCGTTCTTGTTAGACGAGTCTGTAACTTCCTATGCCTGGGTATTTAAATCATTCTTGGAGTCAATGGGAGGGCGATCGCCAAAATCAATATTCACTGATCAGGATGAAGCTATTATGCAGGCAGTCAAACAGGTTTTCCCTAATACGCAACATTTTTTTTCCTACTGGCATATTCTGAAGAATGCACAATCTCATTTAGGCTCACTAAATACGTCTCAAGCATTTCAAAGTATGTTTACCAAGTGTATGCAAGGATCTGACTCAGAAGAGGATTTTAAGGAATCATGGACTGCAATGATCCAGGAATACAAGCTACAGGATAATAATTGGTTGATTGACCTTTATACATTCCATCATAAATGGTGCTCGGCGTTTAACAAAGATACATTTGATGGTGGAATTAATTCTTCTCAGTGGGGGGAGGTTTCAAGTAATATTCTCAATGGAATTTCTGATGAAAATACCTCTCTTACACGTTTTGCCCTTTTGCTAGAAAAGGTTGTCAAGGATCTACGTAGAAATGAATCTGAAGAGGATTTTCGATGTAGCCAAACTGCTCCAGTCCGTGCAATTAAGCATAGTACCGTTTTGAAGCAAGTTGCAGAATCATATACACATAGGATTTATAAATTATTTGAAGCAGAATTTCTGGATGGGTGTGGAGCAACTTCATGCCATGAAACTTCGAGTGGTGGAAATTTATTGAGGTTTGGAATTACAATGCAGGGGAGGGGTTCAAAAGTATGGGATGTTGTTCTTGACACTTCCACCATGGAGATCAGTTGTGGTTGTAGAAAGTTTGAAAGGATGGGTCTTCTTTGTTCGCATGCCCTCAAAGTCTTCACCCTGCAGAATGTTGACACAATTCCAGAAAAGTATGTTTTGAAACGCTGGACAAAAGATGCCAGGAGAAGCATGTATACACTTGCTCAGGATGATTCAACCCAACAGGAATGCACAGAGGCTGAACTTGCATATCGCAATCGGGCAATGCAGTATGCATATAACCTAATTATAAAGAGCCAGGAACTGGAAGAATCACGAAAAATATTCTGGGACTCCCTTGAAACTGGAGAGAAGGCACTGGAAGTGTTCTTTGAAATGAGAAACATGCGCACTCAAGCAGCAAAGGATGCTGATAAGAATGTAAAGAAGAAGAAAAAAACATCAAAAGGAACAAACCCAAGTAAGTGACAATTTTAAACTCCTTCGTAGGGTATCAATTTATTCAAACTATACCCTATATATTATGCAGAAAAAGCTAAACAAGCCCCAGGAGTTTCCTCAACTGGTCCAGAGCTGATAGTCCATACTAATGAGCATCAATTTCAATCTTCACAAGATGCTCAGGGTAATGCAACCATTGGAAGACCATATTACTATCAGGTACAGAGAAAAAAGTTTGTTTTCCTTTTTGTTTTGGTATTTACCGGATTGTGTACTTACATACTTCATGTTCAGCAGGCTTTTCCAAATGCCCCTATCCAACCAAACCAGATGTACATGCATACAAATATGCACACAATGCCCCTTTGCACACCGCAGGTACTCTTCCGATTTCATACCAAGTATATAGATAAAATGTTGACCTGTGTTAAGTATTTGGGCATTGCTTTCTGCGTGAACAGTCATTGGCCTTTGTACATGCCACCTTCTAATTCTGTAATAGCTCATTTTCAAGCGGTGATGGTATCCATGGTTTAAACTTGATGGTTGGATGTCACCCCAAAGTGCGTTGTCTCGCACATGAGAAACAATGAAAAACTTGGGAAAATCATGTCTGATGGATCCCTTGATGTGACTTGAAGTTGAGGAAATTCATATACATGGCCACAAAGGCCAACCAACAGAAAGCAGCAGCAACACCCTTCATACAATGTAACACAATGGCAGTGGCCAGTGGGGTTCTGGGAGACATACAACAACATAGTGTTAACTCTGAACTGAACTGAATCAAATTGATGCCCTGAACTCTAGATATCGCAGCCGCTGAGCTCTGAACTTCTGAAGCAAGTTGGTGAGGGAAAGCCCCACATTATATCGCGCTCTACCCCAAATAGAAGACTTTTTTTATTTGCTTTTTAGCTTATAACATAATATGTTAAACTCCAAGAAATAATGAACTTGTGGCTCATGAAAAAAAGTGCTTCAGTTGGTATATTGGTTCAAGAAGGGTAGGCCTATTGGAGTGGTGAGAGCTGTCTCACTAGTCACCAGGTCACTAGGTCGCAGGTTCGAAGCAACCCCTCAGCATTTGCAGAGGGGAGGCTTGCCTCAGTTTATACATTTCCCAGACATCACTTATGTGGGAGCCTCCTTCACTGGGTCTGCCCATTTGGTAGATTGGTTTAGAGGTATTCTTTTGGAGAAGTTGTTTAGGACCTGAGTTGCTCATGTCACTGATGGAAAGTTTAATGCACGATCCACTGTTGGCAAGACCCTGAGAAATAACAGAACCAAACAAAGATGCAGACAACATGAACTGTAGCAAAAATATGAATATGGTGTTTAGCTACGCATTATGGACATAGGTGCAACAAAAATGTTATGCTTTCTGAACTTTTTTTTTTCTCGAATGACGTAGGAGAGCTGCCTATCTTTTCATTAAGATAGGGGAAAACAAAAGGAAACAACAAGGGAGAGGCACGAGGCACACTCTCAGCCACCCCCGGACAAAATCCAACTTACACACCCACACTGATGCCTAAAATTAAATAATATGACCACAACCATGAGTCCATGACCAAAGAAGACTAACTGCACTCAAAGGGGGAGCAACTGAATGAGGCGCATCGGTTACTGCTAAGCACCAAAGGCTGCTCAGTACTCACCGCCTGGAGAACCAACTTCTCAAACACACATGCATTTTTATGCTTCCATACTTCCAAGTTCCAAACAAGTAGGATGACTTAAGTGTTAAATCCCTTCCTTGTCTCCTTATGTATCTTCTTCGCTCTGAACTTATTTGCCCTTGCTTTTCTTATATTCATCAGGAGCTGTCTGCATATGCTGCAATACGCCCCAATTCAACGTTTGGTGGTGCCAAGAACATCTGAAGGATATTAAGGTATGCAATTTTTATGCAAAATTCTTTTGCACGCCTACTATGTGGAACGATTTCCTTTGTTTTATTGCTCTTGTCGGCACTTGTGGCAAGATGATGCATGTTATCGGCAGAAGTAAGCCAGTGCATCTCCCATGTATTTTATTTTTCTCTAATTTTGAGTCCTGTCTTGGGCTGGTATAAGTATTTTACAGGGCAATAGCTGGTTGCAATTACAACATGTTCATACGATTGCTGTATGCATGATACCAGCACATTCACACAGTTATGTACTGAAGTTTTGTTACTCTTAAATTTCTAGGTCCAGATTCATGTGGATGTCATTGGAAAACCTTATTGAGACTTTCGCTATCAACTCCGCTTTGATCTCTGTGGACCCATTTATGGAGGCCTGGTGGCACTTCATGTTTGGTTGGTTCAGGGGCTCTTCGTTATGATCTTTAGGGAAGCGGTTATTCTGGCTGTTGCAGTGCAGGCTGTGCAGCCCCTTATCCATATAGCAATGGCCAGTGGTTTGCTATTAATATCACTCACAGGCAATTTTAGGCTTGTAAACTGTAAGGTAGGAGGTAGTGAGAGTAGGTGGTCATTCTACAGATCCAGAATCCAGTTGCATACTATACTGATATAGGTATTGATTTGCTTGTGCTAAAGGCCTCAATCCGCTGTGGGCGTGAGTTTCTCCCCTTCCAAGGCAGTTTCCTGCATGGGTTCAGCTTGAGTTGAGCTGCTGAGTTGTGAACGAGGAAGCAACCAAAGCAACTGGGAGCCTGGGAGATTGGGAGTGGAGGAGCTGGCTGCCGGCACTGGCCGAGGAACTACTCAGTCCAAGACGTGTGTCGATCTGAAGTGACGCTGACGGCTGACCTATCACCTATGTTTTTGGGTATGGTTTCTCTTCTGATTTATGTTGCATACAAGTTTATATAATGTAATATGTATTTTACTCCTGGTCGACGAGACAAAGAGACGATTAATGGACAGATTCTAGGAAATTCAAATATGATTTTTTTGGAAGCGGTTCTGGTTAGGTTAGCACATGCTGAATTGATGATGATTGATGGCACCACTAGAGGGGCTCAGGGCTGGCAACAGCCATGGCTGGGCAGGTCTCCACACAGTGCCCACTGGAGCTAGAACTGGACCTGGAACGGCGCCCCACCTGCCAAACGTCAATGCTGATGACCGCTTGACAGCTGCTTCCGGTGGGCTGGCCACCTCCCACTGCCCACATATGAAAGGGAACCTGGAACTCTGTTTGCTCGACAGCCAGCACTGGTTTGGGGAAACAGAAAGGGTACAGAATTGTAGAAAAATTAGAGGATGCAGCTGTTGCTTGGGTTCAGTGGTGAAGGAAGCAGCTAGCAGCTTCTTGGGTCCATTCAAGAGAGATTAGAGAAGGGGGAAGGATTGGAAATGTTGCTTCTGATTCGCTTGCTTGAACTCTGAATTTCTGACTGTTTCCTTGTTCACAGAATGTAGTGTCGTTTCTGAGGCGTGACAGGTAAAAAAAATGTGACTGTCGTGATGGTGTTTTTGAAATTTAGGTTGGTGAGAAATGCTGGAAGAAGAAATGTCGCCATTACGTTCGTTGCATTGCTTTGCCTATTTTGCGTGTTTAATGGAATATGATTGTTGTATGGCACTTCACTCTGAATGTGAGTTGTTTTATGCTGACAGAACGTTTGGATCTCTTCATTTTAGAGGAATTTTGGCATTCATCTAATAAAGTAACTTATTTAGTTTGGAATTTGATATTCCACCACTTTACCAAGTTCAAATATAAGGCTATCTCAAATTCATGGGATGCAGAATAAGAAATGATTTTATGTATTAGTAGAATTTATTTCTACTCTGTAAGTTATATGATACTATTCGTCACACTCTTTTATAGTAAAAATGTACTACATAAATATTTTCGACATCTTGTTAATAATATACAAATATATTTTATATAAAATCGAATTAGCTTAATTAATATATACCTAAATTATTATTTTTAAAATAAAATTCATTTCTAATGATCCAAACCGGATGCGAGAGAAAAGAGAGGAAACTCACCACACGTGAGCCAGCAGCAAATGCTAACTTCTTTGGCCAGGTCAAATTCAGCCCGTTATCAAGATTCAAGACATCAGATAATTCGCTACATCACCCTGAGCTATCTCTAGCCCAGCCATTGGGTAAATCTTAGCCCTTAGCCCTTAGGATATACGTATAAGCCAGACAACCAATCACTCAGTGCGGGCCTGGTCCCCCAGCGAAGGTTATTTCCAGCTTCTCCATGCATGCAGGCTGAACAGTGAAAAAGTACTAAAGTGCATGCGCGCGTGCAGTCTGGGGGACGTGGGGGCACGGCAATCAAACACCCGCTCGCACCCGGTCAACGCATACCACGAGCCTGGGCGGGTAGGACCTAGCAACCAATCATGTGGATATTGTCCCTACAGACTAACACGAGTTTTTTGTGCACACTTTGTCCTCGCTCATGCACACCAAAGAAAACTTCTCGGTAGGTCACCCATCCCAAATTGCTACAAGTCAAGCACGCTTAACTTGGAGGTTGTTTCGAGATAGGCTTCCAAAAAAGAAGATGCATCTTGTTGGTATGGATATTCTATCAATTCTATTAAGCCTTGAGTCAGGAAATCATCATCTCAGGGGACAGGATATCACAATTCACCCCCTTAGAAGACCGACGTCCTTGTCGGTCAACCCCAATCTAGGAACCTCCCATCTTAGCCACGTCTGTGTGTCTAGTGTCGTCATATGCCATACCATGTGACCACTCTGACCCCACAAGCGCTATGTGCCATATATCCGAACCCCTAACCCACACACGCCCGTGAAACCGCGAGGGTCGGCTCTGATACCACTTGTAATACTCCGTCCAATCCTGGACCAGCGGTACTTACTCTTGGCAGCTGGCTAGGATTATATATTGTCCCCACAGACCAATACGAGTCTTTTGTGCGTACTTTGTCCTCACTCATGCACCCCAAAAAAACTTTTCGGTCGGTCACTCGTCCTAAATTGCTCCAAGCTAAACACGCTTAACTTAGAGGTTCTTTTGAGATATGCTTCCGAAAAAGAAGATGCACCTTGTTGCTATAGATACTATATTAATTATATTAAGTCTTGGGTCAGGATATCACCATCCCAGGGGTCGATTGTGATATCCTGGCCGCTGGGATGGTGATATTCTGGCCTAAGGCTTAATAAAATTAATAGAGTATCCATAACAATAAGTTGCATCTTTTTAGTTTAACTATAGCCATGTATAAAATAAAAGTGAACTTTTGACTGAGGCCGTCTATATATAGACCGCATTTGTGGATCATGATTTGTTAGCGGTTACCATAAATGAAAAGTCATGTGATTGGTTTTAGCGAAATGAATGTTTGTGGGTAGTTTGATTTCTTTCTTAGTTTGTGTGGTGTGCTCGAACGTTGTTTGTTTGGTTTTGCGAAGATGTCTGGTATTAAGGAGCTTCTTTTTGTGATCTCGATCGGATCCAAGGAGGATTTAGTGGATGTTGATACTTTTGAATCGGAGTTAGTGGATCCAACTATCCAAGTCACTTTGGTTTGGTAGGTCTCTGATTGAGCTCTTTCTATATTATTCACACAACTAAAATTTAGTCCCTATAACATTAGATATTTAAATGATAATTACGAGTATTAAATACAATTTAATTATAAAATTAATTATATAGATGAAGGCTCTATTTAGAACCTCTAAAACTAATAGTTAACTAAAAAATTAGTTGTTGGATTTTAAACACCATCAGTTAATATCATAGCTAATTGTTAGCTACCTCACATGTAACAATTAGTTCATTAATTAGCTAATTATTAGCTCTATGGTTCTAAATAGGGGCGAAGACTAAAAGAAAAGACAAATTTATTACACATAATTAAGTCTATGTTTAATATTCATAAATAATATTTAAATATTTAATGAGACACGAACTAAATTTTAGTAGGGAAACAATCACCCCTGTGATGCGGCAGGTAAAGCCTAAACAGAGCAGGGCCACACCACAGCAGCACTAGGCTGCCTCTGCCTGTGCCACTGCCAGGGCACTCGAGAGCTGCTTGAGCGAAGTTGGCACGGAAAGGTAGTACTTGTAGTACACGTGTACACTTAGACCCTGAGCGCCAGATAATGCCACTGCTGGATCTCAAATCAGCAGCTCACTTCTGGCTGGGCAGGTCGCTGCCACTGCCGCCTGCCGGACCTCCCATCGATCACGTCGATGGGTGGCACGTAGCGCGCGCCATCGCCATTAAGCCTGACCACCATCAAAAGAAGAAAAGAATACACACAGGCTCTGCATCACATTTCGACCGGCATGTCGGCTTCCTGCAGGCAAGGGCATCTGCTGCCTGCCCGACGCGCGGCGGCACGGCATCAAGCGTCGCAGGCGAATCTCCCTGCCCAGCCCTCGAGCAGAGCAGCCTGCTGCCGCCCAATCGCCGGACTCCGCATCCCCCGTCTTGTCACCTTCCTTCCTTATCCATATATCCACTCCACTTGTGTTGTGTGCATGGCTTCGCTTGCTTTGCTGCTGATACTTTCATCTAGTGGGGATTCAGGAGTGAATCAAAGAGACACCAAGATAAGGCTAACTATTTTTAGCCTACACTTAGATGATATAGTCGATGTTTAACATGACAAAGTAACCGGATATGATTCAAATCTTTAAGAAACATGTATGCAAACATATCCCGCGTAATATAGCGTAGCATGCTATTATTTATCCACTCTACCCTCACTCTATCTCTTCTTTCGGTCTTAAATTCTGATTATCTTTATAGCAGAGAAAGCCAAGACCAGAGGGAGGGGCAGATCGCAGGCAGTCAACTATGGTGCTGGTGGCCTGATCGTAGGTAGATGGTATCTTGTAGTGGGCAATCTGGCCGACTAGACACTGTGGCCTGAAGGCCTAAAACCTGGGCACAGACGGGCGTTGATCGGTCGTGGCCACGCCCATGGAGGAGATGGAGAGCAGCCCTCAGACAACCATCGACGACTGACGGGGAGAGCGGGCGTGAAACATCGGATGACTATGGCTAGGCTGTAGACAGGGATGAGTCTCATGTTGTGGCGCACGTGTGTCGGATGCGAACGTGGATGGTTTCAGAAGAGGACATTTAAGCTAGACATTTATTCCTATATGCTGGTAGAAATCCTTCTTAGCCCTCATAAAGCATAAAGCATGCATTACAGAGTTATAGGCATATGCTCCTTGATTGACAGGCTAGGTTCTATAGCCAAGGCCGCGGGTTTATGAAGAGCCGATTTAAGGTTTTAGGGTTTAGGGTTTAGAGCATCTCCAACAACGTGACCTATAAAAATGCCTTATAATTTAAAAATAAGTAAAATTTATAGAATTTAGGGCACCAACAAAACACTTCACTCCAACAGTAAAGCCCTAAATCTAGATTATAGGGCAGCCCACTACGGTATAGTATATTTGAGGCATTTGAGAAGGTGCCCTATAGTTTTTTGACAAAATTTGTTGAATTGAGGCACTGTTGGAGTGGTTTTTCTTGTGTAGAGCCCTATATTTCAATTTGAGGCACTAGTTTGAGGCATTGTTGGAGATGCTCTTAGGGTTTAGAGCATCTCCAACAATGCCTCAAACTAGTGCCTCAAATTGAAATATAGGGCTCTACACAAGAAAAACCACTCCAACAGTGCCTCAATTCAACAAATTTTGTCAAAAAACTATAGGGCACCTTCTCAAATGCCTCAAATATATTACACCGTAGTGGGCTGCCCTATAATCTAGATTTAGGGCTTTACTGTTGGAGTGAAGTGTTTTGTTGGTGCCCTAAATTCTATAAAATTTACTTATTTTTAAATTATAAGGCATTTTTATAGGTCACGTTGTTGGAGATGCTCTTAGAAAGCACCATTTCACCGAGGACTCCCACCCACCTTTGATTGCATTAGCCTGCTGATTGTTCCAATATTATTTATTTGGATTTACCTTTTATGAACCCCTAATTTATCTGGCCAACTGAATTCTTTTCCGGATAAAAAGATTAAAGCCATACCATTTATGTTTTACCACCCGGTCTGAAGATACCCGCAGCCCCCTGAATCTTTCTTTTGCGGTACTTCCTCCATCTAATCATAGACATGATTTGATCAAAGATCCAATGGTAACATTTAAAGCATCAGTCACTAGTACAGTAGGTCTTAAAATACTCTCTCCACCTTGGCAGGATGATGGCACCTCGAAAACCGTAAAAGGCCAACAATGATAGTGGAGGGTGTTTTTTTTTTCCTTCATCGAATATAAAAGAGTACTAACTGCGACGAGAGTAGTACTGTATGTGTAGTGTAGCATGGCTGTGTTCGCTGCGGCTTAAAGCCGTACTGTTACGGCTGTTTGTACTGCTGCAGCTGCAATCAGTAGAGACAAAATACTGTAGAAGCCGCAGCCGCAGCCGGATTAAAGCCGCAGCAAGCCGCAGCGAACACAGCCATGGCGAGTCCTGCTCTCCCCGGAAAGAGCTGGATGACCCTTCATGCAAAAGGAAACTGTACGTGAATGGGTTTCATCAGATAGAGCAATCCTTCCACTGCTACTTATAGCGTGGAATGCCTTGTCAGCACTTTGTTTTTCCATCTTCAGATAAAGGGGTCATATCGCTTACGCAGAAACACAACAATAAATTTGCGTAAATAAAGTCAAAAGGAATTGAGAGGACAAACAGCGAACATAATTATATTGGAACATGCCAACTTTGAGTGTTCGGCTAGCTCTCATGTTTAGTGACGGATTCACGATGGATTAAGGGGGTGTTTGAATACACTAGAGCTAATAATTAGTGGTTACAATTAGTTAGAGACATCTAAATACTCTAGCTAATAATCTAGATTATATAATTTAGATTATATAATTTAGATTATAATCTAGATTATATAATCTATAAGCTGAAACAAACAGCCCCTTAGGCTTGTTTCAATTTATAGATTATATAATCTAAATTATAATCTAGATTATATAATCTGGATTATTTGCTCTAGATTAAATAAGCTAGGTGCTGCTATTTGTTAGCTCAGATTATTTAGACTCGGCTTATTATTCATATGCATATAAATACAACAATACACTTGGCTGTTTTACTTGTCTAGTGGGTGAGAACGCCTATGAACAGGTGGATGACAATTGGAAGTAATTTTAATCAACTTACCATGGGTAGTGGGTGTTTCATAAAAAAATAAGCTGAAATAAGCATCCTTTGATGAGCTTATAGGATTATCATAATCTCAAGTGCTAGATTATATAATCTTATCAGATAAGTTGCTTGTTTGTTTTCTCACTAGCTTATTTACATTGGATTATAATCTATAATCCCAAACAAACAGGGCCTTAGGGCAACCCGACGAGTTCTCTCTTGAACCAGAGCTTCTATTTGCTATAGTTTGATCGAAAATTAATAACCTATCATCACATAAGTATGATAGTTATTACTATGTGCTAGTTTGTAACCTAGTCACTCTTCATCACAAAAAGTAGGACAGACATCCTTATTGGCTCTCCTAGCTATATTCAATGGCCATAATTAAGTCGTCGTCCGTATGCGTGATACTGTGTACTAAGCTAGTATCGTTCAGTGGTTTGCCCGCGTAAAACCGTTTCTCACCTTGTGCAAGCATCCTCCTTGACACTTACTCCTATTCAACAATCGTCCAGCGGAACGTGAGCTGATCTCTGACGGCGACGGTTGGCGAAACAGGCACCGTGCGTGGGTCTGCTGGTCGCTGGGCGGCAGCTGTGATCTTGTCTCCGTTCAGCGCACTTGCAGCACTGGTCCACTGCACTGTCCGTGGGCCCTGTGTCCCCTCGCCTGTGACAACAAATATACGTGCCGTGCCGCCCAGTGGCGATGAGTGCTTGCCAATGCCACCCCCGATCTGATCCATCATCAGCTGCTCTCTCGCTCCCTGTCTCTCTGTCTTCCTAGCTAGCATAGTGTTGGAGACCTATGGCCGGAGTGCGGGGAGAAGAGTTCGACGAGGGAGACGTGTGGGACGTGCTGCAGGACGATAGCCATCAGGCTCAGGCGGCGCCGCTCACGGCGGCAACAACAACTACTCCACCAAGGAATGCTATTATTAGGAGGGGCGGGAACAAGTGCAAGAAGGCCATCACGACGATGTCGTCCAAGGAGTACGAGTCGGCTGCAGGCGCGAGGGGCGGCGGCAACAAGGGCGGAGGAGGAAGGTCGTCGGCGCCGGTGGCCATTCCGGCTGGCAGCGGCAGCTCGAGCTCGGCGAGGCGAGGCGGCAGAGGTGACGAGGAGGACGATGCGGGGGAGATGCTGCCTCCGCATGAGTGGCTGGCGAGGAAGATGGAGCGGATGGGCGGCGTGGCGTCGTCGTCGCCGCCGGATCAGGCGGGGAGGAGCAAGGGGCGGGAGCTGACCAAGGTCAGGGACGCCGTGCTCCGCCTTCTCTGATCGGCGGTAGCTTATTACTAGTATTAACTATTAAGCTTAAGCTAGGTGGTGGTCAAGGTCAAGCATGCATCGATCTACGTACACAGCTCACTAAAGCAAGGAATTAGTGCATGTTCCTTGCTCGATCAAGGTAGCCAGTAGCTATCTACTGCCAATAAGATGCGCGAATGCTCGGTCGTATTAGTTAGCTGCTACATTTCTAGCTAGTACGGGGTGGCTTCTTTTTGGGGAAGTAGTGTAACGGATGGGTGGATATGTGCGCATGCAAGTTTGCACCACGCAATCTGTATTTCTGTACTATTGCAATGCATAATAATTAAGTAAATACTAGTTCATGTTTAGCTAGGATCTTTAATTTCTTCATTGATCATACGTTGAGTTTGATGCATTATTAACATGCATTATTTTGAGTAGGTAACTAGCTTGAGCTGTTTCTCTGGTCCCGTACTTTATGTGATGTATAGACTAGTACACACCTATATGTCGTGTGTGCTATGCACTAGTAGTTTGTACTTCCTAGGTGTGTGTCATGCATTGCAGCCACTCCCCCACTACTGACAACTGAGCCACATGACCTGTCTACACTCTTTACGATCTGATCTTATCTGGTCCCTGCCACTGCTGCCTTCAGCTCTACTCCTTCCTTTTGCTGGTATTTTTGCAAAAAGATAGAGGATAATGGAACCGGTTCTTTTCTATATACTAGCATATAGCATGTGCTAATACTATGATCCCGATAAGAGAAGGGGCCGACGTGGAAAAGAGGGTGAGAGAGGAATGAGAGATGGTCTAAATAATATCGTGCATTAGATTTTAGTAAGTAAGAGATAGAGTTATCCAGCGATCTAAGACGTTGGTTTCAATGGTGTGTTAAGTGTGGGTACAATTTGTTTGGTAGATTAGTGGAAGTTATGGGTTTGAGGGTGATTTGGTTAGGTGGGTTTTACAAAGTTTAAACCGATAGATTATATAGTAGTATAGATATAGATATGTCATATGCATCTCATAGTGTACTTTGGCCTTTACATGGCTAATGTTCCATGATAGACTTATGTATATATGCAGGCCAGCAAAAACCGAGGCCATCAAATCCGTAGAAAAATAAAACTATAACATTATAGATAAACAAAATAGTCAATAAATTATTTTATTAACAAAGTTAGCAAACAAATGTGCATGTATACCGTACCGTAAGATATTGGAGGTACCTTGTATTTTGGTTGGTTTTTTTCCTAAGTACCTTTAAATGTTTACAACCCAAAGCTTGAAAAGCCGACATCTTATAAATGCTATTTGAGTACCAAATGAATTTTGATAGGATAGGATCAATGAGTTTCTACAGCCTGGAGAGTGGAGACATACCTAGGTTTAGAGACTTGCCGCCCTAGATGAAGAATCTTTGATCTTTCCCTGGACGTATCGTTCCATAGACATGCAACGATAACACAATGACAGAGCGAGCGAGATCGACGAAGAACGGTAGGAGCACGCTGACGACGGACGAGGGCGAACAAAGATGATGTGTCAAGTATTTTATTTTTATGTTCCAGCTATATCCTAATGATCTAATCATTAATAGGCCATCAAAGATGGAAGTTTAGGTCATCAAAGATAAATGATCTTCAACTTGTACGTAGACATTCTCTTAGCTAAACTACCATACACAAATCATTTTAGAATTTTCTAAGAACTATAGATTCATATAAAGTTCTCAAAAATATTTGTGTACTTTATGGGTCTAGATTCAAAGTTCTCAACAATTCTAGAAATATTTATGTATGTTAGCTTAGTTAAGAGAAGATATGTGCAAAAATTAGAGATCATTTTATTACTGTTTGCTAAGTGTTTTTAGAAAACAAATATAAAATTCATAAACTCAACAAAAAATTTAGTACTTTAGTAATAATATTATTTTTCTCAAGTGAAAATTTTACCTTTAGAAGATAGAAATGAATCGAGGACAAAAATATTAAGCTCTTTTTGTGAAGTTTTTTATTTTTAGTAATTAAGCTGCCACTCCTAAAATTCTAGGACAATTAAGGCAAATATAATATTGTCGGTGTTTCGAAACCCGGGGGGTCCCTGGACCGACGAGTAAATCGTCGCCGCGTGCCCCAGCCCAGATGGGTCGGCGCGAGGCGGAACGCGAAGGGGGGAGAAGAGCAGCCGGAGGGAGACAGGCGTGGGAGTGTGGAACCCGCGGCCTTCGTGTTAGCCCCGCGCCCAGGTCGGGTGCGCTTGCAGTAGGGGGTTACAAGCGTCCACGCGGCCTTGCGCGAGTGCCGTCCCGTCCTTCCCCGCGCGGCCAACCCTCTGTAAGAGGGCCCTGGACCTCCCTTTTATAGGCGTAAGGAGAGGATCCAGGTGTACAATGGGGGTGTAGCAGTGTGCTAACGTGTCTAGCGGAGGAGAGCTAGCACCCTAAGTACATGCCATCGTGGCAGCCGGAGAGGTCTTGGCACCCAGTTCGTGTGGTGTCGTGGCCGTCGGAGGAGCACTGGAGCCTGGCGGAGGGACAGCTGTCGGGGCTGTCGAGTCCTTGCTGACGTCCTCTTGCTTCCGTAAGGGGGCTGAGAGCCGTCGTCGTCACAGGGCATGCGGGGCGCCATCATTACTCGCATAGTGGAGCGAGACAGATGGGACGCCGGTCTTGTTCCCCGTAGCCTGAATCAGCTCGGGGTAGGGTAATGATGGCGCCTCCTGTTGACGTGGTCGGTCCGTGCCCTAGGTTGGGCGAGGTGTCGGCTCCTCCGAGGTCGAGGTCGAGTCTGTCTTCCAAGGTCGAGGTCGAGTCCGAGCCCCCGGGTCGGACGAGGCGGAGACCGTCGGCTGAGGCTAGGGCGGAGTCCGAGCCCTGGGGTCGGGCGAAGCGGAGTTCGTCGTCCTTCGGGGCTGAGCCCGAGTCCGAGCCCTGGGGTCGGGCGGAGCGGAGTTCGTCGTCTTCCGGGGCTGAGCCCGAGTCCGAGCCCTGGGGTCGGGCGAAGCGGAGTTCGTCGTCTTCCGAGGCTGAGCCCGAGTCCGAGCCCTAGGGTCGGGCGAAGCGGAGTTCGTCGTCTTCCGGGGCCGAGCCCGAGTCCGAGCCCTGGGGTCGGGCGGAGCGGAGTTCGTCGTCTTCTGGGGCTGAGCCCGAGTCCGAGCCCTGGGGTCAGGCGGAGCGGAGTTCGTCGTCTTCCAAGGCTGAGCCCGAGTCCGAGCCCTGGGGTCGGGCGAAGCGGAGTTTCCTATGACGCCTGAGGCCGGACTTGGCTGCTGTCAGCCTCACTCTGTCGAGTGGCTCAGCAGTCGGAGCGGCGCAGGCGGCGCTGTCCTCTTGTCAGACCGGTCAGTGGAGCGGCGAAGTGACTGCGGTCACTTCGGCTCTATCGACTGGAGGGCGTGCGTTAGGATAAAGGTGTCAGGCCACCTTTGCATTAAATGCTCCTGCGATTTGGTCGGTTGGCGTGGTGATTTGACCAAGGTTGCTTCTTGGTGAAGACTGGGCCTCGGGCGAGCCGAAGGTGTGTCCGTTGCTGGAGGGGGTCCTCGGGCGAGACGTAGATTCTCCGGGGTCGGCTGCCCTTGCCCGAGGCTAGGCTCGGACGAGGCGAGATCGCGTCCCTCGAACGGACCGATCCTTGGCTTAATCGCACCCATCAGGCCTTTGCAGCTTTGTGCTGATGGGGGTTACCAGCTGAGATTTAGGAGCCTTGAGGGTACCCCTAATTATGGTCCCCGACAGTAGCCCCCGAGCCTCGAAGGGAGTGTTAATACTCGCTTGGAGGCTTTTGCCGCACTTTTTTGCAAGGGGACCAGCCTTTTTTGGTTGCATTTTGTTCCGGTGGGTGCGCGCGGGCGCACCCGCCGGGTGTAGCCCCCGAGGCCTCGGAGGAGTAGTTTGACTCCTTCGAGGTCTTAGTGCGTTTTGCAACACTTCGGCTGGTCTGGTTGTTCCCTCATGCGAGCTGGCCGTAGCCTGGGTGCACGGTCGGGTCCCAAGTTCTCGGGCTGGTATGTTGACGCTGTCAACGGTTTGGCCGGAGCCGGGTTTGCGAGAGCAGCCCCCGAGCCTCTGCACAGGGCGAGAGGACGGTCAAGGACAGACTCGACTTTTTTACATATGCCCCTGCGTCGCCTTTCCGCAAGGAGGAGGGGGGGAAAGCGCCATGTTGCCCTCGGAGGGCGCCGGACATGGTGTCTCCGGTGAGCTGCTGGCGGGTAATCCGAGTGGACGCCCGTGCCCCATTTGTTAGGGGTCGGCTAAAGGCCCGGAGGCGCGCTCCAAAAGTACCTGCGGGTGATCTGCCGGACCCGGTCCCCTTTTGACGGGGTCTGAGGGCTCGATGCCTCCCTCTGATGGGATTCCGTTACAAGATCGTTCCCGCTGGTCTCGGAAATGTCCTAGGGTACCTCGGGAGCGTAGCCCGAGCCTTGGTTATGTATCGAACGTACCCAGGGTCATCCCTCGCTCTGTGTCTGAGGCGACTGTGAAACCTTCGAGGGCCAGCCTACGAACCCCTGATCAATAGTGGACGCGAAGCCCGAGTGGCCTGAGGCGGCCGTTTGAACCCTTCCGAGGGGCCGGCCATCGAACCTCTGACCAGTAGTGGGCGCAGAACCCAAGCGCTCTGAGGCGGCCGTTGAACCCCTCCGAGGGGCCAGCCTTTGAACCCCTGATCAGTAGGGAGGCTCGGGGCCTGTTTCCTTCACGGAGAAGGATCCTTTTCGGGGTATCCCCCTTTCCCGGTCCCTGTTGTAAGAGAGAGAAAGAGGAAAAGGAAAAGGATACGAAATCGAATGACGTGGCGTACCTTTTTCGATGCGGTCATTATGGCGAAGGCGAAGCGTCGCTTACTTCTCCTGCCTGAGGCGCCGCCTGTCCTGCCACGGAGTTAATGCGACGGGGAGAGTGGTTCGCGAGGCGGCCGTTGCGCGTGTGCGAGCCGTTCGTGGAACGGATCACGGGCGCGCCGTCTTTACGCTATGAGAGAGGGTTCTCTCGTTGCCCCTGGATGGGACGTAAGCTTGGCTGACGACGTGACCGCTGCTCCTGCCCGCCTGCCACCGCCATTACTGTCGGCCCATCTTTGGCCGTGTTTGACCGTCGCGTCTGGCTGGCACTGCTGGGTCATACGCAGGGTTGCCTCAAGTCGCGGTACTGGTTCCGTAGTCGAGGAGGCGCGGTAGTGGTGCGAGGGGCGGCACAGTTGCTTGCACATAGCAACCGGCACGCCGGTTGCATGATGTGTGGGCCTGGGCCTCCATGCTGAGTGTGTTGGAAGTCGGAGGGGCGCACCCACTTGGCACGGTTGCATGCTTCCTGCATGGCTGTCCGCCCTTTCACCCGCTGGTCTGGGCGAAAGTGGAGGAATGCTTGTAACCGCCGGGCGGTTGCATGCACCGCGCGCGGCGGTTTGGCTTCTTCTGCCCTGGACCGGCTTGCATGACGCGTGGGACCCAGCCCCCGTGCCGTAGGGGGAGGACCTTGGAGCGTGTTGGAGAAGACTCAGCCCGCAACGGCTGAGGACGCAAGTAGGGAGAGTCGCCTTTAAAAGGAGGGTGATCCCCTTGAAAGACGGCCATGTCTTCGCGCTCCCTTATGCATCGTGTCTTTCCACCTTCCGAGCCCCCGGATGGGGGACACCCGCAATCCTTCCGTCTTGTCGTCGGAGGGATGCAACTTCGAGGAAGTTGGTACCTTTCAGCCATCATTCGGCTTCAAGGATTTTCATCATGCAGCCCGGCCGCATCCCCTCGCCGGTGGTCACCCAAGACGGTGACCTCCATCTTGATGGCGGGGAGGAGCGAACCGGGCTGTGATCTTGGTTCCGCCCTCAGCTTTAAGGATGTTCATCATCCTGGCTGGGGCGGGGGTCGGGCTGAGCCGGAGCTCTTCCCCCTGTGCGGGCCGGCTGGTCACCTCCTCTTCCAGCTTCTGGTGGTGGAAACCATCCTCCGGCCCTGCGGAGGAGGCGTCCTCCAGCCATGCCGGGGACGGTGAACTGTTGCTGTCCAGCTAGGATGCAACATTCCGTCCTTCTCCTCGCTTTCGTGGCGAGGACGGGAGTGAGGACCTGCCGGTGCGCCTTGCCGACTGTCGGCGTTGGTGGAGAGGCGGACACCGCCGTCCGTGCTGACGTGGTGGCAGCTGGAGGAAGCTTCCCCCCCGTTAAGGCCGTCGGCGCCGCCGACGGACCGCCCCCCCGCTCTTTGGCTTTAATGTCTGGTTCGCGTCCTTTGAGTGGGGATGCGAACGAGAGCCTTCCGGTGGCCGCGTCCGTCCTAGGACCATAGCTGCTGCTGTGGGGACAGAACCGGAGTTCCGTTTGCATTGGCACCTTGAATGTCGGTGTCTTGTTCATTGCGGCTGTCGGGGCCTGAACATGTATGTATCTTTGGCACGGAGCCGTGTTTTTTCTTCATTTCGAGCACTAAGTGTGGCAGAACCACCCGAATTATTCCAGCTTAAGTGCCTTAGTCACGCCTCAGGGGCCGTAACACACTTAAATCGGAATAACTCGTCAGTCTCTCAGATCTAGTCTGATGGAGCCACTTAACCAGGATCAAATTCCACAATCCCACACGAAGGTGAGTCACAGAAGCAATACAATAAAACAGGAATCCACAAATTAAGTACTGAGTTATTACATAAATCGGAGTTTTTGAGTAGCAAATAAGAGTTCACAAAATAAAGTGCAGCGAATAATCGATGTCGTCGGTATCGAGGAAATGGGCAAGGCCTAGCCCACTACTCCTCGTGCTTCTCTCCTGCCGGAGCAACATCCCACTCGACCGTCCAACCCGGTGGCAGGGTGGTAGGCCAAGTCACACCATCAACCATTTATTGAATGGTACCTGCAAAAAATCGTGCCACAAGCAAGGCTGAGTATACTAATACTCAGCTAGACTTACCCGGTGTGAGGAATCTACTCCTCTACCTCTAGACTATGCAGCTGTTTGGCTGAGGGGTTTGGTTTGCCAAAAGCACTAGCTGTTTCTAAAAGCAAATTTTAGCTTTCCAGTTTCTATCGTCATTAACTTAGCTAGATTGCTCCTTCTAAGCATACATGGTAACAATCAATTAATTCAATCAACAAGTTATCTCATGTAACCACATTTCACTTTTTACTCGATGCAGTACAAGGAATCAAGCAGTCTCATTAGCTGCGAGAAGCAGACGATTCGAATCGAGTTTTAACCTTGCAAGGTAAACCTAAACACACGGCATGTCAGGGTACTCCGACCCTGCACATGACAACCGTCCCCATCGATTCCCCGTTCGCGTCCAGGCCTCACCGCCTTGGCATACAATGCTCCACTGACCCCGGCTGCCGCCGTGCAGTGACCGCACTTGTACCCACCATAGCTAGCATGGGAGACCCAGTCTCAGGTCGCATGAGGGATAAAGTCCGCGCCCGGCTTCACTCAGGTACTAGGTTTACCGGTTACCATATTTCCCGGCATGTGCTTAGTACGTTCAAAAGCTTGACTCAGGTATCCACACATTAATCCTTAATTCCTTTTTCCCGTCTCATGGACAAGGCATCCTCCCTGGATCCACGTCCATAGACCAACATATATCCCATTATCAAGATGAATACAATCAATTCCTGACCTCGCGCGAGTGCTAGAAAAATCACTCGACTTCTACCGAGATCCTGATTAGCAAGCAGCTACTCGACCTAGCATACTAGTATTCATCTCAAAAAGGAATCCTAAGTTCATGCAACTAGAGGTTTCAAGCAACTCCTACACTTAAGTGCACATTACAAACCTACAAACATTAAGTGTAGTAAAGTAGCATATATAAACGGTTATGCATAAAACCGGGGCTTGCCTTCAATTGCTGGGGCTGCGGGGAGATCCTCAATAGCAGCCTCTGAAGCCTGCTCCTGGTCTTCCTCTTGGACAGGTCCTTGCTCGGGGATGAACACGTATTCTCCGTCGGCAAGATTACAGTCTAATGAATGCAATGCGTAAGATATATGCATGATATGATATGTGCTTTTAGAAATCACAACTTTAAAGGTGTATGATCTACTTGAGTAAAACAAGTTAACTTTACTTATGTAAGACCCTTTTGTGGTATACTTGGTGAATTGGTTTAAACTTAGCTAAGGTAAGTAGTGGATTTAATTTTTTTGGGGTTCCACTGAATTCCTTTTAAGTCTTAGGGAGAATTGATAAATTCTCAAGTTAGACTCATTGGGGTGAGGTTTATTTCTTCTTCCCTTTTCTTTTATTCTTTTTAATGTTTTAGAGTGGGTTTGAACTACAAGTTGCTTTTATAAAATTCCAAAAATCCTGCAAAAATTACAGTGGCTTGGTACTGGTGTATGCTTCTTTGTTTCAAAATTTGGGGATCAGAAAGTGAATAGTTTTACCTGGACAAAATTATTAAATTCTAGGGCAGAAGGGGTGCTTTGAACTACAACTATTTTTAACAGTGGGTAATTCTCTAAAACTTATTTTTGCTGGCTTTTAGGTGTTATAACATGACTTGATACAAATTTCTAGTCATTAATACCTTTTAATTATTTTTCTATGGTTTTCTCAAGATTCTAGCCAAATAGGTGCTTTCTACTACCACTATATTTGAAAAACATCAAACAACAGAGTTCTTATTTTTCTTAGTTATTGTTTTGTGCAAGAGCAATCATTCTGAGATTTGGCCTCTTTTTGCTTAAGGAAAGAGGTGGTATGCATTATTTGAATTAAGTGGCCTTTCTCATAAATCTTTAGCAATAGGTAGGAATTTGCTTCTTTTTTAGAGGTTTGCATTTTTCTCTGGTAGTTCATCTCATTATGGACTTAGCTAATTTTTGGTTGCCCATTATTACATCATTAGGGGTTGTTTTATGATTTATTTACAAAATGCCTCATTATCTTTTTGTATTTATTCTTCTTACTTAAAAAGTTGAACTGAGGTGGCCTTTATTTTTGTAGTGGGGCTCTGGTGGTTATAAGTCCACTGGATTTTTATCAATCATTTTGGTTATAGTTTTGCCACTCTAATAATTGATTTTCAGTCTATATAAGGCTAAATAAATCATTTTAATTTAAAACTGGTCCAAATTAATGGTCTCTGTATTTTTCCTAGGTTCTCTGTTACATAAGTAAACTAGGAAAAATAATCTTATTCACTGTTCATTAATTTCTAATGCCTTTCTGATTTTCTCTAAGTTTCGGACAAATTAGCTTTAAATGAATAACTACATCATAATTTCTAATGCTGGGGTTCCTACTATTTTTAAACAGTGTCTAAATGAGGTTTAAACATCTACAAATTTTCTTAAGTTCAGCACAGGAGAAAAACTAATTTTTCTTTATTAAACAAGGTTTGGTGGGTTTCTGTTTTTAATTTTAAACTCTAAAATTCAGAACAGAAAACATAGGGTTTATCATTTTTAAATGATAGTTCATAATATTCAGGAACTAGCAAATTGGTTTGACAAATTTTTATGAAAAATTCATCAAGTTATGGATTTTCTAAGTCCTCTGGTCATTTTAAAAAGATTAACAGAAATGATTTAATGGAAATCCACTTTGCACTGGGGTCCCTGGCGGGTTTTTAAGTTTTCCTCGCGAATCAGTCCTTAAGTTACTATTCACATGAGTCACTGACGTTACAGAAAACCCCTCGGGTTCTACAGATCCTAACCCGAGGTCCTTCTTCTACCTCAAACAGTAACCGCGGCGGAAGAAAGGGCGGAGGGGCTTACCGGCGGCGAGATTGCTCCGGTGAAGTGGTCGAGGACATAGGGGAGGTCTCGGGGATCACAACGAGGTGCGGGTCGCCGTCGGGGATGGCCGGAGTCGGTCGGTCCACGCGCGCAGGCGGGGATGCTCGTCGGCGGCGAGGAGTCCGGCCTGATCACGGCGAGATAGATCGATTGGATGGGTTAGAGAGGTTCGCGGGGTGCCAGAGAAGATATGGGTGCAAGGAATTGGTCGGAGACTCACTGGATAGCTCGGTCCACGCGCGGCGGCAGAAGACCGAAGTCCGGTGAGGTCGATCTCGGGCCTCCGGTGAAGTCCGGCCGGGTCCGAGGGCTTGGCAAGCTTCACGGGCTACTGGCGGAGCTAGCCGAAGCACTGGCTTGCCCAGAGGATGGCTGGGGTGGGCTGGCCACGATGGCCGAAGCTCTGGCGGCAATGGCGGGCGGAATTGAGCTTGCCGGAGCTAAGGGAAACAGGCTGGCCGGTGAGGGTGAGTGCGGGGCAAAGTGGGGCGCGCTTGGGAAGGCTTTATAGGCACAGCGCGCGGCACGGGCGGTCGTGGACCGGTGAGTGCGCGCGGGCATGCACTGGGAGGCGCGGGTGCGCGAACGGGCGTGAACCGGGGTGTCAACCACGGTCGAACACGTGTTCCCATTGCCTCTGCCCCTGTTCAAGCGCCGATTGGGAGCAAATCTTCGCGAATTTGGGCAAGATTGCTGTGAAGGATTTGTTCACCTGACCAAGCTTTGTCTTTTGTGTATGGACGTCACGCGGTTTTAGGCTAGGGACAAGGAGTTGTAGCGTCACCAAGGTGCTAGTGTCAGAATGTCTGGTCCCGAGGTCAAACTGCGCCAAAACCATGTCAAATGAATTTGGTTTGAGTTCAAACTTTTCCAGGACGTGTTCAAGGGAATTTGGCACAACTTTGATATTTGGATCTCCTGGCTTTGAGTTTCGAAAAACAGAGAACACAGTTGATCATTGGAAAGAGGTCTGAATTTCAGAAATTCAGAAATCTGAATTTCTCCAAGAGTTCATAGTTTAAGGGCTGATTTGGGGATTTATTTGAGTTATTTTGGCTAAGCTTTCTCAACCTTTCTTGTTGCTTATTAAATATACTTTAATTTTCATAATTGGCTCAAGTCATAATTTTAAATTTTTCATACCCTTTTCCTTATTTTCTTGAATTTTGCTCATGGGGCTTACTTAGGGTTTTTATTAGGGTTACACATTCTTGCCTTCTTGAAGGTCTCAATTGTTTGATCATGATACTTTTAAGCATATGCTTGGTGAATTCCTTCTTACTTAAGTTAATTTGATGCTCATGCTTACTTGGTTCACATAAAATGATGGTTCTTGGGTTGGCACTTTGAGAGAAACCCTAGGTGACACTGGGGTGTCACAGCCTTCCCCCCTTAAAGGAATCTCGTCCCGAGATTCGGGCCAAAGTCCTTTCCAGGGTGAAGCGAAGGGTGAGACTTATAGGAAATGGGTGAGTGTTGTTATTATTAGGGTAAAACTGTTCTTCGAATGTCATTCTCTTTGCAACTTCAGAAGGAAGTCCTTTTAAGTTTTACTTCATAGTTACTTCATTCTGAATTAAGATCATATTTTTGAAAATTAGATTCGAAGGGCAGGAGGAGGGGTTGGGGGTGATTACGTACCAGCTTCCTTAGGTAGGCAATCGGGAAAGTTGGATCTCAGGAATTCCTCGGTTTCCCAAGTAGCTTCCTCCTCTGAGTGATTACTCCACTGGACCTTGTACATCTTGATCGATTTAGCCCGAGTTGATCTCTCCTTGCAATCCAGAATCTTGGAGGGGTACTCTTGGTATGATAGATCTGACTCTATCTCCAATTCTAGCTCTGCTATAATCTCGGTCGGCAATCGAACATACTTCTTCAGCTGAGATACATGGAATACATCGTGAATGGCAGACATCTTTGAAGGTAACTTCAGCTTGTATGCCACGGGTCCACATGCTTCTATGATCTCATAAGGTCCGATGTAGCGAGGGGCTAGCTTGCCTTTGATCCCAAACCTCTGCATTCCCTTGGTGGGTGATACCTTGAGGTATACAAAACTTCCCACCTCGAACTGGAGAGGTTTCTTTCTTTTATCATGGTAACTCTTCTGCCTGGCCTGAGCAGCTTCTAGATTCTTCCTGATTAGTTTGACCCTCCTTTTGGCTTCAGTCACTAAATCAGGTCCAAAAACTTCTCTTTCACCAGGTTGAGACCAATTGAGTGGTGTCCTGCACCTTCTTCCATAGAGAGCTTCAAAAGGTGCCATTTTTAGGCTGGATTGATAACTATTGTTATAAGCAAACTCTGCCAAGGAGAGGTGCTTATCCCAGTTCTTGCCACTATCGATCGCACAAGCTCTCAGCATATCCTCCAGAATTTGGTTTACCCTTTCCGTCTGACCATCAGTCTGTGGGTGGTAAGCTGAACTTCTGATTAGCTTGGTCCCCAAAGACTCTTGCAATTGTTCCCAAAATCTGGCAACAAATTGGGCTCCTCGGTCAGAAACAATGGTCCGAGGTAATCCGTGCAAACACACAATCCGGTCAATATACAATTCTGCATATTTCTGAGCCTTATTAGTGGTGTGCACAGGAAGAAAATGTGCCACTTTCGTCAATCGGTCCACAATAACCCAAATCGAATCATGATGACGAGAGGTGTTGGGCAGACCCACAATGAAATCCATGCTGATATCATCCCACTTCCATGAAGGTATAGACAGGGGTTGCAAAGCTCCAGCTGACTTCAAGTGGCTAGCCTTTATCCTCTGACAGGTGTCACATTCTGATACATACTGGGCTATCTCCCTCTTCATTCTGGTCCACCAGTACAAAGGCTTCAGATCATGGTACATCTTGGTGCTTCCCGGATGCATAGAGAATTTGGAGAGATGAGCCTCTTCCAAGATTTTCCTCTTGAGATCCTGGTCCTTAGGAATCACCAATCTGCTTTTAAACCATAACACACCCTTTTCATCCTGGCGGAAACAATTATACTTCTTGACCTTCTGATGGAGATTCTTCTTGATAATCTGCACTCCCTTGTCACTGAGATGGGCCACGACAATGTGGTCTTACAAAGCTGGCTCAACAGAAATGTGAGACAAGGAACCAGAAGGAATCACTTCAATTTGCATCTTGCTCAACTCATCACACAAGGTGTTAATGCGAGAATCCATCAGAACACAATTGCATTGCAACTTCCGACTCAAGGCATCTGCTACCACATTAGCTTTTTCTGGGTGGTAATGTACCTCCAGGTCATAATCCTTGATCAGCTCTAGCCATCTTCTCTGCCTCATGTTGAGATCAGCCTGAGTAAATATGTACTTAAGGCTCTTATGATCAGTGAAGATGTTGCAGTGGGTCCCCATTAGATAATGCCTCCACATCTTCAATGCATGAACCACTGCTGCTAGCTCAAGGTCATGAGTGGGATAGTTCTGCTCATGAGGCCTGAGTGCTCTTGAGGCATAAGCGATGACTCGGTTGTCTTGCATCAAGACACAACCTAGCCCCGTGCCAGAGGCATCGCAATATACATCGAAAGGCTTGCTGTTGTCAGGCTGTGCCAACACTGGTGCTGTGGTCAGATGCTGCCTTAATGCATGGAAGGCATCTTCGCACTTCTGACTCCAGACAAATTTGACTTCTTTCTTCAGCAACTCAGTAATAGGCTTCGCAATTCGAGAGAAGTCCGGAATAAATCTTCGGTAATAACCAGCTAATCCCAGAAAACTCCGAATCTGACGAACAGTTGTTGGTGGCTTCCAGTTCATCACCTCTTGCACTTTATCAGGATCAACAGCTATTCCAGCCTGAGAGATAGTGTGACCCAAGAATTTGATTTCCTTCAGCCAAAAATCACACTTGGATAACTTGGCATAAAGGTGGTGCTCTCGCAGACGTTGAAGCACTACATGCAAATGCCCGACATGTTCTTCTTCGCTCTTTGAGTACACCAAGATGTCATCGATGAAAACCACTACGAACTTGTCCAATTCAGGCATGAAAACAGAATTCATCAGATACATGAAATACGCTGGTGCATTTGTCAGCCCGAATGACATCACCAAGAATTCATATAGCCCGTATCTGGTTGAAAATGCCGTCTTCGGAATATCACTTGCTCGTATCTTGATCTGATGGTAGCCAGAGCGAAGGTCTATCTTGGAAAATACCTTGGCCCCGACCAATTGGTCAAAAAGAACATCAATACGAGGCAAAGGATACTTGTTCTTGATAGTTACCGCATTAAGAGGGCGGTAATCTATACACGGCCTCAAGCTTTCATCCTTCTTCTTCACAAATAGTGCTGGACATCCCCAAGGCGAAGTGCTTGGGCGAATAAATCCTTTATCCAGCAACTCTTGCAATTGCTTCTTCAATTCTGCCAACTCGGCGAGTGGCATTCGGTAAGGCCTCTTGGAAATTGGGGCCGTTCCCGGTTGCAACTCGATGGCGAATTCAATATCCCGGTCCGGTGGCATTCCTAGCAGTTCATCAGGGAAGACATCTGCATACTCACAGACCACTGGGATCTTCTTCAGAGGTAACTCCGTCATAGAGAAAGCACATGACTGAGTAGAACCCTGACTAGGCAGAATTAAGGCGAAGTTCTCGCAGAACGGAGAATTAACTTCCACGGTACGGCTGGCTACATCAAGCACAACTTGGTGCAAGGTCATCCAATTAGCCCCTAGAATAATGTCCACATTTTCCAATCCCAACACAAGAAGAGTGGTTTTGACAATGTGGCTTCCCAGTTGAATAGGCACACTTTGGTTTAATTGGTTAGTTGCAATTTTACCCCCGGGTGTGACTATCATGAATGACCCTTTAGAGTGAGAGAAAGGCAGTTCGCATCTAGCACTGAACTTTTGGCTAATGAAACTATGAGATGCACCAGAATCAAACAGAATTAAAGCAGGTTGATTATAAACTGAAAAGATACCAGTCATGATAGGAGCTCCTTCAGGTATTTCCTCCAGAGTGGTGAAATTGAGCTTCCCCTGCCTGACTTGCACCTTCTGCTTTCTTCCCTTGTCTTGATTTGGTGCTGGCATCTGCCTCTGCTGGTTCCTGGGACAATTCTTGGCATAGTGGCCCACATTGCCACAAGTGAAACACTTGTTCCCATTGCCCTGGCGGAACTGCTGCTGCTGAGGCTGGTTGTTTCTTGGAGCGGGAGCTGGAAAGCGATTGGGTGCCGGCTGCTGCTGCTGAGGTGGCCTGATCACCCATCTGCCTGCCTGCTGCTGGAAACCCCTGCTCTGATTGTGAGAAACAATCCGGAACCTCTGAGCCTAGGCGGATGGTGCTGTCATTGGTGCCTTCCTCTTCTTCTCTGCCCGGTGAGCAACAATGCAATCCTCCTGGGAGATGGCCAGGTTGACCAACTCATTGAAGCTATCGGCCCAGACAGTGTTGAGTCGTTCCCGCAGCTTGGTATTGAGACCCCTGCGGAAGCGATCCCTCTTCTTCTCATCAGAATCAGCATGGTACCCTGCATACTGGCATAAGTCGTTGAAGGCTTGTGCATACTGCAGTACCGTGCGGTTTCCTTGATTAAGGGCCAGGAATTCATTCAACTTCCGATCAAGAATGCCAGCTGGGATGTGGTGTCCTCTGAAGGCAGTCTTGAATTCCTCCCAAGATACCTCATGATCAGCGGGGAGCATAGCACGGAAGTGATCCCACCAAGTCCGAGCAGATTCGCGAAGCTGCTGCGCGGCGAAGCGGGTCTTGGTAGCATCAGGGCAGTCTCCCGTGAGGAGGGGAAACTTGGACTCGACGACGCGAAGCCATACGTCGGCGTCCAACGGATCCTCTGCCTTGGTGAACAAGGGCGGCTGCATGCTCAGAAACTCCTGGTAAGTGGCCATAGCCGGAGGTCGCTGAGGCTGGCCTCCACCATGCTGCTGAGGGTGGGGCTGACGCTGCAAGAGCTGTCGCAGAATCTCATTCTGCTGGGCCATCAGCTCCTGCACTGTGGGAGCTGGAGGAGGTGGCGGGGGAACCTGCTCGTTATGCCCGCGACGCTGCCTAGCTGCCATCTGAAAACAGAGATTGCCGCCATTGTTATCCCAACTCACAGTTTCGAACGACAAGATATCATCTCATATGGAAGGAAAAATGCCATAATCATAATATTAGGTTCGAAATGAAGATAACATGGTGACAAACATCCCACAGATTTCAAAAGTTCACAGGGTTACATCAATCAGGGGAAAGTACCCATAAGCCTAGTCCAAAATGTGATATTACTAAGCTCGCATAGGTTTCTATCCGCCTAAAAATGTCGAAGCGACTGCTTAACCCTGAGCGGTGGAAGCGACACTGGATGCGGGTGAAGGGGGCATCGCGGAGGTAGTCCCATTGGCACCAGGGGCTGGTCCTAGCTCCTCGGGATCCTCTTCTCCCTCGCTTCCTGCTTCATTAGCCTCCATCTCCAAGTGGTGCATGTCCAGGTGGTCATTCGCTTCTTCGAGTTCTCTCTGCACATCGTGAAGCTGGTTCTCCAAGACATCAATAGTGTTGTCTCGGATCTCCACCTGCTGCTCCAAGGTGGCAATGCGCTGGCTCAGCCTCTCCACCTGCAGATCCTTCTCCACCAACTCCGTGGATAGATCAACCACAAAATCTTCTCGACTATCGAGAGTGAGCTTGGTGGTCTGAGCGATGTTGGCAAGGTGTGCCATAGCGTCGCTCTGAAGGGCCTGAAGGCGGTACAACGCACTCATGCACTGGACAGTGACCCTCCCAACCAAGTCAGGATACATTGCCCACACATCCTTTACATGGCTCACGCGGTTACACCACATGGGATCATCCTTCCTCTCAGCAGGGAAGAGTCCCAAGGGGTGCATCACCATCTCCAGGGGATGATAGCCACAGAAAGTCGTCAGGGCCTTCATGGCCGCTGCTTCAACGGTGTCGTCCGTCCTGAGTCCAATCGTCTCAGAATCAAGAGAACGCCAACCCGGCTGAAGGGGATGAGCCTCCAAAGTCAGCCAGACCCGACAACGAGGTACCCGATGCTCCTCATACAACTGCACCGTGTACAAAGGGGGCGTAGGGTAACCGGCAGAGCTAAGCACTTCCCACAAGATGGAAGGAAAGCCATCGCGAGAAAGGAAGTCAGAACTGAAACGAGAGTCTCCTCCACTGGCGGGGGTGGGTGAATTCATCTGCGGAAGGGAATCAAAGATAAAGATCATGGTGGAAGGAAAAAGAAAAAGGGAACCCGGATGGTTTTAAAGAAAGGGGGTTAGCTCAAAATTTTAATTCCTTTGATGTTTTATAATGCATGCATGCTGGAAGAAACGTTGCCTCTCAAAGGAAAATAGGGTGCTTTTTAGGGCATCCCTAAAATATAAGTACTAGCCCACGGGGCCTAAGTAATTAGCCACCCATCTTCCCTCTATGCCTAAGGCCTTTCGTCCTAGGTCTAACGGTCTAGTCCTGACGATCCTTAGCAGTTTCTAGGCAAGTTTTAGATTTTGAAATTGGTATTCATGGTTTATTGTCCTCCTCTGTGGTGGAATTTGCTCCGATACCAGCTGTGGCGGAACCACCCAAATTATTCCAGCTTAAGTGCCTTAGTCACGCCTCAGGGGCCGTAACACACTTAAATCGGAATAACCCGTCAGTCCCTCAGATCTAGTCTGATGGAGCCACTTAACCAGGATCAAATTCCACAATCCCACACGAAGGTGAGTCACAGAAGCAATACAATAAAACAGGAATCCACAAATTAAGTACTGAGTTATTACATAAGTCGGAGTATTTGAGTAGCAAATAAGAGTTCACAAAATAAAGTGCAGCGGATAATCGATGTCGTCGGTATCGAGGAAATGGGCAAGGCCTAGCCCACTACTCCTCGTGCTTCTCTCCTGCCGGAGCAACATCCCACTCGACCATCCAACCCGGTGGCAGGGTGGTAGGCCAAGTCACACCATCAACCATTTCCTGAATGGTACCTGCAAAAAATCGTGCCACAAGCAAGGCTGAGTATACTAATACTCAGCTAGACTTACCCGGTGTGAGGAATCTACTCCTCTACCTCTAGACTATGCAGCTGTTTGGCTGAGGGGTTTGGTTTGCCAAAAGCACTAGCTGTTTCTAAAAGCAAATTTTAGCTTTCCAGTTTCTATCGTCATTAACTTAGCTAGATTGCTCCTTCTAAGCATACATGGTAACAATCAATTAATTCAATCAACAAGTTATCTCATGTAACCACATTTCACTTTTTACTCGATGCAGTACAAGGAATCAAACAGTCTCATTAGCTGCAAGAAGTAGACGATTCGAATCGAGTTTTAACCTTGCAAGGTAAACCTAAACACACGGCATGTCAGGGTACTCCGACCCTGCACATGACAACCGTCCCCATCGATTCCCCGTTCGCGTCCAGGCCTCACCGCCTTGGCATACAATGCTCCACTGACCCCGGCTGCCGCCGTGCAGTGACCGCACTTGTACCCACCATAGCTAGCATGGGAGACCCAGTCTCAGGTCGCATGAGGGATAAAGTCCGCGCCCGGCTTCACTCAGGTACTAGGTTTACCGGTTACCATATTTCCCGGCATGTGCTTAGTACGTTCAAAAGCTTGACTCAGGTATCCACACATTAATCCTTAATTCCTTTTTCCCGTCTCATGGACAAGGCATCCTCCCTGGATCCACGTCCATAGACCAACATATATCCCATTATCAAGATGAATACAATCAATTCCTGACCTCGCGCGAGTGCTAGAAAAATCACTCGACTTCTACCGAGATCCTGATTAGCAAGCAGCTACTCGACCTAGCATACTAGTATTCATCTCAAAAAGGAATCCTAAGTTCATGCAACTAGAGGTTTCAAGCAACTCCTACACTTAAGTGCACATTACAAACCTACAAACATTAAGTGTAGTAAAGTAGCATATATAAACGGTTATGCATAAAACCGGGGCTTGCCTTCAATTGCTGGGGCTGCGGGGAGATCCTCAATAGCAGCCTCTGAAGCCTGCTCCTGGTCTTCCTCTTGGACAGGTCCTTGCTCGGGGATGAGCACGTACTCTCCGTCGGCAAGATTACAGTCTAATGAATGCAATGCGTAAGATATATGCATGATATGATATGTGCTTTTAGAAATCACAACTTTAAAGGTGTATGATCTACTTGAGTAAAACAAGTTAACTTTACTTATGTAAGACCCTTTTGTGGTATACTTGGTGAATTGGTTTAAACTTAGCTAAGGTAAGTAGTGGATTTAATTTTTTTGGGGTTCCACTGAATTCCTTTTAAGTCTTAGGGAGAATTGATAAGTACTCAAGTTAGACTCATTGGGGTGAGGTTTATTTCTTCTTCCCTTTTCTTTTATTCTTTTTAATGTTTTAGAGTGGGTTTGAACTACAAGTTGCTTTTATAAAATTCCAAAAATCCTGCAAAAATTACAGTGGCTTGGTACTGGTGTATGCTTCTTTGGTTAAAAATTTGGGGATCAGAAAGTGAATAGTTTTCCCTGGACAAAATTATTAAATTCTAGGGCAGAAGGGGTGCTTTGAACTACAACTATTTTTAACAGTGGGTAATTCTCTAAAACTTATTTTTGCTGGCTTTTAGGTGTTATAACATGACTTGATACAAATTTCTAGACATTAATACATTTTAATTATTTTTCTATGGTTTTCTCAAGATTCTAGCCAAATAGGTGCTTTCTACTACCACTATATTTGAAAAACATCAAACAACAGAGTTCTTATTTTTCTTAGTTATTGTTTTGTGCAAGAGCAATCATTCTGAGATTTGGCCTCTTTTTGCTTAAGGAAAGGGGTGGTATGCATTATTTGAATTAAGTGGCCTTTCTCATAAATCTTTAGCAATAGGTAGGAATTTGCTTCTTTTTCAGGGGTTTGCATTTTTCTCTGGTAGTTCATCTCATTATGGACTTAGCTAATTTTTGGTTGCCCATTATTACATCATTAGGGGTTGTTTTATGATTTATTTGCAAAATGCCTCATTATCATTTTGTATTTATTCTTCTTACTTAAAAAGTTGAACTGAGGTGGTCTTTATTTTTGTAGTGGGGCTCTGGTGGTTATAAGTCCACTGGATTTTTATCAATCATTTTGGTTATAGTTTTGCCACTCTAATAATTGATTTTCAGTCTATATAAGGCTAAATAAATCATTTTAATTTAAAACTGGTCCAAATTAATGGTCTCTGTATTTTTCCTAGGTTCTCTGTTACATAAGTAAACTAGGAAAAATAATCTTATTCACTGTTCATTAATTTCTAATGCCTTTCTGATTTTCTCTAAGTTTCGGACAAATTAGCTTTAAATGAATAACTACATCATAATTTCTAATGCTGGGGTTCCTACTATTTTTAAACAGTGTCTAAATGAGGTTTAAACATCTACAAATTTTCTTAAGTTCAGCACAGGAGAAAAAACTAATTTTTCTTAATTAAACAAGGTTTGGTGGGTTTCTGTTTTTAATTTTAAACTCTAAAATTCAGAACGAAAAACATAGGGTTTATCATTTTTAAATGATAGTTCATAATATTCAGGAACTAGCAAAATTGGTTTGACAAATTTTTATGAAAAATTCATCAAGTTATGGATTTTCTAAGTCCTCTGGTCATTTTAAAAAGATTAACAGAAATGATTTAATGGAAATCCACTTTGCACTGGGGTCCCTGGCGGGTTTTTAAGTTGTCCTCGCGAATCAGTCCTTAAGTTACTATTCACATGAGTCATTGACGTTACAGAAAACCCCTCGGGTTCTACAGATCCTAACCCGAGGTCCTTCTTCTACCTCAAACAGTAACCGCCGCGGAAGAAAGGGCGGAGGGGCTTACCGGCGGCGAGATTGCTCCGGTGAAGTGGTCGAGGACGTAGGGGAGGTCTCGGGGATCACAACGAGGTGCGGGTCGCCGTCGGGGATGGCCGGAGTCGGTCGGTCCACGCGTGCAGGTGGGGATGCTCGTCGGCGGCGAGGAGTTCGGCCTGATCACGGCGAGATAGATCGATTGGATGGGTCAGAGAGGTTCACGGGGTGCCAGAGAAGATATGGGTGCAAGGAATTGGTCGGAGACTCACTGGATAGCTCGGTCCACGCGCGGCGGCGGAAGACCGAAGTCCGGTGAGGTCGATCTCGGGCCTCCGGTGAAGTCCGGCCGGGTCCGAGGGCTTGGCAAGCTTCACAGGCTACTGGCGGACCTAGCCGAAGCACTGGCTTGCCCAGAGGATGGCTGTGGTGGGCTGGCCACGATGGCCGAAGCTCTGGCGGCAATGGTGGGCGGAATTGAGCTCGCCGGAGCTAAGGGAAAGTGGCTGACCGGTGAGGGTGAGTGCGGGGCGAAGTGGGGCGCGCTTGGGAAGGCTTTATAGGCACGACGCGGTGCATGGGCGGTCGTGGACCGGCGAGTGCGTGCGGGCGTGCACTGGGAGGCGCGGGTGCGCGAACGAGCGTGAACCGGGGTGTCAGCCACTGTCGAACACGTGTTCCCGTTGCCTCTACCCCTGTTCAAGCGCCGATTGGGAGCAAATCTTCGCGAATTTGGGCAAGATCGCTGTGAAGGATTTGTTCACCTGACCAAGCTTTGTCTTTTGTGTATGGACGTCGCGTGGTTTTAGGCTAGGGACAGGGAGTTGTAGCGTCACCAAGGTGCCAGTGTCAGAATGTCTGGTCCCAAGGTCAAACTGCGCCAAAACCGTGTCAAATGAATTTGGTTTGAGTTCAAACTTTTCCAGGACGTGTTCAAGGGAATTTGGCACAACTTTGATATTTGGATCTCCTGGCTTTGAGTTTTGAAAAACAGAGAACGCAGTTGATCATTGGAAAGAGGTCTGAATTTCAGAAATTAAGAAATCTGAATTTCTCCAAGAGTTCATAGTTTAAGGGCTGATTTGGGGATTTATTTGAGTTATTTTGGCTAAGCTTTCTCAACCTTTCTTGTTGCTTATTAAATATACTTTAATTTTCATAATTGGCTCAAGTCATAATTTTAAATTTTTCATACCCTTTTCCTTATTTTCTTGAATTTTGCTCATGGGGCTTACTTAGGGTTTTTATTAGGGTTACACATTCTTGCCTTCTTAAAGGTCTCAATTGTTTGATCATGATACTTTTAAGCATATGCTTGGTGAATTCCTTCTTACTTAAGTTAATTTGATGCTCATGCTTACTTGGTTCACATAAAATGATGGTTCTTGGGTTGGCACTTTGAGAGAAACCCTAGGTGACACTGGGGTGTCACACTAAGACTCGCCTGTCGATTATCTGAACTGCTTCACCGAGCGTGAGTCACCTCGTGCAAAGGTGACGAGTGAGGTATCCGTATCCCGGAGGCGTAGGAGTCCCTCGGCTCGGTCGGCCTTGCTGTCCGAGACTTCTCTTGCTTAGTTAAAGGAACCCCTCGGCCGCTCTTCGATGAGCCGAAGCTGGAGGTAGCGGTGTCAGCACGGACAGAGGCAGAGTTGGCTCGAAAAGAAGATTTGGTCAGCCGGAGCCTGGCCTGGTCGTCCACTAGCGGGACCGACGCCGGAGTTGAGCTGCCGAGGCCACAAGCCGGGCTGATGTCTTCGGGGGACAGCTAGTCGAGGCCTCGGGGTGGCCGGCCGAGCCGTTTGCTCGAGCCGGATTCCTGGAGAAGACCCTGGCGGTGATGGCCCGGGTGTGGTGCTGATGTCGTCCTTCAGAGTGGAGATCCTCCGACCGCGTCGCCGTCCGAGGCTAGGTCAGACCCCGCCGAAGGTGTAGTTGACGCCGAGGGTACTGCTGCCCCCTTCAACTGTCGACGTCCGAGCCTGCAGGATCGGGTTGTCTTGTAGTGTGTGTATGTTTTCTGCGGGCGCCGAGGCCCAAACACACTGTCGTCGTGTTGTAAAGTTGCGTCCCTTTTCCTCTTGTTTCGAGTATCTGGACTTGCTTGTCGGTAACAAACTTGTTTGTCCGAGCGAGAGTTACTTTTCACGGAAGGTGATGAGTGAGGTATCCGTATCCCGGAGGCGTAGGAATCCCTCGGCTCGGTCGGCCTTGCCGCTTACGTGTACTCTTACCCGCCCATAGGGTTTTGTCACCGTCACAGTCGAGAAGGCCCGAAAAATCGTTTCGGCAGAGGAGCTTTCGAGCGTGAAGACTTGTTCGGTCCGCGGAGTCACTTATCCGAGCGCGAGTTACTTATCGCAGAAGGTGATGAGTGAGGTATCCGTATCCCGGAGGCGTAGGAGTCCCTCGGCTCGGTCAGCCTTGGCTGCTTACGTGTACTCCGTCGTTTTCAGGATCCACTTTCGAAGTAGTCGAAAAGCACGAAAGGCATTCTGGTAGAAAAGATTTTTTTCTTTTTTCGAGGAAAATTTCGACGCAGAGGGGGTTCCCCCCTTCTAGCCCCCGAGGGAGGGTCGGGCTTTGCCGAGGCAAGGCTGACCCTTCCTTGACGACCAGACTTTGTGTGTGAACGGGGTGTACGAATAACTTGGAAGCATCTTAAGGGTAAAAGCGACATAGTTGTTGGATGTTCCAAGCGTTGCTGTAGACCTCGCCTTGACTGTTGGCCAGCTTGTATGTTCCGGGCTTCAGAACCTTGGCGATGATGAACGGCCCTTCCCAGGGAGGCGTGAGTTTGTGCCGCCCTCGGGCGTCTTGTCGCAGCCGAAGCACCAGGTCGCCCACCTGGAGGTCTCGGGACCGAACCCCTCGGGCATGGTAGCGTCGCAGGGACTGCTGGTACCGCGCCGAGTGTAGTAAGGCCATGTCTCGAGCCTCTCCCAGCTGGTCCAGTGAGTCTTCTCGATTGGCTCGATTGCTTTGGTCGGCGTAGGCCCTCGTCCTCGGGGAACCGTATTCTAAGTCTGTGGGCAAGATGGCCTCGACCCCATAGACCAGAAAGAACGGTGTGAAGCCCGTGGCTCGGCTCGGCGTTGTCCTCAGACTCCAGACCACCGAGGGGAGTTCCTTCATCCATCGCTTGCCGAACTTGTTGAGGTTGTTGTAGATCCGAGGCTTGAGTCCTTGCAGAATCATGCCGTTGGCACGTTCTACCTGCCCATTCGTCATGGGGTGAGCCACGGCAGCCCAATCCACCCGGATGTGGTGATCCTCGCAGAAGTCCAGGAACTTTCTGCCGGTGAACTGGGTGCCGTTGTCGGTGATGATGGAGTTCGGGACCCCAAAGCGATGGATGATGTTGGTGAAGAACGCCACCGCCTGTTCGGACCTGATGCTGTTTAGGGGTCGGACTTCGATCCACTTGGAGAATTTGTCAATGGCGACCAACAGGTGCGTGTAGCCCCCGGGTGCCTTCTGCAAGGGGCCGACGAGGTCCAGACCCCACACAGCAAACGGCCAGGTGATGGGTATGGTCTGCAGAGCCTGAGCGGGCAAGTGGGTCTGCCTCACGTAGAACTGACACCCTTCGCAGGTGCGGACAATCTTAGTGGCGTCGGCCACCGCCGTCGGCCAGTAGAAACCTTGTCGGAAGGCGTTCCCAACAAGGGCTCGAGGTGCTGCGTGATGGCCGCAAGCCCCCGAGTGTATCTCTTGTAAGAGATCCTGGCCTTCGGCGATGGAAATGCATCGCTGGAGGATGCCCGAGGGGCTGCGGTGGTAGAGCTCCTTCCCATCTCCCAGCAAGACGAAAGACTTGGCACGCCGCGCCAACCGCCGAGCTTCGGCTTGGTCGAGGGGTAGCTCTCCTCGGTGGAGATATTGCAGGTACGGGGTCCGCCAGTTTTGATTAGGCGTGACCTCGCTCTGCTCCCCCTTGACGCGCAGTGCCTCACCCTCGGGGGCCGAGGGTACCTCGGGCCGAGCCGAGGGTGCCTCGGACCGTGCCAAGGGTACCTCGGACTGAGCCGAGGGTGCCTCGGGCTGGGCCGAGGCCTTTTCGGGCTCGGGCGTGTCGTCGGTCTTGACGGAGGGTTGATGCAGGTCTCGGGAGAATACGTCCGGGGGAACTGTTGTTCACCCTGAGGCTATTTTAGCCAACTCGTCCGCAGTCTCGTTGTAGCGTCGGGCGATGTGGTTGAGCTCGAGCCCGTAGAACTTGTCTTCCAGGCGCCGAACCTCATTGCAGTAGGCTTCCATCTTCGGGTCACGGCAGTGGGAGTTCTTCATGACTTGGTCGATGACGAGCTGCGAGTCACCGCGAGCATCGAGGCGTCGGACCCCTAGCTCGATGGCGATTCGCAACCCGTTTACTAGAGCCTCGTACTCAGCCACGTTGTTGGACACCGGGAAGTGGAGGCGTAGCACGTAGCGTAGGTGCTTCCCGAGGGGCGAGATGAAGAGCAGGCCCGCGCCGGCCCCCGTCTTCATCAGTGACCCGTCGAAAAACATGGTCTAGAGCTCCGATTGGATCAGAGCTGTTGGGAGCTGGGTGTCGACCCATTCAGCCACGAAGTCCGCCAAGACCTGGGACTTGATGGCCTTCCGATGGGCGAACGAGATCGTCTCGCCCATGATCTCCACCGCGCACTTTGCAATTCTACCCGAGGCCTCTCGGGACTGGATGATAACATAGCAGTACATAGCAGTACATGCCGAAGGGTGTGATGAAAGAAGTCGCGAGCTGGTCGGACTCTTTCATCCTGATCTAGTGATACCCAGAGTAGGCATCGAGGAAAGACAGGGTTTCGCACCCAGCAGTGGAATCCACGATTTGATCGATGCGAGGCAGAGGGTAGGGAACTTTCGGACATGCTTTGTTTAGACCAGTGTAGTCTACACACATCCGCCATTTCCCCCTTTCTTTCTCACAAGCACAGGGTTGGCAAGCCATTCGGGATGGAATACCTCTTTGATGAACCCGGCCGCCATTAGCTTGCGGATCTCCTCGCCTATGGCTCTGCGCTTTTCTTCGTCGAATCGGCGCAGAGGCTGCTTCACGGGTCGGGCTCCAGCTCGGATATCCAGCGAGTGCTCGGCGACTTCCCTCGGTATGCCGGGCATATCCGAGGGACTCCACGCGAAAACGTCGGCGTTTGCACGGAGAAAGTCGACGAACACCGCTTCCTATTTGGGGTCGAGCTCGGAGCCGATTCGGATCTGCTTGGAGGCGTCGTTGCAGGGGTCGAGAGGGACGGACTTAACCGTCTCCGCTGGCTCGAAGTTGCTGGCGTGGTGCTTCACGTCTGGCGCCTCCCTAGAGAGGATCTCCAGGTCGGCGATGAGGGCCTCGGACTCGGCGAGGGCCTCGACGTACTCCATGCACTCCACGTCGCATTCGTACGCGTGTCGGTACGTGGGCCCGATGGTGATGACCCTGTTGGGGCCCGGCATCTTGAGCATGAGGTAGGTGTAGTTGGGGATGGCCATGAACTTGGTGTAGCATGGCCTCCCCAACACTGCGTGGTAGGTTCCTCGAAACCCGACCACTTCAAACGTGAGGGTCTCTCTTCGGAAGTTGGAGGCGTCCCAAAGCAGACGGGTAGATCGAGTTGTTCGAGGGGTTGGACGCGCTTCCCGGGGATGATCCCGTGGAAAGGCGCAGCGCCCACCCGGACCGAGGACAGATCGATCCGCAGGAGCCCGAGGGTCTCGTCGTAGATGATGTTGAGGCTGCTGCCTCCGTCCATGTGGACCTTGGTGAGCCTGACGTTGCCGATGATGGGGTCGACAACGAGCAGGTATTTCCTCGGGCTCGGCACATGGTCGGGATGGTCGGCCTGGTTGAAGGTGATGGGCTTGTCGGACCAGTCTAGGTAGATTGGCGCCGCCACCTTTACCGAGTAGACCTCCCGACGCTCTTGCTTGCGGTGCCGAGCCGAGGCGTTTGCCACTTGCCCACCGTAGATCATGAAGCAGTCGCGGACCTCGGGGAACTCTATAAGTGCAATCCACCCTAATTGATGGTTTTGGTGATTAATGACAAAACAAACTGAGATTCTAACAAGTTTGCTCCTAGCATGTACACAGAAATTCTACAGACAGGAGAAGCACAGATCTTACGAGCATAAAAGTATAAAGCACAGTGGATTTAAAATTCCACATCAAATGGCGTGCTCCAAGTGCTTAGAAACAACGGCGGTGCTAAATTTATAATTCTTGAGTCATAGGAATCGCCGTACAATTAAGAGGGATCCGCGACGGTTAAGTAAGTTGTGCAACGAGCCAAGTTCAAAATCGTTTGAAAACATCTTGGAGAACATTTTTCCAGATCTTGAATGCCCTTGAGAAAAACAAATTTTACTTCCCACAAAGACTCCACTTTTGTTCTCTTCAAAATACTCAAAATTTGGTTTCAGCCCCCAAAACCGGTTCAACCGGTCCTGAAACCGGTTCAACCGGTTTTGGTACTGTTCACCTGCCACCTCTGCTCTGACTTGTCTGACAGTCAGAGCTGTCAGAAAAGTCGCTGCAGACCTTTTTTGAAAACCGGCTGAACCGGAATTTTCTCTTACTCAACCGGTTTTGAAACCGGTCGAGTGTCCGGCTGAGTAAGTCAGTGGACCGGGATCCCCCTGGTAGAAACCGGTTCAACCGGTCTGAAAACCGGTTCAACCGATTTTTACTCTTTTTCTCCCAACGGCTGCCAGCTTTTGGGGGATCCTTTATATACCCCCTCACACTCTCTCTCTCATTTACTCCTGCCTCTCCCACGAATTCTTGGCTGACCAACCTTCAAACAAGCGCATTCATTTCACCTTTCACACCCACAATTGCATCTCCTTCAATCATTTGAAGGACCCTTGGTGTGAGGTGAACTCCATCGAACTCGCTGTCAATTTCATCTCGATTCTCCCTTTCTCTTTGTTCTTGAGCTTGTTGCAAACTTAACCTTGTGCGGATTTGTTACTCTTGGAACCTCGTGTTCCTTGACGGTTAGAGGTTGCTTGGGAGTGTCCAAATTTGTGGACGACCCCAAGAAGTTTGTATCACCGCTCTTTGAGCAGGTTTGAGAAGAGATTGCCTTGACCTTTGTGGTCGGCTTGTAGAGGATTAGGGTTGGAAAAGACCTGGCCCTTTGTGGGTTCCTCAACGAGGAGTAGGACACCTTTGTGGTGGTTGCCGAACCTCGGGTTATATCGCGTGTTCTTGTGTGTTCCTGTCAAGCGCTTTAAATTCATTGGTTGGTTCATATTATTCATTCGAGTAGATTTTGTGTAGGGCAAGTCTTTAGCTATATTCTTCACTACTTCGTATTTGTTTAACAGATTACCTAATTTAAGTTGAGCAGGTTCAAACTTGTTCAGTTGTAATTAAAATCGACTGAACCGGTTTGCACCAGTTCAACTTTAATTTAACCTATCTCGAAGTTTTTAGTGAAAATTTTTAGGTGTAGCCTATTCACCCCCCTCTAGGCTACTTTCAATTGGTATCAGAGCCTCGTACCTCATTTTACGCTTAACCGCGTGAGGAAGCGATCATGTCTACTCAACGGGACCATGTGGATCCTATCCTTGAGGATATTCCCGTCACATCCTCCGGTGAGGAAGTGGACCCCAAGGTGCTCGACCTCGCCATGAAGATCGTCGAGAGGATGTTCCTCAAGATGAAAGAGGAAGATGCTAAGAAAAAGGCCGAAGAAGAAGAATCAAGAAAAAGGCCGAAGAAGATAAAGGTAAAGGAAAATTTGATTACAATGATGACCTAGTGGATCTTTTGGTGTCGAAGGTGTTGAGCAAGGTAAGTCTCAACACCGAAGAATCATCTACCAAAAGCAAAGGTAACGAGTTTAGTAAAGTTCAATTCAATTACTCTAGAAATTTTATTCCCAACTTCTCTTCTGCCCCACTTGGAAAGTTACCAACTCTTAGTGAGTTGAACTATGACGAGTGGGCCGATAAGATGAAGTCGCATTTAATCGGTGTACATCCTAGTCTTCGGGAGATTGTTAATGTAGATATGTATAAGCCTGCCCAAGGAGAAGAGATGACTCCAGAAATGATGCAAGAGATTCATCGCAATGCTCAAGCAGTGAGCATAATTAAAGGAAGTCTTTGTCCAGAAGAATACCGAAAAGTTCAAGGAAGAGAAGATGCCCGTGACATTTGGAATATTCTTAAAATGTCACATGAAGGAGATCCCAAAGCTAAGAGACATAGAGTTGAAGCTTTGGAAAGTGAGCTTGCAAGATATGATTGGACAAAGGGTGAGTCGCTTCAATCACTCTTTGATTGGTTGATGGTGTTGGTCAACAAAATAAGAGTACTTGGGAGTGAAGATTGGAGTGACTCCAAGGTCACAAGATTATTCATGAGAGCTTATAAAGAAAAGGATAAGAGTCTTGCAAGGATGATAAGGGATCGTGATGACTATGAGGATATGACGCCTCATCAATTGTTTGCAAAAATTCAACAACACGAGTCCGAAGAAGCCCCCATCAAGACAAGAGACTCTCATGCCTTGATCACAAATGAACAAGACAACCCCAAGAAGAACAAAGACCACAAAGCAAAGAAAGTGGTCGAGACCTCAAGTGATGAAGATAGCTCAAGTGATGAAGACACAGCTATGTTCATCAAAACATTCAAGAAATTTGTAAGGAAGAATGACAAGTTCCAAAGGAAAGGAAAGAAGAGGGCATGCTATGAATGTGGCCAAACCGGTCATTTCATAGCGGATTGTCCTAACAAGAAGGAACAAGAAGTCAAGAAGGAATACAAGAAGGACAAGTTTAAAAAGGGAGGCAAGACCAAGGGATACTTCAAGAAGAAGAAATATGGTCAAGCCCATATTGGTGAAGAATGGAACTCCGATGAAGAGAGTTCTAGCTCCGAGGAAGAGGAAGTGGTGGCAAATGTGGCCATCCAATCTACATCAAGCGCGCAACTCTTCACCAACCTACAAGACGACTCCTACACTCCAACTTGCCTCATGGCAAAGGGAGATAAGGTAACCTTATTTAGTAATGATTTTCCAAATGATGATGATGATGATCAAATTGCCATGAAAAATAAAATGATTAAAGAATTTGGCTTGAATGGATACAATGTTATCACCAAGTTAATGGAGAAGCTAGATAAAAGAAAAGCAACTCTTGATGCTCAAGAAGACTTGCTTATCCTTGAAAAGGAAAGAAACCTAGAGCTTCAAGAGTTGATTCACAATAAAGATGAAATGCTAGATGTCTTGACTAAGGAAGTCTCTTTAGTCAAGATAACTATAGAGAATAAAGATAAAGAAGTAATTAATATGAAAACCTCTATAGCTAATCTTGCAAATGAAAAGAATGCACTTGAAACAAGCATATCAAGCTTGAATGTTCAAAATCAAGAACTTCAAGTGCAACTTGAAAATTGCAAGAAAATCAATGCCTCATCTTTAGTAATTGAATCTAAGTCTAGCTCCTCAAATGATAATTCTTGCAAACATTGTGCCAAATATCATGCTTCTTGTTGTCTAACTAACCATGCAAGGAAGAATAGCCCACAGGTGAAGGTCAAAGGAATTTTGAAAAGATGCTCTAGCAATGATGGGTTAAAGAAAGTTGAACCCAAGTATAAGTCCCTTAAGCCCAACAATGGAAGAAGGGGGCTTGGGTTCAACTCATCCAAGGAAAACCCTAGCACAGTGCATAAGGGGTGGAGATCCCCCAAGTTCATAGAGGGAACCACTCTATATGATGCCTTGGGGAGGATTCACTCCTCAAATGACAAGTCACCTCAGGTAAAGGTAAACTTGAGTTCCACAAAGAGTAAGATAAAGGAAGTGGAATCCTCAAGTGGACAAAAATTTAATGCTCCAATTTCCCACTCTTATCTTTGTGATTATATGTTGACTTGGGATTTAGGGAAATTGGTTGTGAAATATGTGGGTGCCTACATTAAAAGAAAAGTCATGAAAAGAAGTGTGTGGGTACCCAAGGCTATAACTAACACTGTAGGACCCAATTCAATTTGGGTACCTAAAAGCATAGCCTAAACTTGTTTTGCAGGTCTACTCCTCTGGTGGGTCAAGTTGGGTGCTTGACAGTGGATGTACAAATCACATGTCCGGGGAGGAAGACATGTTTCATTCATTGCAACTAACTCAAGAAGCACAAGAAATTGTGTTAGGAGATAGTGACAAGAGTAAGGTGATTGGTATTGGTAAAATTCCTATCTCTGACCAACAATCACTTTCAAATGTTTTATTGGTAGATTCTTTAAGCTATAATTTGTTGTCCGTTTCACAACTTTGTGGAATGGGTTATAATTGTTTATTCTCTGATGTGGATGTGAAGATCCTTAGAAGGGAGAATTCCTCTGTTGCCTTTACAGGTCGCTTGAAGGGCAAACTCTATCTTGTTGATTTCACAACAAGTAGAGTGACGCCTGAGACTTGTTTAGTGGCAAAATCTGACAGGGGTTGGCTTTGGCATCGCCGGCTAGCTCATGTTGGCATGAGGAACTTGGCCAAACTTCAAAAGGATGGTCACATCATTGGACTAACAAATGTTGTGTTTGAGAAAGATAGGGTTTGTGGCGCATGCCAAGCAGGAAAGCAACATGGAGTCCCACATCAATCAAAGAATGTGGTTACAACAAAAAGGCCACTGGAGCTTCTTCACATGGACCTCTTTGGACCTGTGGCGTACATCAGCATTGGTGGTAGTAAGTATGGTTTAGTCATTGTTGATGATTATTCTCGTTTCACCTGGGTTTTCTTTTTAAGTGATAAAGGTGAAACTCAAGAAACCTTGAAGAAATTCATGAGAAGGGCTCAAAATGAGTTTGAGCTCAAAATCAAGAAAGTGAGGAGTGATAATGGGACGGAATTCAAGAACACAGGTGTTGAAGAATTCTTAGGTGAAGAAGGAATCAAACATGAGTTTTCGGTTCCTTACACTCCACAACAAAATGGTGTTGTGGAAAGAAAGAATCAAACTCTAATTGAAGCTGCTAGAACTATGTTAGATGAGTACAAGACACCTGGCAACTTTTGGGCAAAGGCGATCAACACTGCCTATCATGCAATCAACCGTCTCTATCTTCATAAGATCTACAAGAAGACAGCTTATGAACTTCTCACTGGTAACAAACCTAAAGTTGATTATTTTAGAGTATTTGGTTGTAAATGTTTTATTCTTAACAAGAAAGTCAAGAGCTCAAAGTTTGCTCCCAGAGTGGACGAGGGTTTCTTGCTTGGTTATGCATCAAATGCGCATGGATATCGCGTTTTCAACAATACCACCGGTCTTGTTGAAATAGCAATAGACGTGACATTTGATGAGTCTAATGGCTTGCAAGGGCACGTTTCTAATGGCACTACAGGAAATGAAGAACCACCTTGTGAGGCTATAAAGAGACTTGCAATAGGTGAGGTGAGACCTCAAGAGAAGGATGATGATGAAGGAACTTTATGGATGACCAATGAGGTTTTTGATGTGGGGGCAAAGGTGGTGGGTGACAAATCCTCCACCCAAGCAAACCCATCAACCTCAAGTCATCCAAATCTTGAAGAAAATCATCAACCCCAAAGGATGTCAACGGTGGTAGAAGATGAACATGAAAGTATTGATGGTGAAGTGGCTAGTGATCAAGTAGATGATGAGGAGGAACAAATTCAAAGACAACCATCAGTGCCTCGTCCTCGAGTTCATCAAACTATTCAAAGAGATCATCCGGTGGACAACATCCTAGGTAGCATCAGGAGAGGGGTAACAACTCGATCTCGTTTAGCAAATTTTTATGAATTTTACTCGTTTGTTTCCTCTCTTGAGCCACTTAAGGTTGAAGAAGCATTGGGTGATCCGGATTGGATAATTGCCATGCAAGAGGAGTTGAACAACTTCACCCGGAATGAAGTCTGGTCCTTAGTCCAAAGACCCAAACAAAATGTGATTGGGACTAAATGGGTCTTTAGGAACAAACAAGATGAACATGGCGTGGTTACAAGAAACAAAGCACGGTTGGTTGCCCAAGGCTACACTCAAGTGGAAGGACTTGATTTTGGTGAAAAATATGCGCCAGTAGCAAGGTTAGAATCAATTAGAATATTAATTGCCTATGCTACTAACCATGATTTCAAGCTATATCAAATGGATGTCAAGAGCACGTTTCTAAATGGACCACTACAAGAGAGGGTATATGTGGAGCAACCACCGGGTTTTGAAGATCCAAAGAAGCCAAATCATGTTTATCTACTTCACAAGGCACTCTACGGGCTTAAACAAGCCCCTAGAGCTTGGTATGACTGTCTTAAAGATTTTTTAATTAAGAATGGGTTTACAATAGGTAAAGCTGACTCTACTTTATTTACTCGAAAAGTTGACAATGAATTATTTGTGTGCCAAATATATGTTGATGACATTATATTTGGTAGTACTAATGAAAAATTTTGTGAAGAGTTTAGCAAAGTGATGACGAACAAGTTTGAGATGTCTATGATGGGCGAGCTTAAATACTTCCTGGGATTTCAAGTCAAACAGCTCAAGGAAGGTACTTTTCTATGCCAAACCAAATATACACAAGATATGCTCAAGAAGTTTGGCATGGAAAAAGCAAAACACGCCAAGACTCCAATGTCATCAAATGGACATCTCGACCTAAATGAGGAAGGTAAACCTGTAGATCAAAAATTATATAGATCAATGATAGGATCGCTGCTTTACTTATGTGCATCTAGACCTGATATAATGTTGAGTGTTTGCATGTGTGCACGTTTTCAAGCAAATCCTAAAGATTGCCATCTTGTAGCCGTTAAGAGAATTCTAAGATACTTAGTCCACACCCAAAACCTAGGATTATGGTATCCCAAAGGCTCTCTTTTCGATTTGCTTGGCTACTCTGACTCAGATTATGCCGGTTGCAAAGTAGATCAAAAAAGCACTACTGGGACTTGCCAATTCCTTGGGCGGTCCTTAGTGTCATGGAGTTCTAAGAAACAAAATTGTGTTGCACTTTCCACTGCAGAAGCTGAGTACATAGCAGCTGGGGCATGTTGTGCACAGTTGTTATGGATGAAGCAAACCCTTAGAGATTTTGGTTGTGACTTTAACAAAATTCCACTTTTGTGTGACAATGAAAGTGCCATAAAACTTGCAAACAATCCGGTGCAACACTCTAGAACTAAACATATTGACATCAGACACCATTTCTTGAGAGACCATGAAGACAAAGGAGATATCGAATTGTTTCATGTGAGCACCGAAAATCAACTAGCCGATATCTTCACAAAACCCCTTGATGAGACTAGGTTTTGTTTTCTTAGGAGTGAGCTAAATATTTTGGATTCTCGAAACGTGTCTTAATAACTAAAATTTTGATCAAATTTGATGGATGTGAATTGATTGTTTGAGTAATATGAAATGAGAAATAACATTTTTATCACTAAAATCACTCATGTCATATTTGCTAAGTGCTATTATAGCCCTTCTGGGCAATATCTGGAAACTGGTTGAGTAAACCGGCTGAGTAGGCCACTCAACCGGTTTTCCCCTGGTGGAAACCGGTTGAACCGGTATAGAAACCGGTTGAACCGGTTTTGACCTCCTCCGCATCCGCGCCGTCAGTCTGCGCGCAGTCTGCGCTGTCAGTTTCGCAGTCTGCGCTGTCAGACTGCCAGAAATTTCGCACAGTCAACACCTTTTTCTGCGCGCTTTTTCTGCGCAGTTTGACCAGAAACCGGTTGAACCGGTTTTTGAACCGGTTGAACCAGTTTTCTGTGCTCTGATCGGCCGACTCCCCCCTTATTTCTCTCCCTCTCTCCTCTTATCTTCTTCTCAGTTTCACTTTCCAGCCGCCGCCGCCCACACTTCTTCCTCTCTCTCCTTCACACCTTCTCCACTCCAAAAACTCACTTGTGCCCTCTTAACTTTGGAAGATTTGTTGGAGATCCGTTCATCCCGGCGTTCTCCATCATCTTCCTCAATCTCGTTGGGATTTCTTGACTAAAACTCCGGATCGAGGTATTGCCCTATTTCATTCCTTTTTACTCGATCCTACGCGTTCTTGATTATCTAATGTATCATTCATTGGGTACATTTTAGTTTAAGTGCTTGCAACACTTTGATTATCTTCATTTGTCACGAATATTGTTTGAGTTTAGCGATTTGATATTGTTCGTTGTAGTTGAACCGCTTATATGAACGGTTGAAGTGCATGCTCAATATCTTATGCGTCTCTACTCAAACGTGTTTGATCCTTGCTCATCATAGGTTCTATTTCTTTCTTAGAATAGTGCGTCGGAGGAACCCGTCCGTGGTCGAATCCGACTCCTCTGATGACCAAGAAATACATGGAGATACTCCCCCACGCTCTCGATCCAAGCGTGGGAGAGGAAGCGGAAGTGTCATGCAAGGTGCTGAGGCCTCCGGGTCTCAAAGTGCTCGCGGTCGGACAACCCGGAATCCTTCCGGTCGGTCCCGACCCGCGACGAATTCGCAGGCGTGGGAGGCTACAAGTGATGATGAAGGCGGGAAGGATGATGAAATTGATCTTCCCCCGGCCCACGCCCCTGTGATTCGTAGGTTGGTCCTCCACCGGGCAGAGGCTCGGCGTGCTGGCAATGAGCCAGTAACTGATTTCACTGCCAGTGGAGCTTCTGCTCTCCTTCAGGATCTCCGTTTCCAAAATCCTGCATTGCGCATTCGCGATGCCAGGATTGATGGAAACCTCTTTTGGACGCTTCATCATGTGGATTTTTATAATTCCGTGATCCTCCCCAAGAAGCATCAACCTATTCTGCTTCAACGCTACATCAACTGGGAAGGTTGTGAGGCCATTGGGGACCCAGAGATGACACAGGCATTGAGGGCCTGTGAAAGGAAAAAGATGAAGAGTATCATGACATTCCAATATGATTGGAATGATGAAGTGATTGCGCAATTCTACTCAACTTTGTGGATCAAGCCAGCTGACGAGGAGAGCCCATACAACTACCCTTATCTGAACTTCTTCATTGAAGGTAGTTGGTATAAGGTGAGCTACCGTAGGTTTGCTCACATTCTTGGTTTTTCTGACAGTGATATCTCTGGCGACAAGATCAAGATACATGATTTCTGGCAGCCTACTAGAGATGAAGCCAAAGATCTTCATCTTTCTGAGTCTGGGAAGTATTGGGAGTCTACAAACATGCATAAGTATTATCGATACATCAACTCCCTCTGCAGGATGACCCTCATTCCAAAAGGGGGTAATCAGATGAACATTCTTGGAGAGAGCAAGGTCTTGCTCTCTTTCATGAAACCCAGTAGCTCAGAGAGTATAAATGTCTTTGATATGATTTGGCAGGAAATCATTCATGCCGCCTGCTTTCCTTTGAAGGGGTGTCTTCATGCTCCGTTTATCATGAAGATGATTGAGGTTGTGACCCAGTTTAAATTTGACAAAGGTACAAGACATCAGTCATATACCCCTTTCTGGATTGATCCCAACAATCCAGCAGGGCGCCTCAGGAAAGCCCCCTCCAGCTCTCGTGCTCATACATCTGCGGGTCCGTCTGCTGGTCCTGCTGCTGCTGCTACCGGTGCCTCGCGTCCCTCCCCTGGCCGCGGATCTCCCACGCCACGTGGTCGTGGTCGTGGTCGAGGTCGTGGCCGAGGGATGGGTGCCCACTTGGCTCACGGGTTTGCGGCATTTTTCTCCATGTGCCGGAACATTGCTGCGGATGTCCATGAGGTCGCTCGACGTCAGCGGGAGACTGACGACAACCTACGTCGTCAAGCTTCCTCTTTGGGTACTCCCTTCGCCCCCCGCTCGCCCGACGTACCTCTCCATCCTCCTCCTCCGGAGATCAACGAGTGGTACCAGCAGACATACGGGGTGCCTTTTATGACAGCAGACGACGTCGACGAAGAAGAAGAAACTTATTTTGATGACCGTGAGCAGTTTGTCCCGCCTCCGTATCACGGGGATCTGGGCCAATCGTCCTCTCACCCTCCGCCCCAGGATCCTTCTGGCAGTGCTCCTCCCCTGGATCAGTCTGGGGAGGAACACTTTGCCTCTCACCTGGCGCACCACTTCTTTGCTCCTCATCATCCTCCTCCCAACTGGTGATCCTTGGACTGGCGTCTCTCTCTCTTTTTGGTTCTTGTTGCCAAAAAGGGGGAGAAGGTTTATTATTGCAGTACCCCTGGCAGTACCCTCCTTTATGCAGTACCCTGGCAGTACCCTTTATGCAGTACCCTTTATTTTTGTAATGAACAATCGGTCTGTAATAACTATTTGGTCTATCGTATGATGCATGCATGGCTCTAAAGCCATAAACACTTTTATGATGTGATGAGATGAGTTCTCATTATTGTAATAGCAGTAGAATTTCTCATATCATATGCTATGCGATAATGAGCTTGAATGTGTAATTTTTACTCTTTCTATCTAGTTATGTTTCATTCCTCATTGTTTTGTGTATGGTGTTAATTGTTCTCTCTCTCTAAATATGTTGCAAATTGACATATCAAGTCAATAATAATATCGCAAAACTCATGCACATATTTAGGGGGAGCTACACATACCCAAATGATTTTATCTAACAAGTACTTGTAACTTTTAATTTTTATTTCTACTCCAGTTTGTTTTGGCATCAATCACCAAAAAGGGGGAGATTGTAAGTGCAATCAACCCTAATTGAGGGTTTTGGTGATTAATGACAAAACAAACTGAGATTCTAACAAGTTTGCTCCTAGCATGTACACAGAAATTCTACAGACAGGAGAAGCACAGATCTTACGAGCATAAAAGTATAATGCACAGCGGATTTAAAATTCCACATCAAATGGCGTGCTCCAAGTGCTTAGAAACAATGGCGGTGCTAAATTTATAATTCTTGAGTCATAGGAATCGCCATACAATTAAGAGGGATCCGCGACGGTTAAGCAAGTTGTGCAACGAGCTAAGTTCAAAATCGTTTGAAAACATCTTGGAGAACATTTTTCCAGATCTTGAATGCCCTTGAGAAAAACAAATTTTACTTCCCACAAAGACTCCACTTTTGTTCTCTTCAAAATACTCAAAATTTGGTTTCAGCCCCCAAAATCGGTTCAACCGGTCCTGAAACCGGTTCAACCGGTTTTGGTACTGTTCACCTGCCACCTCTGCTCTGACTTGTCTGACAGTCAGAGCTGTCAGAAAAGTCGCTGCAGACCTTTTTTTGAAAACCGGCTGAACCGGAATTTTCTCTTACTCAACCGGTTTTGAAACCGGTCGAGTGTCCGGCTGAGTAAGTCAGTGGACCGGGATCCCCCTGGTAGAAACCGGTTCAACCGGTCTGAAAACCGGTTCAACCGGTTTTTACTCTTTTTCTCCCAACGGCTGCGAGCTTTTGGGGGATCCTTTATATACCCCCTCACTCTCTCTCTCATTTACTCCTGCCTCTCCCACGAATTCTTGGCTGACCAACCTTCAAACAAGTGCATTCATTTCACCTTTCACACCCACAATTGCATCTCCTTCAATCATTTGAAGGACCCTTGGTGTGAGGTGAACTCCATCGAACTCGCTGTCAATTTCATCTCGATTCTCCCTTTCTCTTTGTTCTTGAGCTCGTTGCAAACTTAACCTTGTGCGGATTTGTTACTCTTGGAACCTTGTGTTCCTTGACGGTTAGAGGTTGCTTGGGAGTCTCCAAATTTGTGGACGACCCCAAGAAGTTTGTATCACCCGCTCTTTGAGCAGATTTGAGAAGAGATTGCCTTGACCTTTGTGGTCGGCTTGTGGAGGATTAGGGTTGGAAAAGACCCGGCCCTTTGTGGGTTCCTCAACGAGGAGTAGGACACCTTTGTGGTGGTTGCCGAACCTCGGGTTATATCGCGTGTTCTTGTGTGTTCCTGTCAAGCGCTTTAAATTCATTGGTTGGTTCATATTATTCATTCGAGTAGATTTTATGTAGGTCAAGTCTTTAGCTATATTCTTCACTACTTCGTATTTGTTTAACAGATTACCTAATTTAAGTTGAGCAGGTTCAAACTTGTTCAGTTGTAATTAAAATCGACTGAACCGGTTTGCACCAGTGCAACTTTAATTTAACCTATCTCGAAGTTTTTAGTGAAAATTTTCAGGTGTAGCCTATTCACCCCCCCTCTAGGCTACTTTCAAACTCTCCTGCCTTGTGATCTTCCTTCTTAGCGTCATCGAGAGCCTTGCCACCCTCCGCGGGTAGCCCGGCCTTATGAAAGTGGCGTCGAAGCATGGCACACTCCTCAAGGGTGTGCTTGACGGGCCCCTGATGATAGGGGCACGGCTCCTTGAGCATCTTGTTGAAGAGGTTGGCACCTCCGGGAGGTTTCCGAGGGTTCTTGTACTCGGCGGCGGCGACAAGGTCCGCGTCGGCGGCGTCGCGTTTCGCTTGCGACTTCTTCTTGCCCTTCTTCTTGGTGTCGCGCTGAGTTGACGCCTCAGGAACATCTTCCGGTGGGCGGCCCTGGGGCTGCTTGTCCTTCCGGAAGATGGCCTCAACCGCTTCCTGGCTAAAGGCGAACTTGGTGGCGATGTCCATCAGCTCGCTCGCCCTGGTGGGGGTCTTGCGACCCAGCTTGCTCACCAGGTCGCGGCAGGTGGTGTCGGCGAGGAACGCGCCGATGACATCCGAATCGGTGACATTGGGCAGCTCGGTGCGCTGCTTCGAGAATCGCCGGATGTAGTCCCGGAGAGACTCCCAGCTGCTGGCGGCAGCTTCGGAGATCCCAGGAGTTTCCAGGGCGCACGTACGTGCCTTGGAAATTGCCGGCGAAGGCTTGGACCAGGTCGTCCCAGTTGGAGATCTGCCCCGGAGGCAGATGCTCCAGCCAGGCTCGAGCGGTGTCGGAGAGGAACAGGGGGAGGTTGCGGATGATGAGATTATCATCGTCCGTTCCACCCAGTTTGCAGGCCAGCCGATAGTCCGCGAGCCACAGTTCCGGTCTCGTCTCCCCCGAGTACTTTGTGATAGTAGTCGGGGTTCGGAACCGGGTCGGGAATGACGCCCGTCGTATGGCGCGGCTAAAAGCCTGCGGACCGGGTGGTTCGGGCGAAGGACTCCGATCCTCCCCGCTGTCGTAGCGTCCCCCACACCTGGGGTGGTAGCCTCGGTGCACCCTCTCGTCGAGGTGGGCCCGACGGCTGTGGTGATAGTGCTCGTTGCCGAGGCGACCCGGGGCCGCAGGCGCTGTGTTGCGCGTGCGCCCGGTGTGGACCGAGGCTTCCCGCATGAATCGGGAAGTCGCGACGCGATGTTCCGAGGGGTACCCCTGCCTTCGGGAGGCGGAGCTCTCGGCCCGTCGGACCGCGGCGTCCTCCAGGAGATTCTTAAGCTCTCCCTGGATACGCCGCCCCTCGGTGGTTGATGGCTCCGGCATCGCGCGGAGAAGTATTGCCGCTGCAGCCAGGTTCTGGCCGACTCCATTGGAATCCGGTGGCGGCCTTACCCTGATGTCGTTGGCGATGCGGTGCTGGATGCCCTGGGGGAGATGACGCGCTTCTCCGGCCAGAGGTTGGCCCGCCCATTCCTGCCCGATGTCCCAGCGGATCGGCACAAGCGTTCCTGCTCCCTCGTCGAGCCAGGCCTGCATCTCGCGGATTTGCTCGAGCTGTGGGTCAGGACCCCCCGCCGGGACGGGGACCATAGCTAGCTCCCGAAGGATGTCGACGCGAGGCACGTGCCTAGGGGGATCATCGTTCTCCGGCATACCAAGATGGTTGCCTTCGCCGGGACCCCCTAGATCGACGTGGAAACATTCGCGACTTGGGCCGCAGTCCTCGTCGCCGAGGCTGTGGCTACCGTCGGAACAGTCGGAAAGGCAGTAGTCGCATGCGGTCATGAAGTCCCGCACGGCACTGGGGTTACCAAGTCCGGAGAAATCCCAACAGAAGTCGGGCTCGCCATCTTCCTCGGACCCCGAGGGCCCGTAGGTCGAGACGGCCGTCAGCCGGTCCTAGGGTGACCGCACACGATACCCCAGAGGGTTTGGACTCGCCTCTATGAGAATGTCCACCGAAGCGGAGTTGCTTGGCGGGTCGAGGCCGAATCCAAAAGGCGCGAGATGGGAATCAGTCGGTACCTTTTGGTCGACGGGCGGTGACGAAGCCACGTCAGGGACTGACTGCACCGTCGTCTCAGGTACGAGGGTGACGCCCAGCAAGTCCTTCGCGAGCGTGCTGGCATCGTCCGTTTGCTTGAGGTTGGTGTGTTGCGGGGAGGCGGCGCTCGTCTTCGTCTCAGACGCGAGGCCGATGCCCGACGCACTCTCCGTTGGGGCGTCGGCGCCGTCGACTCGCTCGACAGCCAACGAGGTGCCGCTTCCCGCTTGGCTTTGGTTGCCCCGCCTCCTCCTCCGTCGGCGGGGGAGGGGACGGGACAAGCCCGAATGTCGTCCTTCCACCACGTGGGGAAGGCGTCGTCGATTTCCCCGCCGGCGGGCGGGTTGTCGACCGCCATTGTCGCTGTCGCGCGGCGGGGGAAGGAGAATCATGTCGTAGCTGCCGTCGAGGGACATGAACTCAAGACTCCCGAGACGGAGCACCATCCCGGGCTGGAGAGGTTGCTGGAGACTGCCCATCTGGAGCTTGACGGGAAGCTGTTCGTCAACACGCAGCAGGCCCCTACCTGGCGCGCCAACTATCGGTGTTTTGAAACCCGGGGGGTCCCTGGACCGACGAGTAAATCGTCGCCGCGTGCCCCAGCCCAGATGGGTCGGCGCGAGGCGGAACGCGAAGGGGGAGAAGAGCAGTCAGAGGGAGACAGGCGTGGGAGTGTGGAACCCGCGGCCTTCATGTTAGCCCCGCGCCCAGGTCGGGTGCGCTTGCAGTAGGGGGTTACAAGCGTCCACGCGGGAGCGAGCGGCCTTGCGCGAGCGCCGTCCCGTCCTTCCCCGCGTGGCCAACCCTCTGTAAGAGGGCCCTGGACCTCCCTTTTATAGGCGTAAGGAGAGGATCCAGGTGTACAATGGGGGTGTAGCAGTGTGCTAACGTGTCTAGCGGAGGAGAGCTAGCGCCCTAAGTACATGCCATCGTGGCAGCCGGAGAGGTCTTAGCACCCAGTTCGTGTGGTGTCGTGGCCGTCGGAGGAGCGCTGGAGCCTGGCGGAGGGACAGCTGTCGGGGCTGTCGAGTCCTTGCTGACGTCCTCTTGCTTCCGTAAGGGGGCTGAGAGCCGCCGTCGTCACAGGGCATGCGGGGCGCCATCATTACTCGCATAGTGGAGCGAGCCAGATGGGACGCCGGTCTTGTTCCCCGTAGCCTGAGTCAGCTCGGGGTAGGGTAATGATGGCGCCTCCTGTTGACGTGGTCGGTCCGTGCCCTAGGTTGGGCGAGGTGGCGGCTCCTCCGAGGTCGAGGTCGAGTCTGTCTTCCAAGGTCGAGGTCGAGTCCGAGCCCCCGGGTCGGACGAGGCGGAGACCGTCGGCTAAGGCCAGGGCGGAGTCCGAGCCCTGGGGTCGGGCGAAGCGGAGTTCATCGTCCTTCGGGGCTGAGCCCGAGTCCGAGCCCTGGGGTCGGGCGGAGCGGAGTTCGTCGTCTTCCGGGGCTGAGCCCGAGTCCGAGCCCTGGGGTCGGGCGAAGCGGAGTTCGTCGTCTTCCGGGGCTGAGCCCGAGTCCGAGCCCTGGGGTCGGGCGGAGCGGAGTTCGTCGTCTTCCGGGGCTGAGCCCGAGTCCGAGCCCTGGGGTCGGGCGGAGCGGAGTTCGTCGTTTTCCGGGGCTGAGCCCGAGTCCGAGCCCTGGGGTCGGGCGAAGCGGAGTTTCCTATGACGCCTGAGGCCGGACTTGGCTGCTGTCAGCCTCACTCTGTCGAGTGGCTCAGCAGTCGAAGCGGCGCAGGCGGCGCTGTCCTCTTGTCAGACCGGTCAGTGGAGCGGCGAAGTGACTGCGGTCACTTCGGCTCTGTCGATTGGAGGGCGTGCGTCAGGATAAAGGTGTCAGGCCACCTTTGCATTAAATGCCCCTGCGATTTGGTCGGTTGGCGTGGTGATTTGGCCAAGGTTGCTTCTTGGTGAAGACTGGGCCTCGGGCGAGCCGAAGGTGTGTCCGTTGCTGGAGGGGGTCCTCGGGCGAGACGTAGATTCTCCGGGGTCGGCTGCCCTTGCCCGAGGCTGGGCTCGGGCGAGGCGTGATCGCGTCCCTCGAACGGACCGATCCTTGGCTTAATCGCACCCATCAGGCCTTTGCAGCTTTGTGCTGATGGAGGTTACCAGCTGAGATTTAGGAGCCTTGAGGGTACCCCTAATTATGGTCCCCGACAAATATCTATTTACCATTTTTATGTAAAAATATATAAAATTTGGATATTGTTAGATGATAGAAGTGAAAAAGACAAAATTGGTGCAACTTAAATCAGTGTCACGTAAATACATTTTTAAAGTTTATGGACCTAAGTGACATGCCTTGAAAACTTTAGAGACCGCTTATACATTTAACTCTTATTTCAGTACTTGTCAGTTGTCAGTACTTTTCTACGGTTGTTATATACTCCATCCGTCCTATAATATAGACATAACCACTTTTTGTTCTTATCCTACAATATAAGGCATGCTCGCTCTATGCATATGTACATCAATGCAGTGATATAGAGAGAATTAAATATATTTCTTGATCTTTGAACTAGAGGTGGTTACGTCTTACATACTGGGGCGGAGGAAGTATCATATAAATAGTTATATATAAATAGTTATTGAGATATTTATTTAAATATAATTATTGCTTATTTCTAAACACTAAGTTACGTGTTGGTTGGTGGTGAGCACCAAATTTCTAGAGAAGGGGGCGTGGATTTGAGTGCTTAGCTCTACACTATTTTTTGCGCGGTGTGGTGGGTGGGTCCAAAGTGTAAATGTGGAGTGTGAAGCTGTGGTAGCGTTAGTGCCTACATTAAATTCTTAATAAAGTGGTATACATTGACATATTTCCCACTCATTGTTGGTCATGTTTGGTTTCGCATCTCCCCACCACATTTAGATTATAGGAAACATAAAATTCTCGCTTATTATTTCAACATGTGAAGTGTTGGGGTTTTATGAGAAGCGAAAATAATCTAGACGTGTGACGGAATTCTCATTTATTTTCGTCTATAAGTAGATTATAAGCAAGATCAAACACGTCCATTATATCTTTTTCCTCCCTCTATCTCTCTTCTACGGTCTCCACTGATATCGTAGCGTCATCCAAGTCTCTATTCCCCGCTAGGTGCACCTATGGCAGTCCACCAGGCATATTGTGTTTTTCATTGGATGTTATTGGGCCAGCTGAGTTGGAAAGACAACGGGTCTGGGGAACTAGAACAGCCATGCGTGTGGGAGGCCATGTATGCATGCAAGATCAAGAAACTCAGCTTCTGCAAGCAAGGCAATTAATGCTATCACATTATTCATACCACTGAAGTGGTGTTTGGTTCCAGGAAATAAAATTTAGTCCGAGCCATACGAGATGTTTGACTGTTTATTATGATTATCAAATATAGTCTAATTATAAACTAATTATACACAACTCAAGACTATACGACAAGACAAATTTATTATGCTTAATTAATCTACGATTAGTAAATGGTTACCCTAGCATCGGATGAGCGAATCATGAACTAATTAGAGTTAATAGTTTCGTCTTATCATTTAGTCCTCATCTATTCCTCATCTATGTGATTAGCTTTATAATTGGACTATATTTAATATTTCTAGCTGTCGGGCACCTAGGAATAGGATCCCAAAGAAAGCCCAAGAAACTTCTTAAAAACGTCCCACCGACCAAGCCTATAGTGAGCAACCTCGCGAGGCAAAACGGACGACCAAGTCCCTACCGAGCAACCTCGCGAGGCGAAGCGGATGATCAAGTCCTCGCCGACGAACCTCACGAGGTGAAGTGGACGACCAAGTCCTTGGCGAGCAACCCCGTGAGGCAGGGAAGCAACCAGGTGTCGTGACAATCTAACCGGCATAAGGGAAGGGTCGGTGTAATGTTATGGGCTTGCGTCAGCGTGACAAGACACGCCATCACCAAACCATGGCCGGCCTCGAGTACAGTGTCGAAGGGTCCTCGTCGAACGTCAAATGGTACGTCATCACGTAGCAAACCCTCACTGACGAATGAGACCAGTCAACCCCGGTCATAGGGATCTCAACGTCGGAGTCTTTACAGTGACCCGCACATTGGGGAAAACGCGATAGATACACCATACCGGTGTATGCCTACGCACGACGGTAAGTGACGCATGTCCATGACGACAGGCAAGGCCGCGCTACGCGTGGCCGCACCATCGGGGTTGACCCGCGGGACCCGCCATGCACTACCGCAAAGATGTCAGTAGAGGACTCGCTACAAGGACCCTTACGATGAATGAGCGAGATGATACGCCATACCAGGAGTACAACTACGCATGACCCTACAGACTGCGTCAGGAACGCTATGTTAGACTGGGGCAACAGATCGTCCACATACCTGTAGAGAACAAGTCGCCTCTGTGAGGTCCTGCCCTTGAGCTATAAAGGTTGGCTCTCCTTTTTCTTAGACACATAAGCATGTTTATTGTAACATGCTCAAAGCAATGCTACGATCAGCACTACACTAGAGTAGAATACGAATTCGAACCAGTATAAACCATGTGTCTCATATCTCTCGTGGAATCCTAGAGTGAGTTCGCTCTAGCATTCTCCACCGAACACAAATCTTATTGTCCCCCGATTTCTGAAATTACGACACTATGTGATAGAGTTTACCAAACGGGATGTAAGTATGTTAACACCGCCTATATTTGAAGCAATGTACGCCTTCCACGATGAACTTGTAGTTTTGCCTATATTTGAAGCAATGTACGCCATCCACGATGAACTTGTAGTTTTGTCGGTGCTACTTGTAAGGCTATCTTCAGCATCTCTTATATCTCACCTTCTATCATATTCTTTATTTTAAACTTCACTTTATAGATAATGTTGTCTCAGTGTTTTACACGTGTATATACATGGTTATATACATAATATGCTGGACACGATCTAAGACTATCTGCAACAATTACCCTATCGTATCCTGTATATCATTATCTATTTCAAACTTCACTTGTAAATAGTGTCGTGTGCTACAAATCTTCTATTTTACACGATTTGTAACGTACAACCTAACATGACCACCAGCAGTTCAGGTCTAAAGTTGGTCGAGTATACAGATAGGCTAGCAACGGAGGCAAGCGAAGGGTAACAGAGTCGTCTGGGACACGGTAGCAAGCAGCCAAGCAAGACGGTCACTGCTCAATCAGGTCTGGTAACGTTCGTAGCTGCTACGTGAGGCGAAGATTATACGGTTGTTTGTAACCACCGTCGTGGCGCGCGCGAGGTTGCCAGCGGCAGCACGCAAGGCACACCGAGCCGCGTGATGGGCCGCCCACCACAATGGGCGTCACCACCGGAGACAGAGAGAGAGAGGAAGGGAAAAAAAATATCTGCTGCCTCCTTGCGGCGCTTTGCCATTAATTTAGTCAGCATCACATCGCAATCACAAGACTCCTATACCCAAACCCACGCCCCCACCCCCTATTATATTATTCTATATATATACACACACACAAGTGTGGAGTACTTCAATTGGCGTTGGCCGAAGAAGAGGAGAAGCGAAGCAAGCAGGCTTCGAGAACAAGGTACTGGATCGACAGCTCCAAGCTCATTCCATGATTTCGATCTCGCTTGTGTACTGTACTCGGGCCTGGAGCTTGTTCTGATCCGATCCTGCCTTCCTGCTCGGCGCCCGCCCGTTATTCGATCCCATCTCGTGTTCCTCTGTGCTGCTGCAGACTGCAGGGGGAGGGGGAGGACCAAGCGAAAGGGGGGAACTAGAGCAAGATGGGCGGCGCACTGCTGCTTGCGCTCCTCCTCGTCTCTGCTGCTGCCGCCCCTCAGGTCCGCATCCTGCTCCACTGCCGTCTCTTTAGCTGCCCTCCTTGCTTGCTGTCAACTGTGAAGGAACACTGCTAAGGCAATACTAACTGTTACCTGAGCACTAGCATATAACCGAGCAAAACCAGCCATGTTTAATTCTTCGCATCAACCATGTTTAATTCTTCACGTGTGGGATGGTATCCGATTACAAGTTCCGGCCACAGATCCGCTTTTTCCAGTGATCGAAAATTTTCCTTATTTATATTAATACAGGAATCCTAAGATTTTGAACCGGTGTCTCCCTACAGGCCTTGTTTGGATACTCTCGTATCCACCTCCAGCCAAGTGAGTTGGGACTTAAATTAGTTTTAAGTTCCACTCTAGGCATTGTTCGGTTATTTCTATAACATGTAGATTGGATGTGATTGAAAAAAAAAGATACGAAAGATTTTAACTTATTTAGTATTTAAACTCACTCAATTCCACCTAATTTACGTGGATTAAGAGCAAAACGAACATCCTAATCTATCACAATACATGTGGATTGAGAACAAGGCCTCAAGGTTGAACTATCTGCAGCCTGCATACTATTTCAAGCCAATGGGGAGGGTCAATGAAGGCATATCTATACTATATCTATCTATCTGTATATCTATCTATATCTCTTATAAAGTTAATCCCCGCTACAAGTCTATCTCAGTATGCAGCTATTTACACCATCTCCACTAACTATCCACATCATCTCTCAATAATAGCCATGTCGTCTCACTAACTTCCAACCTATTAATTGCAATCTATCCATATCATCTCCGTTTAATTTCATTCCAGATTCTAAGCAATCCCTGAAGCAACACGCGGGGTATCTTCTAGTTATCACATATGTATATGTCTGCGCAGGTACTTGGAGTTGGCAATGGAGACAATCACATGAGAATCATCCAGGTTTTTTTTAAGAAGCATCTTCTTATACCCCTCAAATCAACCTAATTTCCATGTTTCTAAAATTACTCATGGTATTACATGTGTACTGTCACAGGAGGACATCATCGAAACAGTCAACAACCATCCCAGTGCTGGGTGGACAGCCTCACGTAATCCTTACTTTTCAAACTATACCGTAAGTGACAACACCTCCTGTTGATTGCATCCGTAAACTTGTAAAAGCATCATCTATCTTCTCTTATTTCAGTGACCTCAAAACTATCCTTTTCGCCTTTTCATTGCAGATTGCGCAATTTAAGCACATACTTGGAGTGAAACCAGCACCACAGAATGCACTAAGCAATGTTCCTGTCAAAACTTATTCAAGATCACTGGAACTTCCAAAAGAGTTTGACGCTAGATCTGCATGGTCCCGTTGCAGCACAATTGGGAACATACTTGGTAGGTTTATTTGGTTAACTCGGTGCATTTTAGCTGTATATCTATTTTAGTTGCCCGATGGATACTCATTTCTTGTTTGAATTTTTCAATCCTGGATAACCCTGATCTTCATGAGCAGATCAAGTAAGTTCAACAGTCTAGCATATATTATTAGTGCCTAAAAGAGCGATGCAACATGCTTGTAGTATAATGTCTTGTCTGATGACAACAGGGTCACTGTGGCTCTTGTTGGGCTTTTGGTGCTGTGGAGTGCCTCCAGGACCGTTTTTGCATTCACCTCAACATGGCGAGTGGATACAGAAGACATTGCTGTTCTCATATTTTTTTAACAAAATATTAAAGGCATGCTTTGTCCTTTTTCTCACATAACCAAGCTATTGTTCTTTTACTTGCAGAGCATTTTACTTTCAGTCAATGACCTACTGGCATGCTGCGGTTTTATGTGCGGCGATGGGTGTGATGGAGGCTATCCTATAGAGGCATGGCGCTACTTTGTTCAAAATGGTGTTGTTACGGATGAGGTATAGGTCTATTGGTGTAATTTTCTTCTTTCCATCACTTGAATTTCTCTGTATGCTTCAGCAGCAATCCTACTAGTTCTAAGACTTTTATGATCCTACATCAAACAAGTGATATACTGCATATCTCAAACTGATTTTGTGGAAACTGAATGGCAGATGAATTACTAACGCATGATATGTTGAGTTAGTCTATGCAGCACTGACTTCATTTTGCTAAATTTTATAATGATTAATTAGAGTGTAAATTTGAACAACCTAGTGTTGGTACGAGCAATTTATAATCTTCAGCTGTTTCTGTATGGTTGTAAGAGTTATCCCAACATGGTATAAATACACCATCATGAAAGTTACACTCTAATAAGTTGATCTCAACATTTGGTTTGATTTACAGTTTGCAAAATAAGTTGATCTCCTTTTGTATTCAGAGCATAGCTGATAACCATCATGAAAAATTTCAGCATGGTATACAAAGATGCGATTAACTTTGCTCTATGTTGCAGTGTGATCCATACTTCGACCCGGTCGGTTGCAAGCATCCTGGATGCGAACCTGCTTATCCTACACCAAAGTGTGAAAAGAAATGCAAGGAGCAGAACCAAGTTTGGCAGGAAAAGAAGCATTTCAGCATTGATGCGTACAGAATAAATTCAGATCCACATGACATAATGGCAGAGGTCTACAAAAATGGTCCTGTAGAAGTTGCTTTCACAGTTTACGAGGTAATGTCCAGCTGCTTTGTCTCAAGTTCTCCATGCATTTTGTCAACAGATTTTGTGTAGCTGAGACGTTATGAAGGACTATGGGGTGCAAATACTTCTAGTACTTTTAGAGGACAAACATTCCATACAAAAACTTAGAAAGACTATTATCTAAATAAAAGGTTAGTAAGGACATGACAAAAGCAGAACAAGAGAAACACAAGCCAAAAAACAAATCTGGTATATATAAACATGCTTTGGGATCATTCGTAGTCTTAGAAAATATATCATTCTAGCGGAAAGAAACTTTATTTTTTCTGATTCGACAATGGAAAATTTGTCAAGGATTTCGCACACTACAAATCTGGAGTGTACAAGCACATCACCGGTGGCATTATGGGTGGCCATGCCGTCAAGTTGATTGGATGGGGAACCAGTGATGCTGGAGAGGATTACTGGGTATGTTGTTCTATCTCCATATTTTGTTCTGTACATTATCAAACAGGTGAGGCCCTAAGTTGTTTTGTATGATCTTTTCGTCTTTGCAGCTTCTGGCAAATCAGTGGAATAGAGGCTGGGGCGATGTAAGTTCAAAAAATAACAGTGACGCCTTGAAACTTAGTATCATATGTTTTTAATTAATCCTTAATAATTCTACCGGGCAATGATTTACAGGATGGATACTTCAAGATCATAAGGGGCAAAAATGAATGTGGCATCGAGGAGGGCGTTGTTGCTGGAATGCCATCGACAAAGAATATGGTTCCAAACTTCGGCGGTGCCGTTGGAAGAGCTATAGTTTAATGGGTTACGTTTGCATGGCCTCAAATGCTGTTGGAATTAACTAAAGTACTTTTAAAATGCAATTGTTAAAGGGCCACGATGGTGTATGTATTTTGTACACTAGCTCATTCCAAAGGTCGTTATGTTGCTGATGCCACATCACTTTGGTCAAGTGGAATAATATTAATAAGAACTAGAATTTCGATTCGAATGTTACGGTTTCAAGTCCGACCAGATTTGTGCTCTGATGATCTCCGGCCACCAAGCCTGGTTAAAATATCTGTTGTAAAATGAAATCAAGTTGAGGTCTTTCAATCTATATAGATTGGAGGGGATTGATACGGATTGAAGGAGATTTTGACTTACTAGGGATTAAAACACCCTCAATCCATATGGATGTAGAACCGAACAAGCCCTTAAGGGGCTTCAGGGCGTACACTGCAACGTCTGGAATCAGTTCATTTTGCGCTATTCCAAGAGAATTGCTCGTGATGCTTACTTTAATCTAGATATAAGTTGTGGTTTTGGACTGAGTGAAGAGCGTGTCAAGATTGCTAATGTATGGCGACTCGGAAAATGCACAATCAGATGCATCCATAAGCAACTGTATAACAGAAATCATTAATCATCAAGGGCAAATACAGGTCTTCTCAATTCTGTAATAATAGCGGTCATGGAACCACATCCATCATCATCATCATTGCTTGCAACATTAGCAGCAGCAGCAATGGATTGCATAACACCACCAGATACATCATTACATGTACTTCCACACAAGTACATAGTTCCAGTTGTCCTGTCTCATGCCAACACCTGGTACATGATGACATTTCAGCAATGGATCACGGTGCCGCGGGCTGTATAACGGATGCTTCCTCGGCAACCGCACAAGGAACCTCCAACTGCTGCTGCGGTGCTCCTGCCGCGATATCTGTCTCTGTAGCCACACACTGAGGAATCCAAGTAACATTCTGCTCCACAAGCCTTTCGACAGGGACCTTGACAACATCACGCCGGACACCAATATCCGACACATACCGCCCGACACAGTACATGCCGCTGGTCACAATTGCCAGGCCACCAGCACTGGTTGTCAGGAAACGCAAGGGCGACGAGGCCACGGCGCTGAAGGCAGCAGTCAGAGACCCAAGTTGCCCGCTACGGCCAACACTGAAAGCGGTCTCCACAAGCAGCCCAGTCTTGCAGTATATGGCGAAGTCCTCGCAGTTGTTCTTGAACAGGGAGTACATGCCAAACCCATTGTCCAGGAGGTACCGTGCACGGTGGATCACAACGTCACTGGGGTCAGAGGCAGCCAGGGTGCACGTTCCTCCCCGTGCTTTGGCGAGGAAGAAAGCAGGCGACACAGCGTAGTCAAAGAGGTACAGGCTGCCCCCATCTAAGAAGCAATCGAGGCAAGAGGTGATGACCCCATCGGACTTGACTAGGTGCCCACATTTCTGGCAGGGAGGACCCTCAGTTGCTGCCGGAGAGGAGCTATAAAGGAACCAGTCCAAGAATGTTCCTGTTCCAATCTCATGTCCAGCTGCCCTTGTAAAATGGATAACCATGCCATCTCCAGCATATATTCCTGATAATGTACCACAAAACTCAGTCACCTAGTAAGAGCAAAACAAGTGCACAAGTTTGATAGAGGGAGAGTTTACATTCACACCATTTTTTCAGAACATGAGAGGTTGCTATTGTCTGGTTAATGGTTATGCCATGCCAGGATAGATCTATGGTCCGATGACGCTATTATGAAATATATGTATTTATGGGTGGAGCAAACTTGGCTCTATGAAATTGCAAATAGCATAATACACAAATGTATGCCTTCCATGAATTTCAGTTGCACTTGTATCCATTACTAAAGGAACGTTCAAGCTTCCACAAATGAAAAGACCTTTTTCACCAATGGACTCCCGATTGCTTTAGGCTCCAAGAAACTACACAAATTATAACTCCCCAAAAATACCAAATGCACTAATATTCATCATAATTGGAGTCGGGTTCAAGCTTTCCCATGCCTTTTTCATCAATGACCTCCTACCATTAGCAGCCAGGGCTCCTAAAATGTTGGGGTCAAGGAAGGAGGCATGGGACGTCACTTTTATAAACCTTAGCACAAAGGGGTATACCTATTTGCATTGTTCCTTTGGGAGATAGAACACATACCTAGGTTCTGTTTGTTTGAGCTTTGGACTTTCCAATAAACAAACAGCTCCCATAAACCAAAAGTCATTGTGAGCTTCTGGCTTTTGGCATCTGGAAGTTTTTGGCTTCTGAAAGGTCTAAAAGCTCTCAGGAAGCCCAAACAAAAAGGAGGACCTAGTATAATCGGAACGAGGGGCCTATTCCATTTTGGTAATGCATGTTGAGACAACCGGTATGAACTTATTCCATTGTAGATTGGTATTTACACAAACAAAACATGGCATAGAATCTAAATGCATGATAAATAAAAAAGAGGAATATGCGCTGTTGTGAGCAGCCTAGGGCCTGTTTGTTTGCCTGGACCAAGGTGGCCTTACTATCCGAACTGAACCAAGATTTGTTAGGACAGGTGCAAATGGTGCAACTTGTGTTGTTTGTTTGAGCTGCACCAGATGGAACAGCACGAACAGATTCTGAAGCATGGACCCAGGCCTCCAACACAGCTCCATCACGTGGCCTAAGGCTGCAGCATGCAAGCCAGGCCAAGAAAAAACGAGATCCAATTTTGTTTCCCTGGAGTCAGGTTTTGGGCGCTTTGTTAAGCGTGTGGGCCTGTCCACTGCTCCATTCAGGCAAACAAACAGAAGGAAGTGTATCCATAGGTCAATTTCCCAGCAAGTAAAGGCAGACAAACAGGTCCCTGAACTCCCGGTTTGGTTCCTCTACTTAGTACTACCTCGGTTCTAGGATATGTGTCGCCCGCTAGTTCATTTTTGAACTAAAACGTGATAAATAAAAAAGAACGGAGGGAGCACCTTTTATCTGGGTCATGTTCAGACTGGGTTTGGAGCGATGTTCCACAGTGCTCCTGTTCCTCATTTGGGAACGAGTTCCCGGAACGTGGAACTAGGCCATGTTCCAAATTCCGGAGTGGTTATACTATGTTTGGCGATCTTTTTGTACAAATAACATATGGCGAAGATTATCTAAAAACACAATTCTGGTGAAGCAGGGTGATAATTAGAGGAATGGAATGCCTTGATAGACAGCAAGCAAAAACGCATGGCCTTCAGATTTTTGCAAAAGGTTTCATTTACGCCCCAACACTGAGCCACCACGCCAAAATTTGCTTTTATTACTTCTGCGCGCAAGGCGATGATGTTTGCCCATCAGTAACGCTAGGAGTGCCTATGTAACTCAACGGATCTAGTAATCTTATTAATCACTTGCTGTTGCAGTCAGTAACGTTCGAAATGAGATCCAAATTTAGTGGCTCTTCGATTTGATAACAAAGCAATGATGGGAAATAACAGCAGAGGCGTACCGTGGTGGGCGTAGATGTAGGCGGCCCGCCAAGTGTAGATGTGATCCCCGGCCTTGAGGTCGTCCCGATCCACGCGATTCGACAGCACCCCTACCATCCCTCGACCTCCAACAGCAATCAGAACACCGGCAATGGCTCCCCTCCTGCTCCGCTCCAGATCTGAGTTCAATATGATTGGTCCCTGCTCCTAATCACGCGCAATCTCGTGCATGAATATGGAGGTAGTGAGGATTAGAACCAATCGATGAAGCATCAGATTCGGGGTGGGGGCAGACGGCGACGCTTCCCTGGGTCGGCTGCCTGTGGAGGAGGCGTGCTTAGCGGCGAAGGAAGAATACCCCCGGCTCCGCTGCGGTTGGGTGCGGGGGATCGGCAAACGAAAAGGACTCAAGGCAAGCAAGCGTAACATTTTCTCCCTTTCTTTCGAACTCCTCACGCTGTGGAGATAATAATTGCCATTATGGAAGAAGGAGGATCTATCCTGTGCAATCACTCATTTTGGTGCAAGCGTGCAATCAAACTATACAGAGTATCCAATCTAGATCCAACGGTTTCATATGGAAGGGGTTAAAAGTAAAATAGGTACTATGTTTTAGGTGGAAGGGGTTAAATATAAAATAACAGTCATCATTATATCTAGATCGGATGCACCAGATCGCTTGATTGCATGCTTGCACCAGGATAAGTGATTGCATAGGATATTTTCCCTGGAAGAAGAGGCAAGGGGATTCGACGAAATGGAGCCGTTTGCGTTGACTTCTCTGTTTTGAAGACGCAGGCGATAGACAAACTCTAAAATGGATACGAGACAATACTTAGAGCTACGTAAACAGGTATCAGTGTCCTTCTACCGTTTATCGTTCCCGTGCGCAGACGTCGTCATCTCTTGTGGCCTGCGTCTCCTCTTGCGGCTCCTTGCGCGCGACGAGAAGAAGGCCACGGACGGCGTCGGGGACGACCCCATCACCGTGCCCCGGAACGCGATGGACGCCGTGGGCCTGGGCGCCGACTTGGCGTACGCCGCGATCCTCGACCCCGCGGCGTGGCTCACGTGCGACGCGGCCAACACGTGCGCGTCGGCGAAGATGGTGTACCCCTCCGCCGCCTTGTTCATCATGACCATGCCGGCGCCGCCGTACGCGGCCACCGTCTGCCCCTGCTCGACGTGCTCGCTGATGGAGCGGCTCTCGCACAGCACCACCTTGCCCCTCACCTCGGCCTCCACCAGCGCGCTGCAGTCGCGGGCCTCCGGGAAGACGAGCGGCAGCGGGCGCCCCGCGGTGTTGTTCCGGGGCTAGAACAGCGACTCGCCGTGGAACTCCTGCCCGTTGCCGAGCCTCACGGTGGTGCGTATCGCGCGGTCCGTGGTGCCCGCCGCGACCGTGAGCATCCACGACGCGCCGTTGGTGATGGACCCCGCGGCGGGGCCGTCGTTGCCGGCCACGGCGCTGACGAAGATGGACCCCGCGGCCTTGAACGTGGCGATGGCGATGAGGTCGTAGTTGAACTGCGCGCCGTCGGTGGCGCCGATGGAGAAGGAGAGCGGCGAGAGACCGAACCTCCTCTCCAGCCGCGTGTGCGCACCAGAACGGTAAACGGTGGAAGGACACTGATACCAGTTTACATAGCCCTAAGTACTGTCTCGTATCTATTTTAAAGTTTGTCTGTCGTCTGCGTCTCCAAAACAGAGAAGCCAACGCCTCCATTTCGTCGAATCCCCTTCTCTCTTCTTCCATAATGACAATTATCTCCACGCTGTGAGTGTTTGGTAGACCTCCGCTAACAAAAAAAATGTAACTATGAATTATGAATTTTAGGTCCACCGTACACCAAGATCTACAGTAAAGCGATTTTACCATAAACAATTTAACAAAATATTTGATACAAATTCGATGTTTCTCTACCTCACTGACAGTCAGTCAAGCCCACACGTCACGAGAAAAAAAACAGGCACGTATGCTACGTCGCATCCACAAATGCTACATTTGTATAATTGTATGATTAAATATGATATAATTGATAGCCAGTCTAACCTTTTTTACTTGACAATATCTCATGGTACGCTTGCGTGCTCATGTGTGGCTAAATAATCGATGTATATATTTGATAGTGATTTCGATTACCTCGTGACCTAAGTCGTGGCAACAACACGCTAGTTGGTTATGTAATATCGTATATCACATATTTAATATGTTGTACTCGAAATTTATCTAATAAGGTAACGCTTTGGACCAATGGTTTTAAGTCGCTCGACTAGCTAGTCGAGACACCTGGGCGACCAGGCGACTAATCAGGTCCTAGTCGACCTGATCGTCCCTATTGGTCCTCCTGCATATTTAAAGATACAAGACCTATATATATAATTATATATATATATGTGTAATAATGTAATATTGATATATATATATACTATATGTATATATGTATTTAGAGCCCTGAGCTCTATTTAGCTAAAGGAAGCCCCAGCCAAATATGAACGCACGTGCATTCACAGCCGACCGACTTTTCAGATTCCATATATATACTGATGTGCTCCGCCATTAGTTCCTTTTCTCCCGGTCTCAGTTGCCATAACCGCAAAACCCCAACCTCGCCGCGCGACTCCGGGAATCTCCGCCGACTCAACCATCCCCGATGACTCCGCTCCCCTCACCGCTCGCTGTCGATCCAGTCGCAATCAGCAGTTGAGCGGCGCCTCCTCGGTGTCCCCAATCCGCGCTCCAATATTCCCGCCGCTGCGTCAGGAGACGGGAGTCCAGACCGGAGAAAACCCCTGTTTCTCCGCCGACGCTCTCCGCCGACCCGACTGCTTCCACGTTCTCTGCCATCTGCCACATTCGCCGCCGTCAACGGGTACCGCTCCAACTGGTAGCTTTCCCAACCATCTACGGTGTGTTCTTCCCAACCCTAGCTCGCGCGCATTTCATTGGATCGACTTCGACCGTCAACAAATGTGTTGTTTTTTGTTCATACTGCATTGTAAGGATTACGGCGAGGGTGAAAAATATTTATGCAGTTGATTTAATACATTTACGCACATTTACACAGTTGGTTACGCACATTTACACAGTTGGTTACGCACATTAGAATACATGTTTATGCATATCAGTTAAAGTTTTTTTCATAGATGATGTTCAATTGGTAATTGAGTGGTCAGCTAGTTGTTTTTGTGACTGCATACATTTATTTATTCCATTATTTTATAGTTAATACATTACTGTTCACAGCATGTATTGTTTTATTGAATCATATCCAGTTTTTTATTATTATAAAACAGACATTATTTATTACACTAGTTCACAGTTAATACAACTTGTTTATAGCAAGTTTTGTTTTGCTCAAACATATTCAGTTTGTTATGATTATAAAATAGGGCAGAACATGTATGCAAGTGATTGTTGTAAAGAAGCAGTCAATTAGTTGTTTTTGGTAGAGTATATTTTTTTATTTAGAATTTATTATCTGGTTAGTGATATGCAATCATTTATGTATTCATTAGTCTATAGTTAATACATTAATGTTTCACTGCAAGCTTTCTTTTTTTTGAAACATATTGAGATTTTTATGATTGTATAATAGGCCAGAACATGTATGCAACTAGTTGTTTTTCATGTATGTAACTGTATGCAGCTGTGTTTTTTTCATGTATGCAACTTTATGCAAAATGTGTTTCATGTATGCAACTGTATGCAACATATTCAGTTTTTTATGACTGTAGAACAGGACAGAACATGTATGCAACTGTGTTTCATGTATGCAACTTTATGCAACATATTCAGATTTTTATGATTGTAGATCAGGTCAGAATATGTATGCAACTGTGTTTAGTAAATGAGCAGTCAACTAGTTGTTTTTCATAGAGTATATTATTTATATAAAATTTCATATATGTTTAGTGCATACATTTATGTATTTAAGATGATTATAGCTAATACATTATTGGTTACAGCAAGGTCTGTTTTTATTGAAACATATTCAGCTTTTCCTTATGATTGAACAGGTCAGTATATGTATGCAAATGTAAATAGAGAACAGTATATTCAGATGTTTATTGAGACATTATTATTGCCATGCAAAATTTATACAGAGTGCTTTTATGCTTGGTATTTAAAACAAATAGGTTCATTGATTCAATCATACCACACAATAAATACATATGCATATCCAACAGTTTAATTTTTACAATATTGTGTATTATGTATGCAGCTTTTAATTTTAAAAAATGAAGCACGTGGACCGTCCTCCAAATAACCCCAAACGTATAACAATTCAGTCAAGCCAGGAGTGTTTCAGTGTTGACATTCCGTCCGCAGAACAGTCTAATCCATGTCCAGAAGTTGGAAATCCTCCAAATGTTGACAGTCAAAATTTGATCAATGAAACAGTACAGCTTGATTCTGATGAAGATGACTTCATGCCAGCTCTGAAGAAGCGTAATGTTTCTGAAAGCCATACAAGAGTTTTAAGAAAAGTTGTGACAAAGAGGATTAAACATGAGGAGCTACCCCGACAGGTTAGTGTTATGCATACCCAACAAACAATTTCATATTTGTAAGGTTCTGAATATTTTTTTTGATAATAACAAAATTATTTCATGTTTTATATTGTGTAACAGAAGCTCAATGTGAGGTGCAACCCTCAAGATGTCATTGCAAGCATTAACATTTTGAATGAAAGACAACGTGAGGCTATAAGATGTAAAGGTTTCTCTAACATTCTTGATATGACAGTAGATGCGCTGTGTAGTAGATCACACCTTCAATGGTTGATGGACAAGCTGGACCCCAAGGACATGACAATTCGTCCTGGTCCAGGAAAGGAACTAAAGATCACAAAGGACATTGTTCATCTTATCCTTGGTGTACCAAATCATGGCGGTGGTAAACCATTGGGGATTGACGAAGCAGTTGCAGCAAGCAACTTGAGGGCAGAGCTTGGTTTGGCTAAAGACGAGTTCAATGTGACATTTCTACAGGATCGTTTAAGGAAAGGCGAGGATGATGACCTTACAATCAGATGTTTCTTCCTCATTTTATTCAACCGTCTGTTGTTTCCAACTGCTAGCTAGGGCATAACATATCATGAGGTGCTTCTGACAGAAGAAATGCACCGTTTCCATGAGACCGACTGGTGCCAGTTGATTTTTAATGATCTCTGTGAAGCTGCGAAGAAGTGGCACAACCGAATCACCACAAATGTCTCCACGACTATATACGGATGCTCCATTGTTGTCCTTGTAAGCATAGTGTTTATCCTTATGTACATTTATTGCATTTTTGGTTGCTCACTGTTGGTAATTATGTAACATGTTTTATGATGTTGGTTACGTTTACTTACATAGCTATTGAACATTGTAATTCTTTTATGTAGTTGTATTACTTGGATCACCTGCATGCAGCCGCTGCCCCTCAAAATAAGATTGGCACACCTCGCATTAAATACTTTGATAAGAATATCATAAAAGCTTTGACCAAAGCTGACAAGAGGAAGGTACGCCATAGGGCTGAACCTTTCGGACATTGTGAAGTAAGTTATTCATATTTACAAAGTTGGTTACACACATTTACACAATTGGTTACGCACATTCACTTTAATTTTATTTTTAGTTCCGAAGCTCGACCGAGACATGCTATTCAGTTGGACCTAAGCTCGATCGCCAATCCGAGGCAAGTTTATGATGTATTATATACATAGTTTATGAATATTTATGGAACAAAATGGAATAGAAAGGTGGACATGGATTCTTATTAATTTTGCTGAACAACCAGCCGGAGTGCAGGACCAACATTTTTGATGCACCGCGCCCTGCCCCAACGCCTCGGCCCACTTTTAACATCCAACTTCCATCGATCAAAGAGATGATGTCAAGTAAGATCAACGATCTCCCACCTCGTCATCGATCTAAATTCACAGACATTCTTGCTGCATATGACTTAGAGGTTGACAAGTCATGCATAGCCATAAAAGACAACATTGACAAAATTATTGAGAAGCAATACAACATAGCAGACAAGTTTATAGAGTTGATCGACGAGGTACTACGTGCCGAGTCTGATAATTGAGAAACTGAGACAGATGAGCCACAACATCCGAGGAATTCGGCTGATTCAGCAGGTCAGTCATACAATTATCCCTTGTCATTTATTCAGAACCTTTAACTGTCTACATGTGCATACAGTTTTTTTATACGTACAGTTAACAGCATTTGTTTTTTTCAAGTATACGCAGCAACATTTGATCTATAATGCAAGTTTTGACATATATTATTTTCAATATAATTGTGTACAAGGACACACTGTTCATGCCACCCAACCCACATCTGATATGCCATCGCAAGCTTCGCAGCTCGAGACCCAGCTGGGTGGTACTCAGTTTGAAGAAATTCATGAAAGACAATAGCATATCCGTAGAGTGATGGAGACTTGTCCCGACGAATCGGATGTTGTTACAGGTCAAGAGGTAATATATCCAACTCCAATACCTTTTTTACTCATCATACGTACATTGTTTACATATTACTTTTTAGCAGTATACGAACCACACTTTTTTGTCAACAGGATTTCTGTTTTGATGTTCGAAACAACATTTTGAGGAACACAAATATCACACCTCAAACCACACCAGCTTGCACCCGCTTGCCGAAATTTGACGTGACACCGCAAAAAATGTTCGTTAGCAGTTCATGTCTCATGTTATAATTCCATTTTACGATACATACTACATAATTATACTAATCATATACCTTTGTGTAGAGAGGTGAAATGGCAATAGAGGAAATGGAACACAATGACAGTGGGCCAATTTTTGATTAGACCCCAACTCCTCATGTCAGTATAATAACATACATATTACATAATGCATTTTATGCCATTAAACTAATTTTTTAATGTTCAATCACTTATAACCATGTTGCATTTCAGGATGATACACTGAAAGGGACAACATATTCTGGAACTGATCCACCCCTTACAGAGCACGAGTGCGTTCGTTCTCTGTGGGATTTAATTTGTTCCAAGGACATTGACCAAAGCAGGTACATGTTACACAAATTATGAATACCGTATTTATAAGTTTGTTTCATTTATGCAATATGAATATATAACTATGTTCATCATACAGGGTTGTCATAGATTACGGTGAATACAGTGCAAACTGTATCGATATTTATGAATCTTTCGCAGAGGGCAAATGTCTTGAGAATGTCTTCATGCAGTGTTTCATTGAGTGTGTTCGTGATGATTCCAAAAATCATCGTCGAACTATGACATCTAACATATTAGTACTTGATGTCAATGTTGGGGTAGGTTCTTCTTCACAGTTATTGTAACTATACACAGAATATACTTACACACTCTATTTTTGGTTTTTTAGGCTCTGTTAAATTTTGAAGAGCAGGAACGTCATAGCAAGAATCCTCAGCCGTTTGATCAAAATGTGTTACAGAATTTCTTGCACAACACATTACCTCCTTTGGTAAATCTGGATAAATGCAAGTCGGTAAGCCTCAGTAACATTTTGTTCCCAGGTTCATTAGCATATTAACTGTACCTTTTAATCATCATGACATTGTAACAGCAACATGTAACCTATTTTTACTTTTCTCATCAACAGATATTGGTACTTATGCTTAGTAGGGGACATTGGACACTGTATGTAATCAACCTACGCCATCGGTGTATACACATTTTAGATTCGAATCCGTATGGTATAGAACTTGGTGGCACCACATGGAAGGACTACCATTATGACCCAATCTATTTAGGTGGAAGGAAATTCCCATGGGCTAGGGTTATAATGAGTAGGCTGAGCAAAGCGTTACAACATGTTTGCCCCAATGCAGCCTTTCCTAAATTTGGTAATTTTCCAATGGATATGCCATCTAATTGCCCAACAATGAGATCAGGGTCAAACGACTGTGGCTTTTTTGTAATGAGTTACATGAAGTTTTATGATCACATTGCAGGTGTCATAACTTCTTTCAATCAACCAGTAAGTGATTATGCTAACTCTTTTACATTCCGGTTGCCATCATTGTACATGTTAGCTATATACGTGTATAATGCATGCTATGCTTTTATTGCAGGACAATTCCCGAGACCTACGTGCTCATGCCCTTCATCAACTCACATTCCATCGCATGAACAAGGCGCTGCCACTTCCATTAGATATCCAGAGATTTATGTTTGCGCGCAAGTAGTTAACTATGTGTCAGAACTAAGCAATGGTGTGGGCAATGTATCGTACTGTGGTATTTTGGCCATGATTGTTAGTTAACAATGTTAGGAAGCTTCCTTATATGTGCTGTTTTAGAACAATTGTTATGCTACCTTGTCTTAGGTTGTTACACAGGTACTTTCTGTGAACATTAGTTGGTTGGATACTTTATGGTTATGCTGCGACGATGTGAACATCAGATGTTTTCACTTTTGTGGGCTTAAATATGATCTTTTTATATGTTATGAAGATCTTATATGAATACCTCATTTCTTAATATTACGATCAGTTCATTTAAGTTTATACTTTTTTGGTTAATATGTATATAAACTTATTGGTATCCCTATCATTTTTATACTATTTATTATACTGTTATTCTCGAATCATATTGCGCATCCACCACATTACTGTTCATATAATTCATGTATTATACGATTATCATACAGGTTATATACGATGTTTCCTACTTCAAATTATGCTACATTAGTAAGCAATATACGCTATATTTATTAGATTTCAACAACCATCTGTATATAAATCATTTGTCACTCATGCAAATTTTATTGCAAAAAACAGATTATTCGTATCACATACAACAGACTACTCACTGCCTGACTCACTGCTATCGAAATCAACAGACTAATTACTGGTCATATAGTTTACGTATTATACGATCATCATACAGGTTATATACGATGTTTTCTACTTCCAATTATGCAACATTATTAAGCAATATACGCTATATTTATTAGATTTCAACAGCCACCTGTATATAAATCATTTGTCACTCATGCAATGTTTGTTGCTAAAAACAAATTATTCGTATCACATACAACAGACTAATCACTGTCTGACTCACTGCTATCGAAATCAATTGCGTGTTTTTTTGATGTTGTTGTCTCATTCCAATCAGGAGCTTTACTTCCACCCTTGTTCCTAGATCCAGAAGGTCGTCCTCTCTTACGTCCAGCAAGGCTAGCCAACCGTAATCTATTTTCCTCCATTGACAAACATGTCCTACTATTGTGACCATCAGCAATTCCACACTTCTAGCATTTCCTGGTCATTTTCTTTGTACCTTTTGCTCCCAATTTGATAACCTTTTGTTCACTCCCATTTATTGTTCTTCCTTTGGGTTTTGAGTTATTTGGTCTTGCCAAGCTTATCCCATCGACTGCAAAATCCAATTTCTGCAATTCAAAAGTAAATATTTCTCAGCATATAATATTATGCAGTCCAACATTCAGTATAATACCATTATTACCTTTCTGGCTTGATCATTTTGTTCATTGTCACCACTCTCATTCATATTTGCGTGATCCTGCAAATTAACATGTACCTGCCAACACATTTTTAGCTCAATCATAAGCCAATAATTCAAACCTATAAATCATTTATATGTATAACCACAAATCAATATAGTTGTTAAAGATATTACCTCTTTGTAACACTATAAAAATCATCATTAAATAAAAATAGTGCAGTTAGTTTATTAATGGTATTTATGATAATAATTTTTATTGAAGTGTTTGTTATTTATTTCATTCGGAGTAATTTTTGATTGCGCATGATTGGTTTTTAAATATTTAATAACATTTCTTTTTAAATGAAAATCCTAGTAAATAATAATTATTGGTCCAAAAATAACATATTTTATTTATAAATAATTTTGGTTTAATTATTATGAATTTTAGGATTATTTAAAAGTATATTTCGAATTTAGAAAAAATAGAAAAAAGAAAAAAAAACCCAAAACCTAGCAGCCTTTTGGCCCATGAAGCCGCCCTTGACCTAACCCTAATTCAGCCGCCGCGCGCCCTGTTCCTCCCAGGCCACCGCCGCCCTCCTGCTCCTCTCTTCTCTCCCACGCCCTTTCTCTCTCTCTTCTCTCTCTCCCTGCCTCCCGGTCTTCCACGCGCAGTCCGCCAGGGAGCCATGCGCGTGCTGCCTGCGCCGCCCTGCACCGAGCAGCGCCCCGGGCGCAAGCCCCCGCCCCTGCGTATCATGCACCGCGCCCAGGCGCGATGCCGCGACCCCGAGCGAGCCCGGCCGCGACCCGACGCGCCCCGTCCGACCGCGCGTTGCCGAGCACCGTGTTCAGCGCCAGGAGCCGCACGCGAAGCTCCGCCGCCAGCCGCGCTAAAACCGCGCTCAAGCCGTGCGCGACCCACTGCCCTGCACGCCTCGACCGACCGCGCCAGAAGCCGCGCCGAGCGCGCCCCTGCCAAGACCCGTCGTGCCACCTGCACCGAGCCGGAAACCGTCGACGCCGCCATCTCTCTCCCCCATTTCCTCCCCATTATGGAGACCTCCATGAATGCCATTAATGGAGTTTATGCCGGCCGTTTCTTCTCCCTCCCCGTCGCCCTCTCCTCTTCCCTCTCCCCTCTATAAATCCGGCCGAGCCGACCCCTCTCTCACAAGCTCGCTCGCTCTCTCTCCCTCGCTCTCCTCGTGTTCATGCCGCGCCCGCAACCACCGTGCCCGGACCACCTCGTCGGAGCTCCGACCGACGTCAAGAACCCCTGTCTGCCCGCACAGCAGCACCATCGCTCGCCGTCGTGAAGCTTGTCGCTGGACCGTCCGCGTTCCCCACCGGAGCTTCGCCGTCCACGCAGCACCCCAACCGGACCTCGCGCTCATTCCCTGTCCGCCGAACCACTTTCTGCTCGTCGACGTTCATCCCTGCGCATGAACGAAAACACAAGGTCGAAGACAACCCCGAAATATTTATCATGTTTTGAATTTATTTTGTGAAATATTGATGTGATTTGACGATTCACGTGTACGATTTTAGAGATTTGCGATGTATGCGTGTAACCAAAATGAACCCGCGACAATACTTTGAAAATGCGTATGATTTTATAATTCTAAAAAAAATGAACACGGTCACTATTCACTACTTTCGTGGTTTTCATACTAGAAATGTTTAAAATTGAATTTCGCTTTAGTGTGTGTGGAACAATAATTGTTAGTAGTATTTTAAGTGTAAACTTATGGATATAAGAAATTGAAATAGGAATTAAGCCACGTATTTCCGGTCAAAAGAAAATATAGATTTCACTATTCATAATAAATGAATTCATAAGTATGGCACTTAAGTACTTAGAATTAGTAAGGCATTTATTTATGTCATAATAACCATGATTATGTTATTAAAAGTCCTATTTAGTAATCTACAATTAATTCTTAGTATATTAATGTTAGAGGAATTAAATAAACAATTTTTAGTTATACGTATAAATTCTATTTAGAAAAGAAAGGAGAAAACCGAAATAGTAGAATTTATAATAGTGTTAAAATGACTTAACTAGGCACTTATACTTTTCTAATAAAGAAATTGATAGTTATGTTGGTAAACGTAGGTTTCTTACTAAAGAGTTAGATAACATGTTTCTAGTTTAAAAGGACCTTTTTAATAGATATTATATTTAACAAGGTTCGTTATAGATGTTTGAGTATAGCCGTATTAAATAGAAACTTAAAAGAATATGTAGACGTATGTTTCTTAGTAAAAATAGAAGATAAATATATATCTAATTAATAGATTATTTATATTTTCTTAATTAAAAGATAACAAGGGTCATTCTTTTATAAACTAAAATGATAGTTTATGCATAATTTCCTTCTAATGAATTAGATCAATTAGATCATTTGTTCCTACAATAGAATTAAAGATAATTAATAGATTAATTATCCTTTATCATAATTTATTAACCAAACCGATAGTCAATTTGTTCTTAACTAGGTTTATGGCATGATTAATGATTTTATTTAATCCACATTATATACGAATCACTTAGTTTTTCCTAAAGGATAAAATAAAGTAATAAGAGTTTAAGTTCTTTTATAACTTAAAATATTACTTTATACATATTGACTTCAAATATAATAATACATGCTATGTGCTTTTAATAAAATTAAATGATGGTTATGCGTTCATTATCTTTTGCATGAAAATCCATTTAAGGCCCATAGCCTAACTCGTCTTAAATATATGTTTAATAATAATGATCTTTTCACATAAAACCTATTTAGACTTATATCTTAATTTGTCGTAAGTGAAGGTTTAACAATGATTTATAATATGTTCCATAATGCTTCTAAAATTAATGGCGTGTTTCGTAGGCCATTAACCTTAGATATATAATATTTATCTTTTCTAAAAAGGTTAAAAAGGTTTAACATTGTTATAACGTGTTTTATCATCTTATAAACCCTTAACATTAGACATATCACGTATGATGCTTTATAAAAGATTAATTTGGTGAACCAAATATTTGTATATTTTAATTAATATATTTTAAGCTCATGTCTTGTTTTATAAAGTATAGATCACACCTTTTTGAAAAGAATATCTTCTTTTATTATAACCCTTGCGACGTTTTTGAAAAGCAAACGCTCTTTTTGTTAAGCTTTCTTTTAGCCTTACGTATGGTGAATGTGGTATGTTATTGAGTGTTGTTTGTTCTTCTTGTTTGATTGTGTGATATTCAGTGGTTGATCTAGTAGTTAAGAATCAAGATCCATTTCTATCCGTGGAAGAACCTCAAGTTTTCAATACGCAAGGCAAGTGGACTTCTCCCACTGCATACTCTGTTTGATCCCAAACAATACATTTAATAAAGTTTATTCTTTTGGATATATATGCATAATTTGATGGGTTACCTATTTAGATAACCTTTCCAACCTTATTCCTTGATCAAACCTGGGAATTATACTTTACCTTCGTAGCTATGCTATTGCTACAACTTAACTTTATGCACTCACTCCTATATGATACTAATGTTCCAAATGGTAAGTTTACATTATTGTTGTTAACCCAATGGTTAAACAAGATTATTGCATATTAATTGGAACATGGAGTGACCACCCGGGAAAACAGTGCTACCATGAGAACTATCATGGCTCTGGTCTTGGCTAAATAACTAGGGAAGTCTTATGTTGGGTGTTGGTCGTGGTCGACCGGAATGGGGGCATCTTGCAAGCTCTTATAGTTTCGGCTCAGGCAGATTGGATACGGGCATAGTTCCCAAAGCTTTACCCTGTGGTCCGGACTATAAGTTGGTTACAGTAGGTGTGCCTTATGCAGTTTGACCATTTCCAGCATTTGCGTAATGAGGACTCTAGGGAGAAGCCTCGTAGTGAGACCCTGGCCATTCACCTCAGAAGTGAATACGGGTCTAGCTAACCCGGGCTAGAAGGGAATCGCGACTCATGGGTAAAGATGCGCCACCTCTGCAGAGTGTAAAACTGATATATCACCCGTGCTCACGGTTATGAGCAGCCTGGACTCCTCACATGATAATTGAACTTGAAGATGGAAATAAATCGAGATCCGATGATCTACCAATGGTTTGCTTAAGTGGTTTCACTTAAGTGTTGTTGATATATTCTTATGCCTTTGTTTAATGGGAATACTTGAGATTCACACTTATTAGTAAGACAGGTGTTGTTAATAAAATGTTGACCAACTAAAATGCTTACTGCTCAACCTCAGCCTCACCTTGTTAGACTTGCATTAGTTTTTCCCCCACTTGCTGAGCCCCGACCATAAGTGAGCTCACCCTTGCTTAATTTTGATCAGAAGTTTGCAGATGAAGATATGATGCTGAACTCCATGGATGCTAGTCTAGTGATACCCCCAGTCATCTTCCTGTGGATGGATATCCATGTTTCGCTGTACTTTGATGAATAAAGGTTAAGACATTATGTCTGTTCGAAGTGTAATATGTTAATATAATCTTATTTACGCTTTTATGCATTGTTCTTTTGATATATTACACTTGTGACGTCAACATATGTGTGGAAATAGATCCTGGCACACATATGCTATGCACCCGGCTCTGCCCTTGGGAAACGAGTGTGACAGAAGTGGTATCAAAGCAATGTGACCGTAGGTCGCTAGATTAGCTAGAAATGGAAAGCCCAGTCAGTCTTTCAAAGCCTGATATATTTTCCTCCATAAAAACTTACTTTATATCAAAAACTCATCTCTATTATTTTCAACTCTTCTAGTCTGATTTTGGTCTATCAGAAGATGCTACTCAGAAGCACTACAAGATGATCAAGTTAGGATTGTGGAACTTGAAGCGAAGTTTGCCAGAAGAAACCCTTTCGAAGCTATCGACGATGCCCTATTCTCTGTCTTATCCCTACTCCGCAAGAAGTTTTGTTATGGATCCCCTGGATCTATTATTTGACTTCTTGGCTAAGGTGATAGGATTGTTCTTTAGTATTAAGATTTTCGACTAGATCGGTAATGGCGATATTATATTATAGTATAAGTGGTTTTCTAATCCCTAATATTGCTATATAACCCTTGACTTCTTATACTTTTGTTGTCTTGCCATTGTATTGCCACCCTTGTGCAATATCTACCTTGATGTATGAAACCTTTGGCTCTCTACTCCTTGATAATGCTTTCTCCCTAACTCACTTTATATCCTTGGTTGTATCATTTATCCTGACTTTAATAGTGAAAGGGAAATGTGCCCTTGGGCCATTTCTAAGTATTTTGGTGATTGAGTGCCAACACAAGTGCTTAAGTGTAAATCTATGCCAATGGATGGACAAAGTGCAAATCAAGTCTAAAGGTATGTTTCTAGATTCAGTACATTGTTTTGAGAACTAATGTATTGTGTCTAAGTGCTGGAAACAGGAGAAATCAAATTGGAAAAAGAAATGGCTTTGTTCAGCCAAAGTCTGCTCAGTCTGGGTGCACCGGACAGTGTCCGGTGGTGCACCGGACAGTGTCAGGTGCGCCAGGCTGGCTCTGGCGAACTTGCTGCTCTCGGGACTTCGACAGCGGTGTACGGCTATAAATCACCGGACTGTCCGGTGGTGCATCGGACTGTCCGGTGAGCCATTCACAGGCGAACTCGTCGTCTCGGGAGATGATTAGCGGCGTACGACTATAATTCACCGGACTGTCCGGTGAGCCAACGGTCGACCGGGCCAACGGTCGGCCGCGCGATCTGCGCGGGACATGTGGCCGAGCCAACGGCTAGAAGGGGACACCAGACTGTCCGGTGTGCACCGGACAGTGTCCGGTGCGCCAACGGCTCTGAATGTTCAACGGTCGGCTTCGCCAAACAAGGAAAGAAATCTGCACCGGATAGTGTCCGGTGGTGCACCGGACTGTCCGGTGCGCCAGGCGACTGAAGGCAAGAATTGCCTTCCTAGAATGCTCTCAACGGCTCCTAGCTGCCTTGGGGCTATAAAAGGGACCCCTAGGCGCATGGAGGAGCACACCAAGCATTCTCTAAGCATTCCTAAGCACCAAGACTTCGATTTTGCGCATTTGATTCTTTGTGAGAGCAACTAGAGCTCTATTTGAGTTGTGAACTCGTCGGGTTGTGTTGTGAGCTCTTGTTGCGACTTGTGTGCGTGTTGTCGCTCTGATTTTGTGTCTTGTGTGCGTTGCTCATCCCTCCCTTACTCCGTGCTACTTTGTGAACATCTTTGTAAGGGCGAGAGACTCCAAGTTGTGGAGATTCCTCGCAAGCGGGATATAGTAAAGCAAAGCAAAACACCATGGTATTCAAGTGGGTCTTTGGACCGCTTGAGAGGGGTTGATTGCAACCCTCGTCCGTTGGGACGCCACAACGTGGAGTAGGCAAGTTTTGTACTTGGCCGAACCACGGGATAAACCACTGTGTCTATCTGTGTTGATCCTCTTGTGGTTGTTGTGTTTTGCAAGGACTCCTCTCTAGCCACTTGGCCTTATTGTGCTAACGCTTAATCAAGTTTTTGTGGCTTTAAGTTTAGTTTTTTATAGGATCACCTATTCACCCCCCTCTCTACGTGCTCTCAAATAGTTCATGATTATCTTATTTCACTATTGACCACCGACAAATATGTCTTGTCTAACTCCTTGATAATTCTTACCCAACTCCTTGATGTTATAATATCTTTCTTATTCCAAACCTTGTCTCACCTTTTGTTTTGGTTGACTGAGTACAATTGGATTGTGATGTGCTGGTATGCTTGAGTTCATTGTCCTTTGTGTTCATGTTTGATTTGCTTCTTTGAAATGATTGTTGGTGTATTGTGTGACTTTTGTCCACAATGACATCAATAAATAGGTAAAACCTTAGATAGATGGGTTTCCTCTACTCTCTATAGTCTGTCTTTGCTCAACCCTTTCGTCCCTTCCATTCTTCCATACCCATACAGATGTCAGACCTTGGAATGTCAACTACAAGTGATGTCACTAAGTGCAAAGAATGTGGTGTGTTGACAAGTCAAAATAACACTATAAATGAAACAGCTGATGAACAGACCTTCAAGACACAAAAGGATGAACAACCAAACCAACAGACAAGTGACCTTGGAAAATGTTGTTGTTGTGAGTACTATGGAATTCCTTGTCGCCAAATCAGTACAAACGAAAGTGAAACTACAAAACAGAAGAACCGAAGTTTATTTTCTGGTATAAACAGACAAATGTCTCCCCAAGAACAACTAATAGCAGATTCTCGCATACCTAATGCACTGTCAGTTGATGAATTGCAAAGTATTCCAAAAAGGAAACATCATAAGGATGCCCAACCCCAAGAAGAAACACAGGAGTGTTACATTGATGGATGGACTATTACTTGCACACAGTTTCAGCCTCATCGTCACATCAGGTCCAAGAAACAAAAAGGGAAACATGGAAAAAGTCAAGAAATAACTTCAAGAAAAGCTTGCTATCAATGTGGAATATGAACAAAAATGCACAGAAACTTCTACCAACAACGTAAAGACAACTCCACCATGTAACTTATCAAGTCGTGCTTGTTTTGGCTGTGGTGATACCAGCCATCTTGTTAATGGTTGTCCTAAGAAAGATGTGGAGATCAATAAGGTCCAAAAGAAAAGACAACACCCTCAAACCCATGCATCAACAAAGAATAAACAATGGAAAGAGTCCACAGGAAGGATAAGTTATGCAGTGACAGGAACCATTCCATATGATGATGCAGTAATTTTTGGAACACTAATCATTCACACAACCATCGCCACCGTGTTGTATGATCCTCGTACAACACATTCTTTTATCAGTGCCCAGTTTGCAACAAAGTATGGTATCTTTAAGTGTCCCTTAAGATCAAGGAAGATCATCAGTGCACCCGAAGGAAAAATGTTAGTAAACTACATATGTCCAAAAGTAAGTGTTAAAATCAACGGGATAGATTTTCTAGCTGATCTCCTAGTGATAGAATCAATGGGAAAGGATGTGATTCTTGGAAAGAACTGGTTACAAAGAACTAAAGCAGTAATCCAACATACTGAGAGAACCATGTGTTTGGAAACCCCATCTGGAGAAAGAATAATAGTTGAAGACAATCGACCTCCAGCTCTGAAAATTGGTGCATCTGACAAGGAAGAATAAATATCATTTAGCAAAAAGGAGTATGTCTCACTAGAAAAAAATGTCAAAGTGTTGCCCCTTTCAAGATTTGTAATTGTGTTAAGTGATATATGAATAAATTTGGAGAATCTCTCGCACCTATTATGTTTTGCCTCTTTATAAAGAGAATAAAGTGTGGTGTCATCTGCTATATGCAAACAATGTGATGCTCTATTCTAGTTGCCCTAAAGTCCCGCTCAAGTTTTTCTATCAAATTGTGCTCGAAGAAATACTGTTGGATCAGAAAGATGATTTGGATATCATGCTCTGAAATCTGTAAAGCTCAAAAGATCTTTGTTAAGGAATATAACACCTGTAAACTCTCAAAGTATGATGAAGCTAGTAGAAATCTGAAACCATCCTTGTTCCTTAACTAATCTTATCTTGGAAATCAAAATGTTGTGTTAAGCTCTTTATCTTAATGTCATACAAGTCTTTTATGCAGTCTGTCTCACTAACTCTTTTACCCTCTGACTAGATGATGAACCCCAATGGAAATGAAGTAAATGATGCCAACGACAATATTCCTACCTTAACAACTATGAACAAGAAAAATAAGTCACAGAGATATTCGATGAATGGAATGAAGAGCAACAAAAGGAATAGAAAAATGTTTGGATACATGATTAGTCCACCTCAACCACAAGCAAAAGCCACGAAACACATGGATACCCAAACAGAAGAATCAAGTCAGGCTCAACTACATGAGATACAGACACCCAGTCAACCCTCACCCCCTGTTGGTCAAGCAAAGTTGACTCGCAAAGAACTCAAAGCAAGAGGTGCTTGCTACTACTGCAAAAATGAAGGACATATTATTCGCGAATGCCCCAAGAAGCGTCTAGACCGACTAGAGAAGAAAGCTGCCAAGCATGACCTAAGCAATAATTCAGAAGACCCACTATTTTATAAGTACGATGATGAAGATCGCTTGATTAGTAGTCATTGCGGAGAGAAGAAATGAAGAAGTTCCTTAAGTTTAGAAGAGTTCAATGTGAACTGAGAACCTACAAATAACCATGTATCTCCTTTGCTTTCGTGCTAGCCTTTCTTAATCTCGAGGACGAGATTCTTTTTAAGAGGGGTAGATTTGTAACACTATAAAAATCATCATTAAATAAAAATAGTGCAGTTAGTTTATTAATGGTATTTATGATAATAAATTTTTATTGAAGTGTTTGTTATTTATTTCATTCGGAGTAATTTTTGATTGCGCATGATTGGTTTTTAAATATTTAATAGCATTTCTTTTTAAATGAAAATCCTAGTAAATAATAATTATTGGTCCAAAAATAAAATATTTTATTTATAAATAATTTTGGTTTAATTATTATGAATTTTAGAATTATTTAAAAGTATATTTCGAATTTAGAAAAAAATGGAAAAAAGAAAAAAAACCCAAAACCCTAGCAGCCTTTTGGCCCATTAGGCCCATGAAGCCGCCCTTGACCTAACCCTAATTCAGCCGCCGCGCGCCCTGTTCCTCCCAGGCCGCCGCCGCCCTCCTGCTCCTCTCTTCTCTCCCACGCCCTTTCTCTCTCTTCTCTCTCTCCCTGCCTTCCGGTCTTCCACGTGCAGCCCGCCAGGGAGCCATGCGCGCGCTGCCTGCGCCGCCCTGCACCGAGCAGCGCCCCGGGCGCAAGCCCCCGCCCCTGCGCACCGTGCACCGTGCCCAGGCGCGACGCCGCGACCCCGAGCGAGCCCGGCCGCGGCCCGACGCGCCCCGTCCGACCGCACGCTGCCGAGCACCGGGTTCAGCGCCAGGAGCCGCACGCGAAGCTCCGCCGCCAGCCGCGCTAGAACCGCGCTCAAGCCGTGCGTGACCCGCTGCCCTGCACGCCTCGACCGACCGCGCCAGAAGCCGCGCCGAGCGCGCCCCTGCCAAGACCCGTCGTGCCACCTGCACCGAGCCGGAAACCGTCGACGCCGCCATCTCTCTCCCACATTTCCTCCCCATTATGGAGACCTCCATGAATGCCATTAATGGAGTTTATGCCGGCCATTTCTTCTCCCTCCCTGTCGCCCTCTCCTCTTCCCTCTCCCCTCTATAAATCCGGTCGAGCCGACCCCTCTCTCACAAGCTCGCTCGCTCTCTCTCCCTCGCTCTCCTCGTGTTCATGCCACGCCCGCAACCACCGCGCCCGGACCACCTCGTCGGAGCTCCGACCGACGTCAAGAACCCCTGTCTGCCCACACAGCAGCACCACCGCTTGCCGTCGTGAAGCTTGTCGCTGGACCGTCCGCGTTCCCCACCGGAGCTTCGCCGTCCACGCAGCACCCCGACCGGACCTCGCACTCGTTCCCTGTCCGCCGAACCACTTTCTGCTCGTCGACGTTCATCCCTGCGCATGAACGAAAACACAAGGTCGAAGACAACCCTGAAATATTTATCATGTTTTGAATTTATTTTGTGAAATATTGATGTGATTTGGCGATTCACGTGTACGATTTTAGAGATTTGCGATGTATGCGTGTAACCAAAATGAACCCGCGACAATACTTTGAAAATGAGTATGATTTTATAATTCTAAAAAAAATGAACACGGTCACTATTCACTACTTTCGTGGTTTTCGTACTAGAAATGTTTAAAATTGAATTTCGCTTTAGTGTGTGTGGAACAATAATTGTTAGTAGTATTTTAAGTGTAAACTTATGGATATAAGAAATTGAAATATGAATTAAGCCATGTATTTCCGGTCAAAAGAAAATATAGATTTCACTATTCATAATAAATGAATTCATAAGTATGGCACTTAAGTACTTAGAATTAGTAAGGCATTTATTTATGTCATAATAACCATGATTATGTTATTAAAAGTCCTATTTAGTAATCTACAATTAATTCTTAGTATATTAATGTTAGAGGAATTAAATAAACAATTTTTAGTTATACGTATAAATTCTATTTAGAAAAGAAAGGAGAAAACCAAAATAGTAGAATTTATAATAGTGTTAAAATGACTTAACTAGGCACTTATACTTTTCTAATAAAGAAATTGATAGTTATGTTGGTAAACGTAGGTTTCTTACTAAAGAGTTAGATAACATGTTTCTAGTTTAAAAGGACCTTTTTAATAGATATTATATTTAACAAGGTTCGTTATAGATGTTTGAGTATAGCCATATTAAATAGAAACTTAAAAGAATATGTAGACGTATGTTTCTTAATAAAAACAGAAGATAAATATATGTCTAATTAATAGATTATTTATATTTTTTTAATTAAAAGATAACAAGGGTCATTGCTTTTATAAACTAAAATAATAGTTTATGCATAATTTCCTTCTAATGAATTAGATCAATTAGATCATTTGTTCCTACAATAGAATTAAAGATAATTAATAGATTAATTATCCTTTATCATAATTTATTAACCAAACCGATAGTCAATTCGTTCTTAACTAGGTTTATGGCATGATTAATGATTTTATTTAATCCATATTATATACGAATCACTTAGTTTTTCCTAAAGGATAAAATAAAGTAATAAGAGTTTAAGTTCTTTTATAACTTAAAATATTACTTTATACATATTGACTTCAAATATAATAATACATGCTATGTGCTTTTAATAAAATTAAATGATGGTTATGCGTTCATTATCTTTTGCATGAAAATCCATTTAAGGCCCATAGTCTAACTCGTCTTAAATATGTGTTTAATAATAATGATCTTTTCACATAAAACCTATTTAGACTTATATCTTAATTTGTCGTAAGTGAAAGTTTAACAATGATTTATAATATGTTCCATAATGCTTCTAAAATTAATGACGTTTTTCGTTGGCCATTAACCTTAGATATATAATATTTATCTTTTCTAAAAAGGTTAAAAAGGTTTAACATTGTTATAACGTGTTTTATCATCTTATAAACCCTTAATATTAGACATATCACGTATGACGCTTTATAAAAGATTAATTTGGTGAACCAAATATTTGTATATTTTAATTAATATATTTTAAGCTCATGTCTTGTTTTATAAAGTATAGATCACACCTTTTTGAAAAGAATATCTTTTTTATTATAACCCTTGCAACGTTTTTGAAAAGCAAACGCTCTTTTTGTTAAGCTTTCTTTTAGCCTTACGTATGGTGAATGTGGTATGTTATTGAGTGTTGTTTGTTCTTCTTGTTTGATTGTGTGATATTCAGTGGTTGATCTAGTAGTTAAGAATCAAGATCCATTCCTATCCGTGGAAGAACCTCAAGTTTTCAATACGCAAGGCAAGTGGACTTCTCCCTCTGCATACTCTGTTTGATCCCAAACAATACATTTAATAAAGTTTATTCTTTTGGATATATATGCATAATTTGATGGGTTACCTATTTAGATAACCTTTCCAACCTTATTCCTTGATCAAACCTGGGAATTATACTTTACCTTCGTAGCTATGCTATTGCTACAACTTAACTTTATGCAGTCACTCCTATATGATACTAATGTTCCAAATGGTAAGTTTACATTATTGTTGTTAACCCGATGGTTAAACAAGATTATTGCATATTAATTGGAACATGGAGTGACCACCCGGGAAAACAGTGCTACCATGAGAACTATCATGGCTCTGGTCTTGGCTAAATAACTAGGGAAGTCTTATGTTGGGTGTTGGTCGTGGTCGACCGGAACGGGGGCATCTGGCAAGCTCTTATAGTTTCGGCTCAGACAGATTGGATACGGGCATAGTTCCCAAAGCTTTACCCTATGGTCCGGACTGTAAGTTGGTTACGGTAGGTGTGCCTTATGCAGTTTGACCATTTCCAGCATTTGCGTAATGAGGACTCTAGGGAGAAGTCTCGTAGTGAGACCCTGGCCATTCACCTCGGAAGTGAATACGGGTCTAGCTAACCCGGGCTAGAAGGGAATCACGACTCATGGGTAAAGATGCGCCACCTCTGCAGAGTGTAAAACTGATGTATCAGCCATGCTCACGGTTATGAGCAGCCTGGACTCCTCACATGGTAATTGAACTTGAAGATGGAAATAAATCGAGATCCGATGATCTACCAATGGTTTGCTTAAGTGGTTTCACTTAAGTGTTGTTGATATATTCTTATGCCTTTGTTTAATGGGAATACTTGGGATTCACACTTATTAGTAAGACAGGTGTTGTTAATAAAATGTTGACCAACTAAAATGCTTACTGCTCAACCTCAGCCTCACCTTGTTAGACTTGCATTAGTTTTTCCCCCACTTGCTGAGCCCCGACCATTAGTGAGCTCACCCTTGCTTAATTTTGATCAGAAGTTTGCAGATGAAGATATGATGCTGAACTCCATGGATGCTAGTCTAGTGATACCCCCGGTCATCTTCCTGTGGATGGATGTCCATGTTTCGCTGTGCTTTGATGAATAAAGGTTAAGACATTATGTCTGTTCGAAGTGTAATATGTTAATATAATCTTATTTACGCTTTTATGCATTGTTCTTTTGATATATTACACTTGTGACGTCAACATATGTGTGGAAATAGATCCTGGCACACATATGCTATGCACCCGGCTCTGCCCTTGGGAAACGGGTGTGACACTCTTCTAATGGACGTATCAGTATAGGTATTTGAACATTGTCCACACCCCGTTCAAGTATATTAGATACGTCTTGAATTTCCTGAAAAATTGGTTGAAAGCTCAGTATACATCATTTACAAATAAACATTCACAACAATATGATCAAAACCTTGTTATTCCTTTCATCGAATTCACCATCCTTTTCAATGCCTCTATTGTCTTCATCATCGTCCTAAGATTTTATTGTTTCATACCTCATCAATATATTATGATGAATAATATGTTACAAAATACATATTAAAACATTACATACTTGTATACCATCTCCTCCACTAGTTCCACATGTCTCCTCAACTTCTATATCTGTTTCCAAACGCGAAAGTACCTCGAGAAGCTCATCCATTACTGCTAGGGCTCTATCATTTCCTGCTTTGGATAAACTAGCATGATGCACTACTTTCATTGCCTTTTTTAGCAACATCTTTTGTCTATATGATTTTGTTTCTCCATCCTTCCCCTTCAAATTCCTATCATCTCTTGAAAATGGAACATCTTGCCTTGCAGAGTAGGTGTATCTTTGTAAAATGTATTCCTTCGGTATCCGTTCAATCTGAAGATGCATAAACGCGTGTAGTATATGTACACAGAATAGCCCTATAAAAACAATAACGATCATAAGAATTTTGTATATATGTTTTCAATGTATATATTTACTATTTAGTACTCCATACCTGTATGTTCCCAATGTTTGCATTCACAAGTATACTTTCCTGCATCTTCATCAGCTGTCACTTTGAATTGGTGCTGTCCCCACACAATTTTATTCGATCTTGTTGTATGTTGCACTACCCAATCATTTGCACCCCCTTCTTCGTCATGCATTATCTTGAATGCAGTTGCATATTTCAAAGATTCCTGGAATTTATTCATCATAGCCCTTGTGTATGCTCTTGCAACCCTTATCTCAAACATATATAGCGTGTTCGTTTCCTTTTGACCATGTGGCATATATAATGCAAATTAGATTACACTTATATTAAGGTATAAATATACAACATAACAATTTATCCTCACCATGCTTCCCACTGCTTCTTTTGACTCTTTCATCTTTCTACTGTGTAGAAGCTTCATCATTTGCTTGGCGAATTGATGAAGCGGAGTGTTTGCATCGACATGTGCACTTTTCACAAGCCTGTTCATGCTTTCACTTTGCTGTGTAGACAACATTAGACCACAATAATGATTCTTGAAAAAAGCAGGTACCCAATCCTTACGTATTCCATACATCTTATTGAGAGTAATGTTATCGTGCAGATGGAAATCTTCAAGTAGCATTGACCATGCAGTCTCAAACTCCAACTCAGTCAAAGGATGATGTATTATAGATTGGAACCGTGTCTTAAAGTCCATTTCCTCAAACCTTGCATACAACTCGTTTAGAAAAGGCATATACCTATTTTGCACATGCCATAGACACAATCGATGTATTGTGTGTGGGAAAACCCTCTCGAGTGCTACTGACATTGCAAGATCTTGATCTGCAATCATATATGACAAAATTGTATGAATCTTATTCCATGTTATAAAGAAAATAAGATCAAATTTAAGACATATTTTATGTATATACATTTCCTTCATTATTATTAGTCGTACCTGTCAGCATCACTCGTGGCCCTTCGGTTCCCATGCATGTTTTGAAGGCGTTGAATACCCATTCAAATGTATCAACAGTTTCATCCCCCAACAATGCGAAAGCAAATATAGTACAATGGAGGTGGTGATTTGAACCAACAAACATACCTAGTGTTTTTTCATACAGATTAGTCTTATGTGTTGTGTCAAATGTAACTGCATCACCAAAATCCATGTAATCCCCTTGCTGGCTTGCATGTGACCAAAATATGCTCAAAATCTTTCCTTCTTTATCCAATTGGAAGTTAGAGAAAAATTGTGGATTATCCTTTTTGCATGATGCAAAAAAAGATAGTAGCTTTGCCACATCATTTGCATTTCTTTCTCGTTGCTTTGCCTTTTTCCTAAAATTATTGTCAACATTTAGCATTAGGCGAAACCAACATTTTGCAAATTTCAATTCTGAATAACAAACTAAACCTATTATAAACTTATAGGTTATACATGTCCTGTGCTGTTACAGGCACACTCTCAGGACCACCGTGCATTTGTGATACATAATCCATAATACAATGTTGCGGGATTCGACTCTCCTGCATTGAACTTATGAACTCCATGACTCTTTTCGGTATCCTTCTTAAAAAATTCATGATTATGATCCAAGTGCAACAGATCAATACGCACTGATATAACTGTCTCTTTTGCATCATCATAAATTATTTTAAGTTTCATACCGGCCTTGCATTGTGTCCGCTTCGAGCTGGTATTACGTACTTTAGGGTTTGATATTCCCCTTACTGCACTCTTGCCTTCCATCGAGCAATTCAACCACTTACAATTTTTCCGTTCCCTATACTTTTTCAATGGAAATCCAACTTCATACGCATACCTACTATAAAATTTATATGCTTCATCCACACCACTGAATGTCATACCAACTTTAGGTACCAACCTCGAATCAATTGTAACTTCCTGTGCAAAAAAAATAAAATATATATGTATGTTCATATATTCCATAACTTGTATCATGTATGGTGTCCTACATAATTTTACATCGTATGCACAATATAACATTTTTCACACCATCTAGCTACATTCTATCGTATACAATTTAACCTACAATACTGAAAATCCAAATCAGTTAAATAGTACTTACATGTCTCTGCAGAATCACTGGTGTGTCCTATTCATACTCACCAATAGTACGCATAGTATTAAGGTGCTGTCCTCCTTGATTTACTGTCATCCTCGATGCCTCAAATGTGGTCTGATCATCAACCCCCGGGGCCCTCAACGCTGCTGGTGGAGTAATTGCCTCTACAGCAATAGCTGTTTGCATATGCGCACTTGCATCTAAGGTAAACTGGTTCCCTCCTTGTTGTTCATCCTGCGCCGTTGTTACGATATCCAAGCATGGATTTGTTCGATGAACTGATGTCGGTGTCGTATGCTCACTGATTGACTCGTTACCCCATGGCGCCGCCATCTTCCAGATCAGATTACGCCCTTCAGCCAGCCACGCCCTAACAAATGATTCGTACTGTCTACCTTTTTTGGAAGCTTATGAATATTTCCTCTTGACCATGCGCATATCCATTATCGTGGACGCGATATTCACGACGCATATCCTTTATCCGCTGAATTCTAGGATCATGGGCGCGCTGATCGTGGGCGTAATAGCCATTTATGCAATTTATACATAGGTTTATGATGTCATAATTGTCTGTTTAAATGCGCTTCCCCAATTTTCGGGTTACACGTCACCGGCCCACGTTCGGACAAATGGCCCACGTTTGGTTACGCATTTTTGTACTAACTATTATACTTGCGTAAATGCAGTGCAGAAATGCGGGCCGCCTGGATCGGCCCATTCGGTGCGACCAGGCTCGGCTCGTCTACGTAACCTGGCCGGGGCTCCCCGCACCTATCTGAAGCCCAGGGCTTCCATTACCATCAGCCTATATATATATTGTAACGCCCCGAATTTGAGAGTTGAATTTTTTTTCTTTCTCCAGCACTCCCCAAATTCGGGTGTTACCTTTCCTACTTTTATTTTCTCCCCATCATGCCTTGTTCTTTCTCAAAGTTCTAGCGAGAACTAGCTCGACATCTTGTGTAGGTGAACCCTGGAAAAATTTTCTTTGTTTGTTGCATCATGCCGAGCCATGCATCAATTTCCTTTGGGGTGTATTTGCTTGGTTTCCATAAAGTATGCACTTAGTAGAAGGTTAGAGATAGAATAGATAATAGGAAAATAGGAAGAAATTGGAAAAGGGGAATTCCCTCTTCTCCCCCCCTTGGGCTGGCTTCCCCCTGGCGCGGCCTGCTCCTCCCCCCCTCACGCGCGGCCCAGCCGTGGCCTAGCTCGGCGACCCCCTCCCCCGCTTTGGGCCCACTTGGCAGCCCAGCCGCCTCCCCCTGCTCCCCTCGCGCGCGGCGCGCGCAGGCGGTTAAGCCGTCGCCGCCACCCCCTAGTGGGGCCCACCTGTCATCCCTCTCCCCCAAAACCGCTCCCTCTCTCTCCACTAACCCCCCCCACGCACGTTCTCTCCCTCTCCCCCCGCCCGACTCGCCCGCAGCCGCCTGGAGCCGTCCCTGCCCCTCGGAATCGCCGGCGGCCTCGCCCCCCCCCCCCCGCGGTGAGCCTCCCTCCCTCCTCTTCCCCCACCCCTCCCTTCTTCTTCCTTGGCCCGGCGCGACCCCCTCCCTCTCCCTGGCCATGGCACGCGGCCTGCCCCCGGCGCACGCGGCCTCGGCGCGCGATCTGTCCCCGGTGCGCGCGGCCTCGGCCCGCGGCCCCGGCCATGGTGCTCGGCCCCCTCCTAGCCCCAACGTGCCCGCCCCGGCGAGGCCCTCCTCCCCTGCGCGCGGCCGTGCCCCAGCCCCGGCTCGCGGCTCCTCCGCGGCGTGATGACCCTGCGGCCATGGCGCGGTCCCCTGCGCGCGGCGCGGCTGGCCCCGGTGCCTGCTCGTGGCGCCCCTGCGCAACGTGGCCCCGGCACGGCGCAGCTTCGGCTCGCGCGGCCACGGTGCCCCTGCGTGGCACGACCCCTTGCCCGCGGCTCGGCCTCGGCGTGCGCGCGATTCGTTTGCGGTGCGTCAGCGTGGCCTTGCGCGCGCGCGTGCTCGCGTGGTGCGCACAGTGCTTTGGCGCGGCTCACCGTGCCTTCGGCGCGACGCGTAGCGTCTTGTCGCAGGTGACATGCTCGTCTACCCCTGGACGTGCCCGTCTACCCCCCTGTGTATTTTATGCGCATTGATCACGTTATTTATATTAATGAAATGGAAACTGAACTCAGAAATTGATTACGTTAATTATCTCACGTAGTTAATCATCGACTTAGTTTAATGTCAACCAATTAGAAATAGTTATAACTGAAAGCTCTCTTGTGAGTTTTGGTGTTTGGATGACAACTCAATTAAAGGACTAACAAGTGTACTAAGTGTTGAACATGTGCTTAATGTAAAGCTAACAGGGTTCAACACAAGTGAACAAATGTGATGGTCCAAGAACTGGATTATGGATACATAATGGACATCACAAGTAAGATGGACATTGCATAAAGTGAGACTCAGGTGCGTAGCTCGGAGACAACTGATCAAGCCAAGGACGGAGGCAAGAAGAGCTTCGAGGTACCAAGTGCACGGGAGAAGGTCAAAGAGGCTGAGAAACCCAAAGCCAAGGGTGAAGAAGAAGGCTTGCAAAGTCAAGGGTGATCGAGTTGAGAACAGCTACGGCACATCAAGGATCACTACACAAGGACGTGACTTACAACCAATGAGGAAATGTCTATAGTTATGTGGTGTAAGTCATAAGGCTCAAGACCAAGCTCTAAGAAGGAGATCAAGGTCACTGGAACGAGAACAAATGTCAAAAACAGAACTGGAAGCAGCCCAAAAGAGCTAAGTGCACTCTGACCTTTAGTTTGGGTTGTTCCTAGTTTGGAGATATTCTATGTGACCTTTGCAGGATGTTGGAGCTCAGAAATGTTAGTCTAGATCAAGTTAAGCTGACTTGATGATTTATGAGTCCAACATCAATCTTAAGCATGTCAAATGAGAGAGGTGAAAAATCCAAGTGAAGGTATGTTTCTAGACTTAGTACATTGGTTTTTGTACTAACGTATTTGTCTAAGTGTTAGAAACAGAGTAAAGAAGAAAAGAAAAGAGATGAAAAAGGCTTGGCTGTGTACAGCCAAGACTTAGCTCAGTCTGGCACACCGGACTGTCCGGTGGTGCACCGGACAGTGTCCGGTGCGACAGGCTGAACTCTGGTGAACAGGCCGCTCTCGGGAGAAGTCGGCGGCGTACGGCTATAAATCATCGGACTGTCCGGTGGTGCACCGGACAGTGTCCGGTGAGTCAGCTGCGGCGAAGTCGCCGCTCTAGGGAGAAGTCTGGCGACGTACGGCTATAATTCACGAACTGTCCGGTGGTGCACCGGACTGTCCGGTGAGCCAACGGTCGGCTGGGCCAACGGTCGGCCGCGCAATCCGCGCATGACGCGTGGCCGAGGCAACGGTCAGATGGAGGCACCGGACTGTCCGGTGTGCACTGGACAGTGTCCGGTGCTCCAACGGCTCCACGACTGCAACGGTCGACTGCTCCATTTCTGGAAGGAAATCGGGCACCGGACTGTCCGGTGCGCCACCCGACAGAAGGCAAGATTTGCCTTCCTGGATTGCTTCTAACGGCTCCTAGGCCCCTTGTGCCTATAAAAGGGACCTCAAGGCGCCTCAATCAGATGTACAAGCGCAGCCAACAAGTGTAGACATCACTCGAATCAATTCTCACTCTCCCTCTTGTGTGTATCTCTCTAGTTTGTGTAGAAGGAAAAGCTATAAGCCTTTAGAGAGATGAGAAGTGTTGCTAAGAGCAAGAGCAAGAGCAAGGTCTTGAGCGTAGTGTTACTTTGCCGGGGTGCTGTCAAGAAGTTTGTAAGCAGCCGCGGTTTTTGTTGTAACCCAACTCAACATAGTGAAAGGCTCTATCTGTCATACTGACAGATCTGAGCAAACGGAGGAAGGAGTTGAAACAGACTCCAAGCCTAGGTGTGGCTAACTCCAACAAGGACTAGGCAAGCATTTCAGGCTTGGCCGAACCTCGGGATAAATCCTTGCGTCTGTGTGCTCTGTTCCATATTGTATTCTGACTCTCTGTCTTACTCGCTTTTTATATCTGCACTTCACTGCTTACTTGTGGTACTAGCTTTCCTTGAAGTGCATGATATTCTTAAGACAGGAACTTCAATTCCGCCGCAACCTACTCGAAGGGTTCTTCACTCCACTACGATCCTTCTTCGCGTAGAGTAAGATTTAAGTTTTAAAGTGACAATTTTTATTCGCCTATTCACCCCCCCTCTAGGCGACATCCAGATCCTATTCCTGGGTCAAAGGGAACTTTCAATTGGTATCAGAGCTAGGCCTCTCCAGTGTGGGCTTAGCCGTCCGGAGATGACGATGTCGTCACAAGAGGTAACTGTAGAACTTCTTTTAGGCAATGGCTCTAATTACAAGTCTTGGTCTGTCTCTATTTATAATGCTTTCATGAGTGTTGATCCTGATTTGAGACATGTCTTTAGTAGAAGTATTTTTCCCTCTAATGTTAGTAAAAATCCTTCTAATGAAGAACTAAGATGTCTAACTCTAAATCACCATGCTTGCAACATCTTACTTGATTCTCTATCTAGAGGTGCCTATTTTGCCATCATGAGTAGTGATAGTGACTTATTTGTTGATGCTCATGATCTATGGACTAAACTTAAGTTGAAATTTTAAGTCCATATGCACTTCCTCTGCTCCCTTTATTGCTGGTAATACTAACTTGTCCAAGGGAGAAGAACAAGAACGATGGCAACCAAACGATGAATCCACCTCATCAACAGGTTTGTCTTCCACTAGTAATAAATGTCTTATTGCTAACAATGATGGTGGAGACAAAAGCAATGATGAGGAGGAATATGAGGATGAGGAGTCTACATCATCACAAGGTACATTTTCCTGTTGTGCTTCCAATAATAATAATAATAGGGAAAATGAGACCAATTATGTGGAAGAAGAGGGGATTCACCGTTTCTACACCCATCTCAACAAAGAAGACAAAGCGCTCTTGGTTAAGTTGTTGAGAAGGAACAAGGAACAAGGCGAGACGCTTCTCAGGCTAGAGGAGACTCTCATCAAAACCAATGACAGCCTGAAGAAGATGACCAAAGAACATGAGGAGCTAAAGTGCTCTCATGATGATTTGGTCCAACGGTATGAATCAGTTTTAATTGAGCAAAGAAATAATGATGATGATTTATCTTGTGTTGCTCAACTTAAAATGGAAAATGCCTTGCTTGAGAGGCAAGTAGAATTTCTAAATCTAGAAAAGCTTGCTCTAGGTGAAGAGTATGATATGTTGTCATATTCTCATAATAAACTAGTTGATGACCATATCATGCTTGATATTGCTCATGAGGTAGTAATTACTAGTTTTAACTCATGTGAACCTCATTCTTGTACATGTGCACATTTAGATAATTATCACCATGTGCTAACCCCTGTTGTTCAAAAGAAAGCCAATATTTGAATAAGCATCAAGTTGCAGGGTCACAAAAGAAATTGTGTGGGAACAAGAAGCAAAGACAACTAAGGAGAAGACGCATTGCTCAACCTTCTCAAAATATCCACGGGCGCGTGGTGAAGAAGCTTGAGAAGGGAAAAACTGCAGCAAGTGTTAAGCTCCATAAGAAGGATGTTCCTAAAAATGAAAAAGTCAACATGAGCTTGGAAAAAGGTAAAGATTCAATCAATCATGTTGTTTGCACTAACCATTTCTCTATGTCATCAAAGAACAAAAAGAGAAGAGGAAAACGAAGATGCTTCAAGTGCAAGGCATTAGGCCACCTCATCGCATCTTGTCCATACAAAGACAAGGACGAAGGGATAAGGAGATGCTTCGGATGCAATGACAAGAACCACACGATCACTTCTTGTCCTCTATTGATGAATCAAGCATGTGCATTCTCCAAGATGACTCTCACCAAGGAAAATGACAAACAGCAAGCGTCATGTCAGGTTGAGCGACGCTTCTGCTACAAGTATGGTAAGCAGGGTCATCTATCCAAGGTATGTAATGAAGGTGAGGTTCCTAAGCAAGTAAATTTGTCTCAATCTTATTCGCTTAGGAGACCCAAATCATACTATTGTGCTAGATCAATCATGAGATCACCTAGGACTAGCACAAATGCTATTTGGGTACCAAAGTCTTTTTTGGATGATCGATATGGACCCATCCTGAGATGGGTACCAAACTGTGCTAACTAGACCATGCAGGTGCCTTGAGATGAACTGGAGACCATGGGAGAGCTTAATACGGTTAACTCAAACTCTATGCTTAAGCTGTTAACCGTTTTGATGTTTATTCATTGACCTAAGGTTGAATTATTGTGAGACACTAATCCCATGTTCATCTCAAGTGAAATAAGTGGTAGAGGTTCTTACTCCCTATTGGTGAATCAAGCAAAGGACTTTGATGAGAATCTGCATCTGTCTCTCCAAAGGACGGTACCTGTGTTTCTTAAGTGCATTATCAATATTGCTCTTAAAATTAAGTGTCGTGCTATCTGTCCTTGGAGTAGTTACGCTTTGAAGATTGCTTGCATTGGATTCTTGTTAATAATTGATTCATGAGTTCAAAGATCACATTCATGTTTGCTTAATGATGACTAGGTGCTGTATAAGTCATATCTTTTGAATCATTCATTTGGTAGCTTATCATTTGAGAGATTTACCATGATTAATCCTTTATGTGTTCATGGATAAACCTGTATCTTTTTGTAAATCATGCTATACGTGTGTAATGAGTAACCTATGTGTGCAAGCATGACACCTTGTTTAGTCCATGTTCACATGATTACCCTAATTTGGCACTATGTGATATGCCTCTAATGCACCCTCTCGAGCTATGAAGTGCATAAACAATAGGGAACTTGTGGTAATAACTGGTGCTCTCATGGCCATTCAGGAAAAGGCAAAGGTATGGAGAATGGAACTATGCAATTTCATTGAATATCTTGAAGTTCCATTGATTGTGATCACATCTATGGTCTTGCCTCTGAATTGGTAGTATATTGGGTTAGGTGCTCCTTACTTTAAAATGTTGTTTCTTTTGGTGTACCTAAGGAACCTTCTTAATTATAATGTGCTTAGACATTGCGCTTTATATGCATGATCGTGCTGTTTTTCATTTGGTATATGCAGTGCAATGATTGTCAAGTATGAAGCATGTCTAGGTTGCTTGTAAAATGTTATACTTCTTGAGGCATGCATTATTGTATTAAGTCAACCTTTCATTTGGTACTCAATTGGTATATCTTTGTGATGAAATTGATAGAGTATGCCTTGACCAAGAGATGTTGTGATCCCCTCTAGTTCTGAGAAAGCTAGAATGTGCAAAGTGCAAGTTATTCAAATACTTGATGCACAAGTTTAGGGGGAGCACACATAACTTGTGTCTTTTGAGACTAATTGTTTCTTGAGTGATCTTGTATAGTCTCAAGGTGGAAAAGAGAAGATGAGCAAGAAATGGAGCAATCAGGACTTGGGTACCTCTGTAAGTCAAGAAATTGGTATCTTAAGTCGTGAGTAATTGCATATTTTCAGATTGCTCATGCTCTATAATATTTGGTAATACTAGATGCTTATCCTTAAATATCATGGAGCTATGATAATAAATGACTTTTCAATTGGTAGCCGTGATAGTTTGCTTCAATTGACATCGTTTAGTAATCACTAGAATAGAAGCTTCATCTTGTGCCACTATACTATAACTTGCTCTAAGCTTGGTGACTTAGCAACAAGAAAAGGTGAGGATGAAGAATCAGGCACAAGTGTGGAGAAGCTACCGAGAGATTAATACTTTCAAGATGGGAAGTACACCACAACATGGTAAAGGTACAAAAGGAAGTATTGATCTTTTTGCGTATATGTATCTTACTTAAATGTTGGTAGTGCATATGTTCAATAAGTAAGGGGGAGTTTTGATAGTATGTTTTTCCTCCTTAACACCCTGCTGTCCCTTGACATCATCCTATGTTCTTGCTTGAGTATGGTTTTTTGGTGTTTGATGTCAAAGGGGGAGAAGTTGTGCATTAAAGCTTATCTCAACCTGAGAGGAAAGCTTATCCTAAGGGGTGATGTGTTAGTTTGAGCTTTGCTAGTGTGTTATTCATATGCTTTTTGCAGTATTATATGTGTTGCATCATATGGACTAGTGCTTCCGCTGCTATGTGAAATAGATAGTCATGTGGATAATGGTGCATGTGGTTAATGGTTTAATGGTGCTTTAAGATTATATGTGAATGAGTATCTTATTTAAATTGGTATCTTAATGGTGAATAGTGGTAGGTTGATATTCCTGTGATATATCCACTCAATTGAATGGTGTTTAACTCTGATTCTGTGCATTTGTGTGTTATAGCATCATGGTTTCATTCTTGACACAATGCATCCCAAAGGTGCTAAGGTGTAGAAATGTTTCGAATTGCCTAAGTATGTGCAAATTGGCGTATGAGGCCAAAATTATGTTTTTGAAGTAAGCACATATTTAGGGGGAGCATTCTATAAACTTAGAATTCAAAATTTGTGCTTCAAATCTTATTCTTATGTAAGCTTTAATTGTGTTGCCATCAATCACCAAAAAGGGGAGATTGAAAGCTCTCTTGTGAGTTTTGGTGTTTGGATGACAACTCAATTAAAGGACTAACAAGTGTACTAAGTGTTGAACAGGTGCTTAATGTAAAGCTAACAGGGTTCAACACAAGTGAACAAATGTGATGGTCCAAGAACTGGATTATGGATACATAATGGACATCACAAGTAAGATGGACATTGCATAAAGTGAGACTCAGGTGCGTAGCTCGGAGACAACTGATCAAGCCAAGGACGGAGGCAAGAAGAGCTTCGAGGTACCAAGTGCACGGGAGAAGGTCAAAGAGGCTGAGGAACCCAAAGCCAAGGGTGAAGAAGAAGGCTTGCAAAGTCAAGGGTGATCGAGTTGAGAACAGCTACGGCACATCAAGGATCACTACACAAGGACGTGACTTACAACCAATGAGGAAATGTCTATAGTTATGTGGTGTAAGTCATAAGGCTCAAGACCAAGCTCTAAGAAGGAGATCAAGGTCACTGGAACGAGAACAAATGTCAAAAACAGAACTGGAAGCAGCCCAAAAGAGCTAAGTGCACTCTGACCTTTAGTTTGGGTTGTTCCTAGTTTGGAGATATTCTATGTGACCTTTGCAGGATGTTGGAGCTCAGAAATGTTAGTCTAGATCAAGTTAAGCTGACTTGATGATTTATGAGTCCAACATCAATCTTAAGCATGTCAAATGAGAGAGGTGAAAAATCCAAGTGAAGGTATGTTTCTAGACTTAGTACATTGGTTTTTGTACTAACGTATTTGTCTAAGTGTTAGAAACAGAGTAAAGAAGAAAAGAAAAGAGATGAAAAAGGCTTGGCTGTGTACAGCCAAGACTCAGCTCAATCTGGCACACCGGACTGTCCGGCGGTGCACCGGACAGTGTCCGGTGCGACAGGCTGAACTCTGGTGAACAGGCCGCTCTCGAGAGAAGTCGGCGGCGTACGGCTATAAATCACCGGACTGTCCGGTGGTGCACCGGACAGTGTCCGGTGAGTCAGCTGCGGCGAAGTCGCCGCTCTCGGGAGAAGTCTGGCGACGTACGGCTATAATTCACCGGACTGTCCGGTGGTGCACCGGACTGTCCGGTGAGCCAACGGTCGGCTGGGCCATCGGTCGGCCGCGCAATCCGCGCGTGACGCGTGGCCGAGCCAACGGTCAGACGGAGGCACCGGACTGTCCGGTGCTCCAACGGCTCCAGGACTACAACGGTCGACTGCTCCATTTCTAGCGCACCGGACTGTCCGGTGCGCCACCCGATAGAAGGCAAGATTTGCCTTCCTGGATTGCTTCTAACGGCTCCTAGGCCCCTTGTGCCTATAAAAGGGACCTCAAGGCGCCTCAATCAGATGTACAAGCGCAGCCAACAAGTGTAGACATCACTCGAATCAATTCTCACTCTCCCTCTTGTGTGTATCTCTCTAGTTTGTGTGGAAGGCAAAGCTATAAGCCTTTAGAGAGAGGAGAAGTGCTGCTAAGAGCAAGAGCAAGGTGTTGAGCGTAGTGTTACTCTGTCGGGGTGTTGTCAAGAAGTTTGTAAGCAGCCGCGGTTTTTGTTGTAACCCAACTCAACATAGTGAAAGGCTCTATCTGTCATACTGACAGATCTGAGCAAACGGAGGAAGGAGTTGAAACAGACTCCAAGCCCAGGTGTGGCTAACTCCAACGAGGACTAGGCAAGCATTTCAGGCTTGGCCGAACCTCGGGATAAATCCTTGCGTCTGTGTGCTCTGTTCCGTATTGTATTCTGACTCTCTGTCTTACTCGCTTTTATATCTGCACTTCACTGCTTACTTGTGGTACTAGCTTTCCTTGAAGTGCAGGATATTCTTAAGACAGGAACTTCAATTCCGCTGCAACCTACTCGAAGGGTTCTTCACTCCACTGCGATCCTTCTTCGAGTAGAGTAAGATTTAAGTTTTAAAGTGACAATTTTTATTCGCCTATTCACCCCCCCGCCCCTCTAGGCGACATCCAGATCCTGTTCCTGGGTCAAAGGGAACTTTCAATAACTCTGTTAGTGCATGTGATTAATACTTGTTAGTGTAACTAGGTGGAAATAGATGACGTAATGGTTAATTATACATCTACCCGTAATACGCTTCGATTATAGCTTTAACCACTGCGAGACCTTCCTTCTTCTCTTTCTAGCAGTTGCGAATGCAAATCGTATGTCATATTCTATGCATATTTGACTTATCTGCTCTCTTGTATGGTGTACTGTTTATTTCCTAATTCAAATGGATGGATGGATGTTTGCGCTCGCATAGATAACGGTCTGGTTGAGGAGTCCGAAGAACTCGCAGGAGAAGCCCCTGAGCAGCAGCTGGTTGGTGGAGGCAAGTGTCCCTTGACCCATCTATGTCCTATACATTCTATAATTCACTTTCCGCATTTACACAGTTTATACCTAAGGATTGACTAGCTTTTGTTATCCATGTCCTTGCTTACCTATTAGGGTTGGATTATTATGGTTTAGCTTTATGCTAGTGCTTAACATTAATCAATGAACATGATGAGATTTATTTATGATACGCTGTTTTCCTTCTTATTTATGATGATATACTTGTGGCATTTAAGGGGACTCGAGCGGTTTCTCGAGTACCTCTTCGTAAGGACATGTTCGTTGGATGACCGCCCAGGAAAACAGTGCAAACATGAGGGTGGAATGGGACGCCCTTAGCTGAATAATTAGTGGAACCAGGGTGTAGTTCGCTTCACCGTTGAAAATCGCCTAGAGGGGGGTGGATAGGCGAAACCTGAAAATTAAAACTTTATCCCCCAACTAGATCTCTTGATTAGTGGATAGAACAAGATATATAATTATTGGAGTATAAAAACTAAGTCCTTGCTTGTAAAGAGTATTGCTTTCAAATAATGCGGAATTGATAAAACAATACAACTAATAGGTCTATGAGAATAAAGCAAAGGGGCTTAGATAAGAAGAGCAATGACATAAGTTCTTTCTTGCAATGTGTTGCTTCACTAAATGAGAATTTAACATAAAGCAACACTAAATAATATTAGCAATGAATAGTGCAAGAAAACTTGGAACGAGAAAGAACAAACAAATCACAAGCAATAAGCACACGAGACACGGGTGATTTGTTTTACCGAGGTTCGGCCCTCGAAGGCCTAGTCCCCGTTGAGAAGTCCACTAAGGACGGGTCTCTTTCAACCCTTTCCCTCTCTCCACCGATCACGCAAGACCGGCGAGCTCTTCTTCTTCTCAAGGATCACTTAAGACCCCGCAAGGATCACCACACTCTTTGGTGTCTCTTGCTAGCTTTACAAGCCTCCAACACTTTGGAGGAAGTTCAATGGGAGTCAAAACTCCACGCGCAAATGAACACAAAGATGTAGTGCACACTATCTCTCAATGAATCTCACAAGGCACTAGAGCTGAATCACACGAGAGGCTTTCTTTTGCTTGCTCTCGCTTTTGTGGCACTTGTGTGGGTTGTAGTGGTCTAAATCTTGTGTATAGGATGGATCAATGAATATATGTGGTTGGGAGGGCTTGAGTATGTCAACTAGATGACTTGGAATGTTGCTTGGGCTCCCCCCCTGAAGTGGCTGGTTGGGGTGGTATTTATAGCCACCAACCAAATTGTAGCCGTTGGAGAAGGCTGCTGGCGATGGGCGCACCGGACAGTTCGGTGCGCCACCGGACAGTGTCCGGTGCCGCCACGTCATCTTCTTCGATAGGGTTGGAGCTGGTCGACCGTTGGAGGCTTTGTCCTCATGCGGCACCGGACAGTCCGGTGTCACACCGGACAGTCCGGTGCCCCTCTGACCAACTGCTCCGACTTCTGCTGCATGTACTATTCTGCACTGTTCGCTGTCAGAGACGACCGTTGCGCGCAGGTAGTCGTTGCTCCGTTGGCGCACCGGACAGTCCGGTGGCACACCGGACAGTCTGGTGAATTATAGCGGAGGTGCGCCTAGGAAACCCGAAGGTGAAGAGTTTGAAGTCGATCTTCCCTGGTGCACCAGACACTGTCCGGTGGCACATCGGACAGTCCGGTGCGCCAGACCAGGGAGCACTTCGGTTTCCTTTGCTCCTTTCTTCTTGAACCCTTTTTTATCTTTGTATTGGTTTTGAGTTGAACCTTTGGCACCTGTAGAACATATACTCTAGAGCAAACTAGTTAGTCCAATTATTTGTGTTGGGCATTTCAACCACCAAAATCATTTAGGAAAAGGTTTAAAGCCTATTTCCCTTTCAATCTCCCCCTTTTTGGTGATTGATGCCAACACAAACCAAAGCAAATATATAAGTGAATAATTGAACTAGTTTGCTTAAGGTAAGTGCAAAGGTTGCTTAGAATTAAACCAATATTATTTCTTTTACCAGATATGCATGGATGGTTTTCTTCTTATTCAAAATTTTGGACCACGCTTGCACCACTAGTTTTGTTTTTGCAAATTCTTTATGAAATTCTTTTCAAAAACCTTTTGCAAATAGTCAAATGTATATTAATAAGATTGAAAGAGGCATTTTCAAGATTTGAAATTTTCTCCCCCTGTTTCAAATGCTTTTCCTTTGACTTAAACAAAACTCCCCTTAAAGGAAATTCTCCTCTTAGTGTTCAAGAGGGTTTTACAAATTTTTGAAGATACTCCCCCTTTTTGAACACAATAAGATATCAATTTGAAAAACTTCATTTTTAAAATTCGGTGGTGGTGCGGTCTTTTTGCTTTGGGCTCATACTTTCTCCCCCTTTGGCATGAATCGCAAAAAACGGATACTTGTGAGTGGAATATAAGCCCTTTTATATTCTCCCCAATGGCAAACAGATAAATATGAGAGAAGATTATACCAAGGTGGAGAACCATGCGGAATAACGGCAAAGAGTGGATGATACCGATGGAGTTGAGTGGAAGCGTCGTCTTTGCCGAATACTCCATTTCCCTTTCAATTCTATGACTAAGCATGAGAATACACTTGAAAACACATTAGTCATAGACATAAAGAGATATGATCAAAGGATATTGTTGGGGCGAAGGCGTAGACGCTACCCTCCGCTCGATGCCTTCGCCAGTCTCGCTGCACCAATGGAGACGACGACTGACGGACTGCACCCTTCATCCGGCGCAACTAAAGTACGAAGACCCATGGCGAAGCCGCTCCGTCCCGCGAAGGGTCGCCCAGCGGGAGAGCCCACGTACAATCCGGCCCGTCATAATGGGCCCCGCGCTGTTGGTGCGCATTACGGGCCTAAATTGTAAAGGTTTTTCTATTATTACAGTCTGTAACGCTACTTTAATGGGAATATTCCGGGAGAACCTAGGCTCCTGAGGGCACATGCGTCCTTAATCCTTGACGCTGGGCACTCAGGCACCTATAAATACCCCTGCACAGTGCCCTTGAGGGGCTAGGTTAACAGAGCTATTGCCATCTCAAGTTGTAGCCCCGTTTACACCGCTTTCACTCCCCCGTTGGATCAACTTGCGCACGAGAGCAAGATCCAACATTTGGCGCCCACCGTTCGTGCTACGAAAACACCACCCGCGATGGCACCCAAGAGAACCTCGTTGAAGTTTGACGAAGCCGCGAAGGCGGCACTGCTGGCCGAGAAAAAGGGCAAGGCCCTCGTCGACAACACTCTCCAAGAGCCCTGCGAAGACGACGCAAACAGCAAGAAGCAGCGCAATGAACAACCCACTACCGAAGGCAGCCTCCGCACCTGCAGCTCCAGGGGACCATAGCAGCCTCCCCCAGGCTTCGCTCCACCAGAGGGCGCGGACGCCACCGAGGACGGCGAAGTCATCGGCGTTTCGGCCGAAGAGCAGCTACAGCTGCGCGCCCTGCGCATCAAGAACCACAACCTCCAAAAGCAAAAAAGAGATCCTCGAGGCTAAGCGCCAACGTGTGTCTGCACAAGCCAAGGTGCGACAGATGATACGCAACGAAGAGCAGAAGGCACAGGAGCTTGAACAAGAGATCGCGCTCATGCAGAGCGAAGGCCAACTCGGCCTGCAACACAGCCCACCCCTCCAGCAGCGCGCACAAATCGAAGACCTGTTCATCCCTTAGCGCGGACACACCACCCCTCACGCCACGGCTTTCCAAGGCGTCAACTACCTTGACGAGCGAAGTCCCCTGGCACCTCACCTGCAAGTGACACCATGGCCCGCCAACTTCAGGGCAGGGACCTATCCCAAGTACAACGGCAACACTGATCCAGCACAGTAAATCATGAGCTATCAAGTCGCCGTTGCATCATCCGGAGGGGACGACGCCACGATGGCCAAGTCATTCATCATTGCCCTCGAAGGCCCAGCCCTCACCTGGTACACCAAGTTGCCCCCATTGTCCATCGACTCCTGGAAAAGTCTCCGGGACAAATTCTTGCTCAACTTCCAAGGGTACCGCCTAGACACCAACGCCTTGGCTAAACTCTCACTCTGCAAGCAGCTGGAACGAGAGACTCTGCGGGAGTATTACCGCAAATTCCTGACCCTCAAGTCACAACTGCCTTCGGTCGATGACCAGATCGCCATCCACTACGCCATCAGTGGCCTTCGGGCCAGCGTCCTCTACAGCCACTGCATCAGGGACCCGCCCAGGAACCTCCAGGAGCTGTATCAGCTGTTTGAGAAATATGCTAGATCCGAAGAGCTCCACCAGCGCAAAGTCGAGTCTCAGAGGAAACCCAAAGACCCTCCACAGTCCAGCCGCATTTGGACGAGGCCCTCGCAGACAGACTCCGGCTGGGACGGCCGCAATCAGCAGCAGGTGCACAACATCGCCAACCAGCCCCCCGCTGGGGAGGCCCCTCGCCGCCAGGAGTATCCCCCCCAGGGTCGAGGAAATGGAACTCGCGGTAGAGGACGGGGGCGTGCGCAGCAGCCACGCAGATTTTACTGCCTGTTCCACGGCGAAGACTGCGCGCATCCCACAAGAGACTGCCCAGAGACGAAGGCCACCAGAGACAGAATGGCACGGGCACAACTAGCCGACAACCCTAGAATTGTCGCGCACGCATATCAGCAACCCCCTCAGCCATACAACCTCGGCCCCGCTCCGCCTCCACCGCACCACGCATACCAACACCACCAGGAGGTACAAATCGTACCTCCCCCACCCCCACCACCACACCATCAATAGCAAAACATCCACCACCCCAACCACCCCCAAGCCCCAACGCAAGAGGACTTCGCCGATCAACCGTATCGCGGAGTCATTCATATGATTACTGGGGGGTCCAGCGCCGACTTCGACACAAAGCGGAAAAAGAGGGACCATTATCGCAACATCAACCACGTCGCTGTCACCGGCCCGGTCGTGCAGACAAAGTGGTACCACGTGCCATTGACCTTCGACGCCCGAGACGTCGATCTGCGCAGCGCCCCCCACATCGTTGCCATGGTCATCAACTATAGCGTGGCAGGCTGGGACTGGCACAAAGTCTTGGTCGACAATGGCAGCTAGGCGGACATCATTTTCCTCCATGCCTTCGATCGCATGGGCATAAGCCACAGCCTGCTCAAGCCCTCGGACAACCCCCTGTACGGCTTCGGCGGCAAGGGCACCTTTCCCATCGGCAAAATAGAGTTGCCCCTCTCCTTCGGTGTAGCACCCAATGCCCAAAGTGAGCAAGTCACATTCGACATCGTCGACATGGTGTACCCGTACAACACCATAATGGGTCGGGGCTCCATCAACAAGTTTGAGGCAGCTATCCACGGACTTTACCTGTGCATGAAGATCCCAGGTCCGCAAGGCGCCATCACAGTTTACGGCAACCAGCAGGTTGCGCGTAACATAGAAAGAGACTTTGTCCTCGGACAAAGAAACGTACACTGCCTCACGGCGCAACGCGAAGTCCCCGGGTCTGCCAATCCAACCGCCAAAGAGCATGAAAAAGCACAGCTGCAGAGCAACAATGGGACCAAGACTGTCCCCCTCGACCAGGCAACGCCCCAGCAGATGGTTACCATCAGCGAAGACCTCACTTCGCACGATGAAGAGAGGCTCCTCTGCTGTCTATCCAAGAATAAAGACGTCTTTGCTTGGTCCGCCCTCGACCTGGTCGGAGTCAGTCGCTCCATCATCAAGCACGGCTTAGGAATCGACCCTTCGGTGAGGCCGAAGAAACAATGGTTGCGCAAGATGTCTGACGAGAAGACAGAAGCCGCCAAGGCCGAGGTGCATCGCCTGCTCGAGGCCAAATTCATCGAGCCAATCGCCTACGCCACATGGCTCGCCAATGTAGTGATGGTGCAGAAGAAGAGCGGCAAATGGCGGATGTGCATAGACTTCACCAGTCTTAACAAGGCCTGCCCCAAGGACAATTTCCCACTGCCTCGGATCAACAAAATCGTCGATAGCATGGCCGGGTGCGAAGTCATGTCACTCCTTGACTGCTTCTCCGGCTACCACCAAATATATATGAAGGAGGAGGACAAGGCAAGCACCAGCTTCATAACACCCTTCGGCATGTATTGTTTCATCAGAATGCCGGAGGGACTTAAGAATGTCGGGTCTACTTTCTCTTGACTCACCAAAATGGTGCTCGAGAGCCAGGTCGGCAGAAATATATTCACATATGTGGACGACATCGTCGTTGCCAGCAGAAGCAAGGAAGACCACCTGGCCGACCTCGCCGAAACATTCGCGAACATGCGAACCGCACGACTTCGCCTCAACCCTGAAAACTGCGTCTTCGGAGTCCGCCAGGGGAAATCTTGGGCTACCTGGTATCACATCGCGGAATTGAGGCCAATCCAACCAAAATCCAGGCTATCATCAATATGACGCCCCCGCAGTCAGCCAAAGAAGTGCAACGACTGACAGGCAGGTTGGCTGCCCTCAACAGATTCATCTCCAAGTCCGCGGAGCGGAGTCTCCCTTTCCTCAAAACACTCCGTGGCGCAAAAGACTTCGCATGGGGGGCCAGAGCAGGCGGCGGCCTTCGCTTCACTAAAACAGTACTTGTCGGAATTGGCGATTCTTACAAGCCCCGACCCTTCGCTACCCCTATTGCTCTATGTCGCGGCTTCGCCACATGCGGTCAGCGCAGCACTGGTTCAAGAGCAGACCAGAGAGGGCACGACCAAGCAATGTCCAGTTTATTACGTCTCTGAAGTACTCACAATATCAAAATGTAATATGACGGAACTGGAAAAGATCGCCTACGCAGTCGTGATGGCTTCGCGCAAATTGCGCCATTATTTCGAGGCATTCAAGGTCCGGGTTACCTCAGACAGAGGACTCGGCGAGCTGTTTAGAAACTCGGAGGCATCAGTACGGATTGCCAAGTGGGCAGCCGAACTCTCCGGCTACCACATCACATTCGAACCTAGGACAGCCATCAAGTCGCAAGTCCTGGCAGACTTCGTCGTAGACTGGACTGGACCAATAACGCAACCGGAGCCGTCCGCAGAGAAAGTGTGGACAATCCATTGTGACGGCACATGGTGCCATGCAGGGGCAGGCGCCGCTGCAGTCATTACTTCGCCCACCGGGATCAAGCACAGATACGCAGCGCGCCTCAGCTTTGCTTTGGAGTCTGATAGGTGCACCAACAACATAGCAGAATACGAGGCTGTCATCCTTGGCCTTCGCAAGCTAAGGGCACTCGGTGTCACCACCTGCATCATCAGAACAGACTCCAAGGTAGTCGCCGGCCAGGTCGAGAAAGACTATGCAGCGAAGGACCCCGCACTCATGCAGTACCTCGCGGCCATCCGCAGCCTCGAAAGACAATTCAAGGGTTTCACATTGTAGCACATGGATCGAGCCAAGAATGAGAAGGTCGATGCGTTGGCCAAGGCAGCCGCCAGGGGCGAGGCCCCACCCTCCGACGTGTTCTACCATGTCATCGGCACGCCAGCCGTCCGCAGCCCTGAGGGGCTCCAAATAACCAATGACAGCGAGGGCCACCGCATAGTCAACCTCATCATGACCGAAGACTGGCGGGCACCAATAACCCTGTACCTACAGGGGTACTATCATCCAACCGACAACAATGAGGCCAAGCGCCTCAAACACCGAAGCCGGGACTTCGCACTGATCGAAGGCCAACTTTACAAGACAGGGGTCAGTCAGCCGATGCTTAAGTGCGTCACCGAGACCGAAGGCATCCAAATTCTGCGCGAAGTCCACAGCGGGACTTGCGGCTCCCACGCAGGGCCTAGGGCCCTAGCGGCAAAGGTGATTTGTCAAGGTTTCTACTGGCCCGCCATGATTTGCGTCGCAAATTGGGTCGCGAGGTCCTGCGAAGCCTGTCAGAAGTTTTCTCCACGCTCGGGGCGCCCTTCGCAATTCACGAAGCTAATCGCCCACACGTGGCCTCTTCAGCGCTGGGGCCTGGACATTGTCGGGCCCCTGCCCACGGCTCAGGGGAACCTCAAGTTCACCTTCATCGCCGTTGAATACTTCACCAAATGGATTGAGGCAAGGGCAGTATCCACAATAGCATCGAAGACAGCCCAGAAATTCTTCTGGCAAAATATTATTTGCCACTTCGAAGTCCCGTCCGAACTCACAGTCGACAACGGCAAGCAGTTCGACATCCAAGACTTCAAGGATTTCTGCTTCTCCATCGGCACCAAGCTTGCCTTCGCCTCAGTGTACCACCCCCAATCCAACGGAGTCGTGGAACGCGCCAACGGCAAAATTTTCACAGCCGTCAAGAAAATGCTCCTCGACGACAAAAAAGGCAAGTGGCCCGACCTGTTACCCGAAGTGGATGCCTTCGGTCTTCTATATGGATCGGAACTGAGTGCAGGGCGACTGGGTTCACCCCTTTCCGCCTTCTATATGGATCGGAGGCTATGACTCCGCAAGAAATAGAACACGGGTCACCTCGGACAGTTGCGTCGGCCGTCCCCGACGAAGACGAGCCTACTTCGAAGGACCTCATTGACAGAGACCGCGTCTTCGCCCTACAGGCTTTAAACAAATACCAAGCTCAGACAAAAGCATGGCGCGACCACACAGTCATCCCGAGCGTGTTCAACGAAGGAGACCTCGTACTCGTCCGGACAGCCCGGACAGAGTCCCGGGGCAAGTTGGAGCCGAAATGGGAGGGCCCTTTCATCGTCAAGACGAAGGCGTTCCCCAGCGCGTACAGGCTCACAACGCCACCCGGCGAAGACTTAGAACATTCTTGGAACATTGATAATCTTCGCAAATTTTTTGTTTAACTCCTCAGGGCCACTTCGCCCTTGTAATCCGCAGAACAGTTTTAAGCCGACCCGCACTCTTTTCCTCCCGGGGGGTGAGGTTTTTAACAAGGCGGAGCCATGTAATATACACGCGAAAAATCCCCTGCAAAAACTACGTCGAAAAAGACCGCATCAACGGTCTTCGACATTCGACCAACACAAAAGTCACCGCGAGGGGTAGCGATGGCTACCCTCGCGTGCGACAGTCCGCGCAAAAGTCGCCTAAGGGTGCAGCCGGACTAGCACAATAAGTGCGAAGTCTTCTCAAAAAGATTATCCGTGCAAAAGTCGCCCAAGGGTGCAGCCGGACTAGCACAACAAGTGCGTCAATTCGAAGTCTTCTCAAAAAGATTATCCGTGCAAAAGTCGCCCAAGGGTGCAGCCGGACTAGCACAACAAGTGCGTAAATTTGAAGTCTTCTCAAAAAGATTATCCGTGCAAAAGTCGCCTAAGGGTGCAGCCGGACCAGCACAGCAAGTGCGCAAATTCCAAGCCTTCTCCAAAAGGCTACCCGTGCAAAAGTCGCCTAAGGGTGCCGCCGGACTAGCATAACGAGTGTAAAAATCGAAGGCGCATTGCATCAGTCCGAAAGTCTACAGGCGCAGCCAGACCGACACAATAATGTACCAGACCGGGTGCGCAACACCTTACGAACACAGCCAGATGCGCGAAGGCAGTCAACCTTATCATACAAACTACAGTTGCACGCGTACAGCGAGGGCATCACACCTTACATAGGCTCAACCTTCAGAATAATCCTCATCTCCCTATAGTTAAATAGCATTATCCTCAGCTCCTCACCCTCAAAAAGCCTCCGCAACTCCCCCTCACCCATACTCGCCCCAACCGGCGAGGACAACAATTCCTGCCTACCAGCCCTGCCCACACGAAGACGACCACCATCAAACCCGCCCACTCTACGCTTCGCCACCACCCTTCGCCGCCTATGCCCAACACTCGGACCAGGCAAAATTTCAGCATCCGTAACACGCAGAGAAGCCTCCGCCTCAGCCACATCCAAGGCCGCAAAATAATCTAAGCCTTCATCCGAAGACTCTTCCGTCCACAAAACCGAACTCCCAGAGTCGTCAAACTCAGAAAACTTAGACGTAGAACCATCCGATTCATTTCCGGCGACCACGGTCGAAGCCACCACAAAATTAGCAGTACCGGTTGCGTGCGCAGGCCCAAAATCCTGAACCTGCGCAGCAACCAAGGTTCAGTAACACAGACAAAATTCCCTAACTACCCCCATACACACTAAGCCACCTGCGAAGACCCAGCAGCCGCGATGGGATCTTCCGCCGCTGGCTCCGTCGCCGCCTTCGGGGGATCCTCTGCCATTGGTACGGTGGTGGCCGGCGAGCCTCCACCAGACATAGTAGACGCAGGGGCAGTGTGGGAGCCTTCACCAGTTTCCGGGAGCGGCGCTGGGTAGACCTCAGCCTCGGCCATCACCGGGTCGACCTCCGCTTCGGGTAGCGCACTATTCAGACGCCCGAAGTCCTCCACCTCCTCAGCACGCGCCATCTGCAGCACAGCACACCGATTCAGCACACCAGTGTACACCCACATTCCACAACACAAAACGAAACACAAACTTTACCTAATCCCTCACCCGGTCAGCCCGTTCCCTAACCGCCTCCCGACCGTGGGGGCCCCACATCCGGTCGAAGAGGGCCCCCCGGCGTCCTTCACCACAGGGTCTTCGACCTTAAAAATATCGCGCCCAAAATCTTCATCGGATCGGTCGAAGACCTCATAATGACTGCACCCTTCGCGGGACAGCGCATTCATAGCCCCCTCGCAGGTGACAAGGGAGGCATACGACATGAAGCCCGCCACGATGGTCGGGAGCGCTTGTAACTCCTCTTGCAACCATTCGAGGCACCGAAGGCCCGCCTCTCGGTCGCGCCCCTCGAAGTCAGTAGTCCGCGCACCCAGCTCGCGGTACGAGTCCACAAGCTGTTTACGCGTCCGCTTAACCTCCACGCGAGTAGAAGCCTCGGCCCTCTCCATGCGGGCCTGCAGAACGTTGAACCGCGCCTCCCACTCCTCGGCGCGCTGGCTGGCGAGACTCTCCTCCGCCCTCACCAATTTGGCCTCCGCCTGCGCCGTCTGCGTCTTGGTGATGGCCTGAGTGGCCTCCTTCCTTTCCTCTACCAGCTGGCGCCGGAGGTCAGTCCTCTCGCTCTCCAGGGCGCCACCTTTTCTGCCAGCCTGTGGTTTTTGCTCTCCGCAGCCGATATTTCCCGGACGGTGTCCGCGTGCTGCACCCGAAGTCTCTCGACCTCGGCATCCACGCCCGCCGTAAGGGCGCCTGACGCCACACGGTCGGCGAAGTCGGCCGCCTAACAGACACGCATCAATACACAATCACCATGAAAGCGGCCCACAACGAAGCCTACCTCAACTTACTTGATTCAGCTGCAGCGACGCTTCCCGCAGCCGGCGGGACACAGTGCCCGCCTCATCTTTGACGGCAGTGGCCGCCGACACCTCGCCGCCAGCGCCAAAAGCGCCACCCTTCATCCCAAAAACCGCGGCAGACGCCGTGGCCGCCACCGCAGGCGAGACGGCAACAAGTTGCCCTTCGCCCGACCCTGTAACGTATCACCGGTCAAAAAAAACCTTACCAGCGAGATAGTCGTCCATGCAAATGTCTGTGTCGAAGTCGGCAAGACGCTTCCCCGGCGAAGGCAGCTCCCGGGCCTTCGCAGCTCCCTCCGGGGTGGACTTGGTCCCGCCAGCGCGGGCCGCCTTCGCGCTCTCCGGCAACTTGCTAGATCCAGGCGCGGCCGCCTTCGCAGCCAGCGAAGGCTGGCTACCGCCGGGGATGGTAGCCTTCGCGCCCCCCCGCGCCCTCTTCGGCCTGGCCTCAGGGAGCCGGACGACCGCCCGGCGCTTCCGCGCAGCCTCCTGCCGATCCTTGTTCATCACTACCGACACAACAATAGCAATATTCCATCCGTAAGGGAAAATCTTCAATCGACGAGCTATACGAGATGTAGACATGTCTTCGCCCTCTGCCTAGGGGATCGGAAGATTCTTTGGCCACCGACCCCCGGTAACCTCTAGCATTCGCGCCGAAGACTCCTGGAGCTCGTGCGAAGACATCCTCCCCCGGGGGCCGCGCATGTCTCCATCAACTCCACAACAAAATTATCAGACACCCTCTTTTTTCCCACCACAGTACCTAATTTTCTCTTCTTAGTGACCGGGGCGGCCTCCTGCGATGGCCCTTCCTCGGTACCGCCCATCAGTTTCTTCCCGCGGCGGTCGGCGGTGTCTTCCCTGGGGTAACCGCCGTAAGGCAAGCGGTTCAACTCGAAGACCCGATTCAGCCTGTCATTGGCCCCGCGGATATCCTAGCTCCGCAGACCCTCCATCTTCGGCACGTACCGCCCCACGATCCTCGCCGCGCCGTCCTCCGCTTCACGCATGAATGCGGCGGGATCTCGCCCCTGCAGATCCAATGTGAAGGCAGGACTCTGCGCCAGCATCCCGCCACGGGAGGGCATCTGGCGAGGGCATACTTTGCCCAGCGCCCAGCCACGCGCCAAGGGCCATACCCCATACCCCACAAATTCCTCAATGAGGTCGCGCCCACTACTCATGCGGGCCGCGCACCGAAGGGCCCCCTCGTTTTCATCCTCCTCCGCTACCTCAAACTGCGGATATGCCGCATAATAATGCGAACACATAACGGCCACGGGAAGCTCTGGTTGGCCTTCGACTGTGCCTTCGGCAACGTAGAACCAAAATTCCTACCAGTTGCCCCACTTATTGCGGGCGCAGGGAACCAACTCCACGACTTCCATCGAAGTCTTGCCGGTCTTCGGCGTAAATGTGCAAGATCCAAATTGAGCAATCTTATTTCCAATTTTCCTTTTCTGCCAATGCAGACAATAGTGCTTCACGAAGACTTCGACCGATGGCTGCCCGCCGTACGAAGTCGTCGCCCAGACATACTTTGCCAGGGCCACCACGGCATTCGGTGTCAACTAGTGGACTTGGACTTCGAATCTGCGCAGAACTTCTCCCACAAATTGATGCGCGGGCAGACGAAGGCCAGCGGCAAAAAAAGCCTCGAAGACGACCAACTCGCCTTCCGGCTCGGGGATCTCCTCTGCCCCCGGCACACGCGCCACTCCGCCACCAAAATACCCAAGCTGTTGCATGTCATGCACGCGGACCGAGGACATCCACGACACGTCGAATTCCACTATGTCGCCGGGACGCAACTCCTCCGCTGCCACATTGCTCAGTGTCTCCTCAGACGATTCGCCGGCCGGCGGCGTATCAGCAGCAGAAGAGGAAGAGGACGGCATGGCTACGTACCATCGGCGGCGGCGGGCGGTCTGCTTCACACGGGCTAGATCTCCGGCGAGCAGGAGCAAGGAGAGCAAACGAGCAAGCGGGCGGTTTGAAAAGGAAGTTAGGGTTTTCGCGGCGTGCAGAGAGATGAAGTTCAAAAGGCACCGTCTCCCGCCCCCTTTTATACACAGCGCGCGGCGCTTCGGGAAACCCGCAATCCAACAGTGCGGCGTCAATCAACGGTCATGTCAAAAACCCCTAGGGAACCACTTCTAGCGAGGGCGGCGTCTCCACCATCTAGCGACGTCTTCGGCACTAGATGACTTGGTTGAACTGGTCCCTCGGAGGGCAAATGTTGGGGCGAAGGCGTAGACGCTACCCTCCGCTCGATGCCTTCGCCAGTCTCGCTGCACCAACGGAGACGACGACTGACGGACTGCACCCTTCGTCCGGCGCAACTAAAGGACGAAGACCCATGGCGAAGCCGCTCTGTCCCGTGAAGGGTCGCCCAGCGGGAGAGCCCACGTACAATCCGGCCCGTCATAACGGGCCCCGCGCTGTTGGTGCGCATTACGGGCCTAAATTGTAAAGGTTTTTCTATTATTACAGTCTGTAACCCTGCTTTAATGGGAATATTCCGGGAGAACCTAGGCTCCTGAGGGCACATGCGTCCTTAATCCTTGACGCTGGGCACTCAGGCACCTATAAATACCCCCGCAGAGTGCCCTTGAGGGGCTAGGTTAACAGAGCTATTGCCATCTCAAGTTGTAGCCCCGTTTACACCGCTTTCACTCCCCCGTTGGATCAACTTGCGCAGGAGAGCAAGTTCCAACAGATATATCAATTTAGCCTAATCATAGTTTTATATAATATAGATTGCTCCCCCTAAATATGTGCATGGTGAGAAATACATATTTTGGCCTTAAATGCCAATTGCACATAATTAGGTTAATGAGAACAATTCTATATCATAGAGAATGTGAAGTGCATTGTCATAGAATATGTGTGATGCTCATGACAGTTTGTGCACTTATGAAAGCATGTTGTAAACATCTTAAGCGTTTCCCTTAAGGATTTCAATGAAACTTAAGGATCATCCACCTTTGGAACAAAGGCAGCTTATCCTCGTTACAAGGTTAAGCTTTTAGCTCTTTGACAATAAAATCACTTCACCCAGTTTTAACAAAGATGCATTAATGCAGGAATAAAATTTTAAGAGGTTAAACTAGGTATGAAGCAGGGATAATGCAAGGGCATACTTTCTCTTCCTTTTATACAAGATATGCAAAGAAGGTATAGAAAAGGAAGAATTAGGTACAAGTTTAAATGAAAGGAGGTAGTTTTACCCTTTTGTACCTTCACATAGAGACACTCTCTTCATTGTGCTTTGTCCCTAGTCTTAATTGCTTAAGACCTATATTCAAGACAATTTATGGAAATATTTTGCACAAGAGAGAGTTCTACAACTAGTGATCCTTTTCCAAGTTATTGTTAGCATATATCAAATGGATCACAAATTGCATAAATGTATCATGAATTCTCCTTTTAACTTAGTGCATATCAAGAAAGATATCGATTGATAGTATATACGGCACTAAGAAGCATGATTGTTAATTGAAGTCATTCAATGATCAAACAAATAACAGATGTGATCAAAAGAACAACATACGCATTAGATTATCAATTAAGCTTAGAGTAGGAGAATCCAGCAAATATACTACTTTAGCAGTGAAGGATAAGTACTGAAGAATAGTAGCATACTTCATGAGAAACTCATTCTCATGCAAAAGACTATATGAGATTACTAAAGTAAAGCGATAGTCTTAACATAATCAAGATATAGAAAGAGGCTTCCCCTAAAGATATGCATCAAGTATTTGAATGTATTGAATTTACTTTAAAGACAAATAGAGAGAAGCATTATACATCTTGATCAAGGCTCATAAAATTTGCAATAAACAACTTAGGCCTGGTAAAGGTTTAGAATGCTTACAACCACACCATTGATTGTTTTGAGGATCTTATTATCCAAGTGAGTGTTGTTGTTCTTGACGTCCTTCTCTTTCATGTGAGTGTCCTCCCTTTGTAGTTGTTTCTTTTTCCTTTCAAGCTTATTGAAAATACTCAAGAAAGATGTTAATATCACAAGGGAGCATATGATGAAGGATGACTTTTAGATAAGAAATATAAACAATTCATCATCCATAAGTCACATGAAGTAAAATCCTTATCCTTAGTGCATATCATTAGAAAGGAAGAATATGCACCTTTTAAACATTTTGATCAGTCATAGGAATTTTACTTCTTCATATTGAATTTATTATCATAACTTAAAAGCATATCAATATGAGAATGGTTATAGCAAAGGCATGAAATAGATTCTAATGGACTAGTGTATTTATGAGAACCTAGCAAGAATTAAGTCAGATACAGAATCTATTCTTCACATGGATAGAATATCATAATTTAGAGTAGATAACCAATGATGGGAAAAAGAGTTCCCATACCTTTGCTTTTACCTTTCTTCCTTTGGGTGAAGAGCAACCTTTGAGGCTTGTGCACTTTCTCTTTTGTAGATATTCATAAGTAGGCTCAAGAGATACGTTGTTAGTAACACAAGCACTAGTTTCCATTTTTGTAATCATTTTTGATAGGGAACGAAAAGCTAGATTACTAAAAGCATGGAAACTTCATAGCATGAACTAGATTATCCATTGTAACGCCCTGAATTTGGGGGTACAATTTTTTCTTCTTTTCCCTCACCAAATTCAGGCGTTACCCTTTCCTTTTCCCTTTTCTCCTCACTAAACCTTGATCTTTTCCAAAGTATAGCGGGATTCGGCTTGAGATCCCATGTAAAGCAAAACCCTAAAATACTTTATTTTGTGTGATGCACCATGCCGAACCATGCATACTTTTTGATTGTTTGAAAATGTGAATGCATTCATCTAGAGAAAAGTAGATTTTAGAAAAAGGAAAAACCTTTTTCTTCTCTCTTTCCCCCTCCCCTCCCATTTTTGGCCCAGCCGCCCCCCTCCCCCTCGCGCCCGGCCCAGCCGCGCCCCCTCCCCTTTCCCTCCCCCGCCGTGCCCCCCCCCGCGCGCCCCCTATGGGCCCAAAGCAGCCCAGCCGCCCCTCCCCTCCCCCCCAAATTCTCTCTCTCCCCTCCCTGCGGGCCCCGCCCGTCATTCTCTCTCCCTCTCCCCTACCCTAACCACCGTCGCGCCGCCCCCGCCCCCCCTCGCCGCGGTGAGCCCCCTCCCCTCTTCTCCCTCCCCTCCCTCCCCCTTCCCCGCCCGCCGGCGTCCTCCCGCGGCCCGGCCGCGTCCGGCCCCGCCCGGCCGCCCCGGCGACCCGCCCCGTGCCTCGCCCCGCCCGGCTCCCCGGCGAGCCCCCCCGCCCCGACCTCGCTCGGCCCCTGCTCGGCCGCCCCCGCCCCGCCCTCGCGCCGCCCCCCGGCGAGCCGCTCCCGCCCCGCCCCGGCTCGGCCGCCCCGCCGCGCCCGTCCCCAGCTCGGCCGCCCCCGCCCCGACTCTGGCTGCCCCCGCCTCGGCCCCGGCCATGGCGCCGCCGCCCCGGCCGCCCCGCTCTGGCTCCGGCCGCCCCCGCCCCGTGCGTGCCCGCCCGACCCCGCCTCGGCCACGGCCGCGCCGCCCCGCGCCGCCCGGCCCCCGTCCCGGCCGCGCCCGGTCGTGCCACCCCGGCCCCGGCCGCCCTCATCCCGCCCCCGGCTGCGCCGCCTCGGCCCCACGCCGCGCCCGCCTCGCCCGTGCCCCGCCCGTGCCTCGCCCCGCCCGTGCTCCGTGCTCGCCCGCCCGCCCCGACGTGCCTTGCTCGCGTCGTGACGGCCCCGGCGCGGCCTCGAGCTCGGCCTAGCGTGCCTATGGCGCGCGACCTTGAGCTCGGCTAGCGCGCGGCCCCGACGTGCGCACGGCTAGTTCGCGGCGTGTGCGTGCGGCCTTGCGCGTGTGCTCGCATAGTGCGCAGTGTCTTGGCACGGCCCGTCGTGCCCGTCTACCCCCCATATTTTATGCGCACTAATCACGTTGTTCATGTTAATAAAATAGGAAACTCAATTTAGAAATTGGTTACGTTAGTTAATTTATGTAGCTAATCGTCTATCTCATTTAATATTAATCTACTAAAAGTGGTCACGTTTCTAGTAGTGCATGTAGCTAATCCTTATTATTGGAGCTAAGTAGAACTAGAGCACGTAACGTCTAGTTATTCGTTCACCCGTAATGCGCCTCGAGCATAAACTTTAACCCCTGCGAGACCTTTCCCCGTTTCTTTCTAACCATGGTAAATGCAATATCGTATGCCATATTTTATGCATGTTTAATCTATTTGTTTTCTTGTATGATGTACTGTTTGTTTCCTAATTTGAATGGATGGATGTATGTATGCTTGCACTCGCATAGAGAACGATCCGGTTGAAGAGCCCGAAGAACTCGCAGGAGAAGCCCCTGAGCAGCAGTCGGTTGGTGGAGGCAAGTGTCCCTTAACCTATCTCTGTCCTATTCATTCTTTAATTCACCTCCCGCATTACACATTTATGCCTAAGGATTGACTAGCTTTTGTTATCCATGTCCTTGTTTACCTACTTGGGTCGGATTATTATTGGTTAGCTTTATGCTATTGCTTAACATTAATCAATGAACATGATGAGAATTACTTATGATACGTTGTTTTCCCCTCTTTTATTATGATGTTATACTTGTGACCTTCAAGGGGGCTCGAGCGGTTTCTCGAGTGCCTCTCCGTAAGGACCTGTTCGTTGGATGACCTCCCGGGAAAACAGTGCAACCATGAGGGTGGAGTGGGACGCCCTTAGCTGAGTAATTAGAGGAACTGGGGTGTAGTTCGCTTAGCCGTCGTGCCGTCAATGGGGCTCGGTGTATGCGACTCGCTCTGCCAAGGTTGATTTGTCCCTTGGGGAGGAGTGCGGGACATTTAGGAAACCTAACGGGCGGCTACAGCCTCGGGAAATCTTTGTAAAGGCTACATAGTGATGCCCTGCTGGACCACCTAGGTAGTGGTCAATGGGGAGTAGCTCTCTCCGGGCAGAAAGGGAATCACGGCTTGTGGGTAAAGTGCACAACCTCTGCAGAGTGTTATGACAACTGATATATCAGCCGTGCTCGCGGTTATGAGCGGCCAAGGGAGCTCCAGTGATTAGTGGTACTTGATTAGAGACATTTTGGTTCACAGGTGGCAATGAGATTGATGGTTCTGGTTATGACCATGGTGTTGGTAAGTGGTATTCTTTCCGTTTGGAAAGGGTACATCGGGCTAATAACTTGGGTTAATGTTAAAACTTGGCTTCCTATTAGTAAATAATAATCTGACCAACTAAAAGCAACTGCTTGACTTATCCCCCACATAAAGCTAGTCCACTATAGCCAAACAGGATACTTGCTGAGTATGTTGATGTGTACTCACCCTTGCTCTACACACCAAACCCCCCCATCCCCAGGTTGTCAGCATTGCAACCACTGCTCAGGAGAAGATGAAGCTGTGGAAGGAGACTTCCAGGAGTTCCAAGACTACGACGAGTTCTAGGCATGGGTTAGCGGCAACCCCCAGTCGACTGCCTGTGATGGCCGCAGTTATCTACGTTTCGTTTTCGCACTTTGATTATTGTAAAGACTATGTGGATGTCTCAGACATATGATGTAATTGACTATTATTTCCCTTTTTAATACCATTTGAGCACTGTGTGATGATGTCCATGTTATGTAACTGTTGTGTACGTGAATTGCTGATCCTGGCACGTACATGGTTCGCATTCGGTTTGCCTTCTAAAACCGGGTGTGACATCCATAGATGAGGTTATGCTCAATTTTAACTCATAAAACAAGCATAAACAATCCTTTAAGATTATGGGAATAAATCTAATTCATTATATGGAAAGCGATAAATGTGAAAGAATCATATCCAATTTAAGCAGGTAGAAATACATCATAAATCATTGGATTGATTTCTCTTTTCATGTTAGATTACGCATTTCCAAAGAGAAACTTATTCTCTACAAGTGAGATTACTTGGGTTACTTAGATAAAAGCATTGGTCCCACTATTCTAGTTATAGAGAGAATTTTCCTTTTATAAGTATCCTAAGGATTTGAATTCCTTACATGACACTTAATTCTTTTAAGAACTTGAACTATCTCTCTATATCTAGAAGCATGGCAATAATAGAATGACCAGCGAAAAACATGCCATGAGATACTTGCAACAATTTAAAGCATGTAGATTGCCATGGGATGGAAATGATGAGTATGCAATCTACCATATGAGAGGAAATTCTTCAAAGAATGGTAATACAAATTTAGAGGCATTTGAAGTGCTTCTTTTTCTATGCGACTACACAAGACACATGAGAAATCATAATTTAAGATACTTGCACTCAAAAACACAAGTGTTACCATCCTTCGGCTTTCCTCCATGTTGTAGGCCTTGATTTTTCCGTGCAAGATAATTCTTTATTTCCTACAACATCAATATCTTCCTCGAGATGATATGAGTTTAGACATAACAATTTGAAATAACTTTGGGTCAATCTTGGATATATAGACCATTGAAGATTGATAGCTTGAGTTAAATTGAATTAACATTCTCAAGCACCCTAAAGCTTCATATCATCTCCTTCTCCTGCAAAGTTTGTCAAGCATATTTTGGTACCCATCGCTTGATGGGTACATCATGGTTAGTCAACAAAGATCTAGGAACCCAAAAGTCCTTTGTGTTAGCACTAGGTAAACTCATTACCTTTCTAGCACAAGTTGCAATTTTGGGTTGCCTAGTTACAAGAGAATTAATTGACAAGATAGGAGTGGAAGTGTTACCAATAGGACAATCTTTGCATTGATGTCCCTTCTTTCGGCATATGTAGCATAGGCGATCTTTGAGCCTTGAAGATTTCTTCCTTCCTTGTTTCTTGCTTGCTACATGGTTAGTGAATATTTTCTTTTCTAACATTATGCCTTTTTGTTTTAAATGGGGACAAGTTCTAAAAAAGTGTCCCTTCTTAGAGCATTTAAAACAAACTTCATCATCCTTGTTAATAATCAAGTCATTTTTAATATAGGGACATGACCTAATCGAGTGCCCCTTTTCAAAGCATTCACTACATTCTTACTTCTCTTAGTGTGAAGTGTGACTTGATTATTACCTTGGATGTTACCTTTTATGGAGGCGTGGTTGAGGCTTTTGGAAGAGGTATTGATTTTCTTCTTTTGTTCCTTCCTCTTGGTAATCCTCAAGTCCTTGACATTTTCTTCAAGAGATTTAGTGCATGCCACGGTTGTTCCTGTCTCAAGCTTCTTCACCATGTGATCACGGTTATCTTGAGAAGGTTGAGCAATGCACTTCCCTTGTAGTTGTGTCAAGCTCATTTTTAGCCTCTCATTTTCTTCTTTGAGCTTTTGATATGTGTCATCTTTCATTCCTGCAAATTCTAGCTCAAAGAAAGATTTGCTTGTCGACGGACAACAAGCATTAGCACATGGTAATGTAGTTTCAATTTGAATACATGTGCATGAGTGAGGTTGTTGGAATCTTAAGTTTTCTATCACAACCTCATGAACAATATCTAATATGATATGATCATCCATAAGATTTTCATAAGAACATAGAAGCATATCATATTTTTATTGAAAAGCTAGATTTTCAAATTTTAGCTTTTCTACTTGGTTCTTAAGTAAGGCATTCCTATTTACCAATTGAGCGATACAATGTAAAGAGTTATCTTGCTCAATTGAAATAGTTTCATACCTTTGGACCAAATCAACATGAGAGCACTTTAGCTCCTCATGTTCTTTAGTGAACTCGTCAAAGCTTAGCATTTTTATGGAGAGAATATCTTCTAGCCTTTGACGAGCTTCGCTTTGCTCTCTCGCTCTTTTTAGAAGTTTGAGCATGACCGCCTTATCTTCTTGGCTTAGGCGAGCGTAGAGTTGCAAGAAGCTTCTTTCTTCCTCCTCATCCTCATTTGTGCTTCTGCTATCATTTTCATTAGCCACACAACATATGTGGGAATCGAAATGGGAAGACAAACCTTTTGGAGAGGTGGATTCATCGTTTGGTCTCCATCGTTCATTTTCTTCTTCTTCCTTGCAAGGGTTAGTATCACAAAGACCAAAGGAAGTAGAAGCACAAAATGAACTATCTTGTTTGGACTCATCAAATTTGCTTTTAATTCTAGTCCAAATATCATGCACATCACAAATAGGTTTATCATATTTTATTATGCAGGCATGATAATCTTCTTTGCTAAGGGATTTACTTAAGATGTCATAAGCTAGATAGTTTAAGCGTATACATCTTAAATCTTCTTCGGAGGCATTTTCCCTAGAATAGTTAGAAGGAATGATACTCTTGTCTAAAATTTGTTCTAATTGTGGATCAATGGTTCTAAAAGCATTTATCACCCTTGTAGACCATGAAACATAATTAGAACAATCGGGAAGTAATATCTCAAGAGATACCTCCTTGTTCTCCTTGGTCTTCTTGTTCTTTTGGGATCTTCTTCAAGCCATCACTTCGAGTTGTTATACTCAATATGAAGTGCCTAGCTCTGATACCAATTGAAAGTCGCCTAGAGGGGGGTGGATAGGCGAAACCTGAAAATTAAAACTTTATCCCCCAACTAGATCTCTTGATTAGTGGATAGAACAAGATATACAATTATTGGAGTATAAAAACTAAGTCTTTGCTTGTAAAGAGTATTGCTTTCAAATAATGCGGAATTGATAAAACAATACAACTAATAGGTCTATGAGAATAAAGCAAAGGGGCTTAGATAAGAAGAGCAATGACACAAGTTCTTTCTTGCAATGTGTTGCTTCACTAAATGAGAATTTAACTTAAAGCAACACTAAATAATATTAGCAATGAATAGTGCAAGAAAACTTGGAACGAGAAAGAACAAACAAATCACAAGCAATAAGCACACGAGACACGGGTGATTTGTTTTACCGAGGTTCGGCCCTCGAAGGCCTAGTCCCCGTTGAGGAGTCCACTAAGGACGGGTCTCTTTCAACCCTTTCCCTCTCTCCACCGATCACGCAAGACCGGTGAGCTCTTCTTCTTCTCAAGGATCACTTAAGACCCCGCAAGGATCACCACACTCTTTGGTGTCTCTTGCTAGCTTTACAAGCCTCCAACACTTTGGAGGAAGTTCAATGGGAGTCAAAACTCCACGCGCAAATGAACACAAAGATGTAGTGCACACTATCTCTCAATGAATCTCACAAGGCACTAGAGCTAAATCACACGAGAGGCTTTCTTTTGCTTGCTCTCGCTTTTGTGGCACTTGTGTGGGTTGTAGTGGTCTAAATCTTGTGTGTAGGATGGATCAATGAATATATGTGGTTGGGAGGGCTTGAGTATATCAACTAGATGACTTGGAATGTTGCTTGGGCTCCCCACTTGAAGTGGCTGGTTGGGGTTGTATTTATAGCCACAAACCAAATTGTAGCTGTTGGAGAAGGCTGCTGGCGATGGGCGCACCGGACAGTACGGTGCGCCACCGGATAGTGTCCGGTGCGCCGCCACGTCATCTTCTTCGATAGGGTTGGAGCTGGTCGACCGTTGGAGGCTTTGTCCTCATGCGGCACCGGATAGTTCGGTGTCACACCGGACAGTCCGGTGCCCCTCTTACCAACTGCTCTGACTTCTGCTGCGTGTACTGTTCTGCACTATTCGCTGTCAGAGACGACCGTTGCGCGCAGGTAGCCGTTGCTCCGCTGGCGCACTGGACGGTCCGGTGGCACACCGGACAATCCGGTGAATTATAGCGGAGGTGCGCCTGGGAAACCCGAAGGTGAAGAGTTTGAAGTCGATCTTCCCTGGTGCACCGGACACTGTCCGGTGGTGCACCGGACAGTCCGGTGCGCCAGACCAGGGAGCACTTCGGTTTCCTTTGCTCCTTTCTTCTTGAACCCTTTTTGATCTTTGTATTGGTTTTGAGTTGAACCTTTGGCACCTATAGAACATATACTCTAGAGCAAACTAGTTAGTCCAATTATTTGTGTTGGGCATTTCAACCACCAAAATCATTTAGAGGTTTAAACCCTATTTCCCTTTCAGCCGTCGTGCCGTTAATGGGGCTCGGTGTATGCGGCTCGCTCTGCCAAGGTTGGTTTTGCCCTTGGAGAGGAGTGCGGTACATTTAGGAAACCTAACGGGTGGCTACAGCCTCGGGGAATCTTTGTAAAGGCTACATAGTGATATCCTGCTGGGTCACCTTGGTAGTGATCAATGGAGAGTCATGATCTCCGGACAGAAAGGGAATCACGGCTTGTGGGTAAAGTGTGCAACCTCTGCAGAGTGTTATGAAAACTGATATATCAGCCGTGCTCGCGGTTATGAGCGGCCAAGGGAGCTCCATTGATTAGTGATACTTGATCAGAGATGTTCGGATTACAGGTGGTGATGAGAATGGTGGTTTTGGTATTGACTATGGTAATGGTAAGCGGTATTCTTTCCGTTTGGAAAGGGTACATTTGGGTTAATAACGTGGGTTAATTCTAAAATCTGGCTCTCTCTACTAGTAATAATAACCTGACCAACTAAAAGCAACTGCTTGACTTACCCCCCACATAAAGCTAGTCCACTACAGCCAAACAGGATACTTGTTGAGTATGTTGATGTGTACTCACCCTTGCTCTACACACCAACCACCCTTCCCCAGGTTGTCTGCATTGCAACCACTGCTCAGGAGAAGATGAAGCCGTGGAAGGAGACTTCCAGGAGTTCCAAGATTACGACGAGTTCTAGGCGTGGGTTAGCGGCAACCCCCAGTCGGCTGCCTGTGAAGGCCACGTGTATCTACGTTTCTTTTCTGCACTTTGATTATTGTAAAGATGTCTCAGACATATGATGTAATCAACTATTATTACCCTTTTATGTTATTACTTGAGCACTGTGTGATGATGTCCAGTTATGTAACTGCTGTGTACGTGAATTGCTAATCCTGGCACATACATGGTTCGCATCCGGTTTGCCTTCTAAAACCGGGTGTGACATAGGTGGTATCAAAGCCATGTTGACTGTAGGACCACTAACCTAGAGTAGAATGGTCGTTCTAAGGATTATAGACCCCTATTATCACCTTGACTTTGGCATCCCTTCAAAAGTTGGTCATATCGACCAAACCTATGTTCTACTATATATATTATACCTTGCTAAAACTTTTGTTTATCCTCATTCCTTATTTATTTATTTATGGTTTACTTGCTGGTCATATTAGTTCTGTTCTCACTCTTATGCTTACGGTTTCTTTTGTAGATGGCTTATCTTAGACACACCGCACGGAAGTCTGTCATCCCCTTCTTACTCTCTCATCTCGCGGAGCGTCCGCTTCGGCGTCCGGTGGCCAGTCAGTCTAGCCACTTGGAGGGGCTGCACCACCGCCTGCACGAGGAGCAGGAGCGTCGATGACAGGAGCAGGAGCAACAGGGCTCTTCTTTCTCGCTTCAGCAGGAGATAGAGTCTGTGAGGAGCTGCTTCCCTGTGCTCCCACTAGAGGCGCCCCCTGCACCACAACTGAGCGCCCCAACCGCTGGAGTGGCTGATGGAGGAGACCCAGACGACGGAGGTGGCGACAGCAGCTCAAGCCACAACACCGACCCTTCAGAGGAGCAGGAGCTGGAAGGATGGGTTGCCCAACCCATCACTCGCGACGCCACTCGCGGGTGTCACTTCCACGATGCGCTCGATACCCTGCTACGCCAGGCACTCGATCGGCGTACTTGGTCCATCGAGTATCGCTGTGTGGTCTTCCAGCACAGTCGCGGGGTTTACCCGGACCGTTGGGAGGCGACCTGTTTGGTGCGCCGTTTGGAGAATAGCCTCCGGGGTGCGGAGGTCTGCTCAGAGCACTACTCTATCTCTGAGCGGGACTCAGCTGAGGCGGCCATGCAAGATGCCGCACGGCGTGCGCTTTCGCACTACTGCTCAGTGCTTGGCGGAGTAGCCAATGGTCTCAACATGAAGTATTACCCCCACCGTCGATCTAGCAGCACAGGAGGCGTGATTGTCTCACCTGTTGGTGAGGACAATCCTAGGTTTAGCAGCACAGTCAACCTAGCCGTCGTGCTAAACACGGAGCTAGACCATGCATTAGACGAGCTGAGTAGGGCTCGTGCTGAGATCGCCCAGCTACGGGCTGAGAGCGTGAAGCATCGTCACCTAGAGGATGGCTCCCCCGCTCCCGTTGGGACTCAGCACCCATAGCGCTCACCTCGGCGTGGACACCAGGCTTATGGCAACCCCGACTACAGGACCAAGATAAATTTAGAACCATAGATCATCAGCGTTGGATCCTATAATAAATGCTTAATATAGAAGTTTTAGTCTTAGTCTTAGTTTTAGTCTCAGTCTTACTGTTAGTCAGTCTTAGTTAGACAGGGTAGTTTGCTTATCCTGTGCTTTTATGTTTGTCATGATGAACTATGTTGGATTTGAATCTTTGTAATGACTGCCACCAGAGTGTGGGCATCCCCTGCACCTTGGTTTACCTGTTAAATGTTAATGAAGTTAGTTATCTAGTTGGGAAGCTTTTTCTTATTTCCACTTTTCTCTTTATCTGAGAAGCTGTGTTGGTCTGTGTTGGAGATCAGTAAAGATGTTCATCTGTTCAGTATGGTGGAAGAATTCTATACTCTTTTCTTATGCTGTAAGATTTGTAAGATCAGTTCTGATGTGTGATTGCATTCTGTAGATGTCAGAAAACAGGCACAGAGGAGGAAGGCGTGCTCAGCAGGAGCACGCAGCCCCGCAGGATGAGGCAACCAGCAACATCAGCTGCCACCCCCGCCCTCGATGTCCATCGAGCAAATGTTCCTAATGCAGAGTCAGGCAGTTCAAGCCATCGGTCAGACTCTGACTGCCATTCAGCAGCAGCAGCAGCCACCACTTCAACCTTAGATGCCACAGATGCCCAGGGACAAGCGTGCTGAATTCATGAGAGGTCATCCCCTAGTGTTCGCTCAGTCTTCTGACCCCATGGATGCTGAAGACTGGCTGCGCACCGTGGAGCGAGAGTTGCACACCGCTCAGTGCGACGACAGGGAGAAGGTTCTGTATGGTCCCCGTCTGTTGAGAGGAGCAGCCCAATATTGGTGGGAGTCTGAAAGGGAAATAGGGTCAAACCTTTTCCATATGAATTTTGGTGGTTGAATTGCCCAACACAAATTATTGGACTAACTAGTTTGCTCTAGATTATGAGTTTTACAGGTGCCAAAGGTTCACAACAAACCAATACAAGTCAAAAGAAAGGGTTCAAACAAAGGGAGCAAAAGTCAACCGAAGTGTGCCCTGGTCTGGTGCACTGGACTGTCCGGTGTGCCACCGGACAATGTCCGGTGCACCAGGGAACCCAACTCCGAACTTGCCACCTTCGGGAATTCTGGGAGCTGCTCCGCTATAATTCAACGGACTGTCCGATATAGCACCGGACTATCCGGTGTGCCAGCGGAGCAACGGCTACTTCACACCAACGGTCGTCTGCGAAGGCATTAAATGCGCTACAGTGCGCGCCTACGCGTGCAGAAGTCAGAGCAGGCGCCAGAAGGCGCACCGGACAGTCTACAGGACCTGTCCGGTGCACCACCGGACTATCCGGTGGCCCCACAAGTCAGAGCACCAACGGTCGAACCCTAACGGCCGGGTGACGTGGTTGGCGCACCGGACTGTCCGGTGGCGCACCGGACTGACCGGTGCGCCATGCGACAGCAGCCTCCACCAACGACTACTTTGGTGGTTGGGGCTATAAATACCCCCAACCACCCACCATTCATTACATCCAAGTTTTCAGACTTCAAACCTCATACAAGAGCTATAGCATTCAATAAAAGACACAACCAAAGAGATCAAATCCTCTCCCAAGTCCGGAATCACTCCAAACAAATTAGTGACTAGAGAGAGAGACATTTGAGTTCTTTTGAGCTCTTGCGCTTGGATTGTTTTTCTTCTTCCTCATTCTTTCTTCCACAACACTTGTAATCAAAACAAGAGACACCAATTGTGTGGTGGTCCTTGTAGTGGACTTAGTGTCCAATTTGATTGAGAAGAGAAGCTCACTCGGTCTAGGTGACCGTTTGAGAGAGGGAAAGGGTTGAAAGAGACCCGGTCTTTGTCACCACCTCAACGGGGAGTAGGTTTGCAAGAACCGAACCTCGGTAAAACAAATCACCGTGTCATCCGCTCTATTTCCTTGGTTGATTTGTTTTGCGCCCTCTCTTTTGGACTCGCTTATATTTCTAACGCTAACCCCGGCTTGTAGATTGTGCTTAAGTTTGTAATTTTCAGATTCCGCCTATTCACCCCCTCCCCCCTCTAGGTGACTTTCAATTGGTATCAAAGCCCGGTGCTTCATTAGAGCCTAACCACTCGAAGTGATGTCGGGAGAACACGCTAATAAGGAGATGGTGACCGGCGACAAGCCTGTTATAAGCCATGGGAAGGCTCCATCGGGAGAGTCCCGCAACAAGGGGAAGGAAAAGGAATCCCCTTCACACAAGTCGCATCGGAGTGGCGAAAAGAAAAAGAAGATGAGGAAGGTGGTCTACTACGAGACCGACTCTTCATCGCCATCCACCTCCGGCTCCGACACGCCGTCCGTAACTTCTAAGCGTCATGAGCGCAAGAAGTTTAGTAAGATTCCCCTACACTACCCTTGCATTTCTAAACGTACTCCATTACTTTTCGTTCCATTAGGCAAACCACCGGTTTTTTACGGTGAAGATTATAACATGTGGAGTGACAAAATGAGGCATCACCTAACCTCACTCCACACTAGTATTTGGAACGTCGTTGAGTTTGGTGTACAGGTACTATCCGTAAGGGATGAGGACTATGATTCGGACGAAGTTGCCCAAATCCGGCACTTCAACTCACAAGCCACCACAATACTCCTCGTATCTCTAAGTTGAGAGGAGTATAACAAGGTGCAAGGATTGAAGAGCGCCAAAGAGATTTGGGACGTACTCAAAACGGCGCACGAAGGAGATGAGGTAACCAAGATCACCAAGAGGGAGACGATCAAGGGGGAGCTCGGTCGATTCATGCTTCACCAAGGGGAGGAGCCACAAGCGATGTACAACCGGCTCAAGACCTTGGTGAACCAAGTGCGCAACCTCGGGAGCACAAAGTGGGATGACCATGAAATGGTCAAGGTTATTCTAAGATCACTAGTTTTTCTTAATCCTACTCAAGTACAATTAATTCGTGGTGATCCTAGATACAAACTAATGTCTCCCGAGGAAGTGATAGGTAAATTTGTGAGCTTTGAACTAATGATCAAAGGCTCCAAAAAGATCATCGAGCAAGGCGCATCATCCTCCGTACCCAAAGCACAACCCGTTGCATTCAAAGCAACAGAGGAGAAGAAAGAAGATTCTACTCCAAGTAGAATCCCCATCGACGCCTCCAAGCTCGACAATGAGGAGATGGCGCTCATCATCAAGAGCTTCCGTCAAATCCTCAAACAAAGGAAGGGGAAAGGTTACAAGCCCCGTTCCAAGAAGGTTTGCTACAAGTGTGGTAAGCCTAGTCATTTTATTGCAAAATGTCCATTATCTAGTGATAGTGACAGGGACGACGACAAGAAGGGAAAGAGGAGAGAAAAGAAGAGGTACTACAAGAAGAAGGGCGGCGATGCCCATGTTTGCCGAGAGTGGGACTCCGACGAGAGCTCCACCGACTCCTCCTCCGATGAGGACGCCGCCAACATCGCCGTCAACAAAGGGCTCCTCTTCCCCAACGTCGGCCACAAATGCCTTATGGCAAAGGATGGCAAAAAGAAGAAGGTAAAATCAAGATCCTCAACTAAATATGCAATATCTAGCGATCAGGCTAATTCTAGTGTTGATGAGGATAACTTGTTTACTCTTTTTGCCAACTTAAACATGCAACAAAAGGAAAAATTAAATGAATTGATTAGCACTATTCATGATAAGGATGAACTCTTGGATAGCCAAGAGGACTTCCTAATTAAAGAAAACAAAAAGCATGTTAAGGTAAAAAATGCTTATGCTCTAGAAGTAGAAAAATGTGAAAAATTAACTAGTGAGCTAAGCACTTGCCATGATATTATTCCCAACCTTAGAAATGAGAATGTCAATTTAATTGCTAAGGTTGGGAAGCTTGATGTTTGTGATAATTCAATTGTTAGTCTTAGAAATGATAATGCCAATTTAATTGCTAAGATTGATCAATTGAATACCTCTCTTGCTAGCCTTAGAAATGAGAATGAAAAATTGATTGCTAAGGCTAAGGATTTAGATGTTTGCAATGCTTCTATTTCCAATCTTGAGATGAGAATGATATTTTGCATGCTAAGATTGTTGAATTAAATACTTGCAAGCCTTCTACATCTTCCATTGAGCATGTTACTATTTGCACTAGATGTAGAGATATTAATGTTGATGCTATTCATGATCACCTAGCCATAATTAAACAACAAAATGATCACATAGCTCAACTTAGTGCCAAAATTAATGAGCATGACTTAGAAAATGAGAAATTTAAATTTTCTAGAAGCATGCTCTATAGTGGGAGACGCCCTAGTATTAAGGATGGCATTGGCTTCCAACAGGGAGACAATGTCAAGCTTAATGCCCCACCTAAAAGATTATCTAATTTTGTTAAGGGCAAGGCTCCCATGATTCAGGATAATGAGGGTTACATTTTATACCCTGTCGGTTATCCCGAACACAAGATTAGGAGAATTCACTCTAGGAAGTCTCACTCTGGCCCTAATCATGCTTTTATATATAAGAGTGAGGCATCTAGTTCTAGGCAATCAATCCATGCTAAATTGCCTAAAAAGAAAACTCCTAAAGCATCAAATGATCATAATGTTTCATTCAAAACTTTTGATGCTTCTTATGTGCTTACTAATAAATCCGGCAAGGTAGTGGCCAAATATGTTGGGGGCAAACACAAGGGATCAAAGACTTGTGTTTGGGTACCCAAAGTTCTTGTATCTAATGTCAAAGGACCCAAAACTGTTTGGGTACCTAAAATCAAGAACTAAATTTGTTTTGTAGGTTTATGCATCCAGGGGCTCAAGTTGGATCATCGACAGCGGGTGCACAAACCATATGACTGGGGAGAAAAAGATGTTCTCCTCCTACGAGAAAAACCAAGATCCCCAACGAGCTATCACTTTCGGGGATGGAAATCAAGGTTTGGTCAAAGGATTGGGTAAAATTGCTATATCACTTGACCATTCCATTTCCAATGTTTTTCTTGTAGATTCATTAGGTTACAACTTGCTTTTCGTTTCTCAATTATGTAAAATGGGCTACAACTGTCTTTTTACGGATACAGGTGTTACTGTCTTTAGAAGAAGTGATGATTCAGTAGCTTTTAAGGGAGTATTAGAGAGTCAGCTATACTTAGTTGATTTCAATAAAGCTGAACTCGATACTTGCTTAATTGCTAAGACTAACATGGGTTGGCTCTGGCACCACTGACTAGCCCATGTTGGAATGAAGAATCTTCACAAGCTTCTAAAGGGAGAGCACATTTTAGGACTAACAAATGTGCATTTTGAGAAAGACAGGATTTGTAGCACATGCCAAGCAAGGAAGCAAGTTGGTGTTCATCATCCACACAAGAACATCATGACAACTGACAGGCCACTTGAGCTCCTCCACATGGACCTATTCGGCCCGATCGCTTACATAAGCATCGGCGAGAGTAAGTACTGTTTAGTTATTGTGGATGATTATTCTCGCTTCACTTGGGTATTCTTTTTATAGGATAAATCTCAAATCCAAGAAACTTTGAAGGGATTCTTGAGATGAGCTCAAAATGAGTTTGGCCTAAGGATCAAGAAAATAAGAAGCGACAACGGGACGGAGTTCAAGAATTCACAAATTGAAGGCTTCCTTGAGGAGGATGGCATCAAGCATGAGTTCTCTTCTCCCTACATGCCACAACAAAATGGTGCAGTGGAGAGGAAGAATAGAACTCTATTGGACATGGCAAGGACCATGCTTGATGAGTACAGGACTTCGGATCGGTTTTGGGCCGAGGCGGTCAATACCGCTTGCTACGCCATCAACCGGTTATATCTACACCGAATCCTCAAGAAGACATCATACGAACTCCTCACCGGTAAAAAGCCAAATGTTTCATATTTTAGAGTCTTTGGTAGCAAATGCTTTATTCTTGTTAAAAGAGGTAGAAAATCCAAATTTGCTCCTAAGGCTGTAGAAGGCTTTTTACTAGGGTATGATTCAAACACAAGGGCATATAGAGTCTTTAACAAGTCCACTAGACTAGTTGAAGTTTCTTGTGACATTGTGTTTGATGAGACTAACGGCTCCCAAGTGGAGCAAGTTGATCTTGATGAATTAGATGATGAAGAGGCTTCGTGCGTCGCGCTAAGGAACATGTCCATTGGGGATGTGTGTCCTAAGGAATCCGAAGAGCCCATTCAAGCACAAGATCAACCATCCTCCTCCATGCAAGCATCTCCACCAACTCAAGATGAGGATGAGGCTCAAGATGATGAAGGAGAAGATCAAGAAGATGAGCCACCTCAAGACGACGACAATGATCAAGGGGGAGATGCAAATGATCAAGACAAGGAGGATGAACAAAATCAAAGGACGCCACACCCAAGAGTCCACCAAGCAATCCAACAAGATCACCCCATGAACACCATCCTAGGAGATATTCATAAGGGGGTAACCACTCGATCTCGTGTTGCTCATTTTTGTGAACACTACTCATTTGTTTCCTCTATTGAGCCACATAGAGTAGAGGAAGCACTTCAAGATTCAGATTGGGTGCTGGCAATGCAAGAGGAGCTCAACAATTTCAAGAGGAATGAGGTATGGCATTTAGTTCCACGTCCTAACCAAAATGTTGTAGGAACCAAGTGGGTCTTCTGCAACAAACAAGATGAGCATGGTGTGGTGACAAGGAACAAGGCACGACTTGTGGCCAAAGGGTATTCACAAGTCGAAGGTTTGGATTTCGGTGAAACCTATGCACCCGTAGCTAGGCTTGAGTCAATTCGAATATTACTTGCCTATGCTACTCACCATGACTTTAAGCTCTACCAAATGGACGTGAAGAGTGCCTTCCTCAACGGACCTATCAAGGAAGAGGTCTATGTTGAGCAACCTCCCGGCTTTGAAGATAGTGAGTATCCTAACCATGTCTACAAACTAAGGTTGGTTTTGCCCCATGGAGAGGAGTGCGGTACATTTAGGAAACCTAACGGGCGGCTACAGCCCTGAGGAATCTTTGTAAAGGCTACGTAGTGATACCCTGCTGGGTCACCTTGGTAGTGATCAATGGGGAGTCATGATCTCCGGGCAGAAAGGGAATCATGGCTTGTGGGTAAAGTGCGCAACCTCTGCAGAGTGTTATGAAAACTGATATATCAGTCGTGCTCGCGGTTATGAGCGGCCAAGGGAGCTCCATTGATTAGTGATACTTGATCAGAGATGTTTGGATTACAGGTGGTGATGAGAATGGTGGTTTTGGTATTGACTATGGTAATGGTAAGCGGTATTCTTTCCGTTTGGAAAGGGTACATTTGGGTTAATAACGTGGGTTAATTCTAAAATCTGGCTCTCTCTACAAGTAATAATAACCTGACCAACTAAAAGCAACTGCTTGACTTACCCCCCACATAAAGCTAGTCCACTACAGCCAAACAGGATACATGCTGAGTATGTTGATGTGTACTCACCCTTGCTCTACACACCAACCCCCCTTCCCCAGGTTGTCTGCATTGCAACCACTGCTCAGGAGAAGATGAAGCCGTGGAAGGAGACTTCCAGGAGTTCCAAGATTACGACGAGTTCTAGGCGTGGGTTAGCGGCAACCCCTAGTCGGCTGCTTGTGAAGGCCGCGTGTATCTACGTTTCTTTTCCGCACTTTGATTATTGTAAAGATGTCTTAGACATATGATGTAATCAACTATTATTACCCTTTTATGTTATTACTTGAGCACTGTGTGATGATGTCCAGTTATGTAACTGTTGTGTACGTGAATTGCTGATCCTAGCACGTACATGGTTCACATTCGGTTTGCCTTCTAAAACCGGGTGTGACATATATGCATAGCATATAACAATATAGCATATAGGAGGCAACGAGGCAATATCAAAGTAACCAAATTACCAAATAAAACAAATATGAATACTAAAACTGGACAATGGAGAGTGGACAATTCAGATTTTAGAACATCATTGAACATTCAGATTTCAGAACATCATAGAAATTATGAATAGTAGAATTGTCATGCACTCAGATCACATTTCAAAATTAAGAATTCAGATTTCAGAACATGAACTGAATATCACTCAGTACACAACATATCACTACATAACATATGATATAGAGTTGCAGATTTACTAATCGTCTAGCTCAAAGCAAAAGCAGGCCAGGCGCTGAAAGGGAAATGTGCCCTTGGGCCATTTCTAAATATTTTGGTGATTGAGTGCCAACGCAAGTGCTTTTGTGTTAATCTATGCAAAGTGGTGAACAAAGTGCAAATCAAGTCAAAAGGTATGTTTCTAGACTTAGTACATTGTTTTATGGACTAATATATTGTGTCTAAGTGCTGGAAACAGGAGAAATCGAATTGGAAAAGACTTAGATTTGTTTAGCCAAAGTCTGCTCAGTCTGGGTGCACCGGACAGTGTCCGGTGCGCCAGGCTGGCTCTGGCGAACTTGATGCTCTCAGGACTTCGACGGTGGTGTACGGCTATAAATCACCGGACTGTCCGGTGGTGCACCGGACTGTCCGGTGAGCCGTTCACAGGCAAACTCGTCGCTCTCGGGAGATGATTACCGGCGTACGGCTAAAATTCACCGGACTGTCCGGTGGCGCACCGGACTGTCCGGTGAGCCAACGGTCAGCCGGGGCAACGGTCGGCCGAGGATTCCGCGCGTGACGCGTGGCCGAGCCAACGGTCACATTGGAGCATCGGACTGTCCGGTGTGCACCGGACAGTGTCCGGTGCGCCAACGGCTCTGAATCTCCAACAGTCGGCTTCACCAAACAAGGAAAGAAATCTGCACCGGACAGTGTCCGGTGGTGCACCGGACTGTCCGGTGCGCCAATCGACAGAAGGCAAGAATTACCTTACTACAATGCTCTCAACGGCTCCTAGCTGCCTTGGGGCTATAAAAGGGACCCCTTGGCGCATGGAGAAGACATCCAAGCATTCTTTGAGCATAGTTGATCACTCACACTTCGTTCTTGCGCACTTGTTCGACATTCTTAGTGATTTGAGCTCCATTCTAGTGAGAAACTCGTGATAGTCTCTTGAGCTCAAGTCTGGGTCTTGTGTGTGCGTATTTGCTGTGATCTTTGTGTCTTGTGTGAGTTGCTCATCCCTCCCTTACTCCGTGCTTCTTTGTGAACTTCAAGTGTAAGGGCGAGAGGCTCCAAGTTGGGGAGATTCCTCGCGAACGGGATATAGAAAAGCAAAGCAAAACACCATGGTATTCAAGTGGGTCTTTGGACCGCTTGAGAGGGGTTGATTGCAACCCTCGTCCGTTGGGACACCACAACGTGGAAGTAGGCAAGTTTTGTACTTGGTCGAACCACGGGATAAACCACTGTGTCTATCTGTGTTGATTCTCTTGTGGTTATCGTGTCTTGCAAGAACTCCTCTCTAGCCACTTGGCGATTATTGTGCTAACGCTTAATCAAGTTTTTGTGGCTTAAGTTTAAGTTTTACAGGATCACCTATTCACCCCCCCCTCTAGGTGCTCTCAATTGGTATCAGAGTCGTTCTCCTCACGAAGGGACTAATCGCCCGAATAGATGGATCCTAAGGGGAAGGGAATTGTGATCAACAATAAGGAGAAGGAGTCCTTCGTCAACGAGCCGAAGGATGACAAGCCTACCGACTCGGGCGCAGGCCACAAACATAAAGATGGGAAGAAGAAGACAAGGCGCATCAAGGAGATCGTCTACTACGACGACAGCGACGAGTCCACTTCTTCCCAAAAGGACGACGACGACAACGACTACGACAAAAGAAAGACGGTTAATTCGAACTTTTCTTTCGATTATTCTCGTATTCCGCGTAGCTCAAATACACATTTGCTTTCCATTCCTCTTGGCAAGCCTCCACACTTTGATGGGGAGGACTACGGATTTTGGAGCCACAAAATGCGTAGTCACTTGTTCTCTCTCCATCCAAGCATATGGGAGATTGTAGAGAGTGGAATTAAATTTGATAGCTCGGATAGTCCCATGTTTATAAATGAACAAATCCATAAAAATGCACAAGCTACTACTGTCCTTTTAGCATCTTTGTGCAGGGAAGAGTACAATAAGGTGAGCGGCTTGGACAATGCCAAGCAGATCTGGGACACCCTCAGGATCTCACATGAGGGGAACGACGTCACCATGCTCACCAAAATGGAGTTGGTGGAGGGCGGGCTTGGAAGATTCGTAATGATAAGGGGAGAGGAGCCAACCCAAACATACAACCGGCTCAAGACCCTCATCAACAAGATAAGGAGCTACAGAAGCACGCGATGGACGGACCACGACGTCGTTCGTCTAAGGCTAAGGTCTTTTACTGTACTTGATCCACATCTGGTGAACAATATTCGTGAAAATCCTAGGTACACCAAGATGTCGCCCGAAGAAGTTCTTGGGATATAATTGTCTATTCACAAATGTAGATGTGTCTGTCTTTAGAAGGTGTGATGGTTCACTAGCTTTTAAGGGTGTACTAGACGGCAAACTTTATTTGGTTGATTTTGCAAAAGAGGAGGCTGGTCTAGATGCATGCTTAATTGCTAAGACTAGCATGGGCTGGCTGTGGCATCGCCGCTTAGCACATGTGGGGATGAAGAACCTTCACAAGCTTCTAAAGGGAGAACACGTGATAGGTCTAACTAACGTGCATTTCGAAAAAGATAGACCTTGTGCAGCTTGTCAAGCAGGGAAACAGGTGGGAAGCTCTCATCACACCAAAAATGTGATGACCACATCAAGACCCTTGGAGATGCTTCATATGGACCTCTTCGGACCCGTCGCCTATCTAAGCATAGGAGGAAGTAAGTATGGTCTTGTTATAGTTGATGATTTTTCCCGCTTCACTTGGGTATTCTTTTTGCAGGATAAATCTGAAACCCAAGGGACCCTCAAGCGCTTCCTCAGGAGAGCTCAAAATGAGTTTGAGCTCAAGGTGAAGAAGATAAGGAGCGACAACGGGTCCGAGTTCAAGAACCTTCAAGTGGAGGAGTTCCTTGAGGAGGAGGGGATCAAGCACGAGTTCTCCGCTCCCTACACACCACAGCAAAATGGTGTGGTAGAGAGAAAGAATAGGACTCTCATCGATATAGCAAGGACGATGCTTTGAGAGTTCAAGACCCCCGAGTGGTTTTGGTCGGAAGCCGTGAACACGGCTTGCCACGTCATCAACCGGGTCTACCTTCACCGCCTCCTCAAGAAGACTTCGTATGAGCTGCTAACCGGTAACAAACCCAGTGTGTCTTACTTTCGTGTTTTTGGGAGTAAATGCTACATTCTAGTGAAGAAGGGTAGGAATTCCAAATTTGTTCCCAAAGCCGTAGAAGGGTTTTTATTAGGTTATGACTCAAATACAAAGGCGTATAGAGTCTTCAACAAATCATCGGGTTTGGTTGAAGTCTCTAGCAACGTTGTATTTGATGAGACTAATGGCTCTCCAAGAGAGCAAGTTGTTGATCTTGATGATGTAGATGAAGAGGACGTTCCAACGGCCGCAATGCGCACCGTGGCGATTGGCGATGTGCGACCACAGGAACAATTGGAGCAAGATCAACCTTCTTCCTCAACAATGGTGCATCCCCCAACTCAAGACGATGAACAGGTTTATCAGGAGGAGGCGTGTGATCAAGGGGGAGCACAAGATGATCATGTGATGGAGGAAGAAGCACAACCGGCACCTCCAACCCAAGTTCGAGCGACGATTCAAAGGAATCATCCCGTCGACCAAATATTGGGTGATATTAGCAAGGGAGTAACTACTCGTTCTAGATTAGTTAATTTTTGTGAGCATTACTCCTTTGTCTCTTCTATTGAGCCTTTCAGGGTAGAAGAGGCCTTGCTAGATCCGGACTGGGTGTTGGCCATGCAGGAGGAGCTCAATAATTTCAAGAGAAATGAAGTTTGGACACTGGTGCCTCGTCCCAAGCAAAATGTTGTGGGAACCAAGTGGGTGTTCCGCAACAAATAGGACGAGCACGGGGTGGTGACGAGGAACAAGGCTCGACTTGTGGCAAAAGGTTATGCCCAAGTCGCAGGTTTGGACTTTGAGGAGACTTTTGCTCCTGTGGCTAGGCTAGAATCAATTCGTATTTTGCTAGAATATGCCGCTCACCATTCTTTCAGGTTGTTCCAAATGGATGTGAAGAGTGCCTTCCTCAACGGGCCAATCAAGGAGGAGGTGTACGTAGAACAACCCCCTGGCTTCGAGGATGAACGGTACCCCGACCACGTATGTAAGCTCTCTAAGGCGCTCTATGGACTTAAGCAAGCCCCAAGAGCATGGTATGAATGCCTTAGAGACTTTTTAATTGCTAATGCTTTCAAGGTTGGGAAAGCCGATCCAACTCTTTTCACTAAGACTTGCGATGGTGATCTTTTTGTGTGCCAAATTTATGTCGATGACATAATATTTGGTTCTACTAATCAAAAGTCTTGTGAAGAGTTTAGCAGGGTGATGACGCAGAAATTCAAGATGTCGATGATGGGCGAGTTGAACTACTTCCTTGGGTTCCAAGTGAAGCAACTCAAGGACGGCACCTTCATCTCCCAAACGAAGTACACACAAGACTTGCTAAAGCTGTTTGGGATGAAGGACGCCAAGCCCGCAAAGACTCCGATGGGAACCGATGGACACACCGACCTCAACAAAGGAGGTAAGTTCGTTGATCAAAAAGCATACCGGTCAATGATAGGGTCTTTACTTTATTTATGTGCTAGTAGACCGGATATTATGCTTAGCGTATGCATGTGTGCTAGATTTCAATCTGATCCAAGGGAGTGTCACCTTGTGGCCGTGAAGCGAATCCTTAGATATTTAGTCGCTACGCCTTGCTTCGGGATCTGGTATCCAAAGGGGTCTAACTTTGACTTGATTGGATATTCAGACTCCGACTATGCTGGATGTAAGGTCGATAGGAAGAGTACATCGGGGGCGTGCCAATTCTTAGGAAGGTCCCTGGTGTCGTGGAACTCTAAGAAACAAACTTCTGTTGCCCTATCCACCGCTGAGGCCGAGTATGTTGCCGCAGGACAGTGTTGCGCGCAACTACTCTGGATGAGGCAAACCCTCCGGGACTTTGGCTACAATCTGAGCAAAGTCCCACTCCTATGTGACAATGAGAGTGCTATCTGAATAGCGGAAAATCCTGTTGAGCACAGCCACACAAAGCACATTGACATCCGGCATCACTTTTTGAGAGACCACCAGCAAAAGGGAGATATTGAAGTATTTTATGTTAGCACCGAGAACCAGCTAGTCGATATCTTCACCAAGCCTTTAGATGAAAAGACCTTTTGCAGGCTGCGTAGTGAGCTAAATGTCTTAGATTCACGGAACTTGGATTGATTTATAGCATACATGTGTTTATGCCTTGATCATGTTCCCTATGCATTTTGTTGTTTACTTGTGGTGCTCAAGTTGTACAAACACTCCCCGGACCTCACAAGTCCTTTTTGCAAGTGATGCATATATTTAGGGGGAGTTGTGCTACAACTTGACCCTTTGAGACTAACCATGTGCTTGAGTTTGCTTGATCTAGTCTCAAAGGAGGCTTGAAAGGGAAAAGGTGGACTTGGACCATGAAAGACTTCCACTGCACTCCGATGAGAGGGTAACTTATTCCAAGTTCATCTTATGTACTCCTATTGCCTTTGTATTCTTATTTGAAGATTTTGGTGAGGCAATGGGGTTAAAGGGCCAAGATTGATCCCGTTTTGGTGCTTGATGCCAAAGGGGGAGAAAATAAGGCCAAAGCAATAAATGGATCAGCTACCACTTGAGAAATTTTGAAAATAGTAGAATAGAGTTTTTTGGTTTGTCAAAACTCTCTTATTGTCTCTCTTGTCAAAAGTTGGCCTCTTGTGGGGAGAATTGTTGATTATGGGAAAAAGGGGGAGTTTTTGAAATCTTTGATCAATTTCTTTTGGAATACCTCTCTTTATGTCTCTACAAGTGAATTTGACTTAGAGATAGGAAATTGAGTTTGATTTGCAAAAACAAACCAAGTGGTGGCAAAGAGTGATCCATATATGCCAAATTTGAATCAAAACAATATTGAGTTTTCATTTGCATTGATATTGCACTTGTTCTAGTTGCTTTATGTTGTGTTGGCATAAATCACCAAAAAGGGGGAGATTGAAAGGGAAATGTGCCCTTGGGCCATTTCTAAGTATTTTGGTCATTGAGTGCCAACGCAAGTGCTTTTGTGTTAATCTATGCAAAGTGGTGGACAAAGTGCAAATCAAGTCAAAAGGTATGTTTCTAGACTTAGTACATTGTTTTATGGACTAATGTATTGTGTCTAAGTGCTGGAAACAGGAGAAATCGAATTGGAAAAGACTTAGCTTTGTTCAGCCAAAGTCTGCTCAGTCTGGGTGCACCGGACTGTCCGGTGGTGCACCGGACAGTGTCCGGTGCGCCAGGCTGGCTCTGGCGAACTTGATGCTCTCGGGACTTCGACGGCGGTGTACGGCTATAAATCACCGGACTGTCCGGTGAGCCGTTCACAAGCGAAATCGTCACTCTCGGGAGATGATTACCGGCGTACGGCTAAAATTCACCGGACTGTCCGGTGAGCCAACGGTCAGCCGGGGCAACGGTCGGCCGAGGATTCCGCGCGTGACGCGTGGCCGAGCCAACGGTCACATTGGAGCACCGGACTGTCCGGTGCGCCAACGGCTCTAAATCTCCAACGGTCGGCTTCGCCAAACAAGGAAAGAAATCCGCACCGGACAGTGTCCGGTGGTGCACCGGACTGTCCGGTGCGCCAGTCGACAGAAGGCAAGAATTACCTTTCTACAATGCTCTCAACGGCTCCTAGATGCCTTGGGGCTATAAAAGGGACCCCTTGGCGCATGGAGAAGACATCCAAGCATTCTTTGAGCATAGTTGATCACTCACACTTCGTTCTTGCGCACTTGTTCGACATTCTTAGTGATTTGAGCTCCGTTCTAGTGAGAAACTCGTGATAGTCTCTTGAGCTCAAGTCTGGGTCTTGTGTGTGCATATTTGCTGTGATCTTTATGTCTTGTGTGAGTTGCTCATCCCTCCCTTACTCCGTGCTTCTTTGTGAACTTCAAGTGTAAGGGCGAGAGGCTCCAAGTTGTGGAGATTCCTCGCGAACGGGATATAGAAAAGCAAAGCAAAACACCGTGGTATTCAAGTGGGTCTTTGGACCGCTTGAGAGGGGTTGATTGCAACCCTCGTCCGTTGGGATGCCACAACGTGGAAGTAGGCAAGTTTTGTACTTGGCCGAACCACGGGATAAACCACTGTGTCTATCTGTGTTGATTCTCTTGTGGTTATCGTGTCTTGCAAGAACTCCTCTCTAGCCACTTGGCGATTATTGTGCTAACGCTTAATCAAGTTTTTGTGGCTTAAGTTTAAGTTTTACAGGATCACCTATTCACCCCCCCTCTAGGTGCTCTCAGTCGCTAGCCAACCAAACCTAACTAATCGTTCACACATTAACTGGACGACTAATCGCACTTGGTCGACGACTAGACGATTAGTCGACCTAATCGGGTCGGATACCCTGGTCGCTCCACTAAAACCGACTAGCCCAACTAATCGCGATTAATTGCAATTAGTCGGACGACTTTAAATCACTGCTTTGGACTTTATCGATATGCCTTTTGATGCGGGTCCCTGCCTCAATATTATAACGCTTTTGATGAATCTAGACACAACAACAACATTCTAACTTGTGACAGGATTACACATAGTCGTATTAAGTTTCTTATTCTCATGGAGGCTTTGTGACCGAAGGGTTTGAGGTCGAGTCGTTCTCAAGTAACTAAGTGTTACTAGGTAAGTGCCCGTGCGTTGCAACGGAAACATATAATATCATGATAACTTATGTATAACTATGTGTTATACTAAGAAAAGATTTTGTAATAGTACAAGTACTTCATTGTCCCTCAGCTCCTCAGCTGGGAATGCAAAAACAAAAGGTCTTCTTAGAGGAACTAAGTTTTAGCAGTAGCAATTCCAAAGGCCAAACTATTGTAAAACACTGGTTGTACACCATCCAAACACAAGAGTATGAAAAAAGGGTCATCAGCATCAGGCATGAACAACATCTGCAACAGATACTTGCAAGCACATCAACCTGCCCCCTTGTCTCTAATTATCTTAGTAACCACCGGTGTTTACATATCCAGCGATGTTCAAGGAGTCCTCGTGACAGTGGAAGCTTTGAGAGCACCTAGAGGGGAGGTGAATAGGTGATCCTGTAACACTTAAAACTTAGGCCACAAAAACTTGGTTAAGTGTTAGCGCAATAACCGCCAAGTGGCTAGAGAGGAATCTTCAACAAAACACAATAACCAACAAGAGATCAATCACAGAGATGGCATGGTGGTTATCCCGTGGTTCGGCCAAGACCAACGCTTGCCTACTCCACGTTGTGGCGTCCCAACGGACGAGGGTTGCAATCAACCCCTCTCAAGCGGTCCAAAGACCCACTTGAATACCACGGTGTTTTGCTTGCTTTTCTTAATCCCGTTTGCGAGGAATCTCCACAACTTGGAGCCTCTCGCCCTTACACTTGAAGTTCACAAAGAAGCACGGAGCAAGGGAGGGATTAGCAACGCACACAAGACACAAAAATCAGAGTGTCAACACGCACACAAGTTGCAACAAGAGCTCGCAACACAACCCAATGAGTTCACAACTCCACTAGAGCCCTATATGCTATCACAAAGAAACAAATGTGCGGAATCGATGTCTTGGTGCTTAGGAATGTTGCAAGTATGCTTGGTGTCCTCCTCCATGCGCCTAGGGGTCCCTTTTATAGCCCCAAGGCAGCTAGGAGCCGTTGAAAACATTCCTGGAAGGCAGATCTTGCCTTCTGTCGACTTGTGCACCGGACAGTCCGGTGCACCACCGGACATCCACTGTTCACTGTCCGGTGCAGATTGCTTTCCTTATTTGGCGAAGCCGACCGTTGGAGTCTGCGCACCGTTGGCGCACCGGACACTGTCCGGTGCACACCGGACAGTCCGGTGCACCAATGTGACCGTTGGCTCGGCCACGCGTCACGAGCGGAATCCTCGGCCGACCGTTGCCCTGGCTGACCGTTGACTCACCGGACAGTCCGGTGCACCACCGGACAGACCGGTGAATTTTAGCCGTACGCCGTTGATGGTTTCCCGAGAGCGACGAGTTCGCCTGTGAATGGCTCACCGGACAGTCCGGTGCACCACCGGACAGTCCGGTGAATTATAGCCGTACACCGCCGTCGAAGTCCCGAGAGCAGCCTGTTCGCCAGAGCCAGCCTGACGCACCGGACACTGTCCGGTTCACCACCGGACACTGTCCGGTGCACCACCGTACAGTCCGGTGCACCCAGACTGAGCTGACTTCGGCTGAACATAGCCATCTCATTTCCAATTCAGTTTTTCCTGTTTCCAGCACTTAGACACAATACATTAGTCCATAAAACAATGTACTAAGTCTAGAAACATACCTTTTGACTTGACTTGCACTTTGTCCACCACATTGCATAGATTAACACAAAAGCACTTGCATTGGCACTCAATCACCAAAATACTTAGAAATGGCCCAAGGGCACATTTCCCTTTCAATCTCCCCCTTTTTGGTGATTTATGCCAACACAACATAAAGCAACTAGAACAAGTGCAATATCAAAGCAAATGAACACTCAAAATTGTTTTGATTCAATTTTGGCATATATGGATCATACTTTGCCACCACTTGGTTTGTTTTTGCAAATCAAACTCAAATTCCTATCTCTAAGTCAAATCCACTTGTAGAGACATAAAGAGAGGTATTCCAAAGAAATTTGATCAAGGATTTCAAAAACTCCCCCTTTCCCATAATCAACATTTCTCCCCACAAGAGGCCAATTTTTTACAAGAGAGACAATAAAAAGAGTTTTGACAAACCAAAAGCTCTAATCTACTATTTTCAAAATTTCTCAAGTGGTAGCTGATCCATTTATTGCTTTGGCCTTTATTTTCTCCCCCTTTGGTATCAAACACCAAAACGGGATCAATCTTGGCCCTTTAACCTCATTGCCTCACCAAAATCTTCAAATAAGAATACAAAGGCAATAAGAGTAGATGAACTTGGAATAAATTACCCTCTCATTGGAGTGCAGTGGAAGTCTCTCATGGTCCAAGTCCACCTTTTCCCTTTCAAACTTCCTTTGAGACTAAATTAGGCAAACTCAAACACACGGTTAGTCTCAAAGGGTCAAGTTGTAACACAACTCCCCCTAAATATGTGCATCACTTGCAACAAGGACTTGTGAGGTCCAGGGAGTGATCGTACAACTTGAGCACCACAAGTAAGCAACAAAATGCATAAGGAACATGATCAAAGGCATAAAGACATGTATGCTATAAATCAATCCAAGTTCCGCGAATCTAGGACATTTAGCTCACTTCACAGCCTGCAAAAGGTCTTCTCATCTAAAGGCTTAGTGAAGATATCGGCTAGCTGGTTCTCGGTGCTAACATGAAACACTTCGATATCTCCCTTTTGCTGGTGGTCTCTCAAAAAGTGATGCCGGATGTCAATGTGCTTTGTGCGGCTGTGCTCAACAGGATTTTCCGCTATTCGGATAGCACTCTCATTGTCACATAGGAGTGGGACTTTGCTCAGATTGTAGCCAAAGTCCCTGAGGGTTTGCCTCATCCAAAGTAGTTGCGCGCAACACTGTCCTGCGGCAACGTACTCGGCCTCAGCGGTGGATAGGGCAACGGAGGTTTGTTTCTTAGAGTTCCACGACACCAGGGACCTTCCTAAGAATTGGCACGTCCCCGATGTACTCTTCCTATCGACCTTACATCCAGCATAGTCGGAATCTGAGTACCCAATTAAGTCAAAGTTAGACCCCTTTGGATACCAGATCCCGAAGCAAGGCGTAGCGACTAAATATCGAAGAATTCGCTTCACAGCCACTAAGTGACACTCCTTAGGATCGGATTGAAATCTAGCACACATGCATACGCTAAGCATAATATCCGGTCTACTAGCACATAAATAAAGCAAAGAACCTATCATGGACCGGTATGCTTTTTGATCAACGGACTTACCTCCTTTGTTGAGGTCGGTGTGTCCGTCAGTTCCCATCGGCGTCTTTGCGGGCTTGGCGTCCTTCATCCCAAACCGCTTTAGCAAGTCTTGCGTGTACTTCGTTTGGGAGATGAAAGTGTCGTCCTTGAGTTGCTTCACTTGGAACCCAAGGAAGTAGTTCAACTCGCCCATCATCGACATCTCGAATTTCTGCATCATCACCCTGCTAAACTCTTCACAAGACTTTTGATTAGTAGAACCAAATATTATGTCATCGACATAAATTTGGCACACAAAAAGATCACCATCACAAGTCTTAGTAAAAAGAGTTGGATCGGCTTTCCCAACCTTGAAAGCATTAGCAATTAAAAAGTCTCTAAGGCATTCATACCATGCTCTTGGGGCTTGCTTAAGTCCATAGAGCGCCTTAGAGAGCTTACACACGTGGTCGGGGTACCGTTCATCCTCGAAGCCAGGGGGTTGCTCCACGTACACCTCCTCCTTGATCGGCCCGTTGAGGAAAGCGCTCTTCACATCCATTTGGTACAACCTGAAAGAATGGTGAGTTTATAGCCTAGCCACAGGAGCAAAAGTCTCCTCAAAGTCCAAACCTGCGACTTGGGCATAACCTTTTGCCACAAGTCGAGCCTTGATCCTCGTCACCACCCCGTGCTCGTCCTGTTTGTTGCGGAACACCCACTTGGTTCCCACAACATTTTGCTTGGGACGAGGCACCAGTGTCCAAACTTCATTGCGCTTGAAGTTGTTGAGTTCCTCCTGCATGGCCAACACCCAGTCCGGATCTAGCAAGGCCTCTTCTACCCTGAACGGCTCAATAGAAGAGACAAAAGAGTAAATCTCACAAAAATTGACTAATCTTGAACGAGTAGTTACTCCCTTGCTAATATCACCCAATATTTGGTCGACGGGATGATCCCTTTGAATCGTCGCTCGAACTTGGGTTGGAGGTGCCTAAGGTGCTTCTTCCTCTTCAACTTGAACATCCTGTGCTCCCCCTTGATCACGCGCCTCCTCATGATGAACCTGTTCATCGTCTTGAGTTGGGGGATGCACCGTAGTTGAGGAAGATGGTTGATCTTGCTCCTATTGTTCCTGAGGCCGCACATCTCCAATCGCCATGGTGCATATCGCGGCCGTTGGAACGTCTTCTTCATCTACATCATCAAGATCAACAACTTGCTCTCTTGGAGAGCCATTAGTCTCATCAAATACAACGTCGCTAGAGACTTCAACCGAACTCGATGATTTGTTGAAGACCCTATACGCCTTTGTATTTGAGTCATAACCTAATAAAAACCCTTCTACAGCTTTGGGAGCAAATTTGGAAGTTCTACCTTTCTTCACAAGAATATAACACTTGCTCCCAAATACACGAAAATAAGACACATTGGGTTTGTTACCAGTTAGCAGCTCATATGAAGTCTTCTTAAGGAGGCGGTGAAGGTAGACCCGGTTGATGGCGTGGCAAGCCGTGTTCACGGCTTCCGACCAAAAGCGCTCGGGGGTCTTGAACTCTCCAAGCATTGTCCTTGCCATATCGATGAGCGTCCTGTTCTTCCTCTCTACCACACCATTTTGCTGTGGTGTGTAGGGAGCGGAGAACTCGTGCTTGATCCCTTCCTCCTCAAGGAACTCCTCCACTTGAAGGTTCTTGAACTCGGACCCGTTGTCGCTCCTTATCTTCTTCACTTTGAGCTCAAACTCATTTCTTGATGTTGTCATCACATTTTTGGTGTGATGAGAGCCTCCCACCTGTTTCCCTGCTTGACAAGCTGCACAAGGTCTATCTTTTTCGAAATGTACATTAGTTAGACCTATCACGTGTTCTCCCTTTAGAAGCTTGTGGAGGTTCTTCATCCCCACATGTGCTAAGCGGCGATGCCACAACCAGCCCATGCAAGTCTTAGCCATTAAGCATGCATCTAGACTGGCCTCTTCTTTTGAAAAATCAACCAAATAAAGTTTGCCGTCTAGTACACCCTTAAAAGCTAGTGAACCATCACATCTTCTAAAGACAGACACATCTACATTTGTAAATAGACAATTATATCCCATTTTGCATAATTGACTAACAGATAACAAATTATATCCAAGCGACTCAACTAAAAACACATTAGAAATAGAGTGCTCAGATGAAATAGCAATTTTACCTAACCCTTTTACCTTGCCTTGGTTCCCATCACCGAATATTATTGAATCTTGGGAATCCTTGTTCTTGACGTAGGAAGAGAACATCCTCTTTTCCCCCGTCATGTGGTTTGTGCATCCGCTGTCGATAATCCAGCTTGAACCCCCGGATGCATAAACCTGCAAGGCAAATTTAGGCTTGGGTCTTAGGTACCCAACTCTTGTTGGGTCCTACAAGGTTAGTCACAATTGTCTTAGGGACCCAAATGCAAGTTTTATCACCCTTGCATTTTGCCCCTAATTTCCTAGCAACTATCTTCCTATCCTTTCTACAAATAGCAAAGGAAGCATTTAAAGCATGATAAATTGTAGAGGGTCCATTCATAACTTTCCTAGGAACATGAACAATATTCTTTCTAGGCACATGATGAATATTTTTCCTAGGCATATCTCTACCATGCATATAGGAAGAACTGGAAGCAAACATAGAATAAGAATCATAGGCATGTGAATCAAAAGCATTACAACTCCTATGAGACTATCTTCTATCATTGTACATAAAAGCATGGTTCTTTTTAGTACTACTTGCCATAGGGGCCTTCCCTTTCTCCTTGGCGGAGATGGGAGCCTTATGGCTTGTTAAGTTCTTGGCTTCCCTCTTGAAGCCAAGCCCATCCTTAATTGAGGGGTGTCTACCAACCCTGTAGGCATCCCTAGCAAATTTTAGTTTATCAAAATCACTTTTGCTAACCTTAAGTTGGGCATTAAGACTAGCCATTTCATCATTTAACTTTGCAATAGAAGTTATGTGTTCACTACAAGCATCAATATCAAAATCTTTACATCTATTGCAAATAACAACATTTTCTACACAAGTTGTTGATTTACTAGCTATTTCTAACTTAGCATTCAAATCATCATTAATGCTCCTTAAGCTAGAAATTGTCTCATGGCAAGAAGATAATTCACAAGAAAGTATTTCATTTCTTTTAACTTCTAAAGCATGAGATTTTTGTGCTTCTACAAATTTGTCATGTTCTTCATACAACAAATCCTCTTGTTTTTCTAAAAGCCTATTCTTATCATTCAAGGCATCAATCAATTCATTAATTTTATCTACCTTGGTTCTATCTAGGCCCGTAAATAAACATGAATAATCTATTTCATCCTCATCACTAGATTCGTCCTCACTTGAAGAAGCATAGGTAGAGTTTCGAGTACATACCTTCTTTTCCCTTGCCATAAGGCATGTGTGATGCTCGTTGGGGAAGAGGGATGACTTGTTGAAGGCGGTGGCGGCGAGTCCTTCATTGTCGGAGTCGGAGGAGGAGCAATCCGAATCCCACTCCTTTCCTAGATGTGCCTCGACCTTGGCCTTCTTGTAATTTTTCTTCTTTTCCCTCTTGCTCCCGTGTTCCTGGTCACTTTCATTATCGGGACAGTTAGCAATAAAATGACCAATCTTACCGCATTTGAAGCATGAGCGCTTCCCCTTGGCTTTGGTCTTGCTTGGCTGTCCCTTGCGACCCTTAAGCGCCGTCTTGAAGCGCTTGATGATGAGGGCCATTTCTTCATCATTTAGACCTGCCGCCTCAACTTGCGCTACCTTGCTAGGTAACGCCTCCTTGCTCCTTGTTGCCTTGAGAGCAATGGGTTGAGGCTCATGGATTGGACCGTTCAACGCGTCGTCCATGTACCTCGCCTCCTTGATCATCATTCGCCCGCTTACGAATTTTCCAAGGACTTCTTCGGGCGACATTTTGGTGTACCTAGGATTCTCACGAATATTATTCACCAAATGAGGATCAAGAACGGTAAAAAACCTTAGCATCAGTCAGACAACATCGTGGTCCGTCCATCGCGTGCTTCTGTAGCTCCTTATTTTGTTGATAAGGGTCTTGAGCCGGTTGTATGTTTGGGTTGGCTCCTCGCCCCTTATCCTCGCGAATCGTCCAAGCTCGCCCTCCACCAACTCCATCTTGGTGAGCAAGGTGACATCGTTCCCCTCATGAGAAATCTTGAGGTTGTCCCAGATCTGCTTGGCATTGTCCAAGCCGCTCAATTTATGGTACTCGTCCCTGCACAAGGAGGCTAACAACACAGTAGTGGCTTGTGCATTTCTATGAATTTGTTCATTAATGAAAATAGGACTATCCGAGCTATCGAACTTCATTCCACTTTCCACAATCTCCCATATGCTCGGATGGAGAGAGAACAGGTGACTACGCATTTTGTGGCTCCAAAATCCGTAGTCCTCTCCATCAAAGTGAGGAGGTTTGCCAAGTGGAATGGAGAGCAAATGAGTATTTGTACTTTGCGGAATACGAGAGTAGTCAAAAGAAAAGTTCGAATTAACCGGTTTTCTTCTCTCGTAGTCGTTGTGGTCGTCGTCCTTTTGGGAAGAGGTAGACTCATAGCTGTCGTCGTAGTAGACAATTTCCTTGATGCGCCTTGTCTTCTTCTTCTTCTCATCTTTCCGTCTATGGCCCGAGCCCGAGTCGGTAGGCTTGTCATCCTTCGGCTCGTTGACGAAAGATTCCTTCTCTTTATCGTTGATCACGATACCCTTCCCCTTAGGATCCATCTCTTCGGGCGGTTAGTCCCTTTGTGAAGAGAACGGCTCTGATACCAATTGAGAGCACCTAGAGGGGGGGTGAATAGGTGATCCTGTAACACTTAAAACTTAGGCCACAAAAACTTGGTTAAGTGTTAGCGCAATAACTGCCAAGTGGCTAGAGAGGAATCTTCAACAAAACACAATAACCAACAAGAGATCAATCACAGAGATGGCACAGTGGTTATCCCGTGGTTCGGCCAAGACCAACGCTTGCCTACTCCACGTTGTGGCGTCCCAACGGACGAGGGTTGCAATCAACCCCTCTCAAGCGGTCCAAAGACCCACTTGAATACCATGGTGTTTTGCTTGCTTTTCTTAATCCCGTTTGCGAGGAATCTCCACAACTTGGAGCCTCTCGCCCTTACACTTGAAGTTCACAAAGAAGCACGAAGCAAGGGAGGGATTAGCAACGCACACAAGACACAAAAATCAGAGTGTCAACACGCACACAAGTCGCAACAAGAGCTCGCAACACAACCCAATGAGTTCACAACTCCACTAGAGCTCTATATGCTATCACAAAGAAACAAATGCGCGGAATCGATGTCTTGGTGCTTAGGAATGTTGCAAGTATGCTTGGTGTCCTCCTCCATGCGCCTAGGGGTCCCTTTTATAGCCCCAAGGCAGCTAGGAGCCGTTGAAAACATTCCTGGAAGGCAGATCTTGCCTTCTGTCGACTGGCGCACCGGACAGTCCGGTGCACCACCGGACATCCACTGTTCACTGTCCGGTGCAGATTGCTTTCCTTATTTGGCGAAGCCGGCCGTTGGAGTCTGCGCACCGTTGGCGCACCGGACACTGTCCGGTGCACACCGGACAGTCCGGTGCACCAATGTGACCGTTGGCTCGGCCACGCGTCACGCACGGAATCCTCGGCCGACCGTTGCCCCGGCTGACCGTTGACTCACCGAACAGTCCGGTGCACCACCGGACAGACCGGTGAATTTTAGCCGTACGCCGTTGATGGTTTCCCGAGAGCGACGAGTTCGCCTGTGAATGGCTCACCGGACAGTCCGGTGCACCACCGGACAGTCCGGTGAATTATAGCCGTACACCACCGTCGAAGTCCCGAGAGCAGCCTGTTCGCCAGAGCCAGCCTGGCGCACCGGACACTGTCCGGTTCACCACCGAACACTGTCCGGTGCACCACCGGACAGTCCGGTGCACCCAGACTGAGCTGACTTCGGCTAAACATAGCCATCTCATTTCCAATTCAGTTTTTCCTGTTTCCAGCACTTAAACACAATACATTAGTCCATAAAACAATGTACTAAGTCTAGAAACATACCTTTTGACTTGACTTGCACTTTGTCCACCACATTGCATAGATTAACACAAAAGCACTTGTGTTGGCACTCAATCACCAAAATACTTAGAAATGGCCCAAGGGCACATTTCCCTTTCAAGCTTAAGATCAGGACTCTGAAGCCATAGACGTCAGACTTGACGGAGAAAATACCTTCCATTGCGTATTCAGTAGACATGTAGCCACTGCAAAAATAAAGTTCAGTGTATCGTAACCAAGTTACAGTAGTGTGGTTCCTGTATGGCCTATTGAGTTTGTGCATACAATGTACCGATGACCCGATTCGTGTTGAATTGGTTTTGGTCCCCTCCAAACATCCTTGCCATTCCAAAATCTGATATCTTGGGTTTCATGTCTGTGACGGAACCTCCCAAGTAATCAGGCCCACCTACAGTTGTCCTTGTCTAACAGACATCAGACACCCTGTAGATGTTCCTAAGTTACTTGACAAGCTCGGTATCTTTCCTTACCTCACCAGGAACGTTTCACCCGTCTTGCAGACATTACAGATCATCGGAGATGAAGATATGCGGAAGCGAATTACATAAACTTACATTTATTTCCCAAAAGTAAGCTTGAGTTATTTATTTACAGACCAGTCTAAAAGCGAGTGCACAGAAGTAATAATTATACAAACCAGGGAGACACAAACCTCTCCCGAAAGGCTATAAACAAAAGATCCTAGATGGAGGACCGAGTCCTCCCGCACTTCAGTCTTGTTTTTCCTCGTTGGGAACCATCTTAGCACAGAAGCAGCAAAAGTCTGCTACTTCCCCACCTAAAAACAACAAAGGGATAAACCCTGAGTATGGAATTACTCAGCAAGTCTTACCCGACTAAGGAAAAGACTCTCAAGGGTATGCTGGTTATATGGGAGTCAAGGTAAGGCTTCTCAATAGTAAAAGACTCTATTTTGCAGAAATGCTTACTAAAGTGGATCCTTAAAAATCCAATTTTATTTGTCAAGTTAGGTAAAATTACCTGCACTAGAGTTCTCTCTACCCTAGTTCAATCACTGGTCCTGCACTAGCCAATTTCATTAACAACAACCCATCATCTTTAGTGGAATGCTACGTGTAGGTCAGTGACCAAGTCTTCATAACCGCGAAGGTACGGCGATCCGAATCGATTATACTCAGCTGAGGATCTCCAATCACACGACATATGTAGCACTTAACCCTTGCATATGTCAACCCGCCACCGGGGTTCTTAAGACCGGATCAGGTTCACGCAAACCGAGAGCACAGATACACCACCGTCCAGCCTCTTGCCACGGAGGGTACACGCTACTCTCGCCACCGCTCCACTCCCATTTCGTGTTATCTTATTCCGGCCTTAGTCTGCCCGAGGCAAGGCTTACCCATGACGAGGCATGTGACCAGTTAAAGGGTCCTCGATCATCAAGCCTACATCGAGACGGTCCTTAATCGACTCAGACGGAGACACTACACCGAGACTCTCTTCTCGTGCAAGTCACCCGCCCGGTCTCAGCTTAATCTTTTTGACCTAAAAACTTGGTACCTGGCAGAGGTACATCTTTTGTAATGTTGAATCCATCAAGGCCTTTGACGGATTCACCATCAAGTTTTATTTTTGAAAACATCCCTCCCACTTTGCCAAACATCTTTTGTAAAACAAATCCTTTTGTTTTTCTAAAGCAATACTAAGCAAAGTAAAAACCTTTTTGTAAAAACAGGATTTCAAGGAGGGTAATCAAAATCAAGGAAGGCAATGCAGGAATTGTTAAATCAATCAACTCCTATCACCTAATGCAGCAAGCAAGTGAGAAAGATTTTAAAAACATCAAGGAAGGTGGCAAATTGAAAGGGAAATGTGCCCTTGGGCCATTTCTAAGTATTTTGGTGATTGAGTGCCAACACATGTGCTTAATTGTGAATTTATGTACATGGATGAACAAGGTGCAAATCATGAAGTAAAGGTATGTTTCTAAGCCTTAGTACATTGGTTTTGTGTACTAATATATTTGTCTAAGTGTTAGAAACAGAAAGAAGAAGAAGAGAGAAGAGGAGAAAAGACTTGGCTGTGTGCTGCCAAGACCCAGCTCGGTCTGGAGCACCGGACTGTCCGGTGTGCACCGAACAGTGTCCGGTGCGCCAGGCCGACTCGGCGCGAAGTGGCCGCTCTCGGGAATTTGCCGACGGCGTACGGCTAAAATTCACCGGACTGTCCGGTGTGCACCGGACTGTCCGGTGCGCCAACGGTCGGCGGGGCCAACGGTCGGCCGCGCAATCTGCGCGGGACACGTGGCCGAGCCAACGGTCGGAAGACGGCACCGGACTGTCCGGTGTGCACCGGACATGTCCGGTGCGCCAACGGCTCCAGATCTTCCAACGGTCGGCAACGGTCGGAAGCGCCAGTTATGGAAACAAATCGGGCCCCGGACAGTGTCCGGTGTGCACCAGACTGTCCGGTGCCCCCGACGACAGAAGGCAAGGATGGCCTTCCGGATTTGCTCTCAACGGCTCCTAGCTGCCTTGGGGCTATAAAAGGAGCCCCTAGGCGCATGGAGGAGACACACAAGCAACCTTTGAGCATTCTTGATCATCCACACTCAGTCTTTGCGCATTCGTTTGTCATTCTAAGTGTTTCGAGCTCCGTTCTAGTGAGAACTTTGTGATACTCTTGTGAGCTCGATTCTTGGCCGTGTGTGTGCGCATTTCGCTGTGGATTTGTGTGTGTTGCTTCCCTCCCTTACTCTGTGCTTCTTTGTGATCATATACTTGTAAGGGCAAGAGACTCCAATTTGTGGAGATTCCTTGCAAACGGGATAGTGAAAGGAAAAACAAAACACCGTGGTATTCAAGTGGGTCTTTGGACCGCTTGAGAGGGGTTGATTGCAACCCTCGTCCGTTGGGACGCCACAACGTGGAGTAGGCAAGCGTTGGTCTTGGCCGAACCACGGGATAAACCACTGTGTCACCTCTGTGCTTGATCTCTTGTGGTATTGTGTTTTGTTGAGACTTCTCTTTAGCCACTTGGCAACTATTGTGCTAACACTTAACAAGTTTTTGTGGCTTAAGTTTTAAGTTTTCACAGGATCACCTATTCACCCCCCCCCCTCTAGGTGCTCTCAATTGGTATCGGAGCCGTTCTCTTCACAAAGGGACTAACCGCCCGAAGAGATGGATCCTAAGGGGAAGGGTATCGTGATCAACGACAAAGAGAAGGAATCCTTCGTCAACGAGCCGAAGGACGACAAGCCTACCGACTCCGGCTCGGGTCATAGACGGAAGGAAGGGAAGAAGAAGAAGACAAGGCGCATCAAGGAGATCGTCTACTACGACAGCGATGAGTCTACTTCTTCCCAAAAGGACGAAGACCACAACGACTACGAGAGAAGGAAACCGGTTAATTCGAACTTTTCTTTTGATTACTCTCGTATTCCGCAAAGTTCACATTCACATTTGCTCTCCATTCCACTCGGCAAGCCCCCACACTTTGATGGAGAGGACTACGGATTTTGGAGCCACAAAATGCGTAGTCACCTATTCTCTCTCCATCCTAGTATATGGGAGATTGTAGAGAGTGGAATGCACTTTGATAGTTCGGATAGTCCCATGTTCATTAATGAACAAATTCATAAGAATGCACAAGCTACTACTGTTCTTCTAGCTTCCTTGTGCAGGGATGAATACCATAAAGTGAGCGGCTTGGATAACGCCAAGCAAATCTGGGACACCCTCAAGATTTCTCATGAGGGGAACGACGTCACCTTGCTCACCAAGATGGAGTTGGTGGAGGGTGAGCTTGGACGGTTCGCAATGATAAGGGGCGAGGAGCCGACGCAAACATACAACCGGCTCAAGACCCTTATCAACAAGATAAGGAGCTACGGAAGCACACGATGGACGGACCACGACGTCGTCCGCCTAATGCTCAGGTCATTTACTGTTCTTGATCCTCATTTGGTGAACAATATACGTGAAAATCCCAGGTACACCAAGATGTCGCCCGAAGAAGTTCTTGGGAAATTTGTTAGCGGGCGAATGATGATCAAGGAGGCGAGGTATGTGGACGACGCCTTGAATGGTCCGATCAACGAGCCGCAACCCCTTGCTCTCAAGGCAACACGAAGCAAGGAGGCGCTACCCAGCAAGGTGGCACAGATTGAGGCGGCCGGACTCAATGATGAAGAGATGGCTCTCATCATCAAGAGATTCAAGACGGCGCTAAATGGTCGCAAGGGGCAGCCAAGCAAGACCAAGACAAAGGGGAAGCGCTCATGCTTCAAATGCGGTAAGCTTGGTCATTTTATCGCTAACTGTCCCGATAATGAAAGTGACCAGGAAAAGGGGAACAAAAGAGAGAAGAAGAAGCAATACAAGAAGGCAAAGGGCGAGGCACATCTAGGAAAGGAGTGGGACTCGGATTGCTCCTCCTCCGACTCCGACAATGAAGGACTCGCTGCTACTGCCTTCAACAAGTCTTCCCTCTTCCCCAACGAGCGTCTCACATGTCTTATGGCAAGGGAGAAGAAGGTGAGTACTCAAGACTCCACTTATGCTTCTTCTAGTGATAGTGAGTCTAGTGATGATGATGACATAGATTATTCATGCTTGTTCAAGGGCTTAGATAGATCTAAGATAGATAAAATTAATGAGTTGATTGATGCTTTAAATGATAAGAATAGATTACTGGAAAAACAAGAGGATCTTTTATATGAGGAGCATGATAAATTTGTTAGTGCACAAAATTCTCTTGCTCTAGAAATTAAAAGAAATGAAGTGCTTTCTAGTGAATTATCTTCCTGTCATGAAACCATTGCTACTTTTAAAGGTGTTAATAATGATTTAAATGCTAAATTAGAAGTAGCAAATAAATCTAATTCTTGTGTAGAACATGTTATGATTTGCACTAGGTGTGAGGATTTCGATATTGATGCCTGTAGTGAACACCTAGTTTTAATCTCAAAATTAAATGAGGAATTGGCTAGTCTTAATGCCCAACTTAAGACTAGCAAGAGTGAAGTTGATAAAATAAAATTTGCAAGGGATGCCTACACGGTTGGTAGACACCCCTCAATTAAGGATGGTCTTGGCTTCAAGAGAGAGGCCAAGAACTTAACAAGCCATAAGGCTCCCATCTTCGTCAAGGAGAAAGGGAAGGCCCCTATGGCTAGTAGTGCGAAAAAGAACCATGCCTTTATGTATAATGATAGGAGAAATGCTAGAAATGCTTATAATAATTTTGATTCACATGTTTATGATTCGCATGCCATGTTTGCTTCTAGTTCTTCTTATAAGCATGATAGAGATATGTGTAGGAGAAATGTTGTACATATGCCTAGGAGAAATATTGCTCATATGCCTAGAAATAATGTTATTCATGCTCCTAGGAAAGTAGTGAATGAACCTTCTATAATTTATTGTGCTTTAAACACTTTCTTTGCTATTTGTAGAAAGGATAGGAAAATAGTTGCTAGGAAGTTAGGGGCAAAATGCAAGGGAGACAGGACTTGCATTTGGGTCCCTAAGGACATTTGTGCTAACCTTGCAGGACCCAACATGAGTTGGGTACCTAAGACCCAAGCCTAAATTTGCCTTGCAGGTTTATGCATCCGGGGGTTCAAGCTGGATTATCGACAGCGGATGCACAAACCATATGACGGGGGAGAAGAAGATGTTCACCTCCTACGTCAAAAATAAGGATTCCCAAGATTCAATTATATTCGGTGATGGGAATCAAGGCAAGGTAAAAGGGTTAGGTAAAATTGCAATTTCTAATGAGCACTCAATCTCAAATGTGTTTTTAGTTGAGTCTCTTGGTTACAATTTGCTATCTGTTAGTCAACTGTGCAATATGGGATATAATTGTTTATTTACAAATGTAGATGTGTCTGTCTTTAGAAGATGTGATGGTTCACTAGCTTTTAAGGGTGTACTAGACGGCAAGCTTTACTTAGTTGATTTTGCAAAAGAAGAGGCCGGTCTAGATGCATGCTTAATGGCTAAGACTTGCATGGGCTGGCTGTGGCATCGCCGCTTAGCACATGTGGGGATGAAGAACCTCCACAAGCTTCTAAAGGGAGAACACGTGATAGGTCTAACAAATGTTTATTTCGAAAAAGATAGACCTTGTGCAGCTTGTCAGGCAGGTAAACAAGTGGGAGGAGCACATCACAGCAAGAATGTGATGACCACGTCAAGACCTCTGGAGCTGCTACATATGGACCTCTTCGGACCCGTCGCCTATCTAAGCATAGGAGGAAGTAAGTATGGTTTAGTTATTGTTGATGACTTTTCCCGCTTCACTTGGGTGTTCTTTTTGCAGGATAAGTCTGAAACCCAAGGGACCCTCAAGCGCTTCCTCAGGAGAGCTCAAAATGAGTTTGAGCTCAAGGTGAAGAAGATTAGGAGCGACAACGGGTCCGAGTTCAAGAACCTTCAAGTGGAGGAGTTTCTTGAGGAGGAAGGGATCAAGCACGAGTTCTCCGCTCCCTACACACCACAGCAAAATGGTGTGGTAGAGAGGAAGAACAGGACGCTAATCGATATGGCGAGGACGATGCTTGGAGAGTTCAAGACCCCCGAGTGCTTTTGGTCGGAAGCCGTGAACACGGCTTGCCACGCCATCAACAGGGTCTACCTTCATCGACTCCTCAAGAAGACTTCGTATGAGCTACTAACCGGTAACAAACCCAATGTATCGTACTTTCGTGTATTTGGGAGCAAGTGCTACATTCTAGTGAAGAAGGGTAGAAATTCTAAGTTTGCTCCCAAAGCTGTAGAAGGGTTTTTATTAGGTTATGATTCAAATACAAAGGCGTATAGAGTCTTCAACAAATCATCGGGTTTGGTTGAAGTCTCTAGCGACGTTGTATTTGATGAGACTAATGGCTCTCCAAGAGAGCAAGTTGTTGACTGTAATGATGTAGATGAAGAAGATGTTCCGACGGCCGCAATACGAACCATGGCGATTGGAGACGTTCGGCCACAGGAACAAGATGAACGAGATCAACCTTCTTCCTCAACAACGGTGCATCCCCCAACTCAAGACGATGAACAGGTTCATCAAAAGGAGGCGTGTGATCAAGGGGGAGCACAAGATGATCATGTGATGGAGGAAGAAGCGCAACCGGCACCTCCAACCCAAGTTCGAGCGATGATTCAAAGGGATCATCCCGTCGACCAAATTCTGGGTGACATTAGCAAGGGAGTAACTACTCGATCTCGATTAGTTAATTTTTGTGAGCATTACTCCTTTGTCTCTTCTATTGAGCCTTTCAGGGTAGAGGAGGCCTTGCTAGATCCGGATTGGGTATTGGCCATGCAGGAGGAACTCAACAACTTCAAGCGCAATGAAGTTTGGACGCTGGTGCCTCGTCCCAAGCAAAATGTTGTGGGGACCAAGTGGGTTTTCCGCAACAAACAGGACGAGCACGGGGTGGTGACGAGGAACAAGGCTCGACTTGTGGCAAAAGGTTATGCCCAAGTCGCAGGTTTGGACTTTGAGGAGACTTTTGCTCCTGTGGCTAGGCTAGAATCAATTCGTATCTTGCTAGCATATGCCGCTCACCATTCTTTCAGGTTGTACCAAATGGATGTGAAGAGCGCTTTCCTCAACGGGCCAATAAAGGAGGAGGTGTACGTGGAGCAACCCCCTGGCTTCGAGGATGAGCGGTACCCCGACCACGTGTGTAAGCTCTCTAAGGCGCTCTATGGACTTAAACAAGCCCCAAGAGCATGGTATGAATGCCTTAGAGATTTCTTAATTGCTAATGCTTTCAAGGTTGGGAAAGCCGATCCAACTCTTTTCACTAAGACTTGTGATGGTGATTTGTTTGTGTGCCAAATTTATGTCGATGACATAATATTTGGTTCTACTAATCAAAAGTCTTGTGAAGAGTTTAGCAGGGTGATGACGCAGAAATTCGAGATGTCGATGATGGGCGAGTTGAACTACTTCCTTGGGTTCCAAGTGAAGCAACTCAAGGACAGCACCTTCATCTCCCAAACGAAGTACACGCAAGATCTGCTAAAGAGGTTTGGGATGAAGGACGCCAAGCCCGCAAAGACGCCGATGGAACCGACGGACACACCGACCTCAACAAAGGAGGTAAGTCCGTTGATCAAAAAGCATACCGGTCCATGATAGGTTCCTTGCTTTATTTATGTGCTAGTAGACCAGATATTATGCTTAGCGTATGCATGTGTGCTAGATTTCAATCCGATCCTAGGGAGTGTCACTTGGTGGCGGTGAAGCGAATTCTTAGATATTTAGTCGCTACGCCTTGCTTCGGGATCTGGTATCCAAAGGGGTCTAACTTTGACTTAATTGGGTACTCAGATTCCGACTATGCTGGATGTAAGGTCGATAGGAAGAGTACATCGGGGACGTGCCAATTCTTAGGAAGGTCCCTGGTGTCATGGAACTCTAAGAAACAAACCTCCGTTGCCCTATCCACCGCTGAGGCCGAGTACGTTGCCGCAGGACAGTGTTGTGCGCAACTACTTTGGATGAGGCAAACCCTCAGGGACTTTGGCTACAATCTGAGCAAAGTCCCACTCCTATGTGACAATGAGAGTGCTATCCGAATAGCGGAAAATCCTGTTGAGCACAGCCGCACAAAGCACATTGACATCCGGCATCACTTTTTGAGAGACCACCAGCAAAAGGGAGATATCGAAGTGTTTTATGTTAGCACCGAGAACCAGCTAGCCGATATCTTTACCAAGCCCTTAGATGAGAAGACCTTTTGCAGGTTGCGTAGTGAGCTAAATGTCTTAGATTCGCGGAACTTGGATTGAATTGTAGCATACATGTATTTATGCTTTTGATCATGTTCCTTTTTGCATCTTGTTGCTTATCATGGTGCTCAAGTTGTACAAACACTCCCTGGACCTCACAAGTCCGTTGCAAAGTGATGCACATGTTTAGGGGGAGATGTGTTACAACTTGACCCCTTGAGACTAACCATATGCTTGAGTTTGCTTGATTTAGTCTCGAAGGAAAATTGAAAGGGAAAAGGTGGACTTGGACCTTGAAAGACTTCCACTGCACTCCGATGAGAGGGTAACTTATTTCCAAGTTCATCTCATGAACTCTTATTGCCATTTGCTCTTAATTGAAGATTTTGGTGAGGCAATGGGGTTAAAGGGCCAAGATTGATCCCGTTTTGGTGCTTGATGCCAAAGGGGGAGAAAATAAAGGCCAAAGCAATAAATGGATCAGCTACCACTTGAGAGATTTTGAAAATAGTAGAACCACTTGAGAGATTTTGAAAATAGTAGAATAGAGCTTTTGTTTTGTCAAAACTCTTTTATTGTCTCTTTTGGCTTCTTGTGGGGAGAAGTAGTAATTATGGGAAAAAGGGGGAGTTTTTGAAATCTTTGATCAATCTCTTTTGGAATGACTCTCTTTATGCTTCAACATGTGTGTTTGACTTAGAGATAGAGATTTGAGTTTGATTTGCAAAAACAAACCAAGTGGTGGCAAAAGATGATCCATATATGCCAAAATTGATTCAAAATAAATTTAAGTTTTATTTGAAGTGAGTTTGCACTTGTTCTAGTTGCTTTATGTTGTGTTGGCATAAATCACCAAAAAGGGGGAGATTGAAAGGGAAATGTGCCCTTGGGCCATTTCTAAGTATTTTGGTGATTGAGTGCCAACACATGTGCTTAATTGTGAATTTATGTACATGGATGAACAAGGTGCAAATCATGAAGTAAAGGTATGTTTCTAAGCCTTAGTACATTGGTTTTGTGTACTAATATATTTGTCTAAGTGTTAGAAACAGAAAGAAGAAGAAGAGAGAAGAGGAGAAAAGACTTGGCTGTGTGCTGCCAAGACCCAGCTCGGTCTGGAGCACCGGACTGTCCGGTGTGCACCGGACAGTGTCCGGTGCGCCAGGCCGACTCGGCGCGAAGTGGCCGCTCTCGGGAATTTGCCGACGGCGTACGGCTAAAATTCACCGGACTGTCCGGTGTGCACCGGACTGTCCGGTGCGCCAACGGTCGGCGGGGCCAACGGTCGGCCGCGCAATCTGCGCGGGACACGTGGCCGAGCCAACGGTCGGAAGACGGCACCGGACTGTCCGGTGTGCACCGGACATGTCCGGTGCGCCAACGGCTCCAGATCTTCCAACGGTCGGCAACGGTCGGAAGCGCCAGTTATGGAAACAAATCGGGCACCGGACAGTGTCCGGTGTGCACCGGACTGTCCGGTGCCCCCGACGACAGAAGGCAAGGATGGCCTTCCGGATTTGCTCTCAACGGCTCCTAGCTGCCTTGGGGCTATAAAAGGAGCCCCTAGGCGCATGGAGGAGACACACAAGCAACCTTTGAGCATTCTTGATCATCCACACTCAGTCTTTGCGCATTCATTTGTCATTCTAAGTGTTTCGAGCTCCGTTCTAGTGAGAACTTTGTGATACTCTTGTGAGCTCGATTCTTGGCCGTGTGTGTGCGCATTTCGCTGTGGATTTGTGTGTGTTGCTTCCCTCCCTTACTCTGTGCTTCTTTGTGATCATATACTTGTAAGGGCAAGAGACTCCAATTTGTGGAGATTCCTTGCAAACGGGATAGTGAAAGGAAAAACAAAACACCGTGGTATTCAAGTGGGTCTTTGGACCGCTTGAGAGGGGTTGATTACAACCCTCGTCCGTTGGGACGCCACAACGTGGAGTAGGCAAGCGTTGGTCTTGGCCGAACCACGGGATAAACCACTGTGTCACCTCTGTGCTTGATCTCTTGTGGTATTGTGTTTTGTTGAGACTTCTCTTTAGCCACTTGGCAACTATTGTGCTAACACTTAACAAGTTTTTGTGGCTTAAGTTTTAAGTTTTCACAGGATCACCTATTCACCCCCCCCCCCCTCTAGGTGCTCTCACAAATGCACCGGGGCTTGCCTTTGTTATCAGAGGTGTCCTGCTCGGATCCACAGATATCAAAATAAAAGCAGTTATCCGCTTGAGGATCAGAGGTGGGTGGTATCCCCTCTTCAGAAACTTCTTCTTCTTCTTCTTGCTCTAATATAACCATATACATGCATAAGAATGGATGTCATGGAATGCTCATGAGGATGCAAAGATAGCATAAACTTATTATTTATGTCTTGAGTACAACTTTCCTTCACGGTACTCCGAGAACCTAGGGTTTCCGGAGTCAGTAAAGGAGTTCATGGAGCAGGGGGGTGGTTTTGGGTTTAGTGATCAAACAAGGTCCAAATCAAACCAAACTCTACCCCTGGCTTCTAAATAATGTGATAAGCTCACATAAAAAGTTTGGGAAATTTTGGACTTATTATTTATTCTCTAAAAATCCAGAATCAATAGTTTAGGCTATTTTAAATACCCTAAAATTCCCTGTTCAAACTAAAAATCATAAAACTATTTTTATTAAATACTATGGAAAATAACAAGCCTAGGAAAATTGGTCTCACAATTTTAGGATTTTTCTACAGTTTTCTACAATTTTCCAAAGCTCCACTGAAAAAGAAAAAGAAAAACTAGGAGCAGTACTGGGCCGATTCTGGCCCAACAAGCCCAGGTCCAGGGAGAACAGTGCTCGCGCCCGCGCGCGCGCGCGTCCGCGTCCAGGCGATTTTGCAGGAAGGGCCTCGCGCTTCTGGCTAATCAGAAAAAGGTCCTTTCACTATTATGTTGAGTCACTGACGGATTGCACAAATGCCCTCGGGGTTCTGTCAATTCACAACACGAGGTCCCCGACGGCGCTCAAGCGCGGCCGCGCTCCGGCGAGCTAGCAGACCGGCCAATTGGGGCAGTGACCGGCGCTCCCGAGCGACATACGCAGGATTAAACCTCTAAGGAGCATTTCCCCTAACCTAATTGCACTAATGGTGGACTAGGGAGCTCCGGCCACGGTGGCCGTAAGCATCACGGCGAGACAGCCGTGTTCCCGGCGATGGGCGCCGGTCTAGTTCGATTCATTGGTTCGGTAAGCATCACGGAGGTATGAGCATGCTCAAACGAGGAAGCAAAGGGCGGGTACTGACCGGAGTTGGGCTGGCGACGGTGAACTCAACTCTACGGCGGCGGAAAACCGATTTGGGGGCAACGCGAAATTCGAGCTCGTCGGTGAACCACTGGAGACAATACTGGACGTCGAAGTACTTGACTACCATACGGAGCGTGTGGTGGCTTCAATTTATAGAGTTCACGGGCGGCGGCGATCAATTTGAGCAAGTTGCGCTGGCGGCCGGATGGGAGGAAGAAGCTTGGCGCACGGAGTACGTGTCCCATAGCGTGGCAGTAACTCCGGTGAGCTACGGAGGGTTCAGAGATGGTCATGGCGACACGGTGAAAGTGTAGAGCCACGCGGCACCCGGCCGAGAGGCGGCGGTCGACGGCGAACTTATCGCCAGCCGCAAAGTCGAAGGAAGACAGGGGGAGGGATCGTCGGAGTGATGGCCAGCTCACCGGTGACGAGGACCTTACCGCGACAGACTTATCTAGTGACCGCCGAGCACGAATCACAGCGACGACGATCGACGGCGACGGCTACCGGCGACGGGCACGGGAAAGATCTTCTTCAGGTTAACGGTTACTGTACCATGGCCATAGTTCATCAGAGCTTCTGACCGAGCGAGTTTAGAGTCCTTTTTCTCCAGATTTCATGTGACAACAGGTCCCAGTCTCTGTACCAAAGTTGTAGTGCTACATACCAGCTACAACTCCACTATAGGACTTGATCACATTTGAGCACAGGATCATGCTCGAATCTGAGGTAGAAGTTGATGTCAGTTCACTGCTAAACAGAATTTCAGTTCAAAACAACCTGACAGTCGAACTTTGATGGGGTTTTTCTCTAAATTTCTCATAACAACTAATCTCACACTCTTTAGCAAAGTTGTTCCCCTATGATTAGGCTTCAACTTTGATGTGGTGACCTAGGGCAAAAACCCTATACTTTGTAAATTACAAAGCCCCAAAGTTGAGCCCATTCACTGTTTTTCAGACTTAGAACAAAACTCAAATGAGGTCCATTTTGCATTTAAGTCCAAAACTTAGGGTTTGGCTTTCAAGTCCACATATTTGTGATCCAATTGACTTGAAACACTTATTTGACTTGGTTTTTGCACTTTAGCCCAAAAGTGGACTAATTTTTGCACTTAAGTCCCTAGGGTTTGGGTTTAGGGTTTCCCAGGGTTTCAATTAGGGTTTCTGGTATTCCAGGGGTATAAATGTGATTCAACTTTATTGTTGGGGTCATTTCATGACTTTTACCCTAAAGCCTTTAGGTTTTCTCAACTTGGGTTAAGTTTTACCCCTTTAATCACTATTTAGGGTTAAGTCCTCAACCAGGGTCCTATTTGTAAAACTTTAAAACAATACAACTTGTTTGAAATTTTTGCCTAGTGAATGCACTCTAGGTGTGTCAAACATATGCAATGCCCATGCTCATGATGCCATGCTCAAGTTTTAGTTATAGTAACACCAGGGGTGTTACATCCTTCCCCCCATAAAAGAATCTCGTCCCGAGATTTAAAGTCCTAGGGTGAGTAATGGAAAAGGAAATGTGTCACATTTTTATTTCCTTATTTCTGGTACAAGGCAGGGGTGGTGTGGGGGTTCATTCCTTTATTACACAGCTATACAAACTTTACAACTTACAAGAGGCTAGAAAGCTTGGGAAATTCTTATCTAAGAAGTCTTGGGTTTCCCATGTAGCCTCATCTTCCGAATGCTGGTTCCACTGTATCTTATAAAACTTAAGAGTCTTTCTCCGGGTAACCCTGTCCTTTTGATCCAGAACTCGAATGGGATGTTCCGAGTATGTCAAATCTGGTTCCAGGACAACATCAGTCACTTCAATGGTTCGATCGGGAACCCGTAGACACTTCTTCAATTGTGACACGTGGAACACATTATGCACAGCAGACAATGTTTCGGGAAGTTGAAGTTGATACGCCACTGGCCCATATCTTTGAAGAATAGGAAATGGACCAATGTACCTGGGTGCAAGTTTTCCCTTAACCCCAAAACGCGATACGCCCTTCATTGGTGAAACCTTTAGATAAACATATTCTCCTTCTAAGAAGTATAAGGGCATTCGCCGTTTGTCTGCATAACTTTTCTGACGAGCTTGTGCTTTCTTTAGATTATGAATAACTTTCTGAACCTTATCCTCGGTTTCTTTTACCAAATCAGGCCTAAAGAAATACCTTTCACCAGGTTCAGACCAATTTAGCGGAGTTCGACACCGTCGCCCATACAAAGCTTCAAAAGGTGCCATCTTGATGCTTTCCTGGTAACTGTTATTATATGAAAACTCCGCCAAAGGTAAACATTCATCCCATTTTTGTGAGAAATCCAGGACACATGCCCGCAACATATCTTCAAGTATTTGGTTTACTCTCTCAGTTTGTCCACTGGTTTGAGGATGATAGGCCGAACTGTGGAGTAACTTAGTACCCAAGGATTTGTGAAGTTCTTCCCAAAATTTGGATACGAACTGAGGTCCACGATCCGACACTATGGTCTTTGGAACACCATGCAGACTAAGAATACGGGCAATGTATAACTCCGCATAGGTAAGTACCGGGTAATATGTCTTGACCGGCAGAAAATGAGCAACCTTTGTAAGTCGATCAACAATCACCCAGATAGAGTCGTACCCTTTTGCGGTCCTGGGCAATCCCACAATGAAGTCCATGCTTATGTCTTCCCATTTCCATGTTGGTATTGGTAATGACTGCAATGGACCGGCGGCTTTCATGTGTATGGCCTTGACACGTCTGCAAGTGTCACACTTAGCCACATAGCGTGCAATTTCAATCTTCATCTTCGTCCACCAGTAATGTTGCTTTAAATCTTGGTACATCTTAGTGCTTCCCGGATGAATGGAATAGCGACTAAGATGCGCTTCATCTAAGATTTGCTGGCGGAGTTCTTCATTCTTCGGCACTACTATGCGGTTGTTGAACCATAACACACCTTGATCATCTTCCTTGAAACATTGGGCTGTTCCAGCCCTGATCTTCTCTCGTATGTGCTTCATGCCCAGATTATCCTTTTGAGCATCAATTATCCTTTGCAAAATGGTTGACTCAAGCTTTAGTTGATTCAGAGTCCCTTGCTGGATTATCCCCAGGTTTAACTTCTCCATTTCTTGACACAAAGTGTTTTCGGAGGTCTTTACCATAAGACAGTGGCAGGAAGTCTTACGACTCAATGCATCTGCCACCACATTGGCCTTGCCTGGGTGATAATGGATCTCCAGTTCATAATCTTTAATGAGCTCAAGCCATCGTCTTTGCCTCATATTTAACTCTGATTGGGTAAATATATACTTCAAACTCTTATGATCTGTATATATGTGACAGATATTTCCCAGCAGATAGTGACGCCATATTTTTAGGGCATGAACCACAGCAGCTAGCTCTAAATCATGTGTTGGATAATGCTCTTCGTGTCGGCGTAACTGCCTTGAAGCATACGCAATTACTCGGCCTTCTTGCATTAGCACACAGCCGAGTCCACTGCCTGACGCATCACAATATACCTCAAAAGGTTTAGTGATGTCCGGTTGAGCCAATACCGGAGCAGTGGTCAATAGTGTCTTCAATTGCTCAAAGGCTTCATTACATTTAGAAGACCAATTGAACTTAGTATCATTCTTCAATAAACTTGTGATTGGCTTCACAAGCTTAGAAAAATCAGGTATGAATCTGCGATAGTATCCTGCTAGTCCAAGAAAACTTCGGACTTGGTGAACAGTCGTTGGAGGTTTCCACTCCAGAATATCCTTGACCTTGCTAGGATCTACCGCAATTCCCTTGGCTGACAACACGTGCCCCAGAAATTGAATTTCCTCCAGCCAGAACGTGCACTTGCTGAACTTGGCATACAGCTGATGTTCCCTCAGGCGCGTCAATACAATCCGTAGATGCTGAGCATGCTCCTCTTCATTTTTAGAGTATATCAAAATATCGTCGATGAAGACCACCACGAACTTGTCTAACTCGGACATGAACACCGAGTTCACCAAATAGGTGAAGTGGGCAGGAGCATTGGTGAGCCCGAAAGACATTACTAGGTACTCAAACAATCCATACCGCGTAGTAAATGCGGTCTTCGGTATATCCTCGGGCCGAATACGGATTTGATGATAGCCCGACCTGAGATCAATTTTGGAAAACACCCTCGCCCCAGTCAGTTGATCAAATAAGATGTCGATCCTTGGAAGAGGGTACTTATTCTTGATGGTGACCTCATTTAGGGGCCGATAGTCCACGCACATGCGCAAGGTTTGATCCTTCTTCTTCACAAAGATGGCGGGACAACCCCATGGGGACGAGCTTGGCCGGATAAATCCCTTATCCAATAGATCTTGTAATTGAATCTTCAATTCTGCTAACTCATTAGGGGGCATACGGTACGATCTTCGGGAGATGGGAGCCGTACCGGGTTTTAGCTCAATTACAAATTCTACATCTCTTTCAGGGGGCAGTCCAGGCAAATCTTCCAGAAATACATCTGGAAACTCACATACTACCGGAATGTTCTTGATCTCCGGTACAATGGCTTCAAATATTCTACCAGAAGCTTTGGCTGGATTGGTTTTGGGGAGAGACAAGAGAATTTCTTCTTGATTATAACTCAACCTGACGGTTCTGAGTTCAGTGTTGAGAATTGCCTTGTGTTGGGTTAACCAATTCATACCCAAAATTACATCTATATCTTGGCCTCTTAGAACAATCATGTTAGCAAGAAAGTTCCGTCCGGCCATAGTTACTGGCACTTGATAGGCCACTTCTCTAGTAAAAATGTGTCCCCCAGGTGAATGAATTTTAAATCCCTCTTTTGATTCATGACATGCAATGTGATGTTGCTCCACAAATGTCTTGCTAATGAAGGTATGCGAAGCACCAGAATCAAAAAGAATAATTGCAGGGTGACTGGCCACAGGGAACGTACCCATCATCACCGGCTCTCCCTCCGGTGTGGTAGCCACTTGCGTATAATATACTCGCCCCGTTTTCTTGGTATTCTTGCCCGAAGTACTTCCCTTGCCTGGAGCAGAATTCCCCGATCCTTGCTGATTATTAGCTTGATTTTGCCGAGGATAGGGGCAATCTTTAATAAAATGCCCAGATTTGCCACAGTTAAAACATCCAGTTGAAGAACTTGGCAGAGCAGGGAATCGAGTGCCTGGGGCACCCGGCTGACTTTGGACAGTAGGGGCTTTGTTGGGACGAATAATTATGGGCTGCTTGAAAGGGAAAGATGGTGCACTTGAACGGTTCTGGTTAGAGGGCCGGAGAATGAACCGTTGCCTCTTTACCGGGCCCTGACTAGGCCTATCACCACTGAATCCCTTACTTTTCCCAGTATTTGCATATTTGGCCTCCACAGATAGGGCTGTGCTAACAGCCTTCCCGTAGGTGAGATCAATACAGGCAGCCATTTTTCGCTGCATTCGGTCATTCAGACCTCTCATAAAACAATTCCTTTTCTTCAAGTCTGTGTTCACCTGATCAATTGCGTATTGTGACAGGTGATTGAATTTGTTGAGATACTGGTTAAAAGTATCTCCCCCTTGCTTCAATTTCATAAACTCTTCTTGTTTCATGTGCAGCACTCCCTCAGGAATATAATGCTCGCGGAATGCTGCTTTGAACTCGTTCCATGTAATTTGATGGTTGTCCGGTTGGATAGCCACAAAGTTCCCCCACCAAGTGCTGGCAGGGCCTCGGAGTTGCTGAGCTGCAAACAATGGCTTCTGGGTTTCCGAACAACGAAGAAGGCCAAACTTCTGTTCGATGACTCGTATCCATTCGTCGGCTTCGAGCGGATCTTCTGCTTTGACGAAGAGAGGCGGACGAGTCTCGGAGAAATCCAGATAAGTGGTCTCACGGGGACCCTGTTGAAATCCTCTTCCTGCTTGTTGCTGAAGCTGTTGCTGACCCGCCATCTCCCTCAGGAAGCGGGTATTGTCGGCTGTAGCATTTACCAAGGCAGCGATTGCCTCGGCAAGCGTGGGTGGAACGGGAGGTGGATTCGGGGTAGCATCCCGACCCCCGGATGTTCCGGCTGCGTCCTGTCCGCGAGTCCGGGTCGGCATCTGAGGCAAAAACATTTGAATAAACATAATGTGCCAAAGAAAACCTTCCGTTTTACATTACTATAAAGAGTAATGGTACAGACTCGATATTACACAACAGGATACAGTACCCATTTTACAAAAGTTTAACCTATTATACAACAGTACACCCTACAATACACTACTCTACTTTTATTACACTATTAGTCCTGCTTCCCGTTGCTTTTGGCGGCTTCATTGTCAGGTGTGGGAGTCCAGACGTCCACCAACCTCAAAGAAGGAGGGGGTTCAAAAAGGTCTAACTCCCCACCCAACGCGCGTCCCGCAACGTGAGAGGGTCCGGCTTCCGCCTCAGCAGAGGGTGCAGGCTCACTAGGGTGTAGTTGCGAGTAGAGCACATGGACTTCCTCATGCAATGTATTGCAGTAGACCTGCAGGTTGTCGACAGCTAAGCTAAGTTCTGTAATTCGGGCCTGAGCCCTCGCTTCCTTAGCACATACCAACATATGGGACTGTACCGCCCAGTCAAGTGCTAAGTCCCGATCAGCCAGCTGATCCCGCAGGTGACGGATATCTCTTCTTAAGTCATTTATTCTATCTCCGTCTGCAATCCAAGCGTTGGTCCTGTGTCGCAGCGTCGCTTGAAGTCGACTCACTTCAGCTTCCAAGTCTCCGATGGGGTCATTACTCCCACTGCTACTGCTCTCGTGTCGAGGGGCCAGTTGATGCCGGGGTACTCCAATTGGTCCCGTTGACTTGCGTGCCGTTAGCCTCGTGCGTGGCGGCATCTTTCTAAGGGGGAAAATTTATTAGCATAATTCTTAGCATGATGCATGAGTAAGTACAGAATCAACCTTGGTTGATTCAACCTTCTATACGTTGCACTCTTCCTAACTAATCTTTAAGATAAACTCTTCAGAATACTTAGGTAAGAAGAGAAAAGAATCTTTAGGTAAGACTTTTGAAAATCTTTTTGAAGATGCCTCGTAATATCTGCAAAGAAGGGCTACGCTCCGATACCAGCTGTGATGGAACCTCCCAAGTAATCAGGCCCACCTACAGTTGTCCTTGTCTAACAGACATCAGACACCCTGTAGATGTTCCTAAGTTACTTGACAAGCTCGGTATCTTTCCTTACCTCACCAGGAACGTTTCACCCGTCTTGCAGACATTACAGATCATCGGAGATGAAGATATGCGGAAGCGAATTACATAAACTTACATTTATTTCCCAAAAGTAAGCTTGAGTTATTTATTTACAAACCAGTCTAAAAGCAAGTGCACAGAAGTAATAATTATACAAACCAGGGAGACACAAACCTCTCCCGAAAGGCTATAAACAAAAGATCCTAGATGGAGGACCGAGTCCTCCCGCACTTCAGTCTTGTTTTTCCTCGTTGGGAACCATCTTAGCACAGAAGCAGCAAAAGTCTGCTACTTCCCCACCTAAAAACAACAAAGGGATAAACCCTGAGTATGGAATTACTCAGCAAGTCTTACCCGACTAAGGAAAAGACTCTCAAGGGTATGCTGGTTATATGGGAGTCAAGGTAAGGCTTCTCAATAGTAAAAGACTCTGTTTTGCAGAAATGCTTACTAAAGTGGATCCTTAAAAATCCAATTTTATTTGTCAAGTTAGGTAAAATTACCTGCACTAGAGTTCTCTCTACCCTAGTTCAATCACTGGTCCTGCACTAGCCAATTTCTTTAACAACAACCCATCATCTTTAGTGGAATGCTACGTGTAGGTCAGTGACCAAGTCTTCATAACCGCGAAGGTACGGTGATCCGAATCGATTATACTCAGCTGAGGATCTCCAATCACACGACATATGTAGCACTTAACCCTTGCATATGTCAACCCGCCATCGGGGTTCTTAAGACCGGATCAGGTTCACGCAAACCGAGAGCACAGATACACCACCGTCCAGCCTCTTGCCACGGAGGGTACACGCTACTCTCGCCACCGCTCCACTCCCATTTCGTGTTATCTTATTCCGGCCTTAGTCTGCCCGAGGCAAGGCTTACCCATGACGAGGCATGTGACCAGTTAAAGGGTCCTCGATCATCAAGCCTACATCGAGACGGTCCTTAATCGACTCAGACGGAGACACTACACCGAGACTCTCTTCTCGTGCAAGTCACCCGCCCGGTCTCAGCTTAATCTTTTTGACCCAAAAACTTGGTACCTGGCAGAGGTACATCTTTTGTAATGTTGAATCCATCAAGGCCTTTGACGGATTCACCATCAAGTTTTATTTTTGAAAACATCCCTCCCACTTTGCCAAACATCTTTTGTAAAACAAATCCTTTTGTTTTTCTAAAGCAATACTAAGCAAAGTAAAAACCTTTTTGTAAAAACAGGATTTCAAGGAGGGTAATCAAAATCAAGGAAGGCAATGCAGGAATTGTTAAATCAATCAACTCCTATCACCTAATGCAGCAAGCAAGTGAGAAAGATTTTAAAAACATCAAGGAAGGTGGCAAATGCACCGGGGCTTGCCTTTGTTATCAGAGGTGTCCTGCTCGGATCCACAGATATCAAAATAAAAGCAGTTATCCGCTTGAGGATCAGAGGTGGGTGGTATCCCCTCTTCAGAAACTTCTTCTTCTTCTTCTTGCTCTAATATAACCATATACATGCATAAGAATGGATGTCATGGAATGCTCATGAGGATGCAAAGATAGCATAAACTTATTATTTATGTCTTGAGTACAACTTTCCTTCACGGTACTCCGAGAACCTAGGGTTTCCGGAGTCAGTAAAGGAGTTCATGGAGCAGGGGGGGTGGTTTTGGGTTTAGTGATCAAACAAGGTCCAAATCAAACCAAACTCTACCCCTGGCTTCTAAATAATGTGATAAGCTCACATAAAAAGTTTGGGAAATTTTGGACTTATTATTTATTCTCTAAAAATCCAGAATCAATAGTTTAGGCTATTTTAAATACCCTAAAATTCCCTGTTCAAACTAAAAATCATAAAACTATTTTTATTAAATACTATGGAAAATAACAAGCCTAGGAAAATTGGTCTCACAATTTTAGGATTTTTCTACAGTTTTCTACAATTTTCCAAAGCTCCACTGAAAAAGAAAAAGAAAAACTAGGAGCAGTACTGGGCCGATTCTGGCCCAACAAGCCCAGGTCCAGGGAGAACAGTGCTCGCGCCCGCGCGCGCGCGCGTCTGCGTCCAGGCGATTTTGTAGGAAGGGCCTCGCGCTTCTGGCTAATCAGAAAAAGGTCCTTTCACTATTATGTTGAGTCACTGACGGATTGCACAAATGCCCTCGGGGTTCTGTCAATTCACAACACGAGGTCCCCGACGGCGCTCAAGCGCGGCCGCGCTCCGGCGAGCTAGCAGACCGGCCAATTGGGGCAGTGACCGGCGCTCCCGAGTGACATACGCAGGATTAAACCTCTAAGGAGCATTTCCCCTAACCTAATTGCACTAATGGTGGACTAGGGAGCTCCGGCCACGGTGGCCGTAAGCATCACGGCGAGACAGCCGTGTTCCCGGCGATGGGCGCCGGTCTAGTTCGATTCATTGGTTCGGTAAGCATCACGGAGGTATGAGCATGCTCAAACGAGGAAGCAAAGGGCGGGTACTGACCGGAGTTGGGCTGGCGACGGTGAACTCAACTCTACGGCGGCGGAAAACCGATTTGGGGGCAACGCGAAATTCGAGCTCGTCGGTGAACCACTGGAGACAATACTGGACGTCAAAGTACTTGACTACCATACGGAGCGTGTGGTGGCTTCAATTTATAGAGTTCACGGGCGGCGGCGATCAATTTGAGCAAGTTGCGCTGGCGGTCGGATGGGAGGAAGAAGCTTGGCGCACGGAGTACGTGTCCCATAGCGTGGCAGTAACTCCGGTGAGCTACGGAGGGTTCAGAGATGGTCATGGCGACACGGTGAAAGTGTAGAGCCACGCGGCACCCGGCCGAGAGGCGGCGGTCGACGGCGAACTTATCGCCAGCCGCAAAGTCGAAGGAAGACAGGGGGGAGGGATCGTCGGAGTGATGGCCAGCTCACCGGTGACGAGGACCTTACCGCGACAGACTTATCTAGTGACCGCCGAGCACGAATCACAGCGACGACGATCGACGGCGACGGCTACCGGCGACGGGCACGGGAAAGATCTTCTTCAGGTTAACGGTTACTGTACCATGGCCATAGTTCATCAGAGCTTCTGACCGAGCGAGTTTAGAGTCCTTTTTCTCCAGATTTCATGTGACAACAGGTCCCAGTCTCTGTACCAAAGTTGTAGTGCTACATACCAGCTACAACTCCACTATAGGACTTGATCACATTTGAGCACAGGATCATGCTCGAATCTGAGGTAGAAGTTGATGTCAGTTCACTGCTAAACAGAATTTTAGTTCAAAACAACCTGACAGTCGAACTTTGATGGGGTTTTTCTCTAAATTTCTCATAACAACTAATCTCACACTCTTTAGCAAAGTTGTTCCCCTATGATTAGGCTTCAACTTTGATGTGGTGACCTAGGGCAAAAACCCTATACTTTGTAAATTACAAAGCCCCAAAGTTGAGCCCATTCACTGTTTTTCAGACTTAGAACAAAACTCAAATGAGGTCCATTTTGCATTTAAGTCCAAAACTTAGGGTTTGGCTTTCAAGTCCACATATTTGTGATCCAATTGACTTGAAACACTTATTTGACTTGGTTTTTGCACTTTAGCCCAAAAGTGGACTAATTTTTGCACTTAAGTCCCTAGGGTTTGGGTTTAGGGTTTCCCAGGGTTTCAATTAGGGTTTCTGGTATTCCAGGGGTATAAATGTGATTCAACTTTATTGTTGGGGTCATTTCATGACTTTTACCCTAAAGCCTTTAGGTTTTCTCAACTTGGGTTAAGTTTTACCCCTTTAATCACTATTTAGGGTTAAGTCCTCAACCAGGGTCCTATTTGTAAAACTTTAAAACAATACAACTTGTTTGAAATTTTTGCCTAGTGAATGCACTCTAGGTGTGTCAAACATATGCAATGCCCATGCTCATGATGCCATGCTCAAGTTTTAGTTATAGTAACACCAGGGGTGTTACAATGTCCGCGTCCAGGAGAATGTTGCTGGCCTTGAGATCACGGTGAACAACTCGCAGCTGTAGCAAAATAATTACCTCTGGCATGAAAATAACACATGGTGTTTTTGTGGTTGGATCGAACTCTGTGCTATTAGCACCGTGCAACTTCATGATAGAACGTGCAAACTCAATCACTGTAATTTGCATGCCCAAGCAAATGCCAAGATATGGAATGTTGTTTTCTCGCGCATATTTTGCAGCCAGAATTTTCCCATGAACTCCTCTGTCTCCAAAACCCCCTGGCACCAACACACCATCTGCACCCTGAGGTGCAAAAACTCGTTTAGATTTTTATATAGTGGGCTAGTGGTGTGCCGCCAGAAGACATTCTGTGCTTACCTTTAACAATTCCCATGCTTTTTCATAGGTTTCAAGATTCTGAAAATGCGACGGTATCCCAATTAGTACCAGTTAATTCTCTAAGATATGGAAAAGAACAATTGATAAGGTATAAAAAACTGACCTCTTCTGCTGCAGAATCTTCAAGATCACAGGAAGGAACCCAGTCTACCACAAGTTTCCTGTCCAAAGCAACCGACGCATGCAAAAGAGCCTGACAGAAGCGGAAGAAATAGATAAGCCCCACCAGTTTGGTTGAAAACTGTATGTGTTATAAGATATAAAACAGTAATGGCACCTTGATAACAGATAGGTAGGAATCTGACAGGCCAGTATACTTTCCAACCATAGCAATCCTAACCTGAAAAGGATTTTCATGCCATAATATCAAGCACTGTGTATTACAAATAGGCTAAGGGAGTCATTTCAACATTGGAAACAGCAGCTAAAATGATCAACAAACCAACCGGAGATTTCAATCTGTCACATCTGCTGGCTCTTTCAGTCCATTCAGACAACTGGGGTTCTCGAGCAACTTTACCCACACTGCACGCATGAAGAAATAATACATGTAAGTATTCTCATAAAAGAAGCCAACTGGAAGAGCTTATAATACTTTGGTCCAATGGCATACCACTGAAGGTCTAACACTTTCAAAATAGCTTTGTCGGCGTTTCGAGACCGGGGGGTCCCTAAGCCGACGAGTGAGTGTGTCGCGTGCCCCAGCCCAGATGGGTCGAGCGCGTGGGCGAGCGCGAAGGGGGGAAAGCGAGGTGGCCGGAGCCGAGTCATGAGGGAGGTGGAGATCCCGCGGCCTTCGTGTTCGTCCCGCGCCCAGGTCGGGTGCGCTTGCAGTAGGGGGTTACAAGCGTCCACGCGGGTGAGGGAAGCGAGCGGCCCTAAGAGAGCGCCTGCCCCGTCCTCGTTCCCGCGCGGCCAACCTTCTCTAAGAAGGCCCCGGTCCTTCCTTTTATAGGCGTAAGGAGAGGATCCAGGTGTACAATGGGGGTGCAGCAGAGTGCTACGTGTCTAGCGGGGGAGAGCTAGCGCCCTAAGTACATGCCAAGGTGGCAGCCGGAGAGATCTTGGCACCCAGCTGGTGTGGTGTCGTGGCTGTCGGTGGAGCAACGGAGCCTGGCGGAGGGACAGCTGTCGGAGCTGTTGGGTCCTTGCTGACGTCCCCCTGCTTCCGTAAGGGAGCTGAGAGCCGCCGCCGTCACAGGGCTAGCGGGGCGCCATCATTGCCTATCTGGCGGAGCTAGCCAGATGGGACTTCGGTCTTGTTCTCTGCGGCCCGAGTCGGCTCGGGGTAGGGTGATGATGGCGCTTTCTGTTGACGTGGCGGACTTGTGCCCTAGGTCGGGCGACGTGGAGGCTCCTCCGAGGCCGAGGTCGAGTCTGTCTTCCATGGTCGAGGCCGAGCCCGAGCTCCTGGGTCGGGCGAGGCGGAGGTCGTTCGGCAGAGGCCAGGGCGGAGTCCGACCCCTGGGGTCGGGCGAAGCGGAGTTCGTCGTCTTCTGGGGCCTTAGCCCGAGTCCGAGCCCTGGGTCGGGCGGAGCGGAGTTCGCCGTCTTCCGGGGCCTTAGCCCGAGTCCGAGCCCTGGGTCGGGCGGAGCGGAGTTCGCCGTCTTCCGGGGCCTTAGCCCGAGTCCGAGCCCTGGGTCGGGCGGAGCGGAGTTCGCCGTCTTCCGAGGCCTTAGCCCGAGTCCGAGCCCTGGGTCGGGCGGAGCGGAGTTCGCCGTCTTCCGGGGCCTTAGCCCGAGTCCGAGCCCTGGGTCGGGCGGAGCGGAGTTCGCCGTCTTCCGGGGCCTTAGCCCGAGTCCGAGCCCTGGGTCGGGCGGAGCGGAGTTCGCCGTCTTCTGGGGCCTTAGCCCGAGTCCGAGCCCTAGGTCAGGCGGAGCTTCCTATGGCGCCTCTGGCAAGGCCTGACTGCCTGTCAGTCTCACTCTGTCAAGTGGCACTGCAGTCGGGATGGCGCAGGCGGCGCTGCCCTTCTGTCAGACCGGTCAGTGAAGCGGCGAAGTGACGGCAGTCACTTTGGCTCTGCCGGGGGGCGCGCGTCAGGATAAAGGTGTCAGGCTACCTTTGCGTTAAATGCCCCTGCGACTTGGTCGGTCGGCGCGGCGATTTAGTCAGGGTTGCTTCTTAACGAAGGCAAGGCCTCGGGCGAGCCGGAGATGCGTCTGCCGTAAAAAGGGGGCCTCGGGCGAGACGGAAACACCTCGGGGTTGGCTGCCCTTGCCCGAGGCTAGGCTCGGGCGAGGCGTGATCGAGTCGCTCGTATGGACTGATCCCTGACTTAATCGCACCCATCAGGCCTCTGCAGCTTTATGCTGATGGGGGTTACCAGCTGAGAATTAGGCGTCTTGAGGGTACCCCTAATTATGGTCCCCGACAGTAGCCCCTGAGCCTCGAAGGGAGTGTTAGCACTCGCTTGGAGGCTTTCGTCGCACTTTTTTGCAAGGGGACCAGCCTTTCTCGGTTGCATTTTGTTCCGGTGGGTGCGCGCGAGCGCACCCGCCGGGTGTAGCCCCCGAGGCCTCGGAGGAGTGGTTTCACTCCTTCGAGGTCTTAATGCCTTGCGTAATGCTTCGGCTGGTCTGGTGGTTCCCTCATGCGAACTGGCCGTAGCCCGGGTGCACGGTCGGGGCCCAAGTTCTCGGGCTGGTATGTTGACGCTGTCAACGGTTTGGCCTGAGCCGGGTTTGCGAGAGCAGCCCCCGAGCCTCTGCACAGGGCGAGAGGGCGATCAGGGACAGACTCGGCTTTTTTACATACGCCCCTACGTCGCCTTTCCGCAAGGAGGAGTGGGGGAGAGCGCCATGTTACCCTCGATGGGCACCGAACATGGTGTCTCCGGTGAGCTGCAAGCGGGTAATCCGAGTGGACGTCCGTGCCCCGTTCGTTGGGGGTCGGCTAGGGGCCCAGAGGCACGCCCAAAAGTACCTGCGGGTGATCTGCCGGACCCGGTCCCCTGGCGACGGGGTCCGAGGGCTCGATGCCTCCCTCCGATGGGATTCCGTTACAGGATCGCTCCCGCTGGTCTCGGAAATGTCCTAGGGTACCTCGGGAGCACAGCCCGAGCCTCGGTTATGTATCGAACGTACCCCTGGTCATCCCTCGCTCGGTGTCTAAGGCGACTGTGAACCCTTCGGGGGGCCAGCCTTCGAACCCCTGATCAGTAATGGGCGTGGAGCCCGAGTAGCCTGAGGCGGCCGTGGAACCTTTCGGGGGGCCGGCCTTCGAACCTCTGACCAGTAGTGGGTGTAGGGCCCACGCGATCTGAGGCAGCTGTTGAACCCTTGGGGGGCCAGCCTTCGAACCCCTGATCAGTAAGGAGGCTCGGAGCCTAGTTCCTTCATGGGGAAGGATCCCTTTCGGGGTATCCCCCTTTCCCGGTCCCTGTTGCAAGAGATAGAGAAAGAGGAAAGAAAGGAAAAAGGATATGAAACCGAACGACACGGCGTACCTTTTTTGGTGCGGCTGTTTTGGCGAAGGCGAAGCGTCGCCCGCTGCTCCTGCCAGAAGCGCCGCCTGTCCAGCCGCGGAGTTAATGTGACGGGGCGAGTAGTTGGCGGGGCCGCCGTTGCGCGTGCGTGAGCCGTTCGAGGAACGGGTCGCGAGCGCGTTGTCTTCACGCCGTGAGAGGGGGTTCTCTCGCTGCCTCCGGATGGGACGTGAGCTTGGCTGACGACGTGACCGCTGCTCCCGCGTGCCTGCCACCGTCATCACTGCCGGCCCACTTTTGACCGCGTTGACCGCTGCGTCAGGCTGGCGCTGCTGGGTCGCACGCTGGGTCGCCTCGAGTCGCGGTATTGGTTCCGCAATCGAGGAGGTGCGGTGGTGGCGCAAGTGGTACAGTTGCTTGCATGCAGCATCCGGCGCGCCGGTCGCGCGACGCGTGGGCCTGGGCCTCCATGCTGGCGTGTCGGGAGTCGGAGAGGCGCGTCCACCTGGCGCGGTTGCATGCCGCCTGCATGGCTGCCCGCCCCTTTTGCCCGTTGGTCTGGGCAAAAGTGGAGGGTCACTTGTAACCGCTGGGCGGTTGCGTGCGCCATGCGCGGCGGTTTGTCTTCTTCTGCTTGGAGCCAGTCTGCATGACATGCGGGACCCAGCCCCCGCGCCGCAGGGGAGGGCTTTGGAGCGTGTTGGAGAAGACTCAGCCCGTGACGGTTGGGGGCGCAAGCAGGGAGAGTCGCCTTTAAAAGGAGGGCGACCCCTTTCGTAAGGCGACCATGTCTTCTTCCTCCCTTATGCACTGTGTCTTTCCACCTTCCAAGCCCACGGATGGGGGAAACCGCCGTCCTTTTGCCCCATCGTTGGAGGAACACAACTCCGTGGGAGTTGGTACCTTTCAGCCATCGTTCGGCTTCAAGGATTTTCATCATGCAGCCCGGCTGTACCCCTCTACCGTCGGTCACCCAAGATGGTGACCTCCGGCTTGATGGTGGGGGAAAGCGAGCCGGGCTGCGGCCTCTGCCCCTCCCTCGGCCTCAAGGATTTTCGTCATCCAGGCCAAGATGGAGGATGAGGCGAGTCAGGGGGCTGCCTCCGTGGGGGTCGGTTGCCCTCTTCTTCCCCTGGCGTCTGGGGGAGAACGGCATCCTCCAGCTTCACGGAGACTTCCTCCAGCCATGCCGGGAGAGGCGGGTCGCCGTCACACAGTCAGGGCGCAGCGCCGCGTCCTCCGTCCGGACGACGGTTACGCCGCGCACCACGAGGGCAGTGTCCACGCTCTGGACGGTCCCGGCAAGGGCGAAGACCTGCCGGTGCGCTCCGAGGCGTCGGCGGACGGAGATGGCTTCTCTACCGATGAGATTGCCAACTCCGTCAGTAGCCCTGGGTCTCCGTCTCCCGGCCTGAATGGCTGGCTCTCGTCCTCGGTGGGTGAGAGTCCTTCCGCCGTAGCACCCGCCCCAGAGCCGCTGCTGAAGCTGCTCCGTTACTCGGGGCGAGGGTAGTTATCGCTGTCGCCGGATCGGGCGGCGGCGGGCCACCCGTCGGCCCGTGATCGCTCTGCGGGCTCCCCAATCTTGTGGGGTTGTTCGCGCCCACGGAGACGGAACCGGAGTTCCGTTTGTAACGGCACTTCGAATGCCGGTGTTTTTTGTTCATTTCGGCTTTCGGGGCCTGAACATGTATGTAATTACGGCACGGAGCCGTGTTTTTTCCTCATTTTTGAGCACTAAGACTCGTCTGTTGACTATCTGAACCACTTCACCAAGCATGAGTCACCCCGTGTCAAGGTGATGAGTGAGGTATCCGTATCCCGGAGGCGTAGGAGTACCTCGGCTCGGTCGACCTTGTTGTCCGAGGTTCCTCTAGCTTAGTTAAAGAGACCCCTCGGCCGCTCTTCGTCGAGCCGAGGCCAGGGGTAGTGATATCAGCATGAACAGAGGTGGAGTCAGCTCGAAAATGAAACCTGGTTTGGCCGGAGCCTAGCCGGGTTGTCCGTTGGCCGGATCGACGTCGGAGCTGATCAGCCGAGGCTTCGAACCGGGCTGGCGCCCTCGGAAGATGGTTGACCGAGGCCCAAGGGGTAACCAGCCGAGCCGCCTGCTCGGGCCGGATTCCCGGAGAAGTCCCTAGCGACGATTGTTCGGGCGTGGTGATGACGTCGTCCTTCGGAGCGGAGACCCTCGGACCGCGTCGCCGTCCGAGGCTAAGTCGGGCCTCGCCGAAGGTGTCGCTGACGCCGAGGGTGTTGCTGCCCCCTTCCAGCGCCAAGACCCGAGCCTGCAGGATCAGATTGTCTTGTAGCGTGTGCCTTGTGCGGCCGTCGAGGCCAGAACACACACCCTCGCTGCGTTGTAAAGCTGCGTCTCTTTTCCTCTTGTATCGAGTATCTGGACTTTTTGTCGGTAACAGGGATGTTTGTGCGAGCGAGAGTTGCTTCTCGCGGAAGGTGATGAGTGAGGTATCTGTATCCCGGAGGCGTGGGAGTCCCTCGGCTCGGTCGGCCTTGCCGCTTACGCGTACTCTCACCTGTCCATGAGGCCCTGTCACCGACTCGGTCGAGAAGGCTCGAAGGATCGCTTCGGCAGAAGGGCTTTCGAACGTAAAGACTTGTTCGATCCGCGGAGCCACTTTATCCGAACGCGAGTTACTTATCGCAGAAGGTGATGAGTGAGGTATCCGTATCCCGGAGGCGTAGGAGTCCCTCGGCTCGGTCAGCCTTGGCTGCTTACGTGTACTCCATTGTTTCCAGGACCCACTTTTCGAAGTAGTCAAAAAGCACGAAAGACATTCTGGTAGGAGAGATTTTTTTTCGAGGAAAATTTTGACGCAGAGGGGGTTTCCCACTACAGGAAAACAGTTAATTCCCGTCGGCCAGGAACCGACGGGAATAAGCACTAAACCGACGGGAATAAGTAATTCCCGTCGGTTTAGCCCTTATTCCCGTCGGTTGTCAGCCGCCAGGCGTCCCTTGTCGGGGATACGGTTATTCCCGTCGGCCGCCGACGGGAATACGTAATCCCCGTCGGCCAATATCGAGCCGACGGGAATAAGGGCTAATTCCCGTCGGCTCTACAACCGACGGGCGTTACTAATTAATCCCCGTCGGCTGACCTGGCCGACGGGCGTTACTAATTAATTCCCGTCGGCCATGTCAGCCGACGGGAATTATCTGGGCCGACGGGAGGTAATAGTCAATTCCCGTCGGCTATGGTCAAACCGACGGGAATTAACTGGGCCGACGGGAGTTAACCTATATTTCTGCAACAGCAACACCATATTAGATATTTCTCACACATAACATACACAAAACATATATATCACAAACATATGACAAAACATATCACATAAACATATAAATCACAAACGCATTGACATCACACATCACAAACACATCATTGACATCACACATCACAAACACATTGATATAATTCACACATCACAAACATTTCAGATACGAGAGTGTTTACACAAACATAACGTCCAGGAGTTAAAAACATAACGAGCACGAGTTTAAGTGTTTAAAGATAACCACCACTTGGGTGGTTAGAGCTTTGACCGCTGCCGCCTTCACCACCAGGAGGAGGGTACGCGAAGAGCGAGTCAACAAATCCAGTCCCTGCTGCTGGATCAGACCCACTGCCACCCGCTTCAGGCGTAACCTATGCAAGTTAGCAAATATCAACACGTTAAATGCAAATATCAAAAAGTATACAAGTGTATAAATTAATGGAGAGTTATCAAACGTACCCTATCTCCAGGTGCAGGTATATGTGTCGGAGGGGTGGTGAACTGTGGTGGTGGAACTGGTGTGTTTGCAAATTGGCTCCATTGTGGTGGCGGTGGAAAATTTGATGTCATGCCTTGTTGCTGCATTAACTGTTAAACACATATGTGTTACTACCGAAGATGTTGTATTGAAATATAATAATTTAGAGTTCGGATTATGTGTACTCACTTGATACATCGCTTGATTATGAGCATTGCAAGCTTCCATAAATTCGCGTTGTTGTCTCATCTCTTCGCGCATCCTCATAATCTCCAACTCCTGCTCGTTCGGTCGACGAGAGCATGAGCTACGGGAAGATGAACCCGTCCTCTGAGATCTCACCGACGACGAGTCAATGAATCCGTCGAAGAGTGCGTATCTATAAGTTATTCAAAAAATGTGATTATTGTATAGTCAATTTAGTGTCAACCATATAATTTCATAAGTTAGAGCTTACCGTCCATGCGCTTTGCCACCACCACTTGCGTACACCACCGAGGGATCCACCGGTTCATGGCGCCAGTCGAAGTCAGGGCCATGGCGACGAACCATCTCCTCCCCATATGCCGCCTATACATCATTGACAACCTTACAAATGCAAGAATTTATATACTTTGAACGTTTGAACTTTTGAGCCAAAACTCACCAAGCGATCCGTGGCTGTCTGGCTGCAGAGCTGGTCAGGGTTGTTCGGGTCTGGTCCTTTGTGGCCCTCCTGGTAGACCTCAATGTCACTAGGCTTTTGGCCACTCGTAGCTTCCTGTATAAACAAAAAACATTCATAAGCAATCGTATTATTTGCTGATCGACATAGATAGATCAAACTTACCATTCTTTTAGCTTTTCGTATCATGTCGTCACCGCCAAACTTGTGGTTAGGATTGGTTCCTCGACATTGTCTGTGATGCGCTGACGCTTTCTGGAAGCCTTCGGAAGCCCAATATCGACACCAAGCATAGTACGCATCAGGCACGGGCGCCATCCATGGAACCATCACCTGCACACACACAATGTTACATATTATCAATCACAACAATAAATATAAAGGGTAAAACAAATTGAATACTAACCTCACGATATTGATCCTCAGTCAAATATATCTTTGACGACCCTTCCTTTTTAGTCAAGGGGCCTGCTTCTTCCGGATGCTTTTGAAAATACAGGTTTGTAGCCTGAATTCTCGCATAGTATATGGCATCCTTCACCAGCTTCTTTGCATTGTTTTGGAAGACACGTTCAGCGTGCCCCATGTAATCCTCTCCGTCAGGCAACCGATATCGAAGCTACAACATAAAGAATACAAATACAATGGTATAAGTCATAGATTTACAATATTAAGAAACATAACAAAAACAATAAAGAATTCATACCCAAAAGTCATTACGCACAAGTCCCTGTCTGTCGGTGTGGTTTCGTTCCTTTTTAAACTTGTACTCGTCCCAGGTACTGACGAGCACCTCATCCTCGGTATCACCGTTTGACACCTTCACTATACCAGGGTAGTGAAGGCGGCAAAGAGAACCCAACGTAAGGTTAACCTGAGTGTGGTGTCCCTTGCCGTCAAAGGACAGGTCCTCCCAATTCCTGCATTACACAAAAACATTAACAATACACATAATAGTTATATGAGATAAGTTAATATATTACACTCACCGATCTCCATGTGGCATGATTAAAGTCCTATCAGCCTCTCGCTCTATCGCGTGACGAGGCTTTACTGAGTGGCTTTTTCTTGAGCGACGTGTGCGTGTCGCTGAAGAGCCTCCCGAGCCATCATCCATCGGGTTGTCAGCCGGTTCGCCCTGTTGGCCCCACTGGTCCCACGCCTGTTGCTGCTCTCTCTGGTGGTCCCACTGGTCCCATGGCTGGTGATGCTGTGCGGCCTGGTCCCATGTCACGTGCTCCACCTCCTCAATGTGCTCCACCTCCTCATTGTGCTGCTCAGCCTCATTGTGCTGCTCCTCCTCAATGTGCTGCTCCTCTGTGTGCTGCTCATCCTGGTACATACAACTCAAGATTTATTTGTAAATTTGTAAACAAATTTATTTGTACAAGATATGTTACCTCATCTCCATGTACCGCGCTCAACAGCTCTCGACGTCTGCTGCTGCTCGAAGAACTGCCCTGAAAAAGGCCCAGGCCCTTGAACAACCCTTTCACTGACTTCTTTGATTTTGGCGGCATCCTGCATAAAAAATAAGAAATTATTCATTAGTGCATCAAAAATGACATAATACTTAAAATATAAACAAATGAAATAACAAAACAACTTTACTTGTTAAATATTATCAAAATCAGGATCTATTTGTTCTCTTCTATGCAGAGGTCGCCATGTAACTTTTCTCCTAACAGGTTGTCTTCTCCGCCTCTCCGGAAAAGTTAAGTCGTTAACGTCTGCGACTAGTGAATCTAATGCCGGTGCAGGATCAATATGAAAACTAGTTGGCAACTCTTCTTCTTGAAACACCTCATCAACCTGCTCAAGGTGACCAATTTGATATTCGTCCTCACCAGGAGTGTATAGGCGTTCGCGGGGATTTACATTGTACACAACCCTCCATTTAGACAACTTTTTGCATGGATATGTCGAGAAATAAACTTGGTCTGCTTGATGGGCAAGGATATACGTGTCGTGTCCTTGAAGCAATTTCTCAGGTTGGATCTGTGTCATCCCAAATTCGGTCCTATAATACTTCGGGTCATACCATTTACACTCAAAGAAAACTAGCGCTAAAGGCTTATTTCCAGCAAATGTAATCTCGATTATATTTTTGATTTTCCCGTAATAGCAGGCTTCGTGTCCTTCCATGTCGGTTGCCCTAGTAACGACTCCACTATTTTGAGTGGCGGCCATAGGATGACTTGATTCGAAAATGCTTGAACGAAAGCGATATCCATTGACGTCGTAACGTCCATAGCTTTTGGCAGTTACGCTTCCAATAGATAACTGACGTAAGTCATCATTCAAATTCATTTCCTCCCCAAACTGTCAATCATGCCACAAAGCATTAGCAAATTCTGTAATATTTGTTAAATGAAATTAGCTCTCGGACCCACATAATTAAGACTTACACGGTCCTGAAGCCACATAATGAAATTAGGTCGTCCATGCATACCATCGCGTCGCAATTTGTCTATGTCTCTCGCTGTTGGCCTACCGAGACACCTCATGTTTTGTTCATCAAACTCGCTGTCAAATATTATTGTGTGACATGAGATATTTGATAACATAAACTAATTCACATATGAACAGTTTAAGAAAATAAGTCTTACACAAAGTATTTCTCCACCTCAGGCATATTCGTGAACATGTACAGTAAAGCAGACTTCCGTTCTTCCATACTGAGGTGATATGCCTTGGGTGGACCAACGGCTTTGCCGTTTGTCTGAAAAATCGAAAGATCACTACAAGGAGGCATCTCTCGTTCATCATCATGGTACCTTTTCTTTCGAGCAAATACATTATGTTCTTCTGCAAAGTAACAACTTGTGAAGTGTGCTACCTCCTTTAGTTTAAATTGTTCTGCAATACATCCTTCAACTCTTGCCTTATTGCCCACCATTGCTCTAAGCTTCTTTAATGCTCTTTCTATATGAAACATCCACCTATACTGAACAGGACCACCGACCTTAGCCTCATATGGAAGATGTATAAAGAGATGCTGCATAGGATTGAAGAAACCCGGTGGAAATATTTTTTCCAATTTGCACAAAAGCACCGGTGCCTCTTTCTCCAGCTGTTCCATCACATCTCTTCTGATTTCTTTAGCACACAACTGTCTGTAGAAATAGCTAACTTCAGCTAACGTTTTCCACACAGCTTCAGAAATGTACCCACGAAACATTACAGGCATGAGCCTCTCCATAATTATGTGGAAGTCATGGCTCTTCAGTCCATTCATCTTCATTGTCTTCAAGTTCACAGATCTTCTAAAACCAGCGGCATAACCATCGGGGAATTTAATATCCTTCATCCACTTCATCACTTCTTTCCATTGCTTAGATTTCAGACAATAGTCAGCTTTTGGTTTGCCTCCGTTTTCTCTAAGCACCAGGGTTGGACGATCACATATCACTGCTAAGTCCATGCGTGCCTTGTCATTGTCTTTCGTTTTATCAGGGAAATCCATGCATGTATTTATGAGGGCTTGGCAAAAGTTACTCTCTTGATGCATGACGTCGATGTTGTGCATCAAAATCAATGACTTAGCATAAGGAAGCTCCCACAAGCCACATATGTGAGTCCAGTTATGCTCCTCACCAAAGCCTTGATACCTTTTCCCACTCTCGTCTAGGACAAGTTTCATATGCTCTTCTGTAATTTCTATCCCACTACGTCGCTTGGGCGGTCCCTTCGTGACGATGGTGCCCTTCCTAAATTCCTTTCTCTGCCTTCTGAAGGGGTGATTGAAGGGTAGAAAACATCTATGGCAATCAAAGTAACATATCTTGCCACCAGCACTAAGACGAAAACAATCTGTATCTTTAGCACAATAAGGACACGTCAATCTACCATGCACGCTCCATCCAGAGAAAATACCATACGCCATAAAATCATGAACCGAGAACAGATATGCAACACGAAGATTGAATTTCTGCTTCTTGAAGCAGTCATAGGCTTCCACACCTTGCCATAGCTTCTTCAACTCTTCAATCAGTGGTTGAAGCATCACATTGAGGCGTACGCCAGGATGCTCAGGACCAGGTATAACAAGACATAGGAACATAAACTCATATTTCATGCAAAGAGCAGGTGGAAGGTTGTACGGTATGGCAATGACAGGCCAACATGAATACGACGCAGCGGTCATATTGAACGGCGTGAAACCATCAGTTGCCAAGCCGATACGAACGTTTCTTGCATCGCTGGCAAAATCTGGATCAAATTTGTCAAGAGCCTTCCATGCATCACCATCTGACGGGTGCACCATTAACCCATCTTGTCTGTCCGTACAATCTTTATGCCACCTCATGTGCATAGCGGTCTTCCTCGAGAGAAACAAACGTTTCACTCTAGGAGTGAGAGGCATGTACCGAAGCTGTTTATGTGCAACCTTTGTCACCACCTTCTCCCCATCTTCATTTACAAGCTCCACGTACCTCGACTTCCCACATTTTAAGCATTTCTGTTCTCTGTCATGTTCCTTCCAAAAAAGCATACAGTTGTCTTGGCAAACATCAATCTTCTCATACTCCATACCAAGACCTTCAAGTAATTTCTTGGACTGGTACATGTCTTTCGGCATCTTGTGACCCGTAGGAAGAACCTCGCTAATCAAATCCACAAGCTCCTTGTAACAATTAATTGAGAATGCAAACTTGGACTTGATTGACATCAGCCGGGTCACAAATTCCAGTACGGTCATGTCAGTGTGCCCGTGAAGAGGCTCTTCTGACGCTTTGAGAAGGTCGAAGAACTTCTCAACCTCCGGTGTAGGTGAATCATGATGATCTGGTGCCAGTTCAGGCTGCAGATCCTCAAGCATCTGGTCCATCCTATCAACATCATCTTCACCGTCATCAACTTCTACTTCTGCTGCTTGTTCAACATCTTCACCATGGAGATACCAGACCTTATAGCCTGGCACGAAACCATGCGAACACAGGTGTAGTGTGACCTGCCTCTTGGTGTGGCTCGTCATATTTCTACATTTATTGCATGGACACCTAATATTATCTATTTGTGACAAAGCAGCTGCATGGTCCAGAAACATCTGCGTCTTGGCAAACCATTCACTTGTGTGACACCCACCCTTCTTGAAACCTTCATACATCCAATCACGTCTATCACCCATTATTGCGGCTGTGTGTACGAGTAAAGAGTGTGTGTGAGACATTCATGTTTGTACACGTCACACATACATCTATAGGTAAGTAGTAAAACTATATATATATATATACATAACATCACCTTCAACACAATAACATGATATTCATTAATTAACAATAATGCAACATCCAAATTTAGATAAACAATATTTGCAACATTTCCAGAACATCAAATTTACAACAAATACCAATATTAAATAAATTGTAATCGCATTACAGTTAACTCCCGTCGGCCATAAAAACCGACGAAAATAAACAATATTTGCAACATTAAATCCATTAAATTAAATAAAATTTTTAGAACATCAAGTTTATTAACAATAGCATCAAATTTATCAATATCGAAACCTTCATACATCCTAATATTATAAGTTAAATCTAATCAATAAACAATTAACAATTTTAAATTAATTCTAATCACATGAAACTTAACTCCCGTCGGCCATAAAAAACCGACGAAAATAAACATCTACACACATATTTAGCTATTATAATCACACTCGTATTCACAATTTAGGATGTATACCTCAACGACAAGGCGGCAACGGCACTCGGGGAAGCGGTCGGGACCGGCGGCGGCACTCGTGGAGGCTCTCGAAGGCGACGGCGGACTTGGGGCTGCGGCGGTGCTTGGAGAGCCGGTCGGAGCGATGGGCGGCGGTGGAGGAGGCCGACGGCGGAGGCTATTGCGGCGGCGGCGGAGGAGGCCGGGGCGGCGTGGTGGTCGGCCGGCCGTTAGGGGCGGCGCCGGGCCGGTACGGGAGTCGCGGCGGCGGCGGTGGAAGGGGCAGGGGCGGCGCCGGACGGGGCAGGGGCGGGGGCTGCTGGGGCCGCGCGGGGTCGGAGCGACGGCGGTGGGAGGCACGGTGGGGAGGCGCGGCCGGCGGCGGGTCTTGGCGCGGCGGCGGAGGCGGTGGGAGGCGCGGCCGGCGGCGGCGGGTTTGGGCGCGGCGCTTGGGGAAGACAGAGACAGACAGAATGCGTCCGCGCGGGCGAACCCGCGCTCATAAACGGTTAATCCCCGTCGGTTTTCTCCCTGGCCGACGGGAGTTAAGTAATCCCCGTCGGCCTACGCTCTAGCCGACGGGAGTTAAGTTAACTCCCGTCGGCCTACTTTCTGGCCGACGGGAGTTAAGTTAACTCCCGTCGGCTGCGTTTTAGCCGACGGGAGTTACATTATCCCCGTCGGTTTTCTCCCTGGCCGACGGGAATTACCCTGGCCGACGGGAATCAATAGGATTCCTGTAGTGTCCCCCCTTTTAGCCCCCGAGGGAGGGTCGGGCTTTGCCGAGGCGAGGCCGACCCTTCCTTGTTGACTAAACTTTGCGTGAGTGCGAGGTATATGAACAACTTGGAAACATCTTAAGGGTAGAAGCGACGTAGCTGTTGGATGTTCCATGCGTTGCCGTAGACCTCGCCTTGACTGTTGGCCAGCTTGTACGTTCCGGGCTTCAGGACTTTGGCGATGACGAATGGCCCTTCCCAGGGGGGCGTGAGCTTGTGCCTCCCTCGGGCGTCTTGCCGTAGACGAAACACCAGGTCGCCCACCTGGAGGTCTCGGGGTCGGACCCCTCGGGCGTGGTAGCGTCGCAGGGACTGCTGATACCGTGCCGAGTGTAGTAAGGCCCTGTCCCGAGCCTCTTCCAGCTGGTCCAGCGAGTCTTCTCGGCTAGCATGGTTGCTTTGATCGTCGTAGGCCCTCGTCCTCGGGGAGCCGTATTCCAGGTCAGTGGGCAAGACGGCCTCGGCCCCGTAGACCAGGAGGAACGGCGTGAAACCCGTGGCTCGGCTCGGCGTTGTCCTCAGGCTCCAGACCACCGAGGGGAGTTCCTTCATCCATCGCTTGCCGAACTTGTTGAGGTCGTTGTAAATCCGAGGCTTGAGCCCTTGTAGAATCATGCCGTTGGCACGCTCTACTTGCCCATTCGACATGGGATGAGCTACGGCAGCCCAGTCCACCCGGATGTGGTGATCCTCGCAAAAATCCAAGAATTTTCTGCCGGTGAACTGGGTGCCGTTGTCGGTGATGATGGAGTTTGGGACCCCGAAGCGATGGATGATGTTGGTGAAGAACGCCACCGCCTGCTCGGACCTGATGCTGTTTAGGGGTCGGACCTCGATCCACTTGGAGAATTTGTCGACGGCGACCAGCAGGTGCGTGTAGCCCCCGGGCGCCTTCTGCAGAGGGCCGACGAGGTCCAGACCCCACACAGCGAAGGGCCAGGTGATGGGTATCGTCTGCAGAGCCTGAGCGGGCAGGTGGGTCTGCTTCGCATAGAATTGACACCCTTCGCAGGTGCGGACGATTCTAGTGGCGTCAGCCACCGCCGTTGGCCAGTAGAAGCCTTGCCGGAAAGCATTCCCGACGAGGGCTCGAGGCGCTGCGTGATGGCCGCAAGCCCCCGAGTGTATCTCTTGCAGGAGTTCCTGACCTTCGGCGATGGAGATGCATCGCTGGAGGATGCCCGAGGGGCTGCGGTGGTAGATCTCCTTCTCATCGCCCAGCAAGACGAACGACTTGGCGCGTCGCGCTACCCGCCGAGCCTCAGCTTGGTCGAGGGGTAGCTCTCCTTGGCGGAGATATTGCAGGTACGGGGTCTGCCAATCTCGATCAGGCGTGACCCCGCTCTGCTCCTCCTCGATGCGCAGCGCCTCGCCCTCGGGGGCCGAGGGTTCCTCGGGCTGAACCGAGGACGCCTCGGGCTGGGCCGAGGGTACCTCGGACTAGGCCGAGGACGCCTCGGGCTCGGGCGTGTCGTTGATCTTGACGGAGGGTTGGTGCAGATCCCGGGAGAAGACGTCCGGGGGAACCGTCGTTCGCCCCGAGGCTATCTTCGCCAGCTCGTCCGCAGTCTCGTTGTAGCGCCGGGCGATGTGGTTAAGCTCGAGCCCGTAGAACTTGTCTTCCAGGCGCCGAACCTCATCGCAGTAGGCCTCCATCTTCGGGTCGCGGCAGTGGGAGTTCTTCATGACCTGGTCGATGACGAGCTGCGAGTCGCCGCGAGCGTCGAGGCGTCGGACCCCTAGCTCGACGGCGATTCGCAATCCATTGATCAGAGCTTCGTACTCAGCCACATTGTTGGACGCCGGAAAATGGAGGCGCAGCACGTAGCGCAGGTGTTTCCCAAGGGGCGAGACGAAGAGCAGGCCTGCGCCGGCTCCCGTCTTCATCAGCGACCCGTCGAAAAACATGGTCCAGAGCTCCGGTTGGATCGGAGCCGTCGGCAACTGGGTGTCGACCCATTCGGCTACGAAGTCCGCCAATACCTGGGACTTGATGGCCTTCCGAGGGGCGAACAAGATTGTCTCGCCCATGATTTCGACCGCCCATTTTGCGATCCTGCCCGAGGCCTCTCGGCATTGGATGATCTCCCCCAGGGGGAAGGATGATACCACAGTTACTGAAAGGGAAATGTGCCCTTGGGCCATTTCTAAGTATTTTGGTGATTTAGTGCTCAACACAGGTACCTATTTATAAAATGGAACAAGGTGCAAATCATGAAGTAAAGGTATGTTTCTAAGCCTTAGTACATTGGTTTTGTGGACTAACATGTTTGTCTAAGTGTTAGAAACAGCATGAAGAAATAGAGAAAAGGGGAGAGAATGACTTGGCTGTGTGCAGCCAAGTCCCAGCTCGGTCTGGAGCACCGGACTGTCCGGTGTGCACCGGACAGTGTCCGGTGCGCCAGGCTGCCTCGGCTCAAACTGGCCGCTCTCGGGAATTCGCCGACGGCGTACGGCTATAATTCACCGGACTGTCCGGTGTGCACCGGACTGTCCGGTGAGCCAACGGTCGGCCAGGGCCAACGGTCGGCCGCGCAATCCGCGCGGGACACGTGGCCAAGCCAACGGTCGGGAAGGAACACCGGACTGTCCGGTGTGCACCGGACATGTCCGGTGCGCCAACTGAGCGCAGATCTGGAGCAGCCAGCAACGGTCAGAAGTGCTGTTTTTGGAAACAAATCGGGCACCGGACAGTGTCCGGTGTGCACCGGACTGTCCGGTGCGCCACGAGACAGAAGGCAAAGATGGCCTTCCAGATTTGTTCCCAACGGCTCCTAGCTGCCTTGGGGCTATAAAAGGGACCCCTTGGCGCATGGAGGAAGTACCCAAGCATTCCTTGAGCACTCTTGATCACTCACACATCAATCTTGCGCACTTGTTTGAAATTCTAGTGATTTGAGCTCTGTTCTAGTGTGTTAGCCTCTTGAGCTCAAGTCTGGGTTTTGTGTGTGCGTATTCGCTGTGATCTTTGTGTTGTGTGTGAGTTGCTAATCCCTCCCCTACTCCGTGATTCTTTGTGAACATCTTTTGTAAGGGCGAGAGGCTCCAAGTTGTGGAGATTCCTCGCAAACGGGATTGAGATAAGAACAACAAAACACCGTGGTATTCAAGTGAGTCTTTGGACCGCTTGAGAGGGGTTGATTGCAACCCTCGTCCGTTGGGACGCCACAACGTGGAAGTAGGCAAGCATTGGCTTGGCCGAACCACGGGATAAACCACCGTGTCCCTCTGTGCTTGATTCTTGTGGTATTGTGTTTTGTTGAAGACTTCACCTTAGCCACTTGGCATTAACTGTGCTAACGCTTAACAAGTTTTTGTGGCTTAAGTTTGAAGTTTTTACAGGATCACCTATTCACCCCCCCCCCCCTCTAGGTGCTCTCAATTGGTATCAGAGCCGTTCTATTCACAAAGGGACTAACCGCCCGAATAGATGGATCCTAAGGGGAAGGGTATAGTGATCAACGACAAAGAGAAGGAGACCTTCGTCAACGAGCCGAAGGACGACAAGCCTACCGACTCCGGCTCGGGTCAAAGACGAAAGGATGGGAAAAAGAAGAAGACCAGGCGCATCAAGGAGATCATCTACTACGACAGCGACGAGTCTACTTCTTCCCAAAAGGATGAGGACCACAACGACTACGAGAGGAGAAAACCGGTTAATTCGAACTTTTCCTTTGATTACTCTCGTATTCCGCAAAGTTCACATTCTCATTTACTCTCCATTCCACTTGGCAAGCCCCCACACTTTGATGGAGAGGACTACGGATTTTGGAGTCACAAAATGCGTAGTCACCTTTTCTCACTCCATCCTAGTATATGGGAGATTGTAGAGAGTGGAATGCACTTTGATAGTTCGGATAGTCCTATGTTCATTAATGAACAAATCCATAAAAATGCACAAGCTACTACTGTTCTTCTAGCTTCCTTGTGCAGGGATGAATACCATAAGGTGAGCGGCTTGGACAACGCCAAGCAAATCTGGGACACCCTCAAGATTTCTCATGAGGGGAACGACGTCACCTTACTCACCAAGATGGAGTTGGTGGAGGGCGAGCTTGGACGGTTCGCGATGATAAGGGGCGAGGAGCCAACACAAACGTACAACCGGCTCAAGACCCTTATCAACAAGATAAGAAGCTACGGGAGCACGCGATGGACGGACCACGACGTCGTCCGCCTAATGCTCAGGTCCTTTACCGTACTTGATCCTCATCTCGTGAACAATATTCGTGAGAATCCCAGGTACACGATGATGACGCCCGAGGAAGTACTTGGAAAATTCGTGAGCGGGCGGATGATGATCAAGGAGGCAAGATACGTCGACGACGCGTTGAACGGACCACTCCACGAGCCTCAACCCATTGCTCTAAAGGCAACGAGGAGCAAGGAGTCGCTACCTAGCAAGGTGGTGCAAGTTGAGGCGGCTGGCCTTAATGATGAAGAGATGGCTCTCATCATTAAGAGATTCAAGACGGTGCTTAAAGGTCACAAGGGACAACCAAGCAAGACCAAAGCCAAGGGGAAGCGCTCATGCTTCAAATGCGGTAAGCTTGGTCATTTCATTGCTAATTGTCCCGATAATGAAAGTGACCAGGAAAAGGGGAACAAAAGAGAGAAGAAGAAGCAATACAAGAAGGCAAAAGGCGAGGCGCATCTAGGAAAGGAGTGGGACTCGGATTGCTCCTCCTCCGACTCCGACAACGAAGGACTCGCCGCCACTGCCTTCAACAAATCAGCTCTCTTCCCCAACGAGCATCTCACTTGCCTTATGGCAAGGGAGAAGAAGGTGAGTATTCAAGACTCCACTTATGCTTCATCTAGTGATAGTGAGTCTAGTGATGATGACATAGATTATTCTTGCTTGTTCAAGGGCTTAGATAGATCTAAGATAGAGAAAATCAATGAATTGATTAATGCATTGAATGAAAAGGATAGGCTTTTAGAAAAGCAAGAAGATTTATTGTATGATGAACATGATAAATTTGTAGAGGCACAAAAATCATATGCTTTAGAAGTGAAAAGAAATGAAATGCTTTCTAGTGAAATATCTTCCTGTCATGAAACCATTTCTACCTTAAGAAGTGTTAATATTGATTTAAGTGCTAAACTAGAAGTAGCTAGTAAATCAAATTCTTTTGTTGAACATGTTGAAATTTGTACTAAGTGTAAGGATTTTGATGTTAATGCTTGTAGTGAACACCTAGTTCTAATTTCCAAATTAAATGATGAAGTGGCTAGTCTTAATGCCCAACTTAAGACTAGCAAGAATGAAGTTGATAAAATAAAATTTGCAAGGGATGCCTACACGGTTGGTAGACACCCCTCAATTAAGGATGGGCTTGGCTTCAAGAGAGAAGCCAAGAACTTAACAAGCCATAAGGCTCCTGTCTTCGTCAAGGAGAAAGGGAAGGCCCCTATGGCAAATAGTGCTAAAAAGAACCATGCTTTCTTATACCATGATAGGAGACATGCTAGAAATGTTCATAATGATTTTGATTCACATGTTTATGATTCTCATGCCATGTTTGCCTCTAGTTCCTCTCATAAACATGATAGAAATATGAGTAGGAGAAATGTCGCGCATATGCCTAGGAGAAATATTGCTCATGTACCTAGAAAGAATGTTAGTCATGCTCCTAGAAAATTAATGAATGAACCTTCTACCATTTATTACGTTTGTAATGCTCCCTTTGCTATTTGTAGAAAGGGAAAGAAGGTTGTTGCTAGGAAATTAGGGGCTAGATGCAAGGGAGATAAAACTTGCATCTGGGTCCCTAAGAATATTTGTGCTAACCTTGCAGGACCCAACATGAGTTGGGTACCTAAGACCCAAGCCTAAATTTGCCTTGCAGGTTTATGCATCCGGGGGTTCAAGCTGGATTATCGACAGCGGATGCACAAACCATATGACGGGGGAGAAGAAGATGTTCACCTCCTACGTCAAAAGTAAAGATTCCCAAGATTCAATTATATTCGGTGACGGGAATCAAGGCAAGGTAAAAGGGCTAGGTAAAATTGCAATTTCTAATGAGCATTCTATATCAAATGTATTCTTAGTGGAGAGTCTTGGATATAACTTGCTATCTGTTAGTCAATTATGTCAAATGGGATATAATTGCTTATTTACGAATGTAGATGTGTCTGTCTTTAGAAGATGTGATGGTTCACTAGCTTTTAAGGGTGTACTAGACGGCAAGCTTTATTTAGTTGATTTTGCAAAAGAAGAGGCCGGTCTAGATGCATGCTTAATGGCTAAGACTTGCATGGGCTGGCTGTGGCATCGCCGCTTAGCACATGTGGGGATGAAGAACCTCCACAAGCTTCTAAAGGGGGAACACGTAATAGGTCTAACAAATGTGCATTTCGAAAAGGATAGACCTTGTGCAGCTTGTCAAGCAGGGAAACAGGTGGGAGGAGCACATCACAGCAAGAACGTGATGACCACGTCAAGACCCCTGGAGCTGCTACACATGGATCTCTTCGGACCCGTCGCCTATCTAAGCATAGGAGGGAGTAAGTATGGTTTAGTTATTGTTGATGACTTTTCCCGCTTCACTTGGGTATTCTTTTTGCAGGATAAGTCCGAAACCCAAGGAACCCTCAAGCGCTTCCTCAGGAGAGCTCAAAATGAGTTTGAGCTCAAGGTGAAGAAGATAAGGAGCGACAACGGGTCCGAGTTCAAGAACCTTCAAGTGGAGGAGTTTCTTGAGGAGGAAGGGATCAAGCACGAGTTCTCCGCTCCCTACACACCACAGCAAAATGGTGTGGTAGAGAGGAAGAACAGGACGCTAATTGATATGGCGAGGACGATGCTTGGAGAGTTCAAGACCCCCGAGTGCTTTTGGTCGGAAGCCGTGAACACGGCTTGCCACGCCATCAACAGGGTCTACCTTCATCGACTCCTCAAGAAGACTTCGTATGAGCTACTAACCGGTAACAAACCCAATGTATCGTACTTTCGTGTATTTGGGAGCAAGTGCTACATTCTAGTGAAGAAGGGTAGAAATTCTAAGTTTGCTCCCAAAGCTGTAGAAGGGTTTTTATTAGGTTATGATTCAAATACAAAGGCGTATAGGGTCTTCAACAAATCATCGGGTTTGGTTGAAGTCTCTAGCGACGTTGTATTTGATGAGACTAATGGCTCTCCAAGAGAGCAAGTTGTTGATTGTGATGATGTAGATGAAGAAGATGTTCCGGCGGCCGCTATACGAACCATGGCGATTGGAGACGTTCGGCCACAGGAACAGGATGAACGTGATCAACCTTCTTCCTCATCGACGGTGCATCCCTCACCTCAAGACGATGAACAGGTTCATCAAAAGGAGGCTTGTGATCAAGGGGGAGCACAAGATGATCAAGTGATGGAGGAAGAAGCGCAACCGGCACCTCCAACCCAAGTTCGAGCGATGATTCAAAGGGATCATCCCGTCGACCAAATTTTGGGTGACATTAGCAAGGGAGTAACTACTAGATCTCGATTAGTTAATTTTTGTGAACATTACTCGTTTGTCTCCTCTATTGAGCCTTTCAGGGTAGAGGAGGCCTTGCTAGATCCGGATTGGGTGTTGGCCATGCAGGAGGAACTCAACAACTTCAAGCGCAATGAAGTTTGGACGCTGGTGCCTCGTCCCAAGCAAAATGTTGTGGGAACCAAGTGGGTGTTCCGCAACAAACAGGACGAGCACGGAGTTGTGACAAGGAACAAGGCTCGACTTGTGGCAAAAGGTTATGCCCAAGTCGCAGGTTTGGACTTTGAGGAGACTTTTGCTCCTGTGGCTAGGCTAGAGTCCATTCGTATCTTGCTAGCATATGCCGCTCACCATTCTTTCAGGTTGTACCAAATGGATGTGAAGAGCGCGTTCCTCAACGGGCCAATAAAGGAGGAGGTGTACGTGGAGCAACCCCCTGGCTTCGAGGATGAGCGGTACCCCGACCACGTGTGTAAGCTCTCTAAGGCGCTCTATGGACTTAAACAAGCCCCAAGAGCATGGTATGAATGCCTTAGAGATTTCTTACTTGCTAATGCTTTCAAGGTTGGGAAAGCCGATCCAACTCTTTTTACAAAGACATGTGATGGTGATTTGTTTGTGTGCCAAATTTATGTCGATGACATAATATTTGGTTCTACTAATCAAAAGTCTTGTGAAGAGTTTAGCAGGGTGATGACGCAGAAATTCGAGATGTCAATGATGGGCGAGTTGAACTACTTCCTTGGGTTCCAAGTGAAGCAACTCAAGGACGGCACCTTCATCTCCCAAACGAAGTACACGCAAGATCTGCTGAAGCGGTTTGGGATGAAGGACGCCAAGCCCGCAAAGACTCCGATGGGAACCGACGGACACACCGACCTCAACAAAGGAGGTAAGTCCGTTGATCAAAAAGCATACCGGTCAATGATAGGGTCTTTACTTTATTTATGTGCTAGTAGACCGGATATTATGCTTAGCGTATGCATGTGTGCTAGATTTCAATCCGATCCTAAGGAGTGTCACTTAGTGGCTGTGAAGCGAATCCTTAGATATTTAGTTGCTACGCCTTGCTTCGGGATCTGGTATCCAAAGGGGTCTAACTTTGACTTGATTGGGTACTCAGATTCCGACTATGCTGGATGTAAGGTCGATAGGAAGAGTACATCGGGGACGTGCCAATTCTTAGGAAGGTCCCTGGTGTCATGGAATTCTAAGAAACAAACCTCCGTTGCCCTATCCACCGCTGAGGCCGAGTACGTTGCCGCAGGTCAGTGTTGCGCGCAACTACTTTGGATGAGGCAAACCCTCAGGGACTTTGGCTACAATCTGAGCAAAGTCCCACTCCTATGTGATAATGAGAGTGCTATCCGAATAGCGGAAAATCCTGTTGAGCACAGCCGCACAAAGCACATTGACATCCGGCATCACTTTTTGAGAGACCACCAGCAAAAGGGAGATATCGAAGTGTTTTATGTTAGCACCGAGAACCAGCTAGCCGATATCTTTACCAAGCCTTTAGATGAGAAGACCTTTTGCAGGCTGCGTAGTGAGCTAAATGTCTTAGATTCGCGGAACTTGGATTGAATCGTAGCATACATGTATCTATGCCTTTGATCATGTTCATTCTGCATTTTGTTGCTTATTATGGTGCTCAAGTTGTACAAACACTCCCTGGACCTCACAAGTCCGTTGCAAAGTGATGCACATGTTTAGGGGGAGATGTGTTACAACTTGACCCTTTGAGACTAACCATATGTTGAGTGTGTCTGATTTAGTCTCAAAGGAGAATTGAAAGGGAAAAGGTGGACTTGGACCATGCAAGACTTCCACTGCACTCCGATGAGGGGTAACTCATTCCAAGTTCATCTCATGACCTCTTATTGCCATTTGCTCTTAATTGACGATTTTGGTGAGGCAATGGGGTTAAAGGGCCACAATTAATCCCGTTTTGGTGCTTGATGCCAAAGGGGGAGAAAATAAAGGCCAAAGCAATAAATGGATCAGCTACCACTTGAGAGATTTTGAAAAATAGTAGAATAGAGTTTTGGTTTGTCAAAATTCTTAAGTTGTCTCTCTTGTCAAAAGTTGGCTTCTTGTGGGGAGAAGTATTGATTATGGGAAAAAGGGGGAGTTTTTGAAATTCTTGATCAATCTCTTTTTGAATGACTCTCTTTATGCTTAAACATGTGTGTTTCACTTAGAGATAGAGATTTGTGTTTGATTCGCAAAAACAAACCAAGTGGTGGCAAAGGATGATCCATATATGCCAAAATTGAATCAAAATAAATTTGAGTTATTATTTGAAGTATTTTTGTACTTGTTCAATTTGCTTTATGTTGTGTTGGCATAAATCACCAAAAAGGGGGAGATTGAAAGGGAAATGTGCCCTTGGGCCATTTCTAAGTATTTTGGTGATTTAGTGCTCAACACAGGTACCTATTTATAAAATGGAACAAGGTGCAAATCATGAAGTAAAGGTATGTTTCTAAGCCTTAGTACATTGGTTTTGTGGACTAACATGTTTGTCTAAGTGTTAGAAACAGCATGAAGAAATAGAGAAAAGGGGAGAGAATGACTTGGCTGTGTGCAGCCAAGTCCCAGCTCGGTCTGGAGCACCGGACTGTCCGGTGTGCACCGGACAGTGTCCGGTGCGCCAGGCTGCCTCGGCTCAAACTGGCCGCTCTCGGGAATTCGCCGACGGCGTACGGCTATAATTCACCGGACTGTCCGGTGTGCACCGGACTGTCCGGTGAGCCAACGGTCGGCCAGGGCCAACGGTCGGCCGCGCAATCCGCGCGGGACACGTGGCCAAGCCAACGGTCGGGAAGGAACACCGGACTGTCCGGTGTGCACCGGACATGTCCGGTGCGCCAACTGAGCGCAGATCTGGAGCAGCCAGCAACGGTCAGAAGTGCTGTTTTTGGAAACAAATCGGGCACCGGACAGTGTCCGGTGTGCACCGGACTGTCCGGTGCGCCACGAGACAGAAGGCAAAGATGGCCTTCCAGATTTGTTCCCAACGGCTCCTAGCTGCCTTGGGGCTATAAAAGGGACCCCTTGGCGCATGGAGGAAGTACCCAAGCATTCCTTGAGCACTCTTGATCACTCACACATCAATCTTGCGCACTTGTTTGAAATTCTAGTGATTTGAGCTCTGTTCTAGTGTGTTAGCCTCTTGAGCTCAAGTCTGGGTTTTGTGTGTGCGTATTCGCTGTGATCTTTGTGTTGTGTGTGAGTTGCTAATCCCTCCCCTACTCCGTGATTCTTTGTGAACATCTTTTGTAAGGGCGAGAGGCTCCAAGTTGTGGAGATTCCTCGCAAACGGGATTGAGATAAGAACAACAAAACACCGTGGTATTCAAGTGAGTCTTTGGACCGCTTGAGAGGGGTTGATTGCAACCCTCGTCCGTTGGGACGCCACAACGTGGAAGTAGGCAAGCATTGGCTTGGCCGAACCACGGGATAAACCACCGTGTCCCTCTGTGCTTGATTCTTGTGGTATTGTGTTTTGTTGAAGACTTCACCTTAGCCACTTGGCATTAACTGTGCTAACGCTTAACAAGTTTTTGTGGCTTAAGTTTGAAGTTTTTACAGGATCACCTATTCACCCCCCCCCCCCTCTAGGTGCTCTCAGTTACCGGATGAGACTCGAAGTAATGTCGCAACTTTCGCCTCGTCAGGATCACTGCATACAGTAGCTTCTGAACTTGTGGGTAGCGGATCTTGGTTTCGGACAGCACCTCGCTGACGAAGTAAACTGGCCTCTGAACGGGCAATGCATGCCCCTCTTCTTGCCTTTCGACCACAATCGCGGCGCTAACCACCTGAGTGGTCGCGGCGACGTAGACCAAGAGGGCTTCTCCATTAGCTAGGGGTACCAAGATAGGCGCCTTGGTGAGGAGCGCCTTCAGGTTCCCGAGAGCTTCCTCGGCCTCAGGGGTCCAAGTGAAGCATTCGGCCTTCCTTAAGAGGCGGTACAGAGGCAGGCCTCTTTCGCCGAGGCATGAGATGAAACGGCTCAAGGCCGCGAGACATCCCATGACCCTCTGTACGCCTTTTAAGTCCTTGATGGGCCCCATGCTGGTGATGGCTGCGATCTTCTCCGGGTTGGCTTCGATGCCTCGCTCGGAGACGATGAACCCCAGGAGCATGCCTCGGGGCACCCCGAAGACACACTTCTCGGGATTGAGCTTGACGTCCTTTGCCTTGAGACATCGGAATGTCACTTCAAGGTCGGAGAGGAGGTCGGAGGCTTTCCTTGTCTTGACTACGATGTCATCGACGTAGGCCTCGACCGTGCGACCGATGTGTTCGCCGAACACATGGTTCATGCACCGCTGGTACGTTGCACCCGCGTTCCTCAAACCGAACGGCATGGTGACATAGCAGTACATGCCGAAGGGCGTGATGAAAGAAGTCGCGAGCTGGTCGGACTCTTTCATCTTGATTTGATGATACCCTGAGTAGGCATCGAGGAAAGACAGGGTTTCGCACCCAGCAGTGGAATCCACGATTTGATCGATGCGAGGTAGAGGGTAGGGAACCTTCGGACATGCTTTGTTGAGACCAGTGTAGTATACACACATCCGCCATTTCCCCCCTTTCTTTCTCACAAGCACAGGGTTGGCAAGCCATTCGGGATGGAATACCTCTTTGATGAACCCTGCTGCCATTAGCTTGTGGATCTCTTCGCCTATCACCCTGCGCTTTTCCTCGTCGAATCGGCGCAGAGGCTGCCTGACCGGTCGGGCTCCGGCCCGAATATCCAGCGAGTGCTCGGCGACATCCCTCGGTATGTCGGGCATGTCCGAGGGACTCCACGCAAAGACGTCGGCGTTTGCGCGGAGAAAGTCGACGAGCACTGCTTCCTATTTGGGGTCGAGCCCGGAACCGATCCGGATCTGCTTGGAGGTGTCGCCACTGGGGTCGAGAGGGACGGCCTTAACCGTCCCCGCCGGCTCGAAATTGCCAGCGTGTCGCTTCACGTCTGGCACCTCTCGGGAGAGGTTTTCCAGGTCGGCGATGAGGGCCTCGGACTCGGCGAGGGCCTCGGCGTACTCCACGCACTCCACGTCGCATTCGAACGCGTGTTTGTACGTGGGGCCGACGGTGATGACCCCGTTGGGGCCCGGCATCTTGAGCTTCAGGTAGGTGTAGTTGGGGATGGCCATGAACTTCGCGTAGCATGGCCTCCCCAATACCGCGTGGTAGGTTCCTCGGAACCCGACCACCTCGAACGCCAAAGTCTCCCTTCGGAAGTTGGAGGGTGTTCCGAAGCAGACAGGAAGGTCGAGCCGTCCGAGGGGCTGGACGCGCTTCCCAGGAATGATCCCGTGGAAGGGCGCAGCGCCTGCTCGGATGGAGGACAGATCGACGCGCAGAAGCCTGAGGGTCTCAGCGTAGATGATGTTGAGGCAGCTGCCCCCATCCATCAGGACCTTGGTGAGCCTAACGTCGCCGATGATGGGGTCGACGACGAGCGGGTACTTCCCCGGGCTCGGCACGTGGTCGGGGTGGTCAGCTTGGTCGAAGGTGATGGGCTTGTCGGACCAGTCTAGGTAGACTGGCGCCGCCTCCTTGACCGAGCAGACCTCCCGACGCTCTCGCTTGCGATGCCGAGCCGAGGCATTCGCCGCATGCCCTCCGTAGATCATGAAGCAGTCGCGGACCTCGGGGAACTCTCCTGCTTGGTGATCTTCATTTTTGTCGTCGTCGTGGGCCCTGCCACCCTCTACGGGTGGCCCGGCCTTGTGGAAGTGGCGCCGAAGCATGACGCACTCCTCGAGGGTGTGCTTGACGGGCCCCTGATGGTAAGGGCACGGCTCTTTGAGCATCTTGTCGAAGAGGTTAGCACCTCCGGGGGGCTTCCGAGGGTTCTTGTACTCGGCGGCGGCGACAAGGTCCGCGTCGGCGGCGGCGACAAGGTCCGCGTCGGCGGCGTCGCGTTTCGCTTGCGACTTCTTCCTGCCTTTCTTCTTGGCGTCGCGCGGAGTAGACGCCTCGGGAGCCTCTTCCGATGGGCGGTCCTGGGGCTGCTTGTCCTTTCGGAAGATGGCCTCGACCGCCTCCTGGCCAGAGGCGAACTTGGTGGCGATGTGCATCAGCTCGCTCACCCTGGTGGGGGTCTTGCGACCCAACTTGCTCACCAGGTCACGGCAAGTGGTGCCGGCAAGGAACGCGCCGATGACATCTGAGTCGGTGATGTTGGGCAGCTCGGTGCGCTGCTTCGAGAATCGCCGGATGTAGTCCCGAAGAGACTCTCCCGGCTGTTGCCGGCAGCTTCGGAGGTCCCAGGAATTCCCGGGGCGCACGTACGTGCCCTGGAAGTTGCCGGCGAAGGCTTGGACCAAATCCTCCCAGTTGGAGATCTGCCCCAGAGGCAGGTGCTCCAACCAGGCGCGAGCAGTGTCGGAGAGGAACAGGGGGAGGTTGCGGATGATGAGGTTGTCGTCGTCCGCTCCACCCAGTTGACAGGCCAGGCGGTAGTCCGCGAGCCACAATTCCGGTCTCGTTTCCCCCGAGTACTTTGTGATAGTAGTCGGGGGTCGGAATCGGGCCGGAAACGGCGCCCGCCGGATGGCCCGGCTGAAGGCCTGCGGACCGGGTGGTTCGGGCGAGGGACTCCGATCCTCCCCGCTGTCGTAGCGTCCCCCACGCCTGGGGTGATAGCCTCGGCGCACCCTTTCGTCGAGGCGGGCCCGACGGTCGCGACGATGGTGCTCGTTGCCGAGGTGGCCCGGGGCCGCAGGCGCGGTGTTGCGCGTGCGCCCGGTGTAGACCGAGGCTTCCCGCATGAATCGGGAAGTCGCGGCATGAGGTTCCGAGGGGTACCCCTGCCTTCGGGAGGCAGAGCTCTTGGCCCGCCGGGCCGCAGCGCCTTCCAGGAGATTCTTGAGCTCTCCCTGGATTCGCCGACCCTCGGTGGTTGATGGCTCCGGCATCGCGCGGAGGAGCATCGCTGCGGCTGCCAGGTTCTGACCGATCCCGCCTGATGCGGGTGGCGGCCTGTCCCTGGCATCGTTGGCGACGCGGTGCTGGAAACCCTGGGGCAGGTGACGTATTTCTCCGGCCGGGGGCTGGCCCGCCCATACCTGCCCGACGTCCCGGCGGATCGACTCGAGCGCTCCTGCTCCCTCGTCGAGCCTGGCCTGCGCCCCGCGGACTTGCTCGAGCTGTGGGTCGTGACCCCCCGCCGGAACGGGGACCACAGCTAGCTCCCGCGGGATGTCGGCGCGAGGCACTGGCCTAGGGAGATCGCCATCCTCCGGCATGCCGAGACGGTTGCCTTCGGAGGGATCCCCTAGCTCGACGTGGAAACATTCGCGGCTCGGGCCGCAGTCCTTGTCGTCAAGGCTGCGGCTGCCGTCGGAACAGTCGGAGAGGCAGTAGTCACATGCGGTCATGAAGTCCCGCATGGCACTGGGGTTGCCAGATCCAGAGAAATCCCAGCAGATGCTGGGATCGTCATCTTCCTCGGACCCAGAGGGCCCGTAGGTCGAGACGTCCATCAATCGGTCGCAAGGCGACCGCACACGAAACCCCAGAGGGGTTGCACTCGCCTCAACGTGAGCGCCCGCCAAAGCGAGGTCGCTAGGCGGGTTGAGGTCGAGTCGAAAGGACGTAGGATGGGAATCAGTCGGTACCTTTTGGTCGACGAGGAGCGACGTAGTCACATCGGGGACTGATTGCGCCGTCGTCTTGGGTACGAGGGCGACGTCCTGCAGGCCCTCCGCGAGCGTGCTGGCGTCGTCCACTTGCTCGGGATTGGCGTGTCGCGGGGGGACGGCGCCCGCCTTCGTCTCAAACGCGAGGTCGACGCCCGACGCGTCCTCCGCTGGGGCGCTGGGGATGTCGATTCGCTCGACAGCCGACGGAGCGCAGCCTCCCGCCCGGCCTTGGTTGCCCCGCCTCCTCCTCCGATGGCGAGGGAGAGGACGGGGCGAGCTCGAATGTTGTTCTTCCACCACGCGGGGAAGACGTCGTCGATTCCGCCGCAGGCGGGCGGGCTGTCGGCCGCCATTGTTGTCGTCGCGCGGCGGTGGAAGGAGTATCATGTCGTAGCTGCCGTCGAGAGACATGAACTCGAGACTCTCGAAACGGAGCACCGTCCCGGGTTGGAGAGGTCGTTGGAGACTGCCCATCTGGAGCTTGACGGGAAACTGCTCGTCAACACGCAGCAGGCCCCTACCTGGCGCGCCAACTGTCGGCGTTTCGAGACCGGGGGGTCCCTAAGCCGACGAGTGAGTGTGCCGCGTGCCCCATCCCAGATGGGTCGAGCGCGTGGGCGAGCGCGAAGGGGGGAAAGCGAGGTGGCCGGAGCCGAGTCGTGAGGGAGGTGGAGATCCTGCGGCCTTCGTGTTCGTCCTGCGCCCAGGTCGGGTGCGCTTGCAGTAGGGGGTTACAAGCGTCCACGCGGGTGAGGGAAGCGAGCGGCCCCAAGAGAGCGCCTGCCCCGTCCTCGTTCCCGCGCGGCCAACCTTCTCTAAGAAGGCCCTGGTCCTTCCTTTTATAGGCGTAAGGAGAGGATCCAGGTGTACAATGGGGGTGCAGCAGAGTGCTACGTGTCTAGCGGGGGAGAGCTAGCGCCCTAAGTACATGCCAAGGTGGCAGCCGGAGAGATCTTGGCACCCAGCTGGTGTGGTGTCGTGGCTGTCGGTGGAGCAACGGAGCCTGGCGGAGGGACAGCTGTCGGAGCTGTTGGGTCCTTGCTGACGTCCCCCTGCTTCCGTAAGGGAGCTGAGAGCCGCCGCCGTCACAGGGCTAGCGGGGCGCCATCATTGCCTATCTGGCGGAGCTAGCCAGATGGGACGTCGGTCTTGTTCTCTGCGGCCCGAGTCGGCTCGGGGTAGGGTGATGATGGCGCTTTCTGTTGACGTGGCGGACTTGTGCCCTAGGTCGGGCGACATGGAGGCTCCTCCGAGGCCGAGGTCGAGTCTGTCTTCCATGGCCGAGGCCGAGCCCGAGCTCCTGGGTCGGGCGAGGCGGAGGTCGTTCGGCAGAGGCCAGGGCAGAGTCTGACCCCTGGGGTCGGGCGAAGCGGAGTTCGTCGTCTTCTGGGGCCTTAGCCCGAGTCCGAGCCCTGGGTCGGGCGGAGCGGAGTTCGCCGTCTTCCGGAGCCTTAGCCCGAGTCCGAGCCCTGGGTCGGGCGGAGCGGAGTTCGCCGTCTTCCGAGGCCTTAGCCCGAGTCCGAGCCCTGGGTCGGGCGGAGCGGAGTTCGCCGTCTTCCGGGGCCTTAGCCCGAGTCCGAGCCCTGGGTCGGGCAGAGCGGAGTTTGCCGTCTTCCGGGGCCTTAGCCCGAGTCCGAGCCCTGGGTCGGACGGAGCGGAGTTCGCCGTCTTCCGGGGCCTTAGCCCGAGTCCGAGCCCTGGGTCGGGCGGAGCGGAGTTCGCCGTCTTCCGGGGCCTTAGCCCGAGTCCGAGCCCTGGGTCGGGCGGAGCTTCCTATGGCGCCTCTGGCAAGGCCTGACTGCCTCTCAGTCTCACTCTGTCAAGTGGCACTGCAGTCGGGATGGCACAGGCGGCGCTGCCCTTCTGTCAGACCGGTCAGTGAAGCGGCGAAGTGACGGCGGTCACTTTGGCTCTGCCGGGGGGCGCGCGTCAGGATAAAGGTGTCAGGCTACCTTTGCGTTAAATGCCCCTGCGACTTGGTCGGTCGGCGCGGCGATTTAGTCAGGGTTGCTTCTTAACGAAGGCAAGGCCTCGGGCGAGCCGGAGATGCGTCTGCCGTAAAAAGGGGGCCTCGGGCGAGACGGAAACACCTCGGGGTTGGCTGCCCTTGCCCAAGGCTAGGCTCGGGCGAGGCGTGATCGAGTCGCTCGTATGGACTGATCCCTGACTTAATCGTACCCATCAGGCCTCTGCAGCTTTATGCTGATGGGGGTTACCAGCTGAGAATTAGGCGTGTTGAGGGTAGCCCTAATTATGGTCCCCGACAAGCTTCATGGGCCTTCTGGTCCTATAAAGAGAGAAAAGCTTTTAGGTTAACCATGTCAAATGAGAATTTGGCAATCATGCATACAAGTAATTTCATATGACATACTCTGAGCAACAAAGGGATGTGCCAAATGTTCGTTACATCACGGAGATTAATGATATTTGATATCTGCCAAATAAAATCAAAGTCAGTATTGCTGTTGCATGATGCAGATTTGGTATCTTTAAAAAAGCCTTGATCACGCAACATTTTTACCGGAACATGACAAAATTGTGCGAGCTTCACTTTCACATGTTCTTCAAGTGGCTGCCAAAAAGCACAGAGCAAACCATTATAGAGCCACCATCAGCATTTAAAGGTTCAGAGGAGGCACGGAATGCAAATACAGATACAAATTATGTGGTATACCTGTGTACTACGACATGCCAAAATATCAGGCATGAGTCCAAGTCCTCTGAGTCCACGAACACTATGTTGGGTGGGCTTTGTTTTCTAGATAATAGAGAAAACAACAGTATTAGTTTCTGAACAGGAATAATATCTTTGGGACATAAAAAGTAACACTGTAACCCCAAATTAGGATAAGCTTACCTGCTCACCAATCACATTTAAAACTGGTACAAGACTGACATGCACCAAGCAGAAGTTTCCAGGCCCTGACAGTTTTCACAACATTGCATCAATAAACAATTTATCCTAATAGCAAATAGACAGATATGGGTAAAAACATAAGTAAAACAAGGAAACATTGCAGAAATTTACAGTTTCCTTACCTACATGGTATGAAAATTGACCTAATGCTTCAATGAAAGGCATTGATCCAATGTCCCCTGCATCAAGAATGTCACTGTCGTTATGTGGCAAAAACATTGTCTCCTACACCGGAATACTTACAGATATGGGAACAATTGAGCAAACTAATATATGTTATTTTGCAATTTCCTGCAACGATACAGAATGTTTTTTACCTATAGTGCCACCAAGTTCTATGACACAAACATCAGCTGGCTCTTCTGTACCATCAACTGGATTCATTGCCACACGTTCAATCCACTCTTGTATTTCATCTGTGATGTGCGGCACAACCTGATAAAGAGAATGAACTCTAATTTGTAAAGCCAAGGTAACAGTCGGCATCTTTTTCGTGGCTACAGAAAAGCATGGAAATCTCTGTTCTGATAAGCGTTCCTCACCTGAACAGTTTTTCCTAGGTAATCCCATCTACGTTCCTTGTCAATAACAGACTGCAGTTTTTGAAACATTAGTGACTTTAACGATAACAGAGTTTGCCGGCTATTATTAGTACATAAAACACAGTTGTCCTCATCCAAGATTTTCTCAGGTAAACAACTACTCCCTTTGTTCCAAATTATAGTTCACTGGCTGTCTAAAGTCAAACTTCTCTAATTTTGACCAAGTTCTTAGAAAAAATATATTAGCATCTGCAAGTTCAAATAAATGCACAATCAAAAAACATTTCATGAGAAACTAATGAAACTAATGTGATATTTTGTATATATCGATGCATTTTTCAATGAAATTGGTCAAAGTTTTGACTTACAAATGTAAAGTGAAGAATAATTTGGAACAGAGAGAAAAGTGAACTCATTGTTGCAAACTTGCAATGGTAACAAGTGATTCGGAGAATAATTTTTCAACTTCAAAACTCAAAATACAAATCTAATGAGTACTCCAAAAGTCCCATCTGAATGATGCAAAGAGCAACTGAGCATCGTTTTTCTTTTGGTGAGAAGAGTAGAGACCAACATAAAATGCAACAGTGCTACATGCCAAACCTCGAATAAATAGCGAACAACTACAGAGGACAAAACTAAGATGAAAAGAAAATTCTAGATCCTAGAGAATGTACAATCGTATCATCTAGATTACTTTAGGGAAGCTCCATACCTAGGTTACGTAGTTGTTCTATAGTTCCTTGCCCAAGAGATTTGTCAAGTTTAAGGAGATGAAGAATTCCAGCAGAGATCCTCCCCATTGCATCAGCCTCAGATCTGCAAAGCCTTTTTAGTCCCAACGAAGTTGGGTAGGATAGAGTTGGAACCATTAAGAAGCCACAAAAATACTCAAATCAGCTAAAGTAAACAATTAGTGGAGAACTACTATAATGAGATATGATTAGTAAGGTTCCCCAGCTCCTTTGGAAGTGTTCCAGATAGCTGATTTATAGACAGATATCTTGCAAAAATTTTGGGAAAAATTGTGGTCAAGACAAAGAAGTAGCTAGTAAATTACGCACAACAAAGATTTGATATATGATTATTACATGTACTGCATGGGATATTTACCAATGAACGAAGGCACGAGACCTGTCAAATTATTCTGCATTAGGTTACTGTAACATCATCAAAGCTACCAGACCAGTTAGCTAGATAAAAAATACCAGTGTTAACTAATTCTTGACAGACAAAAGGGCATCACTGTGAATAATTGTTCAGATTCATTTATTCAGAAAAACTAAAAAAGAATATATGCAAGTCAGATGCCATACAAGTTACTAAGATATGTGATTGTCCCAACCACTGCACCCTGAATGGCTGAATCAAACCAGCACAAGTATGAACTATTAACATTTAGTTGACTCGTGATGAAGATCACAATTGAAGCATCCATTTTATCATAGGTAAACTTACTTATGGATGAAGGTCACAACTTCCCAACTCCTTCACGACTAATGTAACTGATCACCATCTGCAATCTAAAAAATGAAATAGTTAAGGACAACAGAGAAATTTTATAACAAGCTTACTAAGTTTACAACGCAACAACATGGTGAACAAAGGCAACCTCATTGTTAATTCTATTTGAATGAAGAACCAAATGAAGGCACGGTGGGCGGTTTGGTGAGAGGGAGCCGCTGTTGAGGTCGCCTGTGCCAGGTCGCTGCCAGCAGGAGGGGGTGCATGCCTCCTCTCAATCATCTTATAGCCTTAAAAATTAAGAACACCAAATAAAACTGTAATGACATGCTTCCTGCAGCTGCTTACAAAAACTGAAGTGTGCATCATTCATGAAGAAGGCCAGTATCAAAGATAGTAATTGGCAGAGAAAGTTGTGTTCTCAATTCTCATAATTATAAAACCAAATTTAATAGTTTGCCAATTTAATAAAAATTATAGTATTTTAGTAAATAGTGAAATTATGTAAATGGGTGTAGCAAAAAATGGTTGTGCCATCCAGCTAATGATCAGCTAAATAGCAAATGCAGTGAGTAAACAGTCACACATGATAGATAGTGATCTTGATGTTTTCCATTTAGATGCATGTTCATGTTACAAAAGCAACACGTTTGTGATACATTATACCACACCAGCAAAGTGGCAGTTCAATTACCTGTCATGCAGAGCAAAGAGCACACCGTCATAGGACCTCGAAACATCCACCTCCACACAGTCGACCCGCACGTCGAGAGCCATCCGAAATGCGTCCATCAGACTCATAAGATCCTGACAAGACTAATAACTCATCAACACATTTACCTCAATCCGAACAGAATGGTACTTATCAACCATTACTAAGCAAAGAAGGGAGTAGGAGATTGCAGAAACAATCATGCTAACCTTTGATAGTAGAATAGAGCACCTCTAAAATGCTTCAGTGGATCCAAGAATGGGAGAGCCTCTAATTGTCGACAAGCTGGGAAATTATTCAAAAAAAATAAAAGTTATATTAGGGGAAGCATAAGAACAGCAAGAGGCTACTTTCATGTCAGAAATGAACCAAAACCAAGTTGTTTTTTAATAATGTAACACAGCAAAAGAGTAGCCTAAAACAAAAATTTATCCATGAATTGAACTAAGGGATAGGGAAAGGTTACAATCCGCAAGACTAACACATGACAGGACGTTTATCCATGATTTAATTAGCTGTGAATCCCATTATTAAATAATTAACGAGGCGATAATACAACCCACGGCACCATGAGAAATTAGTTGGGCAGATTTGAAAGAGAGGGTTAAGCTTAAGCACTTTGCCAACTGCCCATGCTGTTTTGAGGAAACCTGAATTCTGAGGCAGGATTAAGCACTTTGCAGGTTGGCATTTGAGCTGCTAAGAGCCTAATCACAGGTTTTATCCAGTACTGTAAATAGCTGGTTGTAGGCTGGATGGATCCAGTACTAAATCCTCTCTTCACTGAAAAGCTCAGTTCTACACCCATCCGATTAAAAGCACACAGACGTGTGTCGCTGTAATTATGATGTGTTGGCACTAAGCAACGGTGGCTACGAAACATGATTGACGCCTAGGATTTTTAATACTCAGCCAGTCACGTTTTTAACTTGATTAGGTAGCTAATCCCCAATTGAGAATTGGGCATCAAAGGCGATTGCAGCACACTGGAGAAATGATCAAAATTTGCAACACAAACAAATGCAGCAGCAATAAATTCACATCCTCACATTTGTATATGTTAAATAAACTAAAAGTAGCAACACAAGGTTTACTTACAAGAGCTGGACACTCATTGTCAATACCAGCTGCCTTGGTTCTTTTGCAACACTTTTCATCCCGCTTTACAATTGCTTCAACCATCTTTTTGTGCTCTATTACAGCCTTATCCTGGTAATAATATAACCATTCAGTGCAATGCACATATTAAGCTACAATTGTAGTTAGCACTTAGCAATAGATTACCTTGTTGTGTCTCTTCTGTTCAATTGCTACTCGATCAATAGGTATAAATCCCCATCGCACCATGTTGATGTGGTAGGTATGCGACAGCTCGGGCGCGCCCATGCCACGGTCGACGAGCTCGCAGATCCACAATATATGAGTTATTTTAAATATTTTCATGCATTGGATTATTCTTGGTGGACCCTTGTAACAATTTGACATGGTGCAAAATCATGATCCTCTACTGATATGGTACAAATTGGGTCCAAATTTCATACCTTCTAGGGCAGCAAGGTCGATCCTGTCAGATCGATTGGTACGATCCAAATTTTGTGGTATGAGGTCCCTGAAGAAACTTGGGTAGTTCCATAGTTCAAGTGCACCACAAGCTTGATATCCCATTGATAATATTTTCTTTTCAAACCCTATTTTTGATAGTTGTTCTTCCCCCTTGAGACCAACCAACTCTCCAATATTGATGCTATGTTTCGACACAAGAAAGAATTTGAGTCAGTGTTTATGTTAGTTATACTAAAAATGTGCTAATCGAGCAGAAAACTTAAACATTCTAGCTACATTTTTAAGAGTAGTTGTTTGTTGTGTCAAGTTCAGTGTCTAAAGTCTGGTTCAGTAATGCATTATGTAAGAGTCGATATCTAATAGAAGAATGTCTTATCTTTTTTTTGTTCAATTCTTTATAATTTGTATCACTCTTTTCAGTCTGATTTAATTGTACATAAAAATGAGAGGAATGGATGCCAAACATATATAAATTGTCTACTCACTCTTTCAGGTACGGTGGGGAATTATTTGCATCGGGTTGGTCGGTCGGATCCCTGAGCTTAAGAGTGCATTATGTAAACACTGGTAAACTCTTCAGTCAAAGAATAAGGTACGCCATGGTTGATCGGCTTCTTCAATCCCACAAGCCCACCTAATGCCGGTCCTCCTATGTGACCAAATATATCTTTTATTTTCTTACCCAATAAACCATACCTTCACAAAAGAATTAGAATGAGGTAAATTTGTACACAATCTCACTAATTAATTAATTTGAATTTGCAGATGTAAATAAGTAGTATAGATATAGATAACCATTGCCATCAAAGCTAGCGATGGATCCACCCCAAGTCTCTATTCAATATAGATTAGTAAATTTCAAAGGAATAGCTAAATAATATTGACATTTAAGCAAACAATTATTTAGTGTTGAAAAGGAAAAAGTAACATGGTGAATACCTCGAGATGGTGGACAATGATTCATAAATTCTGGCTCCGGTGAGTACCTTAAGGTGGTGGAGAATGATTCATAAATCCTGGCTCCTTCAGGCACTGTTATAAACTACTAAATTCCATGTCGATTATCTTTGACGCCCCACAACTCCTGGGTCCCTCAGCCACCTGCATATCAAATTTTCAAGTATTAATTAATACCCAACATTGTAGTGGCGAGAAAAATAAAATATTTTTTGTAGAATATGCAATTACAAATGGTGTTGTTAATGGCAGTGAAGCTATGTCCAAAGAATCCCATAAAAATTTGACATCTAAAGAACCAGAGGACATTGGAATAAAGAATATGTTACCACGGGACCTTGATATACCCATTCAATCTTTAGAATCTACTCCCTATTGTCCTTCTCATGAATCATTTTCTATCAGTGACTATGAGTCTGTTGTTCCCACTATTGTTGAAGGTGATAAAGAAACCAGTAGAGAACAATTTGATATACAATCAAGGTTTTATAAGCCAAACTGATTTGGTATAGCAGAGGTTGGATGAGGTATGTTAACTCCTGTTCTTTTTTTAATGCTTGCTTGAGATCAAAATCTTCACTATAATTTTCATTCTCAATTGGTGTAAATTATGAAGAAAGAACACATCCATCTATCAGAGAAGTATAATTAAAAAAGAAAAATAACCAAAGATGATAATAGCTAGCATTAACATAAAAAATCATGCAAGCGCAAAAGCTCCAAGTAGGTTATGTTGAGACTACATATGAAATGTGGCCTCCTTTGTTAACTAAAAACAACCTTATCTATTCACATATATTCAATAAACTACTCAACAAGAGTACCATACCAGCAAAGTAAACATTGATCTTCTAAAGGTAATTGAACTCACTGCCTTTATTGTTTATCCATTTGAACTTCTTATATAGGAGGATAAAACCCTAGTAATAGTATAATATTATTATTACATAGTTTATTCTAAATTTTGCAAAGCACCATTTCTTACAGTACAAACAATCATCAATAAATTAGAATTAAGGTTATTGAAGAACACATGTAGAACCCTGTAAAACGTGTATTGCACAGTTGCATCCTACCATGACTGTAGAGTTGATTAAAAATACTAACAAAAATCTAATGTGCAAGCAATAGGATAATTTCAATCTGATCCTATTCAAAATAAATGTAGGAGTGTAAATAAGCACAAAACATGATGTTACCTCTTCGAAAGATTATTGAACAGCCATCGGATTGAACTCAGTGTCTTTCTTCTTTAGCTCTAGGGTGATATTCTTCTCTATCTTTAGGAAATCTGACTGTAGAGTTGATTAAAATACTAACAAAAATCTAATGTGCAAGCAATAGGATAATTTCAATCTGATCCTATTCAAAATAAATGTAGGAGTGTAAATAAGCACAAAACAGGGAGTTACCTCTTCGAAAGATTATTGAACAGCCATCGGACTTAACTCAGTGTCTTTCTTCTTTAGCTCTAGGGTGATATTCTTCTCTATCTTCAGGAAATCTGTGATTTTGACCTTCTTGGGTAAAGTAGCCCGATTCTTCTCCTCTGTTTGGGAAGCCTGGCATTTAGCCTTGGTCGGTGAGGGTGACCCCTTCTTCCCATCGGTGTGCCAGACAACACCTTCAGCAGGAGGCTAGGTGTCAGATTTAACAGCTAGGGTTTAGGACCTCTTTGGCCATAGGGAATTCTCCTTCACGGCATCAAATTGAGTGATCACAACTGGTAATTTGGGGGACTTCGCTGGGGACAGCGCCAGCTTGGACCTTCGGTTCGACCTTTGCACGGACGGTCTTTGCCTGCGGCTTCTCCGGAGATGGCACTGCAAGGGGAGGACGATCGTGAAGTGGGGGTGGATACAGGCGATGGCAGAGGCAATCTTGGTCTCAGGGGCGGGGTGCTCTGCCATCACGCGACAATCTTGGGAGGGGGAGGGACGGACGGACGACCAATGGGGCAGGGTCAAGGTGCGGCAGGCGGGGGCGCTGGGCGTGGGCGGGCTCGGGGCGCTGGAGCGGCACGCCGATGCGAGAATGGCGGGCGAGGAGGGCGCAGGTTGGAGCATGTGGGCCGCGCGCGGACGAGGGACGCGATGCCTCCTGGAGCGGGGCGGACGCGAGCCTTCCTGGAATGGCGCATATGTGATGATGGCATGCGGGGAGGGTGCAGGGCATTGCGGAGGAATGGCGCCGATGTGAGCTCTTCGGGGATGGGCTGGGGCACGGCGCGGACGCGAGAATGGCGAGAGTGGGTGGGGGCATGGTGTAGCCTGTGGAGGCGAGCAGGGAGGATGGGCCGTGGGAGCGGCGGCGGTGTGGGGAGGAAAGTCGGGGCGGGAGGTTGGACGGCGGCGTGGGAAGGCCGGAGCCGTTGCCGACGACGGCGCGGATGAAGCCTGTTGGAGGATCTGTCGATGAAGAGGGGAGCGGAGAGAGGAGCAGTTGCGATCGAAGGATGGAGGAGGCTTGAAGGGGAGGCGACGAGACGGACGGTGATGATTTGATGCATATAGATGGACAGTGCAGATTGGCTGAAGGCAGAACCAGGGGAGGCAGCCTACCCCTTACAGCCTTAATAGTAGTAAAGATTAGCTATCGACATAGCTTTGAGTACTGTGCAACTATTCGCCCAAATCAGAAATATGTGACAATATCTTTTTACTGTGTGTATAATAAATGCCGCAGTCTAGAATGATCATTTGCTAACAAAATCGTGTGCCTTAAGGTATAGGTACTACATGCCATCACGATCAACCTGTCAATGCTTAATTTTGCACAGCATAATGATGCATAGGTGGGAGCAGCACAAGTACTCTAGCCGAACCTAGTGTGTGCCCAAATAAAAACCGAATCTTTGAGAGGTCCTGATGAAATCAATGATATCACATTGATTCCCATCCTATGAAAGAGCAGAATTTCAGTAGATCCAATCCAAGGGACAATCATCCAGCACCAAACCTAGCAAAAATATAGAAAAAGTCGTCGACGAAAATATATCGATCAGACGTTCCAAATCTAAACCCCCCGCGGTGATAACCAGCCCTGAAACCCACGTCACATTCCTCACCTAAATCCATCGTCCCAGACCCAAAATCAGGCGAACAAGCACGCGGCACAGTGTATCCTAGAAATCAGCGCAAACTACTACATACTTGGATAGAACCAGATCAAAGTTGTAGCGTAAGAAAGGGAGTTCCGGAGAGGCGTACCTGTCAGCCATGTTGGCGATGGTGCGGAAGGCGAGGATGAGGGATCGGTCGGGGTTGGAGCCGCGGTTCTGCCACCTGCCGAGGGAGGAGGAGAGGAAGTCGCCCTGGGCGCCGTTGGGCTTGGCGATGAGGTGGAGAGGCCGCCGTCGGTGAGGAGCGGGTTGGAGTGGCCGCCGACGCGGACGGGGTCGTTGTCGTTGGACTCATTGGCGAAGGTACGCCACTCGGAGGTCTCGTCGACGGAGTGCGCCTCGAGGACGAGGCCGCACTCGGTGCACACCGTGTCCCCCGCCGAGTGGTAGAACGCCACCTCCGTCTGCTTCTTGCAGTCGGGGCAGTAGGAGTCGCTCATCTCGCCCGACAGCCGCCTTCCCTCCTTTCTTCCTTCGTTTCTCCTTCCTCCCACGCAACCGGGGCTGTGGGGCGAGGCGCGATGATTTGGGCTTGAGGGGCGGGGGAGAGCCGGAGAGGGAGGGAGCACCCACAGGAGAGGAGGGGGAGGAAGGGTGAGAGAGAAGCGGACGAGGCAGACCGGCCAGGCCAGAGGGCGAGGGGGGAGCGGCGGCGGTGTGGGGAGGAAAGTCGAGGGGGAGGTTGGACGGCGGCGTGGGAAGGCCGGAGCCGTTGCCGACGACGGCGCGGATGAAGCCTGTTGGAGGATCTGTCGAGGAAGAGACGAAGAGGGGAGCGGAGAGAGGAGCAGTTGCCATCGAAGGATGGAGGAGGCTTGAAGGGGAGGCGACGAGATGGACGGTGATGATTTGATGCATATAGATGGACAGTGTAGATTGGCTGAAGACAGAACCGGGGAGGCAGTCTGCTCCTTACAGCCTTAATAGTAGTAAAGATTAAAATTTGTTTTTGCAGTTACGAACTCGCCTTTGTCCGTTACTACTTTGTACCCAAAATTGTTTTTTTTTTTTGGCACTTTGAGCATTTTAATCGCCACTGTTATTTACAACATGGTATATGCTACACCTATTACTGGCGGCGTTACGATATCTTTAATCTGCCGGCCACGACAACATATATGTTCCACTTTGATGATGTGCTTGCTGCGTCTTTCAGGCTGCGACAGAGTTGCAGTACTGTATATAGCATCTTCAATGCTGTCGCATAGAGGTGGTGGAACGGCGCCCGCTGTTATTCTGGTACGTGTTGCGAGCGTACCGCTTCCGACGAGCACGCGACAGGCTCTAATGCCGTCGTAAACGATGATGGCCGGCAGCGCCGTAATGATGTGCCGGGCAGGTCAGATGTCGAGTCGAGTGTTGTGTTCTTGCCATTGGGTCCACCCTGAAGGTGCCCGGATGCCATTTGTTTCGTCACTGCGTGTCTGGATGGCCAAACCAAACGCCATGCCATGATAACTTCCCAATTAATGAATCGGATACCTTCTGGTCGCAAATAGTACTCCCAGCCCAAGTATAAAACCGGCAAGAATGTTGATAACACTAGCATGGAACTGACCATTCGGTATTTTTTATAGAGTAAAATATATCAGCGTTCTTCAACCTTGACAAAGTGATTTAGGTCTCCGAACCCTCAAAACAAAAAATTAAAAAAAAAGTTGTAACTTGGCTGACCCATCTAAAAAGGAATACCGACGTGACGATGGCCATGCCCATAAAAGCTGTGCTAGATGCATTGACATGGATAATTTGCAGCAAGGCCGGGCGGGGACCACACCTCGACGTTAGTAAACAATGGGCATGCAAGGCACGGTAGGTCATTGCCAGCTCTCTCTCTCTCTCTGTCTCAATCACGCAACAGTGGCGCGCAGGCTCCACGGAACGGCCACGGCAGGATCTCCTGCGCTCGCCTGCGTGCCTGTCTGCCCATGGGCCATGGCGGCAGCGCGAGCGGGACGACGGCGGGTGGCCCGGCCGGCGGCGAGCGAGACCGCAGCATGAGAGTACGCGGAGATGAGGCGGCGGAGAGGATCCTGGGCTAGAGGACCGAGGAGGGGAAGGTGATCCTGTTCCTGTGTGTGCAGTAGTGCGGATGAGATTGCAGACAGGACCGGGCCATGCCGCCCTGGGCCCTGCCCTCGTGCTCGTGCGACACTGCAAACGGACGCTCGTCGCCAAGCCCGATGCAGCAACGCCGGCTCGCCCGCGCCAATGCTTGTTGTTTCTGGAATCTGGCTGGAGTGTAGCGACGAGTATTCTACTAGTACTGTGATGTCTGTCTGGGCATCCGTGGCTTTTCGGAATTTAGGAGTACTGTTTTTTTTTCTGTCCCTAGTTCTTGACGTGCCGGGTGTGTGTTTGTGTTTGTGTGTCAGTGTGTAGTACTCCTAGACTGGCAGTAGTGGTCGTCGTCGTGTAGGAGTAGTATAATAACTGGAGTCCGTACGTCCCGTTGCAGACAGTAGCATAGTACTGCACTACTGCTGATAGATGGATAAGCTAGCAGCAGTCAACAACTAAAGTCCGAAACTAGCAGGATTATTATCTTCTACGTGTGACATCGTGAATGGTGCTCCAAGTTGGCAGCTTGTTCGCTGCGGCTTTAATCCGGCTGCGGCTGCGGCTTCTACAGTATTTTTCTCTCTATGGATTGCAGCTGCAGCAGTCCAAACGGCTTTAATCCAGCCGCAGCGAACAAGCCCTGGATTATTAGTGTATATATATCATCTATTATCTAGAAAGACGTTTAGATATACAGCTAATTAACAAAGTTAGTTTTTTATATATTATATTATCTGATTTGATTTAACTAGCTTATTACCTAAATTTGTTTGAATAAAAAAAGGAGTCAATTATAGCACATAGCTATTACCTACGTACCTATAGCTACCTACGGGGGGGGGGGCAAACATGGCCGCGCAGTACTAGCGATCCAAGGCGCGGCAACGTGCTGAAAATCATTGGCGCCACTAGAACAGTAGGACGTGCGTGCATCTCTCCCATCCCATGCATGCACGCGTGTTATAATAAGCGCTTGCACGCATACCATAGTATCTGAATCCAAATGGCGGGCATAAGTGCGTTTGGCCCCCCCTGTGTCTGTGTCTGTGTCTGTCATTACTCTATCAGTCATGACTGATCAGCACGGGCCACGGGGATCGGATACGATCCGGATCCTCCCGCTTGGTTCACGGATCCGGTGACGGCGTAGGCTGGGAGCGAGGCCGGTCATCTCGGTGGAGGACGACAACGTAACGACATGCATGCATGAACACGGGCGGGACGGAGAGAGAGACTTAGCAGCGTCCGTCACAAGTCACATGTGTGAGGAGTGAGGACTGAGGAGCTTCGCTTTTCCATACCTCTCTCTCGATGACCCCACCCCACACACACCGACCGGACCGGACGGCGGCAGCAACCGCGGCCGGCCAGGCCCAAACCTGTAGCAGCTAGCTGGGGTCCGTACGGGCTTCCTGTGCTCCGGCTGGGTGGCGTGGAGGAGAGGATTCCGATGCAGAAAAAAATTGAAAAGAAAAGCCAAAGGGGGAAGAGAAAAAAAAAAGGGCAAAGCAAAATTAAAGCGAGCTGAATCTGTGATCCGGCGAAAGGAACGCGGCGAGCGTCGATCGGCTCTCTCACTCACGGCTTCACCAAATCACCCATCCCAATGTGCCTGGCAGTCCGTCCGGAAGATAAAAGCAGCAGGGGGAGATGGGGAGGAGAGAGAGGGAGGCGAGATTCTCGTACGCGCCCCCCACAAAGGAAAAGGCGGCAAATCGCCTAAAAGGGAGAGACAGTGAGAGGCGCGCCCGCCTCTTGACGGAATCACGGTCTTTCCATGACCCCCACGCCAACCGACCTCATACATGGCACGAGAGATAGTACTTTGTTTGGTACCTCATTTCAGATGGAGTGGTTACGTGATGAGGTCCCCGTCGTCCATGGCTTATTTCAGATGGAGCGAACCTGTTTCTTGTGAGATTAGATCAGACGGACCAAATGCTCGTGCAAGAGTTAATCCTAACAAGACACAATGTATATATTAGGTAGGCGTTGGTTGCCTTACTAGTTATTCCTCGCTATCTTGGCTTCGATCATCCCATGACGGCTTAATTAACGCGCTAGCTGAGTTGTTTGGTTAATTGACTAAGTTCAGATTGGTTTAGGTTTAATTGTGTCCATGGTTTTTTATAATATGGCCCATAACATTTACAGGGTCATCTGTGCCCTGCCACCGCGTGGAACCGATGGGATAGTGTTGGACACCAAAAAGAGTTCGTGGACGGTCCGGCTCTGAGGCCGGACGGTCTGCGGTCCAGACAGTGTACGGTGGTGGCGTGGATGGTCTGCACGTACGCAGAGTCAGTTAGGGTTTCTAATTTCTCGCGGGATTTGTTACCTAAAACCGTGAGATTAACTTAGAAACAGTTTGAAGCGGATCCAGACCTCCCCTTTATATAGATGAAGGGCTACGGCCGATTGAACCCCCAACAATCGATCAAATCAAGTCTATTTCTCGTTTTTACCTTATGCATTAGAAGTAGTTCTAGTTTAGCCCTAATTTAGTATTCCAATCCCTAAATTTTCCGCTTCTCTTTGACTTTACATCGATTAGAGGAGTCTAGGTCGGCCTGCCAAGCCTAAACAACCCCTAGGATCTCTCCTCCCTGACGGGGTCCCTTCCGGGAGCGAGATCCAAGCGCCGTCGGCGACCTTCGCCGCCCCTGCGCACGCGCGGACCGTCCGGCCCTAGGACACGGATCGTCCGGCATGTCAGACAGGGAACCCTAGCCCTGCGCCAGGTTACGGACCGTCCATACCTGTGCAGAGAGCACCGCCGTCGGTTCTCACGCATTGATTGGCGCCCCAAAAAGACACCAACAGATAGCCTCTTGTACTTACCCAAGATACATAAAACCGGCATAGTTTCTTACCGATCTCGTCAATGTAACACTGTTATATTTTTTTGATAGAACAGGAGGGGGAGCCCCTACTGAAAATTTTATTAAAACTAGAAAAAGACAGTGTTTAGAACAAACAAGTAAACGTATTACAGAAGGTTAGGGAGAGTTTTTACTGCCATTGCTGAAGCCATGCTGGGATGGCAGAATCGAATCTACCCAGAGCTCTATGAGTGACTAAGAGTAATTCTTTTATGAACTCATGCTTGCATTGTTGCACCGTTGGATCTTTGTTCTGAAAAAGCCAAGCATTACGACACTTCCAAATGCTCTAAGTCATGAGAATAATGATCTCTATAGAGAAGGGAACATTGAGCTGCTGTTTTAAATTTGCCGCAGCCTCCTCTGGATTAGCAATTCTAGGGGGCATCAAACCGATTGAATTCCAGCAGGCCTTCGCGAAGTTGCATCTGAGGAAGAGATGATAAAGAGTTTCCTCCTTCTGCTAGATGCAGTTCTCGCAAGTGTAAGACTCAAGTGTCATGTTTTTCCTCATCAGCATATTCCTTATGTTGAGTCTGTTTTTTAGCCATAGCCAATAAAAAGACTTTATGTTTTGGTTGACATTTATTTTCCAAAGCGATCTAAAAGTCTGATGAACTTGAGACTGACCCATTAAATGCCTGTAAGTCTTTTTTGTAGAGAAAATTTCCGATCCCTAAATAAGCTTCCAAGTGTCCTTTGCGTTGGTCACCGCAATTTGTCCCCAAGCCTCATTTAATTCAAGATACTGCTCATAGGCCTGCACAGACAGAGGTAGCTGAAAAATCTCAAAAAGATGATCTTTTTTGCTTAGCTTCTTTGATAGAGAGTTTGCTGTTGCAAGCGAAGGAAAATAATTCCGGATATTCCTGAGCTGGAATGCCCTTATTCCACAGATCTCCCCAGAAAAGAATAGTTCTCCCATTGCCAATGGTTGGGGCTGCCAATCCCTTGGAATCTTGGACAAGACTAAGCAGACTTTTCCACCAAAAGGAACCAACACTTGAGCAGCTAGGTAGTATGTCTGTCCTGTAATAGTTGTTCCAAACAAGATTTACCCAAGGTAAGTCATGATTATTGAAGAACTTGTGTAAAAATTTCAAAAGCAAAGCCTTGTTGTGCGTCTCCAATCTGACCACTCCAAGGCCCCCATTGCTCTTTGGCTGAGAAATCATGCTCCAAGCAGCAAGAGCTGATTTATTTGAGTTCACATTGTTTCCTCTCCAGAGACAATGTTTCTGGTAAGCATCTATCTTCTTGACTGTGGCGGCAGGGATTTTCAGAGTGCACATCAGAAAAGTCGGGAGAGCTGAGAAAACAGAGTTAACTAGCTCCAATCTTCTGGCCTGGGAGAGGAGAGCAGAAGTATAGGACAATCTCCTTTCAATCCTTTGGATAAGTGGTAAAAAGTGACAGATTCTAGGTTTTGACAGGCCTAGAGAGACACCAAGGTAGGTGAAAGGCATTGATCCTGTCTGACAGTTGAGTGTTCTGGCGAGAATCTCCATCTTTGCGGGGCAAACATTGATGGGTACATACTTGATTTATTATAATTCACTTTGAGCCCTGTCGAGGTTGCAAAAGAGTTAAGGACTGCTCTGAGGAAAAATAATTGCCTGGGGCAAGCTTCCATTATCAATAATGTGTCATCAGCATATTAGACAATCGGAAAATTTTGACCACAGTTCTCAGTGAGGGGCAGCTGGAGTAGGTCTTGCTGTCTCTCTTTATTGATGATGCTCTGAAGCAGATCTACCGCTAGGACAAATAAAAGAGACGAGAAGGGGTCTCCTTGTCTTACCCCACGCTTGCAATGGAAAGTTTTCCTGGGACGCCATTAAGGAGGACAGAAGATGTACCAGACTAGAGGATATCCCTAACCCAGCCCAACCATTTGGGCCCAAATCCTCTGTGAGACAACACCTGGAGGATCAGTTCATGCTCAACTGTATCAAAGGCCTTTTCAAAATCCAACTTGAGCACGATGATTTCTTTTTTGGAGATATGACATAAATGGATATATTCATATGCCCAAGCCATTGTTCATATGAACTCCTCTCCTGTCCTCCCTCTCTCATTGCGTATTACGCCATGAGCCGGCCGGTGATGCTGATTTCATCCGCTCTAGCTCCGGGAGGCTATAGTACTAGATCCAAATAAAAACGATAGGATCTCTCACAAAGTAAGCTCCAAATAACAATGGTATTTTTTTGCTGATTTTGGCTACCAGAAGTTATTGCGGACTGCCAGACGTCTAGTTTTTCAGCCCGTTTTTATGAGAATCATTTTGGTGACAATTGTACGAAATCAACGTGAACATACAACCGGTCAAATCGTTGTGATAGAAGTAATATGTCACTTCCTAGATCCTAAACATTATGGATCCTTTCATCTTACTCTATAGGTAGGGATGGCAACGGGTATATACCCGTCGGGTAGTACCGTTCCATATCCGTACCCATCAAAAAAACTTTTACCCATCGGGTTACCCATATATGCTCGCGGGTATAAAATCCTACCCATACCCGTACCCGCGCGAGTAATTTTACCCATCGGAAAACCCGTACCTGCTAGGAAAGTCTTAAATTCCAATATATCAATCACTCAAAACATTAAATAAACATAAAAACAAGTCCAACTTCACATATAATAAATCATATGATTACATAACTTGGTAGCTAGACAAATGATAGCTAGAGAAGAGTTTTATTTTAGCTAAGATGGGCTCTATTAGATGATTATAGTGGTATTGTTGCGGGTATATTCTACCCATGGGTAGATGGGTGTGGGTAGTACCAACCTGTACCCGTACTCGTCTACCCAACTGTCGGGGACCATAATTAGGGGTACCCCCAAGACTCCTAATCTCAGCTGGTAACCCCCATCAGCACAAAGCTGCAAAGGCCTGATGGGTGCGATTAAGCCAAGGCTCGGTCCACTCAAGGGACACGACCTCGCCTCGCCTGAGCCCAGCCTCGGGCAAGGGCAGCCGACCCCGGAAGATTCACGTCTCGCCCGCGGACCCCCTCAAGCGACGGACACACCTTCGGCTCGCCCGAGACCCAGTCTTCGCCAAGAAGCAACCTTGGCCAGATCGCCACACCGACCGACCGAATCGCAGGAGCATTTAATGCAAGGATGGCCTGACACATTATCCTGTCACGCGCCCTTCAGTCGACAGAGCCGAAAGTGACCGCAGTCACTTCGCCGCTCCACTGACCGGCCTGACAAGAAGACAGCGCCGCCTGCGTCGCTCCGACTGCTGTGCCACTCGACAGAGTGAGGCTGACAGCAGCCAAGTCCGGCCTCGGGCGCCATAGGAAACTCCGCCTCGCCCGACCCTAGGGCTCGGACTCGGGCTCGGCCCCGGAAGACGACGAACTCCGCTTCGCCCGACCCCAGGGCTCGGACTCGGGCTCGGCCCCGGAAGACGACGAACTCCGCCTCGCTCGACCCCAGGGCTCGGACTCGGGCTTGGCCCCGGAAGACGACGAACTCCGCCTCGCCCGACCCTAGGGCTCGGACTCGGGCTCGGCCCCGGAAGACGACGAACTCTGCCTCGCCCGACCCGGGGCTCGGACACGACCTCGACCTCGGAAGACCGACTCGACCCCAACCTCGGAGGAGCCTCCGCCTCGCCCGACCCAGAGCTCGGACCGACCACGTCACAGGAGGGGCCATCATTACCCTATCCCTAGCTAGCTCAGGCTACGGGTAACAGGACCGGCGTCCCATCTGGCTCGCCCCGGTAAATAGATAATGATGGCGCCCCGCGTGCTCCATGACGACGGCGACTCTCAGCCCCTTACGGAAGCAAGGAGATGTCAGCAAGGACTCGACAGCCCCAACAGTTGTCCTTCCGCAAGGCTCCAACGCTCCTTCGACGGCCACGACATCACATGAACAGGGTGCCAAAACCTCTCTGGCTGCCACGACGGCATGTACTTAGGGCACTAGCTCCTCTCTGCTAGACACGATGGCACACTGCTACACCTCCTATTGTACACCTGGACCCTCTCCTTACGCCTATAAAAGGAAGGTCCAGGGCTCTCTTACGAGGAGGTTGGCCGCGCGGGAGGACAGGACGGCGCGTAGGGTCCCTCGCTCTCCCCCCCCCCACGCGGACGCTTGTAACCCCCTACTGCAAGCGCACCCGACCTGGGCGCAGGACAACACGGAGGCCGCGGGTTTCCCCTTTTTCTCCCTCTCTTCTACCCCCCTTCGTGCTCCGTCTCGCGCTGACCCATCTGGGCTGGAACACGCGGCGACAATTTACTCGTCGGTCCAGGGACCCCCCGGGGTCGAAACGCCGACAGTTGGCGCGCCAGGTAGGGGCTTGCTGCATGTTGACGAACAGCTTCCCGTCAAGCTCCAAATGGGTAGTCTCTAGCAACCTTTCCAACCCGGGACGGTGCTCCATTTCGGGAGTCTTGAGTTCATGTCCCTCGACGGCAGCTACAACATGATACTCCTTCCTCCACCGCGCGACGGTGACAATGGCGGCCGACAACCCGCCCGCCGGCGGCGGAATCAACGACGTCTTCCCCATGAGGCAGAAGAACGATGTCCGAGTTTGTCCCGTCACCTCCCCCGCCGGAGGAGGAGGAGGCGGGGCAACCGTGGCCAAGCAGGAGGCGGCACCTTGTCGGCTGTCAAGCGAGTCGACGGCGCCGGCGCCCCGACGGGGGACACGTCGGGCGTCGACCTCGCGTCTGAGACGAAGACGAGCGCCGTTTCCCCGCAACACGCCAACTCCAAGCGGACGGACTACGCCAGCACGCTCGCGAAGGACTTGCTGGGCGTCACCCTCGTACCTGAGACGACGGTGCAGTCCGCCCCTGACGTGACAACGTCACCACCTACTGACCAAGAGGTACCGACCGATTCCCGTCTCATGCCTTTTGGATTCGGCCTCAACCCACCAAGCGACCCCGCTTTGGTGGAAGCCTTCATAGAGGCATGCACCAACCCTCCGGGGTATCATATGCGGTCACCCTAGGACCGGCTGACGACCGTCTCGACCTACGGACCCTCGGGTTCCGAGGAAGATGACGAGCCCGACTTTGGTTGGGATTTCTCCGGGCTCGGTAACCCCAGTGCCATGCGGGACTTCATGACCGCATGTGACTACTGCCTTTCCGATTGTTCCGACGGTAGCCGCAGCTTCGGCGACGGAGACTGCGGCCCAAGTCGTGAATGTTTCCACGTCGATCTAGGGGGTCCCGACGAAGGCATCCATCTTTGTATACCAGAAAACAGTGATCCCCTAGGCCTGCGCCTCGCGTTGACATCCTTCGGGAGCTAGTTGTGGTCCCAGTCCCTGCGGGGGGTCAGGACGCACAACTCGAGCAAATCCGCGAGATGCAGGCCAGGCTCGACGAGGGGGCAGGAACACTTGAGCCGCTCCACCGGAACATCGGGCAGGAATGGGTAGACCAAGCTCCGGCCGGAGAAGCGCGTCATCTGCCCCAGGGCATCCAGCTCCGCATCGCCGACGACATCAGGGCAAGGCCACCACCGGCTTCCAGTGGGGTCGGCCAGAACCTGGCTGCGGCAGCGATACTTCTCCGCGCAATGCCGGAACCATCAACCACCGAAGGGCGGCGGATCCGGGGAGAGCTCAAGAATCTCCTGGAGGATGCCGCGGTCCGACGGGCCGAGAGCTCTGCCTCCCGAAGGCAGGGATACCCCTCGGAGCACCGCGTCGTGACTTCCCGATTCATGCGGGAAGCCTCGGTCCACACCGGGCGCACGCGCAACACAGCGCCTGCAGCCCCGGGACGCCTCGACAACGAGCACCACCACGAGAGGGTGCGCCGAGGCTACCACCCCAGGCGTGGGGGATGCTACGACAGCGGGGAGGATCGGAGTCCCTCGCCCGAACCACCCGGCCCGCAGGCTTTCAGCCGAGCCATACGACGGGCGCTGTTCCCGACCCGGTTCCGAACCCCGACTACCATCACAAAGTACTCGGGGGAGACAACGCCGGAACTGTGGCTCGCGGACTACCGGCTAGCCTGCCAACTGGGTGGAACGGACGATGACAACCTCGTCATCCGCAACCTCCCCATGTTCCTCTCCGACTCCGCCCGGGCCTGGCTGGAGCATCTGCCTCCGGGACAGATCTCCAACTAGGACGACCTGGTCCAAGCCTTCGCAGGTAATTTCCAGGGCACGTGCGTGCGCCCTGGGAACTCCTGGGATCTCCGAAGCTGCCGCCAGCAGCCGGGAGAGTCTCTCCAGGACTACATCCGGCGATTCTCAAAGTAGCGCACCGAGCTGCCCAACGTCACCGATTCGGATGTCATCGGCGCGTTCCTCGCCGGCACCACCTGCCGCGACCTGGTGAGCAAGCTGGGTCGCAAGACCCCCACCAGGGCGAGCGAGCTGATGGACATCGCCACCAAGTTCGCCTCTAGCCAGGAGGCGGTTGAGGCCATCTTCCAGAAGGACAAGTAGCCCCAGGGCCGCCAGCTGGAAGATGTTCCCGAGGCGCCCGCTCAGCGCGGCACCAAGAAGAAAGGCAAGAAGAAGTCGCAAGCGAAACGCGACGCCGCCGACGCGGACCTTGTCGCTGCCGCTGAGTACAAGAACCCTCGGAAACCTCCCGGAGGCACCAATCTATTCGACAAGATGCTCAAGGAGCCGTGCCCCTATCATCAGGGACCCGTCAAGCACACCCTTGAGGAATGCACCATGCTTCGGCGTCACTTTCACAGGGCCAGGCCACCTGCGGAGGGTGGCAGGGCCCCCCGCGACGACAAGAAGGAGGATCACCAGGCAGAGGAGTTCCCCGAGGTCTGCGACTGCTTCATGATCTACAGTGGGCCAGTGGAGAACGCCTTGGCTTGGCACCGCAAGCAAGAGCGTCGGGGATCTGCTCGGTAAAGATGGCGGCGCTAGTCTACCTAGACTGGTCCGACAAGCCCATCACCTTCGACCAGGGCGATCACCCCGACCGCGTGCCAAGCCCGGGGAAATATCCGCTCGTTGTCGACCCCATCATCGGCAACGTCAGGCTCACCAAGGTCCTCATGGTCGGAGGCAGCAGCCTCAACATCATCTACGCCGAGACCCTCGAGCTCCTGCAGATCGATCTATCCTCGGTCCGGGCCGGTGCGGCGCCTTTTCACTGAACACGACGTCGGAGTTTTAGAGATAACTGCCGAGTAACTTGAAGACGACGTCAGCGTTTTAGAGGCAACGCCGAGTGACTTGAGGGCGACTCAGCATTTTAGATGTAATGCCGAGCGACTATGTCGGAGTGTCGGAGTTTTAGAGTTAACTGTCGAGCGACTTGAAGACAACGTCGGCGTTTTAGAGGTAACACCGAGCGACTGAACACGACGTCGGAGTTTTAGAGATAACTGCCGAGTAACTTGAAGACGACGTCGGCGTTTTAGAGGCAACGCCGAGTGACTTGAGGGTGACGTCAGCATTTTAGATGTAATGCCGAGCGACTATGTCGGAGTTTTAGAGTCAACTGCCGAGCAATAGCGGGCTACGTAGGCCACTTTGAGGTTAATAGCCGAGTGATGATGTAGCGCACCGATGTTTTGGAAATAACTGCCGGGTGATGATGTGGCACGCTGGTGTTTTGGAAATAACCGCCGGGTGCTGACTGGGCGCTTTTTGAAACAGTATCTAGCTCGGGAATATCCCATAAGTGCTGCGCTTTTAGCCGCCTCTGCTTTCCGTGCCCTAGTTCTTGCTTTCTTGCTTCCGAATCCTCTCCGCAATTCGCCTCCTACTCTGCTCGCCGGTAGAATCGATATGGCGCCCAAGAGGAAAGCCTCGAGTTCGTCTGCCGTGGTGATTCCTCCAATCGACCCCAACAACCAGTTGCCTTTCGCAGGTAACCACAGGTCCGTCATCTCTGAGTCCGAACTTTTCCACCTCGTGTCCATCGGGGTTCTTCCTCCTAGGGAACTCTGCTCTTGGCGGATTTGCCATGGGGTTACTGTCCCAACTGAGGATACCCATGAGTCCATGATTTATGCTCCTTTCCTTCTTCGCGGTCTTGGCCTTCCCATTTCTCCCTTTTTCCGCGGCCTCCTTGATTTCTACCATCTTAACTTGACCCATCTGAATCCCAATTCTATCCTGCAAATCTCCATTTTCGTTCATTTATGCGAAGCCTTTCTTGGCGTGCTACCACATTTCGGGTTGTGGAAGTACTTGTATCACTGTCGCCCTGGGATGGCCGGGGGACAGCGTCAATTGGTTGGGGGTGCTAGTTTGGAGATGCGCCACGGAAGGAAGACTGAGTATCTCGAAATCCCTCTCAAGGACAGTATCAAGGGGTGGCGCTTGGAGTGGTTCATAGTTGAGAATTATGGAAACTCTCTCCCCCCCGGTCGGGAAGACAGCCGGATGTTCGCACCCCGAGCTGGACCGAGTCCCCCACAGATCAGGAGGTAGCTGAGGCAGGTGCTTTGCTTGCTGAAGTTGGATTGCTAAAAGAGAGGGGTCTGACTGCTGAAGCTGTGGTTGCTGATTTTGTTTTCAAGAATATTCAGCCGTTGAAAGACAGGGCATACCCGGCTTATCTGTATCGAGGTCTGGCCGACTCAACTCGGGTCACTAACAGAAGAATTCCTTCTACGGACTTAGTGAGCCGACTTGAGATGATCCTTAGAGGCAAAGTGTCAAATGTTGGTGCCCCAGTGGCATTCTCAGCCTGGAACTTGCCTCCCCCCAAAGCCTTCACTCTTTTTGTGTCGAATCCTCCTGTCACTGATGGCAGTTTGGGCCTTAGAGTGCGGCCCTCTGCTGAAGAAGTTAGTGCCTTGGTTGCCTCGCTCAGGGGGGATTCCTGATGATGAACGGCAGGTCCATTTTGAGGTGCCCCTGAACCCTAGTGATGCGGAGATAAATGCTATGCTTGATTTGCTGGCTGAGCACTCTTCTGACGCTACTCCTGCTGGGGCGTTGGTAGTGGCGCCCCTCCCAGAGGCTGATACAACTTTAGATGCTCAGAAGCCTGCTAGTACTCGCCCGAGGCGCCCTTGCCAAGCCAATCAACCTGATCCTTCTGCTGATGAACAGAAAAAGAAGAAGAGACGCCTCCGGCGAGTACCCAGTTTGGATCGGGACGTTAGTACCTCGGTTCCTGATGCTGAAGAAGTGCCTGTGACCGAATTTACTGACGCTGACCCCAGTGGGTGTACCCAATCTGTTGTTGATCCCAATGGGTGTGCTCCATCTGGCGCTGATCCCAATGGGTGTGCTGCCTGCGTTGCTAATGTGGACGACGAGGAGGAGGAAAATGAAGTTACTTTAACTCGGAAAAACAGTCGGCAGTTTATCGCCAGCGGTGAAAGTAGTGGAGTTCCTTCTCCTGCCTTATCTGCTCTCATGGGTCTGCAAGAACTGTCCTTGGCTAATTTTGATCAGACTCTTGAGGATATGGTTCCAGAGGATTTGTTATCGGAGCCAGTAGATGATGGTGCGATGGGGGTTTGTGCTGATGTGTTTGATGCTGGGTTGAGGTCATCCTGTGCCTCGTCGACCTTAGAGCACGATCTCGAGGGCCGGGAGACTGACTTGGATCGTCCTGGTCCCATGGAAGTAACTGAGGGCCCATCAGCCTTAGAGGTGGCTACCGCAGAGAGCTTGGACCCCAAGGATGGTGTTGACACGTGCCCAGCCCCCGAGGATGTTGTCGGGGATGACTTAGTTCGGGTGGGAAGTGTAAGCCACTGCCCAGCCCCCGAGGGTGCTGCCGGGGATGATCCGGCTCAAGCGGGCAGTGCAAACTATGACCCAGCCCCCGAGGGTGTCCGAGCGGGGTCTCCCTCTTGTACTTCCATGGACGTTCATGCGGGGTCGCCTCCGCACTCCGGCGGTATGGTGGTGGCCCAAGCCTTGGACCGGGGCATCGCTTTAGAGGGTAGTGTCCCCGCTGACCGAGTGTTGGGCTCTGTTGATGGCACCGAGTTAATTCCTGCTGGTTCGTTGCAAGCTGCTTCGGGTGGTGGCTTTACGCCTGGTTATCAATTGATCTCTCCTGATTTGGGAATCCCTTCGTTCTTTTCCAACCTCCAGGTACTGTGATGTATTTCAGCTTGGCTTTTTACATTGCGCGAACTGTTGTCATTACATTCATCTGCTCTCCTCATCAGGATTTGGTGGATGGGATGACTGGCCAGCTGAGGTTACAGGGTGCTTCTGTCCCAGAAGTAGCTTCGTCACTCGCATGTTGGAATCCAGCGTCACTCCAACATCGTGTCTCTGAATTGGAGGCGACCAACGCTGGTTAGTGCCTTTTTGCTTCTCTTTGTCTTCACTGTAGACTGTTTTACATTCTGATCTTTTTTGTTTGATTGTCTCCTGCTAGGAATGATTCGGCAGATTTCCACTCTTGAGGAAAAACATTCCCGAGACCAGGCTGAATTGGCCCAGCGGTGTACTGACTTTGAGGAGAAGTACTCTCAAAGTCAGATTGAACTGGGCCAGGTTTCTGCTGCTTTAGATGATGCCAATGCACTGAGTTCTTCTCTTCATGCTCAGCTCAATTCTGAAAAGGTAATTTATGAAACTGTGCTTTGCCTTGTTGTGCTCCTATTTCTTGCTTGGTGTTTGAGGGAGTTGACTTTTGTTTGCAGGAAGAAAAACGTATCCTTGCTGCTTCTCGCGACAGTCTTGAAAGATTGTATCGTGATTCTAGCAACTCACTGACTATCTTGGAGAGGAGTCATCGCTTCACCATGGAAGAGTTAGACAACCAACGCTGTAAGCTGCAGGAATCCATGGATGAAGTGACCCGGCTCAAGCAGTTGATATCAGCGAAGGACGCTACTATCGAAGAACTCCGAGCTTCCAAGAAATCCATCGCCCAAGAATTAGAAACTGCTCGGCTGGCTGCCAAGGTCGCCGAAGAAACTTCTGTTACTCTCAGAGCCCAGCGTGATAGAGCCATGGACAAGGCTATCCGGGCGGGGCGAATCTTGATGAGGAGACCCGGCGTGGTTGTTCCCGAAGATATAAGGGCTGATGTGAATGCTGCCCCTGATTCCTCGAGTCGTCCTTCCTCGTCGATTGCTCCTGAGAAAAATATCACGAAATAGAAAAACACTTTGCGTGCTTTGAGCGCGCGGTTAGCGTGGCCAGACATTTGATAGAGGACGTCATTTCAGTGCTTGGACGATATTGTTATTTTCATATTGTTTCAGAATTCATCAGTTCATAAATTTGTAGTAGTAAAATGATGTGCGATGGTTTTGAAATTTGTTTGCGGGATATAGAAGCCATCCTTGTATGAGTAATTGTGATCTCGTCAAATCGCCTTAAGTTGCCGCTGACTTAAGTCGATTACTTCTGCTAATAGGGCGTAGTGGTCACCCTGAATTGCGTCGCGCATGTTGCACCGGCTTAAGTTGCTGCCGACTTAAGCCAATTGCTCCTTTAGCAGGGAATAGTGGTCACCCCGTTTTAGCGTGAGCATGTTGCACCGCCTTAAGTCGTTACCGACTTAAGCCGATTGCTCCGTTAGCTGGGCATAGTGGTCACCCCGAGTCAAGTAAGCGTGAGTATGTTGCACCGCCTTAAGTCGTTGCCGACTTAAGCCGATTGCTCCGTTAGCAGGGCATAGTGGTCACCCCGAGTCAAGTAAGCGTGAGCATGTTGCATCGCCTTAAGTCGTTGCCGACTTAAGCCGATTGCTCCGTTAGCAGGGCATAGTGGTCACCCCGAGTCAAGTAAGCGTGAGCATGTTGCACCGCCTTAAGTCGTTGTCGACTTAAGCCGATTGCTCCGTTAGCAGGGCATAGTGGTCACCCCGAGTCAAGTAAGCATGAGCATGTTGCACCACCTTAAGTCGTTGCCGACTTAAGCCGATTGCTCCGTTAGCAGGGCATAGTGGTCACCCCGAGTTAAGTAAGCGTGAGCATGTTGCACCGCCTTAAGTCATCGCCGACTTAAGACGATTGCTCCGTTAGCAGGGCATAGTGGTCACCCCGAGTCAAGTAAGAATGCAAGTTAACCGCGAACAAACTGAGTATCTTTGAAGCCTTTCTTTATTGATGACATATTTCCATTTTACAGAGTACATCGTCGTCCTGATAGCTTTTGAAATACAGCTAGGGATAAAACTTCCTGAGGTGTTCTATGTTCCAAGAGTTCACGACTTCTGTGCCATCCATCTGAGTGAGACGATATGATCCTGGCCGAGTGACTTCTGCTACCACGAAGGGTCCTTCCCATAAGGGCGATAACTTGTGCCGTCCCTCCCCCGTTAGAATTCGGCGGAGGACGAGATCTCCTACTGAGAAGGATCGTTGTTGCACGGCTTTGTCGTGATAACGTCTCAGAGTCTGCTGGTACCATGCTGATTGAATTACTGCGTTCAGCCGTTCTTCTTCGAGTACATCAATGTCCTCCAGCCTAGTGGCTTCGACTTCTGCTATGTTTTCGAAGATCAACCTTGGTGCTCCGAATTTGAGATCAGCGAGTAACACTGCCTCCGACCCATAGACCATGAAGAAAGGGGTATTTCCATGCAGAGCTCGGCTAGGTTGGGTTCTTAGGCTCCAGACGACATAGGGCAATTCTCTTATCCATTTTCCTGCGAACTTTTCATTCTTATCGAAGACCTTTTTCCTGAGTGCCTCCAGTGTCATCCCGTTGGCTCGCTCAACTTGCCCGTTGGCTCTCGGGTGTGCTACAGAAGCATACTTGATCTGAATGCTTTTTTGCTCGCAGAAGTCGAAGAATTCTGAACTTGTGAAGTTGGATCCTAGATCAGTTATGATGCTGTTTGGTATCCCGAATCTGAATATTATGTCTTGTATGAATTCCACGGCCTTAGCTGAGGTCAAAGAGGCAATGGGCTTGAACTCTATCCATTTAGTGAATTTGTCGATTGCTACCAATACATGAGTGTATCCTCCTTGGGCTTTCTTGAAAGGTCCAATCATATCCAGTCCCCAGCATGCGAAAGGTCAAGTTACTGGTATGGTCTGCAGTTGCTGTGCTGGTAGATGCTGTTGTTTTGACAAGTATTGGCAAGCTTCGCACCTCTGAACTAATTCGGCTGCATCACTCTTCGTTGTTGGCCAATAGAATCCTGACCTGAAGACCTTCCCGACTAGTGTTCTGGATGCTGCATGTACTCCACATTGCCCAGCATGGACCTCCTCCAGAAGTCGTTTCCTAGTAGATGGGAGAATGCACTTCATGAAGACGCCTGACGCACACCTTCTGTATAATGTTTCCCCAATGAGTGTGTAGTGAGCCGACTGTCTGGCGATGCGTTCAGCTGCATTTTTGTCATCTGGTTCCTCTTCATTCTTTATGTATCTAATGATCGGCCTTCTCCAGTCGTCAGGGTCTGACCCGGGTTGGTCCACGATATTACATTCTTCTGCTTGATCTGTTGAGATGCTCGGTCGTGGTATTTCTTGCATGAAGACTCCGGGTGGAACCTGAGTCCGGCTGGATCCTAACTTGGACAATACATCAGCTGCCGTGTTTCGATCTCTCTCCACATGATGAAATTCTAGACCTTCAAACTTTTCTTCTAGTTTCCGGACGGCAGTGCAGTATTTTCCCATTGAATCATTCGAACAGTCCCATTCTTTGTTTATCTAGCTAATGACTGTAACACCCAAATTCTGAATTTGGATTTGGTAGAAGAAATCTGAACAAAGTATCATTAGGAAATAAGAAAAAGAGGAGAAAAAGAATTTTTCTTTTAAAACCATTTATACATCTCATGAAATAAATAAACGAGGAGAATAAAAAAAAATTAAACTAGTAATAATAAAATAGTATGGTTTATATTCACCCTTGGATTTCAATTGATACATTTGAAAAATCTGAAAACTAAAATAGAAGTATAAATTTGAATTTGGAATAGAAAATAGAAAATAAAAGAAAAGGGGAGAACTAAGAAAAATACTACATAAAATAAAATAAAATCAGAATAAAAATTCTTCACACTTATATTATTAAATTATACTATTCAAAATGAGGACAAGTTATTCACAAAGGTTTGAATTTAAGTTTGAATTCAAATTGGATTTGAAAATGTAGAAAAGAAAATAGGAAATAAAAAGAAAAAGGGACACTATGCCTTCATGGGCCGACTGAACTCAATTCTGGCCCAGTTAAGAAATACCAGACGCGAGCCCATTAACCTTCCCCACGGCGCCGACAGGTGGGGCCATCCCGTCAGCCTCTCATCTCCCGCGCCCAGCCCAACTCTGCAAGTCCGCGCCCGCACACCCTGGATCGCTGACGGGCGGGACCCTCTCGTCAGCCGCTCACCGCACCCGCTGCTCAGCTCCCCTCGCGTGCTGGCGCTGATTCACTGACTCGTGGGCCCGACTTGTCAGGGGTTCTCCTTCGTAGCAGAACTCGCGACTCCGTCGGCCGTTGGCTAACGAACTCGCCGCGGATGCTTCGCCGGTCAACACCGCAAAGCTCGCTACTCCCTCGTTCCTCGCTCGGACTTCACCTGCACCTGGGTATAAAGGCGACCCCTCTCTCTCTCTCTCGTCATCCACCTTGTACTGTTGCCACGCTTTCCCTGTGACGACCGCCGCCGCTTGAATCCACCATCCCCGCCGTTCGGTGCCCATAACCGGGGCTCGGTCGTTTGCTGGGGTATGCGGAGTGCGTTCGGGGGACAATCGGGGTGAGCAAGGCCTCGGCCAACTGCGAATTCGTCGCCGTTGTGAAGATCTCCGCCGTGCGCCGTGTGTAGACCTCCCGGCAATCTAATCCTCGGTAAAACTCCCATCGCTGTACTCGCCATCTTCCCCTCTCGGTGTTGTAGCAATCAATTTCTATATGATGGCGTTTTTCACCAGATTGCGTGCTCCGGCGATGGCTCCACCGCGATGGTGGGCGGCGCCGCCGTCCGCTCGGCCGAAGGGTTGGGGAGGGGTTTCGGGCCGTCGGATCGGTGGTGGATGGTCGAGATCACACCATCACATACCCCTTCGCCCGTCGAATTCGGACCGTAGATCGTCGATCGGATGGATCGGAGTGGGTCTCCAGTATTTAAAATGTGGTGCGTTGGATGGCGATCCGATGGTCTTGATGCGCTAACGTTTCGGTCGGGGGAAAAATCTAATCTGGGCCGCTCGGTTCAGATCGTGCGGCCGAGATCGGCCCGTACCCCTTCGTCGAGCCTATTTTGTAAAAGAGCCCCTCGGTTTTACTTAAATCAACCCGCCGTCCAGGGATCCTGTTCCCTGTGTCTGGGAATTCTTACACCGAGCCCCCTGTGCTTCCCAGTAATTGAGGCCCAGTCCAGCACAGTTATAAATTGAATAAATGATTAGGAAATTGAATTTTTAATACAAAAATAATCCTTAGAACTTAATTAATTCATAACTAATTCATTTTAGCTCCAAATTGAGTCATTCCAATTCCTAAAATTTTGTAATAACATTCTCTACCATTTAGAATCACTGTTTTGACATGAACTCTGTCAGAAAATTTATTTATCATTTAATCATATTTTAATCACATTAAACCTTGGGAAAATCATAACTTGAATTCTACAACTCCAAAATTAATAATTCTTTTTCCTGTGATCTTATTTTAATATGTAGATTATTAATATGTATTTTGTTCTTATGTTTGGTGTAATGTTAATTTTGCCTATACCATGTATGTTTGTGTTGCTACGACTAGTGCGAGGTCACGAGTCACCTGAGGATCATCCTGGTACCTGGATTCTCAAGGCCCAGGCAAGTTGTGCCCTTGATCACTTCTTTTTACCCAGCCATGTTCTGATTAATCATAATGATCTGCATAGGTTAATTTTGATGGGACCCAATAGGTTACCCTAGTTTGTCTATCTTTATACCTTGTTTACCACTGAACTTTCTGGGTAGTACTTGCTAGTGCTATATGTGGTTTTGGGTATGGAGATACACCATTCATGATTATACTTTTGTTATTAGTTGTTATTACTGTTCATGTTAAGATCATTATGTTAATTGGAACATGGAGCGACCACCCGGGAAAACAGTGCTACCACAAGGGTAGTATGGGATGCCCTTGGCTGATTAATTAGGAAAGCTAGTGGAAGACTACCTTACCCGAAAGGGGCAAGGGCAGTAGGGGAGAGGTCAGTGTAGGGAGGCCCTCGGGAGGATTTTGCTGCGATGGCGGTCCTGCAAGGGATTCCTGCACTGGATCTTCCTATAAACTGTAGCGGGTTTTCGGAAGCTAGTGGAACTTTGTAAAGGCCTCGTAGTGGATCCCTAGCCATTCACCTCGGAAGTGTCTAAGGGCTTTGCAAACCCTGGCGACATGGGATACACGACTTGTGGGTAAAGATGCGCAACCTCTGCAGAGTGTAAAACTGGTATACTAGCCGTGCTCACGGTCATGAGCAGCTCGGACCCTCACATGATTAATTTATGGAACTAAATTCAATTTGTCATGTGCATTGCATTGCAGGTGGTGTTGTTACTTTTGATCTATTACTTAATTGGGTTTGGTATTTACTTATACTTAGTAACTGCTAATAAAATTTTGACCAACTTTAAAAGCAATGCTCAGCTCTAACCATCTCCTTTGGTAAGCCTTACACTTTATGTGAGCTCCCACCTTTGGTGAGTTCATGCACATTATTCCCCACAACTTGTTGAGCGATGAACGTATGTGAGCTCACTCTTGCTGTCTCACATACACCACAGGTCAAGAACAGGTACTGCAGGATGATGCTCATGGAGGATGCTGCGATGAGTTCGTGAGAGGTCTAGGTCGTCGTCTCCCAGTCAACTTTGGGTTGCTGGACCGTTGTCTCCTTATAATGTAATTATTTATTTTGTATAGAACTCCTGTTATATATAAAGATGTGACATTCGATCCTGTGCCACTATACATCATATGTATGAGACTTGGTCCCAGCATACCTGGTGTTTATGTTAACCCCGGGTTTTGGACCCCTAAAATCCGGGTGTTACAGAAGTGGTATCAGAGGAATGTTGACTGTAGGACGAAACCTAGATAGAACTGGACAACCATTACCTACTTACCTCACTCTGATTCTTTTTATACTTATCTTGATCATGTCTCACCTTCTACTGTTCTACTCTGGTTAACCTTACCTCTGCTACTCTGATTCTTTTCTAAACTTTTCTTAATCTTTTCTCATCTAATTCCGCTTACTCTGATTATTCTTACCTTTTCATTCTAAAGACAAATGTGGATTTCACACTTTGAAATCCTGTGCCTAAAATGACTTTTAGGAATAGGAGACCTAATCCTAGGAACAAAAACAAAACTATTTTTATAAGTGACTATGTATTTGAATGATTGTTCTTGTGATACTTGTTTGATTTGGATCTTTGATTGAATGTGATGGATTGTGGAGTAATGTCCACAATTGCATCTGCATAGGTATAAAAATATATTTATAAAATAACTAAACAACCTAGATTGTCCCCATTGGAACATATCTAGCATAAGAGATTTATCTTATCCTAAAAAGATCTCATTCTAACCAATTCATCTTATCTTAAAAGATTCTCCCTTATCTTAATAGATCCATCTCATCTTAAAAGATGCTCATCTTATCTTGAAAAGATTTTATCCTTATCCCAATAGATCTAACTGGCCTTAAAGGATTCTATCTTATCTTCATGAATCTGTCTTATCCTAATAAGCATACCTATCCACCCTAGTTTAACAACCATGATCTAAATGCAAATCAATTAGATCATATCTAGTCAAACTAATCCTACCAATCTAATCTAGATCCCCTCCAACCCAATAGGATCCAATCTAAAGTGAGTCATTTAATAGATTAGTTAGTACTAGTGAAATGGATTAGACCTCACTCCTATAAAAATGATTTAATCTAAATTAATGCCCTAGATTAACTTGACCATATACATATGCAACTACCTTACCCGAAAGGGGCAAGGGCAGTAGGGGAGAGGTCAGTATAGGGAGGCCCTCGGGAGGATTTTGCTGCGATGGCGGTCCTGCAAGGGATTCCTGCACTGGATCTTCCTATAAACTGTAGCGGGTTTTCGGAAGCTAGTGGAACTTTGTAAAGGCCTCGTAGTGGATCCCTAGCCATTCACCTCGGAAGTGTCTAAGGGCTTTGCAAACCCTGGCGACATGGGATACACGACTTGTGGGTAAAGATGCGCAACCTCTGCAGAGTGTAAAACTGGTATACTAGCCGTGCTCACGGTCATGAGCAGCTCGGACCCTCACATGATTAACTTATGGAACTAAATTCAATTTGTCATATGCATTGCATTGCAGGTGAAGTGGTTACTCTTGTTCTATTACTTAATTGGGTTTGGTATTTACTTATACTTAGTAACTGCTAATAAAATTTTGACCAACTTTAAAAGCAATGCTCAGCTCTAACCATCTTCTTTGGTAAGCCTTACACTTCACGTGAGCTCCCACCTTTGGCGAGTTCATGCACATTATTCCCCACAACTTGTTGAGCGATGAACGTATGTGAGCTCACTCTTGCTGTCTCACATACACCACAGGTCAAGAGCAGGTACCGCAGGATGATGCTCATGGAGGATGCTGTGAAGTGTTCGTGAGAGGTCTAGGTCGTCGTCTCCCAGTCAACTTTTGGGTTGCTGGACCGTTGTCTCCTTATAATGTAATTATTTATTTTGTATAGAACTCCTGTTATATATAAAGTTGTGACATTCGATCCTGTGCCACTATACATCATATGTATGAGACTTGGTCCCAGCATACCTGGTGTTTATGTTAACCCCGGGTTTTGGACCCCTAAAATCCGGGTGTTACAGAAGCTCATGCTGCTGCCGATACCATTACCTGGGAAGAATTCTCCACACAATTCAGGAATTACCATATTCCTGCTGGACTCATGAAGATTAAGAGGAAGGAGTTTCTATCTCTCAAGCAAGGAAGTATGTCCGTGAGTGAATATAGGGACAAATTCATTCAGTTATCTCGATATGCTCCCAGAGATGTTGAGGATGATGAGCAAAAGCAGGAGCTCTTTCTAGATGGTTTGATTGGACCTCTGCAATATCAACTGGTATCACACACATTCCCATCTTTCCAAAGGCTACTTGATAAAGCTATTGCTGTAGAGAACAAGAGGAGTATATTTGGAGAGAAAAGAAAGGCTGTCAACCAAGGACAGACTGGAAGCAGTTCCCGTCCTCGCTATACTACCACTCCAAGTACATCAGCTAGTGGCAGTTCTGGACAACAAACTCAACAGACACCAACTGCTCCCCCAAAAGCAAGCACTCCAGGAGGAACCATTGCTCCCAACACAACCGCCATCAGGACATGCTTCAAATGTGGACAACCGGGACACTATGCCAACTACTGTCCCAACAGAGCTGCCTACACTACACCGGCTCCGATGAAGCAAGGACAAGCCTCGGCAGGAAAAAGTCAGCCCCTATCAATCAACCGGGGATATGCCCATCATGCAGAAGTAGAAGCTGAACCCGGTGAACTTGAGATTCAAGAAGAAGAGTCAGTTGGAGACGAAGTAGTCGGTGAAGAAGTCAATGAGCAACAAGAATAAAGAGATAAACATAGATATAGATACATATATATATATATATATTTTACTATTTGTAAGACCTAAATATTAGTTTAGCTAGTAGTAGTATTTTACTATTTTAGTAATAATAATAAGGTCCATTTGACCCTGTGTTTTGCTAATAAGATATGCATCATGCCGAGATTTTGTTTATGCATATGTGTTGAATTAATATGAGCATGCACCCTTTTTCCTTATAAATCTCGAGGACGAGATTATTTTTAAGGGGGGTAGGATTTGTAACACCCAAATTCTGAATTTGGATTTGGTAGAAGAAATCTGAACAAAGTATCATTAGGAAATAAGAAAAAGAGGAGAAAAAGAATTTTTCTTTTAAAGAACCATTTATACATCTCATGAAATAAATAAACGAGGAGAATAAAAAAAAATTAAACTAGTAATAATAAAATAGTATGGTTTATATTCACCCTTGGATTTCAATTGATACATTTGAAAAATCTGAAAACTAAAATAGAAGTATAAATTTGAATTTGGAATAGAAAATAGAAAATAAAAGAAAAGGGGAGAACTAAGAAAAATACTACATAAAATAAAATAAAATCAGAATAAAAATTCTTCACACTTATATTATTAAATTATACTATTCAAAATGAGGACAAGTTATTCACAAAGGTTTGAATTTAAGTTTGAATTCAAATTGGATTTGAAAATGTAGAAAAGAAAATAGGAAATAAAAAGAAAAAGGGACACTATGCCTTCATGGGCCGACTGAACTCAATTCTGGCCCAGTTAAGAAATACCAGACGCGAGCCCATTAACCTTCCCCACGGCGCCGACAGGTGGGGCCATCCCGTCAGCCTCTCATCTCCCGCGCCCAGCCCAACTCTGCAAGTCCGCGCCCGCACACCCTGGATCGCTGACGGGCGGGACCCTCTCGTCAGCCGCTCACCGCACCCGCTGCTCAGCTCCCCTCGCGTGCTGGCGCTGATTCACTGACTCGTGGGCCCGACTTGTCAGGGGTTCTCCTTCGTAGCAGAACTCGCGACTTCGTCGGCCGTTGGCTAACGAACTCGCCGCGGATGCTTCGCCGGTCAACACCGCAAAGCTCGCTACTCCCTCGTTCCTCGCTCGGACTTCACCTGCACCTGGGTATAAAGGCGACCCCTCTCTCTCTCTCTCGTCATCCACCTTGTACCGTTGCCACGCTTTCCCTGTGACGACCGCCGCCGCTTGAATCCACCATCCCCGCCGTTCGGTGCCCATAACCGGGGCTCGGTCGTTTGCTGGGGTATGCGGAGTGCGTTCGGGGGACAATCGGGGTGAGCAAGGCCTCGGCCAACTGCGAATTCGTCGCCGTTGTGAAGATCTCCACCGTGCGCCGTGTGTAGACCTCCCGGCAATCTAATCCTCGGTAAAACTCCCATCGCTGTACTCGCCATCTTCCCCTCTCGGTGTTGTAGCAATCAATTTCTATATGATGGCGTTTTTCACCAGATTGCGTGCTCCGGCGATGGCTCCACCGCGATGGTGGGCGGCGCCGCCGTCCGCTCGGCCGAAGGGTTGGGGAGGGGTTTCGGGCCGTCGGATCGGTGGTGGATGGTCGAGATCACACCATCACATACCCCTTCGCCCGTCGAATTCGGACCGTAGATCGTCGATCGGATGGATCGGAGTGGGTCTCCAGTATTTAAAATGTGGTGCGTTGGATGGCGATCCGATGGTCTTGATGCGCTAACGTTTCGGTCGGGGGAAAAATCTAATCTGGGCCGCTCGGTTCAGATCGTGCGGCCGAGATCGGCCCGTACCCCTTCGTCGAGCCTATTTTGTAAAAGAGCCCCTCGGTTTTACTTAAATCAACCCGCCGTCCAGGGATCCTGTTCCCTGTGTCTGGGAATTCTTACACCGAGCCCCCTGTGCTTCCCAGTAATTGAGGCCCAGTCCAGCACAGTTATAAATTGAATAAATGATTAGGAAATTGAATTTTTAATACAAAAATAATCCTTAGAACTTAATTAATTCATAACTAATTCATTTTAGCTCCAAATTGAGTCATTCCAATTCCTAAAATTTTGTAATAACATTCTCTACCATTTAGAATCACTGTTTTGACATGAACTCTGTCAGAAAATTTATTTATCATTTAATCATATTTTAATCACATTAAACCTTGGGAAAATCATAACTTGAATTCTACAACTCCAAAATTAATAATTCTTTTTCCTGTGATCTTATTTTAATATGTAGATTATTAATATGTATTTTGTTCTTATGTTTGGTGTAATGTTAATTTTGCCTATACCATGTATGTTTGTGTTGCTACGACTAGTGCGAGGTCACGAGTCACCTGAGGATCATCCTGGTACCTGGATTCTCAAGGCCCAGGCAAGTTGTGCCCTTGATCACTTCTTTTTACCCAGCCATGTTCTGATTAATCATAATGATCTGCATAGGTTAATTTTGATGGGACCCAATAGGTTACCCTAGTTTGTCTATCTTTATACCTTGTTTACCACTGAACTTTCTGGGTAGTACTTGCTAGTGCTATATGTGGTTTTGGGTATGGAGATACACCATTCATGATTATACTTTTGTTATTAGTTGTTATTACTGTTCATGTTAAGATCATTATGTTAATTGGAACATGGAGCGACCACCCGGGAAAACAGTGCTACCACAAGGGTAGTATGGGATGCCCTTGGCTGATTAATTAGGAAAGCTAGTGGAAGACTACCTTACCCGAAAGGGGCAAGGGCAGTAGGGGAGAGGTCAGTGTAGGGAGGCCCTCGGGAGGATTTTGCTGCGATGGCGGTCCTGCAAGGGATTCCTGCACTGGATCTTCCTATAAACTGTAGCGGGTTTTCGGAAGCTAGTGGAACTTTGTAAAGGCCTCGTAGTGGATCCCTAGCCATTCACCTCGGAAGTGTCTAAGGGCTTTGCAAACCCTGGCGACATGGGATACACGACTTGTGGGTAAAGATGCGCAACCTCTGCAGAGTGTAAAACTGGTATACTAGCCGTGCTCACGGTCATGAGCAGCTCGGACCCTCACATGATTAATTTATGGAACTAAATTCAATTTGTCATGTGCATTGCATTGCAGGTGGTGTTGTTACTTTTGATCTATTACTTAATTGGGTTTGGTATTTACTTATACTTAGTAACTGCTAATAAAATTTTGACCAACTTTAAAAGCAATGCTCAGCTCTAACCATCTCCTTTGGTAAGCCTTACACTTTATGTGAGCTCCCACCTTTGGTGAGTTCATGCACATTATTCCCCACAACTTGTTGAGCGATGAACGTATGTGAGCTCACTCTTGCTGTCTCACATACACCACAGGTCAAGAACAGGTACTGCAGGATGATGCTCATGGAGGATGCTGCGATGAGTTCGTGAGAGGTCTAGGTCGTCGTCTCCCAGTCAACTTTGGGTTGCTGGACCGTTGTCTCCTTATAATGTAATTATTTATTTTGTATAGAACTCCTGTTATATATAAAGATGTGACATTCGATCCTGTGCCACTATACATCATATGTATGAGACTTGGTCCCAGCATACCTGGTGTTTATGTTAACCCCGGGTTTTGGACCCCTAAAATCCGGGTGTTACAATGACTACCAGAGAGTCTCTGTACACCATCAATCTCTTGATGCCCAATGATATGGCGATGTTCAATCCATGGATCAGAGCTTCATACTCGGCTGCATTGTTGGAGGCTGGAAACAGCAACTGGAGGGCATATTTGAGGTGCTCGCCTCCAGGTGCGGTGAAGAGAATTCCTGCTCCCGCTCCCTGCAGCTTCAGCGAGCCATCGAAATACATTCGCCACACTTCTGCAGTCTCTGGATTATCTGGTACTTGTTGTTCAGTCCACTCTGATACGAAATCAACTAGTACTTGGGACTTAATGGCAGTACGAGGTCGAAATTCGATGTCGTGAGACCCCAGTTCACAGGCCCACTTGGCTATTCTGCCAATGGCTTCCTTGTTGTGGAGAATATCCCCTATCAGAAAACTGGTGACCACTATGACTTTGTGGTCATCAAAGTAGTGACGTAGCTTGCGGGCAGTTAGAAGTACTGCATATAATAGCTTCTGCACTTGAGGATACTTTTTCTTTGAGGGTCCCAGAACTTCACTGATGAAATAAACGGGGTGTTGCACAGGGTAGGCATGCCCTTCTTCCGCTCGCTCGACTACCAACGCGGTGCTTACCACGTGAGTCGTGCAAGAGATATATAGCAACAGATCTTCAGCCGGTTGAGTTAACGTGGCTCGTCGTGGCGGTTTCAGTACTAGTGGGGTTGTCAAGAATCTTTTCAGTGCGTCCAAGGCTTCCTATGCTTCTGAAGTCCACTGAAACTTATCCACCTTCTTGAGTAGCTTGTAAAATGGTAAACCTTTTTCCCCCAGCCTGGATGTAAATCTGCTCAGAGCTGCCATACATCCAGTAAGTCGCTGAACCTTCTTTTGTGATCGAGGTGCTTCCATCTTCATGATAGCTTCAATCTTATCAGGATTAGCCTCAATTCCTCGGTGGCTGACAATAAACCCGAGTAACTTTCCTGCTGGTACCCCGAAAACACATTTTTCGGGATTAAGCTTCCATCTATACCGCCTTAGACTGTTGAAAACCAGTTGTAAGTCTTCGATGAAGTTTTCCGAGTTCTCCGTTTTGATTACCACATCATCTACGTAGGCCTCCACACGCTTGCCCCAGTGATCGGCTAAGCATGTTTGGATGGCTCTCTGATAAGTCACTCCAGCGTTTTTGAGGCCGAACGACATGGAGGTATAACAGAAAGCACCAAACGGAGTAATGAACGCTGTTTTTTCTTCGTCTTCCTTTGCCAAACTGATCTGGTGGTAACCGGAATAGCAATCCAGGAAAGACAGCATAGAACATCCAGCGGTGGAGTCCACCACCTGATCTATCCTCGGGAGCCCGAAGGGATCCTTCGGACAGTGTTTGTTGAGATCAGTATAATCAATGCACATGTGCCAATCCACTTTATTCTTTTTGAGTACAAGAACAGGGTTGGCTAACCACTCGGGATGTAACACTTCTCTAATGAACCCAGCCGCGACCAAGCGGGCCAGCTCAGCGCGAATGGTCTCTCTCTTGTCGGGCGTGAAACGACGTAGTTTTTGCCGGATCGGCCTTGCTTGTGGATAGACCTTCAGTTTGTGCTCGGCCAGCTCTCTCGGGACTCCCGGCATATCCGCAGGTTGCCATGCGAATACGTCTCGGTTGTCTTGCAGAAACTGGACGAGCGCGCTTTCCTATTTATCATCCAGGCTAGAGCTGATGATAGCAGTTTTGCGTTCATCAGCAAACCCCAGATTGATCCTTTTAGCTTCTTCAGTCGGCCGCATAGAGGTCGCGGCCTGAGCTTCGTTTGCCAGTACTGCAAGGTCTTCCTCAGGCTTAGAGTTCGCCTGTGTTGAAGAAATCGTTGATAGCTTGGTGGCGAGGGCTGCTTGGATGGCCACTCGGAAACACTCTGCGGCGCCTTGGAAGTCGGCGCGCACAGTTATGATTCCTTGCGGTCCTGGCATCTTCAATATCATGTACGTGTAGTGCGGAATGGCCATGAATTTTGCCAGTCCCGGCCTCCCGATGATGGCGTTGTACCCGCAGTCGAAATTCGCCACTTCGAACCTCAGGAACTCGGTTCTGTAGTTTTCCGGAGTCCCGAAGGTGACGGGCATGTAGATGTGGCCCAGCGGGTATTCTCCCTCCGTTGGCATGATGCCAAAGAAGGGAGTGTCTGACTCGTGGAGTTCTTTGAGGTGAACTCCCAAGCCTCGGAGCGTCCGGGGGAAGGTGACGTTGATGCTGCTCCCCCCGTCCAATAACACCTTCTTCACCCTGCTCTCTCGGATCACCGGATCGACGAGGAGCGGGTATTTGCCCGGATGGTCGAAGTTGAGCCATTGATCCGCCCGAGTGAAGGTGATCGGGTTCTCCGACCATCGGAACGGAGCGGGTGGTCCGGTGGTTGCCACCAGTATCTGGCGATCGTTGAGCTTTTGCTGTCTTTTGTTCTCCTGCGATCCGTGTCCGCCGAAGATGACGTTGACCTCCCTGTCAACGCGCGGAAAGGCTCCTCCTCCTCCCTCCTCCTGCTGCTGGGGTTGTCGTGGTTCTTCTAGTCCTCCCCACGGCGGAGGAGGAGGTAGAGGTTGGAAGGGTCGGTCGTGCCCAACGGAATGCTTGAAATCCCGGTAGTTCCGAAGAGTGTGGCGCATGTCCTTGTGGTATGGGCACTGGGCGTCGAGGATGTCGTCCAGCGTGCGCTCGCCTCCGCGAGGTCCTCCTCGGGCGCGAGAGGTAGGTGGTCCGGCGGCGTGTACCTCTTCGCGCGGTCTCTTCTCCCAGCGTTTGTCAGGTTGCTAGTTCGCGTCACGTCGTGGTGCCGCCGATGCGGGCTTTGCTCCTCCGATGAGGTCCTGGGCCCGTTCGTCGGCGGTGATATAGAGGTCGGCTTCCCGGAACAGCTCCTCGGAGGTAGCTGGCGCCTTCTGTAGTATGGCTCGGACGAAGGCCGAGTCATTGGATCCTCTATAGAAGTCCTCGATCACGGCCGCTTCCGTGACCTCAGGAATACGATTTCTCAAGGTCTGGAATCTTTTAAGGTACGATCGGAGAGTTTCGTCCCCCTGGCGCTTGATGGATTTGAGGTCCCATGGTTGTGTTGGTTTGTCGGAGAGGGACTAGAAATTGGCGATGAAGCGTCGACTGAAGTCGCTCCAGCCGTCGATGCAGTGTCGGGGTAGATGTCGCAGCCATTGCAGCGTGTCTTGCCCAAGGACAATGGGTAAGTACGCGGTCATCACGTCTTCGGACGCCCCGGCAGCTCGAGCAGCGGTGGTGTAGACGGCTAGCCAACCCCCTGGATCCTGCTTAGGTTCATATTTGTCGACATTGGATACATTGAAGTTGGGAGGCCATTGGATGGCCCTAAGGCGCAGAGTAAGAGCAGACACTTCGCATGTGTCCTCTTGTCGTCGGGGATGATGTCTGTCCCGGGGAGGGGAGTAGTTGTCGTGGTTCCTCGACCGTCCCCGGGTAGTACCGCCAGTTGAGGCCGTCGCCGACTCAGTTCTGGTGGCCTGGCTCCGGGCTGGGATGCCATGATCCCTGTCGTACTCCTCCCAGCGGCGGATCTCGTTCTCATACCGTCGTTCACGTGAAGCATTGATGGAGCTTCGCGTGTCTCGGCGACTGTTGATGGCGTGTCGTAGATCGTTCGGCGGGTGAGCAAGCGGTAGAAGATGGTTGGCTGCCTGGGTGAACAGTCGTCGGTAGCCCTCGGCGTCGGGAGTCCGAGGGAGTCCATCAGCTATCCGAGCTAGTACTCCTCCAACTTCGCTCGACGTGTTCATGGCTCGGACGAAGTCAGGATTCAGGTTGCGCCCGAAGAATGGATTCTCCCGGCGTTGCCTCGCATCTTGCTCGGCTTGTTCTTGAGTCCGGCGGCGATCACGTCGTCGGGAGTTCCTTCGTTCCCTGAAGACGCGCTCTTCCGGAGTTTCTCCCATCTCTGAGACCTCGTCTCGCGAGACAGGTTGCTCCGGATTCCGTTCTCCGGCTTGGTGATGTCTCTGGATGTTTCAGCGCCGATTTCTTCGTCGACGGGATTCCCGCTGAGGTGGTTCCTCTCCGGGTGCGGTCGGCTCGTCGTCAGAGACGGGAGGCGACTCCACTCTTCCGATGAAGAGAACGTCGGGGTAGAATGGCGTGGAAGTCGTGGCGATCTTTTTTCGGAGAGCTGAGGATAATGCTTCCCCGGTATTTTCGGAGTTTGTTGAAGGAGGCTTTCTTCCCAGTGGATCTGCAACGCGGTGTAGAATTCCCTTTTCGTCGGCTATGGATGAGATCGTTCCAAAGCAGAACATAGATCCAGGACGGAAGGTGATCTTGATGTGGAAGGTGACGGCCATTGAGCTAGCTTGGATCGTCGACACACCCCCTACCTGGCGCGCCAGCTGTCGGTGTTTTGGGTCCGACCGCACACCCGGGGTTGCCCCTCAAGGTGTTTTTAGGAGTAGGACGGTGTCGACGACTGTAGCAAAATGGTTCGTGCCAGTTACACGAGGGACAGTGGACAATGTTTACAGGTTTGGGGCGCTTAGAGATGCGTAACACCCTACGTCCTGGTGAGTTTGTTTGGTGGATGAGGCTACAAGAGAACTCTCTGAATTGAGAATGCAGAGAGTTGAAGTGGATGGCTGAGTAATAGGGTCGATCGATCTGAAGGGGTGCCCCCTAGGCCTTATATATTCGACCATGGGGCAATACACGTGGATATGATAACAATGCGTAGCTAAAGGATCGGTACTTGCTTGAGTTTATCTCCCTGTAGTTCCGCCGACCTATCCTCGCGTGGCTCCGTTGCATGGGGGCTTCGGCACGGGAAAGTCGGATCTCTGTTGTGGTCGCTCACTCGGCGTTATGGGCCGTCCGGGTTTGCACCAATCCGGCCTCGTGTCAACCTGCTTTGCTGATTGTTCCTCCCCAAGCCCACGAAAGAATGGCCTTACGATTTATTGGGCCCTTGGGCCTTTCGTGAGGTCTTTTACTCTTTTAGTGGACCCGGGGGATATCTGTCCCCCACAGTAACCCCCATCAGCACAAAGCTGCAAAGGCCTGATGGGTGCGATTAAGCCAAGGCTCGGTCCACTCAAGGGACACGACCTCGCCTCGCCCGAGCCCAGCCTCGGGCAAGGGCAGCCGACCCCGGAAGATTCACGTCTCGCCCGAGGACCCCCTCAAGCGACGGACACACCTTCGGCTAGCCCGAGACCCAGTCTTCGCCAAGAAGCAACCTTGGCTAGATCGCCACACCGACCGACCGAATCGCAGGAGCATTTAATGCAAGGATGGCCTGACACCTTATCCTGTCACGCGCCCTTCAGTCGACAGAGCCGAAAGTGACCGCAGTCACTTCGCCGCTCCACTGACCGGCCTGACAAGAAGACAGCGCCGCCTGCGTCGCTCCGACTGCTGTGCCACTCGACAGAGTGAGGCTGACAGCAGCCAAGTCCGGCCTCGGGCGCCATAGGAAACTCCGCCTCGCCCTACCCCAGGGCTCGGACTCGGGCTCGGCCCCGGAAGACGACGAACTCCGCTTCGCCCGACCCCAGGGCTCGGACTCGGGCTCGGCCCCGGAAGACGACGAACTCCGCTTCGCCCGACCCTAGGGCTCGGACTCGGGCTCGGCCCCGGAAGACGACGAACTCCGCCTCGCCCGACCCCAGGGCTCAGACTCGGGCTTGGCCCCGGAAGACGACGAACTCCGCCTCGCCTGACCCCAGGGCTCGGACTCGGCCTTGACCTCGGACGACAGTCTCCGCCTCGCCCGACCTGGGGCTCGGACACGACCTCGACCTCGGAAGACCGACTCGACCCCGACCTCTGAGGAGCCTCCGCCTCGCCCGTCCGAGGGCTCGGACCGACCACGTCACAGGAGGGGCCATCATTACCCTATCCCTAGCTAGCTCAGGCTACGGGTAACAGGACCGGCGTCCCATCTGGCTCGCCCCGGTAAACAGATAATGATGGCGCCCCGCGTGCTCTATGACGTCGGCGACTCTCAGCCCCTTACGGAAGCAAGGAGACGTCAGCAAGGACTCGACAGCCCCAACAGCTGTCCTTCCGCAAGGCTCCAACGCTCCTCCGACGGCCACAACATCACATGAACAGGGTGCCAAAACCTCTCTGGCTGCCACGACGGCATGTACTTAGGGCACTAGCTCCTCTCTGCTAGACACGATGGCGCACTGCTACACCTCCTATTGTACACCTGGACCCTCTCCTTACGCCTATAAAAGGAAGGTCCAGGGCTCTCTTACGAGGAGGTTGGCCGCGCGGGAGGACGGGACGGCGCGTAGGGTCCCTCGCTCTCCCCCCACGCGGACGCTTGTAACCCCCTACTGCAAGCGCACCCGACCTGGACGCAGGACAACACGGAGGCCGCGGGTTTCCCCTTTTTCTCCCTCTCTTCTACCCCCTTCGTGCTCCGTCTCGCGCCGACCCATCTGGGCTGGGACACGCGGCGACAATTTACTCGTCGGTCCAGGGACCCCCCGGGGTCGAAACGCCGACACCAATGGGTAGAGGATCTTGCCCATTAACATACCCGCGGGTAGAGAAATTATCCCATACCCGCCTTCATATCGGGTAAAACCCGTCGGGTAGTCGGGTTTCGAGTACCCATTGTCATCTCTATCTATAGGTAATTCTCACGTAGTCATATTCTCTCTATAGTCGAATTCTCATAAAAACTTGTCAGAAAAAAACCGAAACAAACAATCCAATCTTTTCAAATTTCAAAAGCCTATGGCCTTGATGGGTGTAGTCACGGTGAAGACATTTCGGTACCATGAGCCGCATTTCTGAGGAGGGCTTTAATGCAAAAGTGAACAAAAGAAGAGGAATAGGGAAAGCGAAAGGAGTTTAAGCAGCCGACTGTTGACTAGATTCAAGGAAAGAAGTTGAAATGCGTATATACGTGCTCTCCGTGGAGCCGGAGAATCCAGGTAGCCCAGCCCGGCCCTGACCCACCCCGCCCACCCCCATAAAAGCTAGTTTTGTCGTACTGCCTCTCTCTCTCTCTCTCTTAGAGTAAGGCTGGCCGCAGCGGGGGGAACGGCACGCTAAATTTGCTAAATTTTTACGGTCAGCTGGAGGCCTGCAACGATTACTCTACAGGCTACTCTTCTAACGCTATCCGCAGTCATACTACTCTAAATTTATACTCTAAAAGAAATATTCTATCCTCGTCAGCAAGATTATCTACTCTATACAACAATCCTCTGCAGTCATGTTTACTCTATATCTCAACTCTATACCAACTACCACATATTATATTCTTTTTTTACACGTCACTCCCTTTGCTTGCGTGCCTCGTACCGCTTTGAAGCCCATGCTGACAGGAATCACAGGATAGCGTTCTTACGTACACACGCTACATTTGTCGTTCAGACCAGCCTACGGTAAAATAGCGTCCTAGATAGAGTATACGGCTGCAGCAGTTCAGTCTACTCTATACCTGGTAGCGTGCGGTTTAGCGCACCTCAGTGCGGACAGTCTAAGTTCTATCTACTCTCTCTCCATGAGTGTGGACCTCAAATACAGCGTATGCTCGACGCGGTGAGGGCTGGGACGGGATATAATAGTGTGAGGGAAACGTAACCGCAGGAAATTGTTGAATATAATAGAGAATTTTACTGAAATATTCCTTTTGGAGTAAAGAATTTAGGGTTCCATGAGTGCGGATAGTCTAATATTCTTTAGTGCCAGAGGCAGAGCAAGAGCTTAGCGTTGGTGATAACTAACACCAGAATTGGGAAAAATCAAATGTGTTTAAATACTGTTTATTGTATCGATGAGACCGGTTATAAATGAACTGACACCAGTAAACTTGGAGGCTAGCTTGGTCCCTGTTTAGTACCGAGATGGTAGGAGCAGACAGCAGCAGCACTTTACGCTGTTTGGAGTCGGTTTTACTGAACTGATGCAATGCAGACATGCAGTCGCTTCCCTACAGTAGTAGTAGTACTACGACGTAGAAGTAGGTACGTGGATGCTTGATACTGCTCCACTAATACGACCGTGCCTGGACTGTGCTTATCAGGTCAACCCTGCGTGGACGGATGGTTTAGTTTGATGAGCTTCTCAACTTGCGAAATGTTTAGGGTTTTTTTTGAGAATACGGTGCCACCGTGCTGGACGTGAAGCTTTGGCTTTCTTCCCAGCTACTGACCTACTGTACTGTACAAGGATTTTAGTTTAGGTCCTCTTCAAATTATGAAGCCGACAGAGTCACCGCAGAAGCTACTAGAGCCAGAACAGAACTCCCAAAATCGTGGTTTCCAAATGGCTTCAGCTTCTGCTTCACCGCCACCGTAAGCGCTCCTCCCGTTTGGTTGGTTGGTTCGTAAAGGCTGGTCCCCGTGCCAGAGTCTAGGTACCCGGAAGCTCCTCATAAAACCGCTCTGGTTTCTTAAAAAAAAAATTGTGTATTGATCTCTTCTCTAAAAATAAACTAGAAGGAAGTCGCTAGAGTTAAAGTTAGAGCCAAAAGGAGCCCCGTCAAATAGAATTTGACTTCTTTGCCTCTTTTCTAGATCATAATGTAGCCTAAATAAAATCTAACACACTTCAAATATAATGCTTGTAAAATAACGGCTAATTTTTTTTTAAACACGCTAATATAAAAACGACACTAATTGATTCATAGTCGAAAAAAATATAGGGGTACTAATTTCTAACCCACTTCTAATAGCAAAATAGTGATTTCGGCTTGTTAAGGGCTTGTTCAGTTAGCTATCAATCCATATGATTGAGTGTGATTGAATATGTTTAAATCCCAAGTAAGTCAAAGTTTTTTTTTATTTTTTCCAGTCTCATCCAATCCATGTATAATAGAAATAACCAAACAAGGTCTAAGTAGTAAAAAAACCTTGATAAGTCTACCCTCCCTATCTCGCTAAAGTCTGGCAATCTTACATAGAGACACCAATGGTGATCCGGTCTTTCCCCTATAGACTTATTTTATTAGAACTACTTTAGAAACTTAAATTCATTTTGATTAGGACTTCAGGATGGGATTTAAGTTTCCAAACTAGTCCATAAGTAATTAAGATAGGAGCAATTTAATCCCTGTAAAGATTAATCGGAAAATTTTAGTCACATGGATGAAAATGGAAAACCATCCCGACGTTTTCCACGTACCCATCTCACAAACTTCTCTCATAATCTAATGAAATTAGACATGTTAAATAGTGGGGTAGGTCGGATCAAAGTCGGGTCGTGCACCATTTGACACGGCTCGTACCCGACCTGTGTCTAGTGTCGGGTAGAATTGGCTGTGCTTCTCTGTTGCTTGTGTCAGTTCGGTTTTTTTCTTTGGTCGGTGTTGAGCACCAAATTGAGGTGCGGACAGTCCGGCCCTGAGGCCGGACGGTCCGCGGTCCGGACGGTTCGCGCCTGTGGGCCGGACGGTCCGCGCACGCGCAGAACAGATTAGGGTTCCAAGTTTTTCGCTGCGTTTGTTGGCGAAAATCCCAGGATTTGCTCGCAATTTTGACGGTAAAGGGTCCAGCCCCCCTCCTCTATAAATAGAGAGGTCTACGGCCGATTTGTAATCATCAACAATTGAACCTTCAATCAATACAATTTACATTTTATCCTAGGAGTAGTTCTAGTCTAGTTTAGGTTTAGCTATCCAATCCCCAAATTCTTCGTCTCTCTTCGGCTCTACGTCGATTAGAGGAGTCTAGGTCGGCCAGCCCGAGCCTAGACACCACCTAGGATCTCTCTTCCCCGACGGGGTCCCTCCCGGGAGCGAGATCCAGGCGCCGCCGGTGACTCCCGCCGCCCCTGCGCACGCGCGGACCGTCCGGCCCCCAGGGCGCGGACCGTCCGGCCGTCAGGCAGAGAAGCCCTAGCCGGGCACCAGGCCGCAGACCGTCCGGCCCCAGGCCGCGGACCGTCCGCGCCTACGCAGAGAGTACCACCGCGCCTCGTATCAGGCCGCGGACCATCCGGCCCCGCGCGCGGACCGTCCGCCCCTGTGCAGAGGGCACCGCCACGGTTCTTGTTGAGTGTTTGACGCTCCGAAAAGGCGTCAACATACTTTTTGGCGACTCCGCTGGGGAAGACACATCTAGGCTCATCAAATCGGCCCTCAATGGCCGGTTCAAGGGATAGCTCTGATATTTCTCCAAGCAACATCATAGAGCCGACTTGGGAAACCTTGCCGGCTGACGAGCAGCTCCAGTTTGAGGAGCACAAGGAGCGGATGATCCAGGAGGCGAAAGCAAAATTCTTGGCCGACTTCAAAGTGGACAGGAACAACAAGGTCGTCCGACATCGGGCGACGGATCCGGCTTCGCTCCAACCCACACCAGATATCCCCAATGTAAGTAATACTAACGAGCTACAATCTCTTAGAAATTATGTAGAAGAGCAACGTGAACAAATGCAGAACATCATAGGAGGTATGCAAAGCAATTTTAAGAGACTAGTACGTGCATTTGATAAATCTAATATCGCAAATTTTCCTTCACACGAGGTTGAGTTAGGGGGTAACACGCGTAATACATCGGCTACAGGTTGTCATGACCAGTCACAACCCCTTTATGGGATGCCGATGGACACATACCCTAAGCAACCGCAAATCGGCAGCAAATCAGCCGATCTGCACATGCCCGGACCGTCCGCACGTGAGCGCGGACCGTCCGGGCCAGCAACAGTCGGGCCTATTTCTAATGAGTTACCTAGATATGCGCCCGAGCCATCACACACGGCACAGAACCCAAACTACCCAGTCGAACGGTCCGCATACAACGACGGACGGTCCGCATATAACCACGGACGGTCCGGGTACATATCCGGACAGTCTGCGCATGAATCTTTTGAGGAGGATTATTACCTGAATCCTCACTTGTCCCAGCAGCACTTCCCATCACACTATGCAATGCACCAGCCCATTAATTCAAGATCCAGAGCCCAGGAAAGCTTTCCGGCCCCACCCAGGAGGCCGGAAAGAAACGATCAAACCTATGACCCATATAGGGCAAATGAAAATGCACCACGTAACTCAAACCAATGGGGGGAAAGACAACATGCTAATATCCAGCCAACCCCACCTATGTTTGACCAGAGAGCCGGTGGTCTTGCACCGGCTGCCATTGATATAGTAAGGGAAGAAATAGCCGGGGCGTTTCGAGATAAGCTCGGAGTAAGCATGGTCCCTGGGGGGCAATCGTATCGGAAACCTTATGACAGCCGATTTGATCACCACCCATACCCACAGGGAACCAGGATACCCGAATTCGCAAAATTTTCGGGTGATCAAGGAAAGAACACGCGCGAACACATAGGCCAGTTTTTAGCACAATTAGGAGAATTGGCCGACATAGAGGCATTTCGCGTACGATTATTTTCATTATCTCTAACGGGAACCGTGTTTGCATGGTATGCTACTTTACCTTCTAATTCCATTTCATCATGGGGGATCTAGAACAAAAATTTCATGATCATTTTTTCTCCGGTGATTATGAGTTGGATTTGGTAGATTTAGTGTCATTGCGACAAACAAAAGATGGATCGGTTAATGATTACATCCGGAGATTCCGAGATACAAGAAACCGATGCTTCCAAAATCATTTAGCAGAAAAACAGCTAGCGGGATTAGCCTTTAATGGTCTACGATATTATTTAAAAGAAAGATTAGAGGGCATCCAATTTTTTACACTAGCACAGTTACACCAGAGAGCTTTGTCTTTTGAAAGTCGAAGCAATGAAACTGCTAAAGCAATTCGTCATAACGTACATATAGTAGAGTGCGATCAAAGTAGCTCAGATGACGAGTCAACAGAAATATATGCTGCTGAAATGGTTTGGCCAAAGCAGACCAAATCTTCGGCTTGTGCTTCCTTACAGCTGGATCAAAATAAACGGCAAGAGGAGGTAAAGTTTACATTTAATGTTGGTAAATGTGATAAAATATTTGATGAGTTACTTAAAAATGGCAATATTAAAATAAATCACACTGTTCCATCCGCCGACGAGCTAAAACGTCGTGCGTACTGCAAGTGGCATAACTCATTTTCTCATGCCACTAATGATTGTAATGTATTTCGGCGACAGATTCAATCGGCCATTAACGAAGGACGATTGAAATTTCAGGAAATGCAGGAGGATACAGAGCCCTTTCCGATGAACATGATTGACTTCGAGGGCAAGAAAGTCCTGGTTCGGCCAAATACAGCCGATAAAGGCAAAGGCAAGGAAACATTCATCGGTAATGCTAAAAAGGCCGATGGGGATTGTAAAGTTTCTTGCAGGAAAGTGGTGGCCGAGAAGACTCCCGATGGAGGGGAGACCCTGAAGGTGACCATCACAGCCTCTAGCACTGGGGGGCAAGCGCAGACAGGGAGACAGTTGCGGGAACCCGTGCTGCGCATCACGGACAGTCCGCCGTCCCGACGCGGACGGTCCGACGCTTCTCCGGACGGTCCGGAGGACTCTGGCGGACGGTCCGGCCATGCTCAGGACTCGCAGCGACCACGTACCTTCAAACCACGACGACCAGAGATAGGTACGTGGAAAACAAATACATTTAAAGCAGCTGGTCGGCTGATCAAGCCTGGCCCGACTTTCGATCAATTGTTGTCTAAATATGTGAAAAAGAAGGCCGGCCCCAGTGACCGGCCACCGAAGCGACCCCGCTCACCTATTCATGAGCAACGTCAGGTCAGGCCGATTGGACCACCTCACCAATCGGAAGAAATGAGAGGTCCTATTGTACAATTGAGACCTAACATGCCGACATGGACCCCTCCACCACCTTATCCATCTATGCCATATCCATACACATACTTACCTCCACCATATGTCCCAAATCAAATGTGGGGCATGCCACCATATCCATTTGGGATGCCACAGTACCCCGCCTGGGGGGCACCCCAAACATTCGTTTTTGATAGGTTGGCACCGCCAGTGCAAGACCGATTGAGCGCTGCTGAATCCGGTCACCAGGCACAGGCCCAACAAGATTGCCGGACTACTCGGCCTCCTAGGCCGACCAATCCGGCAGGGGGGCATATGCCTGTAGCAACTCAAAGAACAACAAAAAAGGACATCATCAAAATAGGCACTGCAGATGTTGTCATACAGGGAGACAATAAAGGGCCGATGATTTTCGGCGAATCAGCCAACACAACCGAAAAGGATACGGCTACCATCAAAACAGCCGATCCAAAATACTCCATGCCTCGATGGTGCCCAGCGGGATTGACACGATCCCAAAAGAGAAAATTACAGCGCCTAAGAGCAAAGGAGAGCCAGGAGAAGGAGGCGGAAAAGACATTTAATGACACACATCCACTATACCCGCCACCGCAAAAGAAATGGAGACCGAATGCCGTTGAGAAAAAACAAACGGCCACAGAAATAGAAAGTCAATCTGCACCAGGCGCGGACCGTCCGACCCCTGCGCGCGGACCGTCCGCCGTTCACCAGGAAGCCTCCAACGACACGACAACATCAATGGAAGAGGACGACCTGCTGGGAGAAGACCTGGTCGACTACGAGGCTTCTCCAGAACGCCCAGGTATGGATGTAAATATTATTACATTTTCTGCCGATTGTACTATTATCGGCGACGATGAACCTGTTGTTGCCCAGTTTGATTTCGATCCTAAAGAAGCCGCCTTTACTAAACCAAAGGAATCGGTAAATCATTTAAAGCCGCTCTTCGTGCGCGGTCACATTGATGGAATACCGATTGCTAAGATGTTGGTAGATGGAGGGGCGGCTGTAAATCTAATGCCTTATTCATTATACAGAAAATTAGGTAAACAAGATGACGAACTTGTCAAAACCAACATGACCCTCAGCGGTGTTGGGGATAGTTCGATTAAAGCCAGGGGAGTCACGTCCGTTGAATTAACCATCGGGACTAGGACCCTTGCTGCTGCATTCTTCGTCGCTGATGTAGAAGGGAATTACAGTTTAATTCTAGGCAGAGATTGGATTCATGCCAATCAATGTATACCTTCTACATTACATCAAATGCTAATACAATGGGTAGGCGATGAGGTAGAACAAGTACATGCTGATGTATCGGCCTGCATCGCTGTGGCTGATGCCCCTGTACTCTGGACCTATGAGACTACTACATGTCTCACAGGAGTAGATTTTTCTGATTATCAGTTCATAAGTATAGATAAGAAAGGTTTCATTCCTGTAATGCTAGAGCCGATGGAGAATCGGCTGAATCCTAAATAAAGTTTAAATGATGAATGCTCACAAAGTTTATGAGTCTTTGGTCACAGACAGTTCGGCTCCCAAAGCCGAATGGTCTGGTCTTTCCCAAAATAGTTCGGACGTTAAGATCGAACATCTGCCGCAGCGAAAAGACAGTATTACGGATGATCCGGTCCTTGAGACCGGAAAGTCCGCCATCACACAAAGATCATCTGATTCCTCTGTGGGGGACATGATAGAGGAATTCTAAGATTTTGATAAACTAGGACAGGGATTTACATCGGCCGATCCTTTGGAGGAGATTGACATAGGAGATGGTGAAACTCCAAGACCGACTTTTGTAAACAAGACCCTGGAGACCGATCCTAGAGATGAAATGATCGGTCTATTGAAGGAATATTCAGATTGTTTTGCTTGGAATTACACTGAGATGCCTGGACTAAGCCGAGAGATCGTCGAACATCGGTTGCCTATTAAGTCTGGTTTCAGACCTTTCGAGCAGAAAGCTAGAACATTTCGTCCAGATCTTCTCCCACGAATCAAGGACGAAATCCACCGGCTATTAGAAGCTAATTTTATTAGACCTTGTAGATACGCAGAGTGGGTCTCCAATATTGTGCCGGTAGAGAAGAAGGAGTCAGGTAAACTTAGAGTATGCATTGATTTTCGCAATTTAAATAGAGCAACTCCTAAAGACGAATATCCCATGCCCATAGCCGACACATTAATCAATAATGCATCAGGAAATAGAATTATTAGCTTCCTTGATGGTAATGCCGGATATAATTAGATTTTCATGGCCGAAGAAGATGCGTCTAAAACGGCCTTTATATGTCCAGGCTTCATTGGTTTATTTGAGTGGGTTGTCATGACATTTGGTTTGAAAAATGCTGGTGCTACTTATCAAAGGGCTATGAATTTGATCTTCCATGAATTGTTAGGAAACACTGTAGAAGTTTACATTGATGATATTGTAGTCAAATCGGCTGAGTTTAGTTCTCATATAGCTGATTTGCGCAAAGCCTTTGATAAAATGCGTCAGTATGGTTTGAAAATGAACCCACGTAAATGTGCTTTTGGAGTGTCAGCTGGTAAGTTTTTAGGATTTGTCATACATGAACATGGTATAGAGATAGACCCTGACCGAATCAAGTCTATTCGGAATGTGGGACCTCCGACCTGTAAGGTCGAGGTACAGAGGTTTCTCGGCAAGGTGAATTATTTACGAAGGTTTATTTCTAACCTAGCTGGGAAGATTGATGCGTTCACCCCTATTCTTCGGCTTAAGAATGATGCCGAATTCGCTTGGGGGGCAGAACAGCAAGAAGCATTTGATCTTATCAAAAAATATTTATCTTCGGCTCCCGTATTAAAAACACCACGAGCAGGAGTATCATTCCGATTATACATTGCAGCTGAAGATAAGGTCATTGGGGCCGTTCTGACACAAGAAACTGAGGGGAAGGAGCATGTGGTGACATATCTGAGCCGAAGGTTGGTGGATGCTTAAACAAGGTATACTTTTATTGAGAAGTTATGCTTATGCTTGTTTTATGCATGCACCAAATGTAGATGTTATTTACTATCTAGTCGTTGCACTGTTTCTGGTCAAGCCGATGTGATCAAATACATGTTGCATAACCCAATTATGAGTGGAAGAATTGGTAAATGGGCTTATGCACTCATAGAATATGACTTGGCCTATGAACCATTGAAATCTATGAAAGGCCAAGTCGTAGCGGATTTTATTGTAGAACATCGGGTTAATGATATTCATGAACTAGACATGTCATACCTCACTATTACTCCTTGGACTTTATATTTTGATGGATCGGTTTGCAATGAAGGGCAAGGAATTGGCATTGTGCTTGTTTCACCAAGTAATGTCTCCTTTGACTTCTCTAGCCGATTGAAAACTTATTGCACTAACAACCAAGCCGAATATGAAGCACTTTTGTTCGGCTTAGAACTTTTAAATGGTATGGGAGTAAAACATGTGAAGGTATTTGGTGATTCTCAGCTGGTTGTCCAACAAGTGTTAGAAGAATATCAATGTTTTGATGGTACTCTAAATAGTTACCTTGAGAAATGTTGGAGCATAATCCGTTCTTTTGACGAATTCAGTATTCGGCATATCTCTAGAGTTGAGAACCATAGAGCTAACGATTTGGCACAAGATGCATCAGGTTATCGGATAAAGAGAGGGAAATTTCACAAAACTGAAAATCTGATAACCAGTGCGGAGCCAAATTCCCAGGTCGTGGACCGTCCGCGTGATGACGCCGGACCGTCCGGGATTACCAGAAATGTTCTCTTAATCGATTCGGCTGACAATGAAGCCGATGCAAGTGATTGGAGGACACCTATACTTAATTATTTACGAAATCCCAATATCAGGACAGATAAGAACATTCGGCGAACAGCTTTCAAGTATGTTTTGATGAGTGATGAACTTTACGGTCGAACAGTCAATGACGTCCTGCTTAAGTGCTTGGGCCCAGATGATGCTATATTAGCCATGGCCGAAGTACATGAAGGAATTTGTGGTACCCATCAATCAGCTCCAAAGATGAAGTGGTTGTTGCGAAGGTCTGGTTTTTATTGACCTAATATGATAGCTGATTGTTTCAAGTACTACAAGGGTTGCCAAGTGTGTCAAAAATTCGGCGACCTACAGTTGGTCCCTGCAGCCGAATTACATCCTATCATCAAGACTTGGCCGTTCAGAGGATGGGGATTAGACTTTATTGGAGAAATTCATCCTTCATCATCAAAGGGGCATCAGTTCGTGTTAGTTGCCACTGACTACTTTACCAAATGGACTGAAGCCGTTGCTCTCAAAAACATGACACACAAGGAGGTAATTGAGTTCATAACTGAGCATATTATTCATAGATTCGGCATTCCCCAGACCTTGACTACAGATCAAGGGACTTCTTTTATGTCAAAGGAGGTACGTGAATTTGCTGAATTATATAGAATTAAGTTGCTTAATTCATCTCCATACTATGCTCAGGCCAATGGACAGGCCGAGTCTAGTAATAGGACATTGATCAACTTGATAAAAAAGAAGATATCTGATAATCCTAAGCATTGGCATAAGATTTTGTCCGAAGCTTTATGGGCTCATAGAATATCTAAACATCGTGCTACTAAAGTATCTCCTTTTGAGCTTGTCTATGGGCAGGAAGCAGTGTTGCCTGTGGAAATAAGTCTGAATGCTGTCAGGTTCGCCAGACAAAATGATCTAACTGTTACTGATTATTATAATTCAATGATGGATAATATTGATGAGGTGACCGACAAGAGGATGATAGCTTTGGGAGCAATAGAAAAGGACAAGATCATGGTAGCCAGGGCCTACAACAAGAAGGTCAAAACAAAATCATTTCAAGTAGGGGACCTGGTGTGGAAGACCATTCTGCCTCTAAGGAATAAAGACCGGAAGTTCGGAAAATGGTCGCCAAGCTGGGAGGGTCCTTATAAAGTAAAACAAGTGATGTCTGGTAACGCCTATTTATTGCAAACATTACAAGGTGAAGATCTGCCCAAAGCCTTGAATGGGCGTTTCCTTAAGCAGTACCATCCTAGTATGTGGCAAGATGCCTAAGAGAACCGATGTAATCTCATCGAGTTATTTGCTTTTGGTTTGCTCAGCTCCACCAAAAGGCAGGGGGGCATATGTTGAGCACCAAATTGAGGTGCGGACAGTCCGGCCCTGAGGCCGGACGGTCCGCGCCTGTGGGCCGGACGGTCCGCGCACGCGCAGAACAGATTAGGGTTCCAAGTTTTTCGCTACGTTTGTTGGCGAAAATCCCGGGATTTGCTCGGAGTTTTGACGGTAAAGGGTCCAGCCCCCCTCCTCTATAAATAGAGAGGCCTACGGCCGATTTGTAATCATCAACAATCGAACCTTCAATCAATACAATTTACATTTTATCCTAGGATTAGTTCTAGTCTAGTTTAGGTTTAGCTATCCAATCCCCAAATTCTTCATCTCTCTTCGGCTCTACGTCGATTAGAGGAGTCTAGGTCGGCCGGCCCGAGCCTAGACACCACCTAGGATCTCTCCTCCCCGACGGGGTCCCTCCCGGGAGCGAGATCCAGGCGCCGCCGGCGACTCCCGCCGCCCCTGCGCATGCGCGGACCGTCCGGCCCCCAGGGCGCGGACCGTCCGGCCGTCAGGCAGAGAAGCCCTATCCGGGCACCAGGCCGCGGACCGTCCGGCCCCAGGCCGCAGACCGTCCGCGCCTGCGCAGAGAGTACCACCGCGCCTCGTATCAGGCCGCGGATCGTCCGCCCCTGTGCAGAGGGCACCGCCACGGTTCTTGTTGAGTGTTTGATGCTCCGAAAAGGCGTCAACAGTCGGGTTTTTTGTTAAAAAATATGGCTCATGTATGATCTGTGTATTGTTGTGAGTCAAAAACTATTGCATTGGTCAGATCAGATTCTTTTTGGATGGGTCGGGTCGAATTAGTCAGGTCGAGCAGCCTATAATCAGATCTAATTGCGATTTTCAAATTCTACAAAAAAAACTAACGAAGTCTATAATTATATTTTGATCTGTTATCCGCGAAGAGCTCCATGGCTGCCACTTCCAAATTGAACTCACCAAACAAAAATGATCTCTAGTCTCCTCAGGCTGCAACATTGTCCAAAACAGTACCCATTATGTTCCCATTATGTTCTCTGAAGACAACTGATAGAAACGAGTTATATTTTACTTTGCTAAAGCAAATATCATTTCAACATCGCTAAATTTACCAATATAAAACTGTTGCACCTACTAAAATATTTCATCTTTTTTTTAAAAAAGGTATAAGACAACTAACTGATATACACATGTTGGATCGAGACATGTGGTCTTAGTTAGAGATGCAAACATATACTTGTTCGCATACTAACTTTTTGATCTTTTTTTCTTTAAACGTGAATAGACTCAAAGTTATCATATATCTTTGTGATAGACATAAAATTTAATTACAATTCAAGTACGAATATGATTTTTTTCATTTCTTAGGAATAAAACAGTTTATAAAAAAAATCATATTTGTAACACTACCGGAATTTGGCTCTTTTCTGAGTGCCATATTCTTTGCCGAGTGTTTTTTTGGCACTCGGCAAAGAAGCTCTTTACCGAGTGCCACGCAAAAAACCATCGGTAAAAGAAAACACTCGGCGAATAAGCTCTTTACCGAGTGTTTTATTTTTGTCACTCGGCAAAGGGCTCTTTGCCGAGTGTCACAAATACAACACTCGGCAAAGAGCTCTTTGTCGAGTGTTTTTTCTCCAACACTAGGCAAAGACAATTTTAAAATCACATTTTAAAGTAGTAAATTAATTCAAATGAAAAAGTTTTCAACTACAAATTTGTATAACTCGTCATGATGTACAATTTATATATTGAACATTTTTTCATATGACAAAATAAAAATAAATTTGTTCATAAAACTTATATCTCTTTCGTATTTTATGAAACTACGAGAGAGACGTATAGAATTTGTGCATATTGTTAGAACCATCATGTGAGATAAACAAATGACCAAATAACCAAAATAAACTTTATAGATCTTGAGAAGTTATAAAAGTTTATAGTTGACAACTTTTTCATTTGAAGTCATATTGTCAACGAAAACTACGGTTGAATTTAAAAAATTTAAAATTTGAATTTTGAAAACGACTTCGAAAGAAAAAACCACCAATATGAAAGTTATAGGTATTGAAGAGTGTTATAAAACTTTGTAGTTTACAATGTCTTGGTTTGAAATCATCTTGTTATGCAAAACTATGTTTGAATTTTAAAATTTGAATTTTTCAAACTATCTCGGATGGAAAAACCACCAAAATAAAAGTTGTAGGTCTTTAAATGTAATGGAACTTTGTAGTTGACAATTTTTTGATTTGAAATCATCTTATCATTGAAAAATTCGTGTGAAGTTTTCAAATTTAAAATTCAAATTTTGTAAACGGTCTCAGACATAGAAACTATTAAAATAAAACTTGTAGATCTCAAAAAGTTATGCAACTTTATAGTTGGTCACATTTTCAAATGAACTTATTTAGTGCCTTAAATAATCAAATTACTCTCGATTTGTTATAGTACATGAGGAATGAAAACGTAATATAGATATAATTGATGTAGTAGTGTAGTGGTATAGGAGGGTATGCGCGAGAGAGAGGTTGCGAGTTCGAATCTCACAATTTACAAAATATATATATAAATTTGATTTAAAATGATAGGGTAATAGGTAGGGTTGCAGAATTGTTCCTAGAATTTAAAAAAATGTTTTGCTATTTTTTAAATTTTTTTATTCTTAATTTGCTAGGGTTTTTCTTTGCCGAGTTGTCTTTACCGAGTGTCCGAAAAAAATACTCGACAAAGAATTCTTTACCGATAAAATATTTGCCAAGTGTTCTTTGCCGAGTGTTACACTCGGCAAAGGCTTTGCCGAGTGTAAAATAGTCTTTCAACGCTCGACAAAGAACGCGATTCCGGTAGTGTAATAATATATTTGATAACATAAGAAAAAATAAATATAAAATTATATATATATATTAAAATATTAAATCTATATCTATACTATACTTAAAGCACCAGTTTCAACGGTCATCCCGCGTCATTTTTTATAAATAACCCCTCACAGCTATTTTAAATTAACCCGACGTCCGTAGGCCACAACTCTGGCCCAGACACGTCATGTCGACCTGCTGACTGTGCCGGGTCAGCCCGTTAACTCGTCGGCCCATTTGATTAAATTAGCATAAAATGTTTAAAAACAATGCAGAAGGTGGGGTTCAAACCCATGCCCTGATGGAAGAAGGCGAGAGACACTGGGTGAAACTGTCTAACCAGTAGAACATTATGCTTAGTTGTTTTTAATATTGAATATAAATTGTATACATGTATATACGTTTTTTTTGTAAAATAAAAACATATAATCGTGTCGGGCCGGGTCAGCACTATGGGCCGAGGCTATAGCCTAAACACGACACGACATTCTTGGCTCTTGCAAGCATTAGGTCGTTTCTGAAACCACATTGACGCAATGGACTCAATGGTGTTTGAGGTCGCTGAATTGGATAAAGCAACAATGATTTGTCATACTAACAGTAAAATGAAAAGTTATTTGTTGGTTTTAAACGTTAGCGATTGCTACGAAGTAACATAATTTATATGGTGCGTATCCAGTTTTTATTGATTCCTGACTTTAGCAATCGCTACATATTTTGATCTATCTTTTTATAAGTTTGAGTTCATGTGACTTATTTTAGAAACTTGAGCTCACAAACTTTCTCTTATTTGGTCTCTGCATGGTGAAATTATGTTATTTTATAATCTATATTCGTCCAGTCAGTCGTTGTAAACTCTCTTCTAATCGCTCACTTCATTGACAATGCTATACCAAGACATATTGGATGGTGTAAACAATAACATCAGTTAGCCAAATCAAAAAAAAATTATACGGAGAGCGGAGACAATCAATAAAAAATCTTGAAATTTTTTTATAGACGGTTTACATGGTATTGTTGTAAGCCGTCACAACGCACGGGCAACGACTAGTTTGTGTTAATAGTTTGGATACCCGTTTTATCTCTAGTAACTAGCTGAGACAGATATTAATTTCTATTGTTTCTAATATTTATTTTAAAAAATGTTTCTTGACCCATCTCCGGCTGCGGCCACCCGTTTCTATCCCCCACCTCTCAGCAACGGCAGCACGCTTCCCCACCGGCCCACCCTCACTCCCTCCCACTCCACACCGCGCCGGCACCAGACGGCAGACGCTGAGCTCCTCTGCCAAGCTCCGAACCCGAGAAAACCGCGAGAATCCCAAGTGCCCGGCCAACAACTCCGACCTCCGTGCAGGCAATGCCGGTCCAGGATCCCTCCTCCTTGCCCTCCGCTGCAGGCGGCGGCGCGCGGGCCAAGCGCACGTCGTCGGCGCCGATCCGGTCGGCTGACTACGCGCACAGCCCCACGCACCACTGCGTCGCGCTGCGGGACGCCACGGGGCTGCAGACCATCCTCGCAGGCCTCCCGCCGCTCGCGCACCCGTCACTCGTCCTTACCGCCTCCGACGCCGCCCGGGAGGCCCGTCTCGCGCTCTCCGTCGCCGCCGCCCTCGACCGCCGCGACGTCCCGGGCGGGGACACCGCGCTGCACCTCGCGGTCCGGCTTCGGCTGCCCTCCTTGGCTTCCGCACTCGCCGCCTCGGGGGCGGACCCCACGCTGCAGAACCACGCCGGGTGGACCCCGCTCCAGGAGGCCCTCTGCCTCGGGTGCAGGGAGATTGCAGCCTGCCTCCTCCGCGCGCACCGCCTCGCCGCCTGGGCTAAGCTCCGGCGCCGGGCGCCCGCCCTCTCCGCCGCGCTGCGTGGGGTACAGGATTTCTACCTCGAGGTGGACTTCCACTTCGAGAGCTCCGTCGTGCCGCTGCTCTCGCGCGCTGCGCCCTCCGATACCTACCGCATTTGGAAGCGCGGAGCGGACCTTCGCGCGGACACCACGCTCGCCGGCTTCGATGGCCTCCGCATCCGCCGTGCGGACCACTCGTTCCTTTTCTTCGGCGAGGAGACAAGTGCCGGCGGCCGCCGCCTGCCTCCGGGTTCTCTGCTCGTGCTCCACCGCGGCCGGCGCGAGGTGCACGACGCTTTCGCGGCGGCCGCGGCCGCGGGCGACGAGGACGCTGCCACCTCCGACGCGGCCGCCTACCGCCCGGGGCTCAACATCACCTCCGCGAGGCTCGTGCCGAGGACCACCTGGCTGCGGAAGGAGAAGACGGAGAACGTCGGCGAGTGGAAGGCGCGGGTGTTCGACGTCCACAACGTCGTCTTCTCCTTCCGCACCCTCAAGGCCGCGAGTGCCGGACGCAAGGATTTCACCTTCGAGCTCGCTGGAGACGAGGACGGCGACGAAGACGACGACGAGTTCCTGCCACTGGAGATCCGGGACGACGACGAGGACGGCGACTTCCTTGTCGCTGACATCCCGCCGCCCCCAGCGCGGCGCAGCTGCTACGTTCCCGGCAGGCGCAGCGTGGCGGGGCCGCCGTCGCACTTGGGAACCCCGCAGAGGCGGAGGAACAGCGTGGACGTGCCGCGGCGACTGCCGGCGTGCGCGTCGGTGGGGCGCGGCGAGGACGGCATCTTCGCCCGGCACCCAGGGACGACGACGACGACGGGGGGAGCCAAGTGGAAGGAGGAGGAGACGATTAAGACACTGCGGCCGTCGGTGTGGCTGACGGAGGACTTCCCCCTGAGCGTCGACGAATTCCTGCCGCTACTGGACATCCTGGCCAGCCGCGTGCGCGCCGTGCGCCGGCTCCGCGAGCTGCTCACCACCAAGTTCCCACCAGGGACTTTCCCTGTAAAGGTAACACATCTCTCCTGCTCAATAACAAACCACAAAATCGCACATATTTCTTCGTTACCGGATCCAATTGCTGCTCAATTCCGCAATCATTCATCCTTCATGACAAACGGATTGTTCCGATCCGTTCTTGTGATGGTGAACCACCAGCTCAAATGATGTTGTAATGCTAAACAGACCATCTCTGAGCGGGCAGGGCGACGTAGTTACTCCTCATATGCTTGCAGATTCTTGTCTGTTGATCAGGTTGTTTTATTGCAAGTGATTCTTTTACGGGCAGCAATAAACCCAAAGTTGAGCGGCCACAGCGACAACAACATAGGAAGCTGAGTCAGAATTATCGCATACTGGCCTGCAACCTGTAAAGAGTGCTATCCGAGTATCCGGGCAAAGAAAAAAAACTGTTGACACTGATACTTTGAACGGTTCTTTACTGTTTAGTGGATTGCAGAACAGTTAGAGCCATTTAGGACACAGATTTGGGGGAATTTAGCTCAGCTGTGGCACGCACCTGCATAGTGCATAACTGCATACTGTCTTGTTTGATGAATGGTATAGAATTTCTATGACAAATGAAACCTGACGGGAATAACTAAACCTCCGGCCAGTGTTGTAGAAATTAAAAATTGGTCAGACATACAGCTTGGAGTGGAGCACTCGTTGAAAGCTTGCTGCATGTTCCGCAGAAGTGGTGTTCACCAAAGTGCAGACATGCCATCACTTGATGGCTGCTCCTTGTCACAATAAATTTATACCACATTCCGAAGGCTGTCCTTGTAACTATCCTGTCGCACATAGCTCATCTCGGCGCTCCTAAATGCAACGCAGCTCTGCATTCAGCTCACTGACCATGCTCGCCGTCCATGCAGGTTGCAATCCCAGTGGTGCCGACAGTGAGGGTGGTCATCACTTTCACCAAGTTCGTGCCCCTCACGGAGCCAGAGGAGTTCTTCACCCCGATGTCGAGCCCCAGCCTGCTGGTGAGCCCAGGGCCAGGGAGCATCACGGCGAAGCCCGACGGCCACAAGAGCAGCTCGTACCTGAGGTGGGGCTCGAAGAACTCGAGACCGAAGGCCGTGAACCTGTCGCAGGTCGCGGACAACGCCGACCCCTTCACGGTGCCCAGCGACTACGCCTGGGTGAACAGCCTTGGGTCCAAGAACCACGACAAGAAGTCGTCCAAGTCCAAGAAGGGCAAGAGCAAGGAAACCTGAACAAACTCATCCGGTCCAGCGGTGTATTCACTCAGCGAGAACCTTGTATGCGTAAGCCGTCATCTGCCCAGAAACCTGTAATTACCAAGTGCCTGGGACATGCCTCGACGTTTAGGCCGGGCTTGCTCAGCGACGATAAGCGTGGCGGTTTTAGCTGCCGGGGACGGAAGAGTTCAGAGAGTGTTAAACTAGGCCTCCATTTTAACTGATTGTTCAGCAATGTGATGTGTTGTAAAACTTGGCACCACCAAAAATGCAAGGATTCCTCTGCTAGTTCTGGCGCACACACACGCACTTATGTTATTTAGTTGTATCTGTATATCTCCCTGGTAAGGTCTGTGGATGAACTGGAAGAAGAGGAGCAAGGCACTGGAACAGTTCCGAAGAAATGTCTGAAACTATCTGCATGCATGTGCTTTTTTTTTGTTTTGGTGTGTGTGTACAGTATACTGTGCCGCTTGAGACGGCCGGGATGATTCCCTTGTGCGTTTGGAAGTACAAAGAAGGCAGTACTAGGAGATATTTGACCATGAAAGCGAGGAGGTGGATGGGGGAATGGAAGGGCGTGCATGTTGCTGGGATCGATGAATCGATAGTTCCTTTTGCTTGCGCAGGCCCCAGCCCCAGGCATGATGCGAGGAGTGCCAGTGCCGCGGCGCCTGCTAAAGATGTTTGCATGCAAATCAAATCGCTGTGTTCCGTGTCCGCGCTTTGCAGGACAGAATCATCGGTCTACATGCCGTAGGCTTTACCGGGCATGGCGGCCACAGACATTCCTCCCCTGTCAGAAATATACACTCCTAGATCGTTGATCGTGAGAATTAATAAAACACGAGAGGGAGAGCTAGACCATAGAGACAGCAGCTACCGGCCCTTGCCTTCCTCGCGTGCTACCTCCGACGTCTGCCGTCAGTGTGTGAGGGGCGCCGGCGCTCGTGGAGGACGGGATCGACGGAGGAGGAGCTCGCCACCGGTGAAGTGTCAGTGCCCCAGTGTAGCGGTCGGGTCGGGGCAGCAGTTAGCACAGGTAAAGGAAGAGATGATGTAAGGGAGGCGAAGGCGAGAGAGATACGAAGCCAGAAGCCAAAGACGAGAAGCTGCTTTAACCGAACAAAAGTTTCTCTCTGAGAAAAGTAGAGCCGGAGCTAAATAAAACTGCTCCAACCAGGAGACTAGCTCTAACAAAGACCTCTAAGGCTGTCTCCAACAACATCCTCTAAATTTAGTTTCCTAAAAATATATTCTCTGTCTTTTACAGTGCCCTCTAAAATATATAGTCCTCTATATCTTCTTTATCTTCAGCAACGTTCTCTAAATTTGGTCTTCTATATCTACAGTGTTAACAGAATGCATAAACTATCTTATTTATTCTTTTTTATTACACTTGGTTTCAACGTACAGCTATAGAAATTGCAGTATTAATAATTATTCAATAATAAAAAGTTGTGAACGTATAAATCAGAGGATGCATGGCAGCAATAATACATAATTATTCTCAACAACAGCTTGAGCCGAAAAGTCACATGGACTGAAAAAAAGCAGCAATGCACGACATGGCTCATGGACATTCCATCAAACACCTCATGTGCACTAACGATATCAACATGGAGGAACCCATGACCTCATGGCTAATCTGATTCAAGCTGCAAAAATAAAAAAAGAGAAATTGAACCCAACAAGACAAAGGGAGGCTTCATTCAACGGCTTGAATCTGGGATCGTAGCTGCAAAAAAAAAAGAGAAATTGAACCTAACAAGGCAAGGGAGTTCATGCAACGGTGGTGTGTCGTGCCGTCGTTGGGTCTGAGCTGTTGCCGTCGGTGGCAGTAGAGAGCGCGGCCATGAACGTCGCTGCTGAGCTCGCGACACCATGCTGCACTTGCTCTTGCAATCTATGGCGGTGCAGAAGTGGGAGGAGATTGGCCTGTGAATCTGTGATGTGACCCGAGTACGAGGGGAAGGTTCCGCCTCGACGTAGTCACGTAGGAGGAAGAGGAAGCGACGGATAGCGGATGTCCGAGAACCTTCAGATTTGGCTTGCCCTGTGACGTGCGCTATTTTTAGCGGACGCTTTACCGTCCGTTGCTGGACGCGTAAAGGAGCTCAACGTCCTCTAAGTTTAGCGGACATGACCATATACCGGTTCTTGTTGGATACAGTCTAAAAAGTCATGTACCATAAATTTAGAGGATTAGATCGTCCTCTACTCTTTCCAGCAACGTTTTCTAAACGGTTCTCTAAATTTAGAGGACGTTATTGGATTCTCTATATATAGAGTTTCTCTAAACAGTTCTCTATCCATTTGAATACTTCAAACAACCGGTTTATCAAAACTAAAATATGTATAATACATTTGAGAGTATGATAAATATGTATGTACAAAAATTAAAAAATGTCTCTAATATATGTATTTGTGTATAGAGGACGTGATTTATAAAACGTTGGATAAAAATGAGATATATGAGTTGAAATCTTTTAGAGAAGACTATAAAAGACGGATATAGAGGATGAATATATAGGACGTTGCTGGAGACAGCCTAGTTAGGGTTGGATTCAAAGCTCTGTCGAACAAATGGGTCCTAATATGGACGGTAGCGGGTGGCGTTGCGCCGTGGCTGATGCAATAAGAGAGTAAACTTGCAGCGGCGAGGTCAGGAGACCCGAGCTTTTTGTGATCCATTCTAGCCGTCTTTCAAAAGGCTCCGTGTAGTAGTGTATTGTCCTTTTTTTTTTCCTTTATGAAATTCTAAGGTGCGTGAATCGAATATAACCGTAAGCTTTTCCGTGCCTATATGCCCAAAACAGAATTTGTCCTAAAAAAACACGCGCACTTTGTACCCGGACGGGTCATCCTGCCGTTGGCGTCGCACCTATCGCTTCACCGAGACTCCAACGCAACACGGCCAGGGATCCACATGCATGCATCACATGCTTCACTACACGTTAATCAGCTGATGGAAGCTTTCCGCGGAGCAACGGAAACCTGATTCCAAGCACGCTGTGATTTTGAAAAAAAGTACTTTTGAGCTTTGTGTTATAAAAAAGTTATTGTAAGATATGGCAGAAAGCAAAAAAAAAACCGTTTATTAGAACATCTCTAAGAAACTATGTATTTTTGACTCTCTATTTAACTGTTTATTTATTTCTCCATAAAAATTAAACTCTTTACATAGTATCTTATTCGAACATACTCTCTAACAGACAAGTTAGTTTGGCTAGCCAGAGTGGCTAGCTAAGGGTCTATTTGGAACCACTCAGTTTTTTAAAAAACTAGTTTATAGAAACTGAGTTAGTTTTAAACATACCAGTCTATGCCTCAGTTTATAGAAACTAGATTCACAGTTTCTTAAAAACCAAGAAGCTAGCCTCTCCTAGCTAAAAAATGAAAACGGATTTTTTTAAAACTGGGTTGATTCCAAACATAACCTAATTTGTCTAGAGAGGCTGAGAGGGTCAATTTAGAGAGCCGGATGACTTGGTGAGTTAGATTACTAGTTTGCTGGAGAATTATTTTCCTGTTAAGGGCTAGTTTGGAAACTTCATTTTCCTAAGGGATTTCTAGTTTCCTATGAAAAATTAGTTTATTTTTCTTGAGAAAATGAAAATCCCTTGAAAAAATGTGGTTCCCAAACTAGCCCTAAATAACCAAAAATTGTCTTGACAAATCATGTGACTAGTCTCTTAGAGACTCTCTCACTCTTGCTAACAAGCGGACCTAACCGGCCACGGGATCTGCTGCCGCTGCCATTAGAGCAGAAGGAGTGGAGGACTTCCGGCCACGGGAGGAGTTCGCGAGATCCTGCACAATATAGGAAGACACAGCGGACATAACCAAAACTGAGTATTTTCACGAACCATAACAGGCGATCGAGGAGTGAGTATACTGTGAATTTTGTACTACCAGCTAAAAGTTAGTATTTGATAATGCGTCATCGAGAAAAAAAGGTACCTTTTTATTCGTTTTTTGGTTTTCGTAGAAGCTAAAAGCAGGTTGAAAAACCGATCAAAAACGCATGCTGATGTGCATACAGCTCGCTAGCCACCTGGCCTGGGGGGCGATCCACGGTGCATACGGACAATGCAACTGAAAGCAGCGCTGCACCACGCCATCCTCCTGCTCACGCTTGCGGTTTGCACGCCTGCATGCGCACACCTCGCTCAACCTCTCTCTCGCGCTCTCTCTCTCTCTCTGTCTCTCTGACCCCCAAGATTCCTCTGCTCCTCCATCTCCATGGCTGTCGCCGGCTTGCCGTGCTTCCCGCTCTCTGCCGCCGCCTCCGCCCCAGCTGTGCGGCTGGCCGCGAGGCCAAACCGGCAGCGACCACCACGACGATGGACGGGTGCCGCACCGTCAGCAGGCCGTGGGGAGATGGGCAACGACGACGGTGGTGGTGAGGCGTTGCCGCCAGGTCGGTCCGTCGTCGTGACGACTACCAAGCCCGGCGCAGCAGAACTTTCTGTGAAGGGTATGTACATACGTATCCGTTCTCGTCGATCGTCGTCACGGCCGTCTTAATAATAAGATAGTATAAACAAATGTGCTATCTGTACTGTTCTAGGGCGGAATATCTGTATTGTATTAAGAGTAGTCTCCTCCTTTGATTGCCCGTAGTTAGAGCACCAACCATTCTTTAAACTAGAGGGATGCCAAACATATCCTATATATGTTGTTCCCAATATAATTCAAAAATTAAACGAGTAAAAGTAGCTTCACCACCATACCAGTAACGGTCATCCTCGTTTAGGGCTTCTTCATCCACGCACCTCATGTGCCAAAGACTAAGAGTGTGCATATGACCGTGCATTGCCCTATAGATTGGTGAAGTTTGAGACCAGAGATGATGATGAGTAAGCTGCTAGAGATAGACTAAGTGACTCTATAAAGGATCAGTGCAAGCATCAATCAAGAAGCAAAGTGAAGACTTTTAGCATACACATCAGATAGTCCGGATGGGGATAATCATGTCCTTGAAGAAGTTTGTTTTGTTATATCTCACCGATACTATCTAGATTCACTAAATACCCAACTGTCATCGGGTGACAGTCGAGGATACATGAAGTATACCCCATATAGATTCGGCGGTGATTTTGGTGTATCACCCTATTGCTTAGACGACCGATTGGGCTCAACCCGAGTAACTGGGAGGAGGAACATGACAAACACACATAGAACCGCGAGGCAGACAAGGGTTAGAAAGGTTCGGACCACCAGAGCGTAATACCCCTACGATCTCTTTGAGTGGATTGGATTGCTTGCAAACGGCTAAGTGCCGAGCACCGGATGGCTAAGAGAGCCCGAATGTGTAAAATGTGTGGAGTTGGAACCCCTTACACAGGGGCCACCCTATCCTTTTTATATACCAAGGGTGAGGGTGTTACAATTGACAGATGAGGCTAGCCAGGCGTCTAGCCCATCCTACATTAATGGAAGTCATGTCCTGTAGACATGTCCGAGGTGTTGTAGATGTATGCCCTACCCGTAGCATTGCGGAAGTCCTAGGACGTGCCAGGTAAAGGAGCACATCCTCCATGCCGTTATAAGATACCTAGGAGGTCGTGGTGCACATCTCGAATGATCATTGCCATACATACCGTGGCATAAGCTACGAGAAAGTAGGTACATGGTAGGTTTATGCACACGTCGCTACAGGGACGCGACAGGTCGTGGTGCATGTCGTCCACACCGCCATAGTGTCGCACTGGTGCCATGCCACAGAACATTGGGCCTTGATAGCCAGGAAGTGGGAATGATGCTGCCATAGTCGTGCATGTTCTTGGATGGATGCAACACGTCTTCTAACTCCACCAACTCTTTGACCAGCCTTGGCGTGGGCGATCGGGCACATGGTGCATCAGGAGCTGACCTTTGACCGGACATGTGGCATGTCTAGACCTCGCAATAGGCTGGGCCTCTCGGAGCCCAGGAACGAAGGGTCTCGAGCCCCATACAGTAGTTGGCAGAGTGTGAGCTTGAGGGAGTCCTCTTAGGAGGGTCCAGAGCCCTCCTAAGGGGTCTAGTGCCCAGCAGGACCCCAAGGACACGTGGCGGCACGAGACCCACCAAGGGCATGGGGCCAACATGATCACATGGCACAACCGGCCCCCATCAAACATGTTGGCGAGGGTTGTTCTAGAATGGAGCTTGCTGTTGGCTTGAGTGGCAAGGGGCTCTCTTGCGCTGGCACGTGACAGGGGTCCAGACCATGTATTATGTTGTTTCTTCAAAGGGGTCTTGTTGACCAGGTCCACCTCGAAGGTAAGGATTGTAGGTTGTCCTCTCTGTCCAGACCTAGTTTGATTGTAGTGACTAGGATACCCATACCCAGGGGCACTAACACGGACTCTTAGCGTGTGTTTGGTTAGCGGGTTGATGTGGGTTGGAACGGGTTGAACCCACATCAACCCATGTTTTGTTCAAAAGGTTCGCGAGTTAGGTTGGTTCCGGGTCGAAATATTCCTTTAAGATGTGGGTTTTAGGGATTCCTCAAAAACAAGCGAACCACTTCGACCCACTCCCTCTCCACCCCTCCTGTCACCCACACGGCCACACCATATCTTCACCCGAGCACAGCCTGCGCAGGAGCGGGGCGCACCACCGCCATCGGCCTATTCTCTAGTCATTGGCTCCCCCGTCGGCCGGCCCTCTGACGCGCTGCGCCCCCGACCATGCCCCCCGTCAAAGTCCTCCGCCACCCTGCCCTCTAGCACCGGCGTGTTCTCTAGCCATTGGACTCCCCCACTGGCCTGTCCTCTGGCACGCTATGCCTCCGTTCGTGCCTCCCAACGACATTGTTGTGCCGTGGTCCAGCCTCTGCCACTATCCACCAATACCACCTCCATGTCCCCTACTGACACCACCATGTGTGAAGCAGCGGCCCCCATCTTTCGTTGTGCTTATGGATTTCTCAAATACTGAAATAGTGTTGGTTTCGTTTATTTTAAATGTTGTATTCTCATTTGGAATCAAAGATATCATCCTTAGTGTGGTAATGTGATCAGGAAGGTGACCATATTCAGTTCATCCTTCATTCATCCCTCATCACGAAACCAAACAAGAGATGGTGCAGCTTCAGCCCACTTCAACCCTGTAATCAAACAAGAAATTGGGTTCAACCCGTCACTTCAACCAAACAAGGAACGGGTCCGACCCAACCCACAAAAATGGGTCAGTTTCGACCCAACCCACTTTGTTCCGAAACCAAACGCACTATTAGTCCATACTTGTCCATTCATCATTTCATAACTCAACATATTTCACATCTATTTAGCAAATGGAAGTAGATATTTTTCTGGATGTTATATTGAAACTTATGATATTCCACTCCTTATGATACACTTTATTATTTATCATGTTGCCTTTTCAGATCAAACAGTTTCATTTGACACAAATTATGAAGTATTTAGAACTTTAGGTTGTGTATGACTAATATATATTTTGGCATTGCCACTAATGTAACCTCATCACCATAACTTTGGTTTTGCGTACTTTTCATATCAATGCCCCCATCTATATTACTGCATGCCCTCTCGTGTTTTTACTTTATATTAGTTGCACCTCCTAACAAGATTTTATTTCCAAGCTTTTATATGGTTGATACGATAATACATGTATCTATTTGCAAAATAGATATGGTGTTTGTCTTTCTTATTACAACCCTAGTTATAAATGTTAATTGTCCTTGTGCCATCATTTTCCTTTATAGCATAATCCACATGATGTAAAACATTATTTGGAGGAAAAAGTCATTTTAATGCGACAAAAATGCCCTAGAAAGAAAGAACTAAGAAAAATAAAAAGGTTAAGAAAAAGAGCAAAATGCATGAGACAAAGGGTGATATTAGTAAATCTAAAAATACCACCAATAGACGATAAATCTTAAACTTCATGATGACTTATAGACCATATTAGGGTCGAGGCTACAAATACATTTGTGTTCACACAAAATAGTCATATATATTGTCACATATAAATGGTATCCTTACTCGCATCAAGAATGACACCCTATGGGTCCTGACATGATTATGTGATGTGTACACCCATACTGACATGGTTGTACTAGCACCAGATCTCTAGCAAATCCTAACTATTGACAAGGAGGTCGATCTATGTGCGCACCTACACCCATTGGACATATGTGAAACCTATTATTCACAAAAGGAGAAAATTCCATCCACCTCAACATTGTCTTTCACTACTTGATTGATCCTTGAGTTAATTCCCCATGAGCCATTGAATCTTCATTAAATGCTTTGCATGCCACTAGAAAACATCTTGTGACACTTGAACATCATTTTAGTTTTTTTGCATCTTGTACATGCCACTATATATTGTTCTAAGGCCATATAATGCCTATTAAGTAGAGACTAAAAGGACCATCATGCCCTTAGTTCACAACCAAAAGCAAAGAAGATTTATGTCCTCTATGTGCTATTAAGCAAAATGTCCAGATGGCATCTTGGCGCCAAACTAGGCATTTTGGCATCATTCTAGAAAAGTTCTATAAATTAATAGGGTGAGCTCACAACACTTTACACATATTCTCCTTCCATTGGTTGGCTCTCTTCTATAGAGTTGTCTTTGTCTCAACTCTTGTCTCAAAGGTGATTATGTCACAAACATGTAGTAGCATCTAAAGAATGGTGAGAAGGGTATTTTGCCCTAATTGCAATGTGTTCTGCAACTTGAACGTAGAAATGGCTAGAGCAAACTATGGAGACATATTCTTCAAGTGCTTATACTTTTGTGTAAGTCTTTTGTTTTGTTCAACATGATTTATCTCCACCTATCCTCGCTCTTAATGGAATTGCTTGTGATCTTTTCTCAATGCTAGAGGATGTCAGTATTCCAGTTTGAGGATATGATGATATTCCCAAGTGAGCATGGTGGGGTGTTTCCTCATCAACAAGCACTCCAAGGTATAATTGATGTTGCTCCAATACCGGGTGTGAGAGAAGCCACAACTGATGTTACTACAACCAAAGTCATCAATGGTATGTTGAAGGAAAGGCTATATAGATGGTACACACTAGTCTATGTGGCTATTTTGCATCTCATGTATGCTATCTTCATGAAGTAAGCTAGTGTTGTAGTATTTTCACCAATCTTATGGCTGCTGGTGGTAGTAGTCATAACTCATAAGTGACTCTAGTAGAAGCCATGTGGTGAATAACAATTTTTGCCACTGACCAAGGAAAAACTAACAAACTTTGAACAAAATGACATTTCTATGTAGTGATTCAATAGAGAGACTTGTTAGTACCTCAAGATTGGGGTACCCACTACTGTTGGGACAAGGCGGACCCCACGAACTACCCTTTTTCACCATGCTAATGGTGGTCCGTCCTAGCCCACTAGTTGGGCCTGCCTAGTAAGGCCACTGGATTCAAGCAAAGACCGGCACCTATAATCAACGCTCTGGAACCCTAGTGGAGGGAGTTCGAGTTCGCCACGTACCTTGAATACATGGCCTCTCGAAACCTGCCCCCGGGGGCCAGAACCTCGAGAACGGCCACTCGGACCTAAGGGGGTCCGGTCCTACCACGTGCTGGCCAACACCAGAGGAGACGTAACCTCACCAAGCACCATCTGGACCCCCAGCCAAGGGCGGTCTAGAGCTATCTCGAGGAAGGGTGATCCCAGTCACTACTCCCCACACAAGGCGAGGCCCGCTGCTGCCATGTGTTCTACGACGCGTGATGTAAGCCATCAAGAAAAGCCTGACGTCGGCCTCAAAGGCTGAAGCACCTTTGCATTAACTGCGGATAAGATGCATACTTGTCGCCCTAGTGGCAGGCGGTGCGCCCACAGTACACAGGCCGCACAGTAACTCACACGTTACCGAGGCAATACCTTTGGCTCCCTGTGTCGTGTGGGATGCTGTCATCATGACTCCCACTGTAGCTCGTGCGTTACCGAGGTAAAAGGAGACAGGACGCCATCGCTAGAGCACCCCTATGAGTGGTAGCGCAACAGCCTACGCCACAACCTACTCATGTGCTCTGCTCCAATTAGACGAGGGAAGGACATAGCAAAAACAAGAGATCTACATGACCGACACTCTACTTACTCCATGTCTAGCTAATAGATTACTGGGACCACTTATTGGGGTTCATTCACCATGCACGTGCCTCCCTTGGGCTATAAAAGGGAAGGCACACACGGTAGTGGACAACTCGAACAAGGTCTGAGACGAGTTCCATAACAAATTCAGATAGATTCCCTCAAAGACTCCCAAGCAATAAAACTTACAGTGGATGCAGGGTATTACGCTCCAGCACCCCGAATCACTTTAACTCTTGTGTTCTCGTGTTCTTCTAGCTAATCAAGCAAATCCCTATGCCCCTCCTCATCTTAGAATCAGAGCGGGTGCACTCCGCCACTGGGACATAGGATTTTCTCTCCGACAAGACTTGTTAATAGACATGCATAAAGCCCACATGGTTGCAACATAATATTCAATAAACATGTTAAAAACTAGAGTTTTTCACATCAAGGTTGAATGTCCTAATGATTTGCACATGCATAAAGTCCACACAGGTACAAAATATGATCAAATGCATACAAATACATGTTCCATCAAAAATAAGTTTTTGTGACTATCTCATGCAAAAGACAAAACTCTAGGAAATCAAAGATTGAGTATCCTCTTGCTTCTAGTGCACATAACTAGACTTTAGGAGTGTAGTGTCCTCCTTTATTTTTGGTGCAAATTGTTGGACTACCTTGTGGAGTTGGAAATACTACCTTATTCTTAATCTCCTTCTTGATTTCCCCCTTTTCAACTTGTACTTTCTTTTCCTTCTCCACTCTCTTTTTGGTGCTTGGCTTTTGAATGCTTTCCCAAGGAGGAACAATGGCAAGTGGAATTGGTTCAACATTGTTTGGACCTGAACCTGACATCCTAAATGAATATGTTACATGTTAGAGGTAAAATAGTTCAAAAATTAGGTGTCAACAAAGGCATTTTGGACATGGGTACCACCACTAGGTTTAGTACCTTGGGGGCTAGTATGAGAGGGTCCAACACTAGCTTCAATAGTTTGGCTAGGCTAGGTATTAGTACCAAGGGCTTTATCTACCAAAGATAGTATACGAGGCACATCTTCAAGGTGGGAAGGCAGATGTTCATAGTTCAAAGCATTAGGTGAGCTCCATTCATAAACAAGAATAGGAGAATTATTATGATCAAAGTACCAAATATACTTACAGCTTGGAAATCTGATGCTTTCCAAACATAGAAACTAGGTCTTAGTGAATTTTTACTCCAACATGACACTTGGATTCATACAAACATAGAAGAATTTCACTACTTTTGTATAGCTACTAGGGTATATGGATAACATGTCATCAATTAAGTCCTTGAAATTGATCATATAAAAGTATACAACTTTGCTGCAACTATATCATCTACACTCCTAAGTAAAACTCTTAGCAAACAATCACATATTAATCTATGACTCAAGGCTATGGAAAATCAAAGAAAATCACCATAGGTATGAGCCAATGTAAAGGATTTATGGTTGCTTTCGCCACCGACTCCGCCATTCTTGCCTCGAGACACCTTCTATTGTCCTCCAAGTAACAAATCAACTTTAAAACCTAGCTCGTCATTTAATTTCGGATAGGATTCGCCTTATTAGGAATAAGAATAGAGAGAATATATGTTTTCACTTTCGAATCGACCTTGTCACCACTAGACTTTAGATTTGGTTTTAGGGAGAGAGGAGATGGGTACAAGAGCATTGGGTGTGGATTAGAATAACCACTCCCTCACTTATGTAGTCAAATATGTAACTTGAACAAACAAGGGCAAAACAACCATTTTGAAAATTATATCTTACCGGATCAGTGAATGATAAAGGGAAATGAGTAATGATGCTAATGGTAGTATCTTAGAGAGAAAACTAAAAGGTATTTTTACAAGAATAAGTTGCTCATATGGAATTACCTCTTGATCCTTTAGTTGTACCAACAATAAGAAGTGATTTCTCACCTTCTCCAAATAACATGATTGCCCATGCAACTATTAGTCAGTTCACTTAAAAAGCTTCAATTTGTGAGCTGTAAAAGCTAGATTGTCATATCAAAACTATAGCCCACATATATGCCATTGGCATCCTTAGTCCACCATCGTGTGTGACTTAGGCACACATCATCATCTTGTTGTGACACCAACATACCAATAGTACTAGAGAAATATGGGAGTAAAGAGAGGAATAGGCCTAGGACCGCTAGATTAGGGCATCAACATGATGGTAAGCTCACACATAATTTAGAGAGGTTCAAGTTACCTAAGCATGATACCTTACACCCTCTATATGGTTGAATGTTAGGCGCAAGTCTATACGTACATTACACACTCCGATTATGTCTGAGCTAGCAAGTGAGAAGAGCCCTAGCTGCCTTGTGATGTCTACTGCTGAGCCAAATGAGCCTAGACTCAAGCGAGAGCTTTTTATATGTGCTATTTTTTCTAAGCTCGAACTCAAGACTTAAACCATAACTAGAACCTATAACTTGTCTCAAGTGAAGCCAAATACATAATCGAATCCCCCAAAATCCTTTTCTATGTTGGTATACAACTCTCTTTTTCAATGTACGAGAGATGATACTTACATCCTTTTATAGGCATCGAGTCGTACTTAGTAGAGGTCTAACTGCTCCTATCTTGTCATAGTTGTTGTACTGTGCATAGAGCACATCTCTAATGTTCCATAACAGTGAGTGTGACATGTCATAGTGGTAGATATGGCACCCACACCATTGAGTATGACATAATTATTAGCTACTTAAATTTCATGCACTGCATAGTGCTCGTGGGTACACTTGTGGCCTAAGGTGTGGCTACAACTTCATATTTTGACCGCTATTCTATCTCACATAATAAATGTGATAGACAAGAACCTTATCTTAATCGCTAAGCACCTTGTGTGGTCAACCTAGAGAAGGACACATAGAGTCAGGGACATCTTGGGGAGTGTCGGGGGGCTCCTATGTAATTCCCTAGCTCATAGGTAAGACTAGGCATATTTCCCGCTACCCGAAACCGAAAAACCCAGACCTGAACCCAAAATACCTGAACCCACAGTACCCAAATCCTAGTTTGGATAGTAAATGATATTACCGAAAATTAGTTTGGGTAGTTCGGGTAGCAGCATATGTTACCCGAACTACCTGTATTTTTCTGCGGAGTGCGGACTGTGGAGGCATGGAGAGTGCCAGAGTGGAGACGTTGGATGTGATCACGTGAAGGTGAAGTCCAACTGTGCAACGACCCAAGAGCAGATGAGCCCATCAAGGCATCAAGCCAAGGCGCACCCACTTTAGCCTTCAGCGGTCCAACTTGTTGCCTTGTTCTAATCCAGTGCTCGAGCACGATGATGCAAAACCTAGCGACCAGACACCATTCTCTGGTCTCCTCATCCTCGGTGGCGGTGCCAGCACTAGACGCTGGTTGCTTCTTCAATCGGTCATCGGACGCCCGAACATTGGTTGCTTCTTCACCATGTTGGAGTGTTGAACGCCGGACGTTGCCCTTACTCCCTCCGTCCCTCATCCATCATTCACCATTGTCCTCTGCGACTCATCTCCAACTATCGAGTCTGGAATGAATGAATGAATGAATGAATGAATGAATGATCAATGGTGATTTGATGAGGACATCATTGGGTACTTGGGTCTTGGGTGTAACACTATCAGTGTGTGCATGGCATGACTATTGTTCGATTAGAGCAGAGAGTTTTTGATGAGTGATAACTGCTAGTTATATTCACATGAAAAACATCACTCAAGTTGTGATTTTATACATTTCGGGTAAATTGGGTATACCTAAACCCAAAATTGTGGGTAGCATTTTTTCTTATCTATTATCAGTTAACGATTTCTATTACTCGGATTTATCAAAACCCAAACTACCCGACCCGAATTAAACAGGTAACCCAAACACCCAGTCTTACTCATATGGCTCTAGGGCCTAGCCTCCATAGTGCTTGCCCTCTCCCCATGCACACAACCTTGAGACTGTCATGTTGGCGCACAGTTAGGCCCTCTGTGGGTACATATTTTAGTGATAAACTCCTAGAATAGCATTTTGCCAACATTTGGGTTATGCCTTTCCCCCAATCTTGACACACATGATTTTGTTTCTACAACAATCATCCATAGTGTCATCCTACATTGAACCATGGTTGTGTTGACAATCCCTATCTAATCTATAGTGCTTTAATTTTGATATTTTCTCTTTTATCAACATTGCAACTAGATGAGTCCATTCCATATCTCCTAGTCAGAATGGATGCAATGGTCCTAGAAAAATAATCACATGAGATATGGTCCCAAGTATTTGGAACCTAGAGCCAACTTATCACACATGGTATAAGTTATCTTGGGCCTAAGAGAAAAAGTTAGGTAAACATACAAGAAAATAAAAATAAAGTTACCAAGCAATAGTTGGATTTAAGTGAGGGGCACAAGTGCTTGGATCTTCTTAAGGCTACGAGCCAATATTTGACAATAACTTGCAAAAGGAAACATTGGTGTTAAACTCGGTAAGCTTTTAGGGCCGAAAAGGACATTGCTAATGGGATATATTCCCTCTACCCTGAAAGTCGCCTAGAGGGGGGGTGGATAGGCGAAACCTGAAAATCAAAACTTTATCCCACAACTGGATCCCTTGATTAGTGGTTAGAACAAGATATACAATTATTGGAGTATAAAAACTAAGTCCTTGCTTGCAAAAAGTATTGCTTTCAAATAATGCGGAATTGATAAAACAATACTACTAATAAGTCTATGAAAATAAAGCAAAGAGGGCTTAGATAAGAAGATCAATAACTCAAGTTCTTTCTTGCAAGGTGTTGCTTTACTAAATGAGAATTTAACTTAAAACAACACCAAATGGTATTAGCAAAGAATGGAGCAAGAAAAACTTAGAAAGGGAAAGAACAAACAAATCACAAGCAATAAGCACACGAGACACGGGTGATTTGTTTTACCGAGGTTCGGCCCTCGAAGGCCTAGTCCCCGTTGAAGAGTCCACTAAGGACGGGTCTCTGTCAACCCTTCCCCTATCTCCACCGATCACGCAAGACCGGCGAGCTCTTCTTCTTCTCAAGGATCACTTAAGACCCCGCAAGGACCACCACACTCTTTGGTGTCTCTTGCTAGCTTTACAAGCCTCCAAAACTTTGGAGGAAGTTCAATGGGAGTCAAAACTCCATGCGCAAATGAACACAAAGAAGTAACACACACTATCTCTCAATGAATCTCACAAGGCACTAGAGCTAAATCACACGAGAGGCTTTCTTTTGCTTGCTCTCGCTTTTGTGGCACTTGTGTGGGTTGTAGTGGTCTAAATCTTGTGTATAGGATGGATCAATGAATATATGTGGTTGGGAGGGCTTGAGTATGTCAACTAGATGACTTGGAATGTTGCTTGGGCTCCCACGCCATGAAGTGGCCGGTTGGGGTGGTATTTATAGCCACCAACCAAATTGTAGCCGATGGAGAAGGCTGCTGGCGATGGGCGCACCGGACAGTCCGGTGCGCCACCGGACAGTGTCCGGTGCGCCGCCATGTCATCCCATTGGTAGGGCGTGGAGCTGGTCGACCGTTGGAGGCCTTGTCCTCATGCGGCACCGGACAGTCCGGTGCTACACCGGACAGTCCGGTGCCCCTTTGACCTTCTGCTCTGACTTCTGCCGCATTCACTGTGCTGCACTGTTCACTGTCAGAGTCGACCGTTGCGCGTAGATGACCGTTGCTCCGCTGGCTCACCGGACAGTCCGGTGACACACCGGACAGTCCGATGAATTATAGCGGAGGTGCGCCTGGGAAACCCGAAGGTGAAGAGTTTGAAGTCGATCCTCCCTGGTGCATCAGACACTGTCCGGTGGTGCACCGGACAGTCCGGTGCGCCAGACCAGGGAGCACTTCGGTTTCCTTTGCTCCTTTCTTCTTGAACCCTTTTTAATCTTTGTATTGGCTTTGAGTTGAACCTTTGGCACCTGTAGAACATATACTCTAGAGCAAACTAGTTAGTCCAATTGTTTGTGTTGGGCAATTCAACCACCAAAATCATTTAGGAAAAGGTTTGACCCTATTTCCCTTTTATACCCAATAAACTCCTTCTATCCAAGAAAGTTGGACACTATAGGATTCTTAGGTGAAATTACTCATCATACCACAATTACCCTTATACTCTTTATAGGATTCTTAGGTGAAATTACTCATCAAACCACAATTACCCTTATACTCTTTGTGGAAGAATTTTTATATACTCATATTTATGGGACATTTTTAATGCTATAGTCTATCAACATCCAGAGAAAGGTATACCCTTATACTCTTCACTTGATTGTTCCTTTTAAATGTTTATCAAACTTAGGAACAATAACACAACTGAATATGAGAACTCGAGAAGTCAACAATCACAATAAAGTAAATGGATAATAGACACGACGATTTTATCCCATGGTTCGGCCAATGCCTACTCCATGTTGTGGTGACCTCCTTTGGTCAAGGGTTGCACTCAACCCCTCTCAAGTGATCCAAAGATCAAACTTGAGTACCACGATTTTCTTCCTTATATCAAATCCTCTTTGTGAAGTATCTCCACAAGTTGGAGTATCACACCTTACACAAATGATCTTAATCAAAGCACAAGAGTAAAGGGGGGGAGTAGCAACAACACACACACGAGTTAAGAAAAGAGCACACAAATCAAAACATCAGAGTCACAGCTCAAGAATGCGCTCAAACTCTATCTAATGAAACAACAACGTGTTCGCGGAGTCTTGGAGTTGTAGTATCCTCAAAGTATGCTTGTGTAATAGCTCCATGTGCTTAGGGGGTCCTTTTATAGCCCTAAAGGCCAAAGGAGTCGTTTGATCTTCATTTGGAAGGCAGTGGTTGCCTTCTGTTCGTGGGTGCACCGGACAATGAACAGTACGCGATTCCTTTCCATACCAGCCACGCCGACAATTGAGTTAGTCGTTGGATCCTTCGATTGCCCGACTCACCGAATAGTCTGGTGGCTCACTGGACAGTCTTGTGGCTCACTGGACAGTCCGGTGCGGCCAGTTGACCGTTGGGCCGGCACACATGGCAACAGTTGATTGTGCATCGACCGTTGGTGCAGGTGAGAGCCGTTGGCCTCCTGGCTCACCGGACAGTCCGGTGCACACTAGACGGTCTGGTGAATTATTGCCAGAGCACTCGGCCAATTTCTCGAGAGTGGCCTGTTCGGCCAGTTGGCCAGCCTGGGCACCGGACAGTTCGATGCTCCCCAGACTGGTGCAAGTTTGGCCAAACTTAGCCAAATTTCTTCACTCTAATTTGTCTCGACTTGAAGAGTTTCCTAGCACTTAGATGAACATAGTTAGCAACTAAAACAATTTACTAAGTGCTAGAATCGTACCTTGTTCCTTTAATATGATAGGATTTGCAATATACCCCAATTGCACTTTTTCCCAATTTGCTTTAACTACCTGTGTTCATTGCTCATACAAGATGACGTTAGTCCAAGACAATGTGTTGAGAATCTAATCACCAAAACAACTAGAAATGGCCTAAGGGCACATTTTCCTTTCACCATGCAAAGATGCAACTCTCACCTCACTTGTGCTATAAAAGGGAGGTATAGGGCTACATAGAAATGGCTTCATCTTTTGGGGTTTTCCACTCTGACTTAGATTTGGTTTTATGTTCTAGCTTTGGTCTTTTGTTCAAGTCCATAAGAGATAGCTTGTAGAAAGAGCTCCTGCCCAAGTGTGGGCACTCTCGCTCGACACAACAGTAGACATCACAAGGGACAGCAAGGGCTTGCATAACAAGCTAGCTGATACATCATTTGATTATGTAATCCCTTCCCATACTTGCATATAAACATCAACCATAGAAATGACAGAGTATTATGCTTAGTTGGCCCAAACCTCTACATCATATGTATGCATATAGCCACGTTGACAGTCTAATTCAGCAGTCTTAGGCCAACGCACCCCTCTCTCTTTGTTTCTCTTTGTTACCCTTGGTACCTTTGTGTCTCAACACAACGACTTAATATCATTTATTTGGTCATAGAGGGAATACTCTACGATTATGGATCAGGCGGAATACTTTATCAAGTTATTATTTGTATAATTTCTCACACACCTTAATTCTTGGGTTACATACATAAAGTTCCTAGTGATATAATAAAAAAGTATGTTTAGAATTTGGAAAGCCAGTAATAGTTTAGCTAGTGAAGATTATCATCAATAATGAAACCCCTATATTTGAGATTCTAATAGGGGTTGGTGCTTGCGTGCATATGAGAATTGCATCTTCAATGTGTTAAAAATGTATGATTCATATTTTATCGACCCATTCATTCAATACATTCTCTATGAAAAGTAGTCTCTTATAGTCATTCTATAGATGAGTGTGTGCGTTGTTGGATCTCCCAGCCAATCGCCGGCGACGAAAAAGAACATACTTGCTGAAAAACACACACCGGAAGTCTGGAACTCAAACACAAGAGTTTGTGCTGTGATGAAGCGGTAACATTTTCATTCTTCTTCTTTGTTATTCGTAGAAGGGAAAATACATGCATGTATGAAAACTAGGGAGTGTCGAGCGTCTCCTGCATCGTGTGATGTGCACATCCATCCCCATGACACACGACTAGAGATGGCAATGCATACCTATCAGTGTTTGGTCTCGACTACGCACTATGGGGTAGCCTATGCAGTTCTTTTGGGAGGACGGCGACGTCGATCGCTGCTCGATGGTACGTGCGGGGCACGTCAGAACATGGAGAATTTATACAGGTTTGAGTCGTGCGAGTGCGTAATACCCTACGTCCTGTGTAGTGCTGAGTGTTGGATTGCTCTGAGTTTGCGGATTAAAGGTGATTGTGGAAGGTGGAAGATGGAGTTGCCTATCGATCCAATGGAGTCTCCATTTTTTGTAGGGCTCTTCAGCCTTATATAGTCGACTGAAGAGATATCCCTGTTCATTGAGTCTATCCGAGTCTACCTTCCTCTGCTACTTGCGGACCGAGTCCTATGGTATTCATTTGCTTTCTCTGGGTTACCTTCCGAGTCCTTTGGCGTTCGATCGCGCATGAGACACATCTTCAAAGCTCAAGTGATTCCTCTGCGGGACATGCGCACGACCCATACGCATGTGTAGTACTCTTCGAGATCTTCTCCTATCCAGCGCGTCTCCACTTTGGTTGGCTTCTTTTATGCCTAGATGAGGCCCACTATGCGCCCTACCGAATGACTTATTGAGGGCCTCTCGGGCGGCCCATGGAGTGCCTGTGTCTTAGTGACCTAGGGGATACCTATCTCCCGCAATACCTGCTACTGAAATCTGGTGGGTTTTTCTCTATTAAAGCATGGGTTCCCATAGGTTTGTTAATGGGTTCAAATGGAACCCAACAAGTATGTGGGCATGAGTTTGTTCTTCCACTACCATATTCACAAACTCATGGGTTTTTAAAAACCGCCTTAAAATCAATATAACTTACAAATATATCTCATAATATTATTAACTAAATATGTTCTAGCTGAAATAAAGTCCTTGTAACAAATTTCAAGCTAAAATTAGGTATCACTTGTTTCTTTTAACCTCACTTATTAATATATTGATTGTCATTTACATGATGCATTATTTTTTATGTTGATGTTAGTGGGTATGGGAAACCCGTTGGGTACTCGAAACACGCACGGGTATGGGTTTGGGAAAAATTCTATAACCATCATGGTATGAATTTTTTAGCGAGCTTATTTTTTCTTCGTGGGTATGAATTTGGACAAGTGATACCCAACGGGTTTTTACCCATTGCCATCGTGCGCCCGACGTCCACAAAAGCAGAAGCTCATATGCATGCGGCATGCTAACAGACCAATGCATGTAACAAACAACTAACTAACTATATATCCAAGACTTATTCAACATGCATACATGAGCATCTACTTCGTTATTATGTTTTCGAAACACATATTCATTCTATGATCTAATAGTTTATCTTTCTCTCTCTCCTGCAGGGACATCGCCTTCGCTTATTCGGTCATTGGATACTAAAATGTTTGATGTTTGTGTGGCATATCAGGTACATCCTTGTGTAGGTTTATTTGGATAAAAACCATTTCCCATGTGGATTCGTATGGATTGGGAGAGATTGAGGATACATAAGTTCATTTCTCTCTAATCCATATGCAATGGGAGTGGACAGACTTATCCAAACTAGATTTAAAGTTTATACGGTGTTTTTAACTAAAAAATTATATGATTTTCATTGCAATTTCTCTTGAATCACAGGGATCACCTGGTACGGTCATTGAGGCAGTTGTGCTTAAAGCTTTCCCAGAATGTACAACAATTCCCCTCAAAAGTTCTGAAGCTGCGCTTGAGGTTGTCATGCTTATAAGTTATAAAATTTAGACATCTCATCTAAGATCTCGAAAAATCTATTATTTCTCTCATGCATGCATTTGCTAAATGATAGGCTGTCGAGTCTTCACTTGCTGACATAGCTATTCTTCCTATCGAAAATGCATACACCGGAAGCTTCCATAAGAGCTATGACATACTTCTTAGTCATGATTTGCAAATTGTGCAAGAAGTACAAACGGATGTAGAGCTATGTCTTCTTGCTTTACCTGGAGTGCATAAGGATGATTTGAAGACAATTTTCAGCCATCCACAGGTTATGCTAAAAAATCAAGGGCTATTTGAATTCATAGCCTTAGTTTTACCACTTTCCTCGTTTTTACCATTAGTCGTGTTTTTTCTCGGTCTTACCCTTCCGCTCTTCATGTGAAAAAACTACTAGAAAGACCAAAATTAGAGAACATTTTTGTCTAAAATGTAATATATTTCAATAGCCTCCTCATGTGAATATTGTATGCAGTATCTTGCTCAATGCGAACATTCCATTTCCGGTTTGAGTGTTTCAAAGAAAAACGTGGATCATGGAGTTGTTGGTGCTGAGGTACCTGATAAAAACATTCCATGGTCCTTTGCATATATTATATTTCCGATATGTGATTCTAAATGCCTCTTTTGTAGATTATATCAAAGCAGAATTTAAGGGATTCTGGAGTTATATGCAGTGCTCGAGCAGCAGAATTGTATGGGCTTAACATCTTAGAATGCAACTTTCAGGTAGTAAAACCTTTTTTATATTTATGTGAAGTTAACAGTTTTCTAGTAATCCTTGTACATAGTGGTGGGTACGTGTGAAAGGGCATATAGTTGAGTTGATTAAATGGCTTTAGTAGCACTATTTAGGTCCTCAGTTCAACTCTGTGGGAGTGAATTTTTAGGATGTGTTAAAAAAATCTCCTTGTATGTGATTCGCAGGAAAGATGCTGAAAATAGAAAACATATGCTAAACCCTAAACACATGCAGTGATAATAAACTGATTTGTATAAAAATTAATGTACAGTTCTTATGAAAAATTGCATTCCAAAAGGGCCCAAAGATCTTGTTTGGTATATTTTCCGTTTTGTTCGATCGGGAACTCTTAACCTGCCAGGTTTTGGTTCATGTCCAGCTCAATTTCATTCAGAAATATGACACTGTCAAGACCAAAATGTTGCAGGATGAATCACCCAATGTCACAAGGTACCTGGTATTGGCAAAAACCGCTAACCTTCCCAAAGAACACGACCAATACAAGGTACTTATCCTTCGCTATGCTAGTAAAATCAAATATGTTTTTTGTACCAGGTGTTCAGTGATGAAACTTATATAGGTTAAAGTGCTAATGTTATTTATGTCAGACAAGCGTTGTTTTCGGTCTCGAAGAAGGGCCTGGAGCACTTTGCAAAGCTTTAGGGTCATTCTGGAAGAGGGGTATAAATTTGACAAAGGTGATACTGGAACAGTCGTTTGTCTTTAGTTTTCAAAATTGCTATATAGGATCCCTTGTTCTGAACTCTTTGCTTTTCTGTCACCCACCTGAAGATTGAGAGCAGGCCAAACAGAGGCAAGCCAATGAGGATTCGTGGAACTGAAAAGTATGGTATTCAACTTTTAGCACAGAACTGAATTGCTGCTGCTAACGAAATGTTGTGCATTTTTTTTTGGGGGGTGGGGTGGGGCTTGAACCTCTGTGAATCTGAAATCAACAACTAAGGAAATGTTGTCAAGGGGATCGGGACATATCTTCTGTATTCAGATACATCCATGACATATCCTGGCCTCACCAAACTCAGCCTTGGTTGCAGGCTCTTCAATTACATTTTCTACGTCGATTTCGAAGCATCGACGGCGGATGTCCGCGCGCAAAATGCATTGAAGGGTCTGGAGGTTAGTGTCGTGCCATCTACATACGCTATAGTCTAGGAATGACTCGATTTATAATCTATCTTCTGAAAACATAGTCAATATCAAACATATGTTATGAAGTTCTCTCTCCGTTCTTTTTTATTTGTTATGTTTTAGTTTAAAAAATAAATTAGCGGATGACAAATTTTCGAGAACTGAGTCAGTGTGCTGTGTACTACTATATATGCAGTTATTAATCCATGGTTGTACGTGTTTTTTTCAGGAAGTTGCAAGTTTCCTGCGTGTCCTTGGCTGCTACCCGTGCAGCACGACAACGATCTGAGCTGCCGCGTCAAGCCGTCTGTCTCAGTTGCTCCGCCTCGGAAGACTAGAGTGGGAGATGGTTGTTGTTTCAACTCGAGTTAGCGATGAATAAATACTTTGTTCCGATGACATCTCGGCTGTAGCTCCATGTTGAAATGACGAGCACCGCCAGTGTTCTGCGCAAGTAGGTGTACTGTAACGAGTGATCGGACCCTGATTACTGCTGTCAGATTCACTGTATCGAGCAATCGCACCTTGATTCCGCTTCAGATCATTAGATGTTTTGGGATAAAAGTGTACCCCTGGAAAGCAAGATGAGTGATGGAGCAGCTGGGCGCGTGTGCTGTGATGTGTGCTGTGTGTCTTATGCTTGTGATAAAAGGACAGTCCAGTCACTATACATCGATGGAATTGTATCCAGCAAACCAGTGGCGGAGGACGCATAAAAATTAAGGTACGGCGGTTGGCGGACAGTCATTGCTATGACGCTCAATTAGAACAAACCCAGAAATCATAATTGTCCAAGAAATCAGGTTGAATTCCGGCATTTGTTCAAACAGATCCGTTGCCGTTAGTTGGCTATGGTAGTACCCAGTAAGAATTGTGTTCCTTGACGAGGAATTCCTGATTGGCTTTTTTATCGAACATCTTGCGTGCCACGATGATGTCTGCCTGTTCTCGACACAACAGGTTGGCATTCAACGCTATGATGTTCTGCTAGCCATTTCATCAAACACTCTCCGAGCATCACGCACGCGTAGCCCACTAGCGGGATGGTTCTCGTGCTCAGGTTCCATCGGTAAACGCGTCAGCGAGCGGCCTCATGACGTTGGCCATGGTCGCGCAAGCGGTCGAGATCCCGAACACAGGCGGCGACGGGCGGTGGCGGTGGCGCCGTGGCGGAGGCACGGAACGAAGGTTGTCGGCCAGTCGCGGACTACATGCACTTGACAAACGGCGGTTAGTGGCAAACGACCATGGCAGGCTGCAGGTGCGGTTGCAGAGCGGAGTGGGCAAGTGACGGCGGAGGCCGCGAAGGAGCTGTCCAGACGACTAGACGGTGGAGGCAACAGAGCAGAGCGGACTAGAGTTTATGTTATGGGCCAACCCAAGATATGGCTTGAGCCATACGTGGCCACACTCAGGGGCGGACCCAGGCGTATGGCCACCTGGGCCACGGCCCAGACGCAGGCTCAAAAAAAATTTAGAAGAGCTCGTGTCCGAGTCTGGCTGAACTGTGCTGAAGAGCTGCAAGTCTGCATCTGCTGCTCACTGGCCTTTGCCGGTCTGCCCTCTGGTCTCGCTAGGTCATAGTTATATGTATGTATATCTATCCGGCACAGTGCAAACTTCGCAAGCACAGAATAACACATATGCAAGCAAGAGCAGGCTACGACCACCTACATGTGTCCTGCAGATTTACATACTAGGCTAGTAGCAAGGCCTCGAACAGCACATGCTAGGCTCCTGCTAGTCTAGAGAGACAGAGGGAGGGAGAGACTAGAGAGCAAACAATCAAGCTAGGATAAGAAAAAAAAAATTCCCAAGCTAGCAAATGATTTCTAAACTGAAGAGGCAAAAAAAAATACAAGCCACAGGGCTTAGAAATTACTACCTCCATTTTCTTTTATTTGACGCATGATAGTTTAATTTTACACTGGCAAACGCCAAATAAAAAAGATCGGAGAGAGTACGAAACAAGATATTCCATACAACCATCTAATACCATAATCACCAAATAAAAAGATCAAAAAGTTGCGACCAAATAAACAAGATCACATGGCTAGAAAATAAGTTTGAGATTGAGCATACGTGGAGAGAGCTTCCTCATCTATAAATATCATTAAAATTGAGTTGCGGAATAAAACAGGAGACGAATAGTTTAACCATCGTATGGTGTGTTATATTGAGAAGGATATATTTACAAGCATTGAGAATGCAAAGATATTGGATTATTTTCAAGGCATAGGAACCCGTAGGAATCTACCTCGTACTAGTGGTATGTACCAATTACTAATATTATTAAATTTATTCAACATTACCTTTCAAGTCGTGTTTTAATATGATTTCCTTCAAGGTTCTGGAGCAAGAAACACTGATGTTGATATTGACATTATACATTTGGAAGGAGCTACATCATAGCTTGTATGTCATCTTTAACATTTATGACAACGTTGTTTTGCCGTACAATTTTTATTTATATGTTACTATTAGAGTTTATGGTCACTTCGGCCCGGGTCTTAGCCAATTTCTGGGTCCGCCACTGGCCACACTGGTTGCATCGAACCTGGAAAAACAGAGGTACAACTATGCTAAATTTGCATATGGTTTATTCTTTGTATATTTGCTTCAAGATTGTTAGCTTGGTTCTCAGGAGCCATGTATTCTCATCTTCTGTCGGATTTCAGAGAAAAGCTGGTATCAGCTGCTTGAGGGATGTAAGGATAATACTACTTGTTTTTTGTTACGACATATTGATGTTCTTATTACTCAAATTATGTTGTGTTATGTTGAGTAATCATGTTTTAGTTATATTTCTCCTTCAGTTTTATGTTGAACTAAGGGCACGAGTTTAGAAGTCCCCTACTAATTATTCCCTGTAGCTGTAGCGTTAGCAAGCGCATTTGAAATGGACTAACAAAAAGAAGAAGAAAAACAGACCGCTGAAACACAAAGCCCATGAAACGTGTGACCCACAGATCCAATACCCAACCCTAAAAACGGCCCAACGAAAATACAGCCCAAACTCGCCAAAATTTAAACCATCCCACTCAACACTCATTACCCTCGCGCGGTCGCCCCTCATCATCTCCAACTCCAACGTCTCTCCAGCTCGTCTTCGCCTTCTCTCCCTCTTGAATCCCTACACCGGCGGCGATTTAGGGGTTTCCCACCGGCACCGGTCCCCGGCGACTCCGGCCGTCCGGCCGCAGGACTCCGCGCTGCGCCTATGGAGGGACTCTTCCTCATCGACGTCTCCACCGAGGACGATCTTCTCTTCAACCTCGCCTCACCGGCCCCGCGGCGTCCCGATCCGCTCCACGCAGGTGAGGTGTTGCCCCCCATCGCGCGGGATTGGTGCCTGCTGTTTTGGTTGCGAATTTGTGGGTCTGACGGGCGACGATTTTCCGATAGAGTCTCTAGTGGGATCCGAGGCAACCTCCTCCGGCGTTTCTCCATCGGCGGCGGTTCGGGCTACGGATCCGGACGGTGTGATGGAGGAGCGGGCAGCCCCCGAGCGGACGGAGTCCCCGGAGCAGCGCAAGGCCAAGAAGGGGGTAAACCTCCGCAAGAGCTTGGCTTGGACAGCGAATTTTTTACCAGTGAAGGTTCATCTTCGCTTTTGTTTTTTCCTGGTCCCCACCCATGTGAAACTCTATCTGTTTTCTGGAATTATTGCCTCTCGTTATACACTCTGGTAAACCTTAATTATGCAGATTGATCGCAACTCTTAATCTTTCCTGGTCTATGCAGGGGTTCTCGACACTGAGGAATTAGCCATTGTAAACAGCACCTTTCGTAAGGCCCAAGGTTCCAGGCTGCCTGGAATCATTGAGGAAACGAGGAGATCAGGGGAGTCAACAGCCTCAACTCTGGAAAGTGAAACCTGGGCGATGGAAAGCCTTGAGACTGAACTATTTGATAATGTCCGTGCTTCGATCCAGAGATCTCTTGGCAAACCTGATAAACTTTCAGGTCGGCCCGTTGCTGCCTCAAACCCCCCAATGGCCACAGCAAATGCACCTCGTGTTGCAGGTAACAAGCCTCAAATGCTGACACAACATGCTAGTTAACATCCAACATTTTAACTCTAGCGATCTTTGTCTGCTGTTGATAACTGATGAGCATATTCCATTGTTCCTTCCAGCTAGAAAAGGTGTTGATCGGATGCCACAGTCAAAGGTATGCTCAGTTGATCATATTGTTCAATTTCAAATTTCTGTAGTCATTTATCATCACTGATTACATTTGCTTATTGTCAGATGAGGGTCCCTGTTTCAACAAGCCAAGGAGCTGTTAGCAGACAAAGGTCCCCAGTCACCATCAACGAGCCTGTGGCTGCAAGAGATGTATGTCCCCTGTCAGTGATTCCCATTGTAGTTTTTTATCCATTCACCATAATTGGATGCTTGTTTAGCGATTTATTTTGTTACTAAAATGTTCATAGGCAATGCGTGCTAGTTTCTGACTTTGCAATTGACTGAAATTATTAAGTAAAGCCAGCTAAGCTTCAGTCTGCCTTGTCTAATATGTAAAGTATCCCCTTGTCTAAATTTATATTTGAATTACTTACCTGAACATGCAATCAAAATCCCAGTGATTGTATTTCCTCTTGATCTTGCTCACCATGTCTGTGGATGCACGACCTATTTTTTTGCTTGATCTTTTTAATTAAAAAGTTCTGTGTTGTGCGATATTCTGATTTCAGCTTCATATTTCCATTTTTTCTTAAGAAGAATATAACAGGAGCTGCAGAAGCAAAGATATCCTCAAAGCCTCCTAGGGCTTTGCCAAGAGTTGCTATGATGAGATCATCAACTAATACAACAGTCACCTCTAGGGCTTCAGACAAAAGAAACAGCACTGGTGTGTAAATTGGCATGCATTTTTGTTCACTCATTAGTGTTAATATAACATAAACGTAGCCTAATATGTATTTTGTCTTTCAGGGGGTGCTGTCAACAGGCAGGCAGTTGGTAAAACTGCCAGTACTTCAGCTGTCCTGCGATCTGGCAGGGGTACAAATTCCAGTTCAATCTTGAAATCAGGTTCCTTCACATCAGCAGCAACTTCTTCCCATTGTATGTTGATGGACACTAAGCCAGAAGCCAAAACTAAATCAGCAACACTAAGCATCAAGAATAGACCTGCTCAGAGGGTCCCTGTTCGTCCGTCATCAAAGTCTGATATCAGCAAAACTATACCCTCAAGATCATCAGGGAACAGGATCCCAGCTAAGGGCCATGCTGACCGTGCATCACCAAGCATTTCACCTAGCAGCTCCATGGACAGCATGAGCTCTGTGATATCTGGGGCTTCAACTGCTTCCACCGTAGGGAAGATGAGTCATACATCCGATAATTTGAATGCACTGTCCCCCTCCCTCAGGAAGAGCAATGACTGCCATCCGAATCCAAAGTTTAGGCCTCCTATTGTCACAGAGGGACATTCTTCTGGAACAGCAGCATCTAGAGATAATTTAATAAAAGCTACTGCAGAAATAACCAACCAGGGAAAAGGCCTTAAGCCATCGGGGCTTCGGAGACCCACATCCAAGATTGGTTATTTTGATGCTGTATGTGCAGTTTTGTATACTCTTTAACTTGCAATATGTGGTTTCTTTATTAGTGCTTCTAACAATCTTGCTATGTATGTTTCAGGAGAATTATATTGACCAAAACATCGGTGCACAAGTGCAACCACAACTTACAAATATCCAGTGTCTACCTACTCAGAACATGAATCTGAATGCCGCATCATCTACCTACGGCCAACAGGAATCAAAATTGACAGCAGCACCTCATGAGGAAAGCCGTGTTTCCAAAAGTAAGCTGATGACGCCACTGTCTCTTATGGTGGAAGTAGAGCCTTTTAAGGTGGCCGAACTAGCTTGCACAAACCTGACTGATCCAGTTGTGGTCAGACCTGAATCTGTATGTGCATTTTTTTTAAAATGTTGTTTCCCTTGCAAAATGCCTATATCAATGTGATTCTAATTATCTTATTATGCATGTGCAGGTGCAACCGCAATCCATGGAGATCCAGTGCTTGCTACCTGCCACACCAAACCCTCAGCCAACCTTTAATCAACAAGTATTAAAACCTATAGCAGCACCTCTTGAAGCTGTGCAAATGGAAGTAGAAGCTTTTAAGGTGGACAAACCTGAAGCGTGCAGACACCTGTCCAGTCCAGTTGTCGTGAAGCCCGAAGTACGTGCATTATAATTTGTAGGAGTGTCTTCTTTACCATCCAAGTAAGTGGAAATGCCCTATATTGGTGTGCTTCTGACTATCTTTCTGTGTATTCTTTTAGAACAAATCCATTGACCAAAACGCTGGAGCACTGCTGCAACTGCAACTTGTCGCCGGACCTGAATCATGCACGCGCAAGTCTAAGACAGTGGTGGCTGCAGACTATTCCAAGGAGAATATTCCGGCTTTGAATCAGAACATACAAGCTAATGGCGATGCGAATTCGTTAGTTGAGTTACTTACCCAGAAGCTATCCTCCATTTCCCTTGGGGAGGCTACCCCTGACGTGGCCCCCAGGTTCTGCAGGGAATAAGGTTTGGACACTATGCTGTTGGTTGTTTCTGATTACCCTCTTTGTTATCTGTAGGCAACCGCCGCTGAGGAACCTGATTTCTTTCTCTGCTTGTGGTGTAAAATGCTTGTACACAGGGCTTTATAGAATATCACTTTTCTATTGTATGCATAAACACCTGATCTTTGTCTATTGCCGGTTCGCAAGTAGAGTGTTATTGGTATAACATTAGTTTAGTCTCTCGATTCTACGATATTACTTCGATGTACTTGTATAGCACGATCTGTTTGTACTACTTTTAGTCCCAAAAAATATATAATTTTGAGTTTGGACTAATGCAAGCTTATCAAGTTCCACTAGATCTATTGAAAACCGTATAACATATATTTTGAAATAGTTTTATTATGAAAAATATTCATAATTATGCCTAATAAATATTAATACTGATAATATATTAGTTTAAATATGAGATTGATTGACTTGTACCTAGCTTTTTTTTTGCTGTCTGGTACTTGTAGCTATTTTACCGTCTGATACCTCTGGCATTGCTGTACTCACTACGGGAAAATACGGGAAAGGATACTCTTGCTATTGCCTCAGACCCTCTTCATTTTCCTGTGGACAGGGAAATGGAAAAGATTTATGTAAAGAAATCCCTTTGTTATTTAAAATAAAGGAGATTTATGGAGAAGGAATCCCCTCGCTGTTCAATTTTGAATAGCAAGAAGATTTCCCATAGATCCCTCTATTTCCTTGTCCACGAGTTTTTTCACCACGGACTAAATGTAAGCAGCAATCCCCGATCGGCGTTCAACCTGTACTCCCATGTCTGCTGTTCAGAGGAAAATACGATTACCCCAATATACATTCCAAGCAAACTTACTTCCAGTGAATATATGTTTATCAGCAAAATTATGCTTTCAGAGGGAAATGGCATTGCTCATTCTTATGGCATCATGCTTAAAGCAGCTAGAAAAAATCCAATGCAAGGACAAACTGAACCAGTGCATCTTCACGAGAGACCTAATGACCTCTTTAGATTCAGCATGCCATTTGATCTGAACGGAGACCACAGTTCCTGGCTTCCTGCTACATACATCATGAACAAAAGAAGCAATTTCATTCAGAAGACGTGTGAAGGCCACTGGCCACTGCCCTACCCTAACAATCTATTCAACACAGAACCATTTACAGCCAACATTCATTTTGGTATGGGCATTACATTACATAGGGGTGACCACGGGATCTACACTACCGAATGAACGGCTTATATTCTAAATTCTAAATTCTGGTGCCAAAATTTCCACCGAAGAAAGCTGTATTGTGGTCAGAGAGGCGTGCCCCAAGTTTTCAGATCATGGGCATGCTAGTGTGCTACCTACATGCATGCCACCAAAGCATTTCCTCAAATGCTAGATTCTCAACTCCTGTCAGAATGCCCCCAAGTAGACATGATCTCATTTCAAGCAGTGTTCATCCATCCATTTTCTGATATCTTCGTACATCGACGCGATGAGTTGATGAGTTGCGATGACGCCATATGGCATGTAAAGTCAACATCACAATCAATCATCACTGATCCATGTCCCGGATGTCCCAATGCTGTTCTCGCCTTGTTTCGCACCTGAGCTCCTCATACCTTCACATGCTTAGAGATTATAGCATAAATCCTGGCCTGGCCGTATGAAGTTTTCATTGTCTTTTCCCAGATCATAACTGCAAAGCGAGGTCTGGCTGCTGTGCTTCCAAATTGATGCCGGACGATTGTCGAGCTGGTGGTGAACCTGGAGATGGGAACCCGATGTTCAAGTCTGGGCGGAGTACATCCTTGCCTGGCTTATGTTGCATGTGGGGAAACAGCCCCTGCCACTGTGGTTGCCCTTGTGATCTTGCGAAATCTGGCTGCACCAACTGGGGAAATATTACCAGCCCCTTGTTTTGAACCGAGTTCTCTCTAACTACCTGAACAGGATGTCTAAAGAACTGAGGAACAACACTTAATTTGGTATCATCACAAGGTTGGACATTAGCAAATGGCATTTTCCAGCCACAATTATTGTCAACGAAAGCTGGGCTGACAATGGTTGGTTTGTTCTCTGTAGTAGCACCAAACGAGATCCAAGATTGAGCCACTGGAGCTGATGGAATGCTCTGGTTCTCCCTAACAGCAGCTGGAAATGCTGAGAATATGTTCCGAGGAGCATCAAGACCTCTGTTTGGTATATTTGCTTGGGCAGGCATAGCGGTTGCGCCTGCTGATTTTGTATGGTCACTGACAATACTTTGGCCATTCAAATTCATGGCAAATTTTGCAGCATTTATTGATTGATTTTTAGTGATAAACCCAATACTTGTCGATGGTCTACTTTTTTTTGATGTTCCAACCTTTCCATCACCAGGTCGTCCATGGTACACCCATGTTGCTTCATTTTTGGGCTGTAGTACAGTTGCTTCTTGGGACTGGAACAAGGGTTTAGACTGCCCGTTTGAGGCCATATCATGCACACCAGAAGAAGCTACTGCTTGTGATTGGAAAAATTGTTTAGGCTGCCCATTGGAGGAAGACATATCATGCACACCAGACGAAGGTGCTGCTTGTGACTTGAAGTAGTGTTTAGGATGCCCATTAGAGGAAGACATAGCATGCATACCAGAGGAAGCTGCTGCTTGTGATTGGTAGTGTTTAGACTGCCCATTAGAGGAATGCATATCATGCACACCAGAGGAAGCTGCTGCTTGTGACTGGAAGAAGTGTTTAGGCTGCCCATTTGAGGAAGGAGTATCATGCACACTAGAATCAGCATCTTTTGCACACTCAACTTGCTGTGGTGCCATTTCAATTGGAATTTTGCTTTTTGATGAGTCAATCTTTTTCATTTGCTGAGCTCTAGTTGATTCTGGTGGTTGCAAAAACGGTCTAGGCTGGCCAGCCATTTTGTTTGGGGCAGGAATATCAAGCGCGCCAGAAGAAGCTCCTTTCTGTAGCTGCATTTCAAGAGATCGGGCACTAGAAGATGAATTGCCTTTTCTTGTTTGCTCATTCGTTGTTCTTTTGGTCTTTGCGACATTACCAGACACTCTATGGTTCTCATGCAGTGATAACGCGTCTGTGCTCCTGTGTTGAGGCTCAGTGGTAACACCAAATAATCTTGGCTTAATTTCTGGACTCTCTAGTGGTCCAGCCACTCCAACTACATTATTGCAAGTGGCTATCCGTCTCATATCCTTTGGATTATTAGTTTCTGTTGATCTGAACCTTTCATTATCCCTAGGCAGAGGAGCATTCCTTCGTCTATTTGTCTCAGAGCTCTTCGGGTATCTAGGTTGATCATTCACAACAAGAATAGACGGTAATGGAGGCTCATATTCTCCAACCCAACCACGACCATAGTTTACATCAGCAGGTAATGCTTGCCGAATGCGGTCAGAAGCAATTCTCCAGCCTTGAGTACCAAGCGAACCAGCAAAACGAGCCAGACTCCTTGCATATGCATATGAGTGTTCAGCATCAAGCCCAACCTGCAAAGCACACTCAGCCAGTGAGCTAAACTAAATAAGAAAAAATGGACCAATAACCACAGATAAGTCAGTATTTGATTGAATCATAGATGCATTAACCCACATTCACGAGCTCTTTTGGTTCCGCAGAGAAAACATCAAAAACTGGATCAGCTTTCATCAGAGGCTGTTCTTCAGATGCATCATAAGTTTTCCGTCTCGTTTCGTCTACCACAATTGGCTTGTAGCTAGGTTTGGCTGAAAACAGGGTAAATTAAGAAAAATAATTAAAAACCATCAAAAACAAAGTGAATCTGAATTTCCTTTCATAGCATTTAGCTGCACAGCAGTAAACATATCAAATGACCGAGTTTCCATTAGACAAATCACTCTGCATTACTTTAGGGTGTATCCTAGAACAAAAAGTCTTCAAAAGAATTTTTATCATAAGTTATCTTACAATATATAGCCAATTGCTACAAAATAAGCATCACATTAGTACATGGAAATGCCAACTTTTGTGCACTAAAACATGCAATGCGTATATTGGACTGACTTTTGGTCAAAAGTCGTAGCCTGATGTTTTCAAATTAAAACATGCCTTGTAAATGTGAATATTGGTTATATATCAGACATCACCCTACCACATGCAGAATACTTTAACAATTCAGTTTTCTTGAAAAGGGGCCTGAAAATAAATGAACATCAAATGTGTATTACAAGTGTATATGTCATACTACCATAACCCCTCTAGACATCTAGTTTTGTATTTTGATGGTCAATCACATTTATTCATATCACCATTTTGCTAATTGATCCACTCCTGTGACATAGTTATAAACCAAATTCCAGTCCAAAATTGCTATATGTGATCACCAATTCACAAAAGCATAAGCAATTAGGCCTTAAAACTAACGGATCAGCAGTAGACAAGGTGGTTGAGGGGAAATGCCAGAAAAAAAAGAATACAGTACCCAAAATATCGTCAGTCTTCTCAGATCTTATTTCATCTAGTGGAGAGCTGATATCTCTGTCTATAACCCCATTGGTAAGAGGACAACCAGTAGGTTCAGTGGCATTAGGCTGTGACATGCTTAAACCATTAGAGCCATCTCCCACAGAAGCAATAGTGGCAGCAGAGATATCTGAACCTTGGGCATCATGGCTATCCATACAAACTGGCTTTTTAACAGCCTCTTCATCGCATGAGTAACCTTGACCATCCTGCTCGACTCCGCAACTCGGTTCCTTAGATGACTCCTGATGACAATGGTCACGGTCCTCTTCTCCGTTTACACTGATGGGCTTCTCAGACAGCCTTTTCGTAGATGAGAAGCCTGCATCTTCAACATTTGTACAAACCGGATCCTCAATGGGCTTTTTGCGGGATGAAAAACCTGGATCTTCTCCATTTCTGCCAATTGGCTTAATGTATTTTTTCTGGGATAAGAAGTCGTCCTTTGAACTCTGCGGAGTGGACTTCTTGACTTGATGTTTGTGGAACGGGGAGCTTTCATCATTTTCTAATTTTTTTGAAATGACTTTCCTAACTTGCTCTTTGCCAGATGGGGAGTCTGGGTCGTCCTTCGAATGTCTGGAGATCAGTTTCTTAGGTCGCTCTTTGTGGAACGAGGAACTTAAATTGTCCTCTGAATTTCTGGGAATGGGTTTCTTAATTCGCTCTTTCTGTAATGAGCAACTTCGTTCCTGTGAATTCTTGGACATGGTTTTTTTAACTTGATTTTTGAAGCTCATGTCATCATCCACATTATTTGAATTGGGTCTCTTAACTTTCTCTTCGTGGGACAAATCTATATCATCATCTGGATACCTCAAAACAGGTTTCTTAACCAGTGCTCCATTGCAGAAATTTGGTCTAATTTTCTGTCCAATCTTAATCGGGTTTTCTGTAGGTATGCCCTCATCCCTCAGTTCCTGAAACTTCTTCCGTGCCAGCTCCTGTATGGAATGAGCCTACATCCCAAGCATAGTACAAAATGTTCAATGCCAATAATCAAATCATGGTATTGTAAGCGCATAAAGTTTTTAAGGATTGTATACCTGTCTGAAGTAAATTGTATCAGGTGCATTGTACTGCATCGCATTGCTGCAAATTAAGAACACATCGTCCTGCAATTTTAAAATAAAAACCATTGCGCAGATAACGATCAATAAGGTGCACTAGTGTTCATCATTTGAAGCACTTGTCATTCCCAAAAAAGAAGGAAGAAAATAACAAATCGGTACAAGCTTTTCCTATTCAATACACATTTGTAAACAGAAGTTCAGGTCAGATTCATTCAGTTATGTTTCAGTGCTTCATTCAGCCATTCACATCATCTTCAAACATTTTGCTTCAATAGTCAAGCTATGGCCATACTAGTTCGATGATTACTAACCAGGGGTGTAAACGGATCAGACACGGGCAGATATCTACACATACGAACACAGATAGTTGGGTTCCTTCTCGGATTCAGATTTGGGTACGGGTAGTGTTAGATAAGATGTAAATGGATATCGACATACATATATATCCGATTTTGAGTATTCGAATACGGCATGGATGGAATGACCAGATTCAGATGCTAATTATCTATTTAGTGAATAGTCGATCAAGAAATATTCATACCATTTACATCCCTATTAGTAACCATTTCTGTGATGGTTTGTAGACCACACCCAGACTAGCCATCCATGGACAAAGATAGATCACCGGAATGAAACTTACTCGAAAGCAAAGTTGTAATATTTGTAGTGAACCTTCTAGAGTCTATATTTATGGTATCCTGATGATCAAAGTTTTAACAAGCTTACTGCACAGAGGCCAAAAGAACTTCTTTTGTGACTTGAGCGAGCAACTGAAAGTACATCTTGGAATTTCATAGATCAGTTCAACTTGCCCAGCCTAAATTCACTAGAAGACGTATCTGAATATTACTCAATTTCAACAAACTTCTTTGAGCTACTATTGAGATGTTTCAGCTTTAGTATATCCTTTACTAGGACTTAAAAAGGTATAGCATGATCCTAGCTCTTCACAACAAAACCAGATGAGACATGGTCAGCGACTCACTCAAGCCCAATGGAACCAGTATATCCCATATAGCCTGGATTCATTCACATGTCAACCAATGGTGATTCTATGACTAGAAATCACTAGTATTTTGTTGCATGCGGTGAATGTAAGCCTATTTTGGAAAAGGTAACTTTTGCAGGGCAGAATAACACTGGTTAATGACTATTTGCATGAGCCAGCACAATGTAGTACAAACAGACAAAGCGGAAAGCTATCCACCTTGCATGTGCACGAAATTGTCGTGAAAGGGAAGACCAAGAAATGTGGTTCCAAATGCATGATAAAATGGAGAAGTCCAGCTACCTCACTGCATTTGTCAGGCTGCACGACAAACCTGACTCCCTTAGGCAAATCTAACGTTGGGAGACCGTTACACATGAAATTTGCTGACAACAAAAGTAAAATGAACTGAAAGGTAACTGTTCCATGGCCAACAAATCACAACACGATATTTCATTATCCATTCGCTACCTAAATATATGGCCAAAGCCTATCAATCTGACCTCAAATTGCTCAAACGAGCGATATGCATTCCTGGCAAGCTTCTTCCTGACGGTGCCAAAGTCCATTGGGTGCTCAATCACATCATGATAATCAGGCAGCTGTGTCAATCAATAACCACGATATTAATACTCAACAGCTCCGTACCAAACAAATTGGCAACTCCAGGAAGCATGGCAAATGAATATGGGCTCTTACCTCCTCTGGATCCACTGGCTCAGCAAACACTCCATAGGTATCCTTCCTGCGGAATATAACAGTGGCAAGAGGGGGGATAAATCGAGCTCATTAAAACTTGATGCAACAAATCCCATCTTTTGTTTGCGACAAATATGTGAAACACGCACTTCTGAAGCTTCTCAAGAATCATCTCCAGCGCCTTCTGGTCTGGCAGCGGCGTCGTCCTCGCAGTCCCTAAAAAGCGGGAAAAAAATAAATCAATTTTTCACGCAAAAAGAAGCTCAAAAACCAAACATCGAACAAGCAGAGGCGGAGTAAACAGAAAGCAAATCGGACCTGGCACCGAAGGCCGCTTCGTCCGCGGCGCGCTCGTGGGGTCGCTCCTCCCACCACCACCAAACTGCAAGAAGCGCAGATCTAGCGTTAGCGAGAAGCTGCGCGGCGAAGCAAAGACAAGGCTGGTGGCTTATCCGGCAGCATGGCCCACCTCGCGATGGCGAGATCTGTCGGCGCGCGGCTCGATCCGGCGCTTCTTGGGCGGCTTGACCTGCTCCTCGTCGCCGCTTCCGTCCCCGGCCAGGTCCTCGGTCCCATCGGAGTCGTCAGAGTACGACGGAGGAGGTGGGGCCCGGCGTTGGAGCTGGTCCGGGGGCAGCTGGGAGAGCTTGACGACGAGCTTGAGCTTGCGCCGGCGCCGGTCGGAGACCGAGGAGCCGGCGGCGCCACCGTCGGCGCCGGAGTCGGAGCTGGACGGCTCCGGCGACGGCCCCCGCTGGCGGGAGCGGAAGGGCGAGGACGACGGCGAGGAGGGGAAGGGGAAGAAGTCGTCGACGAGCGGGCGGGAGGAGGGCGCGGCGGCGCGGCGCGGGCGGAGCGAGCGGCGGGGCGGCGGCGACGGCGAGCGGCCGCCGCGGTGGTGGTGGTGGTGGTGGAGTGCCAGCTGCGACGGGGCGGCGCCGCCCCTCCGGCGCGCGGGCTGGTGCTGGTGCTGGCGCCTCTCCGGCGACGGCGACAGCGATGGCGATAGCGACGGCGTCCGCGGCATGGCTGCCTGCCTGCTGCCGTCCGCGTCTTGTCCTCCTTGGGGTTTGGTTCGCCGCCCTTCTCTTTCTTGCTCGCCTTTCCACTTTTTTTCTCTTCCTTGCGGCTGCTTTTGTTTGTTTAGCAATTCTCTCGCTTGCGTCTCTGCGTGTCCATCTCTCTCTCTCTCCTAGCTTCCACACACACTCTCTTCCTATCCCTATCTCCTCTCTCTCGCCTTGCTTCCACACCAACCACTACGGCTACTTTTGCTGCTCTCTTCTTCCTCTCTCCTCCGGGAGGACGATGAGCTTGGTCCATGGAAGAGTGGAATTATTGCCGACTACTGGTACAACAGAAATGAATTAGCATATAACTACTGCCAGAGTTTGGTCGATGGAGTACTGACCGTCATCTTAAAGAGCAAAAGGTTTGATATAAAAAATTATAAATACACTAGTTACATTAAATACTTAGCCACATTTTTCTTGTGTTGCGTTCACGATAAAATAGTGGGTTTATAACATGCTTGAGCATTCCACGTAAACCAATCATATTTTACACTTGCAAAAACTTTTTTTGGCCGTATAAATCTCCAATGTTCTCTTAAGCTTATAGGTAAAGATTCAAACAGATTTAGCTGATAAAATATCTAATTATTAGTTGGACCTGTAGCTGTAGTATGTAACACCAAGCTCATCTCTCGCTGGGTATGAATTCAAACAAACACCGAGCCAAAGAAGACACTTCTTTCGCTGCGTATGAGTTCAAACAAACACCGAGCCAACCAAGTCCGGTTCCTTCCATGTATTTGAGTTGCCCGTTTGCCGCCAAAGAGGTCCGGGACGGGAGATCTGAAGGTGTATCTCAGGTTTTGGTGCATGGGCCAGGTCTACGTAGCGGCCAGACCGCGTTGCTTTCAGATTTTCTCTCTCCTCTTTTTTTTTTCCGCGCCGCTCTCGATCTTCTCTGACAGCACGACAATTTCTGGTCCTTTTTATATTCGATATATATAATAAATCCATGCCCGTCTTTCCCGGGGTCCAGTTTCTCCTTTCCCACATGGCCTGCTAGGGACACAAGCCTGCTTTGCACCAGGAAATATCGCGTGGTCTCCTTGCATTTTCTATTGCTTTTTTTTTCTAATCTTTTGTTGATTAGCAATCACATAAAATGTCGGTATTCAGTGCCGAGCACAAAACTACAAAAGGCGCGGCAATTTTTATTATTTGTGCAAATTTTCTGAGTAAAATAGATTGTAGGTTAAGATTTTTACTGGCACGTGGCAGCGTATCTATTATATGGAGATTTTTTTTAACGATGAAATACAGTGGCAAAGCTAAGCGAATCAAGAGCAAGGTGCAAATACTAAAGGGTGCATAGTTATAAATTATAAATGATATATATATATGGTGAAAATTTGGTTGAAATAATTAGTTTTATAAAATTTCGTGAGTACACGACTACATGTGCATCCACGTCTCCTACCTGCAGCTTTACCCAACTTAAATAACAACCCATGCACCACCATTGCTAAAACTGAAAAGATCCAACATTACAGCTTAGTTAAGGATCTACTTAATAAAAAATTTATTACAAATATATATCATGGGAAAATAATTTTAGATTATAAGAAAGTTAAAATTTATTTGGTTGATCAGCTGTGACCTTTTCTTAAAAAAGTATTGTCGGTCTCTTTCAATTGACAACACACCCTACTTGTAGTTGACAACCATCTACGCTCAATACCTCTTCCTTTCTTGTTTTTGTAAACTGCTCTTACGTACTAAACTTTAGCACCATGGATCTAAATAGGCTCTAAGCCATGACCCCGCAAACAAAATGTGTATATTTATCAGCAAAGAAATAAAATCTGATGCACCAGTAGCATAGATGTCGCAAAGTTGTAGGTTTGGCGGTTGTGATAAATTAAGCGTGATCACTGTTTTAGAGTCATGCATTGCTTTTGAGCCTGCCTTCCCAGTTTTGGCTCTAGCATATGAGCTACATATAACACTTCCCCTGAATAATTAGGTTGTTGTCAGTAGATCGTGTATATGACCGAATAAAAATTATGTTGCACTACTTTGTAGTGTAGTTTGTTTTTTTATAAGTGAAATTTGAAATGAAAGGTGGGATAACGTTGGAGTAGCTTCGGTTGGTGTACATAATACTGCAAGTAGAAAATAGCTCTCGGCCAAGGTTAGGAATTTCTGATAGCTGTAACTTGGTTTCTAGTTACGGGACGTTTGTGCGCCCATGTATGTATTCCAATCCATAAATATTGTCGGGGACCGTAATTAGGGGTACCCCTAAGGCTCCTAATCTCAGCTGATAACCTTCATCAGCACAAAGCTGCAAAGGCCTGATGGGCACAATTCCGATTAAGGCTCCTGAGAGCACCTAGAGGGGGGTGAATAAGTAATCCTGTGAAACTTGAAAACTTAAGCCACAAAACTTGGTTAATCGTTAGCACAATAATTGCCAAGTGGCTAGAAAAGAATTCTTAACAAAACACAATAACCAACAAGGATCAATCACAGAGATGGCACGGTGGTTATCCTGTGGTTCGGCCAAGACCAACGCTTGCCTACTCCACGTTGTGGCGTCCCAACGGACGAGGGTTGCAATCAACCCCTCTCAAGCGGTCCACAGACCCACTTGAATACCACAGTGTTTTGCTTGCTTTTCTTAATCCCGTTTGCGAGGAATCTCCACAACTTGGAGCCTCTCGCCCTTACACTTGAAGTTCACAAAGAAGCACAGAGCAAGGGAGGATTAGCAACGCACACAAGACACAAGAATCAGAGTGTCAACACGCACACAAGTCGCAACAAGAGCTCGCAACACAACTCAATGAGTTCACAACTCCACTAGAGCTCTATATGCTATCACAATGAAACAAATGCGCGGAATCGAGGTCTTGGTGCTTAGGAATGTTGTAGGAATGCTTGGTATCCTCCTCCATGCGCCTAGGGGTCCCTTTTATAGCCCCAAGGCAGCTAGGAGCCGTTGAGAGCATTCTAGGAAGGCTGATCATGCCTTCTGTCGACTGGCTCACTGGCGCACCGGACAGTCCGGTGCACCACCGGACACTGTCCGATGCCCGATTTCCTTCCAAAAATGGCGCAGTCGACCGTTGGCAGCCTAAGAGCCGTTGGTGCACCGGACATGTCCGGTGCACGCCGGACAGTCCGGTGCCCCCTTCTAGCCGTTGCCTCGACCACGTGTCCCGCGCAGATTGCGCGGCCGACCATTGGCCCGGCCGACCGTTGGCTCACCGGACAGTCCGGTGCACACCGGACAGTCCGGTGAATTATAGCCGTACGTCGCCGGTGAATTCCCGAGAGCGGCCACTTCGCTCGAGCCAGCCTGGCGCACCGGACACTGTCCGGTGCACCACCGGACAGTCCGGTGCACCTAGACTGAGCAGAGTCTTGGCTGCTCGAGCCAAGACATTTCTAGTTGGTCTTTTCCTGTTTCCAGCACTTAGACACAATACATTAGTCTCTAAAACAATGTACTAAGTCTGAGAAACATACCTTTATCCTTGATTTGTACTTTGTTCACCATTTTACACTTAGGCACTTGTGTTAGACACTAAATCACCAAAATACTTAGAAATGGCCCAAGGGCACATTTCCCTTTCAATCTCCCCCTTTTTGGTGATTTATGCCAACACAATATAAAGCAAGTAGAACAAATACAAAATCAATTCAAATAAGAACTCAAATTATTTTGATTCAAATTTAACATATATGGATCACTCTTCGCCACCACTTGGTTTGTTTTTGCAAATCAACTTCAAATTTCTACCTCTAAGTTAAACACACATGTTAAGACATAAAGAGAGTCATTCCAAGAGAAATTGATTTAAGATTTCAAAAACTCCCCTTTTCCCATAATCAACACTTCTCCCCACAAGAAGCCAACTTTTGACAAGAGAGACAATAAAAGAGTTTTGACAAACCAAAAGCTCTAATCTACTATTTTCAAAATTTCTCAAGTGGTAGCTGATCCATTTATCGCTTTGGCCTTTATTTTCTCCCTCTTTGGCATCAAGCACCAAAACGGGATTAATCTTGGCCCTAGAACCCCATTGCCTCACCAAAATCTTCAATAAGAATACAAAGGCAATGAGAGTACATGAGATGAACTTGGAATAAGTTACCCTCTCATAGGAGTGCAGTGGAAGTCTTTTCATGGTCCAAGTTCACCTTTTCCCTTTCAAACTTCCTTTGAGACTAAATCAAGCAAACTCAAGCAAACGGTTAGTCTCAAAGGGTCAAGTTGTACCACAACTCCCCCTAAATATGTGCATCACTTGCACAAGGACTTGTGAGGTCCGGGGATTGATTGTACAACTTGAGCACCACAAGTAAGCAACAAAATGCATAAGGAACATGATCAAAGGCATAAATACATGTATGTTATAAATCAATCCAAGTTCCGCGAATCTAGGACATTTAGCTCACTTCGCAGCCTGCAAAAGGTCTTTTCATCTAAAGGCTTAGTGAAGATATCGGCTAGCTGGTTTTCGGTGCTAACATGAAACACTTCGATATCTCCCTTTTGCTGGTGGTCTCTCAAAAAGTGATGCCGGATGTCAATGTGCTTTGTGCGGCTATGCTCAACAGGATTTTCCGCTATTTGGATAGCACTCTCATTGTCACATAGGAGTGGGACTTTGCTCAGATTGTAGCCAAAGTCCCGGAGGGTTTGCCTCATCCAAAGTAGTTGCGCGCAACACTGTCCTGCGGCAACGTACTCGGCCTCAGCGGTGGATAGGGCAACGGAGGTTTGTTTCTTAGAGTTCCACGACACCAGGGACCTTCCTAAGAATTGGCACGTCCCCGATGTACTCTTCCTATCGACCTTACATCCAGCATAGTCGGAGTCTGAATATCCAATCAAGTCAAAGTTAGACCCCTTTGGATACCAGATCCCGAAGCAAGGCGTAGCGACTAAATATCTCAAAATTCGCTTCACAGCCACTAAGTGACACTCCCTTGGATCGGATTGAAATCTAGCACACATGTATACGCTAAGCATAATATCCGGTCTACTAGCACACAAATAAAGTAAAGACCCTATCATAGACCGGTATGCCTTTTGATCAACGGACTTACCTCCTTTGTTGAGGTCGGTGTGTCCGTCAGTTCCCATCGGCGTCTTTGCGGGCTTGGCGTCCTTCATCCCAAACCGCTTTAGCAAGTCTTGCGTGTACTTCGTTTGGGAGATGAAAGTGCCGTCCTTGAGTTGCTTCACTTGGAACCCAAGGAAGTAGTTCAACTCGCCCATCATCGACATCTCGAATTTCTGTGTCATAACCCTGCTAAACTCTTCACAAGACTTTTGGTTAGTAGAACCAAATATTATGTCATCGACATAAATTTGGCATACAAAAAGATCACCATCGCAAGTCTTAGTGAAAAGAGTTGGATCGGCTTTCCCAACCTTGAAAGCATTAGCAATTAGAAAGTCTCTAAGGCATTCATACCATGCTCTTGGGGCTTGCTTAAGTCCATAGAGCGCCTTAGAGAGCTTACACACGTGGTCGGGGTACCGTTCATCCTCAAAGCCAGGGGGTTGCTCCACGTACACCTCCTCTTTGATCGGCCCGTTGAGGAAAGCGCTCTTCACATCCATTTGGTACAACCTGAAAGAATGGTGAGCGGCATATGCTAGCAAAATACGAATTGATTCTAGCCTAGCCACAGGAGCGAATGTCTCCTCAAAGTCCAAACCTGCGACTTGGGCATAACCTTTTGCCACAAGTCGAGCCTTGTTCCTTGTCACCACCCCGTGCTCGTCCTGTTTGTTGCGGAACACCCACTTGGTTCCCACAACATTTTGCTTGGGACGAGGCACCAGTGTCCAAACTTCATTGCGCTTGAAATTGTTGAGTTCCTCCTGCATGGCCAACACCCAGTCCGGATCTAGCAAGGCCTCTTCTACCCTGAAAGGCTCAATAGAAGAGACAAAGGAGTAATGCTCACAAAAATTAACTAATCTTGAACGAGTAGTTACTCCCTTGCTAATATCACCCAAAATTTGGTCGACGGGATGATCCCTTTGAATCGTCGCTCGAACTTGGGTTGGAGGTACCTGAGGTGCTTCTTCCTCTTCAACTTGAACATCCTATGCTCCCCCTTGATCATGCGCCTCCACTTGAGGTACATGTTCATCATCTTGGGTTGGGGGATGCACCATAGTTGAGGAAGACGGTTGATCTTGCTCCAATTGTTCCTGAGGCTGTACATCTCCAATCGCCATGGTGCGTATCGCGGCCGTTGGAACGTCTTCTTCATCTACATCATCAAGATCAACAACTTGCTCTCTTGGAGAGCCATTAGTCTCATCAAATACAACGTCGCTAGAGACTTCAACCAAACCCGATGATTTGTTGAAGACCCTATACGCCTTTGTATTTGAATCATAACCTAATAAAAACCATTCTACAGCTTTGGGAGCAAATTTGGAATTCCTACCCTTCTTCACTAGAATGTAGCATTTACTCCCAAATACACGAAAGTACGATACATTGGGTTTGTTACCAGTTAGCAGCTCGTATGAGGTCTTCTTGAGGAGGAGGTGAAGATAGACCCTGTTGATGGCATGGCAAGCCGTGTTCACGGCTTCCGACCAAAAACACTCGGGGGTCTTGAACTCTCCAAGCATAGTCCTCGCCATATCAATGAGCGTCCTGTTCTTCCTCTCTACCACACCATTTTGCTGAGGTGTGTAGGGAGCGGAGAACTCGTGCTTTATCCTCTCCTCCTCAAGGAACTCCTCCACTTGAAGGTTCTTGAATTCGGACCCATTGTCGCTTCTTATCTTCTTCACCTTGAGCGCAAACTCATTTTGAGCTCTCCTTAGGAAGCGCTTGAGGGTCCCTTGGGTTTCAGACTTATCCTGCAAAAAGAACACCCAAGTGAAGCGGGAAAAGTCATCAACAATAACTAGACCATACTTACTTCCTCCTATGCTCAGATAGGTGACGGGTCCGAAGAGGTCCATATGCAGCAGCTCCAGAGGTTTTGAAGTGGTCATCACATTCTTGCTGTGATGTGCTCCTCCTACCTGTTTCCCTGCTTGACAGGCTGCACAAGGTCTATCTTTTTCGAAATGAACATTGGTTAGACCTATCACGTGTTCTCCCTTTAGAAGCTTGTGGAGGTTCTTCATCCCCACATGTGCTAAGCGGCGATGCCACAACTAGCCCATGCAAGTCTTAGCCATTAAGCATGCATCTAGACCGGCCTCTTCTTTTGCAAAATCAACTAAGTAAAGTTTGCCGTCTAGTACACCCTTAAAAGCTAGTGAACCATCACATCTTCTAAAGACAGACACATCTACATTTGTAAATAAACAATTATATCCCATTACATAATTGACTGACAGATAGTAAATTATATCCAAGAGACTCAACTAAAAACACATTAGAGATAGAGTGCTCATTAGATATTGCAATCTTGCCTAAACCTTTCACCTTGCCTTGGTTCCCATCACCGAATATGATTGAATCTTGGGAATCCTTATTCTTGACGTAGGAGGTGAACATCTTCTTCTCCCCCGTCATATGGTTTGTGCATCTGCTATCGATAATCTAGCTTGAGCCCCCGGATGCATAAACCTGCAAGGCAAATTTAGGCTTGGGTCTTAGGTACCCAACTCTTGTTGGGTCCTATAAGGTTAGTCACAATTTCCTTAGGAACCCAAATGCAAGTTTTATCACCCTTGCATTTTGCCCCTAACTTCCTAGCAACTATCTTACTATCCTTTCTACAAATAGCAAAGGAAGCATTCAAAGCATGATAAATTGTAGAGGGACCATTCATAACTTTCCTAGGAGCATGAACAAAATTCTTTCTAGGCACATGATGAATATTTTTCCTAGGCATATCTCTACAATGCATATAGGAAGAACTGGAAGCATACCTAGCATAAGAATCATAGGCATGTGAATCAAAAGCATTACAACTCCTATGAGGCTGTCTTCTATCATTGTACATAAAAGCATGGTTCTTTTTAGTACTACTTGCCATAGGGGCCTTCCCTTTCTCCTTGGCGGAGATGGGAGCCTTATGGCTTGTTAAGTTCTTGGCTTCCCTCTTGAAGCCAAGCCCATCCTTAATGGAGGGGTGTCTACCAATCGTGTAGGCATCCCTAGCAAATTTTAGTTTATCAAAATCACTTTTGCTAGCCTTAAGCTGGGCATTAAGACTAGCCATTTCATCATTTAATTTTGCAATAGAAGCTATGTGTTCACTACAAGCATCAATATTAAAATCTTTACATCTATTGCAAATAACAACATTTTCTACACAAGTTGTTGATTTACTAGCTATTTCTAACTTAGCATTCAAATCATCATTAATGCTCCTTAAGCTAGAAATTGTCTCATGGCAAGAAGATAATTCACAAGAAAGCATTTCATTTCTCTTAACTTCTAAGGCATGAGATTTTTGTGCTTCTATAAATTTGTCATGTTCTTCATACAACAAATCTTCTTGTTTTTCTAGAAGCCTATTCTTATCATTAAAGGCATCAATTAATTCATTAATTTTATCTACCTTGGTTCTATCTAGGCCCTTAAATAGACATGAATAATCTATTTCATCCTTATCACTAGATTCGTCCTCACTTGAAGAAGCATAAGTAGAGTCTCGAGTACATACCTTCTTCTCTCTTGCCATAAGGCATGTGTGACGCTCGTTGGGGAAGAGGGATGACTTGTTGAAGGCGGTGGCGGAGAGTCCTTCATTGTCGGAGTCGGAGGAGGAGCAATCCGAATCCCAATCCTTTCCTAGATGTGCCTCGCCCTTTGCCTTCTTATAGTTCTTCTTCTTCTCCCTCTTGTTCCCTTGGTCCTGATCACTATCATTGTCGGGACAATTAGCAATAAAATGACCAAGCTTACCGCATTTGAAGCATGAGCGCTTCCCCTTGGCTTTGGTCTTACTTGGCTGTCCCTTGCGACCTTTAAGAGCCGTCTTGATTTTTTTGATGATGAGGGCCATCTCTTCATCATTAAGTCCAGCCGCCTCAATTTGTGCCACCTTGCTAGGTAGCGCCTCCTTGCTTCTTGTTGCCTTGAGAGCAAGGGGTTGCGGCTCGTTGATCGGACCATTCAAGGCGTCGTCCACGTACCTCGCCTCCTTGATCATCATCCGCCCGCTCACGAATTTTCCAAGGACTTCTTCGGGCGACATTTTGGTGTACCTGGGATTCTCACGAATATTATTCACCAAATGAGGATCAAGAACGGTAAAGGACCTTAGCATCAGTCGGACGACGTCGTGGTCCGTCCATCGCGTGCTTCCGTAGCTCCTTATTTTGTTTATAAGGGTCTTGAGCCGGTTGTATGTTTGAGTTGGCTCCTCGCCCCTTATCATCACGAACCGTCCAAGCTCGCCCTCCACCAACTCCATTTTGGTGAGCAAGGTGATGTCGTTCCCCTCATGAGAAATCTTGAGGGTGTCCCAGATCTGCTTGGCGTTATCCAAGCCGCTCACTTTGTGGTATTCATCCCTGCACAATGAAGCTAGAAGAACAGTAGTAGCTTGTGCATTCTTATGAATTTGTTCATTAATGAACACGGGACTATCCGAACTATCAAAGTGCATTCCACTCTCTACAATCTCCCATATACTAGGATGGAGAGAGAATAGGTGACTACGCATTTTGTGGCTCCAAAATCCGTAGTCCTCCCCATCAAAGTGTGGAGGCTTGCCGAGAGGAATGGAGAGCAAATGTGAATTTGAACTTTGCGGAATACGAGAGTAGTCAAAAGAAAAGTTCGAACTAACCGGTTTCCTTCTCTCGTAGTCGTTGTGGTCGTCGTCCTTTTGGGAAGAAGTAGACTCATCGCTGTCGTCGTAGTAGACAATTTCCTTGATGCGCCTTGTCTTCTTCTTCTTCCCATCCTTTCGTCTATGGCCCGAGCTAGAGTCGGTAGGCTTGTCATCCTTCGGCTCGTTGACGAAGGATTCCTTCTCTTTGTCGTTGATCACGATTCCCTTCTCCTTAGGATCCATCTCTTCGGGCGGTTAGTCCCTTTGTGAAGAGAACGGCTCTGATACCAATTGAGAGCACCTAGAGGGGGGGTGAATAGGTGATCCTGTGAAACTTGAAAACTTAAGCCACAAAACTTGGTTAATCGTTAGCACAATAATTGCCAAGTGGCTAGAAAGGAATTCTCAACAAAACACAATAACCAACAAGGATCAATCACAGAGATGGCACGGTGGTTATCCCGTGGTTCGGCCAAGACCAACGCTTGCCTACTCCACGTTGTGGCGTCCCAATGGATGAGGGTTGCAATCAACCCCTCTCAAGCGGTCCACAGACCCACTTGAATACCACGGTGTTTTGCTTGCTTTTCTTAATCCCGTTTGCGAGGAATCTCCACAACTTGGAGCCTCTCGCCCTTACACTTGAAGTTCACAAAGAAGCACAGAGCAAGGGAGGATTAGCAACGCACACAAGACACAAGAATCAGAGTGTCAACACGCACACAAGTCGCAACAAGAGCTCGCAACACAACTCAATGAGTTCACAACTCCACTAGAGCTCTATATGCTATCACAATGAAACAAATGCGCGGAATCGAGTTCTTGGTGCTTAGGAATGTTGTAGGAATGCTTGGTATCCTCCTCCATGCGCCTAGGGGTCCCTTTTATAGCCCCAAGGCAGCTAGGAGCCGTTGAGAGCATTCTAGGAAGGCTGATCATGCCTTCTGTCAACTGGCGCATCGGACAGTCCGGTGCACCACCAAACACTGTCCGGTGCCCGATTTCCTTCCAAAAATGGCGCAGTCGATTGTTGGCAGCCTGAGAGCCATTGGTGCACCGGACATGTCCGGTGCACACCGGACAGTCCGGTGCCCCCTTCTAGCCGTTGCCTTGGCCACGTGTCCCGCGCAGATTGCGCGGCCGACCGTTGGCCCGGCCGACCGTTGGCTCACCGGACAGTTCGGTGCACACCGGACAGTCCGGTGAATTATAGCCGTACGTCGCCGGTGAATTCCCGAGAGCGGCCACTTCGCTCGAGCCAGCCTGGCGCACCGGACACTGTCCGGTGCACCACCGGACACTGTCCGGTGAGCCACCGGACAGTCCGGTGCACCCAGACTGAGCAGAGTCTTGGCTGCTCAAGCCAAGACATTTCTAGTTGGTCTTTTCCTGTTTCCAGCACTTAGACACAATACATTAGTCTCTAAAACAATGTACTAAGTCTGAGAAACATACCTTTATCCTTGATTTGTACTTTGTTCACCATTTTACACTTAGGCACTTGTGTTAGACACTAAATCACCAAAATACTTAGAAATGGCCCAAGGGCACATTTCCCTTTCAGCTTCGCCCACTCGAGGGACACGATCTCGTCTCACCCGAGCCCAGCCTCGGGCAGGAACGGAAGACCAAGGCAGATTCATGCCTCGCCCGAGGGTCTCCTCAAGCAACGGGCGCACCTTCGACTCGCCTGAGGCCCAGCTCGAGTAGGCTTCACGGAGAAGCAACCTTGGCCAGATCGCCTCGCCCGCCGACCGGATCGCAGGAGCATTCAATGCAAGGATCGCCTGACACCTTATCCTGACGCGTGCTTTCCAGTCGACAAGGCCGAAGTGACCGTAGTCACTTCGCCCCTCCACTGACTGACCTGACAGGAAAACAACATCGCCTGCGCTGCTCCGACTGCTGTGCCACCCGCTAGGGTGAGGCTGACAGCAACCAAGTCCAGTCCCGGGCGCCATAGGAATCTCTGCCTCGCCCGACCCCCGGGCTCGGACTCGACCTCAACTCGGACAACGATCTCTGCCTCGCCCGACCCCCGGGCTCAAACTCGACCTCGCCTCGGACGACGATCTCCGCCTCGCCCGACCCCTAGGCTCGGACTCGACCTCGACTCCGGAAGACGGTCTCCGCCTCGCCCGACCCAGGGCTCGGACTCAACCTCGCTCCGGAAGAAGGTCTCCGCCTCGCCCGACCCCAGGGCTCGGACTCGACCTCGACCTCGGAGGAGTCACCACCTCACTCGGGCCGACCACGCCACAAGGGGAGGCCATTGCGCTACCCCTAGCTAGCCCAGGCTACGGGGAACAAGACCGGCGTCCCATTTGGCTCGCCCCGGTAAAACAAGTAATGATGGCACCCCGCGTGCTCCATGACAACGGTGGTTCTCAGCCCCTTACGGAAGCAAGGATACGTCAGCAAGGATCCGACAGCCCCGACAGCTGTGCTTCTACAGGGCTCAAGCGCTCCTCCGACGGCCACGATGCCACATGAACAGGGCTCCAACACCTCTCCGACAGCCACGTCGGCACATACATAGGGCTTTAGCTCCTCTCTGCTAGACACGTTAGCACACTGCTACACCCCCCGTTGTACACCTGGACCCTCTCCTTACGCCTATAAAAGGAAGGTCCAGGGCTCTCATACAAAGAGGTGGCCGTGCGGGAGAACAGGCAGCCTCACGCCCCCTATCTCTCTCTCTCCCTCGCGAACGCTTGTAACCCCCTACTGCAAGCGCATCCGCCCTGGGCGCAGGACAACACGAGGCCGCGTGTTTTCCCTTCACTGTTTTCCCCCTTATGTCTCCGTCTCGCGCCGACCCATCTGGGCTGGGACACGCAGCGACAATTTACTCGTCGGTCCAGGGACCCTCAGGGTCGAAACACCGACAGTTGGCGCGCCAGGTAGGGGTCTGCTGTGTGTTGACGAACAGCTTCCCGTCAAGCTCCAGATGGGGAGTCTCCAGCAACCTCTTTGAAAGGGAATTAGGCTTACACCAGACAGTGTCCGGTGCTCCAGGAATGAAGCGACTCCGAACTCGCCAGCCTCGAGAATTCGCAACGGCTACTCCGCTATAATTCACCGGACATGTCCGGTGTACACCGGACTGTCCGGTGTAACTGCGGAGCAACGACTACTTCAGCGCCAACGGTTACCTGCAGGCACATTAAATGCGCGCCAGAGCGCGCAGAAGTCAGGCACGCACGAACAGGCGCACCGGACACTCTTCAGTACATGTCCGGTGCGCCACCGGACATTCAGGTGGGCCCAGCAGTCAGACCTCCAACGGTCAGGAACCTAACGGTTGGGTGACGTGGCTGGCGCACCGGACATGTCTAGTGTGCACCGGACTGTCCGGTGCACCATGCGACAGACAGCCTCCACACCAACGGCTAGTTTTTGGATGGTGGCTATAAATACCACCCAAACCGGCCACTTCAGGAGGTGGGAGTCCAAGCAACATTCCAAGTCATCTAGTTGACATACTCAAGCCCTCCCAACCACATATATTCATTGATCCATCCTATACACAAGATCTAAACCACTACAACCAACACAAGTGCCACAAAAGAGAGAGCAAGCAATTGAGAGCTACTCAATTGAGTTTAGCCCTAGTGCCTTGTGAGATTCATTGAGAGAGTGTGTGTGCTACATCTTTGTGTATTTGCGCGTGGAGTTTTGACTCCCATTGAACTTCCTCCAAAGTTTTGGAGGCTTGTAAAAGCTAGCAAGAGACACCAAAGAGTGTGGTGGTCCTTGCGGGGTCGAGAGTGATCCTTGAGAAGAAGAAGAGCTCGCCGATCCTTGTGTGATCGGTGGAGAGAGGGAAAGGGTTGAAAAAGACCCGTCCTAAGTGGACTCCTCAACGGGGACTAGGCCTTCAAGGGCCGAACCTCGGTAAAACAAATCACCCGTGTCCATTGTGTTTATTGCTCGTGATTTGTTTGTTTTCCCCCACTCTAAGTTCTCTTGCTTTATTCTTGGCTAATCTTATTTGGTGTTGCTTTAAGTTAAATTCTCATTTAGTGAAGCAACACATTGCAAGAAAGAACTCTTGTCTCTACTCTTCTTATCTAAGCCTTCTTGCTTTACTCTCATAAACTTGTTAGTAGTATTGTTTTATCACTTCCGCATTATTTAAGCGCAATACTCTTTACAAGCAAGAATTTAGTTTTTATATTCCGATATTTGTATATCTTGTTCTAACCACTAATCAAGGGATCTAGTTGGGGGAAAGTTTTAACTTTTAGGTTTCGCCTATCCACCCCCCCTCTAGGCGACTTTCAATTGGTATCAGAGCTAGGCACTTCATCTTGAGTCTAACAACTCGAAGTGATGGCTCGTAGAAGATCCCAAAAGAACAAGAAGACCCAGGAGAACAAGGAGGTAACTCTTGAGATATTACTTTCCGATTGTTCTAATTATGATTCTTGGTCTACTAGAGTGATAAATGCTTTTAGAGTAATAGATCCACAATTAGAACAAATTTTAGACAAGAGTATTATTCCTCCTAACTATGCTAGGGAAAATGCCTCCGAAGAAGATTTAAGATGTATACGCTTAAACTATCTAGCTTATGACATCTTAAGTAAATCCCTTAGCAAAGAAGATTATCATGCCTTCATAATAAAATATGACAAACCTATTTGTGATGTGCATGATATCTGGACTAGAATTAAAAACAAATTTGATGAGTCCAAACATGATAGTTCATTTTGTGCTTCTCCTTCCTTTGGCCTTTGTGATACTAACCCTTGCAAGGAAGAAGAAGAAAATGAACGATGGAGACCAAACGATGAATCCACCTCTCCAAAAGGTTTGCCTTCCCATTTCGATTCCCACATATGTTGTGTGGCTAATGAAAATGATAGCGGAAGGACAAATGAGGATGAGGAGGAAGAAAGAAGCTTCTTGCATCTCTACGCTCGCCTAAGCCAAGAAGATAAGGCGGTCATGCTCAAAAGAGCGAGAGAGCAAAGCGAAGCTCGTCAAAGGCTAGAAGATGTTCTATCCATGAAAATGCTACACTTTGACGAGTTGACTAAAGAACATGAGGAGCTAAAGTGCTCTCATGTTGATTTGGTCCAAAGGTATGAAACTGTTTCAATTGAGCAAGATAATGCTTTACATTGTATCGCTCAATTAGTAAATAGGAATACCTTGCTTAAGGACCAAGTAGAAAAGCTAAAAGTTGAAAATCTAGCTTTTCAAAAAAATATGATATGCTCCTATGCTCTCATGAAAATCTTAGAGATGATCATATCATATTAAACGTTGCTCATGAGGTTGTGATAGAAAACTTAAAATCCCAACAACCTCACTCATGCACATGTATTCAAATTGATACTATATTACCATGTGCTAATGCTTGTTGTCCGTCGACAAGCAAATCTTCTTTTGAGCTAGAAATTGTAGGAACAAAAGATGATACATATCAAAAGCTCAAAGAAGAGAATGAGAGGCTAAAGATGAGCTTGACACAACTTAAAGGGAAATGTGTTGCTCAACCTTCTCAAGATAACCGTGACCACATGGTGAAGAAGCTTGAGAATGAAACAACCGAAGCATGCACTAAATCCCTTGAAGAAAATGTCAAGGACTTGAGGATTACCAAGAGGAGGAAACAGAAGAAGAAAATTAATACCTCTTCCAAAAGCCTCAACCATGCCTCCATACAAGGTAACATCCAAGGTAATGATCAAGCCACACTTCACACTAAGAAAAATAAGAGGTGTAGTGAATGCTTTGAAAAGGGTGAAAGGGAATTAGGCTTACACCTATTTCCTAAACTAATTTTGGTGGTTGAAATGCCCAACACAAATAATTGGACTAACTAGTTTGCTCTAGTCAATAAGTTATACAGGTGCCAAAGGTTCACAAAAGGCCAATAAAAAGACCAAGAAAAGGGTTCAACAAAAAGAGCAAAGGGACAACCGAAGGCATCCTGGTCTGGCACACCGGACTGTCCGGTGCACCACCGGACATGTCCGGTGCACCACTAGACATGTCCGGTGCACCAGGATTCTCCACACGCTAAACTCCTCGCCCTCGGGAAAACACAGAGTCGCTCCGCTATAATTCACCGGACTGTCCGGTGTACACCGGACTGTGTCCGATGCTCCAGGAATGAAGCGACTACGAACTCGCCAGCTTCGGGAATTCGCAACGGCTACTCCGCTATAATTCACCGAACATATCCGGTGTACACCGGACTGTCCGGTGTAACTGCGGAGCAACGGCTACTTCGACGCCAACGGTCACCTGCAGGCGCATTAAATGCGCGCCAGTGCGCGCAGAAGTCAGGCACGCGCGAACAGGCGCACCGAACACTCTACAGTACATGTCCGGTGCGCCACCGGACATCCAGGCGGGCCCAGAAGTCAGAGCTCCAACGGTCAGGACCCTAACGGTTGGGTGACGTGGCTGGCGCACCGGACATGTCCGGTGTGCACCGGACTGTCCGATGCACCATGCGACAGGCAGCCTCCACACCAACGGCTAGTTTGGTGGTTGGGGCTATAAATACCCCAACCACCCCACATTCAATTGCATCCAAGTTTCTACACTTCTACACCTTACAAGAGCTCTAGCATTCAATTCTAGACACACCCAAGTGATCAAATCCTCTCCAATTCCACACAAGGCTTTAGTGATTAGTGAGAGAGATTTGTCGTGTTCTTTTGAGCTCTTGCGCTTGGATTGCTTCTTTCTTTCTCACTTGTTCTTGTGATCAAAACTCCATTGTAACCGAGGCAAGAGACACCAATTGTGTGGTGGTCCTTGCGGGGAGTGTTGTTCCCGGTTTGTTTTGAGAAGAGAAGCTCACTCGGTCCGAGGGACCGTTTGAGAGAGGGAAAGGGTTGAAAGAGACCCGGTCTTTGTGACCACCTCAATGAGGAGTAGGTTTGCAAGAACCGAACCTCGGTAAAACAAATCCGCGTGTCACACTTTTCATTCGCTTGCGATTTGTTTTGCGCCCTCTCTCTCGGACTCATTATTATTTCTAACGCTAACCCGACTAGTAGTTGTGATTAATTTTGCAAATTTCAGTTTCGCCCTATTCACCCCCCCTCTAGGCGACTTTCAATTGGTATCAGAGGCCGGTGCTTCATTAGAGCCTAACCGCTCGAAGTGATGTCGGGAGATCACGCCAAGAAGGAGATGGATACCGGCGACAAGCCCACTACAAGCCAAGGGTCGACTTCATTGGAAGAGTCCCGCAACAAGAGGAAGGAGAAGAAAAACTCCTCCAACAAAGGGAAAGGGAAGGAGAAGAAATCCTCTTCCCACAAGTCGCATCGGAGAGGCGACAAGCACAAAAGGATGAGGAAAGTGGTCTACTACGAGACCGACACCTCATCAACGTCAACCTCTGACTCCGACGCGCCGTCCGTCACTTCTAAGCGCCAAGAGCACAAGAAGTATAGTAAGATCCCACTACGCTACCCTTGCATTCCTAAACATACACCTTTACTTTCTGTCCCATTAGGCAAACCACCAACATTTGATGGTGAAGATTATGCTAGGTGGAGTGATATGATGCGATATCACCTAACCTCACTCCACAAAAGTATATGGGATGTTGTTGAGTTTGGTGTTCAAGTACCATCCGTAGGGGATGAAGATTATGATGAGGACGAAGTGGCCCAAATCGAGCACTTCAACTCTCAAGCCACCACTATACTCCTCACATCTCTAAGTCGAGAGGAGTATAACAAGGTGCAAGGATTGAAGAGCGCCAAGGAGATTTGGGACGTGCTAAAGACCGCGCACGAAGGAGATGAGGTGACCAAGATCACCAAACGGGAAACGATCGAGGGGGAGCTCGGTCGCTTCCGTCTTCACCAAGGGGAGGAGCCACAAGACATGTACAACCGGCTCAAAACCTTGGTGAATCAAGTGCGCAACCTCGGGAGCAAAAAATGGGATGACCACGAAGTGGTTAAGGTTATTCTAAGATCACTTGTTTTCCTTAACTCTACTCAAGTTCAATTGATTCATGGTAATCCTAGATATACACAAATGACCCCCGAGGAAGTTATAGGTAATTTTGTGAGCTTTGAGTTGATGATCAAAGGCTCAAAAAGATCAACGAGCTTGACGGCCCCTCCACGTCCGAAGCACAACCCGTCGCATTCAAGGCGACGAAAGAAAAGAAGGAGGAATCTACTCCAAGTCGAACACCCATCGACGCCTCCAAGCTCGACAATGAGGAAATGACGCTTATCATCAAAAGCTTCCGCCAAATCCTCAAGCAAAGGAGGGGGAAAGATTACAAGCCCCGCTCCAAGAGAGTTTGCTACAAGTGTGGTAAGCCCGGTCACTTTATTGCTAAATGTCCATTATCAAGTGATAGTGACAGGGACAACGACAAGAAGGGAAGGAAGAAGGAGAAGAAGAGATATCACAAGAAGAAGGGCGGCGATGCCCATGTGTGCCGCGAGTGGGACTCCGATGAAAGCTCCACCGACTCCTCCTCCGACGAGGACGCCGTCAACATCGCCGTCACCAAGGGTCTTCTCTTCCCCAACGTCGGCCACAAATGCCTCATGGCCAAAGATGGCAAAAGGAAGAAGGTAAAATCAAGATCCTCCACCAAATATGAAACATCTAGCGATGAGGATAATGCTAGTAATGAGGAAGATAACTTGCGAACCCTTTTTGCCGACCTAAACATGCAACAAAAGGAAAAGTTAAATGAGCTAATTAGTGCCATCCATGAAAAGGATGATCTCTTGGACTCCCAAGAGGACTTCCTAATCAAGGAAAATAAAAAGCATGTTAAGGTTAAGAACGCTTATGCTCTAGAAGTGGAAAATGTGAGAAATTATCTAGTGAGCTAAGCACATGCCATGACACTATTGCCAACCTTAGAAATGAAAATGCCAAATTAATTTCTAAGGTTGATTCTCATGTTTGTGATGCTTCAAATCTTAGAAATGATGATGATAATTTGCTTGCTAAGATTGAAGAATTAAACACCTCTCTTGCTAGCCTTAGAAATGAAAATGAAAAATTAATTACTAAGGCTAAAGATTTTGATGTTTGCAATGTTACTATTTCTAACCTTAGAAGTGAAAATGATATATTACATGCTAAGGTTGTAGAATTAAAATCTTGCAAACCCTCTACATCTACTGTTGAGCATGTGTCAATTTGTACTAGATGTAGAGATGTTGATATTGATGCTATTCATGATCATATGGTCTTAACTAAACAACAAAATGATCATATAGCAATATTAGATGCTAAAGTTGCCGAGCATAACTTAGAAAATGAAAAGTTTAAATTTGCTAGAAGTATGCTCTATAATGGGAGACGCCCTGGCATCAAGGATGGCATTGGCTTCCAAAGGGGAGACAATGTCAAACTTAGTGCCCCTCCTAAAAGATTGTCTAATTTTGTTAAGGGCAAGGCTCCCATGCCTCATGATAACGAGGGTTACATTTTGTACCCTGCTGGTTATCCCGAGAGCAAAATTAGGAGAATTGATTCTAGGAAGTCTCACTCTGGCCCTAATCATGCTTTTATGTATAAGGGTGAGACATCTAGCTCTAGGCAACCAACCCGTGCTAAGTTGCCTAAAAGGAAAACTCCTAGTGCATCAAATGATCATAGCATTTCATTCAAAACTTTTGATGCATCATATGTTTTAACTAGCAAATCCGGCAAGGTAGTTGCCAAGTTTGTTGGGGGCAAACACAAGGGATCCAAGACTTATGTTTGGGTACCCAAAGTTCTTGTTTCTAATGCCAAAGGACCCAAAACCGTTTGGGTACCTAAAGTCAAGAACTAAACTTGTTTTGTAGGTTTATGCACCGGGGGCTCAAGTTGGATCATCGATAGCGGGTGCACAAACCACATGACAGGGGAGAAAAAGATATTCTCCTCATATGAGAAAAACCAAAATCCCCAATGAGCTATCACATTCGGGGATGGAAATCAAGGTTTGGTCAAAGGTTTGGGTAAAATTGCTATATCTCCTGACCATTCCATTTCCAATGTTTTTCTTGTAGATTCTTTAGATTACAATTTGCTTTCTGTATCTCAATTATGTCAAATGGGCTACAACTGTCTTTTTACTGATGTAGGTGTCACTGTCTTTAGAAGAAGTGATGATTCAATAGCATTTAAGGGAGTATTAGAGGGTCAGCTATACTTGGTAGATTTTGATAGAGCTGAACTCGACACTTGCTTAATTGCTAAGACTAACATGGGTTGGCTCTGGCACCGCCGACTAGCCCATGTTGGAATGAAGAATCTTCACAAGCTTCTAAAGGGAGAACACATTTTAGGATTAACAAATGTTCATTTTGAGAAAGACAGGATCTGTAGCGCATGCCAAGCCGGGAAGCAAGTTGGCATTCATCATCCACACAAGAACATCATGACGACTGAGAGGCCACTGGAGCTCCTACACATGGATTTATTCGGCCCGATCGCTTACATAAGCATCGGCGGGAGTAAGTACTGTCTAGTTATTGTGGATGATTATTCTCGCTTCACTTGGGTATTCTTTTTGCAGGAAAAATCTCAAACCCAAGAGACCTTAAAGGGATTCTTGAGACGGGCTCAAAATGAGTTCGGCTTAAGGATCAAGAAAATTAGAAGCGACAACGGATCAAGAAAATTAGAAGCGACAACAGGACGGAGTTCAAGAACTCTCAAATTGAAGGCTTTCTTGAGGAGGAGGGCATCAAGCATGAGTTCTCTTCTCCCTACACGCCACAACAAAATGGTGTAGTAGAGAGGAAGAATAGAACTCTATTAGACATGGCAAGAACCATGCTTGATGAGTACAAGACACCAGATCGGTTTTGGGCCGAGGCGGTCAACACCGCCTGCTACGCCATCAACCGGTTATATCTACACCAAATCCTCAAGAAGACATCCTATGAACTCCTAACCGGTAAAAAGCCCAATATTTCATATTTTAGAGTTTTTGGTAGCAAATGCTTTATTCTTGTTAAAAGAGGTAGAAAATCTAAATTTGCTCCTAAAACTGTAGAAGGCTTTTTACTAGGATATGACTCAAACACAAGGGCATATAGAGTCTTTAACAAGTCCTCAGGACTTGTTGAAGTTTCTTGTGACGTTGTGTTTGATGAAACTAATGGCTCTCAAGTAGAGCAAGTTGATCTTGATGAGATAGGTGAAGAACAGGCTCCGTGCATCGCGCTAAGGAACATGTCCATTGGGGATGTGTGTCCTAAGGAATCCGAAGAGCCTCCAAATGCACAAGATCAACCATCCTCCTCGACGCAAGCATCTCCACCAACCCAAAATGATGACGAGGCTCAAGTTGATGAAGGAGAAGGCCAAAGAGATGAGCCACCTCAAGATGACGGCAATGATCAAGGGGGAGATGCAAACGATCAAGACAAGGAGGATGAAGAACCAAGGCCGCCACACCCAAGAGTCCATCAAGCAATCCAACGAGATCACCCCGTCGACACCATCCTCGGCGACATTCATAAGGGGGTAACCACTAGATCTTGTGCTGCACATTTTTGTGAGCATTACTCTTTTGTTTCCTCTATTGAGCCCCACAGGGTAGAGGAAGCACTTCAAGATTCGGATTGGGTGATGGCGATGCAAGAGGAGCTCAACAACTTCGCTAGGAACGAGGTATGACATTTAGTTCCACGTCCTAACCAAAATGTTGTAGGAACCAAGTGGGTCTTCCGCAACAAACAAGACGAGCATGGTGTGGTGACAAGGAACAAAGCTCGACTCGTGGCCAAGGGGTATTCATAAGTCGAAGGTTTGGATTTCGGTGAAACCTATGCACCCGTAGCTAGGCTTGAGTCAATTCGTATATTATTAGCCTATGCTACTTACCATGGCTTCAAGCTTTACCAAATGGACGTGAAGAATGCCTTCCTCAACGGACCAATCAAGGAAGAGGTCTATGTTGAGCAACCTCCCGTCTTTGAAGACAGTGAGTACCCTAACCATGTCTATAGGCTCTCTAAGGCACTTTATGGGCTCAAGCAAGCCCCAAGAGCATGGTATGAATGCCTAAGAGATTTCCTTATTGCTAATGGCTTCAAAGTCGGCAAGGCCGATCCTACTTTATTCACTAAAACTCTTGACAATGATTTGTTTGTATGCCAAATTTATGTTGATGATATTATATTTGGGTCTACTAACGAATCTACATGTGAGGAATTTAGTAGGATCATGACACAGAAATTCGAGATGTCTATGATGGGGGAGTTGAAGTATTTCTTGGGATTTCAAGTAAAGCAACTCCAAGAGGGTACCTTCATCAGCCAAACAAAGTATACACAAGACATTCTTAACAAGTTTGGAATGAAGGATGCCAAGACCATCAAGACTCCCATGGGAACTAATGGGCATCTCGACCTCGACACGGGAGGTAAGTCCATGGATCAAAAGGTATACCGGTCAATGATTGGTTCATTACTCTATTTATGTGCATCTCGACCGGATATTATGCTTTCCGTATGCATGTGTGCAAGATTCCAATCCGACCCTAAGAAATCTCACCTTACGGCCGTAAAACGAATCTTGAGATATTTGGTTCATACTCCTAAGTTTGGGCTTTGGTACCCTCGGGGATCCACATTTGATTTAATTGGTTATTCGGATAATCCCGTTGAGCATAGCCGCACTAAACACATAGCCATTTGGTATCATTTTCTTAGGGATCACCAACAAAAGGGGGATATCGAGATTGCATACATTAACACTAAAGATCAATTAGCCGATATCTTTACCAAGCCACTAGATGAACAAACTTTTACCAAACTTAGGCATGAGCTCAATATTCTTGATTCCAGGAATTTCTTTTGCTAAATTTGCACACATAGCTCATAAGTATATCTTTGATCATGTCCCTTTTATATATGCTATGACTAATGTGTTTTCAAGTGTATCTCAAACCAAGTCATAGGTATATTGAAAGGAAATTGGAGTCTTCGGCGAAACCAAGGCTTCCACTCCACTCTAACACTCATCCTTCGTCGTCGCTCCAAGCATCTCTCCGTCTTTGGTATAATCTTCACTCATATGTTTTACTTGCCAAAGGGGAGAAAATAGCTAGAAAGGGCTTATATCTCACTCAAAGTATCCGTTTTTGGCGATTCATGCCAAAGGGGCAGAAAGTATGAGCCCAAAGCAAAAGGACCGCTCCACCACCCTAATTTTAAAAATGATTTTCAATTGGAAAATTTCAAATTGGTACTCCTTGTGCTCTAAAGGGGGAAAAAGTAGTATTTTCAAAATTGAAATCTTAAAACCCTCTTGAACACTAAGAGGAGAATTTATTTGAGGGGGAGTTTTGTATAGTCAAAGGAAAAGCATTTGAAACAAGGGGAGAAAATTTCAAAACTTGAAAATGCTTAGCAAAATCGTATTCATTTACCTTTGACTACTTTGCAAAAGAACTTACAAAAAAAATTTGCAAAAACAAAACATGTGGTGCAAGCGTGGTCCAAAATGTTAAAAATAAAGAAACAATCCATGCATATCTAGTAAGTAATATTTATTGGCTCAATTCTAAGTAACCTTTGCACTTGCATATGCAAACTAGTTCAAACTCTGCACTCCTATATTTGCTTTGGTTTGTGTTGGCATCAATCACCAAAAAGGGGGAGATTGAAAGGGAATTAGGCTTACACCTATTTCCTAAACTAATTTTGGTGGTTGAAATGCCCAACACAAATAATTGGACTAACTAGTTTGCTCTAGTCTATAAGTTATACAGGTGCCAAAGGTTCACAAAAGGCCAATAAAAACACCAAGAAAATGGTTCAACAAAAAGAGCAAAGGGACAACTGAAGACATCCTGGTCTGGCACACCGGATTGTCCGGTGCACCACTGGACATGTCCGGTGCACCAGGATTCTCCACACACTGAACTCCTCGCCCTCGGGAAAACACAGAGTCGCTCCGCTATAATTCACCGGACTGTCTGGTGTACACCGGACAGTGTCCGGTGCTCCAGGAATGAAGTGACTACGAACTCGCCAGCTTTGGGAATTCGCAACGGCTACTCCGCTATAATTCACCGGACATGTCCGGTGTACACCGGACTGTCCGGTGTAACTGCGGAGCAACGGCTACTTCGACGCCAACTGTAACACCCCTGGTGTTACTCTAACTAAAACTTGAGCATGGCATCATGAGCATGGGCATTGCATATGTTTGACACACCTAGAGTGCATTCACTAGGCAAAAATTTCAAACAAGTTGTATTGTTTTAAAGTTTTACAAATAGGACCCTGGTTAAAGAACTTGACCCTAACTAGTGGTAAAAAGGGGTAAAGCTTAACCCAAGTTGAGAAAAACTTTAGGGCTTGTGAGAAAAGTCATACAATATCCCCAAACACTAAGTTGAATCACATTTATACCCCTGGGATGCCAGAAACCCTAATTGGAACCCTGGAAAACCCTAAAACCAAACCCTAGGGGCCTAAGTGCAAAATTAGTCCACTTTTGGGCTAAAGTGCAAAAACCAAGCCAAATAAGTATTTTAAGTCCTTTGATTCACAAATATGTGATTTTGCAAGCCAAACCCTAAATTTTGGACCTAAATGCAAAATGGACCTCACATGAGTATATCTCTAAGTCTGAAAAATCAGTGCATGGGCTCAACTTTGGGGCTTTGTAACTTGCAAAGTATAGGGTTTTTGCCCTAGGTCACCACATCAAAGTTGAAGACCAATAATAGGAGAACAACTTTGCTAAAGGGTGCAAGCATAGTTGTTATGAGAAATTTGGAGAAAAACCCAGTCCAAAACTGGCTGTCAGGCTGTTTAATCTGAAGTTCAGTTCAGCAGGTGACTGACATCAACTTCAAGTTAGATTTTGAGCATGATCCAGTGCTCAAAAGTGATCAAGTCTTATAGTTGAGTTGTAGCTGGTTTATAACTCTACAACTTTGCTACTGAGAGTTTATGAAGTTCTTATGTGAAATCTGGAGTAAATCAACGCTAAACACGGGCTGTCAGACTCGTTGATTCTACTGAAACCGAGCACTGTTCATCGTCATCAGTTACTATCGCGTTATGGATCAGGACGTCTCCGCCGGCGATAAGAACGCCACCGCGGCGTGACCGGTCGTCGTTGGCCGCGGTAAAGTAACTGGGTATCGTGGCAAAAGTTACCTCGGTGGCGTGCTTGGGTTAAGCGGCAACCGCACCCTCACCGGAGGCCGCCGTAGGCTTGCCAGCGCACTCTCCGCTCGCATCTCTTCCCCAACTCCGGTCGACAGTCCTTCGCCGCGTGGCTCAACGTTTCTACCGTGTCGCCGTGACCTTCTCTGACCCCTCCGTGGCTCACCCAAGTTACTGCCACGTCGTTGGCCACGAATTCACGAAGCCAGTGTTTCTTCCTTCCCTCCGACCGCCAGCACAACCTCCTCAAATTGATCGCCGCCGCCGTCGTTCCCTATAAATTGAGCCCACCGTTAGCTTCGTAACTTTATCCAGAACCTCGACGTCCGGTATTGCTCCCAGTAGTTCACCGACGAGCTCCAATTTCGCGTTTCCCCCAATTCCGTCCGCCGCACCGCAAGAACTTAGCCCTCCCGTGGCCAGCTCGTTCTGGTACGTCGCCATTCGATTCATGTGTCGTTTTCGTGCCTCTGCCTGCTTGTGATGCTCTCGGTGGCGTCCGTTTGCTCAGTCCGGCCATGGTTGTACGGGAACGTGAGCTCGACGCCCCGGTTTTCCGCCCTGAGCGTGGGCAGAACAATTTCTTGGAGCACCGTTCGAAACTGAGGGCCGTTCTTAGGTCGTCTTAGGTCCGTAGAGCCTCTCCGATAGTTAGCTTGGACGATCATCGCCGGCCATGTCCAGTACGGGTCATGCCGGGAAGGATCCATGGCGCGGCGTGGTCAGGGGTTATCGCAGGAAAGAAACAGAAGCTTGAGGGCGTTTCTGCAAATCGTCAGTGACTGCGTACAATAGTAAAAGGACCTTTTTCGGAATAACCAGAAGCGTGAGGCCCTTTCTGCAAAACTGCCTGGGCGCGGACGCGCGCGCGCGGGCGCGAGCGCTGTTTTCCCTGGACCTGGGCTTGTTGGGCCAGAAACGGCCCAGTACTGTTTTATCGTTTTCCTTTTCTTTTACAGCAGAACTCTAGAAATCTGTAGAAAATAGTAGAAAAATCCTAAAATTATGAGACCAATTTTCCTAGGCTTGTTATTTTCCATAGTATTTAATAAAAATAGTTGTATGATTTTTAGTTTGAACAGGGAATTTTAGGATATTTAAAATAGCCTAAACTATTGATTCTGGATTTTTAGAGAATAAATAATAAGTCCAAAATTTCCCAAACTTTTTATGTGAGCTTATCACATTATTTAGAAGCCATGGGTAGAGTTTGGTTTGATTTGGACCTTGTTTGATCACTAAACCCAAAACCACCCCCCCTGCTCCATGAACTCCTTTACTGACTCCGGAAACCCTAGGTTCTCGGAGTACCGTGAAGGAAAGTTGTATTCAAGACATAACTAATAAGTTTATGCTACCTTTGCATCCTCATGAGCATTCCATGACATCCATTCTTATGCATGTATATGATTATATTAGAGCAAGAAGAAGAAGAAGAAGTTTTTGAAGAAGGGATACCACCCACCTCTGATCCTCAGGCAGACAACTGCTTTTATTTTGATATCTATGGATCCGAGCCAGACACCTCTGATAACAAAGGCAAGCCCCGGTGCATTTGCCACCTTCCTTGATGTCTTTAAAATCTTTCTCACTTACTTGCTGCATTAGGTGATAGGAGTTGATTGATTAAACAATTCCTGCATTGCCTTCCTTGATTTTGATTACCCTCCTTGGAATCCTGTTTTTACAAAAAGGTTTTACTTTGCTTAGTATTGCCTTAGAAAAACAAAAGGATTTGTTTTACAAAAGATGTTTGGCAAAGTGGGAGGGATGTTTTCGAAAATAAAACTTGATGGTGGATCCATCACGGCCGTGATGGATTCAACATCGGAAAAGATGTACCTCTGTCAGGTACCAAACTTTGGGTTTGAAATGAGTAAGCTGAGACCGGGCGGGTGACTTGCACGAGAAGAGAGTCTCGGTGTAGTGTCTCCGTCTGAGTCGATTAAGGACCTTGTCGATGTAGGCTTGATGATCGAGGACCCTTTAACTGGTCACATGCCTCGTCATGGGTAAGCCTTGCCTCGGGCAGACTAAGGCCGGAATAAGATAACACGAAATGGGAGTGGAGCGGTGGCGAGAGTAGCGTGTACCCTCCGTGGCAAGAGGCTGGACGGTGGTGTATCTGTGCTCTCGGTTTGCGTGAACCTGATCCGGTCTTAAGAACCTCGGTGGCGGGTTGACATATGCAAGGGTTAAGTGCTACATATGTCGTGTGATTGGAGATCCTCAGCTGAGTATAATCGATTCGGATCGCCGTACCTTCGCGGTTATGAAGACTTGGTCACTGCCCTACACGTAGCATTCCACTAAAGATGATGGGTTTTTGGTTAAGAAATTGGCTAGTGCAGGACCAGTGATTGAACTAGGGTAGAAAGAACTCTAGTGCAGGTAATTTTACCTAACTTGACAAATAAAATTGGATTTTTAAGGATCCACTTTAGTAAGCATTTCTGCAAAACAGAGTCTTTGACTATTGAGAAGCCTTACCTTGACTCCCATATATCCAGCATACCCTTGAGAGTCTTTTCCTTAGTCGGGTAAGACTTGCTGAGTAATTCCATACTCAGGGTTTATCCCTTTGTTGTTTTTAGGTGGGGAAGTAGCAGACTTTTGCTGCTTCTGTGCTAAGGTGGTTCCCAAGGGAGAAAACCAAGACTGAAGTGCGGGAGGACTCGGTCCTCCATCTAGAATCTTTTGTTATAGTCTTTCGGGAGAAGTTTGTGTCTCCCTGGTTTGTATAATTTTACTTTTATGCACTCACTTTTAGAACTGGTCTGTAATAACTTAACTTGAGCTTACTTTGGAAATAAATGTAAGATTATGTAAATCGCTTCCGCATATCTTTATCTCCGATGATCTGTAATGTCTGCAAGACGGGTGAAACGTTCCTGGTGAGGTAAGGAAAGATACCGAGCTTGTCAAGTAACTTAGGAACACCTACAGGGTGTCTGATGTCTGTTAGACAAGGACAACTGTAGGTGGGCCTGATTACTTGGGAGGTTCCGTCACAGCTGGTATCGGAGCGTAGCCCTTCTTTGCAGATATTATGAGGCATCTTCATAAAGATTTTCAAAAGTCTTACCTAAAGATTCTTTTCTCTTCTTACCTAAGTATTCTGAAGAGTTTATCTTAAAGACCAGATAGGAAGAGTGCAACGTATAGAAGGTTGAATCGCCCAAGGTTGATTCTGTACTTACACATGCATCATGCTAAGCACTATATTAATAAAATTTCCCCCTTAGAGAAATGATGTCGCGCATCAGAAAGACCGCGCGCAAATCTACTAGACCCATTGGCATACTAAGACATGAAGAAAGTAGCAGTGGTAGCAACGATCCTATCGGGATCTGGAAGCACAAATTGAACTGCTTTAGTCAGAACTCCGTCACAGGAATGATCTAGGGATCGCGAATGCAGCCATCCGCTACTTGCAAGACCAACTCGCGAAACGAGATATAGCGTTCGATTGGACGGCTAACTCTCGTTTACTCGCCTGGGCTAAGGAAGTCAAAGCTCGAGCCCATGTGGAGGAGCTTAGCTTAGCCGTGGGTAACTTGCAGGTCTATTGAAGAAGTTCATGTGTTGTATTCACAACTACACCCGAACGTCCCTGCGAATCCTGTCGGGATGGAAGCCGGACCTTCTCACATAGCGGGATAAGCACTTGATGGTGCACTGGACCTTTTCAGGCCCCTCCCTCTATGAAGTTGGTTGACGAATAGTCTTCTATACCCGAAAGTAAGCTACCAAAAGTGAAAAGAAGTGGCTTACCAAGTGCCCTTAACATTGGCCGGACGGGACTTTCCTGCTAATATGATTGTTCTGAAAGGCCAAGACATGGATGTCCTCTTGGGCATGAACTGGTTAGCCCAGCATAAAGCAATTCTCAACCCTAATCTAAGAACTATCATGTTGAGTTATGGCCAATAAAGAGTTGGTGACTTGGTTGCCTAAAACCAAGATTAGGCTATATTCGTATTTAGTGAACCATGACCCGGCCCAAAGTCGAATTTTCCGTTATCACTTCATGACCACAACCATACAAATAAATGCCTAGATAATTTCCTTGTCGAACCTAAAGTGTACCTAGACTACAAACAAGAATCTCAAGTCATGTCTCCTTTTAGCACCATTTTCCTGTTCAGCTGATGCAGGTTGAAGTCTCTAGTGTATTTGGCCTCTCCTTACGGATCGTCGTGTTGCTCTATTAACCCAACCTAGAAAAGACATGTCCGACCATTTCCTTGAATTTGATGCCTTTGGTTTCTTCATATCTAACGAAGGCCTACCAACTTAATCCTTGACCTGGTGATTTCTATGATAGGCATAGAAATATGCTTGGGTTAAATTAACAGTCTCCCATCATACTTCTTTCATTAAGTTTAGGTTATGGCCATGCCTTGTTCATTTCCTTGGGCCATAATCTATTTGGCTCTCTACTTGTAACCATTCATACAAGTGGAGTATCTCTTTGTATATTATCACCCTTGACCAGTTTATTTGGGTTGTGTGAGATTCTTTATTGGTTATGTCTGGTATTGGCGAAGCTCTCAAATTGGAGATTGACTTTCCCTGCTGTTGAGATGCAGGAGTTTGTTCATTCGCTCTCCTATTTTCCAGGTATTTCCGAACCTTGTCCGTTCATCTCGCATGAAGAAACGGACGAACAACCTGACCAAATGGATTTCTACCCAAGTGCATGACCTTTTTGCTTGCAAAGACGAACTCTCAACCCCTTGGCTTACCTATGGTACTGAGAGAATTTGCTCAATGTTAAAAGTAGTTCAACAAGTTGGTTTTGACTAACTTGTAACCGCCTGTTGACCGAATGTTGAGTCTAGAGATCGTTTTATCGAGTTGTCTAAACTCACTTTGGTTTAACCTATCCTAAAGAAAGTGCTTACCAAAACAAGATTAAGTCGGTCAATAAACACCTAACCAACGCTCTAGTCATGCATCGAGTGCTTCATGTATGCTTTTCCAGCATAAGTGATTGGGTCGAGCCATGTCTAGTGCCCGATAAAATGGACTAGTTGCAAAGTCCGCATCTTTAGATTCCTCCACTGATGATTTTTCTTGAATCAATATCGTCTTTCGTGGATTTGGACTCCCTGGCTAACACGAGTTATCCGTGATGTTATTCGACCTTCACACCCGTCTCGTGTGCTATGAACCTACTGTAACCACTTGTTGGTAAACCTCTTCTTGTGTGTTTTACCCAAGATGGTGCATCTGGTTCTATTTGGGTTAAGTTGCATAATTGCCACCCAACAGACTCAGATAGTACAGTGTCATCAGAAGAAGCAAGTTGCACACATGGAACCTTATGCGTTCTTCTGGTGGGCAAAGATGCAAATTGAAATTGCATACTTGGTGGCTAGATGTAACACTTGTAAACGCATCAAGGCCATATACATGAAGACCGTTGGTCCATTACAATCCTTACCTATCCCAACATGGAAAGGGGAAGATATTGTATGGACTTTATCGTGGGATTACCCAGGACTACAAAAGGGTATGACTCTATCTGGGTTATTATTGATCAGCTTATGAAAATTTCTCATTTGCTGCCAGTCAAGACCGATCACCCAGTTACTGCCTATGCCCAGTTATACATTGCTCGTATTCTTAGTCTGCATGGTGTCCCAAAGACCATAGTGTCGGATCGTGGACCTCAATTCGTATCCAAGTTTTGGGAAGAACTTCATAAATCCTTGGGTACCCAATTGCTCCACAGTTCGGCCTATCATCCTCAAACCAGTGGACAGACTGAGAGAGTGAATCAAATACTTGAAGATATGCTGCAGGCATGTATTCTGGACTTCCCGCAGAAATGGGATGAATGTTTGCCTTTAGCGAAGTTTTCATACAATAACCGTTATCAGGAAAGTATCAAGATGGCACCTTTTGAAGCTTTATATGGGCGACGGTGTCGAACTCCGCTAAATTGGTCTGAACCTGGTGAAAGATATTTCTTTAGACCTGATATGGTAAAAGAAACCGAAGAAAAGGTTCAGAAAATAGTTCATAATATGAAGAAGGCACAGGCTCGTCAGAAAAGTTATGCAGACAAACGGCGAATGCCCTTATACTTCTTGGAAGGAGACTACGTCTACTTAAAGGTTTCACCAATGAAGGGTGTATCGCGTTTTGGGGTTAGAGGAAAACTTGCACCCAGGTACATTGGTCCATTCCTGGTGCTTGAGCAATGTGGACCAGTGGCATACCGACTTCAGCTCCCCGAAACATTGTCTGCTGTGCATAATGTGTTCCACGTGTCACAATTGAAGAAGTGTCTTCGGGTTCCCGATCGAACCGTTGAAGTAACTGATGTTGTCCTAGAACCAGATTTAACGTACTCGGAACATCCCATTCGAGTTCTGGATCAGAAGGACAGGGTTACCCGGAGGAAGACTCTTAAGTTTTATAAGATACAGTGGAACCAGCATTCAGAAGATGAGGCTACATGGGAAACCCAAGATTTCTTAGATAAGAATTTCCCAGGCTTCCTAGCCTCTTGTAAGTTGTAAAGTTTGTATAGCTATGTAATAAAGAAATAAACCCCCACACCACCCCTGCCTTGTACCAGAAATAAGGAAATAAAAATGTGACACATTTCCTTTTCCATTACTCACCCTAGGACTTTAAATCTCGGGACGAGATTCTTTTATGGGGGGAAGGATGTAACACCCCTGGTGTTACTCTAACTAAAACTTGAGCATGGCATCATGAGCATGGGCATTGCATATGTTTGACACACCTAGAGTGCATTCACTAGGCAAAAATTTCAAACAAGTTGTATTGTTTTAAAGTTTTACAAATAGGACCCTGGTTAAAGAACTTGACCCTAACTAGTGGTAAAAAGGGGTAAAGCTTAACCCAAGTTGAGAAAAACTTTAGGGCTTGTGAGAAAAGTCATACAATATCCCCAAACACTAAGTTGAATCACATTTATACCCCTGGGATGCCAGAAACCCTAATTGGAACCCTGGAAAACCCTAAAACCAAACCCTAGGGGCCTAAGTGCAAAATTAGTCCACTTTTGGGCTAAAGTGCAAAAACCAAGCCAAATAAGTATTTTAAGTCCTTTGATTCACAAATATGTGATTTTGCAAGCCAAACCCTAAATTTTGGACCTAAATGCAAAATGGACCTCACATGAGTATATCTCTAAGTCTGAAAAATCAGTGCATGGGCTCAACTTTGGGGCTTTGTAACTTGCAAAGTATAGGGTTTTTGCCCTAGGTCACCACATCAAAGTTGAAGACCAATAATAGGAGAACAACTTTGCTAAAGGGTGCAAGCATAGTTGTTATGAGAAATTTGGAGAAAAACCCAGTCCAAAACTGGCTGTCAGGCTGTTTAATCTGAAGTTCAGTTCAGCAGGTGACTGACATCAACTTCAAGTTAGATTTTGAGCATGATCCAGTGCTCAAAAGTGATCAAGTCTTATAGTTGAGTTGTAGCTGGTTTATAACTCTACAACTTTGCTACTGAGAGTTTATGAAGTTCTTATGTGAAATCTGGAGTAAATCAACGCTAAACACGGGCTGTCAGACTCGTTGATTCTACTGAAACCGAGCACTGTTCATCGTCATCAGTTACTATCGCGTTATGGATCAGGACGTCTCCGCCGGCGATAAGAACGCCACCGCGGCGTGACCGGTCGTCGTTGGCCGCGGTAAAGTAACTGGGTATCGTGGCAAAAGTTACCTCGGTGGCGTGCTTGGGTTAAGCGGCAACCGCACCCTCACCGGAGGCCGCCGTAGGCTTGCCAGCGCACTCTCCGCTCGCATCTCTTCCCCAACTCCGGTCGACAGTCCTTCGCCGCGTGGCTCAACGTTTCTACCGTGTCGCCGTGACCTTCTCTGACCCCTCCGTGGCTCACCCAAGTTACTGCCACGTCGTTGGCCACGAATTCACGAAGCCAGTGTTTCTTCCTTCCCTCCGACCGCCAGCACAACCTCCTCAAATTGATCGCCGCCGCCGTCGTTCCCTATAAATTGAGCCCACCGTTAGCTTCGTAACTTTATCCAGAACCTCGACGTCCGGTATTGCTCCCAGTAGTTCACCGACGAGCTCCAATTTCGCGTTTCCCCCAATTCCGTCCGCCGCACCGCAAGAACTTAGCCCTCCCGTGGCCAGCTCGTTCTGGTACGTCGCCATTCGATTCATGTGTCGTTTTCGTGCCTCTGCCTGCTTGTGATGCTCTCGGTGGCGTCCGTTTGCTCAGTCCGGCCATGGTTGTACGGGAACGTGAGCTCGACGCCCCGGTTTTCCGCCCTGAGCGTGGGCAGAACAATTTCTTGGAGCACCGTTCGAAACTGAGGGCCGTTCTTAGGTCGTCTTAGGTCCGTAGAGCCTCTCCGATAGTTAGCTTGGACGATCATCGCCGGCCATGTCCAGTACGGGTCATGCCGGGAAGGATCCATGGCGCGGCGTGGTCAGGGGTTATCGCAGGAAAGAAACAGAAGCTTGAGGGCGTTTCTGCAAATCGTCAGTGACTGCGTACAATAGTAAAAGGACCTTTTTCGGAATAACCAGAAGCGTGAGGCCCTTTCTGCAAAACTGCCTGGGCGCGGACGCGCGCGCGCGGGCGCGAGCGCTGTTTTCCCTGGACCTGGGCTTGTTGGGCCAGAAACGGCCCAGTACTGTTTTATCGTTTTCCTTTTCTTTTACAGCAGAACTCTAGAAATCTGTAGAAAATAGTAGAAAAATCCTAAAATTATGAGACCAATTTTCCTAGGCTTGTTATTTTCCATAGTATTTAATAAAAATAGTTGTATGATTTTTAGTTTGAACAGGGAATTTTAGGATATTTAAAATAGCCTAAACTATTGATTCTGGATTTTTAGAGAATAAATAATAAGTCCAAAATTTCCCAAACTTTTTATGTGAGCTTATCACATTATTTAGAAGCCATGGGTAGAGTTTGGTTTGATTTGGACCTTGTTTGATCACTAAACCCAAAACCACCCCCCCTGCTCCATGAACTCCTTTACTGACTCCGGAAACCCTAGGTTCTCGGAGTACCGTGAAGGAAAGTTGTATTCAAGACATAACTAATAAGTTTATGCTACCTTTGCATCCTCATGAGCATTCCATGACATCCATTCTTATGCATGTATATGATTATATTAGAGCAAGAAGAAGAAGAAGAAGTTTTTGAAGAAGGGATACCACCCACCTCTGATCCTCAGGCAGACAACTGCTTTTATTTTGATATTTGTGGATCCGAGCCAGACACCTCTGATAACAAAGGCAAGCCCCGGTGCATTTGCCACCTTCCTTGATGTCTTTAAAATCTTTCTCACTTACTTGTTGCATTAGGTGATAGGAGTTGATTGATTAAACAATTCCTGCATTGCCTTCCTTGATTTTGATTACCCTCCTTGGAATCCTGTTTTTACAAAAAGGTTTTACTTTGCTTAGTATTGCCTTAGAAAAACAAAAGGATTTGTTTTACAAAAGATGTTTGGCAAAGTGGGAGGGATGTTTTTGAAAATAAAACTTGATGGTGGATCCATCACGGCCGTGATGGATTCAACATCGGAAAAGATGTACCTCTGTCAGGTACCAAACTTTGGGTTTGAAATGAGTAAGCTGAGACCGGGCGGGTGACTTGCACGAGAAGAGAGTCTCGGTGTAGTGTCTCCGTCTGAGTCGATTAAGGACCTTGTCGATGTAGGCTTGATGATCGAGGACCCTTTAACTGGTCACATGCCTCGTCATGGGTAAGCCTTACCTCGGGCAGACTAAGGCCGGAATAAGATAACACGAAATGGGAGTGGAGCGGTGGCGAGAGTAGCGTGTACCCTCCGTGGCAAGAGGCTGGACGGTGGTGTATCTGTGCTCTCGGTTTGCGTGAACCTGATCCGGTCTTAAGAACCTCGGTGGCGGGTTGACATATGCAAGGGTTAAGTGCTACATATGTCGTGTGATTGGAGATCCTCAGCTGAGTATAATCGATTCGGATCGCCGTACCTTCGCGGTTATGAAGACTTGGTCACTGCCCTACACGTAGCATTCCACTAAAGATGATGGGTTTTTGGTTAAGAAATTGGCTAGTGCAGGACCAGTGATTGAACTAGGGTAGAAAGAACTCTAGTGCAGGTAATTTTACCTAACTTGACAAATAAAATTGGATTTTTAAGGATCCACTTTAGTAAGCATTTCTGCAAAACAGAGTCTTTGACTATTGAGAAGCCTTACCTTGACTCCCATATATCCAGCATACCCTTGAGAGTCTTTTCCTTAGTCGGGTAAGACTTGCTGAGTAATTCCATACTCAGGGTTTATCCCTTTGTTGTTTTTAGGTGGGGAAGTAGCAGACTTTTGCTACTTCTGTGCTAAGGTGGTTCCCAAGGGAGAAAACCAAGACTGAAGTGCGGGAGGACTCGGTCCTCCATCTAGAATCTTTTGTTATAGTCTTTCGGGAGAAGTTTGTGTCTCCCTGGTTTGTATAATTTTACTTTTATGCACTCACTTTTAGAACTGGTCTGTAATAACTTAACTTGAGCTTACTTTGGAAATAAATGTAAGATTATGTAAATCGCTTCCGCATATCTTTATCTCCGATGATCTGTAATGTCTGCAAGACGGGTGAAACGTTCCTGGTGAGGTAAGGAAAGATACCGAGCTTGTCAAGTAACTTAGGAACACCTACAGGGTGTCTGATGTCTGTTAGACAAGGACAACTGTAGGTGGGCCTGATTACTTGGGAGGTTCCGTCACACCAACGGTCACCTGCAGGCGCATTAAATGCGCGCTAGTGCGCGCAGAAGTCAGGCACGCGCGAACAGGCGCACCGGACACTCTACAGTACATGTCCGGTGCGCCACCGGACATCCAGGCGGGCCCAGAAGTCAGAGCTCCAACGGTCAGGACCCTAACGGTTGGGTGACGTGGCTGGCGCACCGGACATGTCCGGTGTGCACCGGACTGTCTGGTGCACCATGCGACAGACAGCCTCCACACCAACGACTAGTTTGGTGGTTGGGGCTATAAATACCCCAACCACCCCACATTCAATGGCATCCAAGTTTCTACACTTCTACACCTTACAAGAGCTCTAGCATTCAATTCTAGACACACCCAAGTGATCAAATCCTCTCCAATTCCACACAAGGCTTTAGTGATTAGTGAGAGAGATTTGTCGTGTTCTTTTGAGCTCTTGCGCTTGGATTGCTTCTTTCTTTCTCACTTGTTCTTGTGATCAAAACTCCATTGTAACCGAGGCAAGAGACACCAATTGTGTGGTGGTCCTTGCGGGGGAGTGTTGTTCCCGGTTTGTTTTGAGAAGAGAAGCTCACTCGATCCGAGGGACCGTTTGAGAGAGGGAAAGGGTTGAAAGAGACCCGGTCTTTGTGACCACCTCAACGGGGAGTAGGTTTGCAGGAACCGAACCTCGGCAAAACAAATCCGCGTGTCACACTTTTCATTCGCTTGCGATTTGTTTTGCGCCCTCTCTCTCGGACTTATTATTATTTCTAACGCTAACCCGACTTGTAGTTGTGATTAATTTTGCAAATTTCAGTTTCGCCCTATTCACCCCCCTCTAGGCGACTTTCAAAGGGGCACTTGATTAGGTCATGTCCCTACATTAAAATGGCTTGATTATTAAGGATGATAGACTTTGTTTTAAATGCTCCAAGAAGGGACACTTATTTAGATCTTGTCCCCATTTAAAACAAAAAGGCATAAGGTTAGAAAAGAAAATATTCACTATCCATGTAGCAAGCAAGAAACAAGGAAGGAAGAAATCTTCAAGAGTTGAAGATCGCCTATGCTACATATGCCGAAAGAAGGGACATCAATGCAAGGATTGTCCCATAGGTAAAACTCCCACTACTAGCTTGTCAATTGCTTTTATTGTAACTAGGCAACCCAAAATTGCAACTTGTGCTAGAAAGGTAATGAGTCTACCTAGTGCTAACACAAAGGACTTTTGGGTTCCTAGATCTTTGTTGACTAAATGTGATGGACCCATCAAGCGATGGGTACCAAAATATACTTGACAAGCTTTGTAGAGGAAGGAGATGATATGAAGCCTTGGGGTGCTTGAGAGAGTCCATTCAATTCTTAACAACTCAAGCTATCAATCTTCAATAATCTATATTCGTGATTGACCCAAAGTTATTCTTCAAATTACTATGTCTTAAACTCATATCATCTCGAGGAAGACATTTATGTTGTAGGAAATAAAAGAAGTATCATGTGTGAAAAATCAAGGCCTACAACATGGAGGAAAGTCAAAGGATGGTAACTTCTATGTTTTTGAAGTGCAAGTATTTTAAATTATCATTTCTTATGTGTCTTGTGTAGTCACATAGAAATGTGTAGCACTTCAAATGTCTTTAAATTTGTATTACCATTCTTTGAAGAATTTCCTCTCATATGGTAGATTGCATTCTCATCATTCCCATACTATGGCAATTTACATGCTTTAAATTGTTGCAAGTATCTCATGGCATGTTTTTCGCTAGTCATTCTTATTATTGCCATGATTCTAGATGTAGAGAGATATTCCATGTTCCTAAAAGAATAGGGTGTCAAGTAAGGAATCCAAATCCCTACGACACCTACTAAAGGAAGATTCTCTCTATAACTAGAATAGTGAGATTAATGCTTTTATCTAAATAACCCATGTAGTCTCACTAGTAGAGAATATGTTTCTCTTTGGAGATGCGTAATTTAACATAAAAAGAAAAGTCAATCCAATGATTTTTGTTGTTTTGCTTCTTGCTTATATTGGATATGATTCTTCTTCATTCATCGCTCTCCATGTTGTGAATTAGATTTATTTCCATAATCCTAAAGAACTTACTATGCTTGTTTCATAAGTTAAAACTAAGCATACTTCAAGGAATGATCTAGTTCTTATTATAAAGTTTCCATGCTTTAGTAATCCACTTTTTATTCCTTATCAAAAATGATTACAAAGAGGGAAACTAGTGCTTGTGTTGCTACTAACATTTCTCTTGAGTTCAATTATGAAAATCTACAGAGAGAAAGTGCACAAGCCTCACGGGTTGATCTTCACCCAAAGGAAGAAAGGTAAAAGCAAAGGTATGGGAACTCATCTTCTTAATTAAGTTTAGTTCCCATCTCAATGGGTATTTAATCTAAATTATCACATTCTACCCTTGTGAGGAATAGATTCTTTATTGGACATAAATTAACTAAGTGTGCTTTCAATATCATTTTCATAAATGTGTTTGTCCATTAGAATCTAATTCATGCCTTTGCTATATCCATTCTCATATTGATGCACTTCTAAGTCATGAAAATAAATTCAATATGAAGAAGTAAAATTCCTATGATTGATCAAAAATTGTCTAAAAGGTGCATATCCCACGTTTCTAATAATGTGCACTAATATTAAGGATTTTACTTCATGTCTATGTAACTAGTGGATGATGAATTGTTTATATTTCTTATCTAAAAGAAATCATCATCTATCATATACTCCCTTGTGCTACTAACATCTCTCTTGAGTAATTTCAATAAGTTTGAAAAGAAAAAAAGACAACTACCAAGGAAGGACACTCAAGAGAAAAAGGAAGACATCAAGAGCAACAACACCTACTTGGATCAATGGTGTGGTTGTAAGTATTCTAAATCCTTCTTCATTATGAGAAATGCAAGGCGTAAGTTGTTTATTGCAAATTTTATGAGCCTTGATCAAGATGTATAATGCTTCTCCCTATTTGTCTTTAAAGTAAATGCATCCATTCAACTCATTCAAATACTTGATGCATGTCTTTAGGGGGAGCCTCTGTCTATATCTTGATTACGATGAGACTATCACTTTATCTTAGTTATTTCATATAGTCTCTTACATAAGAATGAGTTTCTCATGATGTATGCTACTATTCTTCAAATCTTATTTTTCACTCTAAAGTAGCATATTTGCTGGATTCTCCTACTCGAAGCTTGATTGATAATCTTATGTGTATGTTGTTCTTTTGATCACATCTGTTATTTGTTTGATCATTGAATGACTTCAATTAACAATCATGTTTCTTAGTGCCGTATATACACTCAATCAATATCTCTCTTGATATGTACTAAGTTAAAAGGAGAATTCATGATACATTTACGCAATTTGTGATCCACTTAATTTATGCTAATAATGCCTTGGAGAAGGATCACTAGTTGTAGAACTCTCTCTTGTGCAAAATATTCCCATATATTGTCATTGAGTATAGGTCTTAAGCATCTAAGACTAAGGACAAAGCACAATGAAGAGAGCGTCCCTATGTGTAGGTACAAAACGGTAAAACTACTTCCCTTTATTTACACATGTACCTAAATCTTCCTTTTCTATACATTCTTTGTATGTCTTGTATAAAAGGAAGAGAAAGCATGTCCATGCATTATCCCTGCTTCATACCTAGTTTAACCTCTTAAAATTTCACTCCTGCATGAATGCATCTTTGCCTAAACTAGATGAAGTAATTTTATTATCAAAGAGCTTAAAGCTTAACCTTGTAATGAGCATAAGCTGCCTTTGTCCCAAAGGTGGATGGTCCTTAAGCCTCTTTGAAATCCTTAAGGGAAAATGCTTAAGACATTTATAACATGCTTTCATATGTGCATAAACTGTCATGAGCATCACACTCATATTATGACACAATGCACTTCACATTCTATATGATATAGATATGTTCTCATTAACCTAATTATGTGCCATTGGCATTTAAGGCCAAAATATGTGTTTTTTCTCTCCATGCACATTTTTAGGGGGAGCAATTTATGTTGTATAAAACTATGATCATGCTTAATTAATATATCTCTTGATCATATCTCTTTCATTTTGGTATAAATGCATATATCCTATTATTCTCGTACCATGACTACGTCTAATATGTTTCCAAGTATATTTCCATACTAAGTCGTAGATTGAAAGGGAAATGGAGTCTTCGACGAAGACAAGGCTTCCACTCAACTCTAACGGTATTATCTATCCTTCGCCATCACTCCACTCTGTCTCTCCATTGGTATAATCTTCACTCATATGTTTTATTTTCCAAAGGGGAGAAAAGTAGTTGAAAGGGCTCTAATGATTCCGTTTTTGGCGATTCATGCCAAAGGGGGAGAGAGTATGAGCCAAAGCAAAAGGACCGCACCACCACCCTAATTTCAAAAATGATTTTCAATTGGTATCTCTTTGTGTTCTAAAGGGGGAGAAAGTAGTATTTTCAAAATTAAAATCTTAAAACCCTCTTGAACACTAAGAGGAGAATTTATTTGAGGGGGAGTTTTGTTTAGTCAAAGGAAAAGCATTTGAAACAAGGGGAGAAAATTTCAAAACTTGAAAAGGCTTAGCAAAATCTTATTCATCTACCTTTGACTACTTTGCAAAAGGCCTTTGAAAACGATTTACAAAAAGAATTTGCAAAAACAAAACATGTGGTGCAAGCGTGGTCCAAAATGTTAAAAATAAAGAAACAATCCATGCATGTCTAGTAAGTAATATTTATTGGCTCAATTCTAAGTAACCTTTGCACTTACTAACTAGTTCAAATTCTGCAGTTCTATATTTGCTTTGGTTTGTGTTGGCATCAATCACCAAAAAGGGGGAGTGTAAAGCCCAAAATTGGTATAAGGAAAATAATGATAATAAAATAAATAGATAAATAGATTAGTGGGTGTTTTGGGGATCCATTGATTTTTTTTCTTATTTTTATTTTCTTTACATACTCAACTAATGACATTAAATTATGCAAATAACAAATAAATAAATAAAGAAATGTGCACCCCATGCTGATGTTATGAGATGCATCTTATTTGAATCAAGGAAACATAATTTAAATTGACTTCAAAAGAAAAATATAAAACATGGGGGAGAAAGGAAATTTTAATAAAGTTATTCTTTTCTTCCATATTTACACAATATAGAGAATAATAAATAAATAATTTCAGTGCAAGTAATAGAATAATTAGAATTTGACTTGGTGCTTGAAATCTGGAAATTAAAAACCATAATTTGAATTTAGTTTGAGTTTTGATTTGGGAATAAAACAGAAATTATAAAAGAAAAAGAAAACAAAAATGGAAAACGCTCCTGGGCTGAAACCATCTCTGCTCGGCCCACCTCCTTTCCTTCTCCTGCGCGCGGCCCAACTTCGCTCCCGCAGGCGCAACCCCCCCCCCCACTGCAACTGACCAGCGGGCCCCTCGAGCCATACTCACAAATTCATAGCCGCGTTCGCCTTGGTCACTGATGCGTGGGTCTGACCTGTCAGCCTCCCTAGTCCTTCGCCCTACCGATGACACGCGGGACCGCCTCGTCAGATCGTCTTCTCCACCTCCCGCGGTGCTCAACGGAACGCCGTGAACGCCGCCGGGGAATCCGCGCGGAATCTAGCTGGCCGTTCCAACAACCCGGCCGAAATCCTCTCGCAGCAGATTATAAAGAGGACCGAACCTTCCCTTTCCCCCTCATCAGCCATCGCCTGCCAGATCCCGTCGAGGGTGACCTCCACAGCCGCCGCCAGCTCGGAGCGTACTGGGGCAACGAATCGACCGTCGCTGGGCGTTGGGGTGATCGCGGGCGACGGCTGAAGCTGGCCTGGGTCCTCCCGGGCGAAGCAAGTCCCCGGGTGATCACGAATTGCTCACCGGAGCACTTCGCCACCGTGAATCCGCCCCTCGTCGTGGCTAGCTTTGTTCCGACCGCCAATCTCGGTGAGCTTACTCCCCATTGCCTCGTACTGTTGTCCCCTTCACGAAGCATTGCTCGGATCGAAGAATAGCCTTAGGGATCGTTGAGCGCGCGGGGTCCGGTGATGGCGCCGCCACGGATGGATAGCGCCGCCGCGCTCTCTCGTCGGGATGGGGGGGAGAACTCTGCCGCCGTCGGTTTGGCGATGAACGGCTAAGATTAGAAACAACACATACCGCTTCGATGAATTGATCCGGACCGTTGGATGGGGATCGGGCGTATTCGAAGCCACCTTGGGTATTTTAAATCCGATCCGAAGATCTCGGATCGGGCGGCCACCAGCGCGTACCGGTTCGGGGTGGTACTCGATTTAATCGGGGCGTCCATCTCTGATCGGACGGTAGATACTCATCCATACCCCTTCGGTCTGGCCGTCTTCCAAAAGAGCCCCTGCGTTTAGTTGAAATAGAACCCTCCGTCCCTGGCTACTGTACTCTGAGTCTCGGGTTTCTTGCGCTGAGGCCCCTGACTTTTCCAGGATTTGGCGCGCAGTCCAGATAACAGAGAAACTAGATAATTAAATATTAGAAATTGATTTTTAGTATAAAAATAAATCTTAAAACTTGTATAATTCATATTTAATTCATTTTAACTCCAAATTGAGTCATTCCAGTTGCAATAATTTTATTTTAATATTGTATATCAACTAGTAACACTGTTTAGCCATGAAACTTGAAGCAAAATTGTTCATTTGAATTACTTTGTTCTAGGTGCTTAATAACTTCAGAAATTCATAACTAAATAACTATAACTCCAAATTTAGTGATTCTTGTTCCTACGATCTCGTAGCAACGCGTAGATTATTATTATTCAGTTTGTACTTATGTTTGGTGTAATGTTAATTTTGTCTATACAATGTTTGTTTGTATTGCTACGACTAGAGCGAGGTCACGTGTCATCTGAAGAGCAAGTTGGTACCTGGATTCTCAAAGCCCAGGCAAGTTGTGCCCTTGATCACTTCTTTTTACCCACTCATGTTCTAATTAATCATAATGATCTGCATAGGTTAATTTTGATGGGACCCAATAGGTTACCCTAGTTTGACTATCTTTATACCTTGTTCACCACTGAATCTTTGGGTAGTACTTGCTATCGCTTTATGTGGTTTTGGGTATAGAGATACACATTACTATTCATGATTATACTTTTATTGTCAGTTGTTATTTACTGTTCATGTTAAGATCATTATGTTAATTGGAACATGGAGAACCACCCGGGAAAACAGTGCTACCACAAGGGAGGAATGGGACCCCTTGGCTGATTAATTAGGGAAGCTAGTGGAAGACTACCTTACCCGAAAGGGGCAAGGGCAGTAGGGGAGTGGTCAGTGTAGGGAGGCCCTCGGGAGGATTTTGCTGCGATGGCGGTCCTGCAAGGGATTCCTGCATTGGAACTTCCTATAAACTGTAGCGGGTTTTCGGAAGCTAGTGGAACTTTGTAAAGGCCTCGTAGTGGATCCCTAGCCATTCACCTCGGTAGTGTCTAAGGGCCTTGCAAACCCTGGCGACATGGGATACACGACTTGTGGGTAAAGATGCGCAACCTCTGCAGAGTGTAAAACTGGTATACTAGCCGTGCTCACGGTCAAGAGCGGCTCGGACACTCACATGATTAAATTATGGAACTTAAACTCAATTTGTCATATGCATTGCATCGCAGGTGAAGTTGTTACTTTTGTTCTACTATTTAATTGGGCTGGTATTTACTTATACTTAGTAACTGCTAATAAAATTTTGACCAACTTTAAAAGCAATGCTCAGCTCTAACCATCTTCTTTGGTAAGCCTTACACTTCATGTGAGCTCCCACCTTTGGCGAGTTCATGCACATTATTCCCCACAACTTGTTGAGCGATGAACGTATGTGAGCTCACTCTTGCTGTCTCACACACCCCACAAGTCAAGAACAGGTACCGCAGGATGAGGCGCATGGAGGATGCTGTGACGAGTTCGTGAGAGGTCTAGGTCGTCGTCTCCCAGTCAACTTTGGGTTGCTGGACCGTTGTCTCCTTATAATGTAAATATTCATTTTGTATAGAACTCCTGTTATATATAAAGATGTGACATTCGATCCTGTGCCATGATTCATCATATGTGTGAGACTTGGTCCCAGCACACCTGGTGATTATGTTCGCGCCCGGGTTTTTGACCCCTAAAATCCGGGTGTGACAGAAGTGGTATCAGAGGAATGTTGACTGTAGGACGAAACCTAGATAGAACTGGACAACCATTCTTTACTTACCTTACTCTGATTCTTTTCTAAACTTATCTTAATCTTTTCTCATCTATTTCCGCTTTACTCTGATTATTCTTACCTTTTCTTTCTAAAAGACAAATGTGGATTTCACACTTTGAAATCCCGTACCTAAAGTGACTTTTAGGAATGGGAGACCTAATATTAGGAACAAAAACAAAATTATTTTTTGTAGATATCTATACGTTTGAATGTTTGTTCTTATGATACTTGTCTGATTTGGATCTTTGATTGAGTGTGATGGGTTGTGGAGTGATGCCCACAATTACATCTGCATATACGTATAGGCATAAATAGAATTCATAAGAAAACTAAGCAACTTAGATTATCCTCCATTAAAATGTATCTATCTCATCTTGACATATTCTATCTTACCTTTGGACATTCACCTCGTACAACTAATTACCCTAGTCTTGACATAGAATATCTGGCCCAGCCCTGCCAAAGAAGTTTCAGTACATAACCAACTATTAGCTTATTCATTCTGTCTACTAAATGATTCCCTTGCAAAGCTATCTTACCATATGCTTCTAACTTAGATGGTCAATACCATGCGGGGTGGTGGAATTGATTTACCTCCTAATCGACACACTCGGTGGATATATCGACAACCCCAACCACAGCCAACAGAGATGAATCCTCCTAATCCCCCACCAGGCGGAGTCGATCCACTAATTGCAGCTCAAATGAGGATGATGCAGCAAATGGCTGACACTATGGCAGATATGCGCACCCAAATGCAGCAAGAACGCCAGGAAATGCACTAGGAAAGAGAGGATGCACGTCGGGAAATGCGCCAAGAACGGGAAGAGATACGCCAGGAGAGAAGGGTACAACAACAGCAGCTACAGCAACAACTTCAACAACAGCAGCAACAACAACAAGTGCCATTGCCTCCACCTCCACCACCAGTTCCACCCCGAGATAAGCATCGGGACTTCATGAGCCACAAACCACCAACCTTCTCCAACTCCACGGATCCACTGCAAGCTGACGACTGGCTAAAGTCTATAGAAAAGATGCTCAACATAGCACAGTGCTCGGACCGAGAGAAGGTACTCTACGCATCAGGTCGTCTTGCTGGTCCTGCTGCGGATTGGTGGGATGCGTACTGCGCTGCTCATGTTGCTGTCGATACAATTACCTGGGCAGAATTCTCCACACAATTCAGGAATTACCATATACCCGTTGGACTTATGAAGATTAAGAGAAAGGAGTTTCTCTCCCTCAAGCAAGGAAGTATGTCCGTGAGTGAATATAGAGACAAATTCATCCAGTTATCTTGATATGCTCCTAGAGATGTAGAGGATGATGAGCAAAAGCAGGAGCTTTTTCTGGACGGTTTGATTGGACCCTTGCAATATCAACTGGTATCGCACACATTCCCATCCTTCCAAAGGCTACTTGACAAAGCTATTGCTGTAGAAAACAAGAGGAGTATATTTGGAGAGAAAAGAAAGGCTGTCAACCAAGGGCAGGCTGGAAGTAGTTCCCGTCCTCGCTATACTACCACTCCAAGTACACCAGCTAGTGGCAGTTCTGGACAACAAACTCAACAGGCACCAACTGCTCCTCCAAAAGCAAGCACCCCAGCAGGACCCGTTGCTCCTAACACAACCACCAACATGACATGCTACAAGTGTGGACAACCGGGACACTATGCCAACTACTGTCCCAACAGAGCTGCCTACACTACACCGGCTCCGATGAAGCAAGGACAAGCCTCGGCAGGAAAGAGTCAACCCCTATCTATCAACCGGGGACATGCCCATCATGCAGAAGCAGAAGCTGAACCCGGTTTACTTGAAATTCAAGAAGAAGAGCCAGTTGGAGATGAAGTAGTCGGTGAAGAAGTCAACGAGCAATAAGAATAGAGATAAACATAGATATAGATACATATATATATATATATATTTTACTATTTGTAAGACCTAAATATTAGTTTAGCCAGTAGTAGTATTTTACTATTTTAGTAATAATAATAAGGTCTATTTGACCCTGTGTTTTGCTAATAAGATATGCATCATGCTGAGATTTTGTTTGTGCATATGTGTTGAGACGATATGAACATGCACCCTTTTTCCTTACAAATCTCGAGGACGAGATTTCTCTTAAGGGGGGTAGGATTTGTAAAGCCCAAAATTGGTATAAGGAAAATAATGATAATAAAATAAATAGATAAATAGATTAGTGGGTGTTTTGGGGATCCATTGATTTTTTTTTCTTATTTTTATTTTCTTTACATACTCAACTAATGACATTAAATTATGCAAATAACAAACAAATAAATAAAGAAATGTGCACCCCATGCTGATGTTATGAGATGCATCTTATTTGAATCAAGGAAACATAATTTAAATTGACTTCAAAAGAAAAATATAAAACATGGGGGAGAAAGGAAATTTTAATAAAGTTATTCTTTTCTTCCATATTTACACAATATAGAGAATAATAAATAAATAATTTCAGTGCAAGTAATAGAATAATTAGAATTTGACTTGGTGCTTGAAATCTGGAAATTAAAAACCATAATTTGAATTTAGTTTGAGTTTTGATTTGGGAATAAAACAGAAATTATAAAAGAAAAAGAAAACAAAAATGGAAAACGCTCCTAGGCCGAAACCATCTCTGCTCGGCCCACCTCCTTTCCTTCTCCTGCGCGCGGCCCAACTTCGCTCCCGCAGGCGCAACCCCCCCCCCCACTGCAACTGACCAGCGGGCCCCTCGAGCCATACTCACAAATTCATAGCCGCGTTCGCCTTGGTCACTGATGCGTGGGTCTGACCTGTCAGCCTCCCTAGTCCTTCGCCCTACCGATGACACGCCGGACCGCCTCGTCAGATCGTCTTCTCCACCTCCCGCGGTGCTCAACGGAACGCCGTGAACGCCGCCGGGGAATCCGCGCGGAATCTAGCTGGCCGTTCCAACAACCCGGCCGAAATCCTCTCGCAGCAGATTATAAAGAGGACCGAACCTTCCCTTTCCCCCTCATCAGCCATCGCCTGCCAGATCCCGTCGAGGGTGACCTCCACAGCCGCCGCCAGCTCGGAGCGTACTGGGGCAACGAATCGACCGTCGCTGGGCGTTGGGGTGATCGCGGGCGACGGCTGAAGCTGGCCTGGGTCCTCCCGGGCGAAGCAAGTCCCCGGGTGATCACGAATTGCTCACCGGAGCACTTCGCCACCGTGAATCCGCCCCTCGTCGTGGCTAGCTTTGTTCCGACCGCCAATCTCGGTGAGCTTACTCCCCATTGCCTCGTACTGTTGTCCCCTTCACGAAGCATTGCTCGGATCGAAGAATAGCCTTAGGGATCGTTGAGCGCGCGGGGTCCGGTGATGGCGCCGCCACGGATGGATAGCGCCGCCGCGCTCTCTCGTCGGGATGGGGGGGAGAACTCTGCCGCCGTCGGTTTGGCGATGAACGACTGAGATTAGAAACAACGCATACCGCTTCGATGAATTGATCCGGACCGTTGGATGGGGATCAGGCGTATTCGAAGCCACCTTGGGTATTTTAAATCCGATCCGAAGATCTCGGATCGGGCGGCCACCAGTGCGTACCGGTTCGGGGTGGTACTCGATTTAATCGGGGCGTCCATCTCTGATCGGACGGTAGATACTCATCCATACCCCTTCGGTCTGGCCGTCTTCCAAAAGAGCCCCTGCGTTTAGTTGAAATAGAACCCTCCGTCCCTGGCTACTGTACTCTGAGTCTCGGGTTTCTTGCGCTGAGGCCCCTGACTTTTCCAGGATTTGGCGCGCAGTCCAGATAACAGAGAAACTAGATAATTAAATATTAGAAATTGATTTTTAGTATAAAAATAAATCTTAAAACTTGTATAATTCATATTTAATTCATTTTAACTCCAAATTGAGTCATTCCAGTTGCAATAATTTTATTTTAATATTGTATATCAACTAGTAACACTGTTTAGCCATGAAACTTGAAGCAAAATTGTTCATTTGAATTACTTTGTTCTAGGTGCTTAATAACTTCAGAAATTCATAACTAAATAACTATAACTCCAAATTTAGTGATTCTTGTTCCTACGATCTCGTAGCAACGCGTAGATTATTATTATTCAGTTTGTACTTATGTTTGGTGTAATGTTAATTTTGCCTATACAATGTTTGTTTGTATTGCTACGACTAGAGCGAGGTCACGTGTCATCTGAAGAGCAAGTTGGTACCTGGATTCTCAAAGCCCAGGCAAGTTGTGCCCTTGATCACTTCTTTTTACCCACTCATGTTCTAATTAATCATAATGATCTGCATAGGTTAATTTTGATGGGACCCAATAGGTTACCCTAGTTTGACTATCTTTATACCTTGTTCACCACTGAATCTTTGGGTAGTACTTGCTATCGCTTTATGTGGTTTTGGGTATAGAGATACACATTACTATTCATGATTATACTTTTATTGTCAGTTGTTATTTACTGTTCATGTTAAGATCATTATGTTAATTGGAACATGGAGAACCACCCGGGAAAACAGTGCTACCACAAGGGAGGAATGGGACCCCTTGGCTGATTAATTAGGGAAGCTAGTGGAAGACTACCTTACCCGAAAGGGGCAAGGGCAGTAGGGGAGTGGTCAGTGTAGGGAGGCCCTCGGGAGGATTTTGCTGCGATGGCGGTCCTGCAAGGGATTCCTGCATTGGAACTTCCTATAAACTGTAGCGGGTTTTCGGAAGCTAGTGGAACTTTGTAAAGGCCTCGTAGTGGATCCCTAGCCATTCACCTCGGTAGTGTCTAAGGGCCTTGCAAACCCTGGCGACATGGGATACACGACTTGTGGGTAAAGATGCGCAACCTCTGCAGAGTGTAAAACTGGTATACTAGCCGTGCTCACGATCAAGAGCGGCTCGGACACTCACATGATTAAATTATGGAACTTAAACTCAATTTGTCATATGCATTGCATCGCAGGTGAAGTTGTTACTTTTGTTCTACTATTTAATTGGGCTGGTATTTACTTATACTTAGTAATTGCTAATAAAATTTTGACCAACTTTAAAAGCAATGCTCAGCTCTAACCATCTTCTTTGGTAAGCCTTACACTTCATGTGAGCTCCCACCTTTGGCAAGTTCATGCACATTATTCCCCACAACTTGTTGAGCGATGAACGTATGTGAGCTCACTCTTGCTGTCTCACACACCCCACAGGTCAAGAACAGGTACCGCAGGATGAGGCGCATGGAGGATGCTGTGACGAGTTCGTGAGAGGTCTAGGTCGTCGTCTCCCAGTCAACTTTGGGTTGCTGGACCGTTGTCTCCTTATAATGTAAATATTCATTTTGTATAGAACTCCTGTTATATATAAAGATGTGACATTCGATCCTGTGCCATGATTCATCATATGTGTGAGACTTGGTCCCAGCACACCTGGTGATTATGTTCGCGCCCGGGTTTTTGACCCCTAAAATCCGGGTGTGACAGGGAGATTGAAAGGGAATTAGGCTTACAACTATTTCCTAAACTAATTTTGGTGGTTGAATTTCCCAACACAAATAATTGGACTAACTAGTTTGCTCTAGTCTATAAGTTATACAGGTGCCAAAGGTTCACAAAAGGCCAATAAAAAGACCAAGAAAAGGGTTCAACAAAAAGAGCAAAGGGACAACCGAAGGCACCCTGGTCTGGCGCACCGGACTGTCCGGTGCGCCACCGGACATGTCCGGTGCACCAGGGTTCTCCACACGCTGAACTCCTCGCCCTCAGGAAAACGCAGAGTCGCTCCGCTGTAATTCACCGGACTGTCCAGTGTACACTGGACAGTGTCCGGTGCTCCAGGAATGAAGCGACTCCGAACTCGCCAGCCTCGGGAATTCGCAACGGCTACTCCGCTATAATTCACCGGACATGTCCGGTGTACACCGGACTGTCCGGTGTAACTGCAGAGCAACGGCTACTTCGGCGCCAACGGTCACCTGCAGGCGCATTAAATGCACGCCAGAGCGCGCAGAAGTCAGGCACGCGCGAACAGGCGCACCGGACACTCTACAGTACATGTCCGGTGCGCCACCGGACATCCAGGCGGGCCCAGCAGTCAGACCTCCAACGGTCAGGACCCTAACGGTTGGGTGACGTGGCTGGCACACCGGACATATCCGGTGTGCACCGGACTGTCCGGCGCACCATGCGACAGACAGCCTCCACACCAACGGCTAGTTTTTGGATGGTGGCTATAAATACCACCCAAACCGGCCACTTCAGGAGGTGGGAGTCCAAGCAACATTCCAAGTCATCTAGTTGACATACTCAAGCCCTCCCAACCACATATATTCATTGATCCATCCTATACACAAGATCTAGACCACTACAACCAACACAAGTGCCACAAAAGAGAGTGCAAGCAATTGAGAGCTACTCAATTGAGTTTAGCCCTAGTGCCTTGTGAGATTCATTGAGAGAGAGTGTGTGCTACATCTTTGTGTATTTGCGCGTGGAGTTTTGACTCCCATTGAACTTCCTCCAAAGTTTTGGAGGCTTGTAAAAGCTAGCAAGAGACACTAAAGAGTGTGGTGGTCCTTGCGGGATCGAGAGTGATCCTTGAGAAGAAGAAGAGCTTGCTGATCCTTGTGTGATCGGTGGAGAGAGGGAAAGGGTTGAAAAAGACCCGTCCTAAGTGGACTCCTCAACGGGGACTAGGCCTTCAAGGGCCGAACCTCGGTAAAACAAATCACCCGTGTCCATTGTGTTTATTGCTCGTGATTTGTTTGTTTTCCCTCACTCTAAGTTCTCTTGTTTTATTCTTGGCTAATCTTATTTGGTGTTGCTTTAAGTTAAATTCTCATTTAGTGAAGCAACACATTGCAAGAAAGAACTCTTGTCTCTACTCTTCTTATCTAAGCCTTCTTGCTTTACTCTCATAAACTTGTTAGTAGTATTGTTTTATCACTTCCGCATTATTTAAGCGCAATACTCTTTATAAGCAAGAACTTAGTTTTTATATTTCGATATTTGTATATCTTGTTCTAACCACTAATCAAGGGATCTAGTTGGGGGAAAGTTTTAACTTTCAGGTTTCGCCTATCCACCCCCCTCTAGGCGACTTTCACTCTTCAACCCAGGACGAAGCTCCATTTCGGGAGTCTCGAGTTCATGTCCCTCGACGGTAGCTATGACATGATACTCCTTCCTCCGCCGCGCGACAACGACAATGGCGGCCGTCAGCCCGCCCGCCGGCGGCGGAATCAACGACGTCTTCCCCACGTGGCGGAAGAGCGACATCCGGGTCTGTCCCGTCACCTTCCCCGCCGACAGAGGAGGAGATGGGGCAGGCATGGCCGCATGGCCAAGCAGGAGGCGGCACCTCGTCAGCTGTCGAGCGAGTCGACGGCACCGGCGCCCCAATGGGGGATACATCGGGCGTTGACCTCGCGCCTGAGACGAAGACGAGCGTCGTTTCCCCGTAACACGCTAACCCCAAGCATACGACGGGCGACGCCTGCACGCTCGCGAAGGACTTGCTGGGCGTCAGCCTTGTACCTGAGATAACGGTGCAGTTCATCCCCGACGCGACTCCGTCACCGTCCGTTGATCAAGAGGTACCATTTATTTCCCATCCAGTGCCTTTTAGATTCAGCTTCGACCCACCAAGCGACCCCGCTTCGGTGAACGCTTTCATAAAGGCATATCCAAACCTTCCGAGGTACCATATGTGGTCAACCTGGGACAGATTGACGGCCGTCTCGACCTACGGGCCCCCAGGTTCTGAGGAAGACGATGAACCCGACTCTGGTTGGGATTTCTCTGGGCTCGGTAACTCTAGTGCCATGCGGGACTTCATGACCGCATGTGACTACTGCCTCTCTGATTGCCCCGATGATAGCCACAGCCTCGGCGACGAGGACTGTGGCCCAAGTCACGAATGTTTCCACGTCGATCTAGAGGGTCTCAACGAAGGCAACCACCTTGGTATGCCGGAAGACGGCGATCCCTCTAGGCCTGCGCCTCGCGTTGACATCCTTCGGGAGCTAGCTGTGGTCCCAGTCCCTACGGGGTTCAGGACACACAGCTCGAGCAAATCCGCGAGATGCAGGCCAGGCTCGACGAGGAAGCAGGACAACTTGTGCAGCTCCGGCAGAACATCGGGCAGGAGCGGGCAGGCCGAGCACCGGCCGGAGAAGTATGTCATCTGGCCCAGGATGTCCAGCGCTGCATCGCCGATGATGCCAGGGCAAGGCTGCCCCCGGCTTCCAGTGGGGTCGGTCAGAACCTGGCTGCAGCGGCAATACTGCTCCAAGCAATGCCAGAACCATCCACCACTGAGGGGCAGCGTATCCAGGGAGAACTCAGGAATCTCCTGGAGGATGCCGCGGTCCGACGGGCCGAAAGCTCTGCCTCCCGAAGGCAGGGATACCCCCCGGAACATCGCGCCGCGACTTCCCGATTCATGTGGGAGGCCTCGGTCCACACCGGGCGCACGCGGGACACAGCGCCTGCGGCCCCGGGCCGCCTCGACAACGAGCACCATCGCCGCGACCGTCAAGCCCACCTCGACGAGAGGGTGCGCCGAGGCTACCACCCCAGGCGTGGGGAACGCTACGACAGCGGGGAGGATCAGAGCCCTTCGCCCGAACCACCCGGTCCGCAAGCTTTCAGCCGGGCCATACGATGGGCGTCGTTCCCGACCTGGTTCTAAGCCCCGACTACCATCACCAAGTACTCGAGGGAGACGAGGCCTGAACTGTGGCTCGCGGACTACCGGCTGGCCTGCCAGCTGGGTGGAACGGACGATGACAACCTCATCATGCGCAACCTCCCCCTGTTCCTCTCCGACGCCGCCCGAGCCTGGCTGGAGCATCTGCCTCCTGCGCAGATCTCCAACTGGGATGACCTAGTCAAAGCCTTCGCCGGCAACTTCTAGGGCACATACGTGCGCCCTGGGAACTCCTGGGATCTCTGAAGCTGCCGCCAGCAGCCGGGAGAATCCCTGCGGGACTACATCCGGCGGTTTTCGAAGCAGCGCACTGAGCTGCCCAACATCACCGACTCCGATGTCATCGGCGCGTTCCTCGCCGGCACCACTTGCTGCGACCTAGTGAGCAAGCTGGGTCGCAAGACTCCCACCAGGGCGAGCGAGCTGATGGACATCGCCACCAAGTTTGCCTCTGGCCAGGAGGCGGTCGAGGCCATCTTCCAGGAGGACAAGCAGCCTCAGGGGCGCCAGCCGGATGACGCCCCCAAAGCGTCCGCTCAGCGCGGCACGAGAAAGAAGGGCAAGAAAAAGTCACAAGCGAAACGCGACGCCGCCGACGCAGACCTTGTCGCCGCCGCCGAGCACAAGAACCCTCGGAAACCTCCCGGAGGCGCCAACTTGTTCGACAAGATGCTCAAGGAGTCGTGCCCCTATCATCAGGGTCCCGTCAAGCACACCCTTGAGGAGTGCGTCATGCTTCGGCGCTACTTCCACAAGGCCGGGCCACCGGCGGAAGGTGGCAGGGCCCCCGACAACGACAAGAGGGAAGCTCACAAGGCAGAGGAGTTCCCCGAGGTCCATGACTGCTTCATGATCTACGGTGGGCGGGTAGCGAACGCCTCGGCTCGGCACCGCAAGCAAGAGCGCCGGGAGGTCTGCTCGGTAAAGGTGGCGGCGCCAGTCTATCTAGACTGGTCCGACAAGCCCATCACCTTCGACCAAGACGACCACCCCGACCGCGTGCCGAGCCCGGGGAAGTACCCGCTCGTTGTTGATCCCGTCATTGGCAACGTCAGGCTTACCAAGGTCCTCATGGACGGAGGCAGCAGCCTCAACATCATCTACGCCGACACCCTCGGGCTCTTGCAGATTGATCTATCCTCGATCCAGGCCGGCGTGGCGCCCTTTCATGGGATCATTCCCGGGAAGCGCGTCCAACCCCTTGGACAACTCGATCTGCCCGTCTGCTTCGGGACTCCCTCCAACTTCTGAAAGGAAACCCTCACGTTCGAGGTGGTTGGGTTTCGAGGAACCTACCACGCAGTGCTGGGGAGACCATGTTACGCCAAGTTCATGGTCGTCCCCAACTACACCTACCTCAAGCTCAATATGTTGGGCCCCAACGGGGTCATCACCGTCGGCCCCACGTACCGACACACGTACGAATGCGATGTGGAGTGCGTGGAGTACGCCGAGGCCCTCGCCGAATCCGAGGCCCTCATCGCCGACATGGAAAAGCTCTCCAAGGAGGTGCCAGATGCGAAGCGCCACGCCGGCAACTTCGAACCAGCAGAGGTGGTTAAGTCCGTCCCTCTCGACCCAGCAACGACGCCTCCAAGCAGATCTGGATCGGATCCGAGCTCGACCCCAAATAGGAAGCAGTGCTCGTCGACTTTCTCCGCGTGAACGCCGAGGTTTTTGCGTGGAGTCCCTCGGACATGCCTGGCATACCGAGGGAAGTCACTGAGCACTCACTAGATATCCGAGCTGGAGCCCGACCCGTGAAGCAGCCTCTGCGCCGATTCAACGAAGAAAAGCGCAGAGCCATAGGCGAGAAGATCCACAAGCTGATGGCTGCAGGGTTCATCAAAGAGGTATTCCATCCCGAATGGCTAGCCAACCCTGTGCTTGTGAAAAAGAAAGGAGGGAAATGGCGGATGTGTGTAGACTACACCGGTCTAAACAAAGCATGTTCGAAGGTTCCCTACCCTCTGTCTCGCATCGATCAAATCATGGATTCCACTGCTAGGTGCGAAACCCTGTCTTTCCTCGATGCCTACTCAGGGTATCACCAAATCAGGATGAAAGAGTCCGACCAGCTCGCGACTTCTTTCATCACACCCTTTGGCATGTACTGCTACGTTACCATGCCATTCGGTTTGAGGAATGCGGGTGCGACATACCAAATGTGCATGAACCACGTGTTTAGAGAACACATTGGTCGAACGGTCGAGGCCTACGTCGATGACATCGTAGTCAAGACGAGGAAAGCCTCCGACCTCCTCTCTAACCTTGAAACGACATTCAAGTGTCTCAAAGCGAAAGGCGTAAAACTCAATCCTGAGAAGTGTGTCTTCGGAGTCCCCCGAGGCATGCTCCTGGGTTTCATCGTCTCCGAGCGGGGCATCGAGGCCAACCCAGAGAAAATCGCGGCCATCACCAACATGGGGCCTATCAAGGACTTGAAAGGAGTACAGAGGGTCATGGGATGCCTTGCGGCTCTGAGCCGCTTCATCTCACGCCTCGGCGAAAGAGGCTTGCCCCTGTATCGCCTCTTAAGGAAGACCGAGCGCTTTACTTGGACCCCCGAGGCCGAGGAAGCCCTCGGAAACTTGAAGGCGCTCCTTACAAGCGTGCCCATCCTGGTGCCCCCCGCTACCAGAGAAGCCCTCTTGATCTACGTCGCCGCCACCACTCAGGTGGTCAGTGCCATGATCGTGGTCGAGAGACGTGAAGAAGGGCACACACTGCCCGTCCAGAGGCCGGTTTACTTCATCAGTGAGGTACTGTCCGAGACCAAGATCCGCTACCCACAAATTCAGAAGCTACTGTACGTGGTGATTCTGACACGGCGAAAGTTGCGACACTACTTCGAGTCTCATCCGGTGACTGTGGTGTCATCCTTCCCCCTGGGGGAGATCATCCAGTGCCGAGAGGCCTCGGGTAGGGTTGCAAAGTGGGCGGTGGAGATCATGGGCGAGACAATCTCATTCGCCCCTCAGAAGGCCATCAAGTCTTGGCTTTGTGGCTGAATGGGTCGACACCCAGCTTCCAGCAGCTCCGATCCAACCGGAACTCTGGACCATGTTTTTCGACTGGTCGCTGATGAAAACAGGAGCGGGCGCGGGCCTGCTCTTCATCTCACCCCTCGAGAAGCACCTCCGCTACGTGCTGCGCCTCCATTTCCCGGTGTCCAGCAACGTGACCGAGTATGAGGCTCTAGTTAACGGGTTGCGCATTGCCATCGAGCTAGGGGTCCGACGCCTTGACGCTCGTGGCGACTCGCAGCTTGTCATCGACCAAGTCATGAAGAACTCCCACTGCTGCAACCCGAAGATGGAAGCCTACTGCGACGAGGTTCGGCGCCTGCAGGACAAGTTCTATGGGCTCGAGCTCAACCACGTCGCTCGACGATACAACGAGACTGCGGACGAGCTGGCTAAGATAGCCTCGGGGCGGACAACGGTTCCTCCGGACGCCTTCTCCCGAGACCTACATCAACCCTCCGTCAAGACCAACGACATGCCTGAGCCCGAGAAGGCCTTAGCTCTGCCCGAGGCGCCCTCGGCCTAGCCTGAGGCGCCCTCGGCTCAGCCCGAGGCACCCTCGGCCCCCGAGGGTGAGGCACTACGCGTCGAGGAAGAGCGGAACAGGGTCACGCCTAATCGAGATTGGCAGACCCCATACCTGCAATATCTCCACCGAGGAGAGCTACCCCTCGACAGAGCCGAAGCTCGGCGACTGGCGCGGCGCGCCAAGTCGTTCGTCTTGCTGGGTAATGAAAAGGAGCTCTACCACCGCAGCCCCTCAGGCATCCTCCAACGATGCATATCCATCGTCGAAGGCCAGGAGTTATTGCAAGAAATACACTCGGGGGCTTGCGGTCACCACGCAGCACCTCGGGCCCTCGTGGGAAACGCCTTCCGATAGGGTTTCTACTGGCCGACCGCAGTGGCTGACGCACTAGGATTGTACGCACCTGCCAAGGGTGTCAATTCTACGCAAAGCAGACCCACCTGCCCGCTCAGGCTCTGCAAACAATACCCATCACCTGGTCGTTTGCTTTGTGGGGTCTGGACCTCGTCGGTCCCTTGCAGAAGGCACCCGGGGGCTTCACGCACCTGCTGGTCGCCATCGACAAATTCTCTAAGTGGATTGAGGTCCGACCCCTAAACAGCATCAGGTCCGAACAGGCGGTGGCGTTCTGCACCAACATCATCCATCGCTTCGGGGTCCCAAACTCCATCATCACCTACAACGGCACCCAGTTCACTGGCAGAAAGTTCCTGGACTTCTGTGAGGACCACCACATCCGGGTGGACTGGGCCGCCGTAGCTCACCCCATGACGAATGGGCAGGTAGAGCGTGCCAACGGCAAGATTCTACAGGGGCTCAAGCCGAGGATCTACAACGACCTCAACAAGTTTGGCAGGCGGTGGGTGAAGGAACTCCCCTCGGTGGTCTGGGGTCTAAGTACGACGCCAAGCCGAGCCACGGGCTTCACGCCGTTTTTTCTAGTCTATGGGGCCGAGACTATCTTGCCCATAGACTTAGAACACGGCTCCCCGAGGACAAGGGCATATGACGTCCGAAGCAACCAGACAAACCGAGAAGACTCACTTGACTAGCTAGAAGAGGCTCGGGACATGGCCTTACTACACTCGGCGCGGTATCAGCAGTCCCTGCGACGCTACCATGCCCGAGGGGTTCGGTCCCGAGACCTCCAGGTGGGCGACTTGGTACTTCGGCTATGACAAGACACCCGAGGGCGCCACAAGCTCACGCCTCCCTGGGAAGGGTCGTTCATCATCGCCAAGATTCTGAAGCCCGGAACATACAAGCTGGCCAACAGCCAAGGCGAGGTCTACAACAACGCTTGGAACATCCGACAGCTACATCGCTTCTACCCTTAAGATGTTTTCAAGTTGTTCATGTACCTCGTTTACATACACAAGCAAAGTCTAATCTTCAAGGAAGGGTCAACCTTGCCTCGGCAAAGCCCGACCTCCCTCGGGGGCTAGAAGGGGGGAACCCCCTCTGCGTCAAAATTTTCCTCGGAAAAAGTCTTTCTGCCAGAACGTCTTTCGTGCTTTTCGACTACTTCGATAGTGGAGTCCTGAAAACGATGGAGTACACGTAAGCAGGCAAGGCCGACCGAGCCGAGGGACTCCTACGCCTCCGGGATACGGATACCTCACTCATCACCTTCTGTGATAAGTAACTAACGCTCGGATAAGGGATTCCGCTGTCCGAGCAAGTCTTAACGCTCGAAAACTTCTTCTGCTGAAACGATTTTTCGTGCTGTCTCGACTATATCGATAACAGAAACCTACGGATGAGTAAGAGTACACGTAATCAGGCAAGGCCGACCGAGCCGAGGGACTCCTACGCCTCTGGGATACGGATACCTCACTCATCACCTTCTGCGATAAGTAACTCACGCTCGGATAAACGATTCTGTTACCGACGAACAAGTCCTGATACTCGAAACAAGGGGAAAAGAAACGCAGCTTTACAACACGATGACGGTATGTTTTGGCCTCGGCGGCCGCAAAAAACATACGCACGCTACAGACAAACTGTTCCTGCAGGTTCAGACGTCAGCAGGGGGAGCAGCAGCACCCTCGGCATCGACTCCACTCTCAGCGGAATCCGACCCGGCCTCGAACAAGCAACATGGTCGGAGGATCTCCACCTCGAAGGAAGATGTCAGCACCGCGCCTGGGCCATCGCCGCCAGGGTCTCCTCCATGAACCCGGCCCAAGCAGACGGCCGGACCGGCCGCTCCATAGCCTCAGCCAGCTGTCCCCTGAGGACACCAGCTCGGCTCATGGCCTCGGCAGCCCGACTCCAGGGTTGGTCCTGCCAGTGGACGACCTAGCCAGGTCCCAGCCGCCACTGCAACGCCTCGTCGGCCTGGGAAGTCCCCTACTCCTGGGCCGACGAAGTTTCTTCTCCAGCCAACTCCGCCTCTGTCCATGCTGACGCCGCTGCCTCCGGCTTCGGCTCATCACAGAGCAGCCGAGGTTTCCTTCGCTAAGCAAGAGGAGCCTCGAGCGGCAAGGCCGACCGAGCCTAGGGACTCGTACGCCTCCGAGATACGAATACCTCACTCATCACCTTCCGCACAGGGCAACTCACGCTTGGTTAAGCGGTCCAGCTAGCCGACAGGCGAGTTCTGGTGCGCAAAATGGAGAAGAAACACGACTTTACACCCAAATACACAAATGTTCAGGCCCCGACAGCCACAATGAACATACGCCAGCAATCAAGGTGACATTACAAACGGGACTCCGGTTCCGTTCCCGCGACAACGACCTTCGCTCCGGGCGGCCAAACAGCAGCAGCTATGACCTCAGGGCAGACGCTGCTGCGACAAGGTCCTCGCCCTCGTCTCCACTCGAGGGGCGAGGTGAAAGTTCCCTTTGACTCAGGAACAAGATCTGGATGTCGCCTAGAGGGGGGTGAATAGGCGAATAAAACTTATCACTTTAAAACTAAAATTCTTACTCTACTCGAAGACTAGAACGCAGTGGAATGAGAAGATCCTTCAAGTAGGTTGCAGCAAAATCGGAGATCCTGTCTCAAAATGTCCTGCACTTCAAATAAAGCTTATACCATGGATAAGTGTTGAAGTGCAGATATAAAATCGAGTAAGACAGAGAGTCAGGATACAATACAGAACAGAGCACACAGACGCAAGGATTTATCCCGAGGTTCGGCCAAGCCTGAAATGCTTGCCTAGTCCTCGTTGGAGTTAGCCACACGTGGGCTTGGAGTCTATTTCAACTCCTTCCTCCGTTTGCTCAGATCTGTCAGTATGACAGATAGAGCCTTTCACTATTGAGTTGGGTTACAACAAAACCGTGGCTGCTTACAAACTTCTCGACAGCACCTCGGCAGAGTAACGATACGCTCAAGACCTTGCTCTAGCTCTTAGCAGCTCTTCTCCACAAGCTAGAGAGATACACACAAGAGGGAGAGTGAGAATTGATCCGAGTGATGTCTACACTTGTTGGCTGCACTTGTACGTTGCTTGAGGTGCCTAGGGGTCCCTTTTATAGGCACAAGGGGCCTAGGAGCCGTTGGAAGCAATCTAGGAAGGCAAATCTTGCCTTCTGTCGGGTGGTGCACCGGACAGTCCGGTGCACCACCGGACACTGTCCGGTGCCCGATTTCCTTCCAAAAATGGCGCAGTCGACCGTTGCCGTCTTGGAGCCGTTGGCGCACCGGACACTGTCCGGTGCACACCGGACAGTTCGGTGCCCCCATTTGACCGTTGGCTCGGCCACGCGTCACGCGTGGCCGACCATTGCCCAAGCCGACCGTTGGCTCACCGGACGGTCCAGTGAATTATAGTCGTACGTCGCCAGACTCGACCCGAGAGCGGCCTGTTCACCGGAGTTCAGCCTGTCGCACCGGACAGTCTGGTGTGCCGGACTGAGCTGAGTCTTGGCTGTACACAGCCAAGCATTTTGCATCTCTTTTCTTTTCTTCTTCGTTCTGTTTCTAACACTTAGACAAGTATATTAGTACACAAAACCAATGTACGAAGTCTAGAAACATACCTTCTCTTGATTTTTATATCTATAGCATTTGACATGCTTGAGCTTTGATGTTGGCCTCATAAATCATCAAGTCAGCTTGACTTGATCTAGATTGACATTTCTTAGCTCCAACATCCTGCAAGGGTCACATAGAACATCTCCAAACATAGGAACAACCCAACTAAAAGTCAAGGTGCACTTAGCTCTTTTTGGGCTGCTTCCAGTTCTGGTTTTGACACTGCTTCTTCTTCTAGTGACCTTGTTCACTTCTAAGAGCTTGATCTTGAGCCTTATGACTTACACCACATAACTATAGATGTTTTCCCCATTGGTTGTAAGTCACGTCCTTATGTAGTGATCCTTGATGTGTCATAACTCTTCTCAACTCGATCACCCTTGACTTTGCAAGTCTTCTTCTTCACCCTTGGCTTTGGGTTCCTCAGCCTCCTTGACCTTCTCCCGTGCACTTGGTACCTCGAAGCTCTACTTGCCTCCATCATTGGCTTGATCAGTTGTCTCCGAGCTACGCACCCGAGTCTCACTTTATGCAATGTCCATCTTACTTGTGATGTCCATTATGTATCCATAATCCAGTTCTTGGACCATCACATTTGTTCACTTGTGTTGAACCCTGTAGGCTTTACCTTAAGCACATGTTCAACACTTAGTACACTTGTTAGTCCTTTAATTGAGTTGTCATCCAAACACCAAAACTCACAAGAGAGCTTTCACGAGGACAAGCTATCAAAGCCAAAGAGAGGGAGGCCTGGAGCGCAGATGGCGCCGACGACCCCGTCGGCGACGAGGACTTCTCCGGCTGCTGCCACCACCTCAGCACCGACGGCGGCGTCCACCTGTCCGCCAACACCGCACCAGTGGGCGCCGGCCGCCTCAAAGTGCACCGGCAGGTCCTCACTCCCGTCCTTGCCACGAGAACGAGAATGGGACCGTCTCAGAACACGAGTACCGCCCTCACAGCATACGACGTGTTGTGAGACCCCCCCCCCCCGGTGCGGCTGGCCACCATCGCCCGAACAGAAGACGGAGCGCTACACCCTGGCCGGGCAGCAGCAGTTCGCCTCCCCCTGCATGGCTGGAGGACGCCTCCTCCGCAAAGCTGGAGGATGGTTTCCACCCCCAGAAGCTGGAGGAAGAAGCGGGACGCCAGCCCACGCCGAGGTAGAGCTCCGGCTCAGCTTGCCCTCCGCCCTAGCTCGGATGACGAAAATCCTTGAAGCTGAGGGCGGGGCAGAAGCCACAGCCCGGCTTGCTTCTCCCCACCATCGAACTGGTGGTCACCGTCTTGGGTGACCACCGGCTAGGGGATGCAGCCGGGCTGCCTGACGAAAATCCTTGAAGTCGAGCGATGGCTGAAAGGTACCAACCTCCACAAGGTTGCGCTCCTTCCACAACAAGACGAAAGCGACGCAAGCGCTCCCCATCCGGGGGCTCAGAAGGTGGAAGGACGCGATGCATGAAGGGAGTGCGAAGACATGGTTGCCATCCAAGGGGGTCACCCTCCTTTTAAAGGCGACTCTCCCCACTTGCGTCCTCAGCCGTCGCGGACGGAGTCCTCACCAACACGCCCAAGGTCTTCCCCCCACGACACGGGGGGTGGGTCCCATGTGTCATGCAAGCTGCCCTAGGACAGAAGAAGCCAAACCGCCGCGCGCGGAGCGTGTAACCACCCAGCGGTTACAAGCATTCCTCCGTCTTCGCCCAAACCAGCGGGTGAAAGGGTGGACCGCCATGCAGGCGGCATGCAACTGCACCAAGGGGCACACCCTTTCGACTTCGACGCATCCAGCATGGAGACCTAGGCCCACACGTCATGTAACAGGCGCGCCGGTTACTACGTGCAAAAAACTGCAGCGCCACTTGCGCCACCGTCGTGCCTTCTCGACTACGGAACCGGTGCCGCGACTCGAGGCAAACCCTGCGCACGGCCCAGCAGTGCCAACCAGGCACACCAGTCACGGGTCAGTCAGCCACGGGACAAGGCGCGACGGTCAACATGGCCAAAAGTGGGTCGGTAGTAATGGCGGTGGCAGGTGGGCGGAAGCAGCAGTCAAATCATCTGCAGGCTCGCATCCCCTCCTGGAACAGCGAGAGAGCCCTCTCCCACGACGTGAAGACGACGCACTCATGTTCCGTTCCTCGAACGGCTCGCGCATGCACAACGGCTGCCCCGCGAATCACTCGTCCTGTCGCATTAACTCTGCGGCAGGACAGGCGACACCTTTGGCAGGCGAAGCGGGCGACGCTTCACCTCCGCCATAATGACCGCGTCAAAAAAGGTGTGCCACATCATTCAATTTCGTATCCTTTTCCTCTTCCCCTTTCTCTCTCTTGCTACAGGGACCGGGAAAGGGGATACTCCGAAAGGGATCCTTCTCCGCGAAGGAAGCGGGCCCCGAGCCCCCTACTGATCAGAGGTTCGAAGGCTGGCCCCTCGGAAGGGTTTGACAGCCGCCTCAGAGCACTCAGGCTCCGCGCCTACTACTGGTCAGAGGTTCGAAGGCTGGACCCACGGAAGGGTTCGACAGCCGTCTCAGGCCACGCGGGCTCCGCGCCCACTACTGATCAGGGGTTCGTAGGCTGGCCCCCCGACGGGTTCGACAGTCGCCCCAGATCACGCAGAGTGAGGGATGACTCTGGGTACGTTCGATACATAACCAAGGCTCGGGCTACGCTCCCGAGGTACCCTATGACATTTCTGAGACCAGCAGGAACGATTCTATAACGGAATCCCATTAGAGGGAGGCATCGAGCCCTCAGACCCTATCGAACGGGACCGGGTCCGGCAAATCACCTGTAGGTACTTTTGGAGCGCGCCTCTGGGCGACTAGCCGACCCTTATCGAATGGGGCACGGGCGTCCACTCGGATCACCCATTAGCAGCTCACTGGAGACACCATGTTCGACGCCCACCGAGGGCAACATGGCGCTTCCCCCCTCCTCCTTGCGGAAAGGCGACGCAGGGGCGTATGAAAAAAGCCGAGTCTGCCCTTGACCGTCCTCTCGCCCTGTGCAGAGGCTCGGGGGCTGCTCTCGCAAACCCAGCTCCGGCCAAACCGTTGACAGCGTCAACATACCAGCCCGAGAACTTGGAACCCGACTATGCACCCGGGTAACAACCAGTTTGCGTGAGGGAACGACCAGACCGACCGAGCCATGACGAAAGGCATTAAGACCTCGAAGGAGTCAAACCACTCCTCCGAGGCCTCGGGGGCTACACCCGGCGGGTGCGCTCGCGCGCACCCACCGAAACAAAATGCAACCAAGAAAGGCCGGACCCCTTGCAAAAAAGAGCGACAAAGCCTCCAAGCGAGTACCCACACTCCCTTTGAGGCTCGGGGGCTACTGTCGGGGACCGTAATTAGGGGTACCCCCAAGGCTCCTAATCTCAGTTGGTAACCCCCATCAGCACAAAGCTGCAAAGGCCTGATGGGCGCAATTCCGGTTAAGGCTCCGCCCACTCGAGGGACACGATCTCGCCTCACCCGAGCCCAGCCTCGGGTAGGAACGGAAGACCAAGGCAGATTCACGCCTCGCCCGAGGGTCTCCTCAAGCAACGGGCGCACCTTCGACTCGCCTGAGGCCCAGCTCGAGTAGGCTTCACAGAGAAGCAACCTTGGCCAGATCGCCTCGCCCGCCGACCGGATCGCAGGAGCATTCAATGCAAGGATCGCCTGACACCTTATCCTGACGCGTGCTTTCCAGTCGACAAGGCCGAAGTGACCGCAGTCACTTCGCCCCTCCACTGACTGACCTGACAGGAAAACAGCGCCGCCTGCACTGCTCCGACTGCTGTGCCACCCGTCAGGGTGAGGCTGACAGCAACCAAGTCCAGCCCCGGGCGCCATAGGAATCTCCGCCTCGCTCGACCCCAGGGCTCAGACTTGACCTCAACTCGGACGACGATCTCCGCCTCGCCCAACCCCCGGGCTCGGATTCGACCTCGCCTCGGACGATGATCTCCGCCTCGCCCGACCCCCGGGCTCGGACTCGACCTCGACTCTGGAAGACGGTCTCCGCCTCGCCCGACCCCAGGGCTCGGACTCAACCTCGCTCCGGAAGAAGGTCTCCGCCTCGCCCGACCCCAGGGCTCGGACTCGACCTCGACCTCGGAGGAGTCACCACCTCACTCGGGCTGACCACGCCACAAGGGGAGGCCATCATTTCCCTACCCTTAGCTAGCCCAGGCTACGGGGAACAAGACCGGTGTCCCATCTGGCTCGCCCCGGTAAAACAAGTAATGATGGCACTCCGGGTGCTCCATGACAACGGTGGTTCTCAGCCCCTTACGGAAGCAAGGATACGTCAGCAAGGATCCGACAGCCCCGACAGCTGTGCTTCTACAGGGCTCAAGCGCTCCTCCGACGGCCACGACGCCACATGAACAGGGCTCCAACACCTCTCCGACAGTCACGTCGGCACGTACATAGGGCTCTAGCTCCTCTCTGCTAGACACGTTAGCACACTGCTACACCCCCCGTTGTACACCTGGACCCTCTCCTTACGCCTATAAAAGGAAGGTCCACGGCTCTCATACAAAGAGGTGGCCGTGCGGGAGAACAGGCAGCCTCACGCCCCCTGTCTCTCTCTCTCCCTCGCGAATGCTTGTAACCCCTTACTGCAAGCGCATCCGCCCTGGGCGCAGGACAACATGAGGCCGCGAGTTTTCCCTTCATTGTTTTTCCCCATCGTGTCTCTGTCTCGCGCCGACCCATCTGGGCTGGGACACGCGGCGACAATTTACTCGTCGGTACAGGGACCCCCCGGGGTCGAAACGTCGACAAATATAAAAATAGATTAGAGTGAAAATTAAACTAAGGTCGTGCTTGATTCCATTAGTTCTAGATTAAAGTATAGTCTCTGATTAAACTTTTGTCACTACCTTGATTGGTTGTAGGAACTGAATAGATTCTAAATACATTAAATACAATAAATAAATACCAAAATACATTTTGTCTTGTTTCGTACTAGTTTTCTAGGCAAGGGCAATAATTAAATGCTATCCTTTAGTCCTTTTTAGCATCTATGTGAGGGACTAGAGACTAATGTCAATTACTCCTTACTTCAGTCCTTCTATTTGGTAAAATAGAGACTAAACGAGACTAAAAATCAGGGACTAAATATTAGTCCCCTCTAACTAAATGGGGCCTAATCTTTTTTTAAATTTGTTCTAACAAGACATACGAGATGAAGCAGATACATAGACATGTAGACATATATAAGGCTAGCTCCAACAAGGAACCCTAAAGGGTTCTGTACCCTAAATATAGAGAACCAAATGGTCCTCTACGCCCTCCAGCACTGTCGGCGTTTCGAGACCGGGGGGTCCCTAAGCCGACGAGTGAGTGTGCCGCGTGCCCCAGCCCAGATGGGTCGAGCGCGTGGGCGAGCGCGAAGGGGGGAGAAGCGAGGTGGCCGGAGCCGAGTCGTGAGGGAGGTGGAGATCCCGCGGCCTTCGTGTTCGTCCCGCGCCCAGGTCGGGTGCGCTTGCAGTAGGGGGTTACAAGCGTCCACGCGGGTGAGGGGAGCGAGCGGCCCCAAGAGAGCGCCTGCCCCAGCCCTCGTTCCCGCGGGGCCAACCTTCTCTAAGAAGGCCCTGGTCCTTCCTTTTATAGGCGTAAGGAGAGGATCCAGGTGTACAAATGGGGGTGTAGCAAGGTGCTACGTGTCTAGCGGGGGTGAGCTAGCGCCCTAAGTACATGCCAAGGTGGCAGCCGGAGAGATCTTGGCACCCAGCTGGTGTGGTGTCGTGGCTGTCGGAGGAGTAACGGAGCCTGGTGGAGGGACAGCTGTCGGAGAGGTTGGGCCCTTGCTGACGTCCCCCTGCTTCCGTAAGGGAGCTGAGAGCCGCCGTCGTCATGGGTCTAGCGGGGCGCCATCATTGCCTGTCTGGCGGAGCTAGCCAGATGGGACGTCGGTCCTGTTCTCTGCGGCCCGAGTCGGCTCGGGGTAGGGTGATGATGGCGCTTCCTGTTGATGTGGCGGACTTGTGCCCTAGGTTGGGCGACGTGGAGGCTCCTCCGAAGCCGAGGTCGAGTCTGTCCTGCATGGCCGAGGCCGAGCCCGAGCTCCTGGGTCGGGCGAGGCGGAGGTCGTTTGGCAGAGGCTAGGGCGGAGTCCGACCCCTGGGGTCGGGCGAGGCGGAGTTCGTCGTCTTCCGGGGCCTTAGCCCGAGTCCGAGCCCTGGGTCGGGCGGAGCGGAGTTCGCCGTCTTCCAGGGCCTTAGCCCGAGTCCGAGCCCTGGGTCGGGCGGAGCGGAGTTCGCCGTCTTCCGGGGCCTTAGCCCGAGTCCGAGCCCTGGGTCGGGCGGAGCGGAGTTCGCCGTCTTCTGGGGCCTTAGCCCGAGTCCGAGCCCTGGGTCGGGCGGAGCGGAGTTCGCCGTCTTCCGGGGCCTTAGCCCGAGTCCGAGCCCTGGGTCGGGCGGAGCTTCCTATGGCGCCTTTGGCAAGGCCTGGCTGCCTGTCAGTCTCACTCTGTCAAGTGGCACTGCAGTCGGGATGGCGCAGGCGGCGCTGTCCTTCCGTCAGACCGGTCAGTGGAGCGGCGAAGTGACGGCGGTCACTTCGGCTTTGCCAGGGGGCGCGCGTCAGGATAAGGGTGCCAGGCTACCTTTGCGTTAAATGCCCCTGTGACTTGGTCGGTCGGTGCGGCAATTTAGTCAGGGTTGCTTCTTAACGAAGGCAAGGCCTCGGGCGAGCCGGAGATGTGTCTGCCGTAAAAAAAAGGGGGCCTCGGGCGAGACGGAAACACCTCAGGGTCGGCTGCCCTTGCCCGAGGCTAGGCTCGGGCGAGGCGTGATCGAGTCGCTCGTATGGACTGATCCCTGACTTAATCGCACCCATCAGGCCTCTGCAGCTTTATGCTGATGGGGTTACCAGCTGAGAATTAGGCGTCTTGAGGGTACCCCTAATTATGGTCCCCGACAGTAGCCCCCGAGCCTCGAAGGGAGTGTTAGCACTCGCTTGGAGGCTTTCGTCGCACTTTTTTGCAAGGGGACCAGCCTTTCTCGGTTGCATTTTGTTCCGATGGGTGTGCGCGAGCGCACCCGCCGGGTGTAGCCCCCGAGGCCTCGGAGGAGTGGTTTCACTCCTTCGAGGTCTTAATGCCTTGCGTAACGCTTCGGCTGGTCTGGTGGTTCCCTCATGCGAACTGGCCGTAGCCCGGGTGCACTGTCGGGGCCCAAGTTCTCGGGCTGGTATGTTGACGCTGTCAACGGTTTGGCCGGAGCCGGGTTTGCGAGAGCAGCCCCCGAGCCTCCTCACAGGGCGAGAGGGCGATCAGGGACAGACTCGGCTTTTTTACATACGCCCCTACGTCGCCTTTCCGCAAGGAGGAGGGGGGGAGAGCGCCATGTTACCCTCGATGGGCACCGAACATGGTGTCTCCGGTGAGCTGCAAGCGGGTAATCCGAGTGGACGTCCGTGCCCCGTTCGTTGGGGGTCGGCTACGGGCCCGGAGGCACGCCCAAAAGTACCTGCGGGTGATCTGCTGGACCCGGTCCCCTGGCGACGGGGTCCTAGGGCTCGATGCCTCCCACCGATGGGATTCCGTTACAGGATCGTTCCCGCGGGTCTCGGAAATGTCCTAGGGTACCTCGGGAGCGCAGCCCGAGCCTCGGTTATGTATCGAACGTACCCCTGGTCATCCCTCGCTCGGTGTCTGAGGCGACTGTGAACCCTTCGGGGGGCCAGCCTTCGAACCCCTGATCAGTAATGGGCGCGGAGCCCGAGTAGCCTAAGGCGGCCGTGGAACCCTTCAGGGGGCCGACCTTCGAACCCCTGACCAGTAGTGGGTGTCGGGCCCACGCGATCTGAGGCGGCTGTTGAACCCTTCGGGGGGCCAGCCTTCGAACCCCTGATCAGTAAGGAGGCTCGGAGCCTGGTTCCTTCACGGGGAAGGATCCCTTTAGGGGTATCCCCTTTCCCGGTCCCTGTTGCAAGAGATAGAGAAAGAGGAAAAAGGAAAAAGGATACGAAATTGAACGACGCGGCGTACCTTTTTTGGTGTGGTCGTTTTGGCGAAGGCGAAGCGTCGCCAGCTGCTCCTGCCAGAAGCGCCGCCTGTCCAGCCGCGGAGTTAATGCGACAGGGCGAGTAGTTGGCGAGGCTGCCGTTGCGCGTGCGCGAGCCGTTCGAGGAACGGGTCACGGGCGCGTCGTCTTCACGCCGTGAGAGGGGGTTCTCTCGCTGCCTCCGGATGGGACGTGAGCTTGGCTGACGGCGTAACCGCTGCTCCCGTGTGCCTGCCACCGTCATTACTGCCAGCCCACCTTTGACCGCATTTGACCGCTGCGTCAGGCTGGCGCTGCTGGGTCGCGCGCTGGGTCGCCTCGGGTCGCGGTATCGGTTCCGCAATCGAGGAGGTGCGGTGGTGGCGCAAGTGGTACAGTTGCTTGTATGCAGCATCCGGCGCGCCGGTCGCGCGACGCGTGGGCTTGGGCCTCCGTGCTGGCATGTCAGGAGTCGGAGAGGCGCGTCCACTTGGCACGGTTGCATGCCGCCTGCACGGCTGCCTGCCCCTTTCGCCCGTTGGTCTGGGCAAAAGTGGAGGGTCACTTGTAACCGCTGGGTGGTTGCGTGCGCCGTGCGCGGCGGTTTGGCTTCTTCTGCTCGGAGCCGGTCTGCATGACATGCGGGACCCAGCCCCCGCGCCGCAGGGGAGGGCTTTGGAGGCGTGTTGGAGAAGACTCGGCCCATGACGGTCGGGGGCGCAAGCAGGGAGAGTCGCCTTTAAAAGGAGGGCGACCCCTTCCGTAAGGCGACCACGTCTTCTTTCTCCCTCATGCACTGTGTTTTTCCATCTTCCGAGCCCCCGGATGGGGGAAACCACCGTCTTTTCGCCTTATCATTGGAGGAACGCAACTCCGCGGGAGTTGGTACCTTTCAGCCATCGTTCGGCTTCAAGGATTTTCATCACGCAGCCCGGCTGCTTCCCTCTGCTGGTGGTCACCCAAGGTGGTGACCTCCAGCTCCTAGATGGGGAGAGGCGAACCGGGCTGTGGTCTTGGCCCCACCCTCAGTGTTGAGGGTGTTCGTCATCCTCGCCAGGGTGGGGAGTGAGGCGAGCCGGGGCTCTGCCTCCTGCGCAGGTCGGCGGACCACCTCTTCTTCCAGCTTCTGGTGGTGGCAATCGCCCCTTGGCCCTACGGCGGAGACGTCCTCCAGCCATGTCGGGGAAGGCGAACTGTTGCTCCCCAGCTAGGATGCAACATTCCGTCCCCTTCCTCGCACCCACGGCGGGGACGGCTGCGAGGATCTGCCGGGACGCTCGAGGCGACCTGCGTTTTGCTGGTGATTCGCCCAGAGCTTGTCGCTCCACGGGCTTCCCCGGCGTGGAGGCTGTCCATATCCGTGGAAACGGAACTGGAGTTCCGTTTGTAATGGCACTTCGAATGCCAGGGGTTTTTGTTCATTTCGGCTTTCGGGGCCTGAACACGTATGTAACTTCGGCACGGAGCCGTGTTTTTTCCTCATTTCCGAGCGCTAAGACTCGTCTGTTGACTATCTGAACCGCTTCACCAAGCACGAGTCGCCCCATGTCAAGGTGACGAGTGAGGTATCCGTATCCCGGAGGCGTAGGAGTCCCTCGGCTCGGTCGGCCCTGCTGTCCGAGGTTCCTCTAGCTTAGTTAGAGAGACCCCTCGGCCGCTCTTCGACGAGCCGAGGCCAGGGGTAGCGATATCAGCATGAACAGAGGCGGAGTTGGCTCGAAAATGAAACTTGGTTGGCCGGAGCCTAGCCGGGTTGTCCGTTGGCAGGATCGACGCCGGAGTTGATCAGTCGAGGCTTCGGACCGGGCCGGCGCCCTTGGAAGACGGTTGGCCGAGGCTCCGGAGGTGGCCGGCCGAGCCGCCCGCTCGGGCCGGATTCCCGGAGAAGTCCCTGACAGCGATCGCCCGGGCGTGGTGATGACGTCGTCCTTCGGAGCGGAGACTCTCGGGCCGCGTCGCCGTCCGAGGCTAGGTCGGGCCTCGCCGAAGGTGCCGTCGATGCCGAGGGTGTTGCTGCCCCCTTCCAGCGTCAAGACCCGAGCCTGCAGGATTAGATTGTCTTGTTGCGTGTGCCTCGTGCGGCCGCCGAGGCCAGAACACGCACCCTCGCTGCGTTGTAAAGCTGCGTCTCTTTTCCTCTTGTTTCGAGTATCTGGACTTTTTGTCGGTAACAGGGACGTTTGTGCGAGCGAGAGCTGCTTCTCGCGGGAGGTGATGAGTGGGGTATCCGTATCCCGGAGGCGTGGGAGTCCCTCGGCTCGGTCGGCCTTGCCGCTTACGCGTACTTTCACCCGTCCATGAGGCCCTGTCGCCGACTCGGTCGAGAAGGCTCGAAGGATCGCTTCGGCAGAAGGGCTTCTGAACGTAAAGACTTGTTCGATCCGCGGAGCCACTTTATCCGAACACGAGTTACTTTATCGCAGAAGGTGATGAGTGAGGTATCCGTATCCCGGAGGCGTAGGAGTCCCTCGGCTCGGTCAGCCTTGGCTGCTTACGTGTACTCCGTCGTTTCCAGGACCCACTTTTCGAAGTAGCCAAAAAGCACGAAAGATATTCTGGTAGAAGAGATTTTTTTTCCTCGAGGAAAATTTTGACGCAGAGGGGGGTTTCCCCCCTTTTAGCCCCCGAGGGAGGGTCGGGCTTTGCCGAGGCGAGGCCGACCCTTCCTTGTTGACTAAACTTTGCGCGAGTGCAAGGTATATGAACAACTTGGAAACATCTTAAGGGTAGAAGCGACATAGCTGTTGGATGTTCCAAGCGTTGCCGTAGACCTCGCCTTGACTGTTGGCCAGCTTGTACGTTCCGGGCTTCAGAACTTTGGCGATGACGAATGGCCCCTCCCAGGGGGGCGTGAGCTTGTGCCTCCCTCGGGTGTCTTGCCGCAGCCGAAGCACCAGGTCGCCCACCTGGAGGTCTCGGGGTCGGACCCCTCGGGCGTGGTAGCGTCGCAGGGACTGCTGATACCGCGCCGAGTGTAGTAAGGCCCTGTCCCGAGCCTCTTCCAGCTGGTCCAAGCGAGTCTTCTCGGCTAGCTTGGTTGCTTTGATCGTCGTAGGCTCTCGTCCTCGGGGAGCCGTATTCCAGGTCCGTGGGCAAGACGACCTCGGCCCCGTAGACCAGGAAGAACGGCGTGAAACCCGTGGCTCGGCTCGGCGTTGTCCTCAGGCTCCAGACCACCGAGGGGAGTTCCTTCATCCATCGCTTGCCGAACTTGTTGAGGTCGTTGTAAATCCGAGGCTTGAGCCCTTGTAGAATCATGCCATTGGCACGCTCTACTTGCCCATTCGACATGGGATGAGCTACGGCAGCCCAGTCCACCCGGATGTTGTGATCCTCGCAAAAATCCGAGAATTTTTTGCCGGTGAACTGGGTGCCGTTGTCGGTGATGATGGAGTTTGGGACCCCGAAGCGATGGATGATGTTGGTGAAGAACGCCACCGCCTGCTCGGACCTGATGCTGTTCAGGGGTCGGACCTCGATCCACTTGGAGAATTTGTCGACGGCGACCAGCAGGTGCGTGTAGCCCCCGGGCGCCTTCTGCAGAGGGCCGACGAGGTCCAGACCCCACACAGCGAAGGGCCAGGTGATGGGTATCGTCTGCAGAGCCTGAGCGGGCAGGTGGGTCTGCTTCGCATAGAATTGACACCCTTCGCAGGTGCGGACTATTCTAGTGGCGTCAGCCACCGCCGTCGGCCAGTAGAAGCCTTGCCGAAAAGCGTTCCCGACGAGGGCTCGAGGCGCTGCATGATGGCCGCAAGCCCCCGAGTGTATCTCTTGCAGGAGTTCCTGACCTTCGGCGATGGAGATGCATCACTGGAGGATGCCCGAGGGGCTGCGGTGGTAGAGCTCCTTCTCATCGCCCAGCAAGACGAACGACTTGGCGCGTCGCGCTACCCGCCGTGCCTCGGCCTGGTCGAGGGGTAGCTCTCCTTGGCGGAGATATTGCAGGTACGGGGCCTGCCAATCCTGATCAGGCGTGACCCCGCTCCGCTCCTCCTCGATGCGCAGCGCCTCGCCCTCGGGAGCCGAGGGTCCCTCGGGCTGAACCGAGGACGGCTCGGACTGGGCCGAGGTTACCTCGGACGGGGCCGAGGGCGCCTCGGGCTCGGGCGTGTCGCTGATCTTGACGGAGGGTTGGTGCAGATCCCGGGAGAAGACGTCCGAGGGAACCGTTGTCCGCCCCGAGGCTATCTTTGCCAGCTCGTCCGCAGTCTCGTTGTAGCGCCGGGCGATGTGGTTAAGCTCGAGCCCGTAGAACTTGTCTTCCAGGCGTCGAACCTCATCACAGTAGGCCTCCATCTTCGGGTCGCGGCAGTGGGAGTTCTTCATGACCTGGTCGATGACGAGCTGCGAGTCGCCGCGAGCGTCGAGGCGTCGGACCCCTAGCTCGATGGCGATTCGCAATCCGTTGATCAGAGCTTCGTACTCAGCCACATTGTTGGACGCCGGGAAATGGAGGCGCAGCATGTAGCGCAGGTGTTTCCCGAGGGGCGAGACGAAGAGCAGGCCCGCGCCGGCTCCCGTCTTCATCAGCGACTCGTCGAAAAACATGGTCCAGAGCTCCGGTTGGATCGGAGCCGTCGGCAACTGTGTGTCGACCCATTCGGCTACGAAGTCCGCCAGTACCTGGGACTTGATGGCCTTCCGAGGGACGAACGAGATTGTCTCGCCCATGATTTCCACCGCCCACTTTGCGATCCGTCCCGAGGCCTCTCGGCACTGGATGATCTCCCCCAGGGGGAAGGATGACACCACAGTTACCGGATGAGACTCGAAGTAATGTCGCAACTTTCGCCTCGTCAGGATCACTGCATACAGCAGCTTTTGAACTTGTGGGTAGCGGATCTTGGTTTCGGACAGCACCTCGCTGACGAAGTAAACTGGCCTCTGAATGGGCAATGCATGCCCCTCTTCTTGCCTTTCGACCACGATCGCGGCGCTAACCACCTGAGTGGTAGCGGCGACGTAGACCAAGAGGGCTTCTCCATCAGCTGGGGGTACCAAGACGGGCGCCTGGGTGAGGAGCGCCTTTAGGTTCCCGAGAGCTTCCTCGGCCTCGGGGGTCCAAGTGAAGCACTCGGCCTTCCTTAAGAGACGGTACAGAGGCAGGCCTCTTTCGCCGAGGTGCGAGATGAAACGGCTCAAGGCCGCGAGACATCCCATGACCCTCTGTACGCCTTTTAAGTCGGCCCCATGCTGGTGATGGCTGCGATCTTCTCCGGGTTGGCTTCGATGCCCCGCTCGGAGACGATGAATCCCAGGAGCATGCCTCGGGGCACTCCGAAGACACACTTCTCGGGATTGAGCTTGACGTCCTTTGCCTTGAGACACCGGAATGTCACTTCAAGGTCGGAGAGAAGGTCGGAGGCTTTCCTTGTCTTGACTACGATGTCATCGACGTAGGCCTCGACCGTGCGACCGATGTGTTCGCCGAACACATGGTTCATGCACCGCTGGTACGTTGCACCCGCGTTCCTCAAACCGAACGGCATGGTGACATAGCAGTACATGCCGAAGGGCGTGATGAAAGAAGTCGAGAGCTGGTCGGACTCTTTCATCTTGATTTGATGATACCCTGAGTAGGCATCGAGGAAAGACAGGGTTTCGCACCCAGCAGTGGAATCTATGATTTGATCGATGCGAGGTAGAGGGTAGGGAACCTTCGGACATGCTTTGTTGAGACCAGTGTAGTCCACACACATCCGCCATTTCCCCCCTTTCTTCCTCACAAGCACAAGGTTGGCAAGCCATTCGGGATGGAATACCTCTTTGATGAACCCTGCTGCCATCAGCTTATGGATCTCCTCACCTATCACCCTGCGCCTTTCCTCGTTGAATCGGCGCAGAGGCTGCCTGACCGGTCGGGCTCCAGCCCGAATATCCAGCGAGTGCTCGGCGACATCCCTCGGTATGCCGGGCATGTCCGAGGGACTCCACGCAAAGACGTCGGCGTTTGCGCGGAGAAAGTCGACGAGCACTGCTTCCTATTTGGGGTCGAGCCCGAAACCGATCCGGATCTGCTTGGAGGTGTCGCCACTGGGGTCGAGAGGGACGGCCTTAACCGTCTCCGCTGGCTCGAAGTTGCCGGCGTGTCGCTTCACGTCCGGCACCTCTCGGGAGAGGTTTTCCAGGTCGGCGATGAGGGCCTCGGACTCGGCGAGGGCCTCGGCATACTCCACGCACTCCACATCGCATTCGAACGCGTGTTTGTACGTGGGGCCGACGGTGATGACCCCGTTGGGGCCCGGCATCTTGAGCTTCAGGTAGGTGTAGTTGGGGATGGCCATGAACTTCGCGTAGCATGGCCTCCCCAATACTGCGTGGTAGGTTCCTCGGAACCCGACCACCTCGAACGTCATAGTCTCCCTTCGGAAGTTGGAGGGTGTTCCGAAGCAGACAGGAAGGTCGAGCCGTCCGAGGGGCTGGACGCGCTTCCCAAGAATGATCTCGTGGAAGGGCGCGGCGCCTGCTCGGACGGAGGACATATCGACGCGCAGGAGCCTGAGGGTCTCTGCGTAGATGATATTGAGGCAGCTGCCCCCATCCATCAGGACCTTGGTGAGCCTGACGTCGCCGATGATGGGATCGACGACGAGAGGGTATTTCCCCGGGCTCGGCACGTGGTCGGGGTGGTCATCTTGGTCGAAGGTGATGGGCTTGTCGGACCAGTCTAGGTAGACTGGCGCCGCCACCTTCACCGAGCAGACCTCCCGATGCTCTCGCTTGCGATGCCGAGCCGAGGCATTCGCCGCATGCCCTCCGTAGATCATGAAGCAGTCGCGGACCTCGGGGAACTCTCCTGCTTGGTGATCTTCCTTTTTGTCGTCGTCGCGGGCCCTGCCGCCCTCTGCGGGTGGCCCAGCCCGGTGGAAGTGGCGCCGAAGCATGACGCACTCCTCGAGGGTGTGTTTGACGGGCCCCTGATGGTAAGGGCACGTCTCCTTGAGCATCTTGTCGAAGAGGTTGGCACCTCCGGGGGGCTTCCGAGGGTTCTTGTACTCGGTGGCGGCGACAAGGTCTGCGTCGGCAGCGTCGCGTTTCGCTTGCGACTTCTTCCTGCCTTTCTTCTTGGCGCCGCTCGGAGTAGACGCCTCGGGAGCATCTTCCGACAGGCGGCCTTGGGGCTGCTTGTCCTTTCGGAAGATGGCCTCGACCGCCTCCTGGCCAGAGGCGAACTTGGTGGCGATGTCCATCAGCTCGCTCGCCCTGGTGGGGGTCTTGCGACCCAACTTGCTCACCAGGTCTCGGCAGGTGGTGCCGGCAAGGAACGCGCTGATGACATCGGAGTCGGTGATGTTGGGCAGCTCGGTGCGCTGCTTCGAGAATCACCGGATGTAGTCCCGAAGAGACTCTCCCGGCTGCTGCCGGCAGCTTCGGAGGTCCCAGGAATTCCCGGGGCGCACGTACGTGCCCTGGAAGTTGCCGGCGAAAGCTTGGACCAAATCCTCCCAGTTGGAAATCTGCCCCGGAGGCAGGTGCTCCAACCAAGCGCGAGCAGTGACGGAGAGGAACAGGGGGAGGTTACGGATGATGAGGTTGTCGTCGTCCGTTCCACCCAGTTGACAGGCCAGGCGGTAGTCCGCGAGCCACAACTCCGGTCTTGTTTCCCCCGAGTACTTTGTGATAGTAGTCGGGGGTCGGAATCGGGCCGGAAACGGCGCCCGCCGGATGGCCCAGCTGAAGACCTGCGGACCGGGTGGTTCGGGCGAGGGACTCCGATCCTCCCCGCTGTCGTAGCGCCCCCCACGCCTGGGGTGATAGCCTCGGCGCACCCTTTCGTCGAGGCGGGCCTGACGGTCGCGATGAGGGTGCTCGTCGCCGAGGTGGCCCGGGGCCGCAGGCGCGGTGTTGCGCGTGCGCCCGGTGTAGACCGAGGCTTCCCGCATGAGTCAGGAAGTCGCAGCACGAGGTTCCGAGGGGTACCCCTGCCTTCGGGAGGCAGAGCTCTCGGCCCGACGGGCCGCAGCGCCTTCCAGGAGATGCTTGAGCTCTCCCTGGATTCGCCGACCCTCGGTGGTTGATGACTCCGGCATCGCGTGGAGGAGCATCGCCGCGGCTGCTAGGTCCTGACCGGTCCCGCCGGATGCGGGTGGCGGTCTGTCCCTGGCATCGTTGGCGATGCGGTGCTGGAGGCCCTGGGGCAGGTGACGTATTTCTCCGGCCGGGGGCTGGCCCGCCCATACCTGCCCGACGTCCTGGTGGATCGACTCGAGCGCTCCTGTCCCCTCGTCGAGCCCGGCCTGCGCCCCGCGGACTTGCTCGAGCTGTGGGTCGTGACCCCCCGCCGGAACGGGGACCACAGCTAGCTCCCGCGGGATGTCGGCGCGAGGCACTGGCCTAGGGAGATCACCATCCTCCGGCATGCCGAGACGGTTGCCTCCGGAGGGATCCCCTAGCTCAACGTGGAAACATTCGCGGCTCGGGCCGCAGTCCTTGTCGTCAAGGCTGCGGCTGCCGTCGGAACAGTCGGAGAGGCAGTAGTTGCATGCGGTCATGAAGTCCCGCATGGCACTGGGGTTGCCGGATCCAGAGAAATCCCAGCAGACGCTGGGGTCGTCATCTTCCTCGGACTCAGAGGGCCCGTAGGTCGAGACGCCCGTCAATCGGTCCCAAGGCGACCGCACACGAAACCCAAGAGAGATTGCACTCGCCTCAACGTGAGTGCCCGCCAGAGCGAGGTCGCTAGGCGGGTTGAGGTCGAGTCGAAATGACGAAGGATGGGAATCAGTCGGTACATTTTGGTCGACGAGGAGCGACGAAGTCACATCGGGGGCTGATCGCGCCGTTGTCCTGGATACGAGGGCGACGTCCTTCAGGCCCTCCGTGAGCGTGCTGGCGTCGTCCACTTGCTCGGGGTTGGCGTGTTGCGGGGGGACGGCGCTCGCCTTCGCCTCAAACGCGAGGGTGACGCCCGACGCGTCCTCCGTTGGGGCGCTGGGGATGTCGATTCGCTCGACAGCCGACGGAGCGCAGCCTCCCGCTCGGCCCTGGTTGCCCCGCCTCCTCCTCCGATGGCGAGGGAGAGGATGGGGCGAGCTCGAATGTTGTTCTTCCCCCACGCGGGGAAGACGTCGTCGATTCCGCCGCCGGCGGGCGGGCTGTCGGCCACCATTGTCGCCGTCACGCGGCGGTGGAAGGAGTGTCATGTCGTAGCTGCCGTCGAAAGACATGAACTCGAGGCTCCCGAAACGGAGCACCGTCCCGGGTTGGAGAGGTCGTTGGAGACTGCCCATCTGGAGCTTGACGGGAAACTGCTCGTCAACACGCAGCAGGCCCCTACCTGGCGTGCCAACTGTCGGCGTTTCGAGACCGGGGGGTCCCTAAGCCGACGAGTGAGTGTGCCGCGTGCCCCAGCTCAGATGGGTCGAGCGCGTGGGCGAGCGCGAAGGGGGGAGAAGCGAGGTGGCCGGAGCCGAGTCATGAGGGAGGTGGAGATCCCGCGGCCTTCGTGTTCGTCCCGCGCCCAGGTCGGGTGCGCTTGCAGTAGGGGGTTACAAGCGTCCACGCGGGTGAGGGGAGCGAGCGGCCCCAAGAGAGCGCCTGCCCCAGCCCTCGTTCCCGCGGGGCCAACCTTCTCTAAGAAGGCCCTGGTCCTTCCTTTTATAGGCGTAAGGAGAGGATCCAGGTGTACAAATGGGGGTGTAGCAAGGTGCTACGTGTCTAGCGGGGGTGAGCTAGCGCCCTATGTACATGCCAAGGTGGCAGCCGGAGAGATCTTGGCACCCAGCTGGTGTGGTGTCGTGGCTGTCGGAGGAGTAACGGAGCCTGGTGGAGGGACAGCTGTCGGAGAGGTTGGGCCCTTGCTGACGTCCCCCTGCTTCCGTAAGGGAGCTGAGAGCCGCCGTCGTCATGGGTCTAGCGGGGCGCCATCATTGCCTGTCTGGCGGAGCTAGCCAGATGGGACGTCGGTCCTGTTCTCTGCGGCCCGAGTCGGCTCGGGGTAGGGTGATGATGGCGCTTCCTGTTGACGTGGCGGACTTGTGCCCTAGGTCGGGCGACGTGGAGGCTCCTTAGAAGCCGAGGTCGAGTCTGTCCTGCATGGCCGAGGCCGAGGCCGAGCTCCTGGGTCGGGCGAGGCGGAGGTCGTTTGGCAGAGGCCAGGGCGGAGTCCGACCCCTGGGGTCGGGCGAGGCGGAGTTCGTCGTCTTCCGGGGCCTTAGCCCGAGTCCGAGCCCTGGGTCGGGCGGAGCGGAGTTCGCCGTCTTCCGGGGCCTTAGCCCGAGTCCGAGCCCTGGGTCGGGCGGAGCGGAGTTCGCCGTCTTCCGGGGCCTTAGCCCGAGTCCGAGCCCTGGGTCGGGCGGAGCTTCCTATGGCGCCTTTGGCAAGGCCTGGCTGCCTGTCAGTCTCACTCTGTCAAGTGGCACTGCAGTCGGGATGGCGCAGGCGGCGCTGTCCTTCCGTCAGACCGGTCAGTGGAGCGGCGAAGTGACGGCGGTCACTTCGGCTCTGCCAGGGGGCGCGCGTCAGGATAAGGGTGTCAGGCTACCTTTGCGTTAAATGCCCCTGTGACTTGGTCGGTCGGTGCGGCGATTTAGTCAGGGTTGCTTCTTAACGAAGGCCAGGCCTCGGGCGAGCCGGAGATGCGTCTGCCGTAAAAAAAAGGGGGCCTCGGGCGAGACGGAAACACCTCAGGGTCGGCTGCCCTTGCCCGAGGCTAGGCTCGGGCGAGGCGTGATCGAGTCGCTCGTATGGACTGATCCCTGACTTAATCGCACCCATCAGGCCTCTGCAGCTTTATGCTGATGGGGGTTACCAGCTGAGAATTAGGCGTCTTGAGGGTACCCCTAATTATGGTCCCCGACAAGCAGCGTCCTCTAAACGGTCCTCTAAATTTAGAGGACGCTGCTGGATTCTCTATATATAGAGTTTCTCTAAACGGTCTTCTATCCATTTGAATACTTTAAATAACTAGTTTAGCAAAACTAAAATATGTACAATACATTTGAGAGTATGACAAATACGTATGTACAAAAAATAAAAATAAAAAATATTCTTAATATAGATATTTGAGTATAGAGGACGTGATTTAGAGGACGTTGTTAGAGAGGAAGGAGATATAGAGGATAGAATCTTTTAGAGGAGACTGTAAAGAACGGATATAGATGATGGATATAGAGGACGTTGCTGGAGACAGCCTAATACAGCTGTAGGCAAGTAGGGTGCGACCGTGTAAGACACTGATAAGTGATAGTAACTCCGTCACACGCGTGCTGCCGTTTTTCATTTGCTTTTGATTGGTTTTTGATTTAAAGATAGGGAAAAAAACACGCTGGTCGTATCTGACCCCAGCAACAGTAACTATGACCGTAGAAATGTAAAATATGTGCAGGTTGTTGGCTGCATTCCCTGACCATTCTGGTATGCTCTACTAGTCTACTCTCCCCCGGGTCACTTGAACAAACTGCAGCGCAAGCAAAGCCAGCAAACCCCAGGACATGCTTGGTGAATCGACTGACTGGTCAATCAGGGGATTCATCAGGATTTCACAGGTTTTGCTGCGCGTTGAAACATGAAACAAACTCCCTGCAGCGTGCAGCCGGCGGAGGCTAATCATTGGCTCCATCCCCGGTCACTCTCCTAGTACTGTAGATTTTTTTTACCATAGATTTTTCTTTTAGATCTAGTATTATCGTAGCACGCACCTGATAGTACTGTGCTAGGTTTTTACTCGCCCATTTTTTTTTCGCGCAGAGCAGTCAGCGGCAGAGGTCTGGGCGTATGGCCCGGGTGGTCCTCTGGTAGGGACGTTCCTGTCAAAGGATTGCCACCCGCGATGGTGCCCACGTGGCACGTGTCGGGGATCGACACTGGATTAGGGATGGCAACGGGAAATCCCCGTCGGGTTTTGGCTCCCCTACCTGTTCCCGCGAGGCCGCGACAAAAAAAATTCCCCCGCGGGGATCCCACGAACTCTTGCAGGGGCATTTTTTTCCCCTCCCCGTTCCCCGCGGGGATAAATCCCCATCGGGGATCCCCGTCCCCGTTTAAATTATAATTATGACATACTTTCTTTGTTATTAATACAAAACAATGTCACTTATATACATTATCAGATGTTATAACTCATTATGGGTCCATCAAAATAACATATTTGTACAACGAGTTATCTCTTAACAATGCAATTATTTATTTTTATCATTATATATTACATGAAAACATCACCATATATAAGTTTAACGGGTCCCCGCGGAGAACGGGGATGAGGAATGTTTCCCCATCCCCGTCCCGTTTACTCATCGGGGGAGGATTTTTCTCCGTTTACATCCCCGCGGGGAGAACCTTTCACATCTTCATCCCCTAATGGAGGAATTCCCCACGAGGAATCGGGGATCGGGGCCCATTGCCATCTCTACACTGGATGGTGCCGTGGTGGTGTACCAGTACCGCCTGGGGTACACCGGTGCTGCTGGTAGCCACGGCCCACGGGCGCACAATGTCAATTTGTCCGAGTGCTTTGGGTTTGGGTGCGTGGACAAAGCTGCAAACGGATTTCAGATCTAAATCACCAACATGAACACGAGAACCTTTTCAGGTTGTTTGTACGTGGTCAAAGGATCGAATTGCGCTGTTTCAGATCTAGTTACAAATTCCTACAAAGCGAGCTTTATAGTTTATGTATATATGATCGTTGACTTTTTAAAAGAAACTTTTACCACTCGTTTTATTAAAAAAAGTTATTATTTATTTTGTTGTGGTTTGTTTTATCATTTAAGGTATTTTATGCCCGATTTAAAGTTTTACATTTTAAATAAGTATCTTGAATAAAAACGAGTGATTAATGTTTTTTAAAAAAGTCAACGATGTTATATATTTGTGAACGGAAGTAGTATATATTTTTTCTAAGAAAAAAATAGCAAGATTAGCGATTACTTCGACACGAGATGATCAATTTTACCGACAGGGAGGGGAGATTAGCAAATTCGTCTAAAAAGGGTTTCTCACGTGTTGTGATACCATGGTACCAAATCCTAAGAGAAGAATGAGGGGGCTTCAGCGGGAGGCTTGCTGGATCAGGGCTACAAGCATATAAACCATTCATAGAGGCTCGGACGCGTAATCATATTGCCCTCTATCCTCTTTATGAATTGACGACGCTGGACGCGAAAATTACAGAGCTAGAGTGTAGACTAGCACCCGCTTCACTTTGGTTCTCGCGAGAGTTCTTGTCTAGGTTCCCATTGTCTCGTCTTCTGGACCCATTTGAAGTTGTGGACTTGCCTGAACTTCACTCCTTTCTATGTTGCTCTACTCTTCCATATTATAGCATAAGAGATGACATTGTTATATCTCTATCTGGATAGTGGTCTCCACCCAGCATAGGTCCAACTACTCCTACCTTATCATAGCTATAAAATCGTGCACATAGTGCTTCTTGGTCATATCATAGTTTTGAATATATCTTGTTGCAGTGGCAAGAATGTGAGTGCATGCCATTGTCTACAACGTAGTTGGTAGCTAATGTGGCAACTTGTAGTTTATAATATTTGCGGGTACTCATGCATGTGTTAGGTGTGGCTATAGCGGTAGTAGAACGCAACAAACAGTTACCACAGGTACACCTACGGCCTTAGGCATGGCAACAATACGCTCCTTTTATCGTAACACTGTCCTTCACAACTAATGCGATAAACAGAAGCATCATCTTACCTACTCTACATCACGTGGCAATGGATCCATACTGCCCGGAGGCGTTACGAGAAATGACTTACAATTTAGGACGGATGGGTAGATAAAACTTATGATGAGGTCATTTTCTTAGAAGCCTTCTTGTATCCGATCCTCCTTAACTCAAATCGTTTTTCATTTGGAAGCTTAATTTGTGATTATTTCGCTAATACCACAATTAGCTAGCTATGGAACTGCAACTTAACCTGCAAGCTAGGATACGAAGCCATGGGGCCGATACGACACGTCGGTGTGGATCTCCACAAGTTGATGGCGCTGCTAATAGTGTTGGATCTCCTTGGGGAATAATTGTGAAAACAAAAGAATACATTCATTAAAATACATTAAAATAAAAATGATTGGAATTTGGAAAGTGGCATCGATCGTGCACTGGCACTAGCATGATCAAGCAACAAATCCTTGCCTCCTTGGCGTAGGACCGTGGGTGGTTGACTAGGTCGGTAGGCTGTTGTTTTTGCCGCGTCGATCGAATCCTTTTTTTTTCTTTCCGAATCCGGAAGGGAGATAAAAGAGAAGGTGAGGTGAACTGTGCCAGGGTCCTCTTCGGGAAAGCGTGGCGTGGGCGTGGCGGACCGGCGACGTGGCTGACGAGACGCGGGCGCAGCTGCATTGCATGCGACCGGCCGTCCGGAACCGGGACAGCACCAGAAGCAGAGCGCACAGAAGTGAACGATCGCGCCGGAGCGAGCTGGCCGGAGGACCAGTGCAAGACGCGCTAGCTAGCTGAAACTCGGCAGAAAAGGACGGCCTCCACGTGTACCGTGCGTGCGTGAATCGTGATCGCTTCACTTGTCAGCAGATCGCAGTCATCCAGAGGCCGGACGTCGCAGGTTTCCGTATACTACACATAACAATCGTCTTCCGCTTCGCCCCCCCCCCCCCCCCCCCTCCTCCTCCTTCAGCTATAGATGTCCAAACGGACCGGCTTGTCGGAAAACCCGGCACGACACGTAGTGAACCGGGCCCGTGCGGGCCGTGCTTGGACCGAAGGCGTGGCACGACGGGCTAGGCTCGCGACGGCCCGATTTTATTTTTTCTATTTTTTATATAAATACATATATTATACTTGAATATAGAGTATAAAACACAAGAAACATGTGTTTTTGTTGGTTATGTGGGTGTAAATAAATATTTAGAGCTAATAAATATGGTTTAAACCCTAAAAATACATACTTTTAGGATATTTTTATCATTTAAACGTCATATATTGTTATGGGCTTGTTAGGCCCGTGTAACACCCGGTTTTAAAGGACAAAGCCGGGTGCATCTCATACATGCGCCAAGAAGACTACATAAATAATAACAGAGTGTATAGAGATAAATGTCATAAAACATCAGAGTATTTATTACATAGCGGAAGACTTATTACAAAATAACATAATAAATATAAAACGAACTAAGGATCGTCGGCGCCAATGTCAACTGAGAAACGCCACCTAGATCATATCATACTCCTTGCCTTGTGGCTCCTCCTGAACCACTTGTCTTCTCCTGTAGGGGGGGTGAGACAGCAAGAGTGAGCTCACATACGTTCATCGCTCAACAAGTTGTGGGGAATAATGTGGCATAAACTCACCAAAGGTGGGAGTTCATGAAGTGTAAGGCTGATCAATGAAATAAAGGCTGAAGCTGAGCATTGCTTTTATAAGTTGGTCAAAATTTTATTAGCAATTACTAAGTATAAGTAAATACCAAACCTTAGAAATAATAAATAAAATTAATAATGAAATAATCCCAGATGCAATGAAATGACAGATTGAGTTTAAGTTCCATAATTTAATCATGTGAGTGTCCGAGCCGCTCATGACCGTGAGCACGGCTAGTATACCAGTTTTACACTCTGCAGAGGTTGCGCATCTTTACCCACAAGTCGTGTTACCCATTTGCCACGGAGTTGATCAGACTCCATACACCTCTACCAAGGAAGCGAGGCAGGGTACCACTACGAGGCCTTTACAAAGTTCCACTAGCTTCAGACTACCCGCTACAGTTTATAGGAAGCTCCAGTGCAGGGTTCTTGTCTGACCGCCATCGCAGCAAAATTAACCCAAGGACCTCCCTACACTGACCACTCCCCTACTGCCCTTGCCCCTTTCGGGTAAGGTAGCCCTCCACTAGCTTTCCTAGTTAATCAGCCAAGGGCGTCCCATTAAACCCTTGTGGTAGCACTGTTTTCCCGGGTGGTTCTCCATGTTCCCATTATCATAATGATCTTAACATGAACATTAAAGAATAAAACAGATAATAAAAAGTATAACAATGAGTGATGAATATCTCTATACCCAAATCCACATAAAGCAATAGCATGAACTACCCAAAACTTTAGTAGTAAAACCAGTGGTGAAACAAGGTATAAAGATAGTCAAAATCTAGGGTAACCTATTGGGTCCCATCAAAATTAACCTATGCAAATCATTATGATTAATAAGAACATGAATGGGTAAAAGAAGTGATCAAGGGCACAACTTGCCTTCAACGAGCTCCTGCTCAGCTATCTCTACTTGCTGAACCTCAGATTCCACAGTGGCTTGTTCGTCTACTCGCATCAACACAATACATACATAGCATAGCATAAATTAACATCACATCAAACATGCAAATATAATATACAGTAATAAACTAGACATTAAAATAAGATCACATGTTGGGGCTTGTTCTCAAATGCTAAGAGTTAAGAACAAGGCAACATAGAAAATGTTAGGTGTTAAGGTCCTTCGTCCTCCAAAACATTATATCCCCTCAGGATATAAAGAATTTCGGACGAAGGTTACAAAGGACGTACCTTCGTAAAACATAATATCAAGGAACGAAGCATTTATATCATATAAATCATGAAACATAAAATAAATATTTAAATATAATCATGGAATTATTTCCATCTTTATTATCATAAATGAATGAATATAAATGACTTCAAGTTACAAATGTACCTCTGGTCCTGAGGAAAGCAAAGGAACAAGTGTGGTGCGAAAGCAAATGGCAGGTTCGCGTGAACAGTACAGAGGTACTGTTCATCTATTTATAGGCACAGGTCGCAGCCTGTGACAAATTACAATTATGCCCCTTACAAGAGTTTACAACATTGACTCAGACCTCTATGGATAAAAAGGTCATTCTATCTCTATGTCGGTTTATAACGCCGAAGCTCCATGAAAAGGAACCTTCGGCCATCTCTTGGAGACGACTTCAGCCGAAGCTGCTTCTTCGTGTAAGACCTTCGGCACACCGAAGCACGGCCCCAACAGTAGCCCCTTTCGCGGTGCTAGATCGTTTTTCGTAACGAGCTTGACCCGTGAAAAAGCCTCTTCAGCTTCGGGAAGCCGAAGGTCCAAAAAACACCTTCCCTGAGCTCGTTGCGGAGAAACGATCCGGCTTCCGAGCGCGTGCCAGGCCCACCTTGCAGAGTTACTGTTTGATCTTTGCGGTCCACTGCACAGCGAGTACGAGTAACTGCCCGCTTGGTGTAAAAAATCCTGCCGCTTCGCCTTCTTACCTGCAGCACTATATAAACAGACGGGTAGGTGTGAAGTTACCACAGCATTCATTGCTATTTGCACTGTTTTGCTGCCAAAATTTCTAACCATAGCCGAAGCTTGACTCTCAGAATCGAACGAAGGTCTACCTCGACGTCTGCTTCGTCAGAAAGAAGAGCTTCGGGAGAAAAAGAAAAAAGAAAAAGGTATCTAACTTCCCCAAATTCAGAATCAAATGGCTAGAGTGCGGTCTACTGCCAGAGTTGGACGTGAGGGAGACGAAGCCGAAGGTTCGAATACTGTGCCCATCTCCGAAGCGATGCAGCGTTCCGGACTGGTGACTGCAGAAGAAATGCCTGCTGCCGAAGCAAACCCGACGACTGCCGAAGGAGAAGAAGAAAACATTGAAGGGACTGATCCCGAAGATGACTACCGTATTGCCATGCCCAGCAAACCCAGTCACTTGGACTTCGGGAAATCAACTGTTTTAAAGGCTGATCTTTCGAAGATGGTGAAAGCAGGTTATTTCAATGAAGACCAGAAGAAGCTACTTCGCTTCGGGGGAGAAGAAACCACCCCGAAGCCAGGGAAGGACGAGATTGTTATCTTCAAGAGCTTTTTAAAGGCTGGGCTTAGATTCCCTCTTCACGAGATTATTGCGGAGATACTGAAAAGGTTTGGCATCTACCTTCACCAGTTAACTCCCAACGCTATCGTTAGACTTAGCGTTTATATTTGGGCCCTCCGAAGCCAAGCAGTGGAGCCATTTGCCGACAGTTTCTGTCGAGTTCATGAGTTGCATTATCAGACCAAGGCCAGAAAAGATGGGCTACACGATAACTTCGGTTGCTACAATTTTGCCTACCGGAAAACGGCAAAGTTTCCTGTAACTAGCTACCGAAGCAAATGGCCGGCAGGCTGGAAATCGGAATGGTTCTATGTCAAAGTTGATGTCAACAAGGAGAAGCTTGTGCAAAGTCCAATCGAGCTGATCTTCGGAGAAACCCGACCCCGCTGCAACATGACGCCAGAGGGTGAAACACAGCAGGCAATGGATGAATTCGGAATTATTGCAGAGCATATCGGTACCAGGGATCTGGTCCAAGAATTCTTGGCATTCAGAGTCTTCCCTACTCTGAAAGAATGGGAAATGCCAAAGTTAAAGGGGGAGAAGAAGGAGGGGGATCTTGTCCGGCTGCCCTATCACTTCAAATTCAAGAAATACTTTAAGAAGCCCTGCCAAGAGTGGCTGGACACAATCGAGGTGATGTGCAATGAAATCCTGGGGAATTATTCCAAGAAAGAGGATCAACTAATGACAGCGGCCTTCGGCGCCCGACCGAAGCGAAGGCTGAACCGAGTGCTTGATGCCCTGGGCTTCGAGTACCCTGACTATGAGCAGTTGAACAAGGGTGCCGAGGGCCACAAAAGAAAAAGAGTGGCTGAAACTCTGAAAAAGGATGAAGAAAGACCAGCAAAAGAGAAGAAAATTCCCAAGAAAAGAAAAATATCAACTCCGAAGCGAAAAATATCCGAAGAAGAGGGGACCCCCACACCACCTTCTACCAGCGACGTGGAGGAAATTTTAAAGGTAATGACTGAACCCATGCCCACGAAGCTAAGTCCATTAGGGCTCCAACTGACGAAGCTTTTTCGAAAGGTGGACGAGCCGGATCAAACGAAGATAACCAAACCCAAGCGGCAAAGAATTATTGCAGTAACTGAAGTTATCGACAAGACGCCGCCTCGGGCATCAATTCATAAAACACCAGCTGTCGAAGGCACCGCAAACGTCGAAGTCGCACCTTCGGAGGTTGCGGCTACCGAAGCCGCTACAGCCGAAGATGTAAACTTAGAAACTACCATTGAGGACATTGACAAAATCTTGCAAGACATGGCTGCAGAAGAAGCTGGCACTGCTGCTGAAAAAACCATGGCCACAGTGCCTGGGAAGGGGAAAGAAATAGCCGAGGACACTTCGGACGACGAAGCCTACACATTCCAAAATTTAATTGGGCAAAAACTGTCGAAGGCCGAAATGGAAGAACTTAAGGACTATGCCAAATCTTGCGGCTACAAGCCAGGAGCTCTCCTATTTGGAGGTGTGGACGATGAAAAATTAGGCTGCATTCGAGACCAAACTGGAGCTAAGGTAATCGGTACTCTATCAAAGAGTATCGGTTTTCCGAAGCTAGAGACAGACATCAGCCGCTACCGACGACAACATATCGTCGGCAGCTTATTTTACTCCAACTTCAAGGTAAACAACCTTTTCTCTAGTTTTCATTGCTGTTAATAATGAAAATGTTACTAACGTAAGTTGTTTCTGTGCAGAGCATGCTACTGAGCAAAGCTCTGAAGATGCAGCAAGATTTGGAGGACAAAAAACACGAAGCTATAATTGAAAACTTAGAAAGCAAGATAAAAGAACAATCTGCTATCATTGAAAAGAAAGACTTCGAGCTCCAATCGACCGAAGGCTTGCTGGCAGAGACTGAGGCTAAAGTATCAGAGTTGAATTCGAAGCTTATTAGTGAATCAAAACAATTTGAACAGGAGAAGCTAGAGCTTAATTCGAAACTTGAAGCCGAAGTCCAGGCCAACTCAAACTTGAAGAAATCATTGACAAGCCTTCAAGACAAATGCTTGAATTTTAGCAATAATTGTATTGAACGATTAAGAAAGATATTTTACTCTGTTGGAGCTAGCAGCGGGAAGTTTAACCCTTCAGCGGAAAATTTACCACAAGCGTTCGATCATATTGAAGCTGAGATCGAAGAACTTGACGAAGTTATAGCCGGGCACGGTGACTTCTGTGCCTGGGTAGCTTCTCGGGGTACCGCTGCAGCTTTCCTGAAGGCCGGCTGCGAGCATGGAAAAATTGTCAACAGGCCCAACTTCACCCTGTCTCCATCAATCCTGGATGATATACCTGACCTCGCCCGAAGCATCTCAAATAGATTTATAAAAATGATATGGACAAAAGGCGGGCGAGAAAAGGCTGGAGACGAAGCTCGAAGTCATCTTGAACCAGTAAGAAATGATACTTCGTACTTACCTTCTCCTTTGCACTTGATTTTTACTTGCGGTACCTTGATTCATGTAGGATGACGAAGGTGAAGATGATGCTTAAGATATGTCGCCGAAGCTGTCGCCGAAGCTGAAGCTTAATGAAGATCAGTAGAAGTATACTATAGGAGAAAACTCAGGATACTTTTGTAACAACTTTTGTAAATACAATTAAACTGTTCTCAAGGAACTTTGTACATACGTTGTAATATATTCTTACCTTTCTACTGAAGCGCTTTGATGTGGACGAAATCAGTATTTTGAGCCGAAAGCGAAAAAACACCTTCCCTTCTTTTCGTACACAACGAAGCATAAGAGACCAATTCTTCTTGCCGAGCAACGAAGCCTTTCTTTTTTGTATACAACAAAGCATAACGAATCATAAAAAACCACTTCGTCTTTTTGCCGAAGCAACCACTTTGGTACATAAATGCTATGAATGAATGCTTATGCATGCAAATGCCATGATGTAATGTAATGTGCAAATGAATGTCCAAAACATATATCCGAAGCCACACTCTCAGCCATTATTTCTTTGGAACCAACCACACATCAGCTCTGCATTCCCTTAGGAACGACTTTGGAGCTTCTTCGCCTTTTACTTAGGCAGTATAAGCTCTGCATTCCCTTAGGAACGTCTTTGGAGCTTCTTCGCCTTTTACTTAGGCGGTATCAGCGTTGATTTTTCGCTGTAAGCTCTGCATCCCCTTAGGGACGTCTTTGGAGCTTCTTCGTCTTTTACTTTCGGCGGAATCAGAGCTCTGCATCCCCTTAGGGACGTCTTTGGAGCTTCTTCCCTTCTTTTTTTTCAGTTTCGGCACTCGATGGTGCGTTCTCAGCTTTTTACATTTACATTTTTTGGGGGATTTTGATCTTATAAAACTAAAAAGGAAATTACAGATGATGGCCCCATTAAAAACCTTTCTCCCCCTTTAGAAAGGAAAAGGGTGCCATGAAAAAGAAAAAACATAAAAAGTTACATCAAGTTATACATAATATCTCCGAAGCTCATCTGCATTCCAAGACCTTGGAATTTCGTTGCCATCCATGTCCTTCAATCTGTAGGAACCAGGCCTTGACGAAGATGCTACTAAGAAAGGCCCTTCCCATTTCAATTGTAACTTGCCAACTGTATCTGGGTTGGCCACTCTCCGAAGCACCAAGTGTCCCGGCTCAATATTTTTTAGCCGGACCTTTCTATCTCGCCATCTAACTGTTTCAGCCTGGTATTTATTGATGTTTTCCACGGCTTGAAGTCTGATTCCTTCCAAAGCATCTTTTTCCACAAGGCAAGCATCTTCGGGACCTGACTCTGCCGAAGCTACTACCCTTATTGACCCAGCTTTAGCTTCTTCCGGAGTTATTGCTTCGTCACCGAATAATAATTTGAATGGGGTAAAGCCTGTAGACCGCGATGTTGTTGTATTGTGGCTCCACACCACTTTGGTCAACTGATCTGGCCACTTTCCCCTTGGTTGATTAAAGATTAGCTTCATTATTCCTGTCATTATGATGCCATTGGCCCTTTCAACAAGCCCATTCGACTCCGGATGCCTGACTGATGCAAAATGGATCTTCGTTCCAATTTGATCACAGAAATTTCTGAAAGCTTCGGAGTCGAACTGCGTTCCATTATCTACAGTGATGGCCTTCGGTACCCCAAAGCGACAGACAATATTCTGCCAGAAAAACTTTTGGACAGTGACCGAAGTTATTGTGGCTAATGGCTTCGCCTCAATCCACTTGGAAAAATACTCCACAGCTACTATAACATATCTTAGATTCCCTTGGGCCGGTGGTAAAGGACCCAACAAGTCAAGGCCCCACCTTTGCAATGGCCAGATGGGTTGTATCAGCTGTGTCAAAGACGAAGGTTGCTTTTGATCTCTTGCACATTTTTGACAACCTTCGCACTTTTGAACTAACTCGGCTGCATCCGAAGCTGCCTTCGGCCAATAAAACCCTTGGCGGAAAACTTTTCCAAGTAACGGCCTAGATCCGATGTGGGATCCACACAGGCCTGCATGTATTTCTTTCATTAGCTCTATACCTTCGGTCCTAGACAAGCACTTGAGCAGCGGGGCACAAACTCCATGCTTGTATAACTCCCCTTCTATCATGACATACGGACGAGCTGTTGCCTCTATCCTTTTATTATAAGCTTCGTCATCTGATAGGAAGTTGCCCTGAAGGTAAGAGATTATTTCAGTTCTCCAATCTTCGCTGTAAACAGGAGAAATGTTGAGGACTGCTCTTTCAAGGAGCTCCACTGAAGGTGCCTTTATTGTTTCGAAGAAGACATCCGAAGGTAACGGCAGCCCCTGTGCTGCAGACTTGGCTAGTAAGTCAGCATGCTCATTTTGTCCTCGAGGAATATTCTTGACAGAAAATCCTTCGAAGGAGGCCTCGATCCTTCGGACCGTGTCTAGGTATTTTTCAAGCTTCGGATCTTTAGCCTTGCAACTTTTGTCAATATGACCCGAAACAACCTGGGAATCAGTTTTAAGAATCGCCCTTCTGATTCCCATTGCCTTTAGTTTCCGAAGACCCAGGAGCAGGGCTTCGTACTCAGTTATATTATTTGTGCAGCTGAAGTCAAGTCTTGCTGCATAGCAAGTTTTAACCTTGGATGGTGAGACCAACACAGCAGCTGCACCTGCTCCGAAGGTTCCCCAAGAGCCATCACAAAACATTGTCCATACTTCGGCATCTTTATTTGCTTCTTCGTTCTGAGCCCCTGGCGTCCAGTCGGCAATGAAATCTGCCAATGCTTGAGACTGGATTGAGGATCTATGCACATAATCAATGTAAAATTCATTGAGCTCCGCAGCCCATTTTCCAATACGCCCAGTAGCTTCTCTATTTCTCATGATATCCTTCAACGGCTGCGAAGAAGGGACAATAATGTTGTATGCCTGAAAATAATGCCGAAGCTTCCTGGATGCCATTAAAACGGCATACAATACCTTCTCCAGCTCTGTATAATTTTTCTTTGAGACACTAAGGACCTCAGATACAAAATATACTGGGACCTGCTTCTTGACTTGTCCATCAAACTTCTCCTGAACAAGTGCCGCACTTACTGCTGAGTGCGAAGCTGCCACATATAACAACAGAGGAGCCCCTGGCGTTGGTGGAGTTAATGTTGTTAGATCTATTAAGTATTGCTTCAGCTCTTCGAAGGCTTTTTGTTGACTTGGGCCCCATTGAAAGACTTCAGCTGACTTCAGCACCTCGAAGAATGGTAAGTTTCTTTCTGCTGATCTGGATATAAATCTGTTGAGAGATGCAAGCCTTCCTGTCAATCTTTGAGCCCCCTTTCTTGTGGTTGGTGGCTCCATTCGAAGTATAGCTTCGATTTTATTTGGATTAGCTTCGATTCCCTTTGTTGAAACCAAGCATCCAAGGAATTTCCCCTTCTTTACTCCGAAGACGCATTTTTCTGGATTCAGCTTCAGACCAGCTTGTCTGAAGCTGGCGAAGGTCTCATGCAGATCAGCAATATGATTTTCTTGCTTCGTGCTTTTTACAATGATGTCATCGACATAAGTCAACACATTTCTGCCTATCTGAGACTGGAGAACCTTCGCTGTCATTCGGCTGAAACTTCCTCCAGCATTTTTGAGCCCCTCAGGCATCCGAAGATAGCAATATGTGCCACTTGGGGTTATGAAGCTTGTCTTCGGCTCATCTTCCTTTTTCATCCAGATTTGATGATAGCCTGAGTAGCAGTCCAGGAGACTCATGAGCTCTGAAGAAGCTGCTGCATCGACTAAAGAGTCTATCCTTGGCAGCGGGAATTCATCCTTCGGACAAGCCTTATTGAGATCTGTGAAATCAATACACATTCTCCACTTGCCATTGGCCTTCTTCACCATAACAGTGTTAGCTAGCCACTCTGGATACTTCACTTCTCTGATAACTCCTGCACTGAGGAGTCTTTTTACTTCATTGCGAGCCCCTTCGGCCTTGTCATCAGACATTTTCCGAAGCCTCTGCTTTCGGGGTCTGAAGGATGGGTCAACATTGAGCGAATGTTCAATAACATCCCGATTTACTCCACAAAGATCATTGGCTGACCATGCAAAAACATCTTTGTTGTTGAATAAAAACCTTATCAAGGTTTTCTCCTGGTCTTCAGATAGTTGCGAGCCCAACAGCACCTTCTGCTCTGCTATGTCTTCACACAATAACATGGGCTTCGGCTGATCCGCTGAAGCTGCCTTCTCCCTCCTGAATTTGTACTGCTCACAAGCTTCAGCTCCATCTATGTTATGGATTGCCTTGGAGTCAGTCCAGCTTCCTTCGGCCCTTCTAGCAGCTTCCTGGCTTCCATGAATAGCAATAGGCCCTTGGTCCGAAGGTATCTTCATGCAGAGATAAGCTGGGTGAAGAATTGCTTCGAAGGCATTAAGAGTACCACGGCCAATGATAGCATTGTAAGGATACTCCATGTCAACAATATCAAACACAATTTGCTCAGTCCTTGTGTTGTTAACAAATCCGAAGGTTACCGGCATGGTAATCTTCCCGAGTGCTACAATCTGCCGCCCTCCGAAGCCACAAAGAGGGTGCGTAGCATCATGAATCTTGTCTTCAGGCTCTTGCATTTGTCTGAAGGCTTTAGCAAATATAATGTCAGCTGCACTGCCTGTATCAACTAGGACATTGTGGACCAGAAATCCTTTGATCACGCAAGAGATAACCATGGCATCATTGTGAGGATAATCCTTAAGCTGGAGGTCTTCCTGAGAGAAAGTAATTGGAATGTGGGACCATTTTGACTTGATGAAGGGTCCCTGCACTCCAACATGCTGTACCCTTCTCTGAGCCTCCTTCTTCTGCTTCTTGTTAGCCGGCTCTGAGCAAGAACCGCCTGTTATCGGGAGCACCAGCTTCGAAGCCGAAGCAGGTCCAGCTTGATTGTTGAACGAAGCCATCAGCTCAGAAAAGTGGAAGTGAGTTCACCGGAGGTGGGCGCCAATGTTGGGGGCTTGTTCTCAAATGCTAAGAGTTAAGAACAAGGCAACATAGAAAATGTTAGGTGTTAAGGTCCTTCGTCCTCCAAAACATTATATCCCCTCAGGATATAAAGAATTTCGGACGAAGGTTACAAAGGACGTACCTTCGTAAAACATAATATCAAGGAACGAAGCATTTATATCATATAAATCATGAAACATAAAATAAATATTTAAATATAATCATGGAATTATTTCCATCTTTATTATCATAAATGAATGAATATAAATGACTTCAAGTTACAAATGTACCTCTGGTCCTGAGGAAAGCAAAGGAACAAGTGTGGTGCGAAAGCAAATGGCAGGTTCGCGTGAACAGTACAGAGGTACTGTTCATCTATTTATAGGCACAGGTCGCAGCCTGTGACAAATTACAATTATGCCCCTTACAAGAGTTTACAATATTGACTCAGACCTCTATGGATAAAAAGGTCATTCTATCTCTATGTCGGTTTATAACGCCGAAGCTCCATGAAAAGGAACCTTCGGCCATCTCTTGGAGACGACTTCAGCCGAAGCTGCTTCTTCGTGTAAGACCTTCGGCGCACCGAAGCACGGCCCCAACATCACAGGAACTGGAATCATAATTTTTGGAGTTATAGATTTTAAGATATGAATTCTTAAAGGTTTTATGTGCTTAAAATAGGATTAAGTGAGAGATTAAATTTCTTATTGTTTTCATGATAAAACAGAAACTCTAAGTGGTAGAGAATAAAATTACAAAATTTTAGAAACTGAAATGGAGTAATTTGGAGCTCATATGAATTTTCTATGAATTATCAAAGTTCTAGCATATATTTTCACATTAAAAATCCTTTTATAATTCAATTTCTCGGGTTTTATAATACTCTGGACTAGGCCTCAATAATTGAGAAGCATAGGGGTCCCTGCGCAAATTGTACTACGACTCAGACGGCATACTCTGCGGACAGCGGGTTGATAACTTAATAACGGAGGGGCTCATGTGCAAAAAAAGCATGGGCGAAGGGGTACAGGGGGATATCAGCCACAGGATCCAGAATCGAGGGCTAGGATTAGATCTGGCGCCTGAGAGCACCTAGAGGGGGGGGGTGAATAGGTGATCCTGTAAAAACTTCAAACTTAAGCCACAAAAACTTGTTAAGTGTTAGCACGATTATTGCCAAGTGGCTAAGGTGAAGTCTCAACAAAACACAATACCACAAGAGATCAAGCACAGAGGTGACACAGTGGTTTATCCCGTGGTTCGGCCAAGACCAACGCTTGCCTACTCCACGTTGTGGCGTCCCAACGGACGAGGGTTGCAATCAACCCCTCTCAAGCGGTCCAAAGACCCACTTGAATACCACGGTGTTTTGTTTTTCCTTTCACTATCCCGTTTGCAAGGAATCTCCACAAATTGGAGTCTCTTGCCCTTACAAGTATATGATCACAAAGAAGCACAGAGTAAGGGAGGGAAGCAACACACACAAATCCACAGCGAAACGCGCACACGCACGGCCAAGAATCGAGCTCACAAGAGTATCACAAAGTTCTCACTAGAACGGAGCTCGAATCACTTAGAATCACAAATGAAAGCGCAAAGACTAAGTGTGGATGATCAAGAATGCTCAAAGGTTGCTTGTGTGTCTCCTCCATGCGCCTAGGGGCCCCTTTTATAGCCCCAAGGCAGCTAGGAGCCGTTGAGAGCAAATCCGGAAGGCCATCCTTGCCTTCTGTCGTCGGGGGCACCGGACAGTCCGGTGCACACCGGACACTGTCCGGTGCCCGATTTGTTTCCATAACTGGCGCTTCCGACCGTTGCCGACCGTTGGAAGATCTGAAGCCGTTGGCGCACCGGACATGTCCGGTGCACACCGGACAGTCCGGTGCCGTCTTCCGACCGTTGGCTCGGCCACGTGTCTCGCGCAGATTGCGCGGCCGACCGTTGGCCCTGGCTGACGTTTGGCTCACCGGACAGTCCGGTGTACACCGGACAGTCCGGTGAATTTTAGCCGTACGCCGTCGGCCAATTTCCCGAGAGCGGCCAGTTCGCGCCGAGTCAGTCTGGCGCACCGGACACTGTCCGGTGCACACCGGACAGTCCGGTGCTCCAGACCGAGCTAAGTCTTGGCAGCACACAGCCAAGTCTTTTCTCCTCTTCTCTCTTCTTCTTCTTTCTGTTTCTAACACTTAGACAAATATATTAGTACACAAAACCAATGTACTAAGGCTTAGAAACATACCTTTACTTCATGATTTGCACCTTGTTCATCCATGTACATAAATTCACAATTAAGCACATGTGTTGGCACTCAATCACCAAAATACTTAGAAATGGCCCAAGGGCACATTTCCCTTTCAATCTCCCCCTTTTTGGTGATTTATGCCAACACAACATAAAGCAACTAGAACAAGTGCAAACTCACTTCAAATAAAACTTAAATTTATTTTGAATCAATTTTGGCATATATGGATCATCCTTTGCCACCACTTGGTTTGTTTTTGCAAATCAAACTCAAATCTCTATCTCTAAGTTAAACACACATGTTGAAGCATAAAGAGAGTCATTCCAAAAGAGATTGATCAAGGATTTCAAAAACTCCCCCTTTTTCCCATAATCAACTACTTCTCCCCACTAGAAGCCAAAAGAGACAATAAAAGAGTTTTGACAAACCAAAAACTCTATTCTACTATTTTCAAAATCTCTCAAGTGGTAGCTGATCCATTTATTGCTTTGGCCTTTATTTTCCCCCCCTTTGGCATCAAGCACCAAAACGGGATCAATCTCGGCCCTTTAACCCCATTGCCTCACAGAATCTTCAATTAAGAGCAAATGGCAATAAGAGTTCATGAGATGGACTTGGAATTAGTTACCCTCTCATCGGAGTGCAGTGGAAGTCTTTCATGGTCCAAGTCCACCTTTTCCCTTTCAATTCTCCTTTGAGACTAAATCAAACAAACTCAAGCATATGGTTAGTCTCAAGGGATCAAGTTGTAACACATCTCCCCCTAAACATGTGCATCACTTTGCAACGGACTTGTGAGGTCCAGGGAGTGTTTGTACAACTTGAGCACCATGATAAGCAACAAAATGCAGAATGAACATGATCAAAGGCATAAGTACATGTATGCTACAATTCAATCCAAGTTCCACGAATCTAAGACATTTAGCTCACTACGCAGCCTGCAAAAGGTCTTCTCATCTAAAGGCTTGGTAAAGATATCGGCTAGCTGGTTCTCGGTGCTAACATAAAACACTTCGATATCTCCCTTTTGCTGGTGGTCTCTCAAAAAGTGATGCCGGATGTCAATGTGCTTTGTGCGGCTGTGCTCAACAGGATTTTCCGTTATTCGGATAGCACTCTCATTATCACATAGGAGTGGGACTTTGCTCAGATTGTAGCCAAAGTCCCTGAGGGTTTGCCTCATCCAAAGTAGTTGCGCGCAACACTGACCTGCGGCAACGTACTCGGCCTCAGCGGTGGATAGGGCAACGGAGGTTTGTTTCTTAGAGTTCCATGACACCAGGGACCTTCCTAAGAATTGGCACGTCCCCGATGTACTCTTCCTATCGACCTTACATCCAGCATAGTCGGAATCTGAGTACCCAATCAAGTCAAAGTTAGACCCCTTTGGATACCAGATCCCGAAGCAAGGCGTAGCGACTAAATATCTAAGAATTCGCTTCACAGCCACTAAGTGACACTCCTTAGGATCGGATTGAAATCTAGCACACATGCATACGCTAAGCATAATATCCGGTCTACTAGCACATAAGTAAAGCAAAGAACCTATCATGGACCGGTATGCTTTTTGATCAACGGACTTACCTCCTTTGTTGAGGTCGGTGTGTCCGTCGGTTCCCATCGGCGTCTTTGCGGGCTTGGCGTCCTTCATCCCAAACCGCTTTAGCAGATCTTGCGTGTACTTCGTTTGGGAGATGAAGGTGCCGTCCTTGAGTTGCTTCACTTGGAACCCAAGGAAGTAGTTCAACTCGCCCATCATCGACATCTCGAATTTCTGCGTCATCACCCTGCTAAACTCTTCACAAGACTTTTGATTAGTAGAACCAAATATTATGTCATCGACATAAATTTGGCACACAAACAAATCACCATCACAAGTCTTAGTGAAAAGAGTTGGATCGGCTTTCCCAACCTTGAAAGCATTAGCAATTAGGAAATCTCTAAGGCATTCATACCATGCTCTTGGGGCCTGCTTAAGTCCATAGAGCGCCTTAGAGAGCTTACATACGTGGTCGGGGTACCGCTCATCCTCGAAGCCAGGGGGTTGTTCCACGTACACCTCCTCCTTTATTGGCCCGTTGAGGAAAGCGCTCTTCACATCCATTTGGTACAACCTGAAAGAATGGTGAGCGGCATATGCTAGCAAGATACGAATTGATTCTAACCTAGCCACAGGAGCAAAAGTCTCCTCAAAGTCCAAACCTGCGACTTGGGCATAACCTTTTGCCACAAGTCGAGCCTTGTTCCTCGTCACCACCCCGTGCTCGTCCTGTTTGTTGCGGAAAACCCACTTGGTTCCCACAACATTTTGCTTGGGACGAGGCACCAGCGTCCAAACTTCATTGCGCTTGAAGTTGTTGAGTTCCTCCTGCATGGCCAATACCCAATCCGGATCTAGCAAGGCCTCCTCTACCCTGAAAGGCTCAATAGAAGAGACAAAGGAGTAATGCTCACAAAAATTAACTAATCGAGATCGAGTAGTTACTCCCTTGCTAATGTCACCCAGAATTTGGTCGACGGGATGATCCCTTTGAATCATCGCTCGAACTTGGGTTGGAGGTGCCGGTTGCGCTTCTTCCTCCATCACATGATCATCTTGTGCTCCCCCTCGATCACACGCCTCCTTTTGATGAACCTGTTCATCGTCTTGAGTTGGGGGATGCACCGTTGTTGAGGAAGAAGGTTGACCTTGTTCATCTTGTTCCTGTGGCCGAACGTCTCCAATCGCCATGGTTCGTATAGCGGCCGTTGGAACATCTTCTTCATCTACATCATCATAATCAACAACTTGCTCTCTTGGAGAGCCATCAGTCTCATCAAATACAACGTCGCTAGAGACTTCAACCAAACCCGATGATTTGTTGAAGACTCTATACGCCTTTGTATTTGAATCATAACCTAATAAAAACCCTTCTACAGCTTTGGGAGCAAACTTAGAATTTCTACCCTTCTTCACTAGAATGTAGCACTTGCTCCCAAATACACGAAAGTACGATACATTGGGTTTGTTACCGGTTAGTAGCTCATACGAAGTCTTCTTGAGGAGTCGATGAAGATAGACCCTGTTGATGGCGTGGCAAGCCGTGTTCACAGCTTCCGACCAAAAGCACTCGGGGGTCTTGAACTCTCCAAGCATCGTCCTCGCCATATCGATTAGCGTCCTGTTCTTCCTCTCTACCACACCATTTTGCTGTGGTGTGTAGGGAGCGGAGAACTCGTGCTTGATCCCTTCCTCCTCAAGAAACTCCTCCACTTGAAGGTTCTTGAACTCGGACCCGTTATCGCTCCTAATCTTCTTCACCTTGAGCTCAAACTCATTTTGAGCTCTCCTGAGGAAGCGCTTGAGGGTCCCTTGGGTTTCAGACTTATCCTGCAAAAAGAACACCCAAGTGAAGCGGGAAAAGTCATCAACAATAACTAAACCATACTTACTTCCTCCTATGCTTAGATAGGCGACGGGTCCGAAGAGGTCCATATGCAGCAGCTCCAGAGGTCTTGACGTGGTCATCACATTCTTGCTGTGATGTGCTCCTCCCACTTGTTTACCTGCCTGACAAGCTGCACAAGGTCTATCTTTTTCGAAATAAACATTTGTTAGACCTATCACGTGTTCTCCCTTTAGAAGCTTGTGGAGGTTCTTCATCCCCACATGTGCTAAGCGGCGATGCCACAGCCAGCCCATGCAAGTCTTAGCCATTAAGCATGCATCTAGACCGGCTTCTTCTTTTGCAAAATCAACTAAGTAAAGCTTGCCGTCTAGTACACCCTTAAAAGCTAGTGAACCATCACATCTTCTAAAGACAGACACATCTACATTAGTAAAAAGACAATTATATCCCATGTTGCATAGTTGACTAACAGATAGTAAATTGTAACCAAGAGACTCAACTAAAAACACATTTGAAATTGAGTGCTCATTAGAAATTGCAATTTTACCTAACCCTTTTACCTTGCCTTGATTCCCATCACCAAATATAATTGAATCTTGGGAATCCTTATTTTTAACGTAGGAGGTGAACATCTTCTTCTCCCCCGTCATATGGTTTGTGCATCCGTTGTCGATAATCCAGCTTGAACCCCCGGATGCATAAACCTGCAAGGCAAATTTAGGCTTGGGTCTTAGGTACCCAACTCATGTTGGGTCCTGCAAGGTTAGCACAAATGTCCTTAGGGACCCAAATGCAAGTCCTGTCTCCCTTGCATTTTGCCCCTAACTTCCTAGCAACTATTTTCCTATCCTTTCTACAAATAGCAAAGGAAGTGTTTAAAGCACAATAAATTATAGAAGGTTCATTCACTACTTTCCTAGGAGCATGAATAACATTCTTTCTAGGCACATGAGCAATATTTCTCCTAGGCATATTTACAACATTTCTCCTACGCATATCTCTATCATGCTTATAAGAAGAACTAGAAGCAAACATGGCATGAGAATCATAAACATGTGAATCAAAATCATTATAAGTATTTCTAGCATGTCTCCTATCATTATACATAAAAGCATGGTTCCTTTTAGCATTACTAGCCATAGGGGCCTTCCCTTTCTCCTTGACGAAGATGGGAGCCTTATGGCTTGTTAAGTTCTTGGCCTCTCTCTTGAAGCCAAGACCATCCTTAATTGAGGGGTGTCTACCAACCGTGTAGGCATCCCTTGCAAATTTTATTTTATCAACTTCACTCTTGCTAGTCTTAAGTTGGGCATTAAGACTAGCCAATTCCTCATTTAATTTGGAAATTAAAACTAGGTGTTCACTACAGGCATCAACATCGAAATCCTTACACCTAGTGCAAATCATAACATGTTCTACACAAGAATTAGATTTATTTGCTACTTCTAACCTAGCATTTAAATCATTGTTAACACCTTGTAAGGTAGAAATGGTTTCATGACAAGTAGATAGTTCATAAGAAAGCATTTCATTTCTTTTTACTTCTAAAGCATATGATTTTTGTGCCTCTACAAATTTATCATGTTCATCATACAATAAATCCTCTTGCTTTTCTAGTAATCTATTTTTATCATTCAAAGCATCAATCAACTCATTAATTTTATCTATCTTAGATCTATCTAAGCCCTTGAACAAGCATGAATAATCTATATCATCATCATCACTAGATTCATTATCACTAGACGAAGCATAAGTGGAGTCTTGAGTACTCACCTTCTTCTCCCTTGCCATAAGGCATGTGAGATGCTCGTTGGGGAATAGGGAAGACTTGTTGAAGGCAGTAGCAGCGAGTCCTTCATTGTCGGAGTCGGAGGAGGAGCAATCCGAGTCCCACTCCTTTCCTAGATGCGCCTCGCCCTTTGCCTTCTTGTATTGCTTCTTCTTCTCTCTTTTGTTCCCCTTTTCCTGGTCACTTTCATTATCGGGACAGTTAGCGATAAAATGACCAAGCTTACCGCATTTGAAGCATGAGCGCTTCCCCTTTGTCTTGGTCTTGCTTGGCTGCCCCTTGCGACCATTTAGCGCCGTCTTGAATCTCTTGATGATGAGAGCCATCTCTTCATCATTGAGTCCGGCCGCCTCAATCTGTGCCACCTTGCTGGGTAGCGCCTCCTTGCTTCGTGTTGCCTTGAGAGCAAGGGGTTGCGGCTCGTTGATCGGACCATTCAAGGCGTCGTCCACATACCTCGCCTCCTTGATCATCATTCGCCCGCTAACAAATTTCCCAAGAACTTCTTCGGGCGACATCTTGGTGTACCTGGGATTTTCACGTATATTGTTCACCAAATGAGGATCAAGAACGGTAAATGACCTGAGCATTAGGCGGACGACGTCGTGGTCCGTCCATCGTGTGCTTCCGTAGCTCCTTATCTTGTTGATAAGGGTCTTGAGCCGGTTGTATGTTTGCGTCGGCTCCTCGCCCCTTATCATTGCGAACCGTCCAAGCTCACCCTCCACCAACTCCATCTTGGTGAGCAAGGTGACGTCGTTCCCCTCATGAGAAATCTTGAGGGTGTCCCAGATTTGCTTGGCGTTATCCAAGCCGCTCACTTTATGGTATTCATCCCTGCACAAGGAAGCTAGAAGAACAGTAGTAGCTTGTGCATTCTTATGAATTTGTTCATTAATGAACATGGGACTATCCGAACTATCAAAGTGCATTCCACTTTCTACAATCTCCCATATACTAGGATGGAGAGAGAATAGGTGACTACGCATTTTGTGGCTCCAAAATCCGTAGTCCTCTCCATCAAAGTGTGGGGGCTTGCCGAGTGGAATGGAGAGCAAATGTGAATGTGAACTTTGCGGAATACGAGAGTAATCAAAAGAAAAGTTCGAATTAACCGGTTTCCTTCTCTCGTAGTCGTTGTGGTCTTCGTCCTTTTGGGAAGAAGTAGACTCGTCGCTGTCGTAGTAGACGATCTCCTTGATGCGCCTTGTCTTCTTCTTCTTCCCTTCCTTCCGTCTTTGGCCCGAGCCGGAGTCGGTAGGCTTGTCGTCCTTCGGCTCGTTGACGAAGGTCTCCTTCTCTTTGTCGTTGATCACTATACCCTTCCCCTTAGGATCCATCTCTTCGGGCGGTTAGTCCCTTTGTGAAGAGAACGGCTCTGATACCAATTGAGAGCACCTAGAGGGGGGGGGTGAATAGGTGATCCTGTAAAAACTTCAAACTTAAGCCACAAAAACTTGTTAAGTGTTAGCACGATTATTGCCAAGTGGCTAAGGTGAAGTCTCAACAAAACACAATACCACAAGAGATCAAGCACAGAGGTGACACAGTGGTTTATCCCGTGGTTCGGCCAAGACCAACGCTTGCCTACTCCACGTTGTGGCGTCCCAACGGACGAGGGTTGCAATCAACCCCTCTCAAGCGGTCCAAAGACCCACTTGAATACCACGGTGTTTTGTTTTTCCTTTCACTATCCCGTTTGCAAGGAATCTCCACAAATTGGAGTCTCTTGCCCTTACAAGTATATGATCACAAAGAAGCACAGAGTAAGGGAGGGAAGCAACACACACAAATCCACAGCGAAACGCGCACACGCACGGCCAAGAATCGAGCTCACAAGAGTATCACAAAGTTCTCACTAGAACGGAGCTCGAATCACTTAGAATCACAAATGAAAGCGCAAAGACTAAGTGTGGATGATCAAGAATGCTCAAAGGTTGCTTGTGTGTCTCCTCCATGCGCTTAGGGGCCCCTTTTATAGCCCCAAGGCAGCTAGGAGCCGTTGAGAGCAAATCCGGAAGGCCATCCTTGCCTTCTGTCGTCGGGGGCACCGGACAGTCCGGTGCACACCGGACACTGTCCGGTGCCCGATTTGTTTCCATAACTGGCGCTTCCGACCGTTGCCGACCGTTGGAAGATCTGAAGCCGTTGGCGCACCGGACATGTCCGGTGCACACCGGACAGTCCGGTGCCGTCTTCCGACCGTTGGCTCGGCCACGTGTCTCGCGCAGATTGCGCGGCCGACCGTTGGCCCTGGCTGACGTTTGGCTCACCGGACAGTCCGGTGTACACCGGACAGTCCGGTGAATTTTAGCCGTACGCCGTCGGCCAATTTCCCGAGAGCGGCCAGTTCGCGCCGAGTCAGTCTGGCGCACCGGACACTGTCCGGTGCACACCGGACAGTCCGGTGCTCCAGACCGAGCTAAGTCTTGGCAGCACACAGCCAAGTCTTTTCTCCTCTTCTCTCTTCTTCTTCTTTCTGTTTCTAACACTTAGACAAATATATTAGTACACAAAACCAATGTACTAAGGCTTAGAAACATACCTTTACTTCATGATTTGCACCTTGTTCATCCATGTACATAAATTCACAATTAAGCACATGTGTTGGCACTCAATCACCAAAATACTTAGAAATGGCCCAAGGGCACATTTCCCTTTCAGCGCCTAATGAACCGGTATGCGCTATTGGCCGTGGGATCAAAATCTGATGGCCTAGATTCTATGAACCCTGATATAACCAAAACCGCATGATCTGAGATCTACGGCCCCCGCAAACTGGTATGGTCTGCACTAATCCACGTCGTTCATCAAGGGACGGACGGCGCACACATCCTTCCCACGGCACAGAAGCCGTCATCTTCCCCTAGCGCGTGGATACGGCGGCGCCCGTGACCGCGACGACGAGACCGTCGTGCTTGTGAATCCAACAAACCCGAGCACCATTTCCCAATTAGCTCATCCCTCGCCAAACCGATGACCTCCCGAACCTAATTCACCAACCAATTGCAGCCGCCATCAAGCACAGGCCCCTGCCCATGGCAGAGCACCAATTTGAAGTGGTGCCAACGCTGCACGCCCAAATTCGTCACCCAGACCCTATTCGAACTACCCTACATGACGCTAGAAGGAAAGGCGAACGAGGTGGTTATGGTCCATACCATGTATCGGCGTCTGGTTGATGATGGCCACGGTGGAACGCGAGCTCGGCGGAGAATTCTACCTCGGCAAGTAGTTCATCGCGCACCGATCACCCGAACGGCCCAAAATCGGCGGCGAAGATCTACGCCTTGCTCCTCCGCGCCCGACTGATACCCCACAGGACCCCAATTTCGACGGTCGCCCGTTCCACGGATTAGCTCCCTTCCCCGGCGTCACGGTAAAGGCGCGCCCACACTTCAGCTCGCGAGCGTGGCAGGTGTGGTGAGGAGCTTGCGGTTAGGCAAGAGGAGCAAGGGGGTGCGGCTTAAATACCCTGGAGGCCGAGTCCGGCTAGAAGCGAGAGAATCGCTTGGTTTGTTGAGATTTCCTACCGCCGCGGTCGCTGCTCCGGTTGGGGAAGAAGAAGATCCATCCTGCCAAAGCGGACCCATCAGTCGGTGAACTAGCAGGCGCGCATGGTCCCGAGCCCACGCGCCAGCAGCAGTAACGAAGGAAGCGGGCTTGAGCAGGACAAGCGGGCAGCGACTGGCAGCCGGGCCCCACGCGTAAGAGAGTCCAGGCGCGGTTGCGTTGGGCTGGCGGGAGAGGGAATGTGGAGGTGGGCTGAATGGGATTTAGCCGGCCCAAACAGAGTTTTGGCCTTTTCCTTTTCCTTTTCCATTTTTCTTTTCTCCCTTTTCAAATTCAATTTGAATTCAAATTTAATTCAAACTTTTTGTGGCTCTTTCTTACAAATTATATTTTTTTTAAATTAGGGTATTAACTCTGGATATATTTATTTATATATATTATTTACCTATTCATCTCCTTTATCTTTTCTTTTCTTTTCTCTTTTTTTCCAAATCCCAAGTTTTAAATTAGGTCAAAACCTTCTTTTCACTATTAATGTGTTTTTATTATGATTATTTTTATAATTAAATGCACAAGCAATTAAACTCCAACATGATGCACCATTCTTTTATTTAGTATATTTATTGTTAGCCAAGGATAATTCCATGATTTGAAATATGCAAATATGAGAATAATAACACAAGTGGTCAATTGAACCCTTTATATTTCTCAATTCTTGGACATTTCACTACTCTTGCAATTTGGGTATTACAGCACGTCGGGCGTGGACCGATCCGGCACGATTATTAATCTAGCGGACCGTGTTTGGGCCTCGCTTGAGGTCCGTGGGCTAGCACGGCACGGCCTGCTAGCTAATCTGGGCCGGGCCGGCATGGCCCACCCATTTGGACATCTATACCTTCCGCTTGTGCCGCTGCCGCTCTAGATCCACTCACTCAACATGTGGTAATGGATAGGATCCTAAATAAATTTTAATTTTATAATAAATAAAAATAGAGTTGGATCTAAATTCAATTCGGTCCTTAAATTTTATAATGTAAAATGTAGCTCCAATGTCACCCCTACGCACGCAAGCGCCAAGCGGTGGTTAATTTTAGTCTGGATCCAATCATCCGCAATAATTCCGCTAATATCCAAGCAAGCTACGTACTACTGTACCAGTCTCTCCACTGCACTGTCTTTGGCCATGGACGCCTCGATGGGGCCCGCCCGTGGTACAAGTTTAATCCGACGGGGCCATGGATACGATAATGATGCGTCGCTTGTTTTTTGGACACTAATGGGCGTTCCTGTCGTCAAGGTGAAAAGGTTTGGACTGCGTTCCGTACGTGACATGATGAGTCGTCTAGGAGGTAGCGGCTGGCCGCGTCGGAAATGGCTCCCTTCTCTCGACAAGTTGTTGGCCCACCTGGGCGGGGACGCTTTTTTTCTTTCTATTACAAGTTGTTGGTAGGCTGGTAGCGGCGTGCCGTTACCAGGAGGGCGGTTCAACTGCTCAAGAGTCAACACTGGGCTGCGCCGCTACTGCCCAAAAGTACTTGTGCCTGTCGTTGCTGCGTGCGAGTCGCTATGAACTAGTATTCGCACGGCAGGATGTAGTACGATCGGACAAGCGACGCCGTTGTCTGACGGTACCAGTCGCAGGATGCAGCGCAGCGTTTCATGCCACGGTCATGCATGCAATCATGGCTGCGGCGAGTTCATTCGGCTTGTATCGTCACCACCTGTTATCGATGCTGCCGCCGCCTCACCTGTTTTGGCCAGATCGGTCTACCAGACGAACACATGAATCGGTCGGTGTTCGCAATCCGCCCTGCAAAAGGCGTTCGGACGGATGGTCCTGTCACTGCCGCTTCCCACGCTGCTACAATTCCCCTACCCACCTGCCTGTCCACGAGATACGGGGGCGGGGGGGCCGCCTGCAATCAATTGAGCGCGTCGGGCTCAAGTGCTCACTCAGCGCACACCAGTACCCTGTACTGACACTGTACCCCCACCCCACCGCACATCTTGCGGCACCAGCACGCTGCACCCTCCACACTACACAGGCCTACAACACCCTGTTCTGTTCTTTCCCAAACGGGCTACTCCAACGGAAAGCCTCGCTAGTAGCTGCCATCGATGTTACACACACTGCAAAAGTGCATCAGTTCCAACAGGCACAGCAGCAGTCGATCTACGCACCGCCGACCGCGTCCGTCCTGGTGATATGGCAGCGTCAGGGTTCCAACTTCCAACAAGTCAGTGCTCCTAGCCCTAGCATAGCCTGCCCTCCCTACTCATGCTTAACTACGTCAGCGTTTAGATCTGGAACAGAAACTTGAGGTCCGCCTCTGTAAGCTTCGACATGGCATCCGGCGAGTCCCCCACGGTCCTGGAGAAAGAGAAATAGGCAGGGAAGCATAGCATCAGCATTCACAGAACAGCGGCACTCAAATAAAAATTAGTACGCGTTACTGGATGGACGATGGAGGAGGTCTAGCTGTTACCCTTCAAACACCAGCTGCTTCTTCTGTTGCAGTTGCAGTATGCGCTCTTCAACCGTGTCCTTTATCACAAACCTAGTGCTCCTGCCCAACCACAACCACAACCGGAAGGTAGTTAGAAAGGAGAGGGGTGTTGCACCAGGAAAAACATTTCGATTGATTCAACTAATCAGCATTGCGAGCTCTACTCAACTTGATTGGCTTGAACTGCCCAATTCGGTGGATACGGTCCTGCGCTTGGTTCTCGACCGCTGGATTCCACCAAGGGTCCATCAGGAACACCTATAATCCAGCAAGGTATGGACCCACTATCAGAAAAATAAACTGTCCCCTCCCCCCTGTAGAGTTTACTGCAATTTTAAGAAATTATTGCTGTGCAAAAGTTGGCAAAGAAATAAGGTTGGCTAAGCTCACATGAGATGCTACAGTGAGATTCAGAGCGACTCCTCCAGCTTTTAAGCTCATCAGGAAGACCTTGCAGTCTGCATCATGGGTGAAGGTGTCTATGGCTCTTCCCTTTTCGGTGATGTTCATGGCTCCATTCAGCTGGACACACTTAATGCCGGACTGCCAAATCATTGTAAATTAGTTGGACTATCAACAGACAACGGCACATTAAGACAAACAAACTATTGATGCTTACCCTCTCCAAGGAAAACTGAATCAAATCCAAGAATGATGTGAACTGGCTGAAGACAATCCCTTTGGCAGAACCATCGTGCTCAATCATGTTTCTTATCTCCTCCCTCTGCCATATAGGGAAAAAGCATCAGGCATAAGTAAAACCCATCACAGCCACTGTTGGTGTAATACTCTTCAGTTCATACACTAAACAACAGCTGTGTTCTACTGGTGTGCTGAGCCATGAGGTAACAAACAGGCACCTCATGGTTTACTGCTAGTAGATCCAATCCAAGGGGGGCTGTATTAGAAGTCCCATAGCATCAGGACCAAATATAACATATAGGCTTCCAGGTCCTTAGTGAGTTTGAGGTTGTATATGTAGCCATAATGTCCTGTATAGACTAAACTTCCAAGAAACATAAAAATATACAATTGACACATAATGTGGGACTAATGTGTGAAATCACGTGTACTTGTGGTTGTGGATCTCCATCTCGCCATTTGATCCAAATTTAGTGAAAATTTTAGGTTTGCTGGGTTCCATATAGAACATATAGACAAACATTCAAATAGCTCCAGTTTTCACTATGCCTAAATATTACTGTATTTGGTTTTCTTCATTGACCCCATGTGCATAAAAATGTGGCATCATAATACAATTAAGCATAGAGAAATACAATAAGATACGACACCAAGCAGTCTAGTTTACCAAGGCATCAATTTTTGTACTCGTCTTAAAATCCACAAGGCTTGGTAGTCTGCTCAATATTCCTGAACATTTGCGACCCTTGACACTTCGAGTTACTTTTCCAACTGAATTTTGTGCTGTTAAGTCCACGGTGAGAGGTATTGAACAGGATGGACATGAAACATTCCCCAAAGCTGCAGAGTAGTCTATCAAACAAGTCTTGCAGAATGCATGATCACAAGAGGTAACCTTGGTGAAAAATAAAATAAAACCAATCAGCGAAAGATTGAGCCACCTTGTGATCAGTGGAAAACAAGAATAAGCAGCATGAAGGCTTTACTGACTATTCTCAATTGTTTTTCGAGGCGCAAATTACTAACCACAACATCTTCAGCCACATTATGACATATACCACATTGGCTCTCCATGGACTCGTTTCCTTCATTCTTCATTCCTTCAGGATGTCCGGCTGTTTTAGAATATGCTACAAGATAGGGATGATCAACAGCCTACAGTTTTGTCAGGAAAAGCAAGCTGTTACATTCCCAAAGAAAACTACTTGCAGGTGCATTATATATGGATATAAACAAATGGATGCCCCTGCCCCCCCCCCCCACCCCACACACACACTAATGTGGTGGGCGGACATAGGGAAGTCGAAGAATAAGGATATCTGTGCATCCATAGAAAGAATGTTATATAGCTCACCTGTCTCAACCTTGTGAGAAGATCGAAGATATGAGCGTAGTTATTCATCAGTGTTCCAGCATCTACATATCTGAAGATAAAAGGCACAAAGGTAAAAATCTGAGTACTACATGGAAACCCAAGTGAAGGAAAAGGACAGCTTAACAAAAGCCATCCGCTGAGGACAAAATATCATACTCTACTTCAAATGGAATAAAACCATTAATTAACAAGAATTTCCTATAATACATGCTTCTGCTAGGACCTAAACATAATCCTGGTGAATGGTGATGTTGCCAAGGATTATGAAAAAGTGGGAAGAGATCACTGGGACATTAGTTGTTTGCAACATGGAACATTGATAGCAACTGCCAGAACATAGTAGCTAGAAAAGTGGGTTCATTGCTCAGATCAAATTGAATATCTAATTTTGGAGGAGTGTCGTCACTACAACCACAGAAATCTGCTGATTAGTATGCGAAAGTAGGAACAGCCGAACAGAGAACTTACGCATCAAATTGTGTGACACTCTGAGTGTACAAAGCTTCATAGAATTCCATTTCGTTTTTATCAAAAGAGTCCCGCCTCAATGTCACCTATCATGTAAAAACTAACTGCCTCAAAATGTTTGCAAATGAGGAAAGAAAGGGTATTGCAACATTGTGTTTGCACCCTTCACGTTACACACATGAAGATGTGAGTAATTGCAAACTCACAATCTTTGGTGGAAGAGCAAGATCTGCTGCTCGGCCTTTCTTTGTGCGCCTTAACACTATGCCTTTCAGAACTTTTTCCTTCAGAAGAGTCATGGCTCTTTTTCCTTCGAAACTTGTTGACCCATACTGTATTGGTGTTGATATGTACTACAAAATAATGGCGCTGTCAGCAGACTTTTGCGACAAATAAAAAATGTGCAAAACCGTAGTTACATAACCAGATCCTGCACCCCACCTTATTCCACCAGCAAAAGTGCCTAACAGATGAGTGGCCACAGTCGCATTGTTTCTTCATACTACAGGAGAATGGAGGTACACTGGTCAGGTCCTCAATTTAAAGGAACAAATAAAGATATGATGGAACAGTGCCAGCTCATAGCCTATTTGATATAACAGCAAGAGAATAACATTTGTTTTGTGCTTTCTTCCTAAACTATTTGGTTATTGTAACTTGTATATTACTGCCAAATCATATTTACTTAAGCTGAAAACTATACTTTGTCTTTTTCAATGGTAAATAACTTAATAGGTGTTATCTTCACCAGAAAGAGCTTCAGTAAGGCATTGCACATCTTACCTGGTATCTAGTATCTCACAGCTACAGTCCTTGCAGAAATAGTATGAGTAGGGGAAGATTTGCAAAAACCGAATCTGAAAAAAACAGCATGTAAGTAAGAATCCATAATATAGAAGGAATTATATTTGTTCATTTAGGTATCAGTTACAGACAAGAGAGTAAAGTTCTCCAACACGGTTCTGCAAAGGTGTTCCACTCAGAGCCCACTTGCATTCTGACTCCAATGCAAAAACAGCCCGTGCAGTATTACATCGTCTATCTTTTATGAAGTGAGCCTGCACAAAAAGAAAGAAAGAGTAATTCATTAAGCATTAGGATATTGAGATGTCCAATTGTTAATTCCAGAATATCGATGCACACGTCCAGAAACATCACTATATTACGCGTTGCGGGAGTTACCACAATCGTATGTTTCCAACATATGACTATTCGTGTTAATTGCTAAAAATTCCTCAGATCATACCCACACTAAACAAAAACATGATTAATGGCCCTCCGCTTGTAAATATTCACTTCCACTAGAACTAACCAATTATCTCCGTAAACTACTAAACCATACCAAGGGAAACATAATGCTTGAAAAAATATGAATGATTAGACCTGACACGAGTCTATGGACAACATCCCTTGCATGGTTACATACGACACAAGACTACTGATCAACATCCTCAGTAGTCAGTATTGACAGATGTTGACATAACAAGGATATTCAATAACACCAGATGTACACACAAAATGTGGTTGCATAACTGCCTGCTAAATTTTCTTGTTCTGCACTATCTACATCATGCAGCAAGCCAGCAACCATTCATATGCAAATGCTGAACATGGCCTGGCCTGGCAAGGCCAGCGCAGAAGATCCAGATTGGCTCACCCGAGCAAAGGAAATCTAAACATGCCTACTTCTCCAACTTGCCCGGCGAGGCTAATCAATAGAGCCTTTTACATTTTTTTCTTTGAGTCTGATTAGTAATCAAACTAAAATGTTCGACTAAACATATAAGACTGGCTATTATAGCAGCTAAAGCACACTTGTAACCATCAACGTCAACATAATAATAATGATCCAAAACAGTTCTAAACATGAGTCAATAATTGACAGTTAGGAAGGATGGTTGAATTGATTAAGGTTGCATGATCACACAAATACCAGTTAAGATTTTTTTTTTCAAGTGTATTGTCTAAGCAGCAGAAACACCTAATAATACAAACAATAAGTTGAAGCTAGCTTGTGAGTAAAATGGAGATGACATTTTCTGCCCTGATCTATGATATCAAATTTTCATGGAGGCTACCATTTCAGTTTTCCTTGGTATAAATAGTATAAAGCTAGCTTAAAATTCTACATATGGATGGATTACTGATATTAAATCAACTAATCAACAACCTTTTTTCAATGAATAAATCAAAGAAACAGTTGAAACAATTGTTCCAGAATTCCGTTTGATTATTTGATCCTTCCATGGGTAGTTTTCCAATTGCAATGATATCAATAAAAAACATCAAAATGAAACATGAAAGGCACATAAATCACCTCATCCAGGATAACACGCTCCCACCGCACAGAATGCAGAGGAGATTGGCCCCTTAACTGTCTGCCCAGTTCATCAGCCAATTCTTGAAAATCCTTATTCACCTCATCACCCTTCTTATGAACCCTCCTCTTCTCCTTCACCTTTTCCTTGCTGCTGTCCCACTTCCTCTTGCTCTGCTGCTTAGCCTGAGCTTCTGTACGTTTAGCATTAGGCCCGCAGTGATACATCAAGTGCACCTTCATCTTGTTGGGGTAGAACAATTTATTGCAGTATTGGCACCGAGTCTTGGGCGGCATGATGTGCTTCCGGTAGTCCGCCTCAATGGTAGAGTAGGTGGTGATAACAAAGTCATAGCTGTTGAAATCGAACCTCTGAGTGACACGCTTGGCACCGTGGTAGATGAGCACGCGCACGCTGCCACTAGCAGTGTGGCGTTCGATCTCCTCAGTCCACTGGATGACGGCCACCACAGGACAGACGACCAGCGTGCACCCGACCTGGGGCTTGGTGCGGCCCACCGAGGAGTTGGACGAAGAGGCGGCGGAGTGATGGTCCGGGGGCCGGAGGCGGCGCGCGGTTAGGACGAGCGAGATAGCCTGGATGGTCTTCCCCATCCCCATCTCGTCGGCGAGGATGCCGCCCCGCGTGACGGACGCCTCCTGCGCGAGCGCCCAAGCGAGCCACTCCTTCTGGAAACGCAGCAATCGGAGCACCACCTCCGGGGCCGGGTCCGCGGTCGGCACGGCCGCCACCGTGGCGTCCGTGGCCTCGACGCCCCCGTCGGCTGCGTCCCGCTCGTCGAGCCAACTGTCGTTTGCCACCTGCCACTCTTCCCATGGCAGGGGCGGCGCGTCCCTCCTCGCCTTCTTACCTCGCCTCCTCTTCTCCCTCCTGTTCCGCGCCTGATTCTTAATCCGGATCGGCACCGGCGGCGGCAGGGCCGCCTCGGGCACCGCGGGCGCGGGCGGGGTGTCCTTATCGGGCGCGAACTCCTCGTCGCTGTCGTCGTTCTCCACCGCGTCCCCGGAGTCGGCGACGAAATCGGTGTCGGAGGTGTCGTCAGAGGGGAGGTCGTCCTCATCCTCCTGGTCGCGGCGGCGCCGGCGGCCGCTACTGGATCCTGCAATGGAGGCGACGAGGGTTAGGGTTCCGGCGGAAAATGCTAGGTTAGCGAGGGGGGTTTCAGGTTAGGCAGCGATTCACTGGAGGAGGGGTTCCTGCCTCGGCGCGTCATGGCGGCGCGAAGGCGGTGGCGCGGGAGGAAAGGAGAAGCGGCCGAGTGGGTGGGGTGATGACTGGGGATTGGAAGGGTGGTTTGGGGGATTTTGGGGCGGAGATTTGGTAGGATACTAGGGTTTTGTCGCCCGCGGGAATTGGCGGGAACTTGCTGGGGAAGGAGCCCGCTTCCATTTGTGGCTGGCCGGTTCAGCGGAGCGGGGAAGTGTGCTGCCGAAGGAGGCCCCTGGCCCGGTCGGCAGAGGCGGCGCTTCCTGTTCGCTTGGTCGGGTGCACGCTGGTCGTCTGTTGTGGCTTGTGTCGCTTCTATGGGATGTGTTGATTCAGTTTTAAAGGGTTTTTCTTCAACCTTTTTCGAAAAGTTTTTATGATAATCTGATTGCGAAGAAAATATAAGTATTATAGAGTACGTACAAAAAAAGATAAAAAAATTATAGGGTTTTAGAATATAGAAAATGGTGGTTTTCTATTACTGCAACTAGGGACCGATCTAACAAGGGACGTGCACGCTCAAGTCCCTCCTTCCGCTTCGGATTTTACGGAGCCTTACTAGAGCCTCCTCTAATTTAAGAGGGTGTTTGAGATGACTTTTGGTGTGGAGCTGTACTTGATAATATCAATTTAAATAGTTTTCAAAATATTTTTAATCTAAATAATAAACAAAATAACTTAACTAAATGTCTTCTAAAGGCTTACAGCTCTAGCTCCACAATTTTATAAAACACCTAATGACTTGCTCCACCAAAAATTTTGGAGCTGGAGTTGTCTGTTGGGGACTTGTTCTCAAATGCTTCGAATTAAGAACAAGGCAACACGAAATGTTAAAGGTTAATGCCATTCGTCCTTCGAAGCACTATTTCCCTTGGGATATAATGATCTTCGGACGAAGGTGATGAAGAACATACCTTCATCATCACAGTATATGGTAATGAAATAAGTATATGAAACATAAAAGACAACATAAATAATGGTATAACATTGTTAACATACTTATTATTATCGTAAGTAAACAGAAACAATATTGTATTACATTTATACCTTCGGTTTGGCAGAAGGTAAAAGTCCAAGCGTGACGCACGAGTGAATACAAGTCAGCGTGAACAGTACGGGAATACTATTCATCTATTTATAGGCACAGGGGCGCAGCCTATGCAAAATTACATTTATGTCCTTCGTATTTACTACTGAATTATGGGCAAGCCAACGAGGACTGGATGGCCTTTTCTCCTTTAAGTCGGTTTCTTTTTCCGCTGTTGAGTCGAAGCTTCTTCGCCCGTAGCTCCGGAGCAGCAGCATCCTTCGTCTTGACTATGCTTCTTACGTCGTGTATAATTTTGATATATGACCGAAGGTACCTGTTCACATGTTACACTTGGAAAACATTGTTAAATCATGTTTTTGATGACCTTCGGAGGACGAAGGCCCCCAACAATAGCCCCTCGCAGTATTAATTTGTTTAAGATAACGAATTCAGACTGCGACCTGGACGAAGGCCTTAAGCCGAAGGTCTGAAAAAACACCTTCCCTTTGCTAGAATAGCAACAGTCAATGACAGACGGGACCCTCCAACTCGGGGCGCGTCGAGCGTATAAATAAGAACTCACCCTGACCACATTTGGTACACTATTTATGTCGCTTGCTTTATTTGCTCAATTTTATAGCTCCTGCTCACCAACGCTTGCTTAGTTTCTTGAGTTCTCTAAGCTGAGGGGCACGTTTTCGTTATTTCCGAAGAGAAGATATCTCAAGGCAAGAAAGTTATTACTGAGACGAAGCTAACCGAAGAGGAGAAGCTCTTTGAATAGAAGAAGGTTGTGAATCCTTATATAGCTAGGTTTCTAGAATCAATGGCAAAATCGAATACAGAGAAGATTATAAAAGAGATATTGGAGGGCCTGTCTGAGGATACTGGTGATAGTGACAGTTATGATGTAGAGAGTGGGGGTGAAGACTCCGAAGATTGGCCGTGGAGGCCAAGCCATACAATTTCGGGAAGTCAACCATCAAACAAAGTCACCTTGAGAGCATGAGGGGAAGGTACTTTCGGGATATATCTATTGTGAGAGCTGGCGAAGACAATACCACTCCTGCGCCTGAGAAGAATGAAGTTATGATCTTCTGAAGTTTCTTTAAAGCTGGGCTTCGGTTCCCATTGAGCAGGTTCGTAGTGGAAGTGTTGAAAACCTTCCAAATTTTCCTTCATCAACTGACCCCGAAGCCATATTAAGGATGGGAGTCTTCGTCTGGGCAGTAAGGAACCAAGGGATAGAACCAAGCGCAAAATGCTTCTGCAGCATGCATGAACTTATGTATGAGACGAAGGCTACGGGGAAGGAACAGTATCACAACAACTTCGGTTGTTATGGATTTATCGCCCGTCCCAACTCAAGTTACCCAGTACCAACATTTAGGAAAAGATGGCCGGGAAATTGGATGGAGGAATGGTTCTATGTGAAGAACGATTTGGTAGAGAGAGAGAGGATGTTAAGGAGGTTATTATGCGTCCCATATGGTCCCGCTTCGGCCTTCGAAGGCCGAAGGTTGAAATCGATGAAGCTGCCGAAGCATGCCAGAAGGCCTTTGGTTATGTATGCTTCTTCATTGGTACAAGAGACCTAATTCAAGAATATATAACATTTAGAGTATGGCCTCTTGTAGAGAATTGAGAGATGTCGAAGGAGACTGTCACCGAGTCTAGCGAAGGTGACTTGGTTTGACTAAAATACACCTTCAGATATGGAGATAAATTTGATGAACCAAATGACGACTGGCTGAAATGTATCGAATCTATAAGTGATGAATTGCTTGGGTCATATTCCAAAGCAGAAGATGATGCATTATCCACCTCCTTCGGGGGCCGAGGAAAAAAGAGATTGAATAGAGTTTTTGATGCCATTGGTTTTGTTTACCCCGACTATTGCTACCCGCTGCGGGGACGGGGAAGTGAAAGGGAAATGTGCCCTTGGGTCATTTCTAAGTATTTTGGTGATTGAGTGCCAACCCAAGTGCTTAAGTGTAAATCTATGCCAAATGTTGGACAAAGTGCAAATCAAGCCTAAAGGTATGTTTCTAGACTTAGTACATTGTTTTGAGAACTAATGTATTGTGTCTAAGTGCTGTAAACAGGAGAAATCTATTTGGAAAAGAGATGGATGTGTTCAGCCAAAGTCTACTCAGTCTGAGTGCACCGGACTGTCCGGTGGTGCACCGGACAGTGTCCGGTGCGCCAGGCTGGCGTCTGTCAACTGGCTGCTCTCGGGACTTCGACGGCGGTGTACGGCTATAATTAACCGGACTGTCCGGTGAGCCGTTCACAGGCGAACTCGTCGCTCTCGGGAGATGATTAACGGCGTACGGCTAAAAATCACCGGACTGTCCGGTGGTGCACCGGACTGTCCGGTGGTGCACCGGACTGTCCGGTGAGCCAACGGTCGGCCGCGCGATCTGCGTGGGACACGTGGCCGAGCCAACGGCTAGAAGGAGGCACCGGACTGTCCGGTGTGCACCGGACAGTGTCCGGTGCGCCAACGGCTCTCAAACTCCAACGGTCGGCTTCGCCAAAGAAGGAAAGAAATCCGCACCGGACAGTGTCCGGTGGTGCACCGGACTGTCCGGTGCGCCAGGCGACTGAAGGCAAGAATTGCCTTCCTAGAATGCTCTCAACGGCTCCTAGCTGCCTTAGGGCTATAAAAGGGACCCCTAGGCGCATGGAGGAGGACACCAAGCATCCTTTGAGCATTGTTGATCACTCACACTTCATTCTTGCGCACTTGTTCGACATTCTTAGTGATTTGAGCTCCGTTCTAGTGAGAAACTCGTGATACTCTTTTGAGCTCAAGTCTGGGTCTTGTGTGTGCGTATTTGCTGTGATCTTTGTGTCTTGTGTGAGTTGCTCATCCCTCCCTTACTCCGTGCTTCTTTGTGAACTTCAAGTGTAAGGGCGAGAGGCTCCAAGTTGTGGAGATTCCTCGCGAACGGAATATAGTAAAGCAAAGCAAAACACCATGGTATTCAAGTGGGTCTTTGGACCGCTTGAGAGGGGTTGATTGCAACCCTCGTCCGTTGGGACGCCACAACGTGGAGTAGGCAAGCGTTGGACTTGGCCGAACCACGGGATAAACCACTGTGTCTTTCTGTGTTGATCTTCTTGTGGTTATCGTGTCTTGCTTAGACTCCTCTCTAGCCACTTGGAATTATTGTGCTAACGCCTAACCAAGTTTTTGTGGCATTAAGTTATCAAGTTTCACAGGATCACCTATTCACCCCCCTCTAGGTGCTCTCAATTGGTATCAGAGCCGTTCTCTTCACAAAGGGACTAATCGCTCGAAGAGATGGATCCTAAGGGCAAGGGGATTGTGATTAATGATAAGGAGAAGGAGTCCTTCGTCAACGAGCCGAAGGATGACAAGCCTACCGACTCGGGCTCGGGCCACAAACGAAAAGACGGGAAGAAGAAGAAGACAAGACGCATCAAGGAGATCGTCTACTACGACGACAGCGACGAGTCCACTTCTTCCCAAAAGGACAACGGCGACAACGACTACGACAAAAGAAAGACGGTTAATTCAAACTTCTCTTTTGATTATTCTCGTATTCCGCATAGCTCAAATACACATTTGCTTTCCATTCCTCTTGGCAAACCTCCACACTTTGATGGGGAGGACTACGGATTTTGGAGTCACAAAATGCGTAGTCACTTGTTATCTCTCCATCCAAGCATATGAGAGATTGTAGAGAGTGGAATGAAATTTGATAGCTCGGATAGTCCCATGTTTATAAATGAACAAATCCATAAAAATGCACAAGCTACTACTATCCTTTTAGCATCTTTGTGCAGGGAAGAGTACAATAAGGTGAGCGGCTTGGACAATGCCAAGCAGATCTGGGACACCCTCAGGATCTCACATGAGGGGAACGACGTCACCATGCTCACCAAAATGAAGTTGGTGGAGGGCGAGCTTGGAAGATTCGCAATGATAAGGGGAGAGGAGCCAACTCAAACATACAACCGGCTCAAGACCCTCATCAACAAGATAAGGAGCTACGGAAGCACGCGATGGACGGACCACGACGTCGTTCGCCTAATGCTAAGGTCTTTTACTGTACTTGATCCACATCTGGTGAACAATATTCGTGAAAATCCTAGGTACACCAAGATGTCGCCCGAAGAAGTTCTTGGGAAGTTCGTAAGTGGGCGAATGATGATCAAGGAGGCGAGGTACGTGGATGATGCGCTGAATGGCCCAATCCATGAGCCTCAAACCATCGCCCTCAAAGCAACGAGAAGCAAGGAGATGCTACCTAACAAGGTGGCACAAGTTGAGACGGCCGGGCTCAATGATGAAGAGATGGCCCTCATCATCAAGCGCTTCAAGACGGCGCTAAAGGGACGCAAGGGGCAGCCTAACAAGAACAAGACGAAGGGGAAGTGCTCATGCTTCAAATGTGGTAAGGTTGGTCATTTTATCGCTAACTATACCGATAATGATAGTGACCAGGAACAAGGGAACAAGAGGGAAAAGAAGAAAGCTTACAAGAAGGCTAAGGGCGAGGCACACCTTGGCAAGAAGTGGGACTCGGATTGTTCGTCGTCCGACTCCGACAACGAAGGACTCGCCGCCACCGCCTTCAACAAATCGGCCCTCTTCCCCAACGGGCGTCACACATGCCTCATGGCGAAGGAGAAGAAGGTATGTACTCGGAATACTACTTATGCTTCTTCAAGTGAGGATGAGTCTAGTGATGATGATGAAATAGATTATTCATGTCTATTCAAAGGCCTAGATAGAACCAAGGTTGATAAAATTAATGAATTAATTGATGCCTTGAATGATAAGAATAGGTTATTAGAAAAACAAGAGGATCTTTTGTATGAAGAACATGATAAGTTTGTAGAGGCACAAAAATCCCTTGCTTTAGAAATTAAAAGGAATGAAATGCTTTCTAGTGAATTGTCTTCATGCCATGACTCTATTTCTAGCTTAAAGAGCATAAATGATGATTTGAATGCTAAGTTAGAAATAGCAAATAAATCAACATATTGTGTAGAACATGTTACAATTTGTAATAGGTGTAAAGATTTTGATGTTGATGCTTGTAGTGATCATCTAGTTTCAATTTCTAAATTGAATGATGAATTGGCTAGTCTTAATACCCAACTTAAGACTAGCAAGAGTGAAATTGATAAAATAAAATTTGCAAGGGATGCCTACACGATTGGTAGACACCCCTCAATTAAGGATGGTCTTGGCTTCAAGAGGGAAGTCAAGAACTTAACAAGCCATAAGGCTTCCATCTCCATCAAGGAGAAAGGGAAGGCCCCTATGGCTAGTAGTGTTCAAAAGAACCATGCTTTCATTTATGGTGATAGAAAATCTTCTAGAAATGCGTATAGGACCTATGCTTATGATTCATATGCTATGACTGCTTCTAGTTCCCATGTTGTGCATGGTAGAGATATGCCTAGGAAAAATATTCATCATGTGCCTAGAAAGAATATTGTTCATGTTCCTAGGAAAGTAATTAATGAACCTTCTACAATTTTTCATACTTGCAATGCTTCCTTTGCTATTTGTAGAAAGGATAAGAAAGTAGTTGCTAGGAAATTAGGGGCAAGATGCAAGGGAGATAAAACTTGCATTTGGGTCCCTAAGGATATTGTCACTAACCTTGTAAGACCCAACAAGAGTTGGGTACCTAAGACCCAAGCCTAAATTTGCCTTGCAGGTTTATGCATCCGGGGGCTCAAGCTGGATTATCGACAGCGGATGCACAAACCACATGACAGGGGAAAAGAGGATGTTCTCTTCCTACGTCAAGAACAAGGACCCCCAAGATTCAATCATATTCGGTGATGGGAACCAAGGCAAGGTGAAAGGGTTAGGAAAGATTGCTATTTCATCCGAGCACTCTATTTCTAATGTGTTTTTAGTTGAGTCGCTTGGATATAATTTGTTATCCGTTAATCAATTATGCAATATGGGATATAATTGTCTATTCACAAATGTAGATGTGTCTGTCTTTAGAAGGTGTGATGGTTCACTAGCTTTTAAGGGTGTACTAGACGACAAACTTTATTTAGTTGATTTTGCAAAAGAGGAGGCCGGTCTAGATGCATGCTTAATTGCTAAGACTTGCATGGGCTGGCTGTGGCATCGCCGTTTAGCACATGTGGGGATGAAGAACCTTCACAAGCTTCTAAAGGGAGAACACGCGATAGGTCTAACAAACGTGCATTTCAAAAAAGATAGACCTTGTGCAGCTTGTCAAGCAGGAAAACAGGTGGGAAGCTCTCATCACACCAAAAATGTGATGACCACATCAAGACCTTTGGAGATGCTTCATATGGACCTCTTCGGACCCGTCGCCTATCTAAGCATAGGAGGAAGTAAGTATGGTCTTGTTATAGTTGATGATTTTTCCCGCTTCACTTGGGTATTCTTTTTGTAGGATAAATCTGAAACCTAAGGGACCCTCAAGCGCTTCCTCAGGAGAGCTCAAAATGAGTTTGAGCTCAAGGTGAAGAAGATAAGGAGCGACAACGGGTCCGAGTTCAAGAACCTTCAAGTGGAGGAGTATCTTGAGGAGGAAGGGATCAAGCACGAGTTCTCCGCTCCCTACACACCACAACAAAATGGTGTGGTAGAGAGGAAGAACAGGACGCTCATCGATATGGCGAGGACGGTGCTTGGAGAGTTCAAGACTCCCGAGTGCTTTTGGTCGGAAGCCGTGAACACGGCTTGTCACGCCATCAACCGGGTGTATCTTCATCGCCTCCTCAAAAAGACTTCGTATGAGCTTCTAACCGGTAACAAACCCAATGTATCTTACTTTCGTGTATTTGGGAGCAAATGTTACATTCTAGTGAAGAAAGGTAGAAATTCTAAGTTTGCTCCCAAAGCTGTAGAAGGGTTTTTGTTAGGTTATGACTCAAATACAAAGGCGTATAGAATCTTCAACAAATCATCGGGTTTGGTTGAAGTCTCTAGCGATGTTGTATTTGATGAGACTAATGGCTCTCCGAGAGAGCAAGTTGTTGATCTTGATGATGTAGATGAAGAAGACGTTCTAACAGCCGCAATACGCACCATGGCGATTGGAGATGTGCGGCCACAGGAACAAAAGGAGCAAGATCAACCTTCTTCCTCAATGATGGTGCATCCCCCAACTCAAGATGATGAACAGGTTCATCAAGAAGAGGCGTGTGATTAAGGGGGAGCACAAGATGATCATGTGATGGAGGAAGAAGCACAACCGGCACCTCCAACCCAAGTTCGAGCGACGATTCAAAGGAATCATCCCGTCGACCAAATTTTGGATGACATTAGCAAGGGAGTAACTACTCGTTCTAGATTAGTTAATTTTTGTGAGCATTACTCCTTTGTCTCTTCTATTGAGCCTTTCAGGGTAGAAGAGGCCTTGCTAGATCCGGACTGGGTGTTGGCCATGCAGGAGGAGCTCAACAACTTCAAGCGTAATGAAGTTTGGACACTGGTGCCTCGTCCCAAGCAAAATGTTGTGGGAACCAAGTGGGTGTTCCGCAACAAACAGGACGAGCACGGGGTGGTGACGAGGAACAAGGCTCGACTTGTGGCAAAAGGTTATGCCCAAGTCGTAGGTTTGGACTTTGAGGAGACTTTTGCTCCTGTGGCTAGGCTAGAGTCCATTCGTATTTTGCTAGCATATGTCGCTCACCATTCTTTCAGTTTGTTCCAAATGGATGTGAAGAGCGCTTTCCTCAATGGGCCAATCAAGGAGGAGGTGTACGTGGAGCAACCCCCTGGCTTCGAGGATGAACGGTACCTCGACCACGTGTGTAAGCTCTCTAAGGCGCTCTATGGACTTAAGCAAGCCCCAAGAGCATGGTATGAATGCCTTAGAGACTTTTTAATTGCTAACGCTTTCAAGGTTGGGAAAGCCGATCCAACTTTATTCACTAATACTTGTGATGGTGACTTATTTGTGTGCCAAATTTATGTCGATGACATAATATTTGGTTCTACTAACCAAAAGTCTTGTGAAGAGTTTAGCAGGGTGATGACTCAAAAGTTTGAGATGTCGATGATGGGCGAGTTGAACTACTTCCTTGGGTTCTAAGTGAAGCAACTCAAAGACGGCACCTTCATCTCCCAAATGAAGTACACGCAAGACTTGCTAAAGCGGTTTGGGATGAAGGACGCCAAGCCCGCAAAGACTCCGATGGGAACCGACGGACACACCGACCTCAACAAAGGAGGTAAGTCCGTTGATCAAAAGGCATACCAGTCAATGATAGGGTCTTTACTTTATTTATGTGCTAGTAGATCGGATATTATGCTTAGCGTATGCATGTGTGCTAGATTTCAATCTGATCCAAGGGAGTGTCACTTAGTGGCCGTGAAGCGAATTCTTAGATATTTAGTCGCTACGCCTTGCTTCGGGATCTGGTATCCAAAGGGGTCTAACTTTGACTTAATTAGATATTCAGACTCCGACTATGCTGAATGTAAGGTCGATAGGAAGAGTACATCGGGGACGTGCCAATTCTTAGGACGGTCCCTGGTGTCATGGAATTCTAAGAAACAAACTTCTGTTGCCCTATCCACTGCTGAGGCCGAGTATGTTGCCGCAGGACAGTGTTGCGCGCAACTACTTTGGATGAGGCAAACCCTCCGGGACTTTGGCTATAATCTGAGCAAAGTCCCACTCCTATGTGATAATGAGAGTGCTATCCGAATAGCGGAAAATCCTGTTGAGCACAGCCGCACAAAGCACATTGACATCCAGCATCACTTTTTGAGAGACCACCAGCAAAAGGGAGATATCGAAGTGTTTTATGTTAGCACCAAAAACCAGCTAGCCGATATCTTTACCAAGCCTTTAGATGAAAAGACCTTTTGCAGGCTGCATAGTGAGCTAAATGTCTTAGATTCGCGGAACTTGGATTGATTTATAGCATACATGTGTTTATGCCTTGATCATGTTCCTTATGCATTTTGTTGTTTACTTGTGGTGCTCAAGTTGTACACTCCCCGGACCTCACAAGTTCTTTTGCAAGTGATGCACATATTTAGGGGGATATGTGCTACAACTTGACCCTTTGAGACTAACTGTGTGCTTGAGTTTGCTTGATTTAGTCTCAAAGGAGGTTTGAAAGGGAAAAGATGGACTGGGACCATGAAAGACTTCCACTGCACTCCGATGAGAGGGTAACTTATTCCAAGTTCATCTCATGTACTCTTATTGCCTTTGTATTCTTATTTGAAGATTTTGGTGAGGCAATGGGGTTCTCGGGCCAAGATTGATCCCGTTTTGGTGCTTGATGCCAAAGGGGGAGAAAATAAGGCAAAAGCAATAAATGGATCAGCTACCACTTGAGAAATTTTGAAAATAGTAGAATAGAGCTTTTGGTTTGTCAAAACTCTCTTATTGTCTCTCTTGTCAAGTTGGCCTCTTGTGGGGAGAATAGTCGATTATGGGAAAAAGGGGGAGTTTTTGAAATCTTTGATCAATTTCTCTTGGAATGCCTCTCTTTATGTCTCTACAAGTGAATTTGATTTAGAGATAGGAAATTGAGTTTGATTTGCAAAAACAAACCAAGTGGTGGCAAAGAGTGATCCATATATGCCAAATTTGAATCAAAACAATTTTGGGTTCTCATTTGTATTGATGTTGCACTTCTATTAGTTGTTTTTTGTTGTGTTGGCATAAATCACCAAAAAGGGGGAGATTGAAAGGGAAATGTGCCCTTGGGCCATTTCTAAGTATTTTGGTGATTGAGTGCCAACACAAGTGCTTAAGTGCAAATCTATGCCAAATGTTGGACAAAGTGCAAATCAAGTCTAAAGGTATGTTTCTAGACTTAGTACATTGTTTTGAGAACTAATGTATTGTGTCTAAGTGCTGGAAACAGGAGAAATCTATTTGGAAAAGAGATGGATGTGTTCAGCCAAAGTCTACTCAGTCTGAGTGCACCGGACTGTCCGGTGGTGCACCGGACAGTGTCCGGTGCGCCAGGCTGGCGACTATCAACTGGCTGCTCTCGGGACTTCGACAGCGGTGTACGGTTATAAATCACCGGACTATCCGGTGAGCCATTCACAGGCGAACTCGTCGCTCTCGGGAGATGATTAACGGCGTACGGCTAAAAATCACCGGACTGTCCGGTGGTGCACCGGACTGTCCGGTGAGCCAACGGTCGGCCGCGCGATCTGCGCGGGATACGTGGCCGAGCCAACGGCTAGAAGGAGGCACCGGACTGTCCGGTGTGCACCGGACAGTGTCCGGTGCGCCAACGGCTCTCAAACTCCAACGGTCGGCTTCGCTAAAGAAGGAAAGAAATCCGCACCGGACAGTGTCCGGTGGTGCACCGGACTATCCGGTGCGCCAAGCGACTGAAGGCAAGAATTGCCTTCCTGGAATGCTCTCAATGGCTCCTAGCTGCCTTGGGGCTATAAAAGGGACCCCTAGGCGCATGGAGGAGGACACCAAGCATCCTTTGAGCATTGTTGATCACTCACACTTCATTCTTGCGCACTTGTTCGACATTCTTAGTGATTTGAGCTCCGTTCTAGTGAGAAACTCGTGATACTCTTTTGAGCTCAAGTCTGGGTCTTGTGTGTGCGTATTTGCTGTGATCTTTGTGTCTTGTGTGAGTTTCTCATCCTTCCCTTACTCCGTGCTTCTTTGTGAACTTCAAGTGTAAGGGCGAGAGGCTCCAAGTTGTGGAGATTCCTCGCGAACGGGATATAGTAAAGCAAAGCAAAACACCATGGTATTCAAGTGGGTCTTTGGACCGCTTGAGAGGGGTTGATTGCAACCCTCGTCCGTTGGGACGCCACAACGTGGAGTAGGCAAGCGTTGGACTTGGTCGAACCACAGGATAAACCACTGTGTCTTTCTGTGTTGATCTTCTTGTGGTTATCGTGTCTTGCTTAGACTCCTCTCTAGCCACTTGGCATTATTGTGCTAACGCCTAACCAAGTTTTTGTGGCATTAAGTTATCAAGTTTCACAGGATCACCTATTCACCCCCCTCTAGGTGCTCTCAGGAAGGAAGAGGAAAACCGCTGCTTCGGCCAAGACTGCTGCTTCGGCCACTCCAGATGAGCCTGCGCCGAAGAGCAAAAGGTTGAAAGCCCTTACCCACCGGCCACGCTATATCGAGCCGGCCGTGGTACCCGAGTTTGGCGGGGAAACTTCTACAACCGCTGAACCAAAGGTGCCTATTCCTCCTACACAGAAGACTGAGGATCCGGCTACGATGCCGAAGGTACCTTCATCCGGGCTAGCTGAGTTAAAGGCCAATGAAAATAAGGTGGAAGAACCAAAAATTGAAGGAACAAAAGTGTTAGGAATTTTAAGCCCTTCGGCAGAAGTAACATTGCCAAAGGTTGAAAAAAGTTTTACGGCAACTCCCAAAAGAAGAAGGATGGCAAATGTACTAGATGTGTTAGAATCAGTAAAGGCTTTAAGCTCTACTCCTTCATGGAAAATCACCAAGGTTTCGAAACTGCAAACCGAATCTGAAACAAAACTGGCTGAAATCGAAACTGCAGTAAGCCAAGCTAGTGCCGAAGCTGGGCCTTCAGAGCTTGCCGAGAAAAAACCTTCGAAAACTGAAGAAAAGGAAATAGAAGAAAAAACCTCAGAGCAAACTTCGCCTGAAAAGGTTGCTACTCCTCCTCCCGAAGCTTTGAAAGAGAGCATTGATTACATCATTTGCCATGCTTCCGGAAAGACGCTTACTTCGGAAGAAAAACGAGAAGCCCAGCATTATGCCCAAAGACTGAAATACCCGAAAGGGGCACTGGTGTTTAATGGCAGCGGAGAAGAAGATTTTTTATACTGTCTCCCGGATAACAAAGAGATATCCATCAGCCGGGAGATAGGAAGAAGCTTCGGATTTCCGAAGCTAGAAGACGACCTCTCCGTATTGTCAAAGGATGAATTAGCTGACAGTTTAGCATATAATAGTATAAAGGTATGAAAATCAATTCTTGTATCTGAAAATGAATTATTTTATTTATTTATACTTAATTCTGTACTCCTCTTGCAGGGCTTGATCCTTAGCAATGCCCTCAGGGCACAGAAAAATATCGAAGATGAAGGGTATACAATGGCTCAGAACAACCTTCGCTCATAGGTGATTGAACTAAGGAACGAAGGCCTTGAAAAAGATAAAATATTAATTTCATTGATAAACAAAATAAAAGAAGACGAAGCTAATTCCAAAGTTCAAGCTGAGGCCCAGAAGAGTGAAATTGAAGATCTTCGGAGACAATTGGCTGAGGTGCGCTGTCGCTGAAGCTGATCAAGATGCCAGTGAGTACTGGAAAAATTATTTTGAAAAGACAGTTGCAGAGCTTCGCGCATCGAAGGAAAGGTATTTTGAAAAATCTGTGGAGTGCGTGAAAAAGATGAAGACTAGCTTCGCCAACGTGGGCGCCTACTCTAACGAAGACAATTTCATACGAGGCGACCCTGAGGGCGTTATTGAGTGGATCAGTTGTGAAGCCGAAGCTTTTGAGGAAATATTAAGTGATCGTGGGGACGTCTGCGCCTTCTCTGGCGCGAGAGGATTTGTCGTTGTCCTGGAGAAAGCGGGTTGCGAACATGTTAAAACCTTGGCCCAGGCCGAAGGTGCCTTCTCTGTTGATGATACGAAGGACCCCTCAGCCGAAGCAAGTTTAATAGGCGGAATTTTTTTCACTGATATCTGGGAAAATGGCGGCCGAAAGATGGCTCATGAAATAATGAAGAAGAGCGAAAAAAGATATTCATGACGCTCGGGAAGCAACGAAAGAAGCTGAGAAAGCTGCGGAACTCGAAAGACGGATAGGTATTTATTAATGGCTTTTAGCTTTGTCGTTTGTTTTCGTGATTTTGAACTGATTGATGTTTTCTACCGCAGCTGAACTACCTCCTCCTCCAGAGCCGTTCGACCCATTGGCTGACCCAGAAACGAGGAAAGCAATAGAAGTCATTAATGTGGCCGAAGCTATTGTCGACAAAGTTGTGACCAAACTACTTAACGAAGTTGCAGAGAAAGTTCTGAAGGAAGAATAGGAGTTATTGTAAAAACATTTCTAGGGTGTTAATGTAACATTTGTTGAACTAAGTTTGTAATATTTGATGTTTATATTTTTCAATGTAATATGTAAGTTATTTGTAAGTCAACTCTTTGCGATGCATGACATTTTATGTACATACCGTTTTTGAGCCTTTGGCAAAAAACACCTTCCATTCTTTTCATGCTTCGCAAAGAAGAATTTTTATCCCTCGTAAGAACATCCACACTTTGTAAAAATGTTGATGCTTCATAAACAATAGATCCCTTCTTCCATATCAGAACTGATGAAGCCATGATTCTTAGCTTACTTTTGTGTCTTAGCACCTTTTCATTTTTGTAAGGCATTCTCCAAAGATCGGCTGCGTTTCCAATTGATGTCATTGGTGTGGTATGATGTATGATGAGATGCTATACGATATGATGCGATGATATGATGCAAAGAATGATGCTAATGCTGAAGACACATACCCCCACTGAAACACAATCTCTGCGTCCCCTTAGGAACAATCAAAATCTCTTTGCCATTTATTTTTCGGCTTCACCGCTTATTTTTCGGTGTAAGTTCTGCATCCCCTTAGGAACGTCTTTTGAACTTCTTCACCTTCTATTTTGGCGGTATTCACATCGACTTTTCGCGCTTCGCCTTATATTTCGGTGGTATTTGGCTCTGCATTCCCTTTGAAACGACTTTTGAGCAGAAAACTTACACTGCACTCCCTTGGGAACGACTTTTTGTAGCTTCGGCAAACTTATGTTGCGTTCCTTAGGAACAACTTTCTATAGCTTCGGCAAACTTACGCTGTGTTCTTTAGGAACGACTTTCTGTAGCTTCGGTAAAAGTTACAATGCGATTTTTAGCTCTGCATTCCCTTAGGAACGACTTTTGAGCTTCAGCAATTTTTGAGCTTCATAAATCTGTGAAAAGATATATTTCACAAGAACGAAGCTATTAAAAATGACAAGAATACTAGATTTGCATTGATTGTTTTTTATTAAAAAAGAAAATGACAATGAATATAAAAATGCTTAAGGGGTAGGATATCTTTTAATAGATGTGTTTTGATTCTGGCATAGTATTGTTGACTGTGCGAGCTTCAGATATCCTAGCTGCCTTGGGGCTATAAAAGGGACCCCTAGGCGCATGGAGGAGAACACCAAGCATCCTTTGAGCATCATTGATCACTCACACTTCATTCTTGCGCACTTGTTCGACATTTTAGTGATTTGAGCTCCGTTCTAGTGTGCTAGTCTCTTGAGCTCAAGTCTGGGTTTTGTGTGTGCGTATTCGCTGTGATCTTTGTGTCGTGTGTGAGTTGCTAATCCCTCCCTTGCTCTGTGATTCTTCGTGAACATCTTGTGTAAGGGCGAGAGGCTCCAAGCTGTGGAGATTCCTCGCAAACGGGATTAAGAGAAGCAAAGCAACACCGTGGTATTCAAGTTGGTCCTTGGACCGCTTGAGAGGGGTTGATTGCAACCCTCGTCCGTTGGGACGCCACAACGTGGAGTAGGCAAGCGTTGGTCTTGGCCGAACCACGGGATAACCACTGTGCCATCTCTGTGATTGATATCTCTTGGTTATTGTGTTGTGTTGAGATCCTTCTCTAACCACTTGGCAAATTACTGTGCTAACAAGTAACCAAGTTTTGTGGCTTAAGTTTTTGAAGTGTCCCAGGATCACCTATTCACCCCCCCTCTAGGTGCTCTCAGGAAGTTGTGGCCAAGAAGCCTGTGGCTGACTAGCCGAATCAACAGAGGCTGCAGGATGATTGCCCACATATTCTGGTATGTAGGGTGAGTGACACGAAGAAGTATGCAGGACCTGCTTCGGTTGACTTTGCCGAGCTTCGGCTTCTGCGATCTCCTTCTGCTTTTGGATGGTGATTTGGCACATTCTTGTAGTATGACCCTTGTCTTCTCCACAAAATAAGCAATAGATCTTTCTGGGCTGATCCCCATGTCTTCCTCCGAAGCCCCTGGCGCCTCTGCCTCTTGGAGCTGGCGGCCGGAAAGAGCTTTGTTGGTGCCTCGAAGATTGTGAAATATACTGCGGCCTCTGCAGCTGACTTCCTCTGTCATCACTCTAAGTGGAGTTGTGAATTGACCTGACATGCCTTGGGTGGATTCTTCCTCCGAAGCCCCTGGTCATCTCAGAGAACCTGTAAGCCTCCTCCCTTCTTTGGCGGAAGTCATTGTCAGCCCGGATGTATTCATCCATCTTTTGAAGCAGCTTCTCTAGAGTCTGTGGAGGTTTTCTAGCGAAATACTGAGTAGTAGGTCCTGGACAAAGCCCCTTGATCATGGCTTCAATGACAATTTCATTGGTCACTATAGGTGCTTGTGCTCTCAGACGTAAAAACCTTCGGACATATGCCTAGAGATACTCCTCATGGTCTTGCGTGCATTGAAACAGGGCCTGAGCTGTGACCGACTTCGTCTGAAAACCTTGGAAACTTGTCAGTAGCATATCCTTGAGCTTCTGCAATGAAGTAATAGTCCCTGGCCGAAGAGAAGAATACCATGTCTGGGCCACATTCCGAACTGCCATGACGAAGGACTTGGCCATGATAGCTGCATTGCCTCCATATGAAGATATAGTTGCTTCATAACTCATCAAAAACTGCTTCGGATCCGAATGCCCATCATACATAGGGAGCTGAGGTGGCTTGTATGATGGAGGCCATGGGATAGCTTGCAGTTCTGCTGCCAAGGGAGAAGCAGCATCAAAGGTAAAGGTATCATGATTAAAATCATCATACCATCCATCCTCGTTGAATAAGCCTTCTTGATGAAGCTCCTTGTGTTGGGGCCTTCGATCTTGTTCGTCTTGAGCAAGATGGCGTACTTCTTCAGTGGTTTCGTCGATCTGCCTTTGAAGATCAGCCAGTCGGGCCATCTTCTCCTTCTTCCTTTGTACTTGTGAGAGCACCTAGAGGGGGGGGGGTGAATAGGTGATCCTGTAAACTTGAAACTTAAGCCACAAAAACTTGGTTAAGCGTTAGCACAATAATCGCCAAGTGGCTAGAGAGAAGTCTCAACAAAACACAATAACCACAAGAGATCAATCACAGAGTTGGCACGGTGGTTATCCCGTGGTTCGGCCAAGACCAATGCTTGCCTACTCCACGTTGTGGCGTCCCAACGGACGAGGGTTGTAATCAATCCCTCTCAAGCGGTCCAAAGACCCACTTGAATACCATGGGTTTTGTTTGCTTTTCTTAATCCCGTTTGCGAGGAATCTCCACAACTTGAAGCCTCTCGCCCTTACACTTGAAGTTCACAAAGAAGCACAGAGCAAGGGAGGGATTAGCAACTCACACAAGACACTAAGATCACAGCGAATACACACACACAAGACCCAGACTTAAGCTCAAAAGACTAGCACACTAGAACGGAGCTTAAATCACTAGAATGTCAAACAAGTGCGTAAGAATGGAGTATGAGTGATCAAGAGTGCTCTAGGAATGCTTGGTGTTCTCCTCCATGCGCCTAGGGGTCCCTTTTATAGCCCCAAGGCAGCTAGGAGCCGTTGAGAGCAATCTTGGAAGGCAGATCTTGCCTTCTGTCGACTGGCGCACCGGACAGTCCGGTGCAGATTTCCTTCCTTATTTGGCGAAGCCGACCGTTGAAGTCTAAGAGCCGTTGGCGCACCGGACACTGTCCGGTGCACATCGGACAGTCCGGTGCACCAATGTGACCGTTGGCTCGGCCACGCGTCACGCGCGGAATCCTCGGCCGACCGTTGCCCCGGTTGACTGTTGACTCACCGGACAGTCCGCTGCACCACTGGACAGACCGGTGAATTTTAGCCGTACGCCGTTAATCATCTCCCGAGAGCGACGAGTTCGCCTGTGAATGGCTCACCGGACAGTCCGGTGCACCACCGGACCGACCGGTGAATTTTAGCCGTACACCGCCGTCAAAGTCCCGAGAGCAGCCTGTTCGCTAGAGCCAGCCTGGTGCACCAGACAGTGCACCCAGACTGAGCAGACTTTGGCTGAACAAAGCCATCTCATTTCCAATTCAATTTCTCCTGTTTCCAGCACTTAGACACAATACATTAGTCCATAAAACAATGTACTAAGTCTAGAAACATACCTTTTGACAAGATTTGTATTTTGTCCACCACTTTGCATAGATTAGCATAAAAGCACTTGTGTTGGCACTCAATCACCAAAATACTTAGAAATGGCCCAAGGGCACATTTCCCTTTCAATCTCCCCCTTTTTGGTGATTTATGCCAACACAACATAAAGCAACTAGAACAAGTGCAATATCAATGCAAATGAAAACTCAAAGTTGTTTTGAATCAATTTTGGCATATATGGATCATACTTTGCCACCACTTGGTTTGTTTTTGCAAATCAAACTCAAATTCCTATCTCTAAGTCAAATCCACTTGTAGAGACATAAAGAGAGGTATTCCAAAGGAAATTGATCACGGATTTCAAAAACTCCCCCTTTTTCCCATAATAAACACTTTTCCCCACAAGAGGCCAACTTTTGACAAAAGAGACAATAAAAGAGTTTTGACAAACCAAAAGCTCTAATCTACTATTTTCAAAATTTCTCAAGTGGTAGCTGATCCATCTATTGCTTTGGCCTTTATTTTCTCCCCCTTTGGCATCAAGCACCAAAACAGGATCAATCTTGGCCCTGGAACCCCATTGCCTCACCAAAATCTTCAAATAAGAATGCAAAGGCAATAAGAGTACCTGAGATGAACTTGGAATAAGCTACCCTCTCATCGGAGTGCAGTGGAAGTCTTTCATGGTCCAACTCCACCTTTTCCCTTTGAAACCTCCTTTGAGACTAAATCAAGCAAGCTCAAGCAAACGGTTAATCTCAAAGGGTCAAGTTGTAGCACAACTCCCCCTAAATATGTGCATCACTTGCAAAAGGACTTGTGAGGTCCGGGGAGTGATTGTACAACTTGAGCACCATACATAAGCAACAAATGCAGAAGGAACATGATCAAAGGCATAAACACATGTATGCTACAAATCAATCCAAGTTCCACAAATCTAGGACATTTAGCTCACTACGCAGCCTGCAAAAGTCTTTTCATCTAAAGGCTTAGTGAAGATATCGGCTAGCTGGTTCTCGGTGCTAACATGAAACACTTCAATATCTCCCTTTTGCTGGTGGTCTCTCAAAAAGTGATGCCGGATGTCAATGTGCTTTGTGCGGCTGTGCTCAACAGGATTTTTCGCTATTCGGATAGCACTCTCATTGTCACATAGGAGTGGGACTTTGCTCAGATTGTAGCCAAAGTCCCGGAGGGTTTGCCTCATCCAAAGTAGTTGCGCACAACACTGTCCTGTGGCAACATACTCGGCCTCAGCGGTGGATAGGGCAACGGAAGTTTGTTTCTTAGAGTTCCACGACACCAGGGACCTTCCTAAGAATTGGCACGTCCCCGATGTACTCTTCCTATCGACCTTACATCCAGCATAGTCGGAATCTGAGTATCCAATCAAGTCAAAGTTAGACCCCTTTGGATACCAGATCCCGAAGCAAGGCGTAGCGACTAAATATCGAAGAATTCACTTCACAGCCACTAAGTGACACTCCTTAGGATCGGATTGAAATCTAGCACACATGCATACGCTTAGCATAATGTCCGGTCTACTAGCACATAAATAAAGCAAAGAACCTATCATGGACCGGTATGCTTTTTGATCAACGGACTTACCTCCTTTGTTGAGGTCGGTGTGTCCGTCAGTTCCCATCGGCGTCTTTGCGGGCTTGGCGTCCTTCATCCCAAACCGCTTTAGCAAGTCTTGCGTGTACTTCGTTTGGGAGACGAAGGTGCCGTCTTTGAGTTGCTTCACTTGGAACCCAAGGAAGTAGTTCAACTCGCCCATCGTCGGCATCTCAAACTTTTGAGTCATCACCCTGCTAAACTCTTCACAAGACTTTTGGTTAGTAGAACCAAATATTATGTCATCGACATAAATTTGGCACACAAATAAGTCACCATCACAAGTCTTAGTGAATAAAGTTGGATCGGCTTTCCCAACCTTGAAAGCATTAGCAATTAAAAAGTCTCTAAGGCATTCATACCATGCTCTTGGGGCTTGCTTAAGTCCATAGAGCGCCTTAGAGAGCTTACACACGTGGTCGGGGTACCGTTCATCCTCGAAGCCAGGGGGTTGCTCCACATACACCTCCTCCTTGATTGGCCCATTGAGGAAGGCGCTCTTCACATCCATTTGGTACAACCTGAAAGAATGATGAGCGGCATATGCTAGCAAAATATGAATTGATTCTAGCCTAGCCACAGGAGCGAACGTCTCCTCAAAGTCCAAACCTGCGACTTGGGCATAACCTTTTGCCACAAGTCGAGCCTTGTTCCTCGTCACCACCCCGTGCTCGTCCTGTTTGTTGCGGAACACCCACTTGGTTCCCACAACATTTTGCTTGGGACGAGGCACCAGTGTCCAAACTTCATTGCGCTTGAAGTTGTTGAGTTCCTCCTGCATGGCCAACACCCAGTCCGGATCTAGTAAGGCCTCTTCTACCCTGAAAGGCTCAATAGAAGAGACAAAGGAGTAATGCTCACAAAAATTAACTAATCTTGAACGAGTAGTTACTCCCTTGCTAATATCACCCAAAATTTGGTCGACGGGATGATTCCTTTGAATCATCGCTTGAACTTGGGTTGGAGGTGCCCGAAGTGCTTCTTCCTCTTCAACTTGAACATCCTGTGCTCCCCCTTGATCATGCGCCTCCACTTGAGGTACCTGTTCGTCATCTTGGGTTGGGGGATGCACCATTGTTGAGGAAGACGGTTGATCTTGCTCCAATTGTTCCTGAGGCCGCACATCTCCAATCGCCATGGTGCGTATCGCGGTCGTTGGAACGTCTTCTTCATCTACATCATCAAGATCAACAACTTGCTCTCTTGGAGAGCCATTAGTCTCATCAAATACAACGTCGCTAGAGACTTCAACCAAACCCGATGATTTGTTGAAGACCCTATACGCCTTTGTATTTGAGTCATAACCTAACAAAAACCCTTCTACAGCTTTGGGAGCAAATTTAGAAGTTCTACCTTTCTTCACAAGAATATAACACTTGCTCCCAAATACACGAAAATAAGACACATTGTGTTTGTTACCAGTTAGCAGCTCATATGAAGTCTTCTTGAGGAGGCGGTGAAGATAGACCCTGTTGATGGCGTGGCAAGCCGTGTTCACGACTTCCGACCAAAAGCGCTCGGGGGTCTTGAACTCTCCAAGCATAGTCCTCGCCATATCAATGAGCGTCCTGTTCTTCCTCTCTACCACACCATTTTGCTGTGGTGTGTAGGGAGCGGAGAACTCGTGCTTGATCCCCTCCTCCTCAAGGAACTCCTCCACTTGAAGATTCTTGAATTCGGACCCGTTGTCGCTCCTTATCTTCTTCACCTTGAGCTCAAACTCATTTTGAGCTCTCCTGAGGAAGCGCTTGAGGGTCCCTTGGGTTTCAGATTTATCCTGCAAAAAGAATACGCAAGTGAAGCGGGAAAAATCATCAACTATAACAAGACCATACTTACTTCCTCCTATGCTTAGATAGGCGACGGGTCTGAAGAGGTCCATATGAAGCATCTCCAAGGGTCTTGATGTGGTCATCACATTTTTGGTGTGATGAGAGCCTCCCACATGTTTCCCTGCTTGACAAGCTGCACAAGGTCTATCTTTTTCGAAATGTACATTAGTTAGACCTATCACGTGTTCTCCCTTTAGAAGCTTGTGGAGGTTCTTCATCCCCACATGTGCTAAGCGGCGATGCCACAGCCAGCCCATGCAAGTCTTAGCAATTAAGCATGCATCTAGACCGGCCTCTTCTTTTGCAAAATCAACCAAATAAAGTTTGCCGTCTAGTACACCCTTAAAAGCTAGTGAACCATCACATCTTCTAAGGACAGACACATCTACATTTGTAAATAGACAATTATATCCCATTTTGCATAATTGACTAACAGATAACAAATTATATCCAAGCGACTCAACTAAAAACACATTAGAAATAGAGTGCTCAGATGAAATAGCAATTTTACCTAACCCTTTTACCTTGCCTTGGTTCCCATCACCGAATATTATTAAATCTTGGGAATCCTTGTTCTTGACGTAGGAAGAGAACATCCTCTTTTCCCCCGTCATGTGGTTCGTGTATCCGCTGTCCATAATCCAACTTGAACCCCCGGATGCATAAACCTGCAAGGCAAATTTAGGCTTGGGTCTTAGGTACCCAACTCTTGTTGGGTCCTACAAGGTTAGTCACAATTGTCTTAGGGACCCAAATGCAAGTTTTATCTCCCTTGCATCTTGCCCCTAACTTCCTAGCAATCACCTTCTTATTCTTTCTATAAATGGCAAAAGAAGCATTGCAAGCATGATATATTGTAGAAGGTTCATTAACTTTCTTATTAACAACATTTCTCCTAGGCATATTATGAATAACATTTCTCCTACCAACATTTCTATCATGCACATAGGAAGAACTAGAAGCAAACATGGTATGAGAATCAAAAGCATCATACACATTACAACTCCTATGAGTATTTCTAGATTGTCTCCTATCATGGTACATAAAGGCATGGTTCTTTTGCACACTACTAGCCATAGGGGCCTTCCCTTTCTCCTTGGCGGAGATGGGAGCCTTATGGCTTGTTAAGTTCTTGACTTCCCTCTTGAAGCCAAGACCACCCTTAATTGAGGGGTGTCTACCAATTGTATAGGCATCCCTTGCAAATTTTAGTTTGTCAAATTCACTTTTGCTAGTCTTAAGTTGGGTATTAAGACTAGCCAATTCATCATTTAATTTGGAAATTGAAACTAGGTGTTCACTACAAGCATCAATATCAAAATCTTTACACCTAGTGCAAATCATGACATGTTCTACACAAGAGTTAGATTTATTTGCTACTTCTAATTTAGCATTTAAATCATTGTTAATTCTCTTTAAGCTTGAGATAGAGTCATGACATGCAGACAATTCACTAGAAAGCATTTCATTTCATTTAACTTCTAAAGCAAGTGAATTTTGTGCACTAACAAATTTATCATGCTCTTCATATAAAAGGTCCTCTTGTTTCTCTAAGAGTCTATCCTTCTCATTCAAGGCATCAATCAATTCATTGATTTTATCAATTTTATTTCTATCCAATCCCTTGAACAAGCTAGAGTAATCTATTTCTTCATCGCTAGACTCATCATCACTAGAAGAATCATAAGTAGTACTGTCTCAAGTACATACCTTCTTCTCCTTTGCCATGAGGCATGTGTGACGCTCGTTGGGGAAGAGGGATGACTTGTTGAAGGCGGTGGCGGCGAGTCCTTCATTGTCGGAGTCGGAAGAGGAGCAATCCGAATCCCACTCCTTTCCTAGATGTGCCTCGCCCTTGGCCTTCTTGTAATTTTTCTTCTTTTCCCTCTTGCTCCCGTGTTCCTGGTCACTTTCATTATCGGGACAGTTAGCAATAAAATGACCAATCTTACCGCATTTGAAGCATGAGCTCTTCCCCTTGGCTTTGGTCTTGCTTGGCTGTCCCTTGCGACCCTTAAGCGCCGTCTTGAAGCGCTTGATGATGAGGGCCATCTCTTCATCATTGAGCCTTGCCGCCTCAACTTGCGCCACCTTGCTAGGTAACGCCTCCTTACTTCTCGTTGCCTTGAGAGCAACGGGTTGAGGCTCATTGATTGGACCATTCAGTGCGTCGTCCACGTACCTCGCCTCCTTGATCATCATTCGCCCGCTTACGAATTTTCCAAGGACTTCTTCGGGCGACATTTTGGTGTACCTGGGATTCTCACGAATATTATTCACCAAATGAGGATCAAGAACGGTAAAGGACCTTAGCAATAGTCGGACGACGTCGTGGTCCGTCCATCGCGTGCTTCCGTAGCTCCTTATTTTGTTGATAAGGGTCTTGAGCCGGTTGTATGTTTGGGTTGGCTCCTCGCCCCTTATCATCGCAAATCTTCCGAGCTCGCCTTCTACCAACTCCATCTTGGTGAGCAAGGTGACGTCATTCCCCTCATGAGAGATCTTGAGGGTGTCCCAGATTTGCTTGGCATTGTCCAAGCCGCTCACCTTATGGTACTCGTCCCTGCACAAGGAGGCTAACAAAACAGTAGTAGCTTGTGCATTTCTATGAATATGTTCATTAATAAAAATAGGACTATCCGAGCTATCAAACTTCATTCCATTCTCAACAATCTCCCATATGCTTGGATGGAGAGAGAACAAATGACTACGCATTTTGTGACTCCAAAATCCGTAGTCCTCCCCATCAAAGTGTGGAGGCTTGCCGAGAGGAATGGAAAGTAAATGTGAATTTGAACTTTGAGGAATACGCGAATAATCGAAAGAAAAGTTTGAGTTAACCGTCTTTCGTTTGTCGTAGTCGTGGTCGTCGTTGTCCTTATGGGAAGAAGTGGACTCATCACTGTCGTCGTAGTAGACGATCTCCTTGATGCGTCTTGTCTTCTTCTTCCTTCCATCTTTGCGTCTATGGCCCGAGCCCGAGTCGGTAGGCTTATTATCCTTAGGCTCGTTGACGAAGGACTCCTTCTCTTTGTCGTTGATCACGATTCCCTTCCCCTTAGGATCCATCTCTTCGGGCGATTAGTCCCTTGTGAAGAGAACGACTCTGATACCAATTGAGAGCACCTAGAGGGGGGGGTGAATAGGTGATCCTATAAACTTGAAACTTAAGCCACAAAAACTTGGTTAAGCGTTAGCACAATAATCGCCAAGTGGCTAGAGAGGAGTCTCAACAAAACACAATAACCACAAGAGATCAATCACAGAGTTGGCACGGTGGTTATCCCGTGGTTCGGCCAAGACCAACGCTTGCCTACTCCACGTTGTGGCGTCCCAACAGACGAGGATTGCAATCAACCCCTCTCAAGCGGTCCAAAGACCCACTTGAATACCACGGGTTTTGTTTGCTTTTCTTAATCCCGTTTGCGAGGAATCTCCACAACTTGAAGCCTCTCGCCCTTACACTTGAAGTTCACAAAGAAGCACAGAGCAAGGGAGGGATTAGCAACTCACAAAAGACACTAAGATCACAGCGAATACACACACACAAGACCCAAACTTAAGCTCAAAAGACTAGCACACTAGAACGGAGCTTAAATCACTAGAATGTCGAACAAGTGCGTAAGAATTAGTATGAGTGATCAAGAGTGCTCTAGGAATGCTTGATGTTCTCCTCCATGCGCCTAGGGGTCCCTTTTATAGCCCCAAGGCAGCTAGGAGCCGTTGAGAGCAATCTTGGAAGGCAGATCTTGCCTTCTGTCGACTGGCGCACCGGACAGTCCGGTGCACCACCGGACACTGTCCGGTGCAGATTTCCTTCCTTATTTGGCGAAGCCGACCGTTGAAGTCTAAGAGCCGTTGGCGCACCGGACACTGTCCGGTGCACCAATGTGACCGTTGGCTCGGCCACGCGTCACGCGCGGAATCCTCGGCCGACCGTTGCCCCGGCTGACTGTTGACTCACCGGACAGTCCGGTGCACCACCGGACAGACCGGTGAATTTTAGTCGTACGCCGTTAATCATCTCCCGAGAGCGACGAGTTCGCCTGTGAACGGCTCACCGGACAGTCCGGTGCACCACCGGACCGACCGGTGAATTTTAGCCGTACACCGCCGTCGAAGTCCCGAGAGCAGCCTGTTCGCCAGAGCCAGCCTTGCGCACCGGACACTGTCCGGTGCACCCAGACTAAGCAGACTTTGGCTGAACAAAGCCATCTCATTTCCAATTCAATTTCTCCTGTTTCCAGCACTTAGACACAATACATTAGTCCATAAAACAATGTACTAAGTCTAGAAACATACCTTTTGACAAGATTTGTATTTTGTCCACCACTTTGCATAGATTAGCATAAAAGCACTTGTGTTGGCACTCAATCACCAAAATACTTAGAAATGGCCCAAGGGCACATTTCCCTTTCAACTTGCTGATGGATTATCTCCATGTTTCTAATTTCTTGGTCCAACTCTTCCTCCTGGAGTGTTTGACTAGTGGCCTTTTTCTTCTGGCTTCGGGCCTCTCGGAGAGAAAGGGTCTCCTGATTTGGGTCCAGTGGCTGCAATGCGGCAGCCCCTGGCGCTGAAGCTTTCTTCAGCGGCATGACGAAGGTCAGTGCTTGCCGAAGGTGGTCGAAAAAAGGGTTCACCGGAGGTGGGCGCCAATGTTGGGGACTTGTTCTCAAATGCTTCGAATTAAGAACAAGGCAACACGAAATGTTAAAGGTTAATGCCCTTCGTCCTTTGAAGCACTATTTCCTTTGGGATATAATGATCTTCGGACGAAGGTGATGAAGAACATACCTTCATCATCACAGTATATGGTAATGAAAGAAGTATATGGAACATAAAAGACAATATGAATAATGGTATAACATTGTTAACATACTTATTATTATCGTAAGTAAATAGAAACAATATCGTATTACATTTATACCTTCAGTTTGGCAGAAGGTAAAAGTCCAAGCGTGACGCACGAGTGAATACAAGTCAGCGTGAACAGTACGAGAGTACTGTTCATCTATTTATAGGCACAGGGCGCAGCCTGTGTAAAATTACATTTATGTCCTTCGTATTTACTACTGGATTATGGACAACCCAACGAGGACTGGATGGCCTTTTCCCCTTTAAGTCGGTTTCTTTTTCCGCTGTTGAGCCAAAGCTTCTTCGCCCGTAGCTTCGGAGCAGCATCATCCTTCGTCTTGACTATGCTTCTTATGTCGTGTACAATTTTGATCTATGACCGAAGGTACCTGTTCACATGTTACACTTGGAAAACATTGTTAAATCATGTTTTTGAGGACCTTCAGAGGATGAAGGCCCCCAACACTGTCCAAACATGCCTAAAATGTACGTAATATAATGTAGAAGAGGCTTATATACTCCAGTAGTTTAGTTCAGTCCCTCCTAAACTTTGTTTTGGCTCCATCTCTGGTCGTAACGATTCGGTCGATTCTGTGTTCACGTTAATTTTGGACGGTTTTAACTAAAGTGGGTATCATAGAAGCGGACTGAAAAGCTAGACGTTTGACAGTCTGTAGTAGCTTCTAGTGGACAGAAGCTAAAAATTGGAACAAACAGATCCTACTTCAATAGCTACAATGTCACCTATTTATGTTTATCGTGCTTTCTGCAACCTATGTAAATGACGGAAACGATCGAAAAAACAGACGGAAACGGACGAGCTCTACCTCTTGTACCCCCTCCAACGAGGCACATGGCGGCGCATTCCTCCCCCACCGCATATTGTCTCAGACAACCCCCCGGCAAGTGGTGCCAGTCAATCCTAGTCGAAGAGATCTCAGCATCAAAGTATGTACAGTGACCGACATATCGAAAAATATGTAACGAATACCTCATACCGGTGTATGCCTACGCATGCCAGTAGGTAACACAGGTCCGTGATAACGGGTGAAGCCTACGCACTGCCGCACTATTAGGCTAACCCATAGGTGCGCCACGCACCACTACAAAGGATGTCAGGAGGATTCGCTACATGGACCCGTACGACAAACGAGCAAGGCGATATGCTGCACCAGTAGTATGGCTACGCACGACCCTATGGACTGCATCGGGAGCACTACGTCAAACCAAGGGACATATGACCATCATACCTGTAGAGAACAGACCACCTCTATAATGTCCTACCTTTGAGGTATTAAAAGGCAGGCTCCCTCCTTTGGACACATAAGCACAACAGTTGTAACACGCTCCAAGCAGTACTACACTTGAGTAGGGTGCGAACCCGAACCAGAGTAAACCCCGTGTCCCAAGTTCATCATTCGGGTCTATTTGATTCACCATTCGGAGTGAATCCACGTTAGTATCCTCTACCGAACACAAATCTTACTATACACCGGTTTCCAAAACCACGACAAATAGCTACTAATCTTGTTAAAAAGAGAAGCAGAGCAGACTATAGAGGTTAAATCCGACCAACTTCTAAGAACATAAATAAAGGTGATCTAGAAACCATTGGACTAAATTTCACTAGAACGAAATGAAAAGGGAGAGCTAGAAGGTTATAATGCTGAGTTGATATTTAAACTTGTAAACTTCTTTGCCTCTGTGATCATCTATACATCATACACGAGAGAACGTGGGGGTACTATAAGCTTTGTGGTCCGAACGTATCTAAACTGCTCTTATGTTCATAACTAGACTGACATAGGACCAACATACATCCGACTTAGGCCCTCGCTATATCCATATCTTTTTACTTCTCTTCTAGATAGGATAGGTACTTCGATATCACACCACGATGGTCAATGTTAATGGGTTTTCTGGTCCAATGACGAAGATTGGGGCTTTATTGTCAGTGACTATTCTGGCGAGTGTGTTCTTGCATATGCGAGCTATATGATGGAGGCAACTCATACGATGCTCTAATGGCGGAGGCTATGACATGTCTGAAACTCTGAAAGCCTTGAAGATGGCGGGGCAGCATGGAATTTCACACGTCGAGATCTAGACCGATTCAGGGCCTATTCGTTTTTGTCGAAATTTAGCCAGAAATATGTCATTCTAACGAGAATTTTGGAATTCTGCTATTGTCACATATGGAGTTCGCCATTTTGCCATTCTTTTGAGAGGCTTTGCCTAGATGCCATTATCAACGAAAGCATATACGCTAAAATACCATTTAGATATTTAATAAAATGAAAAATCATTGAATATAGTTTTATGGGCATGATGAGACCATTGTATCCTGTCTTTCTCATCGTGATCACTACAAGAGCTACAGTAATTTTCAGTAGGGATGGATAACGAGCCAGCTCGGCTCGGCTCGTTAAGTTAACGAGCCACGGAGTTAGCTCGGCTCGGCTCGTCTACGAGCTCGAGCCAGAGCAAAAATAATAATATATACATAATAATTACTTTTTAGTTAATTTCAATCTAATTTAACAATAAAAATAGTAATTATACTGATAGTTTCATAAACCACGTCAACGTAACAGCAAATTAGCACAATTCATCACTCATCAATTCACAATTCATATACATGTTCATCAGTTTAACCCACAATTATAATTGCATAGACCAAATTAACACATAGACATAGTTCATTAATCATTAGTTTAACTTATAGGTCATATACACCTCACATATATATAACATGTTCATCAATTATTCTGTAAATGATATACATATAGTTTCGTTTTGCTGAAATCTGGTAGCTGGTTTAGCTCGCGAGCTGGCTCGTTAACGAACCGAGCTAGGATGTCAGCTCAGCTCGTGAAAAAATTCAAACGAGTCGATCCGAGCCGAGCCGAGTTGACCATGAACCGAGCGAGCCACGAGCATTTCGTCCAGCCCTAATTTTCGGTGGTCAGGAGCCGTCGAAAATAGGGCCTTTGTCGCCGAAAATAAACTATTTTCGGCGGCTCATGGTCGCCAAAAAAGTAACCGAAAATAAGGTTTTATTTTCGTCGACTTGTGAGACGATTGCCAAAAATAACTACCGCCGAAATTTTCTGAGCTTGTTTTCGGCAGCCCCACATTTGGCCGTCGAAAACAAGTAATTTCACATAAAAATATGAAAGAAATGAAAAAACAACAATTTCAACAACAATATAATCACAATAATATGACAAACCGTAATTCTAGAATTACGCACATTTAACACAAAATATCACAATTATTCATAAATACATCACAGTTCACTAAAATACCTCCAGAGTCCACAGTTCACAATTCTTCACAAATACATCACATAGTCCATTACAATATAACATAAACTTACAATCCATCACAAGAGTCAAATCATCATGTATAGGGGTCGTTTGAGTTGTGATCACTACCTCTAGAAGCGAACAGGTCGTTAACGAAGTCGTTTATCTGGTTTGGATTCTAAAGAAAAAAGAAGACATTAATAAATATAGTGTTTACATGACTACTATTTAAACGAATTGTTTGTCAAACTAACCTCTTCTGTAGTAGTTCCCTCCCCTCCATAAGCTTCTCCTGGTGCTGGTATCACCGGTGGTGGCGTGTTGTGGCTCATAAAAACCCTAGATCCCCTACAAAATCAAGTTTAGTCAATATTTAAAAGGTTAATACAAACCACAAGTCTAAACTAAATTGAAGCGCCTGGGTGGAGGTGGCGGAGCATATAATCCCCACTGAGGCATCGGCGGCTGAAATTGAGGGAAAATGAATGATTGCTGTTGTGCCTGCTCTAGAAACCAAGACTGTTGGAAATACAAAATATTAGTTATAGGACAAATATGCGACCGTGTTGAGAATAAATAAGACACTCACATTCATTGTTTTTATGCCTGTGCGTTGTAAACAGTCATGTACTTTGATTGTTGTTAGAGGAATGTCATTTGTTGTTGCCGTAGCTCTTCACGAAACATTTCTTGCTGTTCTCTCATAGTGTCCTCTATGCTCGAGTGCCGACTACGACTGCTAACACAACCCGCCTGCGATGAAGAGCCGCCACGAGACCGCAACTCCGTCGAATCGATCACACCGGTAAACATAGAATATCTTGAAAAACAAGAAAATCAACTATTATTTTCAGCGGCCTAGTCCTGACCGCGGAAAGTGGTGTACAATGCTGTTGTGGATTGTTGTTGCTGATCTGAATTCTAAAACGCAAAACGCTAAAGATCATAGCTTGCAACAACAGTCCCTAGTGCCTGAGTATGGAACGATGAGCAAGGCATAGACGTTGGAGGACTTAGTGGCCTTGAGCTAGCCCCGTGATCGTCGACGCCAGCGCCAACCCTACCGCGTCAAACTGGTCTACCAGCGTCATGCTGCACCAAAGCTGTGGCACCCCCTCCATCCCGCAGACTCATCTTCAAGGGCCTACTCGCGCATGGTGGCCTCGACGAGGTGGAGAAGCACGATCGAACTGTCGTTGCTCGCTCACTGGCGCCTTGTCCAACATCGTCGACTCCACCACTGTGGTGAAGGTGGCGATGGGGGAGGGGCGACCTCAGCGTCGACACTGGCGTGCACACGCAGCCGTGTGGCACATCCAAGCTGCCGCTGCCCACTCGTCGACGCCCCCTCTGCCATCACTGGCTCCACTACCGTGGTGGCACTCCTCATCCGCGGCCGCCTCGTCATCGTCAACTGCGGCGACTCCCGCGTCGTGCTCGTATGCGTGGATGAGGATAAGGCAGGTGCAAGGGCAAATGGTCTCCCTGTCTTTCTATTTATTTTTTGATTTTATTAATCAAAGAAATGACATTTATAGCGTCTGTGTCAAGTTTGATAATGGTATTTAGGTGAAGCCCATTCGATCGATGGCAAAGTAGTGAATCCCATTTTTCATAATGGCAGAATTCCAAATTTCTCCATTCTAACGGATCAAACCTCACATAAATTAGATAAGAGGATATATCTGGTGTACATGAGTGTTCGGTACACATGAACTAATAAATTTCGCAAAAAGTTTTGAAAAATTCATACATATTCTTTACACCATACTCCATTTATATACACAATTTTAGATTTAAATTGTATCATACAAAGAGTAATAAAAGAACAAAATTCCTGATAAGTTTAAATTAGAAAATCGGCTAAATTGTTCTTTTTTTGTTACAGCTAAAGTATAACTATTTGAACATGAAATTTTGTAAGTAGTTTGAGTACAGTGGAAGAACACGTATGATTTTTTCAAAATATTTTGTGAATTGTATTAGTTCATGTGCACCACGTATTGAGAGCACCTAGAGGGGGTGAATAGGTGATCCTGTAAAATCAAACACTAAATAGCCACAAAACTTAGTTATAGAAGTGTTAGTGCGACTAAGTAGTTTTGAGGCGAGTTCTTGTCAACAAAAACAATCACAGAGAAAGCAGCACAAGAGACACGCGATTTTATCCCGTGGTTCGGCCAAGTAACACTTGCCTACTTCCACGTTGTGGCATCCCAATGGACGAGGGTTGCACTCAACCCCTTTCAAGTGATCCGATGATCAACTTGAATACCACGGTCTTTCCTTTAGTGTATTTTCCCGTTTGCGAGGAATCTCCACAACTTGGAGTCTCTCGCCCTTACAATAGAGATCACAAAGAAAGCACAGAGAAAGGTTGGGAGAAGCAACACACGCAAGACTCAAATACGCAGCACAACCACGCACACAAGTTACGACTTGAGCTCAAATGACAACTCAGGGAGTGCACAACTCGAATGGAGCCCAAATCACTAACACAATGAAGCAAATGCGCGGGAGCGGAGTCTGGATGCTTTAGAATACTTAGAGAATGCTTGGTCTATTCCTCCATGTGCCTAGGGGTCCCTTTTATAGCCCAAGGCAGCTAGGAGCCGTTGAAGACCAACTTGGAAGGCCAATCTTGCCTTCTGTCGAGTGGTGCATCGGACAGTTTGGTGCACCACCGGACAACTACTGTTCATGTCTGGTGCTTGATTTCTTTCCATACGGAGAGCAGCCGACCGTTGGTCCCCGGGATCGGTTGGCGCACCGGACAGTCCGGTGTGCCCAACCGACCATTGGCGCGACCATGTGTCACGCGAAGATTGCGCGGCCGACCGTTGGCGCTGGCGACCATTGGCTCACCGGACAGTCCGGTGCACCACCAGACAGTCCGGTGAATTTTAGCCACGTCGCCTTTCTTCATTCCCGAGAGCGATGAGTTCACGCGGATGACTCACTGGACAGTCCGGTGAATTATAGTCGTACACCGCCGTCGATTCCCAAGAGCAGCACTTTCACTAAAGACCAGTCTGGCGCACTGGACACTGTCCGGTGTACCACCGGACAGTCTGGTGTGCCAGACCAAGCTGAAGTTTGACTGCACAGAGCCAAGTCCTTTCCATTTCTTTTCTCCGTCTTTTGTCACTGTTTCTAGCACTTAGACGAACACATTAGCGTTCAAAAAACAATGTACTAAGTCTAGAAACATACCTTGTGCCTTGATTTGCATTTCTCACTTTATTTGGCTCATAAGAACTTAATCAAACGTGTTGGACATTTAATCACCAAAACATTATAGAAATGGCCCAAGGGCACATTTCCCTTTCAATCTCCCCCTTTTTGGTGATTTATGCCAACACATCCAAAAGCAACAAAAGAAGTGCAACATCAAATGCAATTGAAGACCAAAATGTTTTTCTTATGATTTGGCATATTTGGATCACTCTTTGCCACCACTTGGTTTGTTTTTGCAAATCAAATTCTTTTTCTTATCTCGAAGTCAAACACACTTGTTTGGACAAATAGAGAGATGTTCCAAGAGTAAAATTAATCAAGTGCCAAAACTCCCTTTTTCCCATAATCAAAATTCTCCCCCATAAGAGACCAAATTTTTCAATAAGAGTATTTTGGACAAATCACAAATTCTAACTCTACTATTTTCAAAATTCTCAAGTGGTTGGATGATCCAGTTGCTTTGGCCTTAGTTTCTCCCCCTTTGGCATTAAGCACCAAAACGGGATCACTTTTGGCCTTTTAACCCCATTGCCTCACCAAAAATGTCAATTAAGAGCAAAAAGGCAATGAGATTGCAAGTATGAACTTGGAAGTAAATACACTAATACCGGAGTGCAGTGGAAGTCTTCTCATCGTCCAAGTTCAATTTTCCCTTTCAATGCACCTTTGAGACTACATCAAGTGTACTCAAGCAAACAGGTTAGTCTCAAAGGGTCAAGTTGTAGCACATCTCCCCCTTAATATGTGCATCATTCGCATATGGACTTGTGAGGTCCGGGGATCACTTGTACAACTTGAGCACCATAAATAACAATAATTGATTGAAATGCACAAAGTAACATGATTAAAGGCATAGAACACATGTATGTTGTAGATCAATCCAAGTTACGCAAATCTAAGACATTTAGCTCACTACGCAACCTGCAAAACCTTTTCTCATCTAAAGGCTTGGTGAAGATATCGGCTAGCTGGTTCTCAGTGCTAATATGTTACACCTCGATATTTCCCTTTTGCTGGTGGTCTCTCAGGAAGTGATGCCGGATGTCTATGTGCTTAGTGCGGCTGTATTCAACAGGATTATCCGTCATGCGAATTGCACTCTCATTGTCACATAGGAGTAGGACTTTGCTCAGTTTGTAGCCAAAGTCCCGGAGGGTTTGCCTCATCCAAAGTAGTTGCGCGCAACACTGTCCAGCGACAACATACTTGGCCTCAGCGGTGGATAGGGCAACGAATGTTTGTTTCTTTGAACTCCAGGACACTAGGGACCTTCCTAAAAATTGGCACGTCCCCGATGTGCTCTTCCTATCAACCTTGCACCCGGCATAATCAGAGTCTGAGTATCCAATCAAGTCAAAGGTAGTCCCCTTTGGATACCAGATCCCGAAGCAAGGCGTATAAACTAAATACCTAAGAATTCGCTTAACGGCCATAAGGTGACATTCCTTGGGGTCGAATTGATATCTAGCACACATGCATACACTAAGCATAATGTCCGGTCTACTAGCACATAAATAAAGTAATGAACCTATCATGGACCAGTATGTCTTTTGATCAACGGACTTACCTCCTTTGTTGAGATCAACATGCCCGTCAGTTCCCATCGGTGTCTTCGCGGGCTTGGCGTCCTTCATCCCAAATCTCTTGAGAAGATCCTGAATATACTTCATTTGGGAGTTGAAGGTGCTGTCCTTGAGTTGCTTCACTTGGAACCCAAGGAAGTAGGTCAACTCGCCCATCATCGACATCTCGAACTTTTGTGTCATCACCCTGCTAAACTCCTCACAAGACTTTTGATTAGTAGAACCAAATATTATGTCATCGACATAAATTTGGCACACAAAGAGATCACCATCACAAGTCTTTGTAAAAAGAGTTGGATCAGTTTTCCCAACCTTGAAAGCATTAGCAATTAAGAAATCTCTAAGGCATTCATACCATGTTCTTGGGGCTTGCTTAAGTCCATAGAGCGCCTTAGAGAGCTTATACATGTGGTCAGGATACCTATCATCCTCAAAGCCAGGGGGTTGTTCCACGTATACCTCCTCCTTGATTGGCCCGTTGAGGAAAGCGCTCTTTACGTCCATTTGAAACAGCCTAAAAGAGTGGTGAGCGGCATAAGCTAATAATATTCGAATAGACTCTAGCTTAGCCACAGGAGCAAAAGTCTCCTCGAAATCCAAACCTGCGACTTGGGCATAACCTTTTGCCATAAGTCGAGCCTTGTTTCTTGTCACCACCCCGTGCTCGTCTTGCTTGTTGCGGAACACCCACTTTGTACCCACAACGTTTTGCCTTGGATGTGGCACTAGGCTCCAGACTTCATTTCTCTTGAAGTTGTTGAGCTCTTCCTGCATGGCCAACACCCAGTCCGGATCCTGCAAGGCCTCTTCTACCCTAAAAGGCTCAATAGAAGAGACAAACGAGTAATGCTCACAAAAATTAGCTAAACGTGAGCGAGTGGTTACTCCCTTGCTAATACCACCCAAGATTTGATCGACGGGGTGATGTCTTTGGATCGTTGCTTGGACTTGGGTTGGAGGGGCCTGTGGTGCTTCTTCCTCCATCACTTGATCTTCCTGTGCTCACCCTTGATCATGCCCTTCTTCTTGATGTACTTGTTCATCATCTTGAGTTGGGGGATGCACCATTATAGAGGAAGATGGCTAATCTTGCTCCTATTGTTCCTGTGGTTGCACATCACCTATTGTCATCGTGCGCATTGCGGCCGTCAGAATTTCTTCTTCATCTACATCATCAAGATCAACTTGCTCTCTTGGAGAGCCATTAGTCTCATCAAATACAACGTCGCTAGAGACTTCAACCAATCCTGATGATTTCTTGAAGACCCTATACGCCTTTGTATTTGAGTCATACCCAAGTAAAAACCCTTCTACTGCCTTGGGAGCAAATTTAGAATGTCTACCTTTATTCACCAGAATGTAGCATTTGCTCCCAAATACACAAAAGTAAGAGACATTGGGTTTGTTACCGGTAAGGAGTTCGTAGAAGGTCTTCTTGAGAAGGCGATGCTGAAAGAGAAATGTGCCCTTGGGCCATTTCTAAAGTGTTTTGGTGATTAAGTGCCCAACACATATTCTCTAAGTGTTAAATTGTGCCAAAGATTGAAGAAGTACAAATCATGTAACAAGGTATGTTTCTAGACTTAATACATTGATTTGGGTACTAATGTATTGTGTCTAAGTGCTAGAAACAGGAGAAAATGGATTGGAAAAGAGTTAGCTGTGTACAGCCAACTGCTGCTCGGTCTGGGTGCACCGGACTGTCCGGTGGTGCATCGGACAGTGTCCGGTGCGCCAGACAAGTCCAAGGTGAACCGGCCACTCTCTGGACTCAATGGCGGCGTACGACTATTATTCACCGGACTGTCCGGTGGTGCACCGGACTGTCCGGTGAGTCATCCGCGGCGAAGTCGTCGCTCTTGGGAAAAGTTCAATGGCGTACGGCTAAAATTCACCGGACTGTCTGGTGGTGCATCGGACTGTCCGGTGAGCCAACGATCAACTGCACAACGGTCGGCAGCGAAATCGGCGGGCGACACGTGGCCCGCACCAACGGTCGGAAGGGGGCACCAGAATGTCCGGTGTGCACCGGACAGTGTCCGATGCACCAACCGACGCCGAGGTGCAATGGTCGTCTGCGCCAGAAAAGGAAGGAGATCTGCATCGGACCGCCTACAGTGGCTGTCCGGTGGTGCACCGGACTGTCCGGTGCGCCACCCGACAGAAGGCAAGAATGACCTTCCTTGTTGATCTCCAACGGCTCCTAGCTGCCTTGGGGCTATAAAAGGGACCCCTAGGCGCATGGAGGAGTCACCCAAGCTTACAAGAAAGATCCTAAGACTCCAAGACTCCATTCTCACGCATTCGATTCTTTGAGATAGTGACTTGAGCTCCATTTGAGTTGAGAACTCCTTGCGTTATGTTTTGAGCTCGAGTTGTGACTTGTGTGCGTGATTGTGCTCTCGTTTTGAGTCTTGTGTGTGTTGCTCTCCCCTCCCTTACTTCCGTGCTTTCTTTGTGATCATCAATTGTAAGGGCGAGAGGCTCCAAGTTATGGAGATTCCTCGCAAACGGGAGAAAGTCTAAGAAAGAAGAACACCGTGGTATTCAAGTTGATCATTGGATCACTTGAAAGGGGTTGAGTGCAACCCTCGTCCATTGGGATGCCACAACATGGAAGTAGGCAAGTATTACTTGGCTGAACCACGGGATAAACTCGCATGTCTCTTGTGATTGTTTCTCTGTGATACTTGTGTGTTCGCAAGAGCTCGCTACTTAGTCATACTAACACTTAACCAAGTTTTGTGGCTATTAGTATTTGAATTTTACAGGATCACCTATTCACCCCCCTCTAGGTGCTCTCAATTGGTACCAGAGCCGTTCTCTTCACGTAAGGGACTAATCGCCCGAAGAGATGGATCCTAAGGGAAAGGGGATGGTGGTCAACGATAAGGAGAAGGAGTCTATCTTCAATGAGCCAAGGGATGACAAGCCCACTAACTCTAGCTTGAGTCACAAGAAGGACGGGAAGAAGAAGAGACACATCAAGAAGATCGTCTACTACGACAGCGATAAATCTTTTTCTTCACCAAGAGACGACGACGACAAGAAAAAGAAACCAGTTAACTCAAATTTTTCATTTGATTATTCTCGCATTCCATTCAACTCTAATGCTCATTTGCTATCTATCCCTCTGGGGAAACTGTAGGAAACAGGTGACGCCTAAGAGGGGTGGGGGGGTGAATTAGGATTTCTAAAACTTTCACGAAACTAGGCCACAAATAAATCCCTAGAACAAAACCTATACAAATAATCAAACTAGAGAGTGCAAACTAGGTTTTGTTGCTATCTCTACCACAATGGCTAAGTTTCAATCTACACTAAATAAGTATGAATACAAGATTGAAACTTAAATGCTTAATATAAATGCGGAAACTTAAAGAGCAAAGTAGAGAAGCAAACTCTCGTGGATGACGCCGGTATTTTTACCGAGGTATCCAGAACCACGCAAGGTCCCGACTAATCCTCGTTGGTGCCCCTACGCAAAGGGAAGTGAAAGGGAAATAGGGTCAAACCTTTTCCTATATGAATTTTGGTGGTTGAATTGCCCAACACAAACAATTGGACTAACTAGTTTGCTCTAGATTATGAGTTCTACAGGTGCCAAAGGTTCACAACAAACCAATACAAGTCAAAAGAAAGGGTTCAAAACAAAGGAGCAAAGTATACCGAAGGCAGCCCTGGTCTGGCGCACCGGACAGTGTCCGGTGTGCCACCGGACAGTGTCCGGTGCACCACCAGATAGTGTCCGGTGCACCAGGGAGGAACGACTCTGAACTTGCCAGCTTCGGGAATTCGGTGAGCCGCTCCGCTATAATTCACCGGACTGTCCGGTGTAACACCGGCTTGTCCGATGTGCCAGCGGAGCATCGGCTACTTCGCGCCAACGGTCGCCTGCAAGTGAACAGTAAAAGCAAACAGTGTGCGCCTGCGCGCGCAGAAGTCAAAGCAGGTGCCAGAAGGCCCACTAGACAGTGAACAGGACCTGTCCGGTGCACCACTGGACTGTCCGGTGGCCCCACATGTCAGAGCTCCAACGGTCGAACCCTAACGGTTGGGTGACGTGGCTGGCGCACCGGATAGTGTCCGGTGGCGCACCGGACTGTCCGGTGCGCCATACGACAGCAGCCCCTCCCAACGGCCACTTTGGTGGTTGGGGCTATAAATACCCCAACCACCCCACATTCAAGGCATCCAAGTTTCAGCCATTTGCATTCAATACAAGAGCTCTAGACTTCATTCCAAGACACAAACAAGAGATCAAATCCTCTCCCAAGTCCAAAGTTCATTCCAATCAAATAGTGACTAGAGAGAGCGACATTTGTGTTCTTTTGAGTTCTTGCGCTTGGATCTTTTTTTCCTTGTTTCTTTCTTGTTCCCAACTCAATTGTAATCAAGGCAAGAGACACCAATTGTGTGGTGGTCCTTGTGGGGACTTGGTGTCCCGATTGATTGAGAAGAGAAGCTCACTCAGTCTAGGTGACCGTTTGAGAAAGGGAAAGGGTTGAAAGAGACCCGGTCTTCGTGACCACCTCAACGGGGAGTAGGTTTGCAAGAACCGAACCTCGATAAAACAAATCACCGTGTCTCACTCTTCATTTGCTTGTGATTTGTTTTCGCCCCTCTTTCGGACTCAATTATATTTCTAACGCTAACCCCGACTTGTAGTTGTGCTTAAGTTTATAATTTTCTGATTCCGCCTATTCACCCCCTCTAGGCAACTTTCAATTGGTATCGGAGCCCAGTGCTTCATTAGAGCCTAACCGCTCGAAGTGATGTCGGGAGAACACGTCAAGAAGGAGATGGTGACCGGCGAGAAGCCCGCCACAAGCCATGGGAAGGCTCCATCGGGAGAGTCCCGAAACAAGAAGAAGGAGGAATCACCTCCTCACAAGTCGCATCAGAGTGGCGAAAAGAAAAAGAAGATGAAGAAGGTGGTCTACTATGAGACCGGCTCTTCGTCGCCATCCACCTCCGGCTCCGACGCGCCGTCCGTAACTTCTAAGCGCCATGAGCGCAAGAAGTTTAGTAAGATCCCCTTACGCTACCCTCGCATTTCAAAACGTACTCCTTTACTTTCTGTCCCTTTAGGCAAACCACCTATGTTTGATGGTGAAGATTATAATATGTGGAGTGATAAAATGAGGCACCATCTAACCTCACTCCACACTAGCATTTGGGATGTTGTTGAGATTGGAGTACAGGTACCATCGCCAGGGGATGAAGACTATGATTCGGACGAAGTTGCCCAAATCTGGCACTTCAACTCCCAAGCCACCACTATACTCCTCGCCTCTCTAAGTCGAGAGGAGTATAACAAGGTGCAAGGGTTGAAGAGCGCCAAGGAGATTTGGGATGTGCTCAAAACCGTGCACTAAGGAGAGAGGTGACCAAGATCACCAAGAGGGAAATGATCGAGGGGGAGCTCGGTCGTTTTATGCTCAACCAAGGAGAAGACCCACAAGCCATGTACAACCGGCTAAAGACCTTGGTAAATCAAGTGCGCAACCTCGGGAGCACCAAATGGGATGACCATGAAATGGTCAAGGTTATTCTAAGATCACTAGTTTTTCTTAATCCTACTCAAGTACAATTAATTCGTGGTGATCCTAGATACAAACTAATGTCTCCCGAGGAAGTAATAGGAAAATTTGTGAGCTTTGAATTGATGATCAAAGGCTCCGAGAAGATCATCGAGCAAGGCGCTTCTTCCTCCGTACCCGAAGCACAACCCGTTGCATTCAAGGCAACGGAGGAGAAGAAAGAAGACTCTACACCGAGTAGGGTCCCCATCTACGCCTCCAAGCTAGACAATGAGGAGATGGCGCTCATCACCAAGAGCTTCCGCCAAATCCTCAAGCAAAGGAAGGGGAAAGATTACAAGCCCTGTTCCAAGAAGGTTTGCTACAAATGTGGTAAGCCCGGTCATTTTATCGCTAAATGTTTATTGTCTAGTGATAGTGATAGGGAAAACGACAAGAGGGGAAAGATGAAGGAAAAGAAGAAGTATTACAAGAAGAAGGGTGGCGATGCACATGTTTGCCGAGAGTGGGACTCCGACGAGAGCTCCACCGACTCCTCCGACGACGAGAACGCCGCCAATATCGCCATCAACAAAGGCCTCCTCTTCCCCAACGTCGGCCACAAGTGCCTCATGGCAAAGGACAGCAAGAAGAAGAAGGTAAAATCAAAATCCTCCACTAAGTATGCAACTTCTAGTGATGAGGCTAATTCTAGTGATGATGAGGATGATTTGTTTACTCTTTTTGCAAATCTTAACATGCAACAAAAAGAGAAATTGAATGAATTGATTAGTGCTATTCATGAGAAGGATGAACTCTTGGATAGCCAAGAGGACTTCCTTATTAAGGAAAACAAAAAGCATGTTAAGACTAAAAATGCTTATGCTCAGGAGGTAGAGAAAAATGAAAAATTAACTAGTGAGCTAAGTACTTGCCATGACACTATCTCCAACCTTAGAATTGAGAATGCTAATTTGATTGCTAAGGTTGAGAAATCAAATATTTGTGATGATTCAATTACCAATCTTACAAATGATAATTCTAGTCTAATTGCTAAGATTGAAAAATTGAATGCCTCTCTTGCTAGCCTTAAGTCTGAGAATGAAAAATTAATTGCTAAGGCTAAAGACTTTGATGTTTGCAATGCTTCTATTTCCAATCTTAGAGATGAGAATGCTATTTTACATGCTAAGATTTTTGAATTAAATGATTACAAACCCTCTACATCTAGCGTTGATCATGTTTCTATTTGTACTAGGTGTAGAGAGATTAGCATTGATGCTATTCATGATCACCTTGCTATGATTAAACAACAAAATGATCATATAACAAAATTAGATGCTAAAATTGCCGAGCATGAACTAGAAAATGAGAAATTTAAATTTGCTTGTAGTATGCTTTATAGTGGGAGATGCCCTGGCATTAAGGATGGCATTGGCTTCCAACAGGGAGACAATGTCAAGCTTAATGCCCCTCCTAAAAGATTGTCTAATTTTGTTAAGGGCAAGGCTCCCATGCCTCAGGATAATAAGGGTTACATTTTGTACCTTGCTGGTTATCCTGAAGATAAAATTAGGAGAATTCATGCCAAGAAGACTCATTCTCACCATGCTTTTATTTATAAGAATGAGGCTTCTAGCTCTAGGCGTTCTACACATGTTAAAATGCCTAAGAAGAAATCTCCTATTGCATCAAATGATCATAATGTTTCATTCAAAACTTTTGATGCTTCTTATGTGCTAACTAACAAATCAGGCAAAATAGTTGCCAAATATGTTGGGGGCAAACACAAGGGCTCCAAGACTTGTGTTTGGGTACCCAAGGTGCTTGTTTCTAATGTAAAAGGACCCAAGACCGTTTGGGTACCTAAGAACAAGGCCTAAATTTGTTTTGTAGGTTTATGCATCTGGGGGCTCAAGTTGGATTATCGACAGCGGGTGCACAAACCACATGACTGGGGAGAAAAGAATGTTCTCCTCCTATGAGAAAAACCAAGATTCCCAAAGAGCTATCACATTCGGGGATGGAAATCAAGGTTTGGTCAAAGGATTGGGTAAAATTGCTATATCACCTGACCATTCTATTTCTAATGTCTTTCTTGTAGACTCTTTAGATTACAACTTGCTTTCTGTTTCTTAATTAGGCAAAATGGGTTACAACTGTCTTTTTACGGATACATGTGTTATTGTCTTTAGAAGAAGTGATGATTCAGTAGCATTTAAGGGAGTGTTAGAGGGTCAGCTATACTTAGTTGATTTCAATAGAGCTGAACTCGACACTTGCTTAATTGCTAAGACTAACATGGGTTGGCTCTGGCACCGCCGACTAGCCCATGTTGGGATGAAGAATCTTCATAAGCTTCTAAAGGGAGAACACATTTTGGGACTAACAAATGTTCATTTTGAGAAAGACAGGATTTGTAGCGCATGCCAAGCAGGGAAGCAAGTTGGTGTTCATCATCCACATAAGAACATCATGACGACTGACACGCCATTGGAACTACTCCACATGGATTTATTCGGCCCGATAGCTTACATAAGCATCGACGGGAGTAAGTACTGTCTAGTTATTGTGGATGATTATTCTCGCTTCACTTGGGTATTCTTTTTACAGGATAAATCTCAAACCCAAGAGACTTTGAAAGGATTCTTGAGACGAGGACAAAATGAGTTCGGCTTGAGGATCAAGAAAATAAGAAGCGACAACGGAACGGAGTTCAAGAATTCACAAATTGAAGGCTTTCTTGAGGAGTAGGGCATCAAGCATGAGTTCTCTTCTCCCTACATGCCACAACAAAATGGTGTAGTGGAGAGGAAGAATAGAACTCTATTGGACATGGCAAGGACCATGCTTGATGAGTACAGGACTTCGGATTGGTTTTGGGCCGAGGCGGTCAACACCGCTTGCTACGCCATCAACCGGTTATATTTACACTGAATCCTCAAGAAGACATCATATGAACTCCTCACCGGTAAAAAGCCCAATGTTTCATATTTTAGAGTCTTTGGTAGCAAATGTTTTATACTTCTTAAAAGAGGTAGAAAATCTAAATTTGCTCCTAAGGCTGTAGAAGGCTTTTTACTTGGTTATGACTCAAACACAAGGGCATATAGAGTCTTTAACAAGTCCACTGGACTAGTTGAAGTCTCATGTGACATTGTGTTTGATGAGACTAACGACTCTCAAGTAGAGCAAGTTGATCTTGATGAGCTAGATGATGAAGAGGCTCCGTGCGTCGCGCTAAGGAACATGTCCATTGGGGATGTGTGTCCTAAGGAATTCGAAGAGCCTCCACAAGCACAAGATCAACCATCTTCCTCCATGCAAGCATCTCCACCAACCTAAGATGAGGATGAGGCTCAAGATGATGAAGGATAAGATCAAGAAGATGAGCCACCTCAAGAGGAGGGCAATGATCAAGGGGGAGATGACTTTAATCAAGACAAGGAAGATGAACAAGATGCAAGGCCGCCACACCCAAGAGTCCACCAAGCAATACAACGAGATCACCCCGTGAACACTATCCTCGGCGATATTCATAAGGGGGTAACCACTCGATCTCGTGTTGCTCATTTTTGTGAACATTATTCTTTTGTTTCCTCTATTGAGCCACACAGGGTAGAGGAAGCACTTCAAGATTCGGATTGGGTGTTGGCGATGTAAGAGGAGCTCAACAACTTCACTAGGAATGAGGTATGGCATTTAGTTCCACGTCCTAACCAAAATGTTGTAGGAACCAAGTGGGTCTTCCGCAACAAGCAAGATGAGCATGGTGTGGTGACTAGGAACAAGGCACGACTTGTAGCCAAAGGGTATTCACAAGTCGAAGGTTTGGATTTTGGTGAAACCTATGCACCCGTAGCTAGGCTTGAGTCAATTCGTATATTACTTGCCTATGCTACTTGCCATGGCTTTAAGCTTTACCAAATGGACGTGAAGAGTGCCTTCCTCAATGGACCAATCAAGGAAGAGGTCTATGTTGAGCAACCTCCCGGCTTTGAAGATAGTGAGTACCCTAACCATGTATATAAACTCTCTAAGGCGCTTTATGGGCTCAAGCAAGCCCCAAGAGCATGGTATGAATGCCTAAGAGATTTTCTTATCACTAATGGCTTCAAAGTCGGAAAGGCCGATCCTACTCTATTCACTAAAACCATTGAAAATGATTTGTTTGTATGCCAAATTTATGTTGATGATATCATATTTGGGTCTACTAACAAATCTGTTGGGGACTTGTTCTCAAATGCTTTGGATTAAGAACAAGGCAACATAAAAAGTGTTAAATGATAAAGCCCTTCGTCCTTTGAAACATTATTTCCCTTCGAGATATAATGTGTTCCGGACGAAGGTCACAAACAACATATCTTCGTAAGCACAATAAACTATGACGAAGAACTTACATGCAACATAAAGAGTAATATAAACATTTAAATATTATCACAACGTCATTTCTATTTTATTATCATATAAAAATAGAAATGAGTTCAAATTACAAGTGTACCTTCGGATTGCAGGAAGGCAAAAGTACAAGGATGACGGAAAGCAAATGCCCAGTCAGCCTGAACAGTACGGGGGTACTGTTCATCTATTTATAGGCGTGGGACGTAGCCCATGAAAAATTACATTCATGTCCATTACATTTGCTAATGACTTATGGGAATCTATTAAGGCCTAAGTAGTCTTTTCATCTTTAAGTCGGTTCCCCTTTCTGCTATCGCGACGAAGCTTTCTGCGCATAGCTTCGGCTGTGCACCATTCTTCGTACAACTTGGTAATCAGCTTCGTACAGCTTGGGCTTCGTTCTGACCGTACTCCATGTTCATGATCCGAGTCCGAAGATACCTGTTCATATAATTCACTTGGAAAATATTGTCAAATCATGTTTTTGAGGACCTTCGGAGGACGAAGGCCCCCAACAGTAGCCCCTCGCAATATTAATTTGTTAGCGATAAATTCAGATTGCGATATGGACGAAGGCCTTAAGCCGAAGGTCCGAAAAAACACCTTCCCTTTGCTAGAATAGCAAAAGTCACTGACACCTGGGACCACACGGTTTCCGTCATATCGAGTGTATAAATAGGAGCCCGCCATATTTGATTTGGCACGCTCTCTTTGCCATCTGTTTTTCCTGCTTATAAAACTTTCTGCCCAAAAATATTTGTTTTCTTTCGTAGTTTTAAGCTTCGGAAGCGAGAAGTAGGATCTCCGAAGAGATGTCTGAGGGGAAGAAGGCTGTTGTCGAGATGAAGCTAAGTCTCTCTGAAGAGAAGAACCTGGGGTTTCTTGAGGCAATGTCGAAGACCAATACAGAAAAGATCACCAAAGAGATTTTAGAAGGTTTATCTGAAGATACTGGTGACAGCGACAGTTATGATGTAGAAAGCGGCGGGGGAGAGTCTGAAGATCGACCATGGCGGCCAAGTCACACGGTTTTCGGGAAAACCACTATTAAGCAGAGTCATATTGACAATATGAGGGGAGATATTTTCGAGATATATCTATTGTGAGGGCTGATGCTGGAGAAAAGACTTCTCCCACCCCCGAAGAAGATGAGGTCGTGATCTTCCGAAGCTTTCTCAAGGCTGGGCTTCGGTTCCCCCTAAGCAGCTTTGTTGTCGAAGTCCTGAATACATTTCAAATCTACCTTCATCAAATTACTCCCGAAGCTATCATAAGAATGGGAATCTTTGTCTGGGCTGTGAAAAGCCAAGGTTTAGAACCAAATGCTAAAAGCTTTTGCAAAATTCATGAATTGGTATATGAGACGAAGCCTTGGGGGAAAGAACAATATCACAACAACTTTGGTTGTTACAGCTTCGGTGCTCGCTCCGGGTCAAGCTGCCCTGTGCCAACCTTTCGGAAGAGGTGGCCCGGGGCCTGGATGACAGAATGGTTCTATGTAAAGAATGACTTGACAGCGCAAGAAGATGTTAAGAGTATCATTATGCGCCCCATCTGGCAACGCTTCGGACTCCGAAAGCCGAAGGTTGAAATGGATGAAGCGGCCGAAGAATGCCAAAGAGCTTTCGGCGCAATCTGCTCTTTTATTGGGACAAGGGATCTGGTCCAAGAGCATATTGCCTTCAGGGTGTGGCCACTTGCAGGAAAGTGGGAAATGCCGAAGGAGACCATCAAAGGGTCTGACGAAGGTGGACTAGTCAGACTAAAATACACATTCAAATACGGGGATAAATTTGTTGAACCTGATGACGACTGGTTAAAAAGCATTGAAACATTAAGTGACGAACTGCTTGGGGTATATTTGAAGGCCGAAAACACTGCATTATCGGCAGCCTTCGGAGGCCGAAAGAAGAAGAGGCTCAACCGGGTATTTGATGCAATCGGGTTTATCTACCCTGACTACCATTATCCGGTGCCGGGCCGCAAAAGAAAAAATACTTCTCCTGCAACAGAAGTTGCCACAAGTGCTTCTAGTGAGCCAGCGCCGCAAAGAAAAAAGATGAAGGTGCTCACCCACCGGGCACGTTTTATTGAGCCGGCCACAGTGCCTGAATTTATCGGTGAAGTCTCTTTGGCCACTGAAACTACAGAGCCAGCTCCAGTGCCGAAGATCGAAGAAAAAACTGAAGCACCTTCAGCAGAGAAGACAGAAAAACCGAGAATTGAAGGACCAAAAATATTGGAAATCTTAAGTCCTTCAGCAAGTGCTGAGACAATAAAAAATCAAAAGGGCCCATCTGTGACCCCAAAAAGAAAAAGAATGGCGAACGTTTTGGAGACAATTAAGTCTTCAAGCATAACTCCAAAGAAGACTGTTGAACTTTCTGGAGTGTCTACTGAAGCTTTAGTTGCTGAAGCTTCGAAGCAACAACCTGAGGCTGAAGCTGGGCCTTCAGAGCCCAGCAAGGAACAACCTCTGGAAGCCGAAGAAAAAATAAAAGTGCCAGAGCCAATTTTGGTTGAAGAAATTGACACTGCCGCCCCCGAAGCTCCTTCCACCATATGCGATTACATTGTGCGACATGCTTCGGGGAAGAAATTATCTGAAGAAGAGATTTATGAAGCCAAACACTATGCGAAAGAATTAAAATATCCGAAGGGGGCACTAGTGTTCAATGGGACAAACGAAGATGACTTCCTATACTGTCTCCTTGACAACAAAGAATTATCTGTCTGCCGGGAGATGGCTAGGAGTATGGGGTTCCCGAAGCTCGAAGCTGGCTTATGTGTTATGACGAAAGAAGATCTCGCGGATAGTCTTGCGTATAATAGCCTGAAGGTATGGGAATTAGACGTTTGAAAAATTTTACAATTCGTAACTCATTCTTTTATTCTTATATGGATTCTTTTTCGTATAGGGTTTAATTCTAAGCAACGCATTAAGAGCACAAAAGAGTGCCGAAGACGAGAGCTATGAAATTGCGTTCAACAATTTACGATCAGAAGTTATTAAACTGAGAAACGAAGCTCTAGAAAAAGATAAAATTCTGCTTACATTGGTAGACAAGATAAAAAAGGACGAAGCTGCTGCAAAGGTTCAGGCCGAAGCTCACAGACGCGAAATTAAAGATCTTCAGAAGCAATTGGCCCGGGCGAAAGAAGAACGCATACTTGAAGAGACGAGGCGGGAATGTAGCGACCAATGGGCTAATCATTTGGAAGGAACCGTTGAAGAGCTTCGGTCTTCTAAGAAAAGGTGCTACGAAAAATCCATGGATTGTATAAAGAAAATAAAAACCAGCTTCGCCAGTGTTGGCACATTTTCGAGTGAAGAAGATTTTGTGAGAGGTAACCCAGAAGGGCCGATAGAATGGATCTGCCACGAAGCTGAAGCCTTCGAAGAAATTCTAAACAGTCGAGGTGACATTTGCGCCTTCTCGGGTGCCAGGGGGATTGCTTCTATACTGGAGAAAAAAGGCTGCAATCATGTTAAGGTTCTTGCACAATCCGAAGCCAGCTTATCCCCTGAAGATATTAAAGACCCCTCGGCCGAAGCTAGCCAGGCTGGTGGAAAATTTTTCACCGATGTCTGGGACAATGGTGGCCGAGAAATGGCCCGAGAAATTATCCAAAAAAGCGAAAAAGGCATTCATGATGCTAGGAAAGTAGCAGAAGCTGCTGAAAAAAGCACAGAGCCCGAAGGGCAAATAGGTATTAACTAGTGTTTTTTATCTCTTTGTTGTAATTTTTGATTTCAAACTTGACGACGGCTTGTAATAGTAATAAGTCCGCATCCATTCTTCCCTCAGAACCTGCTGGATCGTCGGCTGGCCCCCACACGAAGGGGGATGACGAAATTAGACAAATGGCCGAAGCTATCATGGATAAAGTTGTTGAACAACTACTAAATGAGGCTGCAGAAGTAGTACTCAGGGAAGACTAGATGTTATTGTAAAAACATTTGAAATGTGATCTATGTAATATTTTGTAACTTTGAATGTAATATACAAATTTCTTTTTAAGATTCAATTCTTTACGATGCATGAAATTTAACATACATACCGTTTTTGAGCCTTCGGCGAAAAAACACCTTCCCTTCTTTTCATGCTTCGTGAAGAAAAACTTTTATGTATCCCGACAACTTCGATACTGCTCTGATGAAGCGTATCTATGCTTCGTAAAATTTTTTCCGAAGATGTACTTCGAAGGTCAATATCGTATTTCCTTTTTCTGCCTTAGCACAATTTTCACTTTTTCAAAACATTCTCTGAAGATCGATATTGTATCCCCTTCTTGTGCCATATGCAGCATGATGTATGATGCTTATGCTATGCAAAATGATGTGATGATGTTATGTTATGTAGATGACATTTGTTCCGAAGATACACACATATCCCACAAAATATTTTTGTACCAGCGCTGACTTTTCGCTGTAAGCTCTGCATTCCCTTAGGAACGACTTTGGAGCTTCTTCGCCTTTTACTTAGGCGGTATCAGCGTTGACTTTTCGCTGTAAGCTCTGCATTCCCTTAGGAACGACTTTGGAGCTTCTTCGCCTTTTACTTAGGCGGTATCAGCGTTGACTTTTCGCTGTATGCTCTGCATTCCCTTTGGAACGACTTTGGAGCAGAAAACTTACACTGCGTTCCCTTTGGAACGACTTTTTCTGATTTCAGCAAACTTACTCTGCGTTCCTTAGAACGACTTTTTGTTGCTTCGAAGGATTTTCAATAATTCGAAGGTCCTCCTTGTTATCGTAAACTTTTTCATGAAAACTAAAAAATGTCCTTTATTACACAGAAAATAGAACTGAATGGAAAAAACTGGTAGGATATTTGTCAATAGATGTGCTTCGACTCTGGCATAGTGCTATTGACTGTGCGAGCTTCGGATTGTTCTCTGAGATCCCTTTGGTGTGGAGCATATTGGCTCCCTTCTGGCTGTTGGCCTTGTTGCAACGGTGGTGGAGGCGGAGGCTGTTGCCAGGAAGCTTGAGGTTGACTCGCCGAAGCAACAGAAACTGCAGGGTGGTTGCCTATGTATTCTGGGATGTAAGGTGGATGGTACGAAGCAGTATGCATGACCTGCTTCGGCTGAGCTTGTTGCGCTGCAGCTTCGGCTATCTCCTTTTGCTTCTGGATGGTAACATGGCACATCCTGGTGGTATGGCCCTTGTTTTCACCACAGAATAAGCAAAATACTCTCCTTGGTTGATCTCCAAATCTTCCGCCAAAGCCCCTGGCGCCTCTGCCTCTTGGAGCTGGTGGCCGGAAGAAACTTTGCTGTTGCCCCGAAGCCTGTGAGGAGCACTGTAGCCTGTTCTGCTGACTCCCCTTATCATCATTTTGAGTAGAGTTGTGGATGGACCTGACATGCCTCGGATAGAATCTTCCTCCGAAGCCCCTGGTCATTTCAGAAAATCTGAAAGCCTCCTCCCTTCTTTGGCGAAAATCGTTGTCGGCACGAATGTACTCATCCATCTTCTGGAGCAGCTTCTCCAAAGTTTGAGGAGGCTTCCTAGCAAAGTATTGAGCTAAAGGTCCAGGACGAAGCCCCTTGATCATGGCCTCGATGACAATTTCAATGGGCACCGTTGGTGCCTGCGCCCTCAAACGCAAGAACCTTCTGACATACGCCTGAAGGTATTCTTCATGATCCTGAGTGCATTGGAACAGGGCCTGAGCAGTGACCGGCTTCGTCTGAAACCCTTGGAAGCTGGTTAACAACATGTCCTTCAGCTTTTGCCATGAAGTGATCGTTCCTGGTCGAAGGGAGGAATACCAGGTTTGAGCAACACTCCTGACAGCCATAACAAAAGACTTTGCCATGACTGCCGTATTGCCACCATACGAAGATACTGTTGTTTCATAGCTCATCAAAAACTGCTTCGGGTCTGAGTGGCCGTCGAACATGGGAAGCTGGGGCGGCTTGTAGGATGAAGGCCAAGGTGTAGCCTGCAGCTCAGCGGACAGAGGAGAAGTATCATCAAAAGCAAAATTTCCATGGTGGAAATTCTCATACCAGTCATCTTCGTTGAAGAAACCCTCCTGATGAAGATCCTTGTGCTGAGGCCTTCGGTTCTGCTCATCCTGAGTAAGATGGCGAACTTCTTCAGAAGCTTCGTCTATCTGCCTTTGCAGTTCAACTAGCCTGGCCATCTTTTCCTTCTTCCTCTGCACCTGTTGATGAAGCATCTCCATATCCCTGATCTCTTGGTCTAGCTCATCCTCCTGAAGCGTCGGGCTGACGGCCTTCCTCTTCTGGCTTCGGGCCTCCCGAAGAGAGACAGTCTCCTGATTGTGGTCTAGCGGTTGCAGGGCTGCAGCCCCAGTTGCTGAAGCTTTCTTCGGCGCCATAGCGAAGGTTTATGGCTTCCGAAGGTGTTCAAAAACTCAAAGTGGAAGTGAGTTCACCGGCGGTGGGCGCCAATGTTGGGGACTTGTTCTCAAATGCTTCGGATTAAAAACAAGGCAACATAAAAAGTGTTAAATGATAAAGCCCTTCGTCCTTTGAAACATTATTTCCCTTCGAGATATAATGTGTTCCGGACGAAGGTCACAAACAACATATCTTCGTAAGCACAATAAACTATGACGAAGAACTTACATGCAACATAAAGAGTAATATAAACATTTAAATATTATCACAACGTCATTTCTATTTTATTATCATATAAAAATAGAAATGAGTTCAAATTACAAGTGTACCTTCGGATTGCAGGAAGGCAAAAGTACAAGGATGACGGAAAGCAAATGCCCAGTCAGCCTGAACAGTACGGGGGTACTGTTCATCTATTTATAGGCGTGGGACGTAGCCCATGAAAAATTACATTCATGTCCATTACATTTGCTAATGACTTATGGGAATCTATTAAGGCCTAAGTAGTCTTTTCATCTTTAAGTCGGTTCCCCTTTCTGCTATCGCGACGAAGCTTTCTGCGCATAGCTTTGGCTGTGCACCATTCTTCGTACAGCTTGGTAATTAGCTTCGTACAGCTTGGGCTTCGTTCTGACCGTATTCCATGTTCATGATCCGAGTCCGAAGATACCTGTTCATATAATTCACTTGGAAAATATTGTCAAATCATGTTTTTGAGGACCTTCGGAGGACGAAGGCCCCCAACAAAATCTATTTGTGAAGAGTTTAGTAGGATCATGATACAAAAATTCGAGATGTCTATGATGGGGGGAGTTGAAGTATTTTCTAGGATTTCAAGTCAAGTAACTCCAAGAGGGCACCTTCATCAGCCAAACGAAGTACATTCAAGATATTCTCACCAAGTTTGGAATGAAGGATGCCAAGCCCATCAAGACACCCATGGGAACCAATGGGCATCTCGACCTCGACACGGGAGGTAAATCCGTAGATCAAAAGGTATACCGGTCGATGATAGGTTCTTTACTCTATTTATGTGCTTCTCGACCGGACATTATGCTTTCCGTTTGCATGTGTGCAAGATTTCAAGCCGATCCTAAGGAAGTTCACCTTAGGGCTGTGAAGAGAATCTTGAGATATTTAGTTCAAACACCTAAGTTTGGTCTTTGGTACCCCAAGGGATCCTCTTTTGATTTATTAGGATATTCCGATGCCGATTGGGCAGGGTGTAAGATTGATAGGAAGAGTACATCAGGGACTTGTCACTTTCTAGGGAGATCCCTGGTGTCTTGGGCTTTAAAGAAACAAAACTCAGTAGCTCTTTCTACCGCCGAAGCCGAGTACATTGCCGCAGGCCATTGTTGCGCGCAATTGCTTTGGATGAGGCAAACCCTTAGGGACTATGGCTACAAATTTAGCAAAGTCCCTCTCTTATGTGATAATGAGAGTGCAATCCGCATGGCGGATAATCCCGTTAAACACTGCCACACTAAGCACATAGCCATTCGGTATCACTTTTTGAGATATCACCAACAAAGGGGGATATCGAGATAGCCTATATAAACACCAAAGATCAATTGGCCGATATCTTTACCAAGCCTTTAGATGAGAAAACCTTCACCAAACTTTGGAATGAGCTAAATATTCTTGATTCTAGGAATTTTGATTGATTCTTTGCACACATAGCTCATATATATACCTTTGATCATATCTCTTTTATGTCTATGACTAATGTGTTTTCAAGTGCAATCTTATGCTTAGTCATAGAATTGAAAGGGAAATGGAGTATTCGGCAAAGAAGACGCTTCCACTCAACTCCATCGATATTTGCCGGTATTCCGCATCGCTCTCCACTTTGGTATAATCTTCACTCATCTCTATTTATTTGCCATTGGGGAGAAAGTAAAAGGGCTTGTATTTCTCTCACAAGTATCTGTTTTTGGCGATTCATGCCAAAGGGGGAGAAAATATGAGCCCAAAGCAAAAGGACCGCACCACCACCGAATTTTTTAAAAATGAAGTTTTTCAATTGATATCTTATTGTGTTCAAAAGGGGGAGAAAGTAGTATCTTCAAAACTTACAAAACCCTCTTGAACACTAAGAGGAGAATTTTATTTAGGGGAGTTTTGTTTAAGTCAAAGGAAAAGCATTTGAAACAGGGGGAGAAAAATTTCAAATCTTGAAAATGCTTCTCTCAATTTTATTCATGTACCTTTGACTATTTGCAAGATGTTTTGAAAAGAATTTTACAAAGGATTTGCAAAAACAAAACTCATGGTACAAATGAGGTCCAAAATTTTAAATAAGAAGAAAACCATCCATGCACATCTATTGAAATAAGTATATTGGTTTCAATTCCAAGCAACCTTTGCACTTACCTTATGCAAACTAGTTCAATTCTGCACTTTTATATTTGCTTTGGTTTGTGTTGGCATCAATCACCAAAAAGGGGGAGATTGAAAGGGAAATAGGGTCAAACCTTTTCCTATATGAATTTTTGTGGTTGAATTGCCCAACACAAACAATTGGACTAACTAGTTTGCTCTAGATTATGAGTTCTACAGGTGCCAAATGTTCACAACAAACCAATACAAGTCAAAAGAAAGGGTTCAAAACAAAGGAGCAAAGTATACCGAAGGCAGCCCTAGTCTGGCGCACAGGACAGTGTCCGGTGCACCAGGGAGGAACGACTCCGAACTTGCCAGCTTCGGGAATTCGGGGAGCCGCTCCGTTATAATTCACCGGACTATCCGGTGTAACACCAGACTGTCCGGTGTGCCAGCGGAGCAACAGCTACTTCGCGCCAACGGTCGCCTGCAAGTGAACAGTAAAAGCAAACAGTGTGCGCCTGCGCGCGTAGAAGTCAGAGCAGGCGCCAGAAGGCGCACCGGCCAGTGAACAGGACCTGTCCGGTGCACCACCAGACTGTCCGGTGGCCCCACATGTCAGAGCTCCAACGATCGAACCCTAACGGTTGGGTGACGTGGCTGGCGCACCAGATAGTGTCCGGTGGCACACTGGACTGTCCGGTGCGCCATACGACAGCAGCCCCTCTCAACGGCCACTTTGGTGGTTGGGGCTATAAATACCCCCAACCACCCCACATTCAAGGCATCCAAGTTTCAGCCATTTGCATTCAATACAAGAGCTCTAGACTTCATTCCAAGACACAAACAAGAGATCAAATCCTCTCCCAAGTCCAAAGTTCATTCCAATCAAATAGTGACTAGAGAGAGCGACATTTGTGTTCTTTTGAGTTCTTGCGCTTGGATCGCTTTTTTCCTTCTTTCTTTCTTGTTCCCAACTTAATTGTAATCAAGGCAAGAGACACCAATTGTGTGGTGGTCCTTGTGGGGACTTGGTGTCCCGATTGATTGATAAGAGAAGCTCACTCGGTCTAGGTGACCGTTTGAGAAAGGGAAAGGGTTGAAAGAGACCCGGTCTTCGTGACCACCTCAACGGGGAATAGGTTTGCAAGAACTAAACCTCGGTAAAACAAATCACCGCGTCTCACTCTTCATTTGCTTGTGATTTGTTTTCGCCCCCTCTTTCGGACTCGATTATATTTCTAATGCTAACCCCAGCTTGTAGTTGTGCTTAAGTTTATAATTTTCAGATTTTACCTATTCACCCCCCTCTAGGCGACTTTCAGAAAGCCCACGCGAGGGCCAAGCACCACGGTCGAGTAACTCCGTAGAGAGTCGCGGGCCTTCTCCATGCGCAAGTGGTGCTCCGCTTCCGGCTCCTCTCGAACGCTCCCCGTCGTCTCCACTATCGAGCTTCGAGCCAAAACGCCGCGGGCCTCGTTCCCTCCGGTACACGGTGGCGGCCGTGACACAAATGCGGTTGTCACGGTCTCGCAAGACTCTCGCCCCACTCGGTACAATTACAACGACTCACGCAAGAGCTGAGGGGTTGTGTGGTTTGTCTAAACTCACTCAACTAACTAGGGTGCACCTAGAGCAAGCGCTAAAGCGGTCTAACTAACCTAAGCACTTCGCAAAGCACCTACGCTAATCACCGAGTGATTCTATTAAGCACTTGGGTGTTTGAGCTCTTGGAAATGTGCACTATATGCCTTGGTATGTTGCTTGGGCTCCCACACCTTCAAATGGCCGGTTGGGTGAAGTATATATAGGCCCCAACTCCAAAATAGTCGTTGGAGAAAAGCTGCAGTTCTCTGCAGCAAACCGGACAGTCCGGTGGTGCACCAGACAGCGCACTGTGGCCTGTCCGGTGCGCCTAGCCGTTGCCCTGTAAGAACAGGTGACCGTTGGCGCCGCAGGCTTTCCACACCGGACAGTCTGGTGCTCTCACACCGGACAGTCCGATGGTCTTCTCTCCGGGTGCCACCTGGAACTAGCCGTTGGGCTGGAGTTCCCTAGTGCACCGGACAGTCCGGCGTGTGGGCACCGGACAGTCCGGTGCGCCTCGCACAGACAGTCTGCAGCAGCACACTTGGACTTTTCTTGGATCTTCTTAATGTCTTCTTTTGAGGTGTTGCTTTCCTCAATTCCTTAGTCCAAGTAAATCTTGCATCCTGTGAACTACAAACATAAACACTAGAAAACTTATTAGTTCACGGATTGTGTTGATCATCAAACACCAAAACTCATTTAGTCAAATGGCCCGGGGTCCATTTTCCTTACAGAAACCTCCACACTTTGATGGAGAAGACTACTCTTTTTGGAGTCACAAAATGCGTAGTCACCTTTTCTCTCTCCATCCTAGTATTTGGGAGATAGTTGAAAATGGAATGCAATTCGATAGTTCGGATAACCCTGTATTTATTAATGAGCAAATTCATAAGAATGCGCAAGCTACCACTGTTTTGCTAGCATCCTTGTGCATAGACGAATACAATAAGGTGAGCGGCTTGGACAACGCCAAGCAAATTTGGGATACCATCAAAATATCACATGAGGGAAACGATGCCACCATGATCACCAAAATGGAGTTGGTGGAAGGCGAGCTGGGGAGGTTTGCAATGATCAGGGAGAGGAGCCAACACAAACGTATAACAGGCTCAAGACCCTGGTCAATAAGATCAGGAGCTATGGAAGCACAAGATGGACAGACCACGACGTCGTCCGACTTATGCTCAGGTCTTTTACTGTCATTGACCCTCATCTTGTGAACATCATCCGTGAAAATCCCAGGTACACAAAGATGATGCCCGAGGAGATACTCGAAAAGTTTGTGAGCGGGCGTATGATGGTCAAGGAAGCAAGATATGTTGATGATGCATTAAATGGCCCAATGCCCATCTACGAGCTATAGCCCATTGCGCTCAAGGCAACAAGCAGTAAGAAGGCGCTACCTAGCAAGGTGGCACAAGTAGAGGTTGCCGGGCTCAACGAGGATGAAATGGCGCTCATCATCAAGCGCTTCAAGACCGCTCTTAAAGGACGCAAGGAGTACCCCAACAAGAACAAAACAATGGGAAGCGCTCCTGCTTCAAGTGCGGTAAGACTGGTCACTTTATAGCAAATTGTCCCGATAATGCTAATGACTAGGAACAAGAAAAGAGCGGGAAGAGGGAGAAGAAGAAGGCCTATAAGAAGGCGAAGGGCGAGGCGCACCTTGGCAAAGAATGGGATTCAGATTGCTCTTCTTCCGACTCCGACGACGAAGGACTCACCGCCTCGGCCTTCAACAAGTCGTCTCTCTTCCCCAACGAACAACACACTTGCCTCATGGCCAAGGAAAAGAAGGTAAGTGTTCGAGAAACCCCTAAGTATACTACTTCAAGCGATGATGATTCTAGTGATGATGAAGTAGATTATACTAAATTATTTAAAGGTTTAGATAGAGCAAAAGTAGACAAAATTAATGAGTTAATTGATGCCTTAAATGAAAAGGATAGACTTTTAGAAAAGCAAGAGGATATTTTGTATGAAGAGCATGATAAGTTTGTTAGTGTGCAAAAGTCTCTTGCTTTAGAGGTTAAAAGGAATGAAATGCTATCTTCTGAATTATCTGCTTGTCATGAAACTGTGTCTAGCTTAAAGAGTGTTAATGATGATTTAAATGCTAAGATAGAAGTAGCTAATAAATCTAGTTCATGTGTGAAACATGTTGTAATTTGCAATAGATGCAAGGATTTTGATATTAATGCTTGTTATGAACATCTTGCATCCATTACTAAATTAAATGATGAAGTGGCAAGTCTTAATGCCCAACTTAAGACTTGCAACAGTAACTTTGATAAATTAAAATTTGCTAGGGATGCCTACACTGTTGGTAGACACCCCTCAATCAAGGATGGGCTTGGCTTTCGAAAGGAAGCCAAGAACTTAACAAGCCAAAGGGCTCCCATTCCCAACAAGGAGAAAGGGAAGGCCCCTATGGCTAGCAGCATTCAAAGGAATCATGCTTTCATTTATGATAGAAAATTTTCTAGGAATGCTCATTATAATAGGAGTTATGATGCTTATGATTCACATGCTATGATTGCTTCAAGCTCTACTTTTGTGCATGGTAGAAATATGCCTAGGAAAAATCATGTTTTGCATCATGTACCTAGGAAAATGCGTAATGAATCTGCTACTGTGTTCCATGCATGCAACACTACTTTTGTACTCACATGTAAAAATAAAAAAGTGGTTGCTAGGAAGTTGGGGGTCAAATGCAAGGGAGACAAGACTTGCATTTGGGTCCCAAAGGCTATTGTAACTAACCTCGTAGGACCCAACAAAAGTTGGGTACCTAAAACACAAGTGTAAATTGCCTTGCAGGTTTATGCATCCGGGGGCTCAAGCTAGATTATCGACAACGGATGCACAAACCACATGACGGGGGAGAAGAAGATGTTCACATCCTACGTCAAGAACAAGGATTCCCAGGACTCGATCATCTTTGGAGATGGGAACTAAGGCAAGGTTAAAGGACTAGGAAAAATAGTCATTTCATCCGAGCATTCCATATCCAATGTGTTCTTAGTTGAATCTCTCGGGTACAACTTATTGTCTGTCAGTCAACTATGTAATATGTGTTATAATTGTCTATTTACCAATGTAGATGTGTCTGTCTTTAGAAGGAGTGATGGTTCATTAGCTTTTAAGGGTGTACTAGATGACAAACTCTACTTAGTTGATTTTTCGAAAGAGGAGGCCAATCTAGATGCATGCTTAATTGCTAAGACTAGCATGGGCTGGCTGTGGCATCGCCGTCTAGCACATGTTGGGATGAAGAACCTTCATAAACTTGTAAAGGGAGAACATGTGTTAGGACTAACCAATGTATTTTTCGAAAAAGATAGACCTTGTGCAGCTTGTCAAGCAGGTAAACAGGTGGGAAGCACTCATCACAGCAAAAATGTGATGACCACATCAAGACCTCTGGAGCTACATCATATGGACCTCTTCGGACCCGTCGCCTACCTTAGCATCGGGGGAAGTAAGTATGGTCTTGTTATTGTTGATGATTTTTCCCGCTTCACTTGGGTATTCTTTTTGCAGGATAAATAATAAACCCAAGGGACCCTAAAGCACTTTCTAAGGAGAGCTCAAAACGAATTTGAGCTCAAGGTGAAAAAGATAAGAAGCGACAATGGGTCCGAGTTCAAGAACTTACAAGTGGAGGAGTACCTTGAGGAGGAAGGAATCAAACACGAGTTCTCCGCTCCCTACACACCACAGCAAAATGGTGTGGTAGAGAGGAAGAACAGGACGCTTATCGACATGGCAAGGACGATGCTTGGAGAATTCAAGACACCAGAGCGGTTTTGGTCGGAGGCTGTGAATACAGCTTGTCACGCCATAAACCGGGATACCTTCATCGCCTCTGAAAGCCTCCTAGAGGGGGGGTGAATAGGGCAAAACTGAAATTTACAAAGTTAATCACAACTACAAGCCGGGTTAGCGTTAGAAATATAAACGAGTCCGAGAGAGAGGGTGAAAACAAATCGCAAGCAAATAAGGAATGAGACACAAGGATTTGTTTTACCGAGGTTCGGTTCTTGCAAACCTACTCCCCGTTGAGGTGGTCACAAAGACCGGGTCTCTTTCAACCCTTTCCCTCTCTCAAACGGTCACTTAGACCGAGTGAGCTTCTCTTCTCAATCACACGGGACACAAAGTCCCCACAAGGACCACCACACAATTGGTGTCTCTTGCCTCGGTTACAATTGAGTTTGTCACAAGAAAGAATGAGAAAAAAAGAAGCAATCCAAGCACAAGAGCTCAAATGAACACAAGTCACTCTCTCGCTAGTCACTATTGATTGGAATTGAACTAGAGACTTGGGAGAGGATTTGATCTCTTTGGTGTGTCTTGTATTGAATGCTATAGCTCTTGCAAGGTGTAGAAGTTGGAAAACTTGGATTCAATTGAATGTGGGGTGGTTGGGGTATTTATAGCCCCAACCACCAAAATGTGGCCGTTGGAAGGCTGCTGTCGCATGGCGCACCGGACAGTCCGGTGCGCCACCAGACACTGTCCGGTGCGCCAGCCATGTCAGCCAGCTGTTGGGGTCTGACCGTTGGAGCTCTGACTTGTGGGGCCTCTGGGCTGTCCGGTGGTGCACCGGACAGGTCCTGTAGACTGTCCGGTGTGCCAACTGCGCGTGCTCTGACCTCTGAGCGCGCAGGCGCGCATTACATGCGTTGTAATCGACCGTTGCGCTTGAAGTAGCCGTTGCTCCGCTGACACACCGGACACTGTCCGGTGCCTCACCGGACGGTCCGGTGAATTATAGCGGAGCGCCCTCTGATTTTCCCGAAGGTGAGGAGTTCAGCGTCGAGTTCCCTAGTTTACCGGACACTGTCCGGTGGCACACCGGACAGTCCGGTGCGCCAGACCAGGGTGCCTTTTGGAATTCTTAAGCTCTCTTTGTTTGAACCCTTTCTTGGTCTTTTTATTGGTCTATTGTGAACCTTTGGCACCTGTAAAACTTATAGACTAGAGCAAACTAGTTAGTCCAATTATTTGTGTTGGGCAATTCAACCACCAAAATCTATTTAGGAAAAGGTGTAAGCCTATTTCCCTTTCAATCTCCCCCTTTTTGGTGATTGATGCCAACACAAACCAAAGCAAATATGGAAGTGCAGAATTGAACTAGTTTGCATAATGTAAGTGCAAAGGTTACTTGGAATGAAACCAATAAATATAACTACTAGATGCACATGGATATCTTTTCTTCTTATTAACATTTTGGACCACGCTTGCACCACATGTTTTGTTTTGCAAAATGTTTTGGAAATTCTTTTCAAAGTTCTTTTGCAAATAGTCAAAGGTAAATGAGTAAGATTTTTGAGAAGCATTTTCAGGTTTTGAAAAGCATTTTCAGGTTTTGAAATTTTCTCCCCCTGTTTCAAATGCTTTTCCTTTGACTAAACAAAACTCCCCCTTAATGAAATCCTCCTCTTAGTGTTCAAGAGGGTTTTAGATATTAATTTTGAAGAGGGTATACCAATTTGAAATTATATCAAAATAAGATACCAATTGAAAAAACTTCACCAATCAATAGACTCCATACCAAATAAAAGACTATATTTTTGAAATTGGTGGTGGTGCGGTCCTTTTGCTTTGGGCTAATACTCTCTCCCCCTTTGGCATGAATCACCAAAAAACGGATATTTGAGTGAAATATAAGCCCTTTTAAACTACTCTCTCCCCTTTGGATGGAAGTATAGAAGTGAAGATTATACCAAAGTTGGAGAGTTGTGCGGGGCGACGACAAAGGATGAATGATTCGATAGAGCGGAGTGGAAGCCTTGTCTTCGCCGAAGACTCCTTTTCCCTTTCAATTTATGACTTAGCATGAAATGGACTTGAAAGAACATATTAGTCATAGCACATGAAAGAGATGATCAAAGGTATATATATGAGCTATGTATGCAAGACATCAATAAAAATTCCTAGAATCAAGAATATTTAGCTCATGCCTAAGTTTGGTAAAAGTTTGTTCATCCAATGGCTTGGTAAAGATATCGACTAATTGTTCTTTGGTGCTAACATATGCAATCTCGATATCCCCCTTTTGTTAGTGATCCCTTAGAAAATGATACCGAATGGCTATGTGTTTAGTGCGGCTATGCTCAACGGGATTATCTGCCATGCGGATTGCACTCTCATTATCACATAGAAGAGGAACTTTGGTTAATTTGTAACCATAGTCCCTAAGGGTTTGCCTCATCCAAAGCAATTGCACGCAACAATGGCCTGCGGCAATATACTCGGCTTCGGCGGTTGAAAGAGCCACAGAATTTTGCTTCTTTGAAGCCCAAGACACCAGAGATCTTCCCAAGAACTGGCAAGTCCCTAATGTGCTCTTTCTATTAATTTTGCACCCTGCCCAATCGGCATCGGAATAACCAATTAAATCAAATGTGGATCCCCTAGGGTACCAAAGGCCAAACTTAGGAGTATAAACTAAATATCTCAAGATTCATTTTATGGCCCTAAGGTGAGCTTCCTTAGGATCGACTTGGAATCTTGCACACATGCATACGGAAAGCATAATATCCGGTCGTGAAGCACATAAATAGAGTAAAGAACCTATCATCGACCGGTATACCTCTTGATCTACGGATTTACCTCCCGTGTCGAGGTCGAGATGACCATTAGTTCCCATGGGTGTCTTGATGGGCTTGGCGTCCTTCATCCCAAACTTGTTTAGAATGTCTTGAATGTACTTCATTTGGCTAATGAAGGTGCCCTCTTGGAGTTGCTTCACTTGAAATCCTAAGAAGTACTTAAACTCCCCCATCATTGACATCTCGAATTTTTGTGTCATGATCCTACTAAATTCCTCACATGTAGATTCGTTAGTAGACCCAAATATAATATCATCAACATAAATTTGGCATACAAACAAATCATTTGCAAGAGTTTTAGTAAATAAAGTAGGATCGGCCTTTCCGACTTTGAAGCCATTAGCAATAAGGAAATCTCTTAGGCATTCATACCATGCTCTTGGGGCTTGCTTGAGCCCATAAAGCGCCTTAGAGAGCCTATAGACATGGTTTGTATACTCACTATCTTCAAAGCCGGGAGGTTGCTCAACATAGACATCTTGCTTGATTGGTCCATTTAGGAAGGCACTCTTCACGTCCATTTGATAAAGCTTGAAGCCATGGTAAGTAGCATAGGCAAGTAAAATGCGAATTGACTCAAGCCTAGCTATGGGTGCATAGGTTTCACCGAAATCCAAACCTTCGACTTGTGAATATCCCTTGGCCACAAGTCGGGCTTTGTTCCTAGTCACCACACCATGCTCGTCTTGTTTGTTGCGGAAGACCCACTTGGTTCCTACAACATTTTGGTTAGGACGTGGAACTAAATGTCATACCTCATTCCTCGTGAAGTTGTTGAGCTCCTCTTGCATCGCCATCACCCAATCCGAATCTTGGAGTGCTTCCTCTACCCTATGTGGCTCAATAGAGGAAACAAAAGAGTAATGCTCACAAAAATGTGCAACACGAGATCTAGTTGTTACCCCCTTATGAATGTCGCCGAGGATGGTGTTGACGGGGTGATCTCGTTGGATTGCTTGGTGGACTCTTGGGTGTGGCGGCCTTGCAATTTGTTCATCCTCCTTGTCTTGATCATTTGCATCTCTCCCTTGATCATTGCCGTCGTCTTGAGGTGGCTCGTCTTCTTGATCTTCTTCTTCACCATCTTGAGCTTCATCCTCATCTTGAGTTGGTGGAGATGCTTGCATGGAGGAGGATGGTTGATCTTGTGCTTGAATGGGCTCTTCGGATTCCTTAGGACACACATCCCCAATGGACATGTTCCTTAGCGCAACACATGGAGCCTCTTCATCATCTAATTCATCAAGATCAACTTGCTCCACTTGAGAGCCATTAGTCTCATCAAACACAATGTCACAAGAAACTTCAACTAGTCCAGTGGACTTGTTAAAGACTCTATATGCCCTTGTGTTTGAATCATATCCTAGTAAAAAGCCTTCTACAGCCTTAGGAGCAAATTTTGTTTTTCTACCTCTTTTAACAAGAATAAAACATTTGCTACCAAAGACTCTAAAATATGAAACATTGGGCTTTTTACTGGTGAGGAGTTCGTAAGATGTCTTTTTGAGGATTCGGTGTAGATACAATCGGTTGATGGCGTAGCAAGCGGTGTTGACCGCCTCGGCCCAAAACCGATCCGAAGTCTTATACTCACCAAGCATGGTTCTTGCCATGTCCAATAGAGTTCTATTCTTCCTCTCCACTACACCATTTTGTTGTGGTGTGTAGGGAGAAGAGAACTCATGCTTGATGCCCTCCTCCTCAAGGAAGCCTTCAATTTGTGAGTTCTTGAACTCCGTCCCATTATCGCTTCTAATTTTCTTGATCCTTAAGCCGAACTCATTTTGAGCCCGTCTCAAGAATCCCTTTAAGGTTTCTTGGGTTTGTGATTTTTCCTGTAAAAAGAACACCCAAGTGAAGCGAGAATAGTCATCCACAATAACAAGACAGTACTTACTCTCGCCGATGCTTATGTAAGCGATCAGGCCGAATAGATCCATGTGGAGGAGCTCGAGTGGCCTCTCAGTCGTCAAGATATTCTTATGTGGCTGATGAGCGCCAACTTGCTTCCCTGCTTGGCATGCGCTACAAATCCTGTCTTTCTCAAAATGAACACTGGTTAGTCCTAAAATGTGTTCTCCCTTTACAAGCTTGTGAAGATTCTTCATCCCAACATGTGCTAGTCGGCGATGCCAGAGCCAGCCCATGTTAGTCTTAGCAATTAAGCAAGTGTCGAGTTCAGCTCTATTGAAATCAACTAAGTATAGCTGACCCTCCAACACTCCCTTAAATGCTACTGAATCATCACTTCTTCTAAAGACAGTGACACCTACATCAGTAAATAGACAGTTGTAGCCCATTTTGCATAATTGAGATATGGAAAGCAAATTGTAATCTAATGAATCAACAAGAAAAACATTGGAAATGGAATGGTCAGGAGATATAGCTATTTTACCCAAAACTTTGACCAAACCTTGGTTTCCATCCCCGAATGTGATAGCTCGTTGGGGATCTTGGTTTTTCTCATAAGAGGAGAACATCTTTTTCTCCCCTGTCATATGGTTTGTGCACCCGCTATCGATGATCCAACTTGAGCCCCCGGATGCATAAACCTACAAAACAAATTTAGTTCTTGACTTTAGGTACCCAAATAGTTTTGGGTCCTTTGACATTAGATACAAGAACTTTGGGTACCCAAACACAAGTCTTTGCTCCCTTGTGTTTGTCCCCAACATACTTGGCAACTACTTTGCCGGATTTGTTAGTCAAAACATAAGATGCATCAAAAGTTTTAAATGAAATGCTAGGTTCATTTGATGCACTAGGAGTTTTCTTTTTAGGCAATTTAGCACGAGTTGATTGCCTAGAGCTAGATGTCTCACCCTTATACATGAAAGCATGATTAGGGCCAGAGTGAGACTTCCTAGAGTGAATTCTCCTAATTTTATGCTCGGGATAACCGGCAGGGTACAAAATGTAACCCTCGTTATCCTGAGGCATGGGAGCCTTGCCCTTAACAAAGTTAGATAATTTTTTAGGAGGGGCATTAAGTTTGACATTGTCTCCCTTTTGGAAGCCAATGCCATCCTTGATGTCAGGGCGTCTCCCACTATAAAGCATACTACGAGCAAATTTAAATTTTTCATTTTCTAGATCATGCTCGGCAATTTTAGCATCTAATTTTGCTATATGATCATTTTGTTGTTTAATTAAAATCATGTGATCATGAATAGCATCAATGTCAACATCTCTACATCTAGTGCAAATAGAAACATGCTCAATGGTAGATGTAGAGGGTTTGCAAGTTTTTAGTTCAACAATCTTAGCATGTAAAATATCATTTTCACTTCTAAGATCAGAAATGGAAGCATTGCAAACATCTAACTCTTTAGCCTTAGCAATCAATTTTTCATTTTCAATCCTAAGGCTAGCAAGAGAGGCATTTAATTTTTCAATCTTAGCAATAGAAATATCATGATCATTTCTAAGATTGGCATATGAATCATCACAAGTATTTGAATCAACCTTAGCAATTAATCTAGCATTTTCATTTCTAAGGTTGGCAATAACATCATGACAAGTGCTTAGCTCACTAGTTAATTTTTCACATTTTCCATCTCTAGAGCATAAGCATTCTTAACGTTAACATGCTTCTTATTTTCCTTAATTAAGAAATCCTCTTGGCTATCCAAGAGATCATCTTTATCATGAATAATGCTAATTAATTCATTTAACTTCTCCTTTTGTTCCATGTTAAGGTTGGCAAAAAGGGTAAACAAATTATCCTCCTCATTACTAGAATTGTCTTCATCACTAGAGGATGCATATTTAGTGGAGGATTTGGATTTAACCTTCTTTCTTTTGCCGTCCTTTGCCATGAGGCACTTGTGGCCGACGTTGGGGAAGAGATGTCCCTTGTTGACGGTGATGTTGGCGGCGTCCTCATCGGAGGAGTCGGTGGAGCTCTCGTTGGAGTCCCACTCGCGGCACACATGGGCATCGCCGCCCTTCTTCTTGTGGAACCTCTTCTTTTCCTTTCTTCTTCCCTTCTTGTCGTCGCCCCTGTCACTGTCACTAGAAATAGGACATTTTGCAATAAAGTGACCGGGCTTACCACACCTGTAGCAAACCTTCTTGGAGCGGGGCTTGTAGTCCTTCCCCCTCCTTTGCTTGAGGATTTGTCAAAAGCTTTTGATGATTAAAGCCATCTCCTCATTGTCGAGCTTTGAGGCGTTGATGGGGAGCCTACTTGGTGTAGACTCTTCCTTCTTCTCCTCCGTTGCCTTGAATGCGACGAGTTGTGCTTCGGGCGTGGAGGAGGTGCCTTGCTCGATGATTTTCTTTGAGCCTTTAATCATTAGCTCAAAGCTCACAAACTTTCCTATAACTTCCTCGGGAGACATTAGCTTGTATCTAGGATCACCTCGAATTAATTGAACTTGTGTAGGGTTAAGAAAAACGAGGGATCTAAGAATAACCTTGACCATCTCATGGTCATCCCATTTTGGCCCTGTTTGTTTGAGCTTTTAACAGCTTCTGATCACCAAAAGCTGTAGCAGACCGCCAAACGCCTCAACTTTTCAGCCAGCTTCTATAAGAATCGCTTTAGTAAAAACTGTCCAAAATCAATATGAACACAAAATCGGTTGAGTCATCACAATAGTAGGAATATGTCGCTTTCTAGATCCTGAACCCTTTGGACCACTTAATTTTTCTTTACACGTAATCTTTACGATACTCAGATTCTCTCAACAGCCAGATTCTCACCACAGCCAGATTTTCAGAAAAGCTGGTCAGAAAAAAGTTGAACCAAACAGGCCCTTTGTGCTCCCGAGGTTGCGCACTTGGTTCACCAAGGTCTTCAAGCGGTTGTACATAGCTTGCGGATCCTCCCCTTGGTGAAGCATGAAGCGACCGAGCTCCCCCTCGATCGTCTCCCGCTTAGTGATCTTTGTCACCTCGTCTCCTTCGTGCGCGGTCTTGAGCACATCCCAAATTTCCTTTGCGCTCTTCAACCCTTGCACCTTATTATACTCCTCTCGAATTAGAGAGGCGAGGAGTATAGTAGTGGCTTGGGAGTTGAAGTGGTGGATTTGGGCCACTTCGTCCGAGTCATAGTCTTCATCCCCTACGGATGGTACCTGTACACCAAACTCAACAACATTCCAAATGCTTGTGTGGAGTGAGGTTAGATGATGCCTCATTTTGTCACTCCACATATTATAATCTTCACCGTAAAAAACCGGTGGTTTGCCTAATGGAACGGAGAGTAAAGGAGTACGCTTTGAAATAGGAGGGTAGCGTAGGGGAATCTTACTATACTTCTTGCGCTCATGGTGCTTAGAAGTTATGGATGGTGCATCGGAGCCGGAGGTGGATGGCGATGAAGAATCGGTCTCGTAGTAGACCACCTTCCGCATCTTCTTTTTCTTGTCGCTACTCCGATGCGACTTGTGGGAAGAGGATTCCTTCTCCTTCCCTTTGTTGCGGGACTCTCTCGATGGAGCCTTCCCGAGGCTTGTAGCGGGCTTGTCGTCGGTCACCATCTCCTTCTTGGCGTGATCTCCCGACATCACTTCGAGTGGTTAGGCTCTAATGAAGCACCGGCTCTGATACCAATTGAAAGTCGCCTAGAGGGGGGGGGGGTGAGATGCGAAACTGAAATTTACAAAGTTAATCACAATTACAAGCCGGGTTAGCATTAGAAATATAAACGAGTCCGAGAGAGAGGGTGAAAACAAATCGCAAGCAAATAAGGAATGAGACACAAGGATTTGTTTTACCGAGGTTCGGTTCTTGCAAACCTACTCCCCGTTGAGGTGGTCACAAAGACTGGGTCTCTTTCAACCCTTTCCCTCTCTCAAACGGTCACTTAGACCGAGTGAGCTTCTCTTCTCAATCACACGGGACACAAAGTCCCCACAAGGACCACCACATAATTGGTGTCTCTTGCCTCGGTTACAATTGAGTTTGTCACAAGAAAGAATGAGAAAGAAAAGAAGCAATCCAAGCACAAGAGCTCAAATGAACACAAGTCACTCTCTCGCTAGTCACTATTGATTGGAATTGAACTAGAGACTTGGGAGAGGATTTGATCTTTTTGGTGTGTCTTGTATTGAATGCTATAGCTCTTGTAAGGTGTAGAAGTTGGAAAACTTGGGTTCAATTGAATGTGGGGTGGTTGGGGTATTTATAGCCCCAACCACCAAAATGTGGTCGTTGGAAGGTTGCTGTCGCATGGCGCACCGGACAGTCCGGTGCGCCACCGGACACTGTCCGGTGCGCCAGCCACGTCAGCCAGCCGTTGGGGTTCGACCGTTGGAGCTCTGACTTGTGGGGCCTCTGGGCTGTCCGGTGGTGCACCGGACAGGTCCTGTAGACTGTCTGGTGCGCCAACTGCACGTGCTCTGACCTCTGCGCGCGCAGGCGCGCATTAAATGTGTTGTAGTCGACCGTTGCGCTTGAAGTAGCCGTTGCTCCGCTGACACACCGGACACTGTCCGGTGCCTCACCGGACGGTCCGGTGAATTATAGCGGAGCACCCTCTGATTTTCCCGAAGGTGAGGAGTTCAGCGTCGAGTTCCCTGGTGCACCGGACACTGTCCGGTGGCACACCGGATAGTCCGGTGCGCCAGACCAGGGTGCCTTTGGGAATTCTTAAGCTCTCTTTGTTTGAACCCTTTCTTGGTCTTTTTATTGGTCTATTGTGAACCTTTGGCACCTGTAAAACTTATAGACTAGAGCAAACTAGTTAGTCCAATTATTTGTGTTGGGCAATTCAACCACCAAAATCTATTTAGGAAAAGGTGTAAGCCTATTTCCCTTTCAGCCTCCTCAAGAAGACCTCGTATGAACTTCTAACCGGTAACAAACCCAACGTTTCATACTTTCGTCTATTTGGGAGTAAATGTTACATTCTAGTAAAGAAAGGTAGAAATTCCAAATTTGCTCCCAAAGCTGTAGAAGGGTTTTTGCTAGGTTATGACTCAAATACAAAGGCGTATAGAGTCTTCAACAAATCATCGGGTTTGGTTGAAGTCTCTAGCGACGTTGTATTTGATGAAACTAATGGCTCTCCAAGAGAGCAAGTTGATCTTGATGATGTAGATGAAGATGATGTTCCAACGGCCGCAATACGCACGATGGCGATAGGTGATGTGCGACCACAGGAACAACAAGAGCAAGATCAGCCTTCTTCCTCAACAACGGTGCACCCCCCAACTCAATATGATGAACAGGTTCCTCAAGAGGAGGCGTGTGATCAAGGGGAGCACAAGAAGACCAAGTTATGGAGGAAGAAGCACAACGGGCCCCTCCAACTCAAGTCCGAGCGACGATCCAACGACATCACCCCATCGATCAGATATTGGGTGACATAAGCAAGGGAGTAACAACTCGCTCACGTCTAGCTAATTTTTGTGAGCATTACTCGTTTGTTTCTTCTATTGAGCCTTTCAGTGTAGAAGAGGCCTTGCAGGATCCGGACTGGGTGTTGGCCATGCAGGAAGAGCTCAACAACTTCAAGAGGAATGAAGTTTGGAGCCTAGTGCCACGTCCAAAGCAAAACGTTGTGGGAACCAAGTGGGTGTTCCACAACAAGCAAGACGAGCACGGGGTGGTGACACGAAACAAGGCTCGACTTGTGGCAAAAGGTTATGCCCAAGTCGTAGGTTTAGATTTCGAGGAGACTTTTGCTCCTGTGGCTAGGCTAGAGTCTATTCGAATATTGTTAGCCTATGCCGCTCACCACTCTTTCAGGTTGTTCCAAATGGACGTGAAGAGCGCTTTCCTTAACGAGCCAATCAAGGAGGAGGTGTACGTGGAGCAACCCCCTGGCTTTGAGGATGAAAGGTACCCCGACCATGTGTGTAAGCTCTCTAAGGCGCTCTATGGACTTAAGCAAGCCCCAAGAGCTTGGTATGATTAGAGATTTCTTAATTGCTAACGCTTTCAAGGTTGGGAAAGCCGATCCCACTCTTTTCACTAAGACTTGTGACGGTGATCTTTTTGTGTGCCAAATTTATGTCAATGACATAATATTTGGTTCTACTAACCAAAAGTCTTGTGAGGAGTTTAGCAGGGTAATGACACAGAAATTTGAGATGTCGATGATGGGCGAGATGAACTACTTCCTTGGGTTCCAAGTGAAGCAACTCAAGGACGACACCTTCATCTCCCAAACGAAGTACACTCAAGATCTTCTCAAGAGGTTTTGGATGAAGGACGCCAAGCCCGCAAAGACACCGATGGGAACCGACGAACATGTCGACCTCAACAAAGGAGGTAAGTCCGTTGATCAAAAGGCATACCGGTCTATGATAGGGTCATTACTTTATTTATGTGCTAGTAGACCAGATATTATGCTTAGCGTATGCATGTGTGCTAGATATTAATCCGACACAAGGGAATGTCACCTTATGGCCGTTAAGCGGATTTTTAGATATTTAGTTGCTACGCCTTGCTTCGGGATATGGTATCCAAAGGGGTCTACCTTTGACATAATTGGATATTTAGACTCCGATTATGCTGGATGCAAGGTTGATAGGAAGAGTATATCAGGGATGTGCCAATTCCTAGGAAGGTCCCTGGTGTCGTGGAGCTCAAAGAAACAAACTTCCGTTGCCCTATCCACCGCTGAGGCTAAGTATGTTGCCACAGGACAGTGTTGCGCGCAACTACTTTGGATGAGGCAAACCCTCCGGGACTTTGGCTACAATCTGAGCAAAGTCCCACTCCTATGTGACAATGAGAGTGCAATCTGCATGGCGGATAATCCTATTGAACACAGCCGCACTAAGCACATAGACATCCGACATCACTTCCTGAGAGACCACCAGCAAAAGGGGGATATCGAGGTGTACCATATTAACACCGAAAACTAGCTAACCGATATCTTCACCAAGCCTTTAGATGAGAAAAGGTTTTGCAGGTTGCGTAGTGAGCTAAATGTCTTAGATTCGCGTAACTTGGATTGATCTATAGCATACATGTGTTTGATCATGTTAATTTATGCATTTCAATCTATTTTTGTTCATTTGTGGTGCTCAAGTTGTACACATGATCCCCGGACCTCACAAGTCCATTTGCAAGTGATGCACTTATTTAGGGGGAGTCATGCTACAGCTTGACCGTTTGAGACTAACCTTTGTGTTTGAGTTTACTTGATTTAGTCTCAAAAGTGAATTGAAAGGGAAAGGTGAACTTGGACCATGCAAAGACTTCCACTGCACTCTGGTATTAACTCCAAGTTCATATCTATGCTCTTATTGCCTTTTTGCTGTTAATTGACAATTTTGGTGAGGCAATGGGGTTAAAGGACCAAGAATGATCCCGTTTTGGTGCTTAATGCCAAAGGGGAGAAATTAAGGCCAAAGCAAATGGATCAGCTACCACTTGTGAAATTTCGAAAAGAGTAGAGTTAGAACCTTTTGATTTGTTCAAAACACTCTTATTGCAAAATTTGGTCTCTTGTGAAATTTCGAAAAGAGTAGAGTTAGAACCTTTTGATTTGTTCAAAACACTCTTATTGCAAAATTTGGTCTCTTGTGAGTAGAATTTATGACTGTGGGAAAAAGGGGGAGTTTTTGGCTCTTAATCAATTTTACTCTTGGATTATCTCTCTTTGTGCCCAAACAAGTGAGTTTGTTGTAGAGATAGAAAAATGAATTTGATTCGCAAAAACAAACCAAGTGGTGGCAAAGTATGATCCAAATATGCCAAATTAGAGTCAAAAAACAATTTGGTTCTCTTTTGCATTGATATTGCACTTCTTTTGGTTGCTTTTGGATGTGTTGGCATAAATCACCAAAAAGGGGGAGATTGAAAGGGAAATGTGCCCTTGGGCCATTTCTAAAGTGTTTTGGTGATTAAGTGCCCAACACATATTCTCTAAGTGTTAAATTATGCCAAAGATTGAAGAAGTACAAATCATGTAACAAGGTACGTTTCTAGACTTAGTACATTGATTTGGGTACTAATGTATTGTGTCTAAGTGCTACAAACAGGAGAAAATGGATTGGAAAAGAGTTGGCTATGTACAACCAACTGCTGCTCGGTCTGGGTGCACCGGACAGTGTCCGGTGCGCCAGACAAGTCCAAGGTGAACCGGCCGCTCTCGGGACTCGACGGCGGTGTACGGCTATAATTCACCGGACTGTCCGGTGGTGCACCGGACTGTCCGGTGAGTCATCCGCGGCGAAGTCGTCGCTCTCGGGAAAAGTTCAATGGCATACGGCTAAAATTCACTGGACTGTCCGGTGGTGCACTGGACTATCTGGTGAGCCAACGGTCGACTGCGCAACGGTCGGCAGCGAAATCGGCGGGCGACACGTGGCCCGCACCAACGGTCGAAAGGGGGCATCAGACTGTCCGGTGTGCCAACCAACGCCAAGGTGCAACGGTCGTCTGCGCCAGAAAAGGAAGGAGATCTGCACCGGACCGCCTACAGTGGCTGTCCGATGGCGCACCGGACTGTCAGGTGCGCCACCCGACAGAAGGCAAGAATGGCCTTCCTTGTTGATCTCCAACGGCTCCTAGCTACCTTGGGGCTATAAAAGGGACCCCTAGGCACATGGAGGAGTCACCCAAGCTTACAAGAAAGATCCTAAGACTCCAAGACTCCATTCTCACGCATTCAATTCTTTGAGATAGTGACTTGAGCTCCATTTGAGTTGAGAACTCCTTGCGTTGTGTTTTGAGCTCGAGTTGTGACTTGTGTGCATGCTTGTGCTCTTGTTTTGAGTCTTGTGTGTGTTGCTCTCCCCTCCCTTACTTCCATGCTTCTTTGTGATCATCAATTGTAAGGGCGAGAGGCTCCAAGTTGTCGAGATTCCTCGCAAACGGGAGAAAGTCTAAGAAAGAAGAACACCGTGGTATTCAAGTTGATCATTGGATCACTTGAAAGGGGTTGAGTGCAACCCTCGTCCATTGGGACACCACAACGTGGAAGTAGGCAAATATTACTTGGCCGAACCACGAGATAAACTCGCATGTCTCTTGTGATTGTTTCTCTGTGATACTTGTGTGTTCGCAAGAGCTCGCTACTTAGTCGTACCAACACTTAACTAAGTTTTGTAGCTATTAGTATTTGAATTTTACAGGATCACCTATTCACCCCCCTCTAGGTGCTCTCAGATGCAGATAGAGCCGGTTTATGGCATGGCAAGCTGTGTTCACAGCTTCCGACCAAAACCGCTCGGGCGTCTTGAACTCCTTAAGCATCATTCTCGCCATGTCGATTAGCGTCCTATTCTTCCTCTCTACTACACCATTTTGCTGCGGTGTGTAGGGAGCGGAGAACTCGTGCTTGATGCCTTCCTCCTCAAGATACTCCTCAACTTGCAGATTCTTGAACTCGTGCTTGATGCCTTCGTCCTCAAGATACTCCTCAAGATACTCCTCAACTTGCAGTGGTCTTGATGTGGTGTAACACCCTGAATTTGGGGTATAAAATTTCTTTGCTCATATTCACAAATTCAGGTGTTACTCCTCTCTTCACATCTTCCCCAATCTCCTCTTTCTCTTTTCTATAGAAGAAGAGTGGTTATTTTTTTATTTGTAAATGTAATTATAATCTAGTAGGCTAAACTCCAAGGGAGTATGAAATGTTGCATCATGTTGAACCCTAAACTTCACTTTTGTTTGATGCATATGCTTGAGGGTGCTAATTTGAAATTGTGGCATATTTGGATTTGAGTCAAATAGAGTAAATAAAAAGAAAAGGGAAAACAATTTCTGAAATAAAAGAAAAAGGCAAAGTGGCCCGCAACCCCTTCCCCTCAGTCTTTCGGCCCAGCCGGCCCATCCCCCCCGCGCGCGCTCGCTTCCCCCTTCCTCTCTCTGCCCTGGCGGGCCCGCCCTGTCGGCGTTGCCGCTTCCCCGTGCGTGCGGCCGCTCCCTCGCTCTCTCTGCCCGTGGGCCCCCTCTGTCAGCTCCCTCGTCCCCACGTAACCGCCCTCCCGAGCTGCGCGCACCGAGGAATCCGCGCCCACGTCGCGCGTCGAGCTCGCAACCGCCCCGTCCTCGGCCACTTGAGCCCCAGAGCCCCGCTCACCCTCCCTCTCCCTCATTTGCACACCTGCTGAGCATCATTTCCACTCCCCCGTGCTGTGCGCACGCCAAGGAGGAGCCGCCGTTGTCCGCTGCCGCCTCGAGCCCGTTTCCCCGTCGACGTCGGAGCCCTGCCGTGCCCTCTGCCACGATGAGCTCCGCCTCGACGTCCACAACTCGGGACACGCTCCAATTTCTCCTCTCCCTCCCTGATTTCCTCTGCCCGCGCTTACCTGCCATCCTCCACGCAGTCCCGGTGCCGCCACCGTTGACCCGAGCCGTCGTCGCACCTTCACCGCCACCGAGAGGTCCCTGGGGTACGCCTTGAGGTAAGGAACCTCCCCTGCCCTCTCCTTTTCCCTCCCTTGCTCCCTATTGCGCTTAATTTCTCTTCGGAGTCGGTTGGCGCCGCCGCCGAGCTGTCTCACCGTGGGCCGCCACCCTCCGGTGCCCCTATCGCGATTTGGCCCTCGCCATTGGGTTCCCCGTGCCTTCCCCAACCTCCCAGGCCATCCCGGTCGCTCTAAGAACCCGCAGAGCCCCGCGCCCCTTGTCTCCGGCGAACTCCCCCGCCGCGGGTACGAGCGCCGCCACCTCTGTTGGCCGGAGGGGAGGGCCGAAGCCGGCCACCCGATCCTCGTCGTCCATCTCAGATCGGACGGTTCTTTTTAAAATAACCCGGGCCTAATCTTGGCCGTCCGCCTGGAATCTGATGGCCCAGAGCCGTTCCCCCCGCACCCCGGCTTCCTGTCGCTGGGCCCCGCCTGTCAGCCGCCCGCGCCCAAGCTCTGCCCGCGCGGCCCCACCTATCTTTCGCTCGCAACCCCCACGCGCTCGCGCGCCTGCTCGCCGGTCTAATCTCGAGCGTCGATCCGAGATCCAATGGCCGAGAGAGCCCGATACCCCTTCGCTCGCGCAAACTTCTTAAAGAGACCCCCGGTTTTCTGCAAATTAACCCGCCGTCCCTGGAATTTTGCAGAAAAGTCCTCGGACCTTTGATTTAATCAGAAATAAGTATTTAAAGAGTATTTTTAATACCTAATCTTGTAAAATTCATAACTTTGTCGTATGAACTCCAAATTAGGTGTTTCAAATTGCAAAATGTTCATAATGTTTTTATCTACCTGTTTAAAACAATGTTCCCCTGCTGTTCTTAGGTCCCAATTAATAGTTGATCTCTGGTTTAGAATTAATGTTACTGGAACCCTAATAGAAATAAAATAAAGATAGTAGACTCTAATAAAAGTCGGAGTACTTAAGTTTATAGACTTAACACCATACCATGATTAACCCCACCACTAAACTAACTTTATCTGAACAATATGATAGTTTTGAACCTGTGATCTCTCTGCTGCACATGTTTGGTATATTGCTCTTTTGTTATTTCCCAAGTGTATAGAATGAATGATTGCTTTGTGTAGACAACAAGCAGTCTGTGTTTCCCGAGGAAGTTGCAGGAGAAGTCCCTGAGCAGCAGCTTGGTGAAGGCAAGTGTCCTCTGACCCATTATGTCCTATCTATTTATAATTCACTGTCCCGCACTACTTAATTGAAACCTAAGGATTGACTAGCTTTCTATTTACCTTATCCTTGTTTACCTCTTGGGTATCATGGTTAGCTCTATGATAGCGCTTTACTTTAATCAATGAACATGATGAGATACAATGATGATACTATGGTTTTATTCTGGATATGATGATATACTTGTGGCATTTAAGGGGACTCGGGCTGTTTCCCGAGTACCTCTCCGTAAGGACCTGTTCGTTGAGAGACCACCCGGGATAACAGTGCAACCATGAGGGTGAAATGGGACGCCCTTAGCTAATTAATTAGAGGAACTAGAGGTGTAGTTGCTTCGCCGTCGTGCCGTCAATGGGGTCCAGGCACAGTTCTTGCTCTGCCGAGGCTAGGTGCCGAGGTTCTTTCGTTTTGCTTTTGTTAGTCACCCTCCTGTGGGGAGGGGTACTGTGTTTATCAAACTGGAGAAACCTAACGGGCGGCTATGACCTCTAGGGAATCTTTGTAAAAGCTACGTAGTGATACCCTGCCGGACCACCTAGGAAGTGCTCAATGGGGAGTCATGATCCCCGGGAAAAATGGGAACCACGGCTCATGGGTAAAGTGTGCGACCTCTGCAGAGGGTAATGAAACTGATATATCAGCCGTGCTCACGGTTAAGAGCAGCCTTGGGATCCTCTTTGATTAGAGATACTCCGGGTACACCTCAGATGATGACTTTAATGATGATGGTTAATGATGGTGACTTTAATTATGTATTCTAGTATTTCCTCTCTGAGGAGGTACTTTTTGGGATTATAACTTGGGTTTTATGATAAAATCTGGCTTCTACTAACAATAAATACCTGACCAACGAAAAGCAATTGCTTGAGCCTAACCCCACATAAAAAGCTAGTCCACTTCAGCCAAACGGGGCATTTGCTGAGTACGTTGATGTGTACTCATCCTTGCTTTACCACAAAACACCAGGTTGTCCACATTGCAACCACTGCTCAGGAGAAGATGAAGCCGTGGAAGGAGACTTCCAGGAGTTCCAAGACTACGACGAGTTTTAGGTGTGGGTTGGCGGCAACCCCCAGTCAGCTGCCTGTGAAGGCCCTATCTTTGCTGCATTTCGCTTAGCACTTTGATTTACCCGTTAAGTTGATGACTATGTGGATGTCTCTGACTCTATGATGTAATAAGTTAATACTCTTTTATGTTATTATTCGAGCACTATGCGATGATGTTCATTTATGTAATCGCTGTGTATGTGAGTTCTGATTTTGGCACGTACATAGTTCGCATTCAGTTTGCCTTCTGAAACCGGGTGTGACATAAGTGGTATCAAAGCCTTGCTGACTGTAGGACCGCTGACCTAGAGTAGCACTGGTCGTACTAAGGACTATTGACCTTCACTCTCACCCTGACCTCTGGTGTCACTTCAAAAGTCAGTCACCTCGACCAACCCTATGTTCTACATATATATACATATTATATTGTACCTTGCTAAAATTTTATTTTTGTTCTGTCTATGGTTTACTTACTGGTCATATTAGTTCTATTCTTACTCTTATGCTTACGGTGTCTTTTGTAGATGGCTCGTCTTAGACACACTGCTCGTAAGTCGGTGATTCCTTTCCTGCCGTCTCGCCTTGCGGAGCGTCCTCTGCGCCGCACCGTGTTCGGTCAGTCGAGTCACCTGGAGAGGCTGCACCACCGCCTGCGTGAGGAGCAGGAGCGCCAGCGTCAGCAGAGGGAGCAGCAGGGCTCTTCCTCCCCGCCTGAGCAGGAGGTGGAGTCTATGAGGCACCGTTCCCCTGTTCCCCAGCTAGAGGCGCCCCCTGCACCACCGTGGGACGCCCCGACTGCTGGAGGAGGTCCTGGAGGAGACCCCTACGACGACGACTCAGACCACAGCACTGAGCCCTCTGAGCCGTAGGAGGTGGAAGGATGGGTCGCCCGACCCATCACCCGTGACGCCGCTCGCGGTTGTCACTTCCACGACGCACTCGACACCTTATTGCGTCGGGCTTTCGACCGGCACACCTGGTCGATCGAGTATCGTTGTGTAGTCTATCAGCACAGTCGCGGGAGGTACCCGGACCGCTGGGAGACTACCTGCCTAGTACGCCGTCCGGAGGATGATCTCCGGGGTGCAGAGGCCTTTTCGAAGCATTACTCCATCTCCGAGAGGGACACTGCGGAGGCGGCTATGCAGGATGCAGCACGGCATGCACTCTCCCAGTTCTGTTCCTTATTCGGTGGGGTGGCCGATGGTCTTAACCTTAGGTACTACCCCCGTCGTACTACTGGCAGCACAGAGAGTGTGGTTGTCTCACCTGTTGGTGAGGATAACCCTAGGTTGAGCCGCACAGTCAACCTAGTCACGGTGCTTAACACTGAGCTGGACCACTCTCTGGACGAGCTGAGCAGAGCTCGAACGGAGATTGCGGAGTTGCGTGCTAAGCTGGCAGAGCGTCGCCACCAGGAGGGTGGTTCCCCCGCTCCTGTTGGGACTCAGCACCCTTACTGCTCGCCACCACGTGGTCACCACACCTATGGTTCCCCTGCCTGTAGGACCAGGATAGATCTGGATCCTTAGATCGTTAGCATCAGAGTTTGTAATAAATTCTTAAGTTAGGTGTCTCAGTCTTAGATGGTCAGGTTAGTTTGCTTATCAGTTGCTTCCATGCTTGTTATGATGAACTTGTACTGGATTTGGATCTTTGTAATGACTGTTGCCAACATGTGGGCTTCCCCTGCAGTTTGGCTTAGCTAGTGATGTTAAGGAAGTCAGTTATTTAGTTGGGAAACCATTTACTTCTACTTTCCTTTTTTATCTGAGAAGCTGTATTGGATCGTAATGAGGATCAGTGAAGTTCTTTGTTCACTCAGTGTCATGAAGAATTCTATATACCCTTTTCTTATGCTGAAGGATTGCAAGATCAATGATGATGTGTGAATGTCTTCCACAGATGTCTGACAATAGACGCCGAGGTGGCAGTCGTGTTCAGCAAGAGAAGCGTGACCAACAGGAGGAGGAACCCCAGCAACACCGGAGGCAGCCTCCCCCGCCACCCCCGATGATAGTGGAGCAGATGTTCTTGATGCAAACTCAGGCAGTGCAGGCTCTGGCAGCCATGCAGCAGGCTCAACAGCAACCTCAACCCTAGTTGCAAGTGCAGATGCCTCAGATGCCACGGGACAAACGTGGCAAGTTCATGAGAGGGCACCCTGCTACCTTCGCGCACTCTGCCTACCCCATGGATGCAGAAGACTGGCTGCGTGCAGTGGAAAGGGAACTGTGCACCGCCCAATGTGATGACAGGGAGAAGGTTCTGTATGGTCCCCGCCAGCTAAGGGGAGCAGCCCAGTCCTGGTGGGAGTCCTACCTTGCCACCCATGCTGACCCCAAAGCCATCACTTGGGAGGAATTCAGAGAGAGTTTCCGCATGTACCATGTTTCAGAGGGACTGATAATCGTGAAGAAGGAGGAGTTTTTGGCTCTAAAGCAGGGACCCCTGTCTGTTAGTGAATACAGGGACAAGTTCCTACAGCTATCTCGTTATGCACCTGAAGACGTCAATACTGATGCTAAAAGGCAGTACATGTTCATGAGGGGTTTGGTGGATCCCCTGCATTACCAGCTGATGAACCACACCTTCCCCACCTTCCAACACCTGATCGATAGAGCAATCATGACCGAGAGGAAGCGCAAGGAAATGGAAGATCGGAAGCGCAAGATGAGTGGACCGCAGTCCGGGAGCAACAGTCGCCCCCGCTTCTCAGGCAGTTCATCTCAGCAAAGCAAGCCTGGTCACCCACAGGGATACCAGCATCAGAGTCAGCGCCCATACCAGCACCAGTTTCAGAGGCAGTACCCACAACAGCAGCAGCAGCAGTATCGTCAAAACAGCCAGTAGGGAGGTAACCAGTATGAGAGGCAGAACAACCAGGCACCTCGCCTTCCTGCCCCAGCAGCGAACCAGAACAACCAAGCAACCCCAGCACAAGGAGGAGGCAGAGGATGCTTCCACTGTGGAGAGCAAGGCCACTGGGCGATGCATTGCCCAAAGAAGATGGTGCAGCAGCAGACAAACCCCAATGCTCCAGCAAGGCAAGGTGTACCCCAACAAGCAGCAGGTAATCGTGGCCATGCGTACAACCGTGGAAAGGTGAACCACTTGGAGGCCGAAGCAATCCAGGATGCACCAGATGTGGCAGTAGGTATGTACTCAGTCGAATCTCATCCAGTAAAAGTGCTATTTGATACTGGTGCAACTCATTCATTTGTCACTACAACATGGGTAGAAATGCATAACATCTCAGTAGAGTCAATGATGCCACCCATGAGGGTTAATTCGGTCGGTGGTAAAGTACAAGCAGATAAAATATGCTCAAATATAAGGGTGGAAATAAGGGGGATAGGGTTCCCCAGTGACCTAATAGTAATAGACACCGCTGGGGTAGATGTCATCCTAGGGATGAATTGGTTAATGAAGTATGAAGCGAATGTTAGCTGTGACAAGAGGACCATAACATTGAAGTCCCCGCCCGGAGAGAAGGTAGTGGCTGAGCTAAGGATGCCTAAAACAGCGAAAGGTGATTGTCACCAGATTTTGGTTGATAGCAAGGAGGCCAACCCGCTCAAGGCTATCAGGGTTGTGTCGAACTTCCCAGATGTGTTTCCCGAGGAATTAACGGGCATGCCACCCGAGAGAAAAGTCGAATTCGCCATAGAGCTTATCCCTGGCACCGCCCCCATTTCCAAAAGAGCCTATCGAGTGTCTGGGCCAGAATTGGTGGAACTCAAGAAACAGATAGATGAGCTGTTAGAGAAGGGTTACATCAGACCAAGTACCTCGCCTTGGGCCGCCCCAGTATTGTTTGTAGAGAAGAAAGATGGTACCAAAAGGATGTGTATAGATTACAGAGCCCTGAATGAAGTCACCATTAAGAACAAATACCCCCTGCCAAGGATATAAGATCTGTTTGACCAGCTCAGAGGTGCCAGCGTATTCTCGAAGATAGATCTGAGATCAGGTTACCATCAACTCAGAATCCGACCCTCGGACATACCGAAGACAGCATTCATCACCAAGTATGGGTTATATGAGTATACAGTTATGTCCTTTGGTTTGACAAATGCGCTAGCCTTCTTTATGTATCTGATGAACAGTGTGTTCATGGACTACCTAGACAAGTTTGTGGTAGTATTCATCGATGACATTCTCATATATTCTCAAAGTGAGGAAGAACATGTGGAACATTTGAAGATGGTATTGCAAAGACTACGAGAGCACCAGTTGTATGCCAAGCTGAGTAAATGCGAGTTCTGGATTCATGAAGTCTTGTTTTTGGGTCACATCATCAACCAAGATGGGCTAGCTGTGGATCCAAAGAAAGTAGCAGACATTCTAAACTGGAAAGCACCAAAAGATGTTCGTGAAATCAAGAGTTTCATTGGAATGGCCGGATACTATAGGCGTTTCATTGAAGGCTTTTCAAAGATTGCTAGACCAATGACAGTGTTGCTAGCGAAGAAAGTTGAGTTTAAGTGGACTCAAAAGTGCCAAGAGGCATTTGAAGAGCTGAAGAATAGATTGACTACAACACCTGTGTTGGTTCTGCCTGATGTTCACAAGCCATTCTCGGTGTACTGCGATGCTTCCTACACCGGATTGGGATGTGTGCTAATGCAAGAAGGAAGAGTTGTAGCGTACTCATCTCAATAGCTGAAGATCCATGAGAGAAATTATCCCACACACGACCTGGAGTTGGCAGCAGTGGTTCATGCTTTAAAGACATGGAGACATTACCTGTATGGGCAGAAGTGCGACATCTACACAGATCACAAGAGTCTGAAATACATATTCACCCAGACAGAATTAAACATGAGGCAGCGAAGATGGTTGGAATTGATCAAGGACTACGAGTTGGAGATACATTACCATCCAGGCAAAGCCAATGTTGTTGCAGATGCTCTGAGCAGGAAGAGTTAAGTCAATATGATGGCCACGTACCCAATGTCATATGAGTTAGCCAAGGAGTTCGACAGACTGAGTCTCGGTTTTCTGAACAGTACGCAAGGAGTAACAGTGGAATTAGAGCCCACCCTAGAGCGGGAGATCAAAGAAGGGCAGAAGGATGATGAAAACATCAACAAGATCCGGCAGTTGATCTTAGAAGAAGAGGCAAAGACTTTCGAGAGGATGAAGAGGGAGTAATATGGTTCAAGGACCGATTGGGTGTTCCCGACATCAAACCTATTCGGGAGCTGATCCTCAAGGAAGCTCATGAGACAGCCTACTCCATACACCCTGGAAGTGAAAAGATGTATCAGGATCTAAAAAGGAGGTTTTGGTGGTATGGCATGAAAAGAGAAATCACAGAATATGTCACCATCTGTGATAGCTGTCAAAGAACCAAAGCAGAGCATCAAAAGCCCGCCGGACTGTTGCAGCCATTGCAAATTCCTCAGTAGAAGTGGGATGAGATCGGGATGGATTTTATAGTTGGCCTACCTCGTACCCGGGCCGGCTATGATTCCATCTGGGTGGTTGTGGACCGCTTAACAAAAGTGGCCCATTTCATACCTATGAAGACAACATACACCGGAGCAACATTAGCTGAGTTATACATGTCCCGGATAGTCTGCCTTCATGGTGTGCCGAAGAAGATAGTGTCAGATCGAGGAACACAATTCACCTCTCACTTTTGGCAGCAGCTACAAGAAGCTTTGGGCACACATTTGAACTTCAGCTCGGCTTATCACCCGTAGACGGACGGTCAGACTGAAAGAACTAATCAGATCCTAGAAGATATGTTGAGAGCCTGTGCGTTGCAAGACAAGTCAGGATGGGACAAAAGGTTACCTTATGCAAAATTCTCCTACAACAATAGTTACCAGGCCAGCTTGAAGATGTCACCGTTCCAGGCGCTTTATGGACGGAGTTGTAGGACTCCGCTGCATTGGGACCAGCCTGGGGAGAGACAGGTGTTTGGCCCCGACATTTTGCTTGAAGCCGAAGAGAATATCAAAATGGTTCAGGAGAATCTGAAGATAGCACAATCAAGGCAGCGAAGCTATGCTGACAAAAGGAGAAGAGAACTGAGTTTTGAAGTGGGAGATTTCGTCTATCTGAAGGTGTCGCCTATCAGAGGAGTCAGATGGTTCGGGGTCAAGGGCAAGTTAGCACCCCGGTACGTTGGACCATATCAGATTCAAGCAAAGCGTGGAGAAGTGGCCTACCAGCTCAACCTACCAGAAAGTCTGTCGGCAGTGCACAATGTGTTCCACATGTCGCAATTGAAGAAGTGTCTGCGAGTACCCGAGGAACAGTTGCCAGTGGAGGATTTGGAAGTCCAAGAGGATCTGACATACATAGAGAAGCCAACGCAGATTCTGGAGTTTGCAGACAGAGTCACCCGGAGGAACACCATCAGAATGTGCAAAGTCAGATGGGGTCACCACTCTGAGGAGGAAGCAACTTGGGAACGGGAAGATGATCTGAAAGCCAAATACCCTGAACTCTTTGCTGACCAACCTTGAATCTCGGGGCGAGATTCTTTTAAGGGGGATAGGTTTGTAACACCCTGAATTTGGGGTATAAAATTTCTTTGCTCATATTCACAAATTCAGGTGTTACTCCTCTCTTCACATCTTCCCCAATCTCCTCTTTCTCTTTTCTATAGAAGAAGAGTGGTTATTTTTTTATTTGTAAATGTAATTATAATCTACTAGGCTAAACTGCAAGGGAGTATGAAATGTTGCATCATGTTGAACCCTAAACTTCACTTTTGTTTGATGCATATGCTTGAGGGTGCTAATTTGAAATTGTGGCATATTTGGATTTGAGTCAAATAGAGTAAATAAAAAGAAAAGGGAAAACAATTTTTGAAATAAAAGAAAAAGGCAAAGTGGCCCGCAACCCCTTCCCCCTCAGCCTTTTGGCCCAGCCGGCCCATCTCCCGCGCGCGCCCGCTTCCCCCTTCCTCTCTCTGCCCTGGCGGGCCCGCCCTGTCGGCGCTGCCGCTTCCCCGTGCGTGCGCTCGCTCCCTCGCTCTCTCTGCCCGTGGGCCCCCTTTGTCAGCTCCCTCGTCCCCGCGTAACCACCCTCCCGAGCTGTGCGCACCGAGGAATCCGCGCCCACGTCGCGCGTCAAGCTCGCAACCGCCCCGTCCTCGGCCACTTGAGCCCCAGAGCCCCGCTCACCCTCCCTCTCCCTCATTTGCACACCTGCTGAGCCTCATTTCCACTCCCCGGCGCTGCGCGCACGCCAAGGAGGAGCCACCGTTGTCCGCTTCTGCCCCGAGCCCGTTTCCCCGTCGACGTCGGAGCCCTGCCGTGCCCTCTACCACGGTGAGCTTCGCCTCGACGTCCGCAACTCGGGACACACTGCAATTTCTCCTCTCCCTCCCTGATTTCCTCTGCCCGCGCTCACCTGCTGTCCTCCACGTAGTCCCGGTGCCGCCACCATTGACCTGAGCCGTCGTCGCGCCTTCACCGCCACCGAGAGGTCCCTTGGGTACACCTTGAGGTAAGGAACCTCCCGTGCCCTCTCCTTTTCCCTCCCTTGCTCCCTATTGCGCTTAATTTCTCGTCGGAGTCGGTTGGCGCCGCCACCGAGCTGTCTCGCCGTGGGTCGCCACCCTTCGGTGCCCCTATTGCGATTTGGCCCTCGCCATTGGGTTCCCCGCGCCTTCCCCAACCTCCCAGGCCATCCCGGTCGCTCTAAGAACCCGCAGAGCCCCGTGCCCCTTGTCTCCGGCGAACTCCCCCGCCGTGGGTACGAGCGCCGCCACCTCTGCTGGCCGGAGGGGAGGGCTGAAGCCGGCCACCCGATCCCTGTCATCCATCTCAGATCGGACGGTTTTTTTTAAAATAACCCGGGCCTAATCTTGGCCGTCCGCCTGGAATCTGATGGCCCAGAGTCGTTCCCCCCCGCACCCCGCCTTCCTGTCGCTGGCCCCCGCCTGTTAGCCACCCACGCCCGAGCTTTGCCCGCGCGGCCCCGCCTGTCAGTCGCTCGCGCCCCCCGCGCGCTCGCGCGCCTGCCCGTCGGTCTAATCTCGAGCATCGATCCGAGATCCAACGGCCGAGAGAGCCCGATACCCCTTCGCTCGCGCAAACTTCTTAAAGAGGCCCACGGTTTTCTGCAAATTAACCCGTCGTCCCTGGAATTTTGCAGAAAAGTCCTCGGACCTTTGATTTAATCAGAACCATGAGGCTGTTTCCCGAGTACCTCTCCGTAAGGACCTGTTCGTTGAGAGACCACCCGGGATAACAGTGCAACCATGAGGGTGAAATGGGACGCCCTTAGCTAATTAATTAGAGGAACTAGAGGTGTAGTTGCTTCGTCGTCGTGCCGTCAATGGGGTCCAGGCACAGTGCTTGCTCTGCCGAGGCTGGGTGCCGAGGTTCTTTCGTTTTGCTTTTGTTAGTCACCCTCCTGCGGGGAGGGGTACTGTGTTTATCAAACTGGAGAAACCTAACGGGCGGCTATGACCTCTAGGGAATCTTTGTAAAAGCTACGTAGTGATACCCTGCCGGACCACCTAGGAAGTGATCAATGGGGAGTCATGATCCCCGGGCAAAATGGGAACCACGGCTCATGGGTAAAGTGTGCGACCTCTGCAGAGGGTAATGAAACTGATATATCAGTCGTGCTCACGGTTATGAGCATCCTTGGGATCCTCTTTGATTAGAGATACTCCGGATACACCTCAGATGATGACTTTAATGATGATGGTTAATGATGGTGACTTTAATTATGTATTCTAGTATTTCCTCTCTGAGGAGGTACTTTTTGGGATTATAACTTGGGTTTTATGATAAAATCCGGTTTCTACTAACAATAAATACCTGACCAACTAAAAGCAACTGCTTGAGCCTAACCCCACATAAAAAGCTAGTCCACTTCAGCCAAACGGGGCATTTGCTGAGTACGTTGATGTGTACTCATCCTTGCTTTACCACAAAACACCAGGTTGTCCACATTGCAACCACTGCTCAGGAAAAGATGAAGCCGTGGAAGGAGACTTCCAGGAGTTCCAAGACTACGACGAGTTTTAGGTGTGGGTTGGCGGCAACCCCCAGTCAGCTGCCTGTGAAGGCCCTATCTTTACTGCATTTCGCTTAGCACTTTGATTTACCCATTAAGTTGATGACTATGTGAATGTCTCTGACTCTGTGATGTAATAAGTTAATACTCTTTTATGTTATTATTCGAGCACTACGCGATGATGTTCATTTATGTAATCGCTGTGTACGTGAGTTCTGATCCTGGCACGTACATAGTTCGTATTCAGTTTGCCTTCTGAAACCGAGTGTGACATGTGGTCATCACATTCTTGCTGTGATGAGTGCTTCCCACCTGTTTTCCTGCCTGACATGCTGCACAAGGTCTATCTTTCTCAAAACAGACATCGGTTAGTCCTAACACATGATCTCCCTTTAGAAGCTTATGAAGGTTCTTCATCCCAACATGTGCTAGACGGCGATGCCACAACCAGCCCATATTAGTCTTAGCTATTAAGCATGCATCTAGATCGGCCTCCTCTTTCAAAAAATCAACTAAGTAGAGTTTGCCATCTAATACACCCTTAAAAGCTAATGAACCATCACTCCTTCTAAAGACAGATACATCAACGTTTGTAAAAAGACAATTGTAACCCATGTGACACAATTGACTTACAGACAGAAGGTTGTACCCAAGCGACTCAACTAGAAATACATTTGATATAGAGTGCTCGTTAGTGATGGCTATCTTGCCCAAGCCTTTGACCTTGCCTTGGTTCCCATCTCCAAAAATAATCGTATCCTGGGAATCCTTGTTCTTGACGTAGGAGGTGAACATCTTCTTCTCCCCCGTCATGTGGTTTGTGCATCCGCTGTCGATTATCCAGCTAGAGCCCCCGGATGCATAAACCTGCACGGAATTTAAGCTTGGGTTTTAGGTACCCAACTCTTGTTGGGTCCTACAAGGTTAGTCAAAATAGTTTTTGGAACCCAAATACAAGTTTTGTCTCCCTTGCATTTGGATCCCAACTTCCTAGCAACTACTTTTGCATTTTTACATGAAAGTAAAAACAAAGTATTGCAAGCATGATAAATAGTTGAAGGTTCTTTGCATAATTTCCTAGGAACATGAGGCACAACATGATTTTTCCTAGGCCTGCTTCTACCATGAACAAAAGTAGAACTAGAGGTAAACATAGCATGTGAATTATGAGCAGCATGATCATAACTCCTATTGCAATGAGAACGACTAGCAACTTTCCTATCATAAATAAATGCATGGTTCCTTTGAGGACTACTAGCCATAGGGGCCTTCCCTTTCTCCTTGTTGAGAACGGGAGTCCTTTGGCTTGTTAAGTTCTTGATTTCCTTTCGAAAACCAAGTCCATCCTTAATTGAGGGGTGTCTACCAGCAGTGTAGGCATCCCTAGCAAATTTTAGTTTATTAAAATCAACCTTGCAAGTCTTAAGTTGAGTATTAAGACTTGCCACCTCACCGTTTAGTTGAGCAATAGAAGTAAGATGTTTATTACAGGCATCAACATCAAAGTCCTTACATCTATTACAAATAATGACATGCTCAACACATGATCTAGTTTCATTTGCTTCCTCTAGCTTAGTATTTAATTCATCATTTAAATTTTTTAAACTAGAGATAGATTCATGGCAAGCAGATAACTCAGAAGATAGCATTTCATTTCTCTTAGTTTCTAAAGCAAGAGATTTTTACACACCAACAAATTTGTCATGTTCCTCATACAAAATGTCCTCTTGCTTTTCTAGCAGTCTCTCTTTTTCATTTAGAGCATCAATTAATTCATTAATTTTCTCTACTTTGGCTCTATCTAAACCTTTAAATAAACTAGAGTAATCTAATTCATCATCGGAGGATTCTTCATCACTAGATGAAGTGTACTTGGGTGTGTCCCGAACATGTACCTTTTTCTCCTTGGCCATAAGACATGTATGGCGTTCATTTGGGAAGAGTGAGGATTTGTTGAAGGCCGAGGCAGCAAGTCCTTCGTCGTCGGAGTCGGAAGAGGAGCAGTTCGAGTCCCATTCCTTTCCAAGGTGCGCATCGCCCTTAGCCTTCCTGTAGTTCTTCTTCTTCTCGCTCTTTTCTTGTCCCTGGTCATTATCATTATCAGGACATTGAGCAATAAAGTGACCAGTCTTACCGCATTTGAAGCAGGAGCGCTTTCCCCTTGTTTTATTCTTGTTGGGGTACTCTTTGCATCCCTTGAGTGCGGTCTTGAAGCGTTTGATGATGAGTGCCATCTCATCTTCGTTGAGGCCAGCAGCCTCCACTTGAGCCACCTTGCTTGGTAGCGCCTCCCTGCTACTAGTTGCGTTAAGAGCAACAGGTTGAGGCTCGTAGATGGGTAGTTGACCGTTTAGAGCATCCTCCATGTATCGAGCCTCCTTCACCATCATGCGCCCGCTCACAAACTTTCCAAGGATCTCCTCGGGCGTCATCTTGGTGTACCTGGGGTTTTCATGAATAAGATTGACAAGATGGGGGTCAATTACAGTAAATGACCTTAGCATGAGTCAGATGACATCATGATCCATCCATCTTGTGCTTCCATAGCTTCGGATCTTGTTGACCAGGGTCTTGAGCCTGTTGTAAGTCTGATTTGGCTCCTCTCCCCTGATCATTGCGAATCTCCTAGCTCGCCTTCCACCAGCTCCATTTTGGTAATCATGGTGGCGTCGTTTCCCTCATGAGATATCTTGAGGGTGTCCCAGATTTGCTTGGTGTTGTCCAAGCCGCTCACCTTATTATATTCATCCCTACAAAGTGAGGCTAGCAAAACAGTAGTAGCTTGGGCATTTTTATGAATCTGTTCATTAATTATCACAGGGTTATCGGTACTATCGAAGTGCATTCCATTTTCCATAATTTCCCAAATGCTAGGATGGAGAGAAAATAGATGACTACGCATTTTATGGCTCCAAAATGAATAGTGTTCTCCATCAAAGTGTGGAGGTTTTCCAAGAGGAATTGATAGTAAATGCACATTTGAGTTGTATGAAATACAGGAATAATCAAATAAATAGTTTTGATTAACCGTTTTCTTCTTTGAAGAGTCATCGTCGTCTCTTGGTGAAGAAGAGGAGGCATCGCTGTCGTAGTAAATGATCTTCTTGATGCGCCTCTTCTTCTTCCCGTCCCTCTTCTTGTGACTTGATCCTAAGTCGGTAGGCTTGTCATCCCTTGGCTCGTTGAAGAGGGACTCTTTTTTCCTTGTCGTTGACCACCATCCCCTTTCTCTTAGGATCCAACTCTTCGGGTGATTAGTCCCTTAGAAGAAGAGTACGGCTCCGATACCAATTGAGAGCACCTAGAGGGGGGGTGAATAGGTGATCCTGTAAAATCAAACACTAAATAGCCACAAAACTTAGTTATAGAAGTGTTAGTGCGACTAAGTAGTTTTGAGGCGAGTTCTTGTGAATGAAAACAATCACAGAGAAAGCAGCATAAGAGACACGCGATTTTATCCCGTGGTTCGGCCAAGTAACACTTGCCTACTTCCATGTTGTGGCGTCCCAATGGATGAGGGTTGCACTCAACCCCTTTCAAGTGATCCGATGATAAACTTGAATACCACGGTCTTTCCTTTAGTGTATTTTCCCGTTTGCGAGGAATCTCCACAACTTGGAGTCTCTCGCCCTTACAATAGAGATCACAAAGAAAACACAGAGTAAGGTTGGGAGAAGCAACACACGCAAGACTCAAATACGTAGCACAACCACGCACACAAGTAACGACTTGAGCTCAAATGACAACTTAGGGAGTGCACAACTCGAATGGAGCCCAAATCACTAACACAATGAAGCGAATGCGCAGGAGCGGAGTCTGGATGCTTTAGAATACTTAGAGAATGCTTGGTTTATTCCTCCATGTGCCTAGGGGTCCCTTTTATAGCCCCAAGGCAGCTATGAGTCGTTGAAGACCAACTTGGAAGGCCAATCTTGCCTTATGTCGAGTGGTGCACCGGACAGTCCGATGCACCACCGGACAGCTACTGTTCATGTTCGGTGCTTGATTTCTTTCCATATGGAGAGCAGTCGACCGTTGGTCCCCGAGATCGGTTGGCGCACCGGACAGTCCGGTGTGCCCAACCGACCGTTGGCGCGACCACGTGTCGCGCGAAGATTGTGCGGCCAACCGTTGGCGCTGGCGACCATTGGCTCACCGGACAGTCCGGTGCACCACCGGACAATCCGGTGAATTTTAGCCATGTCGCCTTTCTTCATTCCCGAGAGCGATGAGTTCGCGCGGATGACTCACCGGACAGTCCGGTGCACCAACGGACTGTTTGGTGAATTATAGTCGTACGCCGCCGTCGATTCCCGAGAGCAGCACTTTCACCGGAGACCAGCCTAGCGCACCGGACACTATCGGGTGCACCACCGGACAGTCCGGTGTGCCAGACCAAGCTGAAGTTTGGCTGCACAGAGCCAAGTCCTTTCCATTTCTTTTCTCGTTCTTTTGTCACTGTTTCTAGCACTTAGACGAACACATTAGCGTTTAAAAAATAATGTACTAAGTCTAGAAACATACCTTGTGCCTTGATTTGCACTTCTCACTTTATTTGGCTCATAAGAACTTAATCAAACGTGTTGGACATTTAATCACCAAAACATTATAGAAATGGCCAAAGGGCACATTTCCCTTTCACGTATATAGCAAACACTCATGTGCACTGGATATGTTTCCATTAGACAAACAATCTAGCTGGAAATTGTTGTGAGTGGCCATTCTCCATGAACTGAACATGCCCTCATGCTTGCTGCAGCTGAGACCACGGAGAGACTCTTTTCAAGGCAATCAAAGACATACTAGCCGATCGTCTTCGTGTTTCAAATATTTTACACGTTGGTAGCTTATGTGTTATTAGCCTACATGTATCCATCAATTCAATCTAAAAGATTAAGTTGATAGGAGTAGTGGACAATTCACTTATATTATACTAGGTGACACTAGTAGAAAAGAGCTCAAAGCCTGCGGCACCCATAAATTATCACTGGCGGTTTCAGTTACCGCGCGCCAGTAAAAAAAACTAGGTGGGCCCGGCTTGGGAACCGCCAGTGGAAACCTATTTCCACTAGCGGTTCTCTTAACACAACCGCCAGTGGAAATAGGACATTTACACTGGCGGTTGGTGTAACAGAACCGCCAGTGAAAATCTAATTTCCACTGGCAGTTCTGTTACACCAACCGCCAGTGGAAATATCCTATTTCCACTAGCGGTTGTGTTAAGATAACCGCCAGTGGAAATAGGTTTCCACTGGCAGTTTTTCAAGCCAACCCGCCAGTGAACTATGTGTTATAAATATCACTCTTCCTCCCCGACAGGAGCTGTAGCTCGCAGCCAACTTCCATTGGAGGCGATTTTGGAGGTCTAGATTTCACAAAATACAAGGGGGGAGGTTTTGGTCTTCATTTTTTGGAAGAAGGTGAATAAGAAAGGTTGGTTTATGTTTCTTTGTCAATTTTTGTTCATTCTTGCTCAATTTTAGCCACATTTTGGATCTAGGGTTTTACATGTGAGAGAGAAGAGTATAGCTAGGTTATTTTCTCTATTTCCTCAAATGAGGTTGCTTAAGATGGTTAGATTTTGTCTATTCCCTCTCCTTTTTCATGTTTAGTTCTCAAATCAGTTTATCCATGACACATATTTAGTTGCTTAATGAATGGTGAATGTGTTGTATGGAGAGGGAGGATGATAGGTTTGGTAATTAAGATTGTTTTTATTAATTGTTATGAAAGGTTGGTTTAATTATGTTTCAATTGCCAATTATTGTTCATTTTTTCTCAATTTTAACTACATTTTGAAACTAGGCTTTCACCATGTGTTAGAGATAGGTTTGGGTATTAAGATTTTTTGTTTATTAGTTGCTAGGAAAGTTTGGCTTATGTTTCTTTTGCCAAATTTTGTTCATTTTTCCTCCATTTTAGCCACATTTTGGATCTAGGGTTTCACCATGTGTTAAAGATAAAGTAGTTAGGTTGCCTAATCCAACCGCCTATGACCTTGTTGTATAAATACCCCTTCATCCTTCCTGACAAAAACTGTGTAGCTCGCGCGCAGCCAAACTTTCATTGGAAGGCCAGATTTCACAAAATACAAGGGGGAGGTTTTGATCTTTATTTTTTGGAAGAAAGTCGCTAAGAAAGGTTGTTCATGTTTCTTTTGCCAATTTTCTTTATCCATGATATATTTAGTTGTTAGGAAATATTGGTATATGTTTCTCTTGCCAATTTGTGTTCTTGTGTGTTTTATGTTACTTTTTTATAGGTGATGATGAAGAGGATATCCTGGATGTATAACTTATCAAGGCTAGATCCATCATACATATCTGAGGTCCATAGGTTTATTGTTGTCGCTACGAACCATGCTTGGAGAACAAAGACAAAGCACATATATTGTCCATGCATGGACTGCAAAAATGCTGTTGTATTTGATGACACAGAACAAATCATATCTCATCTAGTATGCCGAGGATTTGTGAAGGATTACATAATTTGGACAAAGCATGGAGAGGGTAGCTCTTCGCCTTATACAGCTGGAAACCCTGCGAACATCGACGACAGCTTTCAGTTCGTTCACGAGACACAACAACCTCTTCCATAGAGCGAACATGTAGTGCCAAATGTTATTGGACATGGTTACGCTGGAGGAAATGAACGTGAAAGAACCCATGTTCTGCCAAATGTTATGGACGAGGAAGATGCAGAGTTGTTAGAGGCAATGTTGCGTCGTCATACAGATCCATCGATGTTCTTCATGAAAGGTATGGAGTCCCTGAAGAAGTTGTTAGAGTCCCTGAAGATCACCAACATCTCCGACGATGAAGATGAGGAGATCGATTGGACGACACTGATAGACGACGAGGAGTAGAAAAGTAGAAATTACTATATATGTTCTAATCTTAGTATGATATTATATATAAGAACTTAGTATGATGGATGGCGTATTATGTAAGAACTTAGTATGATATTATATATATGTTCTAATCTTTTGTTCCAATCTGATGAAAGCGGTACACAACTCGATAATATCCGTACGACTCTCCCTCTCTCCCTCTCTATACGTTCTATACGACTCTCCATCTCTCTCTCTACGTCCTATACCACTCCTCCTCTCTCCCTCTCTATACGTTCTATACGACTCTCCATCTCTCTCTACGTTCTATACGACTCTCCCTCTCTCCCTCTCTATACGTTCTATACGACTCTCCATCTCTCTCTCTCTACGTCTTATACGACTCTCCCTCTCTATACGTAACTCGATAATATCTGTATCACAATATTAGGGGTTAGGGTTAGGGCTTAGGGTTAGTGTTAGTGGTTAAGGGTTAGGGTATTTGTTAATATGAATTTAATTATTGCTTATGTTAATATGTGTTAATATGTATTTGTATATATATAGCTCAATGAGTTCTCCAGTCAAGGACCAAGGATTAGGGCCCGACCACATGGACAAGAGTGTTGCTCAAGAACAATCCAGCAGTGAAGGATATGAAACGCCTAGCGACCCTTTTCCTACCACTAGCATAGATAGGGCCGCTCGCCGTGAGTTGCAACGTGACCCTACTTATGATCCACAAGACCATGAGGTAAATTACACATCCTTAATTTCGTGTGTGTACCTAATTAATTAGCTGATTTCACAATGTCTATTACACATGCATGATTTCTTGTGCATTTTATTACATGAATAGGAGATCTATCGCGTCAACGGGAAATAAGGTCCGCTATCCAGTTGATGACATCACAAGGCCTGTGGCATGCACACTAGTTATAAGATATGGTATTAACAAGCAGCGTACAAAGAAAGTAGCCACAGGCCTTGCGATCCTAGGACGCAAGTTCCATGAAAACGACATTCCAGAAGAATATTGCAGGGTAGAAGTGACGACAGTCGTCCAAGGATCCGAGGACGACATGCTAGACATCCCTGGGCCCGAAGGTATCGAGACACTTGGACAAGCTATCAAGAATTTTATCCTTTGGCCTCAAAGGGATGTCGAATTGGTTGATCCACCACGACAACCGTCGTCGCAGGCCCAACCATCTCCGCCTTCTCAAATTGCTGTTCCTATTGTACATCCATCATCACCTCCTCAAACTTCACATGCTGCTCCTCATCCTCTTTCTGACCCTCCTTCTCCTCATCCTCATGGTGGCCCACCGTCTCCGCCATATACATCGCCCTTCAGGGATCCACCTTCTCCACAGCCATCAAGGGATCCACGACCATCAAAGAAATCTAAAGTTTCTATACCAAAATTAGTGTCCCCGTTCGAGAAGAAAAAGAAGAGTAAATCCACTATTGGCACAGCTCGTCTTTTGAAAGGGATTGGACGGAGCCTCACGTCAGACACTGTTGATTTGGCCGATCTCGAGGAGTCCGCAAAAAAGGCTGAGGCAATAGCCGCAAAGATAAAGAAGCCAACTAAGGCAGATTATAAAAACGTGCCTAAAAAATATGTGCCGGGCAGACCACTACTCACTTTTGAGAAACTAAGGAAGGTCCCGGCTAATATTAAAAGGTTGCATGATTGGTACATGCGGGCATCTTCAGTTGGCATCGACACCATCAGTGTCAATATACCAGCCCATGCTTTTATTGGTTCAAATCAAAATGCCTTTGTTGCATTCGAGGACATGTGGTTAATGATGAACCTTCAGAGACTCGACGTGCAACTTGTAACCATATTTGCATTGTAAGTGTCACTCATACTCCACATATATGTGTTATTATTAGTGAGTTGTATAAATTTTCAATATCTGACATGCACGTGTGCGTTGCAGAATGCAACATGATCAGCAGGAGATCCTTTATGGTACCAATCCCAATGCTAGTGCCAGTAAAAGGGTTGGGTATCTCAACCCAATAAAGATATGCGAGGATAGCCACACTTTTAGAATCGAAAAAGACAACGAAGCATTACAAGGACTAACGAACGAAGAAATTGAGGTGCATATCCAGGATCTGAAGAAGGATTTTGAATCAAGATATGCCACCTACATAGGACACGCAATGCTTCAATTTCAAGACAGGGAATCCATAGTGGCCCATACAACTTTAAGTAAGTGTGATTTTGTATAAATAAAATTAATAATTTCAATACACATGTATCACAAGTTTGATTCGTACAGGGACCACTGGATATGCTTCATCATTTATCCTAAGGTTGGAAAGGTGCTGGTGCTTGACTCCTTGCACACCGAGCCTTCGGCCTATTCAAAACTCCTCAGCATCTTAGAGCTGTAAGCCTTTTCTATGCATGCATACTTATATCGATGAGAATTGTAGAATAACATGGTGATTCTATTTGAGATCACAGGGCATTTAGGTTTTATAAGCTACAAGGTGGAAAGTACGACACGTCCAAAAAAGGCGTGCCACTAGACATCCATTATAACTGGCCGGTAAGTATATGAATTTATGAATACATATCATACATGTACGTACATAGGATAATGTTGCAACTAAATAACCAATCTCCCGTTATGTAGTGCCACAAGCAACCACCCGGATCGGTCCTATGTGGGTTCTACGTGTGCGAGTTCATGAGAATGAACGGACGATACATCACGAACCCTAACAAGGTATTATTAGTAATAGTCACGTATGTATTTATGTCATTAAAGATGCAAATGTGTTATTATTGAGTATAAATAGATGATGTTTATAAACCTCCTTTACAACAATTTCAACAAGGAAGCCCGGAGAACTTGACTGAAGGTGCATTGTATGGCATAGTTGAGCACATTCATATTGAAAGAGGTCATTCCCGCAGAAGGGAAATATCACGATGCTTCCGGAACATTAGCTTTGCCAGAGTTTAGAATACTAACAGAAATTAGTAGACTATCTCTTAGCCGAGATAGTTATTAGAGCTTAAGTGAAAACTTTGATGTATATAATGTGTGATGCATACATGGTTGTAAACAAGACTTTGATGTATATAAATGTATGATAGAATTTAATTCCATGTTGCTTTTAATATCAATACTACATGTTTATCAATATATATATATATGTTTGTGTGTGTAAATATATATAAATTTCAGTACTGATTGAAAATTTAAAAAAAGGCGGGAAAACTTCCACTGGCGGCTAAATAAAAGAAACCGCCAGTGGAAATTATATTTTCACTGGCGGTTCTAGAATAACCGCCAGTGGAAATGGCGATTTCCACTGGCCCCTAGCACTGGCGGCACTGAAAAACGCCAGTGCAAACAGCTCTAGACCGCAACTATAGAGCCTCTGTGTACTAGTGTGAGTGCCCGTGCATTGCAACAGGAACATATAATAACATGATAACTTATATATAAAATGTGTCTTATATTGTTATAAGAAAATGTTTTATAATCTATTTGTAATCCTAGCCATACATAAATTTTGTTATTTTAATTTATCTGTTTTACTACTACATTGCAACCATCAGTATCATGCAGACTTCGATATATGTCACGATTTGCATGGTCTCATTATTGAAGAGCACGTGCCACACCTGCCGGTAGAAGTTCCCTCATACATTGTAAGTCATTAGGTACGCACCACCATACACGCTTGCTTAAACAAAAAATGCAAGTGTATGTGTTTGCGAAGAGAATTAAAGGCAGGCCGACACAAAAGCTACCCCGACGATGGCGAGTGGTCATTGTTGTCGGTCCTTCTCTGCGTCACCTCTGGCGCCAAGATGACGCCACAGTCCTTGATATAGTAGTCGTCGAACGTGCACGACATATCGAGTACCGATGACTCTTGGCTGAGCTACCAAACGAAGTGCACCCCGGGCTCATTAGCGAGGTAGTACACCTAGCCTTTGCACCATCGGATGTGTGCTACTCCTCTACATACATCTTGTTCGAGGACACTCACACAACGTCAGCAACGGTCGTCGTCCCAGCGCATAAGAATTTATGGCCGATCAGTAGTGACTTACGTGGAAGGTTGAGCTTCAGATGGATGATGAGCTGGACGGCATGACAGCGCCGTCGTCGGATGCGGTGCCCAGAACAACCCGAGAGTCACCGGCGTTGGCGACGATCATGAGACCCCCCTTGTTTGAAGATGGACAGTGCGGTGCAACCGCTCTAGACCGCGTTCAAGCGGCGGCTGCGTCGGAGCTTGCCAAACACAGCGGCGCATGCGACCACGTAGGACTGCTTCTAGAGGTCGAACTGGCAGTCGCCAAGCTTCTTCTCGTCGTCGATGAGCGACGCCAACGCGAGCGCCTCCTGCCAATGGTGTTTGTTGGGGGTTTTCAAGTAAGAAACATGGATTCATCTTTGGTGTTGGTTTATGAAAATGACTCACAAGTCAGATCTATGGAAAAATATTACGGAGAATAAATGTCACACATATAAAAAAGAAATTTAAGTTGAAAACATTATTCAAACCAAAGAAATTACATGCAATGCTCTTCTTTAAATACTAATCCCTCCATTTAAAAACATAATTCAGGAATCTCGTTGATAATTATCTACTACTACATATTATGAAAGGATAGCAGGTGGGCTTTAGGAGAGATGTAGTAGATATTTTTACTGTAACAGATATTGACATAAACAGCCATGTCGTGTAGTGGTTGCTACAAGCATATTTGCTTGAGGGGTCGTAGGTTCAAATCCAAATCGTATTGGGGTCATATTTGTGTTTTTAATTTAATTTTAGCTAGGCGTGGGATGCACGTGGGAATAGAAATGGGCTTTGCGAGGAGGGGGATGGGAATGACTGAACACGGAATGGCAGCCGAGAATGAGAATGGGCTTTGCGGGGAGGGAGAAATAGAAAGACAGTGCGGAGAGGGGGGAATGAGAATGGCAGAACATGGAATGACAACCTATCTCTTACTGCCTTATTAAGTACTCCCTCCGTTTCGTTTTAGTTGTCGCTGGATAGTGCAAAATTGAACTATCCAGCAACAACTAAAAAGAAACGGAGGGAGTAGTAGAGATTCTAACAATTAGCTCATCATGCTAGCTAGCTGTTGGGAGCCGGGACAACATCACACACATGTGTGTAGCCGAAATTGCTTACAAACTTTTGTAAATGTTGCCATAGCTTGGAGTTGAGCCAGATGATGATAATATGAGGCCGTAGAGCCAAAGTTAAGATTAAAAAAAAAAGAATACAGCTGGACACAAAAACTGAAAACTGAAGTTGAAAACACTAATAATGTCGAAACATGTTATTATGATTATATGCCTAAACTGAATATACTGCACAAGCACAATGCCTAAACATAGGTTACTCCGTATTATTAGGAAATGAGTACTTCCTCCGTTTCGTTTTAGTTGTCGCTGGATAGTGCAAAATTGAACTATCCAGCGACAACTAAAAAGAAACGGAGGAAATACACTGTAAGATGCTTAAACATGTCGCCTGGAAGAACTAAGAAGAGGCATGTCAAGATTCAGATCTACGGCTAGCTGCAATGAAGATCAGTGCGCCGAAGGCACGAGCACAATATTGCTGCGATCACAGCGTCAATGGCAGAAGATCAGTGCACAGCTGCCGTCTGACGACCGTCTCTACGGGTCTGTACGTGGCGCCGACGTTGTCCCCCGGTTTGCTTCGTGAGCAGGAAACTGTTTAATTACCGCCGATGAGTGTGGTCCGCGATCGGGCGATACGATCCCCATTCTTCCCAAGCATTTACGACCGCTACCGGCACAGCCGCTGCATGGACCATGCAGCGTGGACCCTGATCGCTCGATTGGTCGGTTGCCTTCCTATCCTGTTTGGCTGTGCCGCCGTGCATGTCCATGTGCACGGAGTCACTCGATCTGACCAGTTGACGCGCACCATTACTCTGAAGCCCTCCAATGCAATCAAGCCACTTCCCGAACCGTCGTGTTAAATACTCCAGAGGAATTGCAGAGAGATTCATCAGAAAATTGCAGGGAAGGAGGAAGGAAACGCAGAAAGGCCATCGTGCCATCGAACGCGAAGCTCAAACAAGCTGCCTGGAAGCCAGGAATTACATGAAAAAAAAATCACTAGAACTGTATTATATACTACTAACCATTAGACTCTCTTTTCCCAGAGTATATAAGATTTATTGCAAACACTTGCACCAACAATAATAAGCAAAGACTACACAGCAACCAAAAACAGGAGGAGTGAAATTAACCATAATTTAACCACGTCATAGAGTAATTCATAGCTACTCTAGCGCCGAACATGCTTGCATGGATGCGTTCTTCTTTAAACTGGACATGGACGGATGAATCAACGCCCGCGGTTTCCAGTAACAGCACCCGCACCAGCGCCGCCACCGCCGCCTGCGCCTGCCCCCGCGCCCAACCCGACTCCGACGCCGACGCCAATGCCGATGCCGAGGCCGCCCCCGCCCCCTCCGCCGAGACCAACGCTGTGTCCAAGGCCGCCGCCGCCACCAAGGCCGCCTCCTCCTCCAACGCCACCGCCTGCCCCGCCACCGAATCCTCCTCCTGAACCACCACCTAGCCCGCCTTCACCGCCGCCGCCCATGCCGCCGCCGCCACCACCACCAAGCCCGCCGCCGCCTCCTGCCCCACCTCCCATACCACCGCCTGCTCCAAAGCCTCCGCCCTTGCCTCCTCCAAGACCTCCGCCTCCACCGCCACCAAGACCACCACCGCCACCAAGCCCGCCACCTCCGCCCATACCACCACCGGCTCCTAAGCCTCCACCCTTGCCTCCTCCAAGCCCTCCACCTCCACCGCCACCAAGGCCACCACCGCCGCCGGCTCCACCACCTACGCCACCACCTGCTCCGAAGCCTCCTCCCGCACCTCCTCCGAGGCCACCGCCGCCGCCACCACCCATTCCACCGCCGCCTCCACCACCTAGGCCGCCACCACCACCAGCTCCGCCCCCGATGCCACCTCCAGCACCAAAGCCGCCACCTTTGCCTCCACCACCTCCGAGTCCCCCGCCTCCGCCGCCTCCAAATCCACCACCGCCTCCACCACCAAGTCCGCCTCCTGCACCACCTCCTCCTCCGACGCCACCACCAAAACCTCCTCCAGCACCTGCGCCACCTCCACCACCAAGGCCACCACCTCCTCCACCGCCAAGCCCGCCGCCACCTCCACCGCCTCCAAGTCCGCCACCACCTCCAAGGCCACCACCTCCTCCACCGCCGAGCCCGCCACCACCTCCAAGTTCGCCACCTCCACCACCTCCAAGTCCGCCACCACCTCCAAGGCCACCGCCTCTAAGTCCGCCACCACCTCCGCGGCAGCGACCGAAGCGACAGTCACGGCCAAACGGTCCACGTCCGAAGCCCGGACCGCGTCGGTAGCCACCTCTTGGGCCACGATCAAAGCCCGGACCACGACCGAAACCTCCAGGGCCGTACCTCGAGTCGTCGTAGTCATCATCGAAGCGAGCACAAACAGAGCATGTCAAGCAGAGGAAGGCTACGATGAGGAGATGAGAGAGAGCGCGGGTAGGCTTCCTGGCCATTGCCATGATGGGAACAGTGGCAATGGCTATTAGCTAGCTATCTGGATTAGCTAGACACTGATCGGTGGATGTGTTTCCGATTTGAAGGAGAGCTCGTATGCTTATATAGGGAAGGGAGTGGAAGACTGAACAGTGAGGCGACGAAGTGAAGGCTACTGGCCTACTGCGGCTACGTCAACACTCAATGTTGACTATCAACTTGCTTGTGAGTTGCCGCGTTTTGGACAGGTGGGGAGGCAATGAGAGCGTTGAAGTGTTGAATGCATGGTGCTCTACTGCTCTCGCCTCTCGGTTTATGATTGTTTGAAAGATTGCTCGTCAAATTTACTTCTCTACAGTATTGCAGGAGTGGTAGCTTCAGCACAGTAGAGAGATAGAACTGTGCATGTCGTGCTTAGGCTATCTATCCCGTCATCTATCTCATCACCCTCTATTTTAAACTTCGCTCTGTAAATGATGTCATCTACAGTTTCACGTCTCATGTTTTACACTACCCGCCGGAGACAGTTTTAGTGTTGTCAAATTTTCTTTTTCCATTCACAGTACAACGGTAAAAGGTCCATTAGACTACCTTCCGATGCTTGACAAGTTGTCATAGGAATAGAATGCATGGAAACCTTTTTGTCGCAGGGTTGTTCAGAATTCTCAATCCTGGAAGTACTTGGCACTGCAGCATATACTACCAATACATTTTGCGGCTAGCAGATCAAAGTTCTCCGGTTAGTTTTCTGCACCATAATAATCATGTCCAAGCGTTGCGTAGCCTGCTCTGTTTCTCGCTGTGTGCTGTACTGCTGTGTGTATGTGCGCGCACGTGTACCAGCAGTTTATGTTCGCTTCAGCTTAAAGCCACATGTTCTGACTGGTGCAGTTATAATTTATAAAAATAAAACACGGTAGAAACCGATATAGATTAAACTCAAACGTACCATCAGCTAATAGCAATAGGAGCGAGTATATGCCAGAAACGGAAAAGAAAAACTCAGTTTCAGCAACACAGAAACTACAGGCTACAGTATTTTTGGGCCGGGCCAGTACGGCCATAACGTGTTTGTGCTGCTACGCCCGGCAATTGGGCCAACTAGTAGCGACACTAGCCAGCATTGATTCCACTAATCTCTCGATCCAGCGTTTGACGAAGCCAAGTAGCCGAGCGAAGCCACGGCAAGCCGTCGACCAGGTGCCGCCCCAAGCCTGGGGCCTTGCCGAGCTCCCTGCGCGCAGCCACGGACTCCTCTGCTCGGCGAACTCCCCTCCAAGCTCCGCTGCACCGTCGCTCCAGCCAACCATGGACGTGTGATAGCTAGGATGAAACGCAGCGCCGCCGTGGTGAGTTGGTCCTGAGCTTGGTGCTCCCTGCACCGCTCCTTCCCTCCCTGCTTCGTCTTCCTCGCCTCCGTTGTCCTCGCTTCCCCCTTCTCGCTTGGTCTTCTTCGTGCTGGGGGATGGATCTGTCTCGTTTGGACTTCCGGCCGGGGGTGCTCTTTGAGGCTGATGTGTGGCGCCGGTTTTCCTCTCATGTTTGCCCCGGAAGCCCGCGCTCCCCTTCGGCATTCTGGCTTGTTGTTTCATTTGGAAGATGCATCTTCAGGCTTGATCCGGTCTCGGTTGGTCATATCCTTCGGGCTGCTTTTGGTGGTTCTGCCGGGGGATTCATGGTCCTCCAGCTTGCCGATCGGGTTTTTCGCTTCACGGTTTCCTCCAGGGATGTTGGGTTCCACATCTACAATTCCAAATGCATTGTTCGTTCTGAATTCAAAGCTTTCTTCAACTTGTGGAACTCGGGTGGACCAAACTGGAACTACGAACTCAAGCTATTCCTTCAGGAAGAGAATGCCAGCTGGTGGTTTGTCTCGGGCAGGAAAAAAGTTTCATTCGCTGATATGGTTAGGCGCCCGCCGTTGACTGGTGCTAATGCTGTCCCAGTTCGTCGATTTCCTCGTTCTTCCGGTTCTGCTGGAAAATTGATTGCTCCGAGGACTTCTGTTTTCAATAGATTGGGTTCCCCTTTCGGGGCTCGTGGTCCGAGGTCTACTGCAATCTCTTCGGCCTCGGGGGCCTCGTCGCGTGATCTCCATAGTGGAGCTGCACCTCCGGCGGGTTTTCCCAGGCTTAACGGGTGCAGGACTGGACGCGGATGTCGGGGCTGTGATGATTGCTCCTTTTCAAATTCAAAGTCAATTTCAAACTCGACTGTTGGGTGGCCTTGGTTTCGTAGGTTGCAATGGCGGCCCATTCTGCGTAATGGACCCATCAGGCCCGGGCTGGAACTTGGAAGGATGGATTTGTCGGGCTCGGCTTCTTCAGCCTTTCGCTGCCTCTTCTGTAAGGCCAGGGGACATTTGGAATTGTTCTGCAAACGTAAAAAAGCAGAATTTGGTTTCCCTCTTTCCACGTTCCCTTCCTTCGAAAGTCTCTGCCCCTTGGAGGGGTCACCTCGTCTCTTGGACTTCGGGTCCTGGTTCCGCCCGCTCTCCCGGACCCTGGTGGGTGGGGCCCCCCCTTCATTTGCCTCCTTCGGTGAGTTCGCCAAGGCGGTTTTACTATTGGAAAAAAACGAACAGGCGCCAGAAACGTTCTTGGAGCTCGCGTTGGGCGTCACTTCAACAAAACCCCAACCCGCTTCTCCACCCTTTGCTCTCCGGCGATCGCCTGTGAATCTGTCAATGGCGTACCGGCGAGTGGACCCGGGGCCATTCCTCCCTCCTGGGTTTAGCGCCGCGGTGGTCCAGCATCATGGGATTATGGTCAGGTCAGTTTCGCAGCGTTTGCCGCCATTTCACGAAGACTGGGCGATTATAAATATTCATCCTTTACCGGAGCACGAGATCTTGTTCCCTGCGGTTAGGGATGTGGTCAGGGAATACCTTGTTGAGCATCATAGGGTTGGTGTCCGTGCCATTCAGCGCTCGCATTTGGGGCAAGTGTTGGTGCAATTCCGTAGTGTGCTGGAGCGGGATAATTTGGTTTTGCTTGGTCCCCAGCAGTATCTGGACGCTACTTTCACCGCGGTTCGTCACAATGATGCCTGGAACCACCGTGCCCTTCTATTCAACCATGAGTGTTGGCTTATGCTTCTGGGGTTTCCCTTGGATTATCGTTCTTCAGAGTATCTGCAGGCAGCCATTGGGTCTTTTGGGAGGTTGATTCTGTGGGAGGAGGACCGAAGTAATATTTCTAGAACCCTGCTCCGAGTTCGAGTCACTTCGCTTGAGGAGGTCCCCCAATTTATTGTTTTTTCGGAGGCAGAGGGTTTTGCTGGGGACTCCTGGACGGTGCAATGCGAAATTATCCAGCAGCTCATGCTTGGAGGTCAAGCGCAGGATGAGGACCCCATCCCCCCGGCCCCCGAGGATGGACATCAGCTCCCCATGGCCTTCTTCGGGCTGGGCCAGCCTTTGCCTCTGGCAGGGCTGGACCTGAACTTTCCTCCGGGGCCTGAGGGTGGTGTGTTGCCGGTTCAGCAGGATGGCTTGGGCCATGGAGAGTGGGATCAGTGGATTGTGAATGAGCAGCCCATTCAGCAAGACCCTCAACCCCCTCTGCCAGAAGGGCAACACATTCAGCAGGATGAGTTACAACACAGCAATCAGCATTCTGACTTGTCGTCTGATAGCTCCACTGGTGCTGGTCATTTTGCGATAAATGGTCATGCTTTGATTGGGAATGGAATGGAAATCAATGCTGCCCCTTTCAATGGGTCGCAGGAGGTTGTTGGACCGGCTCCTCAGGTGGAGCAGGCCCAGGATATTGAGGTTGTGCCCCCTCAGGCCCATGTTGATGTGCCTAACAATAATCACCATCAGAATTTGGAGATGAATTTCATGCTTCATCAGGATTGGCAGCCTGACCCCGTCTTTCAGATGATTGAGGAGAGAAATAGAGCTGTCCAGTTCTCTAGGCTCTGGGCTAAATTCTTTGCCCCGGCTGGTTCGACTGACCACTCGGTAGGCGTCCCTGAGAAGTGGGCTCCTTTTTTTCTTTCGAATCTTCTTCAGCCGGAGTCTTTCAGCTGGTCCAGGGCTTTTCTTCTGTCAGATATCCCCTCAAAGTTGCAGGAGCAAGGAATGAGTTCTGTCCCTTTTGTGGTTCCTAAGGATTGCCCGGTTGAACCCTCCCTGAGGGATGTCACCTCTGGGGTCACCAAGGATACCGTTGGTCACGATGGGCTGATTCCAATCATTGTGGAGTCAGGACTCAGGAGAAGCAAACGATTGCAGGAATCTCGCAATGGGTTCAGACATGGGGCGTGTCCAAAAAGGAACTGCCTCATGTGCCAACATAACTTCGGTGGCCCACCCCCACTTTCCTCCAAGGTGCTGCGGAACCTGGGCACCAGGCTTTGTAATCTGTCTGAGGATGACCTGTCTGAGCAGAAGTTAAAAAAAAAGAAATCGTCTGTGGGACCGGTTGGACCGCGGAAGGCTGACAGGAAGGACCAGGCAGATGAGAAATCTGATGACTCTTCTGATGAGGATCAACTTGACAACCTTTAGGTGGATGGTGGGGGTCCTGGGCTTGTATGTGGGCCCCATCAGCTTTTGGATGTACTCGGCTTTACTTTTGGTTCCTGCAGGTATTTTGGACTCTAGGCTGGCACCTGGGCGTGCCTGTTTTATTACTCTGTCAATATGTGGCGTGTGGACTGACTTGGACATTATCCACTGGTGTGGGTATGTCCCAAAAAACTTCTGGTGTTCTCAATGAGTAATCCCAATGCTATTAACTGCATGGAGTGGTCTGTGCTGAGCCACAACGTTAGAGGAATTAACTCTATCGCCAAATGGAATGCTATTCGATGTTCTATTCGTGATGCGGGTTGTGAGGTTGTTTGTTTGCAGGAAACAAAAAAGGAGTTCTTTGATTTGGCCTATCTTAAAAACTTTTGCCCTGCTCCTTTTGATTCTTTTGCTTTTGTTCCCTCGATGGGGAACTCGGGCGGATCTGTTATCATTTGGAAGAGCTCTAGGCTTACCGGAAACGTTATCTTTCAAAATAATTATGCCCAATCGGTGGAATTCACTTCAAAATTGTCGGCTTGCTCCTGGATTATTACCAATGTTTATGCTCCTTGTACCCATCATGGGAAAATCGATTTCCTCAACTGGCTGCATAATATTTCTATGCCTCCTGACAAACTTTGGCTCCTCGTGGGCGATTTCAACTTAATCCGTCGGCCGGAGAACAGAAATAGAATTGGGGGGGATATTAACCTTATGCTGAAGTTCAATGAAGCGATAAGCAATTTAGACTTGATTGAAATCCCTCTTCACGGGCTCACGTACACTTGGTCGAACAGACAGCAGGAGCCGCTGCTTCAGAGGCTTGATTGGTTTTTCATCTCGCAAGAATGGTCGACGGTCTTTCCGGACTCCTATGCTAAGACAATGCCGCGGGACATCTCCGATCATGTTCCCTGCTTGGTTTCATTTAAGTCCAAAGTTCCTAAACCTACGATTTTTCGGTTTGAGAACTTCTGGCTTGAATTGGAGGGTTTCATGAACCTTTTTCAAACTACTTGGAATGGGATTCCTAGCATTCCCGACAAGGCCAAGAACCTGACTGCCAAGTTCAAATTTGTTAGGAAGGTCCTGAAAGAATGGCAGAGATCGCTGCCGAAAATTGATTTAACAGTGAAGAACATTAAGTTGCTTATTGAGCTTATTGACATCATGGAAGAGCACAGGGATCTTTCTGTTGAAGAGTGGAATTTCAGGGAAATTCTGCAACAAAAGGTGGCTGAGTTGCTCAACATTCAAAAAATTTATTGGAAGCAGCGTGCGGCCATTCGGTGGGTTACTGATGGAGATATTTGCTCTCGCTTCTTTCACGCCCATGCCACTATTAAGCACAGGAAAAATTCAATCCCTACTTTGTATGATGACAATGGGACCATGTTCATTGAGCATGAACATAAGTCTGCTCTTCTCTGGGAGACCTTCAAGTGCAGACTTGGGTCGTCTGATTTTTCGGATATTGGATTTGACCTTTCAGAACTCTTAACTTCCAATGGGCAATTACAGGGGCTAGATCACCCGTTTTCTAAGCTGGAAATTGATACCATCATTAAGCTCCTACCTTCAGATAAGTCACCAGGGCCTGATGGTTTTAATACAAACTTCATCAGAAAGTGCTGGCACGTCATCGCCCCGGATTTCTATGATCTGTGTGATAAATTCTTCCATGAGCAGGTTTGCCTCAGAAGTATTAACGGGTCATTCATTGTTTTGATCCCAAAGATAGAGAGTCCTATGAAGGTGGGGGATTACAGGCCAATTTCTCTTCTAAACAATAGTATGAAAATCTTAACGAAGCTGTTGGCAAACCGACTGCAACCTCTCATGCCCCGGTTAATTCACAAGAATCAGTATGGTTTCATCAAGGGAAGGTCCATTCAAGACTGCTTGGCTTGGGCCTTGGAATATATTCACCTTTGTCACTCCTCAAAAAAAGAGTTCATTGTGCTCAAACTCGATTTCGAGAAAGCCTTTGACATGATTGAGCATGAGTTGATTATCCAGGTTCTGATTCACAAAGGTTTCAGCCATAAGTGGGTCAACTGGATCCGGAGCATCCTTCAATCCGGCACTTCCTCGGTGTTACTTAATGGAGTTCCTGGTAAACCTTTTCAGTGCAGGAGAGGGGTAAGGCAGGGCGATCCTCTTTCACCCCTGTTGTTTGTCCTGGCAGCTGATCTTCTTCAGAGCATCATCAATAAAGCTAGGATGCGGAATCTTCTCAAGCTACCTTTGCCAGATATTGGTGAGCAGGATTTCCCGATTATTCAATATGCAGACGACACCCTCCTGATTTTGGAGGCATGCCCTAGGCAACTTTTTTTCCTCAAGGCAATCCTTAACTCATTTGCCTCTTCTACTGGCCTGAAGGTTAACTACAACAAGTCAAATATGTTCCCTATTAACGTGCCCCCGGATAAAATGGTGATCTTAGCCCGTACTTTCAATTGTCAGATTGGCGAGATGCCATTCACCTATCTTGGCTTGCCTTTGGGCCTGGTGAGGCCTAGGAAGGAACACTATCTACCTCTTATTCAAAGGATTCAGAGGAGGCTGTCTTGTTCTTCAAACTTTTTGTCCCAGGCTGGGCGCTTGGGATTGGTAAATTCAGTCTTCACAGCCCTTCCAATGTTCTTCATGTGCACGCTCAAGATTCCTAAAAACATCATTAAGGAAATTGATATTTTCAGAAAGCACTGTCTGTGGAGAGGGAATGACATCAACTCCAGGAAGCCACCTTTGATTGCTTGGAATTCGGTCACTCAGAGGAAAGTGAATGGTGGGCTGGGAGTCCTTCGCTTAGAATCACAAAACGAGGCTCTTCTAATTAAATTTTTGCACAAATTTTTCAACCACAGCGACTTACCCTGGGTCCATCTGATTTGGAACAATTACTATCTTACTCGAGGTCTTCCTGGCAATAGAAGAGTTGGTTCTTTCTGGTGGAAGAGCATTGTAAAGCTTCTGCCAAACTTCAAAGGGCTGGCTATCCCCGTTATTGGTAATGGCAGTTCAATTTCGTTCTGGGATGATCAGTGGAGTCAGGGCATCCCGAGGCATATTTTCCCAGAGCTTTTTTCCTTTGCCAAAAACTCAAAAATGACTATCAATGAGGCCAAGGATCATGAGCAGTTTCATGAGCTTTTTCATTTGCCTGTTTCTGATCAAGCGTTTGATCAATTTCTAGTGCTCAAAGGGTCCTGGGAGCAAATTGTTCTAAATAATGCTCACGACCGATGGAAGTACATTTGGGGGTCGGACAAATTCTCACCCCAAAAAGCTTACAGATCTTTCATGGGCCAGATACAGACTCATCCTATCTACAGGCTTGTTTGGAAAAGTAAATGTCAGCCTAAGCATAGAGTCTTCTACTGGCTGTGGCTCAAAAACAGGCTTAACACCAGGAATATGTTGAGAAGGAGAAACATGGAGCTCGATTCCTACGCTTGCGAAAACTGCATTTGGCAAAGAGAGGAGACCCTTTACCACCTTTTTCTCAGATGCAACTTTGCAAAAGCATGCTGGAACTCAATTGGCATTACCCCGCCCAGAATTTCTAATTCTGAAGAGGCATCAGTGAACCTCAAGCACCAGCTCAACGTTCCCTTTTCTATGGAGATCATTATTCTTATGACTTGGAGCATCTGGAAAAGCCGAAACGAGTGGCTGTTTTCAAACAAAGATCCCTCCGTGCTCCGATGTACTCAGGAATTTAGTAGAGAATTGCGACTAATCATTCACAGAGCGCGGGGAGAATTTGACACCACAATCCCGAATTGGCTAAGCTTGTGGCAAACATAGGAATAGTTCTCTCTTTTCTTTTCTCTTTTTCTCTTTTTTTTATTAAATGTAAAAGTACCAGGTCCTAATCTCTATTTTTCGCTTTCTAATAAAACGCACAGTAGGGGTTCCCCCCTCCTGATCGGCTGATCCTTCAAAAAAAAAAAAAGTAGCCGAGCGATTTGCAGCGGCCGGCCCCGGGCCCCGGCCATGATATGATCCATCCAGATGGATGGATGGATTGATCTGATCCACCGATACCGTGGGCACACATGGGTGCTCTGCTGGCTCGCGGTCGGTTGGTTGCGGCTGCGTTTGCTGCGTGCATGGAAGAGGGCGCGCGGGGGCAGGTCGGCCTCTCTTCTCTGACCCTGGTTGGCCGCGCGCGCAATGGCATGACATGGCACCGCACGCGGCGTTGCCGGTAGCTAGCAGATAGGAGCAGTTACTGCCGCATTGAAGGCCCTCACATCCGCCGTGGTCGTCTGTCCCTTGGACCGTCCGACGCCATTGATGTTGATGCGATGCCTTGCCTGATGAGTCTGTCTGAACTCTCAAGTGGGCAGCATCAGCTGAGCGGCTTATCTTCCAGCCAGGCCACAAGAGAGAACCGAAGGTCCCCTATTCAGCTTTGTCAACGGCGGTTGACTATTTCCATGCATCGTCCACGCTGCCGACCGGGGGCCGCTCGACGGGGACCGCCGAGTTGAAACAAGCACGGGCAAGCAAAGTCGCGTTAGATGTTTGGAGACGGCTGGGGGAGATGGAATAATGATTTTGTTTGTATTTTTTTTTGGAATAATGAGGACAGGAAGACGCGGACTCTTATCGACCTTCCTCCATGCCATCGTATAATTATTAGCCTGAAGTGGATTTACAAATTGAAGCACGACAAGATCCGAATTTATCGCCGAGGGGTATATGGGCTTGTTTGTTTCGGCTTCTGGCAGCTTCTGGCCACTAAAAGCTACTGCAGACTGCCAAACGATTAGCTTTTCAGTCAGCTTCTATAAAATTTGTTAGGACAAAAACCATCCAAAATTAACATAAACACATAATCGGTTGAGTCGTTGTAATAGTAGTAATCCGTCACTTTCTAGATCCTGAGCCCTATGAACAACTTTATCTTCCTTTACACGTAATCGTAATGATACTCAGATTCTCCCCACAGCCAGATTCTCTCTGTAGCCAGATTTTCAGAAAAGCTGGTCAGAAAAAAGCTGAACCAAACCTGCCCTATATCCAGCAATAAGGGGTAGACTATGACGACATGTTTGCTCCGATCGCACGGATGAAATCGGTGCAGATGGTGCTTGTTGTTACGGCTCAAAGGGGCTGGCTTGTGTATGAAATAGTTGTCGAATCAGCATTCCTAAATGGCGAGTTCAATGAGACAACGACAACAGTCAAGCACATCCTATGCTTAGACCTGAGCATATACCTCCCAATCCAATCAACTCGATTCGATGCGACCCGACCAATACAACGAGTGAATACGAGCCATAGTTTTTGACCCGTGGGTTAGACATGACCATGATTTTTTTTGCCTAAAACCTGACCTAACCCGAAAAACCCTCAATCTGACACGTCCAACAGGGAAGCACGACTAAACCGACACTAGGCACGGGTCAGATACAGGCTGTACAAAACGACCCACCACCTGATCCCGACCTGACCCGAACTCGATCCGACCCGATTTTTGAACAGGTCTATCTACGCTACATCGTCGGCACAATCAACTACAACCTCATCTACCCCAAATGTTACAAACATCGAAACACTAGATATGCACATTGAGTTTTGGTGCTACCAAAATACAACGCTACACAAGTGTATTCTATTAATCTAATTATATACACAGTTACAAAGGCTCATGTCTATAGATGGCCAATAGTGTCGGGCTAATCGGGCCGGTTCGGAGCACGACACTGCCCATAGTGCCTGGGCACGACACGGTTGGAGCAAGCCTCGTGTCGGCACGGCCCGATAGTTAGTGTCGTGCCTGGGCCGAGTGCCGAGCATGCTGGACCGGCACAGGCATGGCCCGATTAGCTCCGAAGCATGTTTAGGCACGCTCCACACTTAACCTAAATCACGTCGCTCCACGCTTAACCTGAGATTTTGTGGTGTAGTGCTTAGGCCGGCCCTAGCACTACAGGCTGTCCGGGCCTACCGTGCTGGCACGATACGGCTAAGAGGCCTTAGTGTCGTGCTTGGGCCTGAGTTTAGGCACTAGTGCCGTGTCGGCACGACACGACTATTAAACGGGTCAAACGGGTCGCGCCCTAATCATGCCGTGCCTGGCCGTGCCAGGGCCGTGTCGGACCGGCCGCCCGTTTGGCCATCTATACTCATGTCCATAACTCACATTATAAATCCGCTATCAATTAGGGTGTTTGTTCTCGTGACTAAAGTTTAGTTCGTGACATATTGGACGTTTAAATACTAAATACGAATATTAAATATAGTCTAATAAAAAATACATTAATATAGGTGAAGACTAAACGAAGATACACATTTATTAAGCATAATTAATCTATAATTATCAAATGTTTAACGGTAGCATCACATTGGCGAATAATCGATTAATTATGTTTAATAGATTTATCTTAACGTTTAGTCCCCATCTATGTAATTACTTTTATAATTAAATTATATTTACTACTTATCTCTACTAACTATTAAGACATTAGTGTAGACTGTCCCCGCCTCCTCTCTGCGTTCTCTGCGCGTGCCCCGCGCCCGCCGCGCCTACTCTCTGCGCTCTCTGCAAACGCCCCGCGCCCGCCCCGCAAACCCCGCGCCCGACCTCAAGCCGGCAATGGCGGCCGCTACTCTCTACGCTCTCTGCGCTCGTCCCGCACCCACCCCGCCTCCTCTCTGCCGGCTCTCTGCGCGTGCCCCACGCCTGCCTCACAAACCCCGCGTCCGACGCCCCGCAAACCCCGTGCCCGACGGCCGCAGACCCCGCAAACCCCGCGCCCTCCCTCAAGCCGGCAATGGCAGTCACATGCCTCGCGCCCGCCCCGCGCCTACTCTCTGCGCTTGTCCCGCGCCCACCCCGCCTCCTCTCTGCCGGCTCTCTGCGCGTGCCCCGCGCCCACCCCGCAAACCCCACGCCCGACGCCCTGCAAACCGCGCGCCCGACGGCCGCAAACCCCACAAACCACGTCGTGACCAATCTAGAAAATCCGTCTGCCTCGCTGTGTTCCCATGCGCGGAGTGCAATATTGTGGTCGGGGTGGACACTCTCCTGGATAAATTTGCATATCTCCAAAGAGGAGCACACGCAGAGAGCCTCTGTAAGGTCTGCTTCATTTTTCTTTTCCCTGTTTCTTTGCGTCTGGATTTTTTAGTATTTTGATCTCTGCTAAACCTCATTTAAATGCCAACTATCTGTGAACCATCATTTACTGTGCATATATACTCTGCTTGTTTGATCTACCATCGCTGTGAAATTATCAGTAAGAATGAAGCAGTTGGCAACCTGGATAGATCTAACTCCTAAGCATGAAGCAGTTGACAACCTGGATAGATCTAATAGAATTGGGTCATATTTTTTTTTGTTTTTAGGCTACACAGATTGGATTTCTTTGTTCTTATGGTGTTTTGTCCCGTTACAATTAGCCAAATAGAAGTAGTGAACTCCACAAACCTTTGGGCATCCAAACCACAAGCAACACCAGGGAAGCGTCCAAACTCTTTCCTAAATTTATCCAAAGCTATAAATGCAAAATGAAGCAGAGGAGGGCGGGTAAACTTAGAACAATCACTTAGAGGGAAATTCCCTGGTTCTCTAATCAAAGATATGATGATAAACATGGTTTGGAAAAAGGAAAACATGGACACATTGATCTTACCAGGATCTGTCATATCTTGAAGGCATTGGATTTCAAGTGCCTTTCTGTAGTACATCATTCCTCTTACTACGAAAATAAAAAAAGTAGTTTGGGAAAAAATGGAGAAAAAGAAGTCAGAGAACAAGTTATATTTTGATGCTTCACAGGATTGCACTACTCATTTTACCTTTTATGGTGAGAGTTTGACCCCTATAAGACGCCTAATTACAGGTCTCATCCATCCTTTCTTTAAGTTCTTCTTCATCCTTCAGTTTAAAATCTATCCCAGTGTTGAAGGCTTGAATACATTTAAAAGTCGTTCTTACCTGCCAATGATCTTATATGATACATAAGGCAGATCAGAACCATTGCGCTGAGCACACGAACATTTTTTGTTGCTAGCACAACCACAATCACAACCAATAATACCAGACGAAATCTTGATGTCCTTTGGAATTTGTAGAGATTTCAAGTACTTGAAACCTAAAATGTTGCCAAAGGTGACACCAAGCAATCAACCATTGATGATTGCTATATAAATTGAAACAGGAACATGAATACAAACTATAAACAACAGTAGAACAAGATGACAAGAAAGCAGATCTGTCAGAAGTAACAAGAAAAAATTGGCACTGAATTTTGGCAGCTTGGTTACTTATCTATGTTTAAAAGGTTTCATAAACCATCGCATTGTACAAATGAAACCAAATTTAAAGCTGCAAGTGATAACTAGAAAAAACTGAATTAGCATAATTTAAAAATATCTAACAACCTAATAATTAGGAGCTGTTGGATGATAAGGTTGTTTTTGTTACCAATATGTATTTAGCAACTTGCTAAATCTGAGTTTGGGGAGCTTTTTCAGGGAACTACTAGAGATGCTCTAAACTGTCATCCAATGTATTCTAGGATTTAGCTTATTCAAACTAATAAATTTGAACATACTAGATGGAGGAACAGGTTGATCATCAACCAAGTTAGTAGCGGGAATAGGAATATTTTCTTGCCCTCCAGAGTTATGGGAGAAATTTTTACAGGTTTGGTTCTTAATATACCCATCATCTAATATTGGAGTTAATAAACATGAAGTTTGTATTATGTCTGCTGTACCATCACCATTTTGTAATAGTTTATTTAGTTTGCTTGAAATTCTTTGCACAGGGTCATGATGGCCGATATTCTATCTATATCCATGCATCTCGTGAAAAACCTGTACATTCTAGCTCTCTTTTTGTTGGGCGTGAAATTCACAGTGAAAAGGTACTCCCTCGCACCCCCTTACAAGTACTTTAGTTTGTTTTATATGTAAACATGTAATCATGCCTTGACAATTCTCGTGATTGTTGAAAATGGTGCATTTCCTGCTCTTTTGGCTTGCAAATCTTGTAAGCTGGTAACCCCAGCCGTAGTTTTTGTGTGAATTTAAACATTGTTTGTACTCTTATACGCTTTCTATAAAGCTACAGGGTTTAACTCTGCTAAAAAAAGAAAATGGTGCATTAGTGGGTATTTAGAACACTAATAGATCGACCATTTTGTCATCAGAAACTTTAATAGAGCCTATCTGTCTAAGGCTGCCATTGTGTATGGCATGGACAAGACTAAGTAGGAGGACATGATGATCTATAGATTCAATTCCATGTGATTAAACAGTATCTATTTAAAGTAGAGCAAATAATGCTAAGTTGCTAACTATATAACAGAAATCAACCAGACAATTTGCTGATCTTGAATCAGGACAATTTTCAAGGGCAATTTGGATTCTTCATAGGTTTTATGATGTCCATCTTAGTGACCAAAATTGTCAGCCTGACATAGAGTACTTTATTTTAAATGTCTACTATTAAGAGTTTTTCTTAAAGGCTTTATGAAGCTACAATGGGATTTAAATGAAACAATGGAGTTAGGACCATTAATTGTTAAGGCACTGGGGGTTAACAACGGTGAGACAGGGGAAGGTTGGATGCTATAACACTTAGAGTAGATATTAAAGAAAAAGAAAGACCAATATGTGAGGGAAACTGAAATGATATAAAAGCAGTTGGGTTAGTTTTCAAGAGCTATAAGTGAGATTACTTCTGCATTGAATGTTAAATGTGGGTAGGCTTTTAATCTAGCTTCAACTTTTGTTTTAGGCTTTATGGAACACATTGAACACTGTCTTCTAAAGTTTCACTGATACAAATGATTCTTGCCATTTCTTGTATATGTTGCTTTCTTTTCTCTGACATTATTCTATTAGTTTTTTGGTACATGTTTGCTTCTGTGGAATGTAACACTTAAATGTCATTGAACTGCAGGTAGTATGGGGGAGGATTTCAATGGTTGATGCAGAGAAGAGGTTGTTAGGAAATGCATTGGAAGATGTTGATAATCAATTTTTAGTCTTGCTTCCTGACAGGTTCTAAATGATTTTGTAGGCAAAAGAGAGCTCTTTTCTCAATTCTTAGCAAATAAATGATTTTGGAACTAGGGGCAGGTCAGAGTCTAGAGCATGTTCATTCCACGTATGTTGGTTTTGTCACTTGTTTTTGGTGATTTCAGATCTAAATGGCTGGCATTCTGTCTCTCCATCGATATTTAATAGTAAAGCAAGGTTTGAGACCTAGATTTATTGGGTACTGTAGACATTGGAGGTGGATTTTCCTTAATTGGAGATATTGACAAATTGGAAAAAATTGTGACTTGACATGTGCTACAACAACCTTTAAACAAGGAGGCTTCTAATTCATCTCTACCAACAGTCCTATATAGACCTAATAACCTTGCCTACGACAGTACCAAAATAGCAATACCCATTCCAAAAAGCTTATATAGACCAAAACGGTAGTATTTTTTTGACTGGAGGTGACTATGAGACTGTGATTGCAACACAAACAAATTTAGATCCATAGTTTTTCGTTTATATATGCAGTTTCAATCTTTTGATCCATAGTTTTTTGCTTGCAGGTATGGGGCTAGGATTGCATGAGTGAAGGTATCTGCTATTGTCCAGTATAACAAAAGCCAAATGTAGGGACCTTGTTAAATCAATCGGGGATGTTTTGCTTGCAATATTATTGCCTTTGTTTTCCCAAGTATGCACGTGCAGGCTTGTCCTTTTTGCTACCTGATGAAACAAACAAAGTATTTATACCCTGAAATTTACAACTTGTTGTTTTCATAACCTGAAATCATGGTGTGCTAGAGTTGCTTGAGGCAAAGCATAAATAACTGAATATAAGGACAACTCATGGGCTGCCTTCAATTTTTTTCTTAGCTATTTAGGATCCACTGTTGCAACATGTTTCTAGGCTTTATCTTACAGATTGAAGGTAAATAGAAACATATTCCTAGAACTGTGGGTATTCCTTAGAATTTATTTAGTATCCACTGTAGAAGCATTATTTTAGGCTATAATATAATTAAATTTAGTTTCAAAAAGGATCAATCACAAGCACATCATCTATTGTAACGACATGCTTTTAGACTGTAATATAATTAAATTCAGATTCAACAAATGATTCCCTCTCTTCATATATAGTTAGATTTCTCTGTGCTTATCTTTATCTGTTTATGTACTATAGGTTGGACAGAAACGTGGAAGATTGTTTGCAGATCTAGAAGAAGATGATGAACCTAAAAAGAAGGTTAGATTAGCGAGCCCAACGGCTTAATGGATTTCAGTTTATAAGATCCGATCAGATATGTGTTGATGCTCATCCCAGCGTACTCCCGTTGCAACGCACGGGCACACACCTAGTAAATGGTATTAACATTAGATGTGATGGGACTAAAGATGGATCCAAACACGCGAAAGAAAAATAACCAATCAACTATCACTTAGCCAAGAAATAAAACTAATCAATCAACTATTAATTAGCTAAGAAATAACTAATCAATCAATTATAAATTAGTTAAGAAAGTAAAGTAACCAATCAACTAATAAGAAAAGGAAAACCCAAGTTAAATTATGCAACATGACATAGAAATTGATGACCTGCCCACTCCGTGAAGGAGGATGAGTTGGCGGCATTCACTACCAGAATTTGACTCTTTGCCGAGTGCTAAATATTTTGCCGAGTGTTTTTTTAGGCACTCGGCAAAGAAGCTCTTTACTCGAGTGACATGCAAAAAAACCTTTGGTAAAAGAAAACACTCGACGAAGAAGCTCTTTGTCAAGTGTTTTATTTTTTACACTCGACAAAGAGTTTCTTTGCCGAGTGTTTTTTTCAACACCAGGCAAAGACAATTTAAAAATCACATTTTAAAGCAGTAAATTAATTCAAATGAAAAAGTTTTCAACTACAAATTTGTATAACTCATCATAATGTACAATTTATATTTTGAACATTTCTTCATATGACAAAATAAAAATAAATTTGTTCATAAAACCTATATCTCTCTCGTAGTTTATGAAACTACGAGAGATGTATAAGATTTGTGCATATTGTTAGAACCATCATGTGAGATGAACAAATGATCAAACAATCAAAATAACCTTTGTAGATCTTGAGAAGTTATAGAATTTTGTAGTTGGCAACTTTTTCATTTGAATAGATGTCAACCAAAACTACGTCTGAATTTAAAAAATTTAAAATTTGAATTTCGAAAACGACCTCGAAAGAAAAAACCACAAACATGGAAGTTGTAGGTATTGAAGAGTTATGAAACTTTGTAGTTGACAATGTTTTGGTTTGAAATCATCTTGTCATGCAAATTTATGTTTGAATTTTAAAATTTGATTTTTTTTCAAACTATCTCGGATGGAAATACCTCCAAAATAAAAGTTGTAGGTCTTGAAATGTAATGAAACTTTGTAATTGACAATTTTTTGATTCGAAATCATCTTATCATTGAAAATTCCTGTGAAGTTTTTAAATTTGAAATTCAAATTTTGTAAACGGCCTGAGATGTAGAAACTATTAAAATAGAACTTGTAGATCTCGAAAAGGTACGCAACTTTATAGTTGTCACATTTTCAAATAAATTCATTTAGTGCCTTAAAAAATTAAATTACTCTCGGTTTGTTATAGTACATGAGGAATGAAAACGTAATACAGATATAATTGATGTAGTAGTGTAGTGATAGAGGAGGGTATGCGCGAGAGAGATTACGAGTTCGAATCTCAACATTTATAAAACATGTAAATTTAATTCAAAATAATAGTAAAAAATGATAAGGTGATGAATATGGTAATATGTAGTGGTTGGAGAGTTGTTCCTATAATTTTAAAAATGTTTTGCTGTTTTTTTGGGTTTTTTTATTCTTAATTTACCGAGTGCTTTTCGACACTCGACAAAGTCTTTGCCGAGTGTCCGAAAAAGTACTCGGCAAAGAAACCTTTGTCGATAAAATGTTTGCCGAGTGTAAAATGGACACTCGGCAAAGAACGTGATTCTGGTAGTGATTGTTCGAGAAAAAACAGTCTCATGGACATATCGTCGAATTTGCTTTGCTAAGATCGTGTAAAATATAATTTGCTTAGCTAAGATCATGTAAAATAGATTATTTGCACCATGAATGACATTGTTTGTAGAATAAAATTTAAAATAGAGGATATGATATGATAACGGCTGAAGGAGCGCACCCATACGCTTGGACTCCAAACTGGTGAGCTTGTCAGGGTTTGGTGCATCATCAACCGGAAACCCTCAAACTGCTTCCTTCATAGTAGTCGCTCCAGCTTGATGGTTTTTGGTGTGGGTAACCCAATCCAAAAAAAAAGATGTTCGAGGAGAGAGGTCAGGGAGGTGTTGGTTTGTAGAGGCTAGTTTTGGTTCATACATTTTATTCTAGTTTAATCTCTAAGAGCAACTTCAAGAGACTAGATATAATTTTAGCTAAATTTAGAGTTTTATAAGAACTCTAAAAAATAAAGAGCTTCATAAAAGGTGAGGTGACACAACAGACTCTTCAAATCTTATCTATCAATATTCAAATCACATTGATTATAATCACATGTTCATTTCTTTTTCTCCTGTCTCATTTGACATATCGACGTCGGGCTCTAGGACGGCAGGGCACGTGGACACTGAACCGCAAAGATGGCGAGGCGTGGAGCCACGAGGACGATGGAGACTGTAAGCCGTGAGGACGTCGAGGTGCGGGGTTGGCGAGGCACGAGACGGCGAGCCGCGACGATGACGAGGCGCGGTACGGTGAGCCGCAGGGTCGGCAAGGCATGGCGGCAGCAGGGCGCGGGACAGCGAGCCGCAACGACGGCAGGGCGCAGGGACGGTGAGGATGCACGAGAGAACGAAGATGGCGAGGCGGGTGAGCTCAGCAAATATGGCTAGAGACCTCGACGTGATGCCGAGCAGGATAGCATAGAGAGGAGCAAAGAGAGTCTGTTGGATCATGTTTTAATCATCAGTTTTCTATTTTTACCGATACAAATTGATTTAGCTAGACTTTTGGAGTTGCTCTAAATTGTTAAATACCGAAATAATGTTTTACTTTTCATATTTAACAATTTAATGACTAAAATAAAATAAAATAGAGAGATTAAAAATTAGTCCTTATAAACTAGACATCCGACGGGAGCATATATATATATATATATTATATATTAGGAGCCCTGGGCTTCCAATAACTAGAGGAAGCCCAGGTCGGACAGTGCAAACCGGTCGAGCCGGACCACATCCGGACGTCTATAAAAGAGGACCCGGAGTGCTAGGGTTCAGTTTTTTACGCTCCACTCCGATTCATTAGCGACGCCGCGTGCGACGACGGCGGCTGCCCCAGAGCGTGCGCGGCGGTGGACCCCGAGCCGGTGGCCGCAACTCCATGACCTCGACGCGCGGTGGCGGAGATTCCTCGATCCGGAGTAGTGGCGGCGGTTCCCAGGTCGGTGGCGGCGCTCCCCGATCCAGAGGGCGAGCAACAGCGGGGCCCTTGTGCGGGCAAGCGGCGGCGTCCCCGAGGTCCCGAGGAGGCGGCACTTCCAAGGCCGGCGAGCAAGCGACGCCCGTCGACGTGCGAGTAGCGACGGCGACGCATGAGGCGCGATCTTCGAGCGAGCGGCGTCACGGAAGGACCGAGATGCGCGCAGCGATGATCGCGCGTGACATCCTCCGATCCGGCGCAGTTTTCTTTTCGATTATTGTGTTTTATGCCTACCACATGTATTATTTACGCTAAAAACTGTACGATTTTATGCTTGAACACAGAGTTCGTATATCAGTTTACTGCATGCACATTGGAAAGGCAATTCCTTAATTTATGCTGTTCGTAATTTGCGCGCATGCAATGGAAACTCCCACGATTTTGCCATAATTTTTGGATCTGTATAAAAATAGAAACTGCATGCATGCGGCTGCCATATTTTTTCGGATCTGTCATAAAAATAGGATCGTAATAACAACCTACTAAAGCTATCAACCTTTAATTGACTCGGTATTTACGCTTATAATTGAGAGATTTTATGCTCAAAGCTTAAGGTTTTTACGCTCCACCCGGAGATGCGTCCACCAGTGAACAACATGCCAGATTTTTTACGCAGTGTAAGGAATTGCATAAATACCTACACCGTGTAGTATAATTTGTTTCAGTATACATCATAAACTAGTTCTAATGCGTTTAGCTGCATGGCTGTTGGAGGGATCCTATATTTATGAATGAAATAAAACATTTAATGCGATTTTTTGTTTCTATGCATGCAATTCATTTCCTTTTATTGCATATTCTTTCTATCATAAATTCGTGTCCATGCAGCTGGTAGCAGATTTTTACGCAGTATATCGAATGGTTTTTACGCAGATTTTTACGCAGGTTTTTACGCAGATTTTTACGCAGTCTATATATAGGGTAGGTATAACGGGAGCCCTGGGCTTCCAATAGTTAAAGGAAGCCCAGGCCGACCACCCCTGCAAACTGGTTCAACCAGCGCGCCCAAACAGGCTGTCGGGTGCGCCACCTGCCCCACGTCTGTTAGCGCAAAAAAAGGAATGCATGCATGAGTCAAACACGATCCAATGCATGCGCATAAATTTAGGAAAGATATGTGCGGCAGTTTCTGTTTTTAAAATCCTTTATTTCCTCCATAAATTTAGGATCGCTGCAACAGCCATGCAGCTAGACGCGTAAGGACCATTTTATGATATATACTGAGACTAAATATGCTACACTGTGTTAATAATTATGCAAATCGATATACTGCGTAAAAATCTGTTACCAGCTGCATGCACACGAATTTATGATAAAAATAATGTGCAATGAAAGGAAATGAATTACACGCATAGAAACAAAAATTCGTATTTAATGTTTTATTTCCTTCATAAATATAAGATCCCTCCAACAGCCATGCAGCTAAAACACATTCAATCTAGTTTATGATATATACTGATACAAATTATACTACATGGTGTAGGTATTTATGCAATTCGTTACACTGCATAAAAAATCTGGCATGTTGTTCACTGGTGGACGCACCTCCGGGTTGGAGCGTAATAACCTTAAGTTTTGAGCATAAAATCCCTCAATTATAAGCGTATATACCGAGCCAATGTGAGAGGTTGATAGCTCTAGTAGGTTGTTATTACGATCCTATTTTTATGGCAGATTCGAAAAACATGGCAGTCGCATGCATGCGGTTATACAGATCCTAAAATTATGGCAAAATGCATGTATGAGTCAAACACGTTCTCTTGCATGTGCGTAAATTTAGGAAAGATATGTGTGGCGGTTTCTATTTTAAATGCTTTATTTCCTCCATAAATTTAGGATCGCTGCAACAGACATGCAACTAAAACTCGTAATGACCATTTTATGCTATATACTTATACTAAATATGCTACACTGTGTAGATAATTATGCAATTCGATATACTGCGTAAAAATCTGCTACAGGCTGCATGCACACGAATTTATGATGGAAAGAATATGCAATGAAAGGAAATGAATTGCATGTATAGAAACAAAAAATCACATTTAATGTTTTATTTCCTTCATAAATATAGGATCACTCCAACAGCCATGCAACTAAACGCATTAGAACTAGTTTATGATGTATACTGAAACAAATTATACTACACGGTGTAGGTATTTATGCAATTCCTTACACTGCGTAAAAAATCTGGCATGTTGTTCACTGGTGGACGCATCTCCGGGTGGAGCGTAAAAACCTTAAGTTTTGAGCATAAAATCCCTCAATTATAAGCGTAAATACCGAGTCAATTAGAGGTTGATAGCTTTAGTAGGTTGTTATTACGATCCTATTTTTATGACAGATCCGAAAAACATGGCAGCCGCATGCATGCGGTTTCTATTTTTATACAGATCCAAAAATTATGGCAAAATCGTGGGAGTTTCCATTGCATGCGCGCAAATTAAGAACAACATAAATCAAGGAATTGTCTTTCCAATGTGCATGCAGTAAACTGATATACGAACTCTGTGTTAAAGCATAAAATCATACAGTTTTTAGCGTAAATAATACATGTGGTAGGCATAAAACACAATAAACGAAAAGAAAAATGCGCCGGATCAGAGGATGTCACGCGCGATCATCGCTGCGCGCATCTCGCCCCTTCCGTGACATCGCTCGCTCGAACATCGCGCCTCATGCGTCGCCGTCGCTACTCGCACGTCGACGGGCGTCGCTTGCTCGCCGGCCTTGGAAGTGCCGCCTCCTCGGGCTTTAGGGACGCCGCCGCTTGCTTGCACAAGGGCCTCGCTGCGGATCGAGGAACCTCCGCCACCGCGCGTCGAGGTAATGGAGTTGCGGCCACCGGCCTGGGATCCGCCGCCGCTCGCCCTCTGGATCGGAGGCCGCCACCGCCGGCCTAGGAACCGCCGCCACCGCATGTCGAGGTCGGGGAGCCACGGCCACCGCAGCCACTGGCCGGGGTCCACCGCCGCGCGCGCTATCGGGCAACCGTCGTCGCTAATGAATCGAGATGGGGCGTGAAAAACTGAACCCTAGCACTCCGGGTCCTGTTTTATAGACGTCCGGATGTGGTCCGGCTCGACCGGATTGCACTGTCTGGCCCGGGCTTCCTTTAGTTATTGGAAGCCCAGGGCTCCTAATATACAAAATATATATATATATATATATATATAGTTATAGTATTAGGAGCCCTGGGCTTCCATCAATGCAGGGAGCCCCTGCCAGTCTAGACGTGCCGGGCGCGGGTCAACGTGACAGGCGTTCCGAGTACCGCGCACATGCACCGAGTGAAGGTGGTCGTACGTGCGCACCCTCTATTACCATTTATGCATCCGCTTCACTCAACTTACGTATGCATAAACACGTAACTGCACGGTGAGTGCGTATCTTCCGCGCGGGTTTTCCGGAGTCGTGGTCACGACCCGCGTTGAGTTGACCGTGTTTATACTTGCATATTATGACTCCAACGGTTTCATAAATTGACACCTCATGCGGCTTTGTCGGTGTGGTGTAGTATTTGGTATTTATGATTGTATAATTCGATGTTAACAACTACATATCATTTAGGATTTATTATATTACGTACTTTGGCGTTGGTCTTGATTAATTATTTTTTTGTAAACTGTTTACGATACTTTGCACAGCTATTTATGCTTATTTACGCAGCCAATAACGGCAAAATACGCAAGCATAACGCGCGTCCCACGTATTCACACCCGTCCCCCGGCCCCTCGTTACCATTTATGCATCCTTTTCATTCAAATTCCGTATGCATAAACGCCCACCTTGAATCGATGCATGCGTGGGTAGTCCCACCACCTGCCACGTCGACCCGCGCCGCATTTACGCAGCCAATAACGGCAAAATACGCAAGCATAACGCGCGACTCTGCGCTGACTAGTGGACCCACAGTAAACAAACCTTCACACTGACTCTGCGCTGACTAGTGGACCCACAGTCCCTCGCCGCTCCCCCGCGGGCCGACCGAGCTAAATTAATTCAGCTCGGGTCCACCCAAACCCTAAAATAATCAGTTCCTCCCCGTCGCCGTCATTCGCTCCTGCGATCGCCATCGACGACCGCCCCCACCTCTTCCACCGCCGTAATCTCCGCGGTTCATCGATTCACCGCCGTCGTTCTCCTTCCCTGGTTCGTTTCCCTCTCATTCTTTCGACTTCCCCCCATTCTTTTACATAGTTCAGTCGCTAATGTCCCTTAGGTTCGCCCCGCCCCTTCTACATCCCTTCAATTGATTCGAAATTAATTGAATCGCCTCATTATATGTAGTATCCGATAATGCCTTCCATTTTTTTCAATTGCATATTTGTTACATTCTGTTCATTTGTATATAGGTACTGAGTGTTGTTTATAAACATATTTTTTTTACAATAGCAATCAATAGATTAGTTGTGTTATTGTACTGTGTTATTATTGTTGTTTCTGATAGTTATACTACATATACTTTTATGAATTACATTGCATAATTTATTTATGCACATTACGTACTGTTTTATTTAAATGTCAGTTTTCACATATCTGTTGTTATGCATTCCTTCTTCTCATGTACGTTGCCTACATCTGTTGTTATGCACAATACACACACTATACATACCCGAACAGTTTCATAATGTTATATTTATTCAATTATTATGTATGGTATAGTATTATTTGTTGATGTTCTTTTTCATTTACTTAGTTTGTTCTACCGCAAAAAATGAAGTCAGTTGATCGTCCTCCGGCTAATCCCAAACGCATAACCATTGAGTCAAGCCAAGAATTCTTTAGTGTTGAGATACCACGGCCGGCCTCTATTGGAGTTCGTCCAAACACAAAGCATTCTGATCAGGGTACTGCACCTGTCGAGAAACCATCTGTTATTTATGAAGCCAATGAACAAACTGGATCTGGCAATGATGACGATGACTTCATGACACCTACAAAGAAGCGTAATGCTGCTGGAAGTCATATGAAAATCTTACGGAAGACATGCACAAAGAGGCCGAAAGTAGTAGAAACTCCACGGCAGGTTATATGTTATACTTATGTTTTCATATATATTAAATACTAATTAGTATTCAATAATCATGACCTGATACAACATATTAGATATTATTTAGCAGTATACAGAAAGGATGAATCTAGTCGAATTTTCACGTTAGGTTCCAAGTTCTGAAATGCATTTACAATATCATATTTATTTTACAACCCTTGGACACTTTTTTATTGTATACAGATAATGCAGTTTAGTTTATTTAAATAGGTATTATGTTATTTTAGTTGCTTCCCTTACATTATGAGTGCTAATTTTATGGCTCATGCCACATTTATTTCATTGTTTTGATAACATTTAACATACATTATTTCAGAAACTCAATGTTAGATGCAACCCTCAGGATGTGATTATAACTATTAAGATATTGAATGAGAGGCAACGACAAGCCGTTGCTAGAAAAGGATTTTCCAATATTCTTGACATGACACTTGATGCACTGGGTAGCCGTTCTCATCTTCGTTGGTTGATGGATAAGTTGGACCACAAGGATATGACTATTCGCCCTGGAGTTGGGAAGGAACTAAAGATTACGAAAGAAACTGTCCACCTTATACTAGGCCTTCCGAATTCTGGCGGTGGTAAGCCACTTGGAATCGATGAAGCAGTGGCGGGCAATAATTTGAGGGCTGAACTTGGATTGTCCAAGGATGAGTTCGTTGTTGCATCTCTTCAGGACCGATTGAGAAAAGGAAATGATGATGACCTCTCTATCAGATGCTTCTTTTTGATATTGTTCAATAGATTGTTGTTCCCCACTTCCAGCTGGGGCATATCTAACCATGAAGTGTTATTGATGGAAGAAATGGACCGTTTCCATGAAATAGACTGGTGCCACTTAATTTTTAACGACCTATGTGAAGCTGCGCAAAAGTGGCATACAAGAAGCACTTCTAATGTGTCCACGACGATATATGGATGCTCAGTTGTCCTACTAGTAAGTAAATAACATTGGACTGTTCTTTTTTTCATATCGAATGGAATCTATTGTCCATGATAGTATAAATTAGTTATTGTTTTTTTGTAGTTGTACTATTTGGACCACCTGCATGATGCTGCAGCCCCCCCTAATAAACGTGGCACACCCCGCATAAAATTCTTTGATAAAAACATTATCCAAGCTCTGACAAAAGCTGATAAGAGGAAGCCACGCCAAAGCGGTGAACCTTTTGGCCATTGTGAGGTATGTCATCTGTACATAAAACAATAGGAATGCATTACCCTGCATAAATATGCATTTGCTGTTACTAGGTGAATGTTTATGCATGTAGTATCTCTATTAGTTTTCGTACCATTCTGAATAAACTCGTAATAGACACCATATACTTCATTTCTTAGTGGGTAACACAATTTATTTATGGTTATCTTTCATGTATTTAATTATATTACAAATGTTTTTTTCAGTTCCGAAGCTTTTCCGAAACTTGCTATTCTGCTGTGCCTAGTGTGCAGTTTCAATCAGAGGTCAGTCTATGGCAAAACATACATCCCATATGTGTCCATAAATACCATATGTACATTACAGATGTTTTATGTAATATTATATCCTTATGTTTCTAAGAATTAATTATGATGCATTATCATTCATTACATCACAGCATAGGGACAGGACAAACATTTTTGATGTCCCTCGTCCCGATCCTTGTGGTCATCATACTATTCATATCCAGCTCCCATTGATCAAGGACATGCTTTCAAGTAAGATAAAGCAGCTCCAACCACGTGACCGACCAAAATTCATTGAAAAGTTTGTTGAGTATGATTCTGAAGTTGGCAAAGCGTGTTCCACCATAAAAAGTACTCTTACCAAGATGGTTGTGAAGCAGTATGAACTAGCGGACACATTTGCTGAGTTAATTGATAATGTCCTTCGCGCGGAGTCTGACGACCCAGACAATGTTGCGGAAGCGCCTCAAACAGATAAACCTCCAGATATATCTCAGCATATGTCGTCAGGTTAGCTTCCCTCATTGTCATTTATTCAATTCATGTACTTAACTTTATGCATTTATCAGTTCTTGCTGTTTGAGTACTACAACTTTTTAATTACAGAGGAACAGATCCATGAGGGTACTCAGAATACCCAGGACCTGTCTATGCCATATTCACAACCGAATACGGAGTTGACAGGTACCCAGTTTGAAGAAATACACGAAAAGCAACAACAAATGCGTCGTGCATTTGAGGGCTGCCCTGACGATTTGGAGACGAACATTACCCCAAATGCGGAAAACCAGGTATTTTATGCAGTCTGATTATGGTTACATTACATGTTAATTTCCAATTTTCATCCAAAATATTAGACAAAACCATAATAATGTATACAGGATTTCTGTTTTAATGTTGGCAATAATATGCCGAGCGACATAAATATGTCTCATCGACATGTACCAGACTGCAATCCTATGAGCTCATATCCGTCTTCCCACTTGCCGATGTTTGACGTCACACCGCAAAAAGATGTATATGTTTCAGCTTTGTTTTCTCCATTGTAATCTCAATTATGGATTAAATTTAATTGACACATGATCGAGGTTTCAAACATAGTATCATTGTTTCTTTGGGTCAGGGAGGAGACATTGGTGCATCTCATGACACTCCAACTTACACGGGCCCCCTTTTTGATCAGACACCTAGTGCTCATGTAAGTAATCCAGTTATACTTTTATTGCATGCTTGCATCTCAGGTATAATGTGATATTCAGTTCAAACTTCGTCTGTTTACTCACATTTCTATCAGTGATTTACTCACTAGTTATTGTTATTCTCTGATTTCTTCACAAATCTATTATTTACCAGTATGTGTCACGAATTCTTATGTCTAATACGAATTACGCTGTTTTGTTAGTTCACTTACGCAAATTTGTACCCAGTTTACAATAATTTTAATTACAGACGAAATACGCTGTTTTGTTAGCTCAATTACGCAAATCTGTACAGCCTTATTCTTTTGTCAATAACTACTGGTATCAGATTTGTCTTCTCATAACTCATTCATAATTTACTATACTCTCTACCTGCATTGTGTTTCAGGTTGCAGATGGTGAGGAAACACATAACTTGCACACTACACATGACCACTCTGTGCCACGTTTAACAGAATTGGACTGTGCTCGGTCGCTTCGTGCCTTTTTGTGCTCCTCAAAAACTGACCCAAACAGGTTTTTCTTTAACTATTAAGTCAAAATAACATGTAGGTTGTTGCTTTCATATATAATGAATAACATATCCTTTTTCATTATTATATAGGAACATCATAGAATTCGATGAATGTATTGGAAATTGTCTCGATATACAACAATCATTTGCAGATGGGATGTGTCTGGAAAATGTTTTCATGCAGTGTTTCATCATGGGTTTTCGCCATGACAAAAACAATAATTGCTCGTCCATCAACAAAGACAGACTTGTACTGGATGTCAATGTTGGTGTATGTACAATTCACTAATACCTATTTATTTTTGCAATTGTTTACATACAGTTTTATATGACTCAGTAATTATGATTATGCAGATTCTCCTCAACTTTGAGGAGCATGAACGGTACAGTAAGACTCCTCAGATTTTTGATCAAACTGTCCTTGATGCTTATCTGGACAAGACCCTGCCCCAACTGGACAATTTTGGTGACTACAAAACGGTATACTTATTTATCTTTGTATCAACGCTCTCCTGTTATGCAATTATATTCATAGCTCAGCTACTCACTAATGTTATCATTCTGTTTATATAACTCCTGATATTTGACAGATTATGGTCCCTATTCTTCATATGGGACATTGGACATTGTATGCCATAAATATCCAGTTACGATGTATCCACATTTTAGATTCAAATCCATATGGTCCGGAGTTGGGTGGTACTTCATGGAAGATGTATCATTACTCCCAAAAGGACTTAGGGACCAGGAAACTACCATGGGCTAGGGTTATAATGAACAGATTGAACAAATCTTTGCAACAAGTCCGGCCCAATTCACGCATCCCAAAATTTGGAAATTTCCCAATTGACATGCCACCTATGTGTCCCACCATGATAGCTGGATCTAATGACTGTGGCTTTTTTGTCATGAGATATATCCAGTACTATGACCATACGGATGGTTCTATCAAGCAATTTATAAACCGAGTGAGTCATTTTATGATTATGCTGTTTGTAGTTATTCATTCAACATTTCAGATATAACTTATTCACCTCGGGATAATGTGTATTATGCAGGAAAACTCTGGTGACCTACGATCTCTGGCTCTACATTACCTGACCTTCCATAGCAAGAACAAGTGCCTCCCGTTGCCTCCAGAAATTCAAAAATTCAAGTTTGGACGCTAGCTGTGTCGCTGGATCAACATTTTGTGAATCGGCAACTGTTTGATATGGAACAAACATTTTGTGGCTTCCTTGTTATGGAACAAGATGTTGTGAAGCCAAACCTCCTTGTTGCATGTCTATGTAACCGTATTGAAACTTTCTATGTTTTTCACCCAACCTATCAAGACACTCATGTCTAATGCAGTTTTTAGATAAAAATTTGGCCTATGTGTGTTAAACAAGTTATGAAACATCTTCAGTTCAAACTTTGGCTGTTTGGTCATATTTATATCAGTGATGTACTCACTAGTTATTGCTATTCTCTGATTTCTTCACAAATCTATTATTTACCAGTACGTGTCACAAATTCTTATGCCTAATAAGAATTACGCTGTTTTGTTAGTTCATTTACGCCAATGTGTACCCAGTTTACAGTAACTTTAATTACATACGAATTACGCTGTTTTGTTAGCTCAATTATGCAAATATGTACAGCCTTATTGTTTTGTCAATAACTACTGATATCATTTGTCTACTCGCACACATGTGTAATAAAAATTATGTTACTACATTAAATCACAATTTATTGTGTCGTTTGTTTTCTTCATAAAGACATTTTTGCCAGTTTTTGCCGCCAAAATTTGTATAGCGTCGAATTACGATGTTTTCATAACACATTTACGCATATTTAGTACACAGTTTACACTACATTTCAATACATGCAGTAAATCATTACTACTTATACTTTGTGAATATCGACTGGATCCAGCATTTATAAATTCACCCATAGTTGCAATAACAAGTATGGCACTACATTACAGTTGTCATAAAATACGAAATGATCTACTACCCACTAGATGAATCTTTGTCTGTGACACCTCCTTGATGTTTTTTTGAAGTGCATGCCTCATTCCAGTTTGGAGCGCTAGATGAACCCTTGTTCCTAGAACCTATGGGACGCCCTCTCTTACGACCAGTAAGGCTGGCCAACCGAAGCCTATTCTCCTCCACAGATAGACAAGTGCGACTATTGTGACCATCCGCAATTCCACACCTTTGACACTTTCTGTTCTTTTTTTTGTCTCCTTTTGCCCCCAACTTAATAACTCTTTTTTCGGTATCACTGATTGTTCTGCCCTTTGGCTTCGCGTTATCCGGTCTTCTCAAGCTTACTCCACTCACATTAAAATCTAGCTTCTACAATTAAGAAAAAAATATGATATTTTTAAATATTAGTACTTAAATCCAATTATTTGTATGTAATTTTAAATAATATACATGCACATGCGTTTTTAATAGCACCATTACCTTTTTAATCGTCAAATCTGTACCACTCACATCAATTAGTGCTGTGCTAGTGGTCAATTGTCCATAATCGTGCTGCACACATATACCATTATTAATCATTCATAATCAGCAACAAGGTCTAATCGTTACTGTTTTGTATTACAACAATTTTTTCCTCTTTTATAATCATGTATTACCTGTTCCAATATTTGTTGTGGCATAACACATTGGGTATCGCTCACACCACCTTCTTGTAAAGTAGGCTCCAATTGAATTACCTGTCAAATAATACGATTGACAATAAATAGGTTTGTTTATGACAAACAGTACACACCATTATGCATAGTAAACATCATATAACATATTACACATACACCAGTCTGCGCCATTCTTGTCGTTATATTATCTCCCATCATGTCTCTTACATCATTCCTGTCGCCCTGTATCAGGCAAGTTTCTCATACTTTCCATTCACCAAAACTTATAACTCAGTATATCAATTAAAATACACGGCTATTTCAATTAATATATTAAATACCTGTATTCCTTCGCCATCACTAGTACTATCATCACCTTCAATATCTGGCTCCAATCGTGAAAGTAGCAAAAGCAGTTCATCCATCATCTCCAGGGCTCTATCATATCCAGCTTTTGAAAGACTTGCATGATGTACTACTTTCATTGACTTTTTAAGCAACATCTTCTGCCTATATGATTTAGTCTCACCGTCTTTACCCTTCAAATTCTTATCATCCCTTGAAAAAGTCACATCTTGTATAGCAGAGTAGGTGTATCTCTGAAGGATGTATTCCGAAGGTATTCGATCAATTTGAAGATGCATAAATGTTCGTAAAAGATGCACACAAAGCAGACCTACAACAAAGCATGTAAAAAATGTCTTCGTTTATGTTCACTCATTATAATTAAACATTTAGATTCAACAATTACGCAATATGACATACCTGTATGCTCCCAATGCTTGCATTCACATTCATACTTTCCAGCATCTACATCAGCCATTACTTTGAATTGGTGTTGCCCCCACACAATCTTATTTGACCTTGAAGTATGCTGAACCACCCATTCATTCACACCACCATCTGGATCATGTGATATCTTGTATGCAGTAGCATATTTTAAAGACTCGTGAAACTTATTCATTACAGCCCTTGTGTATGTCCTCGCTACACGTATCTCAAACATATACAATGTATTTGTTTCCTTTTGGCCCTACAGTAGACAAAATTATACGTTATAATACGGTACGTTAAATATTATGATATAATAATATTCTATGTACTCACCATGCATCCTAGTGCCTCTTTTGCCTCTTTCATCTTCCTACTGTGTAGAAGCTTCAACATTTGCTTGGCGAATTGATGTAGTGGCGTGTTTGCATCGAC